>CM055116.1:373596869-374844977 GCA_029206835.1 Rana muscosa
GGCCTAGGAGGGGTCCCCTAGGTCCAAGGGGGACCTTTGTCTCCAGGCTTGGCTTGGGCTGGCTTAGAAAGATCTATTCAGCATCACGGTTTGAACAGGATTGCTGCCTGAGAGTAGGGGGAGCAAGGAGGACAGAGTGAGTACATCAGCACACCCATGGATTCACAAGGGGAGAGACTGCCATATGTAGCAAACTTTCAAAGGACAGCGCTGTGCTTAACCCTTTATCCCTTGTCCTGGGAGATCTTCGAAGCAGCCAGGTAGACTGGTAGTCGTGCAGACAGAAGGTCTGGTAGTGCCTGCAGATACTCCTGCATGCAGCTTTTCAATTTTTTGTGCTACTTTCCAAAGGGGCTGAGATCTCCTAGTCCGTAAGGGACTTTGCCACTGATCCAAGACACTGGGTGTTTCCTGCAAGGAGAGCAATCTACATGGGAAGGCAGTTGTCCTCATCTGTTGTTCTTCAAGTCAAGTTGGGCATACCATAATACCCTATACCCTATCTAAGTTGTTTTACCCAATAAAACAACAAAAACAAGACCATGGACTGATTTCTTGTGTCTGGATACAAGTTGGAAATGTCACATGGCTGTGCAGGAATAGGGGAACCAGTTATCATCAGCCCTTGAGGTGGTAGTGCTACATTTGGGGTTCTTATCCGGGATTTTCCTATGGTAACCTGCACGGCCATTGCCCATAGCAACCAGCAACCAACGAACTAAAGTACTGTCAATTTTTTACCAAGAAAGTCAGAGAGGAAAAGTTGTGCTGTGCTATTGCTTTCTGAAACTGTGTGACCTTTTCAAGTATGCCATTACTTGTGTCATTGCCCATAGAAACCGTGCTGACTTCTTGCAACAGTTCAAATGTCTTCCTGCTGCCTAACAGTGGCTGGAGCCAAAGACTGTGCTATGTCTCAACATGTTCCTTTCAGTTAAAAGTGCGTCTGTAGCAACCAAGGCATGCTATCATGTGTTGGAAGATTGCAAATGGCATCCAGTTGCCCAACCACAGCTGGGATTTATGTTCATCTTGCTGTACAATCTGCTAATGTCAGTGAGAACTGCGCTATGCTGGTTGTCATTGCCAGTGGCAACAATGGCAGAGCTATTGTTCTTTGAATTAAAAGTGTCCAGCTGCCTAACTACAGCTGGGAATAGTGCCTGTTTACTTATGTTTCCTGCCGATCTCAGTGAAGAGCGCATGGATTCACCTGTTGTCGCTCATAGCAAATGGGGCGAGCCACTGTGTTCCTGTGATTTTGTTGTGTCTCTCAGTTTTCCAACCATGGTTGAGGGTAAAGTTTGTATAAAACGGGGGGTGTGACTTGGACACCGTGATGGCGGTGTAATCCCTGAGCTCCAGCACACAGCGGGATAAAGAAGCGGCTATCAGCAACCTGAGGCATCACACCAAGCTCTTTACACTGCGTTCTACTCCCCCACCACCCAGGTAACATGCCTGGAAAGAGGCAGGCAGAACACCGCCCGAAAAAGATCGTGGACTACTATACAGTGCCGCCGCAGCAGCATGGGCAAGATGGCGCAGGATCTCAGTTTGCCTCCGGCGCGGTTCACAAGCGCCAGCAGAACAACACGGATAAGTCGCCCAGGCGCCATGCTAACTCTGGGCAAACATCTCAGACCTCCTCATCCCTCACCAGAAGCCCAGCTAAAACCCGCTTCAGAATGGATGACCCAGAAGTACAACAGTGTGAGGTAAGGTCTAATACAGACTCACAGGAGGACACTGTGGAGCTCCCTGACTCCATAGTCTCATTCCCAACGCTGCACCACCTTTAATGAACACAACACTTAAGGGCATGCTTGTCTCCCTGAGAAGCACTATCCACACTGACATGATGGCATGTATGAGGAAGTTTAATACTGATATTGTTGCAATAGGCGATAGAGTGGACCACATTGAGAATAGAATGGGGGAATACGCCACAACTATTAACGATTTGGTAGATGCACATGATACTACAGAAGAAGAACAAACATGGCTCAAGTAAAAAATAGCAGATTTAGAAGAAAGGTCCAGAAGAAATAATGTCAAAATAAGAGGTATCCCTGAAATAGTACAATCTTCTGAACTGCGCTCTTATGCTACTACCATGCTTGCTGCCCTCATGCCTGACCTTCCTGCTATTGAGCTCACTATAGACAGGATTCACCGTCTACCAAAGCCGTCATTCATCCCAGAAAATGCTCCCAGGGATGTCTTATTCCAAATGCATTTTTACCAAACAAAAGAACGCCTCATGCTACTCACACGTAAAGGGGAACACCGTAACACTGATTACTTTGCATTGCAATTTTATGCGGACTTGTCGCAGTTTGCCCTGCAACTCCGCAAAAAATTGAACAATGTCACTAAAGCATTGAGGAATCATAATGTTGACTATCGGTGGGGATACCCAACAAAACTACTGGTAACCAAAGATGGAACAACCCACGTGACCACATCCTCGATCAAAGGTTTCCGGCTCCTCCAGAAATGGAAAATTATACCGGATGATCAGTCCCCAACTGCTACAACTGGTAACCCTGGTAGAATTTCCCAGGAGTGAAAACAGGTTCCTGAATCTTCTTAAGAAATATAACTTGCGATTCTTTACACTGATGTCTTATGCTCCGTACACACGATCGTTTTTAATGTCATTTTTTAAACCGACGTTTTTCTCCTCGTTTTTTTTCATGTTTCCTCTCAAGCCTGCCTTGCGTACACACCATCATTAAAAAAAACGATCAAGCAAAGCGCAGTGACGTTCAACACGTACGACGGCACTATAAAGGGGAAGTTCCGTTCGAATGACGCCACCCTTTGGGACGCTTTTGCTAATTCCGTGTTTCCGCGTGTTAGTAAAAGTTTGGTGAGAGACGATTCGCGCTTTTCAGTCTTCGTGCTTTGAAGATCGTTTTCGGGAGTTCAGATTGCGCCTGTGGGTTCGTATCTGTTTAGCACTGCTTGTAGTCAGTTCGTATCTGTTTATTCAGTGCGGCCTGCTCTGCACGTTCGTGTTTTTCAGCTTGTTCTTCATAGGCCTTGCTGTTCTTCCGTGCGTTCTTCTAGTTCGTTCTGTTCAGCCGACCGTTATCTAGCCATGTTGCGGCTACGTACTCGTCGTAGAGTTCGTGCTGTAGTTGGTGCAGGGGTTCATGCTGTATCCCGACTCCATGCCATGAGCAGGGTCAGGAGTAGGGATGAGCTTCGTGTTCGAGTCGAACGTACGTTCGACTCGAACATCGGCTGTTCGATCGTTCGACGAAGATCGAACGATTTGGGCCGTTCGCGCCAAATTCGAGTGACGCGAACGGCCCACAATGCACTACGCCATCGCTGTGTCATCCAGGCGCTGTGATTGGCCAAGCATGCACTGTGACCCCGCATGCTTGGCCAATCACAGCGCCGGCAGCGAGGAGAGCAATGATTGGCCACAGGCAGGATGCCTGTGGCCAATTATTGCTGAGGGTGTTTAGTACACGCCCCACACTATAAAAGGCCGCCAGCACGGCGGCCTAGTGTAGTGTGTTCCGGAGCAGGGATAGAGCAGCATAGGCAGGGACAGTGACTGTTATTTCTTTCTTGCTTAACCTGGATTCCTTTAGTTTAGGGAAAGAGAAGGATAGGTAGGGAGAGTGTCAGTGTGTTTTGTGCTTGTGCTATAGTGTGCTTAAAAAAAACATTTATTCTAGGGACAGAAAACTGTAGGTAGGGACAGTGTCAGTTTCTTTCACTCTGCAAGTCCTTGTTTCCAGGGACCTGGAAGGACAGTGAGTGAATTGTCCTTGTGCTATATTGTGCTTAAAAAAACATTTATTCTAGGGACAGAAAACTGTAGGTAGGGAGAGTGTCAGTTTCTTTCACTCTGCAAGTCCTTGTTTCCAGGGACCTGTAAGGACAGTGAGTGAATTGTTCTTGTGCTATATTGTGATTAAAAAAAACATTTTTTCTAGGGACAGAAAACTGTAGGTAGGGAGAGTGTTTTTTTTCTTTCACTCTGCAAGTCCTTGTTTCCAGGGACCAGGAAGGACAGTGAGTGAATTGTCCTTGTGCTATATTGTGCTTAAAAAAAAAATTTATTCTAGGGACAGAAAACTGTAGGTAGGGAGAGTGTTTATTTTCTTTCACTCTGCAAGTCCTTGTTTCCAGGGACCTGTAAGGACAGTGAGTGAATTGTCCTTGTGCTATATTGTGATTAAAAAAACATTTATTCTAGGGACAGAAAACTGTAGGTAGGGAGAGTGTCAGTTTATTTCACTCTGCAAGTCCTTGTTTCCAGGGACCTGTAAGGACAGTGAGTGAATTGTTCTTGTGCTATATTGTGATTAAAAAAAACATTTTTTCTAGGGACAGAAAACTGTAGGTAGGGAGAGTGTTAGTTTATTTCACTCTGCAAGTCCTTGTTTCCAGGGACCTGTAAGGACAGTGAGTGAATTGTTCTTGTGCTATATTGTGATTAAAAAAAACATTTTTTCTAGGGACAGAAAACTGTAGGTAGGGAGAGTGTCAGTTTATTTCACTCTGCAAGTCCTTGTTTCCAGGGACCTGTAAGGACAGTGAGTGAATTGTTCTTGTGCTATATTGTGATTAAAAAAAACATTTTTTCTAGGGACAGAAAACTGTAGGTAGGGAGAGTGTTTTTTTTCTTTCACTCTGCAAGTCCTTGTTTCCAGGGACCTGTAAGGACAGTGAGTGAATTGTCCTTGTGCTATATTGTGCTTAAAAAAAACATTTATTCTAGGGACAGAAAACTGTAGGTAGGGAGAGTGTCAGTTTCTTTCACTGTGAAAGTCCTTGTTTCAAGGGACAGAGAAGGACACCTGAAGGTAGCCCTTATTGCTTTTTTCCCATCTCCCTGCAGGCCATCTATTAGAATGTCTGGAAGGCAAACAAGGAGAGGCAGACAGTCAGGAGGCAATAAAAGAGGGCAAGCAGGCTCTGTGTCTGGGGGCAACAGTGCTGGTCGTGGACGCGGTGCATTGTCATCAGCACATGGCCATGGGACACGCTTGTCCTTCTTTTCGGCAGCTGGACATGTTGAGCCACATCATGCCGAAGACTTGGTAGAGTGGATGACCAAGCCCTCCTCCTCCTCCTCATCCTCTCTCACCCAGGCTCAGGGTACTGGAAAAGCAGCTGCCAAAGCGTCGTCTTCCCTGGTATCAATGTCAGACAAATCATCAGTCACTCCTTCCCTAGACCCACCATGTCCTCCTCCTGAGGAGTCCCCCGAACTGTTTCAGCACAGTGTTGGGTACATGCTCCAGGAGGATGCCCAGCGTTTCGAAGGGTCTGATGATGAAACCCAGCTAGAGGAAGGCAGTAGCGTGAGAGCAGACAGAGGGGATGCTCAAGAAGGACACCAATCTGGCAGTCATGTTCCAGCAGCTGCAGCATACTGCCAGATTGGCTCCAGTGATGAGGAGGGAGGGGATGATGAGGTCACTGACTCCACGTGGGTGCCTAATAGGAGAGAGGAGGAGGAGGAGGATGAGGAGGAGGCACATCTCCAACGAGGCAGGATGCCCTTTGGTGGCCAGCGTAAGGGCAGTACACCGACGGAATCACACCGCAGAGCTCCGCCTGTGCAGGGCGCTGCCTCTGCCCGTCATTCAAAAAGTTCTTTGGTGTGGGCCTTTTTTGAGGCTAGTGCATCAGATCGCACAGCTGCTGTTTGCAACATATGTCTCAAGCGTATATCGCGTGGCCAAAACATCAGCCGCTTGGGTACCACATGCCTGACCAGACATATGTTGACCTGCCATGCAGCTCGTTGGCAAGCCTACCTCAAAGACCCACACCAAAGAACAAAGCGGACCTCTCCTTGCACCGCATCAGCTGGGATCTCCAACCCCACTATAACTTCAGTCCTCTCTGAAACATGCACTGAGAGGAATGAAGGTGTAGAATTAGGTGTGTCACAGCCAAGTACTTGCGGCCACTCTGCTAGCAGTACACCGACGTCCGATTCTAGCAGGCAAATTTCCCTGCCCCAGCTGCTGGACCGTCGAAAGAAGTTCACTCCCAGCCATCCACATGCCCAGCGGTTGAATGCTAGCTTGGCTAAATTGCTAGCGCTTCAACTGCTGCCTTTTCAGTTGGTAGACTCGGCCCCCTTCCGTGAGTTTGTGCAATGTGCGGTTCCTCAGTGGCAGGTTCCCAAACGCCACTTTTTCTCACGGAAGGCTATTCCGGCTCTCTACCGGCATGTGGAAGGCAATGTCTTGGCCTCGCTGGACAGGGCGGTCAGCGGTAAGGTGCATATTACCGCTGACTCATGGTCCAGCAGGCATGGACAGGGACGTTACCTTTCTTTCACGGCCCATTGGGTCACTCTTTTGGCAGCTGGGAAGGATGCAGGACAAGATGCAGTAGTGTTGGAGGTTGTCCCACCGCCACGCCTCCAAAATGCTACTACTGGTTGTGACACACCTCTCTCCTCCACCCCCTCCTCTTCTTCTTCCTCCATGGCCTCTTCCTGTGGTTTGTCCTATGAACCAGCGGTGCTCCGTAGCCGTTCACGGGGCTACGCAAGTACGCAGGCAAAAAGATGCCATGCCGTGCTTGCGCTGGTGTGTTTGGGGGACAGAAGCCACACTGGGGCAGAGGTCCTGTCTGCTCTGCAGGGCCAGGCCGAGAGGTGGTTGACGCCACGCCAGCTTAAGCCAGGAATGGTGGTTTGCGACAATGGCACCAACCTCCTCTCCGCCCTCCGACAGGGACAACTGACCCATGTGCCCTGTGTGGCTCACGTCCTTAACCTGGTGGTGCAGCGGTTCTTGGGCAGGTACCCGGGCTTACAGGATGTCCTGAGGCAGGCCAGGAAAGTCTGTGTGCATTTCCGCAGATCTTATAATGCCAGTGCTCGCCTGGCTGAGCTGCAAAAGGAGTTGAACCTGCCCAAGAACCGCCTTATATGTGACATGCCCACCAGGTGGAACTCAACGTTGGCCATGCTGCAGCGGCTGCACACGCAGCAGAGGGCCATCAATGAGTACCTGTGCGACTACGGCACCAGGACAGGGTCAGGGGAGCTTGGTTTTTTTTCTCCACGCCAGTGGGGCATGATCAGGGATGCATGCACTGTCCTGGCACCATTTGAGGAGGCCACGAGGATGGTGAGCAGTGACAGTGCATGCATCAGTGATACTGTACCTCTTGTCCACCTGTTGGAGCACACGCTGCGTGGAATAATGGACAGGGCACTTGAGGCAGAACAGAGGCAGGAAGAGGAGGACTTCCTTGCCTCTCAAGGCCCCCTTTACCCAGACAGTGTTCCTTTTGTCCCACCCATCGCACAGGAAGAGGAGGAGGAGGAGGAGGAGGAGGAGGAGGAGGATTGTGTCAGCATGGAGGTGGAGGCTGGCACTCAGCATCATCAGCAGCAGTCTTTTAGGGATGATTTACAGTCCCAAGAAACCAGTGGACTTGTACGTGGCTGGGAGGAGGTGGCTGCGGATCATGTCGTCCTTAGTGACCCAGAGGACTCCGGAGCGAATGCCTCAGCAAACCTACGCTGCATGGCCTCCCTGATCCTGCAAAGTCTGCGGAAGGATCCTCGTATTCTTCGGATCAAGGAGAGGGACCATTACTGGCTGGCCACTCTCCTTGATCCACGGTACAAGGGTAAGGTTGCGGACCTTATGTTACCGTCGCAGAGGGAGCAGAGGATGAGACAACTCCGGGAGGCCTTGCAGAAAGGTCTGTGCAACGCGTTCCCAGAGACTGGGAGGTTACAAACTCCTGGTCCTGGACAACGAGTTGCTGAGGCTTCGGCCAGTCAAAGAAGGAGCGGTGGGGAAGGTGGCCGTCTGACCGATGCGTTCAGACAATTCTTTAGTCCGCAGCCCCAAAGTATGATCGGTTCCAGCAACCATCGCCAGCGTCTGATAAACATGGTGCAGGAATATCTAGGGGCAAGGTCAGACTTGGACACCTTTCCCACCGAAAATCCTCTGGCTTACTGGGTCTTGAGGATGGATCACTGGCCAGAGCTTGCACAGTATGCAATTGAGCTACTGGCCTGTCCTGCATCCAGCGTTCTTTCGGAACGCACATTCAGTGCTGCTGGAGGATTTGTCACGGATCACAGGGTGCGCCTGTCCACCGACTCGGTTGATCGACTGACTTTCATCAAGATGAACCAGTCTTGGATCACCACCAGCTACCACACACCTGATGCTGATATAACAGACTAATTGATTTTAACATGTCACATCCCTTCAAGACAGATGCTGATGCTGAGTGCCTGTGCTGTTATGTTGACTGGCTATCCTCCTCCTCCGAGTCCTCAATGATACGATTGATGATGATAGCTTGGAAGATCATTTTTGTTTATGGGTGCCGCCACCAGTGGCTAAGGCCCAATTTTTCAGCCCCTGTTTTACAGGGGCGTGTAATTACAATTTTTTTAGCAATAATTTGCCATAGGGCTCATTGCTGTGCTCCAAGTACAGTATCTGTGAGGGGTTGGAGTGTTGTGGCACCAGTGCCTAAGGCCCAATTTTTCAGCCCCTGTTTAACAGGGGCGTGTCATTACAATTTTTGAAGCAATACTTTGCAACAGGGCTCATTGCTGTGCTCCAAGTACAGTATCTGTGAGGGGTTGTAGTGTTGTGCCACCAGTGCCTAAGGCCCAATTTTTCAGCCCCTGTTCAACAGGGGCATGCAATTACAATTCTTGATCTAATAATTCACAGCAGGGCCCATTGCTGCACCCACCAAGAGTAACTGTCAGGGCTTACAGTGTTGTGGCACCAGCACCACCATCAAAGCCCCAATTTTTACTACCACTGTTCAACAATTATATGTAATTAAAATTCCTGATATAATAGTTGACAGCAGGGCGTTCCAGCACCAACCAAGAGTAACTGAGTGCTTACAGTGTTGTGCCAACACCAACAACTAAGGGGCCTATTTCTGCAGAGTATATACGGCAGGTCCCTACTTTCAAACATCCAACTTACAAACGACTCCTACTTGCAAACGAAAGAAGACAACAGGAAGTGAGAGGAAATCTACCCCTAGAAAGGAAAATTCTCTCCTGTAAGAATAAATATGGGAGAAAGGGGTCTCATCTGTACTGATGCTTTATCAGCAATCCTTGTTTCAAGAAAAACACCACATTTCAAAAACAGTTGTCATTGGGACGGAAAGTGAGGTGAAATGTTCTGAACAGGGGCACAGACAGCAAAACAAATGTTACAGGGGTGATAACCCTTACCTATGTTTCCCAAAAAGTTTAAAAATAGATTTTTGGGCTGGAGCTACACTTCAACAATGTACCTGTTCAAAATTACAAACACATTCTACATAAGAACAAACCTACAGTCCCTGTCTTGTATGCACCGCCTGTATACGGCTGTTCAGAGTATATAGGGCCTTTTTTATTTTATGTGCGGGGTTCCCCTTAATATCCATACAAGACCCAAAGGGGCTGGTAATGGGCTGGGGTAGGGGGGGGGTCATGGGGTAGCTATGCCATTTTTCTTAAAGAATTTCATCCATATTACCGGGACCAGACATTACATTAAAGCCGCAAGCAGTTTTAAATGGCTTTTTTTTCCTTTAGAAGTGTCATTTTGTGCAGGGACAGTTCTAAACACGGGAAACACGTGGCACTTCACAGGCATACTTTAGACACCCCCCAGGTACGATATTTAAAGGAATATTTGACTTTTTTTTTTTCACTTTATGCATCATTAAAATGACTGCTCCCGAAAAACGATCGTTTTTAAAACTTCTTTTTGCATTGATACATGTCCCCTGGTGCACAACCCGGGTTCCCAAACCCTATTTATGACAATAACATGCATAATAGTTGTTATAATTAGCACTTTAGAATTCGAACGTTCGCATCCATTGTATTTAATAGGGTTCTAATGTTCGTTCGAACTTTCGGTCCGTTCGCGGGTTCTGGTGCGAACCGAACCCGGGGGTGTTCGGCTCATCACTAGTCAGGAGGAGTTCATGGACCAAGAATTGGTTGCTCCAGCGGCACCAATTCTGTCACATGCCTTTGTTGCGGGAGATCAGGGAGAATAATCCTGATGATTTCAGGAATTTTCTCAGGATGTCTGACCCCGTATTTCAGCAGCTGTTGGCTTTGGTGTCCCCCCATATTACCAGGCAGGACACCGTTATGCGGGAAGCCATCAGTGCTGAGCAGAGGCTCATCGCCACGTTGCGATACCTGGCTACTGGGAGAAGCCTGCAGGACCTTAATTTCTCCACAGGCATATCCCCCCAGGCTCTGGGGATCATTATACCAGAGACTTGTTCTGCCATCCTTCAAGTTTTGCAGGAGGACTATATTAAGGTAAGTGTTCTTCTTCAAAAATTCACATTGTATGGTATTTATTTTTGGATATTTTTAATTTGCTTTATTTGCAGTCCCTAATTCACATGATTCTTAGCTGCAGGGAATGTCCCCTTTCTCCCCATGTTTTATTATTTAAAGTTTGGGGTTTGAGGCCTACCTGTAAATTTGGCTTACCTAACCTCTCCAGCATGCTATCCTGGGGCCATACCTACCTTGCCTAGTCATTTCCATGTTTTTTATTATATGTTCCATCGTAGTGCTTTACCCAAAACGCACCCTAAATTTGGCCTAGGAATGTTTCATTTTTGTTAACTTCAATACAGAGTGCTACAGCCTTCATGTGTGATATTCCCAACTCATCTTCAACCCTTACCCCCCCCCCCCCCATAATTTTTTTTTTGTTTTTTTTTTTTCTTGCTTCCAATTTTTTATGTTTTGAACAGTTTCTACCAATGTTGGCCATGAATGTGTGTATGAAATCAGCTTTCAATGTTTCTGGCTCCAAGTATTAATTTGTTATTTCTTTAATTCCACAGTTCCCTTCTTCGCCACATGAATGGCAGAATGTGGCTTCCGAGTTTGCCCAGCAATGGAACTTTCCGAACTGTGGAGGAGCCATCGACGGCAAACATGTTCGGGTCGTCCCACCACCCCATTCGGGATCCTTTTATTATAATTATAAGGGGTTCCACAGCGTCGTGATGATGGCAGTGGTGTCGGCCACCTACGAGTTCCTCTATGTGGACGTTGGCAAGAATGGCAGGATGTCTGATGGAGGAGTTTTTGCCCAGACGGAGTTTGGAGAACGGCTCCTTTTGGATCTGCTGGCCTTGCCACCAGCGGAGCAGAATGTGGAGGGACTACCTTTTGTGTTTGTGGCGGATGAGGCGTTTGGCCTGGGACCCCATTTGATGAGGCCATTCCCGCAACGCACCCTCACCCCTGAGAGGAGGGTTTTCAATTATCGGCTGGCCAGAGCCAGAAGGGTGGTGGAAAATGCGTTTGGGATCATGGCCAGCCGATTTCGCCTCTTCCTTACCTCCATCCACCTTGCCCCATACAAATGGAACCATGTGGTTATGACGTGCTGTGTGCTGCATAATTTCCTAAGGGTGCATTCAACGAGTTATATATCTTTGAGTGGGCCTGAGGCCTCTTTAATCAATGCCGAAACTTTGGTGGCCCTGGAACCTGGCCGTCCTGGCTTGGCCCCCCCAACCGGACGTGAGGTCCGTAACCAATATGTGGACTATTTTATGGGTAGGGGGGCCATTGAAATGCCAGACAATCTCTAATAATTTTAGACCAAAAAAATAAAACTTTTAAAAAAAGTAAAGATTGGTTTGTCATTTTTATTGTATAATGTTTGATGTTTCTGGTAGGTTTACCTAGTGCACTTGTTTTGCCATGTGGATTAAAAAATCTTTTAATTAGCCTTCATTGTCAGTGTAAACACCAAACATTGATTAGTTCACTCAGCACCACATTTACATAATGAAGCCACAATGATTTGTTATGTAAAAATACCTTTATTTTTTTTGTTTAGGTGGGCAACTTCCTTAGAAATGTGGATGTTCCCTTAATTTCAGGTGTATTAAAACGCATGACCAGCCATGCATAAACAAACTATATTTCTCCAAATTTAGAAAAAGTTAAACATGTGCTAGTCATTAAAGGGTAAAATAACCAAAAAAAATAGAAATCTCTGCAAGTAAAACGTTATTTGGTGTAAAAACATTAGACACGCCCAAGCACAGCCATGATATTTTGGAGCCTTTCCTCCACCCGCTTTGTATTTGCCCTGATCTCTAGCAAATCTCCCTTAATTTTTTCGAGGTCACGACAGCAGACCATCAGGTATTGGATCAGGATCTGGGCACTGTGATGTGTCAACTTATTGGGGTCTTCGGCCAGAACTGCACCTAAATGTAAAAAGAAATATGTAGGATAGAATATGTAGGCCTACATCTATTTAACATGCATGTGTCTGGTTTCACTCTGACCTGTGGTGGTGCCACTTTCCACTTCCACAACATCACATTCCTCTCCATCCTGGGGTTCTGGGGGTATTGTTGTAGGTATTGCAATTCTCGTCTCATCTGAGGTAGCTTTTCGAATCCCTAGGGAGATTGAAATAAAAGGAATAGTTTCATTAGTAGCGACTCAATTTTGCTAAAATAAGAAACATGAAAAAAAACTTTGTAATCATTCTTTTGAAGCATGCTCCATTTTAATTTTTACCCCCTGTGCCAACCGGGACAAATGATTGGATACATAGGCCAAAACAGAGCATATACATTTTGTAAACAAATTTGAAACATTGTAACACCCCAAAGTATCTACACTGGATCACCTGTGTGTGATTCCCTCAAGCTTTTTGGCTTTAGGCCCACACTTGTACTACTGCGTTCAGATGTTTCATCAGCTGCTGAGCATTCACTCCCTTTAACATTACCATGCATATCGTTTTTTCAAATGAACAAATGTCCTTTGGATTAGCACACCAAAAATAAGTGTGGCCCAAATGTACTCCCCCAAATAAACCAAAAAACATGGGTGTTCACACTGGATGATCCTAAAACATCGTTTGAGGAACTGTACGGAGAAAGAGGTTTAATACGTCCGTTTACTATGCGGACGAACCTAAAAAAGATGGTATCTTTCAGTGTACTATATGAAAGTTCAAAATACACGACAGAATACCAGAAAATAATATGTACCGTTGAAAGTCAAAAAAAACAACTTACTTTTTAATATAACTTTCTTGATTCTTTTATATTGGTCGGCCTCCCGCAACTTCAGATCTGACCATCGTTTTCTGAGCTGTTCCTTCGTTCTGCACACCCCGAATTTTTGGTGGAGACTTTTGACCACTTTGCCCATAATTCTGGACTTGACCAGATTAGGCCTTTTATACGGACCATGCTTGGCATCATAATCCTCCTTCTTTAAAATGGCGACCATCTCCACCATTTCCTCGAATGACATGTTGGATGCCTTATATCTCCTGGGTCTTGATTTGGGCTCCTCTGTAATTTCATCCTCTGTAGAGGTAATCTCAGCCACCTGTGTCTCCGCCATGTTTTGTTCAGCACTACGAGTGAGAAGGGGCGGGGAAAGTACAATATGGAACGTCAGGGGCGGGGAAAGCGTGCGGAGTTTCACGCATGCGCTGTGTATATAAAGTGAAGATCCATGTCTGGGAAATACGTTCATTTTTCGGGAGAGAGAGTTAGCAACGAACGTCGTGACCAAGGTACCTAACAATTTAACTTTTTGAGGTTCATCAGACGAGGAGATTTGTGTGCTCAAAATATGTAGACAATGCACAGTTGAGGAATGTTGCCTGAAATATATATTTTTTTTGGTTTCTCGCTTTTACAGATATCATGAATACTTTTAAAAACCCAGACTTCATGGGGGAGTTCATCGATAAATGGCAAGAGCTCCCTATATTATGGCAAACAAAAAGTGGCGGTAATAAAAATAAAGACGCCAGGAAAGCAGCACTGGAGAGCCTGCTTGCATTTGTGCAAACAAAGATACCCACAACAACTCTCCAAGATGTCAAAAACAAAATTGGGACCATCAGAGGGACATACAGGACCCAGAGGACTATGGTCCTGAGGTCCCAGAGGTCAGGTGCACCAGCAGATAAGGTTTATAAACCCAGTCTGTGGTACTACAGTAAGCTTGCTTTTCTGGATGACCAGCTGGAAGTGCGGGAATCTCTCTCCACCCTTCCCCCCAGAGGTCAATCCAGCCTTCCTTGTACCCAACCCTCCAGCCTTCCCTGCAGCCAGTCCTCCAGCCTTCCTGTCAACCCTGCTCTGGCTTCCTCTGAGGATCAAGATCAGGGCCTTGAGGAGGCAGATTTGGAGATATGGAGCCTGGTAAAGTTTTGCTATCTATATTTCTATCGTACAAAATTGTAGATTTTAAATAGATGTTAGTATTGTTAAAGGTATGTACACTTCTACCAATAAAGTTTGTGAAGAGCAAGATACAGTAGTGGCCTAATTTTATGTGTCCAAGACAACAAAACCAGGATGCGTAATCAATGAAAAGGACATAACTTTTGGCATTGATTTCAACAATGTCTAGAGGTGAACAATGTCTGTGAATGATGATGTGGCAAAATAAATAATGTCCCTTTCTTTTTTTACAGCCAGAGCAGAGCCAGGAAGAGGGTGATGTTGGGGATCAGGAGGAGGCAGGGCCCAGTGGCACCCAGGAGGAGGCTTGGCCCAGCACAAGAGCCCAGATGCCTCCCCTGGTAGTTAAACCACGAGGGCCAAGGGGAGGTAGGCAGGTGGAGGAGGAAACCAGGGCCTTCCTCAGAGAGGCAACAGCGGCCCTCAGAGAGGCACCCTCTGTTGATGAGGGATTTGCCGCAGTCCTCGTCCACAAACTAGGGCAAATGGAGTTGCAGCAAAAAAAATTCAGTGAGACCCTGCTATTGAAAGTCATCAATAAGGGCGTGCTGGGTGAACTCACTAGGTACACGGACATAACGGAGGTTGTCCTTTCTCCTCCACCTCCTCCTCCTCCTCCTACTACTCCTCCTGCCACAACCTCTCCTCCTGATCCCCAGCCTCCAAGGAAGAAACCAACCAAGGCTGCAGAGAAGGCTGGAGAGAAGGCTACAAGGAAGAGGAGAAAATAATGCCTGCTGTAGTACCACAGACTGGGGACATATAGGACTTATCTGCTGTGGCTCCTGACCTCTGGGAGCTCAAGACAAGATTGGGCTCATTTTTTGGGGGGATCTAATCTCTATTTTGGTTTGGACATCTTGTATGGTTGTTGTGGGGTGAAAGGGATGCACAAATGCAAGCAGGCTCTCCAGTGCTGCCTTCCACTTTAATTTGTTAATGTTCTGAAATGTGCCCTTTAAATACTTGACTATGTGATTTGTATTTCAAAAGAGAGCTTGCTAGGAAGCAGGCAGGGACATCTCAAATTATATTATTGTTATTATCAGGGGACACAAACCTCCCTGAGGCCAAATGAGACACATTTGGAAGGTTGTTGTGGTAACTTTACACAAGAATAATTTAAGCCAAAATACTTAAAAAAAGGCCAAAAAAAAATAACCAAAAATAATATAAAATTTAAAGAAAAAAGAATTACATTATTTTATTATTATTAGTATTATTTAGGAGGGAGGTGCGGCTTATAAATAATATTTTATAATCATTAGAGCAATTTGGAATTACTTTAGAAACAAGTTTGGCATAAAACTCTCAATGTCATTATCAAAAGAGGGTAATTTTAAAGCATTATCAAAAGAAGAAGGGAATGCGCAGCATTAAAACTATGCTATTAATTCCACCGTGACGAATGTGCCATCTCCATTTCCAACATTAGCTTTACCAAAACGAGCGCTCCCGTCTCATAGTTGCTTCTGAGCATGCGCGTTTTTTTCACGTCGTGAAAGCATACACACTATCGTTTTTCACGTCGTTAAAAAAAACGACATGAAAAACGACGTGAAAAAAGAGAGCATGTCCGGAATTTTTAATGGCCGTTTTTCACGACGTTAAAAATGCTCTGGAGCCTACACACGATCATTTTTAATGGCCATTTTTTAAAATGGCATTTTTAACGGCATGAAAAACGATCGTGTGTACGGGGCATTACGTTACCTGCCCTGACCAAGGGCCCCGCCTTTTGGAGCTCCTCCCACAAAGCAAGCTCCCAACACTTGAGCAGAGATGTTCTGTACCTGGGTTATAATGACCCTCCTTTTATGTTCCAGTTTATGTTACTTTCTTTTTGTTCCTCAGTTACCCTTTCAGACATTGCTTCAGATGTTCTACTCGAGACCCTTCAACTATATTCACCAAGGCACCTCTACAAACCTAATCATCCAGAAACGACAGACACTTCGGTCCTTCACACTGCATGCTACCGATTCTAACTGTAAGTACTACCACTTTTTGATACATAAAGCACTGCAAACCACTCACGATGCCGGTTAAAATAGTCTCCATAAATGCTCATGGTTTGAATCACCCTGCGAAGTGGGCATCCCTATGGAAAGAAGCTGACTCCTCTCAGTGCGATGTTTTATGTGTGCAAGAGACACACTTCCACAGTATGGCCTCCCCTAAATGTACTCATAAATCCTTCCAGCATTATTTCTTCTCCAGCATGACAGCCAAAAAACGAGGCGTACTTATCGCAATAAAAGACACAATCTCCTTTTAATTGCTCTCTGAACTCTCAGACCCACTAGGCAGATACTTGATCCTCATATGCAACATCAACAATGTCCGTTACACATTAGTGAATGTTTACGTTCCTAACAAACACCAAATTAAATTTCTCAATGGACAATGCAGAAAGTGAAGAGACTTCAGCAAGGATCCCTCATTATGTGTGGGGACTATAATATTGTCCCCAATCCACAATTGGACTCTACCTCTACTCCGAGTAAAAGGACTCCATCTCTAGCGCACTTTTTAAATTTGCATGACTTGTACGACGCATGGCGGTGTACACACGCTAATGAAAGAGACTATTCTTTTTTTTCCCACAAGCATTGTACGTATACGAGGATTGATCTGTTTTTAACGGACAAGTGGTTGCTACAAAAAATATCCCAAACCAAAATTGCCACAATAACTTGGTCGGACCATGCTCCAATCCTTCTTACATTAAGGGACTCATACCCTACCTCCACCACCTACGTGTGGCGCGCCAATTCACAGATTATCCAAAATCCATCCACTAAAAAAATAATAGAAGATCGCTTGTCCGATTATTTCCAGATCAATGCCCCCTCCACAGATAATGCTTTTGTATTGTGGAATGCCCATAAGGCATTTATAAGAGGTATATTTATACAGCTTGGAGCTAAGATTAAAAAGCAGAGGCAGCAAGCGATCACCACTTTAATGACGGAAATTAGCTCCCTAGAGGAACTTAACAAAAAAAAAAAAACAACCCCCACCAATAGCACTAAACTTATTACCCTGAGACATGACCTTAGACTAGCTTTGCTCCAAACTTTTGAAAAACAAGAAAAACGGCTAAAAATTTCTTTCTATGCCAATAGCAACAAAGCAGGAAAAGCACTTGCTAGGAAAATACAAGGCCAAAGATTTAGAACAAAAATAGCACACCTCATCCATCCTAAAACTAAACAATCGGTGTATGATCCTCAGGGAATAGCAGACGCCTTTAGCGATTATTACAGCTCTCTTTACAACCTGAACCGTGATGATTCAACAGTACAACCTTCCCAGACGGATATTATAAACTTCTTAGCGGGCATTGACCTACCTAAACTCTCTTTGACTCAACTTCAAGAGCTTAATTCCCCCTTCTCCTTGACAGGACTACTTCGGGCCATAAAAACTCTCCCAAGCAATAAATCCCCTGGACGGGACGGGCTTATTGGGGAATACTATAGGAGCTTCCAAACGATTTTGGGTCCTCACCTCCTTAGAGTGTTTGATAGTGCAGCTGCCTCTGCTTCCTTTCCGAGTGAAATGCTAGAAGCACTAATATTCACGTTGCCTAAACCTGAGAAGACACCGGATGTACCACAAAATTTTAGGCCTATTTCATTACTGAATAATGATCTAAAACTTTATGCTAAAATGATAGCTTTGAGACTTGTTGATATTTAGCCCACTCTGATTGACTCGGATCAGTCAGGATTTACAAAAGGCAGGCAGTCCTCAGATTCCACTAGACGCCTGATTAACATAATTCATATTGCCAGGAAGAGCCAAACACCTTCTCTGCTTCTAGCTTTGGATGCAGAGAAGGCATTTGACAGGGTACATTGGCTATATTTGACCCATGCTTTAGATAAATTTGGATTCTCTGGCCATTTGCTATCTGCCATCTTGGCCCTGTATACTTCGCCATCAGCCAGTGTATATACTTTTGGGATGCTATCTAAACCCTTTGGGATTACGAATGGGACCCGACATGGATGCCCACTCTCCCCACTTATTTTTAACCTGCTAATGGAGCCGTTAGCAGCAAGCATTAGACAATCGCCCGACATACAGGGTTTTATGATTAATAACAAAAAACATGTCATTAGCCTTTTCGCGGATGACATATTTCTAATGCTTACAGCACCGGTATCCTCCCTGGAGAGAGTAACTGACCTACTCTAAAAATTCGGGGTGGTGTCTTGTCGTACTATAAAGTGAATGACACCAAATCTTATGTTTTAGACTTAGGAGTGCCCCCTCAAGACAAATTGGCCATGCAAACCAAATTTACATATATATGGAACGACTATGCAATAAACTATCTTGGGATAAATCTCACATCCCATCCCGAGCAACTTTTTAAAGCGAACTACCTACCTCTTGAAAGCAAACTAAAAGAAGGAACGAAAAAATTTAGCAATCTGGTATTATCGTGGACAGGGCAGTTGGCGGCATTTAAGATGCAAGTATTACCCCAAATATTATACATTTTCAGAACAGTCCCTATACATGCTCCAAAAAAGTTTTTTAGTAACTTACAGGGCCTATTGTCTAAGTTTTTATGGGAGGGGAAAAAAGCTAGGTGTGCCTTTTCCAAACTTAGTAAAACTAGGGGAGCAGGTGGTGCAGGTATTCCTGTCTTCATTGACTACCATAGAGTAGCACTACTAGCACAAATCAGGGGATGGTTCCCAAACCAACCTACACCGCCATGGGGCCTTTTAGAGCAAACCCACATACAGGGAGGGAACTTATATGAATACACCTTAGCGTATCCCTATCTCAATAAGAAACCTACAGATTTATCTCCTCCAATTTTAGCAACTTTGGAAGCCTGGAAAACCCTAGTGGCATCCAATTCTCTATTGACTCCAGTCAGTATTCTCGAGTCACCTATTACAACACTTACCTGATCTTCACTTAACTAAATGGGTATCTGGGGGAATACAGTGGATATCAGACATATATGAAGACAAAACTTTTAAATCCTTTACACGATTGCAGTCGGAATTCTAATCTTCCGCCCTCTGAACAATTCACCTATATTAGTGTAACATCTTGCCTCAAAAGTAAAAAATATATTCCCTACAAGCTGTTCTGGAAAATTCATATTTATCTTTCTTCTAAAGGGAATCGTAGAGGCGGCATATCACTGTTCTATAATTTTCTCAATGACAAATCACTTTTTGTGAAAACAAACTCTCTGTTAGCCTGGGAAAATGACTTGGGCACATCCTTTACAACCAGACAATGGCATAAGGCACTACATCACACTTATTCAGCCACTAAATGTACCAATCTTTGGGAACTCTCCCATAAAGTTACACAAAGATGGTATCTTACACCACACCGGATCGCCAAATTCGATCCCTCAATTTCATCTCTATGTTGGAGAAATTGCTCACAAACAGGCACGATATTCCACATTTTGTGGTCATGTGGGAGACTGGCTAAATTTTGGTCCATCATATTTTCAATATTCCGCCAAGTGACTGGGTTATCCACACAACCTTCTCCATCCTTAGCCATCCTAAATATTGGCATAGAAGAGTTTCCACCATCACTTAGAAAGTTCACTACTCTTATTTTTAGCAGCTAAATTAGTTATATTAAGACTATGGAATTCTAAAGATCCTCCTGAAGTAACAGATGTCATTCGCACACTTTCAATACACCACACATATGAGAGCATGCTAGCAACCATAGATGGGAATTAAAAGGCTTATTATCTCCAATGGCAACCTTGGATAGAATGGTATAAGACGCACTCAATGCACCGAAATACATATTGACCTTTAAAACTAAACATGGATATTAAATTCCATTTGGGTCTCGAGTATAATCCACGCAATTAGGGTAACAATTCCTTCTTTTTGTTTTCTTTCCTTTATTTTTGTTCATCTCCAAGTTTATTTACCCCTTCCTTACTTTATAATGTATTTTAAGGTTGGAGATACATGTACGCAAAGGCTATGTGCTAAAATGGCAAGATGTACTTGTTAATCATTTCCATGTTGCTATGAGAGTTCATGATTGTTTCTATAAGTTACTCACTCAGGTCACAGTTAGTTCCCAAGGGGGTGACCTGGGAAGTGGGAAAGTCTCACTGGTATATCTATATTACTTGATATGTTTGCTAATGTTCGAATTTTGAAGAAACCTGTAACTTTAATTTATCAATACCTACGTTTTGTATGCTGTGAAATTATACGAAGCATGTTATCCATCCTCTGTATTTGTGTAAAACTGAATAAAAATCTATTGATAAAAAAAAATAAAAAAAATTGTATAAAACAATATTCTGCTCAAATCAGTGGGGCATGTGTTCCACTCTTTACCGTTGCCCGCAGCAACTCTGCGGGCCTTATTATCTGCGCTCAGCTGTCCAACCATGGCTGGGATCGAGTGCCATGTCTGGACAAGTCCTGCAAACATTAGTACATGTGCTTTGTCTGTGTATGTCTACGAAAGAACTGCTTCTGCACATTTCAGTCCGGTCGTGAAGGGGTTACAGCCAGCGCGGTAACCTTCCTGCTTATCAGAGCTACTGTGTGGGGAGAGGAGCTGCAGCACCAACCAAGCCCAGTGCACCCATCACATAGAGATAAGAGAAGATAGTGAGAGAGAGGAATAAGATGGAGGACGTTGTGAGAGTGTTCCCTGAGGTGCAGGGAAAAACTCTGGTGGACGCTGGAGTATGCCTGGAGCATTGATGAGGGTTCGCCCTCAGGATGATTGGGGGAGTTGAGAGGCTGTGCCTGGTATGTCCCGGCTGTAGGAGACCCACCGCCATGGATAGTGGCTGGATCAAGTGCGGGCACTGTAGGAAATCGCTATGAAAGCTCACACCCAGCAAACTGGCACCTGTCACCTACAGCGTAGACCTGCAGCCAGGCTTGTGCACTGAGAAAGCAGATGGATGGCCACTAGACCCATTAGACCAAGGGTCTCCAAACTTTCTAAATAAAGGGCCAGTTTACTGTCCTTCAGACATTAGGGGGGCCGGACTGTGACGATCGGGAGTAGAAAAAGTCCTGACATCAGTGGGGGGGATTCCCTATCGTTTTTTTTTGTGTCAGTGGGGGGAATTGTTTGTGTCATTGGGAGAAATTGTGCCCCATCATTGGGTCTCATTGGGCCCCATTGTTGGTCTCATTGGGAGGAATTGGTTCCCATTGTTATGTGTCATCAGGCCTAATTGTTGGTCTCATTGGGAGGAATTGGGCCCCATTATTAGGTATCATTGGGCCCCATTGTTGGTTTTATTGGGAGGAATTGGGCCCCATTATTGGGTGTCATTGGGCCCCATTGTTGGTTTTATTGGTACAAATTGTGCCCCTTCATTGGTGTCATTGTGGGGAATTATGGCCCCAAGGGCCGGGTAAAAGCAAGCAATGGGCCACATCTGGCCCCCAGGCCGTAGTTTGGAGACCACTGCATTAGACCAACTAGACCAACCAAACCATGTCCATTGCAGACATCAGGTCTATGTGGACTGTTGGACACCAGGGGTGGGATACAAGCCCAGAACATGGCCTACAAGTTGTGGATTACCCGAATTCCAAAGGCTTGTGTACCTCCTGGGCTGGGTTTCCCAGATACTCCGGGTTCCAGCGAGATGTACAGGGAAGAATTGGAGTGGGGATTGGACTTTTCTTTTGCCCCCAAAGATGTGATGAACATCATTGAGGCCTCTCGCACCCACTGGGAGGAGGAGTTGGTTTGAGATTGCCTGCATGTTCCTAGACCTCAAAGGGGGCCTCACAGTCAAGAAGTTTGGGCCCGTTTCCAAGATATCCAGCAGGAGTGGAGTCAAGGAAGGACCAACTACAAGGACGTGGGAAGTCACAATTAAGGCTGGACGGCTCAAGAGAAGCTACTCAGTAGCCAAGCAGGATCCCAGCAGAGAGATCATCAGACTGCCCATTCCAGAGATGTATAGGTGAGGGAGGCAGCTGATGCTTTGGGAAAACCTTTTTATTGCTTGGCTGGACTAGACCAGACCAATACCCCCCACTCTTTCCAGATATGTGGCCCAGGGAGAAGACGTGATGGTAAGACCTAGTATATTACTTAAGAGACTGTTGCCATGGAGGGGCTCCTCCTTCATAGACTCTTGTGTAAAAAGTTTTCTGCCAGCAGGATCATAACCCCCTGCTAGTAGAATGTACAGATAGTTTAGTTAGTGTGAGGGTTGTGCTTCCTCTTTGTCTTCCTGCAGGTTCATCCTGCTCAAGTATTGGACTTTGGGACTCTTCCAGTATATTTACAGTTTCGGCTGGGAGGGCTTCTCTTTAGGGGGAGGTGCTCCGTTTGAAAAAGAAAAAATGCTTTTTGATAATGTGTAAATTGCTTGTATATATGTTTCTGTACTGATGTTTGCTAGCTGCAGGGAGTTGTAGTTAGGATTTGTGTATATATTGCATTTACGGTATATTGTGATTGCTAGCTGCAGGGAGCTGTGGTTAGGCTGCTGTATATATATATTTGCTGCTGTACATACAGTTGCAAAAAAAGTATGTGAACCCTTTTGGAATGATATGGATTTCTGCACAAATTGGTCATAAAATGTGATCTGATCTTCAATTAAATCACAACAAAAGACAATCACAGTCTGCTTAAACTAATAACACACAAAGAATTAAATGTTACCAATTTTTTTATTGAACACACCATGTAAACATTCACAGTGCAGGTGGAAAAAGTATGTGAACCCTTGGATTTAATAACTGGTTGAACCTCCTTTGGCAGCAATAACTTCAACCAAACATTTCCTGTAGTTGCAGATCAGACGTGCTCAACGGGCAGGAGAAATTCTTGACCATTCCTCTTTACAGAACTGTTTCAGTTCAGCAATATTCTTTGGATGTCTGGTGTGAATCGCTTTCTTGAGGTCATGCCACAGCATCTCAATCGGGTTGAGGTCAGGACTCTGACTGGGCCACTCCAGAAGGCGTATTTTCTTCTGTTTAAGCCATTCTATTGTTTATTTACTTCTATGCTTTGGGTCGTTGTCCTGTTGCAACACCCATCTTCTGTTGAGCTTCAGCTGGTGGACAGATGACCCTAAGTTCTCCTGCAAAATGTATTGATAAACTTGGGAATTTATTTTTCCTTTGATGATAGCAATCCGTCCAGGCCCTGACAAAGCAAAGCAGCCCCAAACCATGATGCCCCCACCACCATACTTCACAGTTGGGATGAGGTTTTGATGTTGGTATGCTGTGCCTCTTTTTCTCCACACATAGTGTTGTGTGTTTCTTCCAAACAACTCAACTTTGGTTTCATCTGTCCACAGAATATTTTGCCAGTACTGCTGTGGAACATCCAGGTGCTCTTGTGCAAACTGTAAATGTGCAGCAATGTGTTTTTCGGACAGCAGTGGCTTCCTCTGTGGTATCCTCCCATGAAATCCATTCTTGTTTAGTGTTTTACGTATCGTAGGTTCGCTAACAGGGATGTTAGCATATGCCAAAGACTTTTGTAAGTCTTTAGCTAACACTCTAGGATTCTTCTTCACCTCATTGAGCAGTCTGCGCTGTGCTCTTGCAGTCATCTTTACAGGACGCCCACTCCTAGGGAGAGTAGCAGCAGTGCTGAACTTTCTCCATTTATAGACAATTTGTCTTACCATGGACTGATGAACAGCAAGGCTTTTGGAGATACTTATATAACCCTTTCCAGCTTTATGCAAGTCAACAATTCTTAATCGTAGGTCTTCTGAGAGCTCTTTTGTGCAAGGCATCATTCACATCAGGCAATGCTTCTTGTGAAAAGCAAACCCAGAACTGGTGTGTGTTTTTTATAGGGCAGGGCAGCTGTAACCAACACCTCCAATCTCATTTCATTGATTGGACTCCAGTTGGCTGACACCTCACTCAAATTAGCTCTTGGGAATCTCATTAGTCGAGGGGTTCACATACTTTTTCCACCTGCACTGTGAATGTTTACATGGTGTAGATATACGTAGAAACAAGGGGAGGAAAGGGATTTTTGCGGTGCTATAGATATGGGAATGAGAAAACCATACAAAAAAGATGAATAAAATTTCAATATTTATTGGTATAATTCAATAAAAAAGCACAAAAAAACACATGACAGTGGTTGCAATTGTTGAACAACAAACAGCTGGATGGTCAATGAGCGAGGGTATCGGCTGGTTAAATACAGTACAAATTTACACGTGACTTCCCGACATGTTTCGCATTATCGCTTCATCGGGGGACATACGGGTACAAAGTAGAGATTGTATGATACTAGACATAAATACAAAAATAAGTAAATTAGAAACAAATAACTGACAATTCAATCACAGTTTTATATACATAGATAGGACCAGTGTGCAAATATTCAAGAGTTTACATGGTGTGTTCAATAAAAACATGGTAACATTTAATTCTTTGTGTGTTATTAGTTTAAGCAGACTGTGATTGTCTATTATTGTGACTTAGATGAAGATCAGATCACATTTTATGACCAATTTGTGCAGAAATCAATATCATTCCAAAAGGGTTCACATACTTTTTTTTGCAACTGTATGTCAAATGTACATGCTCTATTTTTAATATTGTATATTTATTTGTGCATAGCCCCTTCCAAGTTTGTTCCCTTTTTCCCTCCAATTTTTCTTATGGGATGCCCTTGCTTCTGGACTCAGGAGCTGTTTTTGTAAATTTGTCAAGCCAATGAGGCTGTTTTTAGGAGGAGGGGAAAAGTGTAGCACCCTCTAGTGTGCTACTAAATTAGTGCAGGCAAATTTATGTTTGATTCATGGTTAGCTTGTTAGTCTGAAATTGGGTCAGGGTTTACTGCAGGTCAGGCTGTATGACTCACAGAGGCAGGTTTCTGGTACCTCCCCCAGGGTTTCGAAGTTTGGAGAAACTCCTAGAAATCAGTGGGCGGAGGCCATTGGGGCTGATATGTAGACTTTTTGGGAACTTGGTCAATCCCCAGGTACAATTCCTGGCAGGTTGGCTGAGTCAGCCATTAAATATGGTGGAGCCATGTCAGCAGGGGAGTCGAGTGGAAGATGAAGTGCAGAGGAGGCTGTAGGTGGCCTAAGAGGGGTCCCCTAGGTCTGGGGGGGGGGGAACTTTGCCTCCAGGATGGGCTTGAGCTGGTTTAGGAAGATCCATTCAGTATCATGATTTCAACAGGATTCTTGCCTGAGAGCAGTGGGAGCAAGGAGGACAGAGTGAGTACATCAGAACACCCATGGATTCACAAGGGGAGAGACTGTCATATGTAGCAAGCTTTCAAAGGACAGTGCTGTGCTTAAACTTTATTCCATCATCCGTGCTTAACCTTTATTCCATCATCCTGGGAGTCATGCAGCCAGGAGGGCTGATAGTTCCTGTAGGCGGTGGAGTGGGGTGCAGTTCTAAAAGAGTAGAGGAGATACTCCTGCATATAACTTTTCAATATTTTTTGCAACTTTCCAACGAGGCTGAGCTCTCCTAGTCCGTAAGGGACTTTGCCACTGATCCAAGAGACTGGGTGTTTCTAGCAAGGAGAGAAGTCTAGGATCTTTTTTCTGTAAATAGGAAGGAAGTTCTCTTCAAGTCAAGTTGGGCATCCCAAATTACTCTATACCCTATTGTCTAGGGTGCTTAGGGATGTGGGCAAGCCTTTGTTGTCATCATGCACAGTAATGAGCTGCTTGTCCTGCATTGCACACTATGGTGTCAGAGAGCTTCGACCAGTGAAGTTTGAAGAGGCAAGGCTTTGGTGGACTGGTCGTACAATGTAGAGGAAGCATTTGAGAGTGAGGAATAATGTAAGCATTTCTCCTTAAATGCTAGATGATACTTCACATCATATTAGCATTGTTCTATCATTGTTCATTGTCCTGTGTAATACAAACCATACAGACCTAAGCATCATGGCTTATACAGAAAACATGAAAAGTAGAAGAGAAGCTAACACTTATATTTGATGAAATAATGGCTAAGTATAAACTGAACGGTTCTCGGTTGTCTATTTAGCTACAAATTCCTGTGACATATATTAGGATATGAATTTTTACAAATATCAACTTAACATAGCCTTAAAGAGAACCAGTACTTGTTCCCATGCATGAAGGTAAAATTGTTAAATCAAATGTTTAATCAATAGCCACCTCTTGTGTTTACTCCCACTGTCCGTTAATTGGAGTGAAAATAAATACCAAGTTGTGGGAGTAAAATGTTAGCCTCTCCTGTTCTAGCTATGATGTATCACTAGATGCCTTATCAACCAACCACCAAGCATTGTCATTGAAAAACTTTGTACCTCTACGTTCTACCCTGTGTGCTCAGAAAAAACTACTTGAAGCCTACACAAAGAATTACTACTATGGAAAGCTAAAACCAGGTTTGAGCTGGGCAGGGATCAATTCTGAAATTAACCTGTTATTTTCCTTTAAACAGGCACAGCACAATGTCATTGTAAACTAAACAGAGTTCATAAACTTGTTTATGCCTAATATACTGCATTTCGCAACACTTTTGAGGGAATATTTACATTTTCAGCTCACGGAAAGAAAAAGTGGTACATCGGGGGGGGGGGGGGGGGGGGGTCTATTCCCTGACTGTCTCCCTGTATAATCTAGTAGAGAAATTTACCTGTTAAATTTTGCCAACAGTTACAACTAACATAGACCAATAGTCTACAGAGAAAAATAAAATAAATATCTAATAAACTAGTTTTCATTTGTACATCCATATTTATGAATTATATTAGTTTATATTAGTTTATTTTCCCATTACGCAAATAATGTAATTTTCTTTTCAAGTATCGTTGTCCTACCAAGACATATGAACCAATGTCTTTTTATGCTCCTATAGGAAGGATATGTTTCATTATGATTTTATCATCAATTATGGCTTTCTTTGCATGTCTAGACATTGTTGATCTTGAAATGTCAACAATATCTCAGCAGCAATCTGATATTGGAAACTTACAAAAGTAAGTCCACCAGCTTGAACAGATGTTGCGGTGCTGCAGAAGGGTTTATTTTGCTGCTGTCATCCCCCCGCTTCCCCAACAACCCATGGAAACAATGGAAAACAAGGCTCAGTTTCGATTCTACTCACAGGAAAAACAGTTGAAGCTGAAAATCTGAGCCTTGTACACCACTTGAGGTGTGAAATCATAAGGAGGGGATCATTTGCAGACACAGATTTGCCTTATTCATTGCTCTTTCCAGGGACCTGATGTCATTTTACATTATGACTTTTTTCCTCTCTCTTTCATCAGGGTGGATGCAAGTTGCAAACTTCTTTTTAGGCCTGTTTTCTGTCTATCACGTTTTTGAAAGATCAAGTAGGAATAGACTATTGCAGATGTAATGCAATATGTTACTGACCTCTTCTGGTGCTGCCACAAATAGTGATGAGCCGAACACCCCCGGGTTCGGTTCGCACCAGAACCCGCGAACAGACCGAAAGTTCGCACGAACTTTAGAACCCTATTAAATACAATGGATGCGAACGTTCGAAATCTAAAGTGCTAATTATAACGACTATTATGCATGTTATTGTCCTAAAAAGGGTTTGGGGACCCGGGTTCTGCACCAGGGGACATGTATCAATGCAAAAAGAAGTTTTAAAAACTGCAGTTTTTCGGGAGCAGTCATTTTAATGATGCATAAAGTGAAAAAAAAAGTCAAATATTCCTTTAAATATCGTACCTGGGGGGTGTCTAGTATGCCTGTGAAGTGCCACGTGTTTCCCGTGTTTAGAACTGTCCCTGCACAAAATTAAATTTCTAAAGGAAAAAAAAGCCATTTAAAACTGCTTGCGGCTTTAATGTAATGTCTGGTCCCGGTAATATGGATGAAAATCTTTAAGAAAAATGGCATAGCTACCCCATCACAGCCCCCCCCTACCCAGGCCCATTACCAGCCCCTTTGGGTCTTGTATGGATATTAAGGGGAACCCCGCACACAAAATAAAAAAGGCCCTATATACTCTGAACAGCCGTATACAGGCGGTGCATACAAGACAGGGACTGTAGGTTTGTTCTTATGTAGAATCTGTTTGTAATTTTGAACAGGTACATTGTTTAAGTGTAGCTCCAGCCAAAAAATCTATTTTTAAGCTTTTTGGAAAACATAGGGAAGGGTTATCACCACTTTGTTTTGCTGTCTGTGCAGTGTGCACCTGTTCAGAACAGTTCACCTCACTTTCCGTCCTAATGACAAGTGTTTTTAGAAAATTTGTGTTTTTTATTGAAACAAGAATTGGTGATAAAGCATCAGTGGAGAGGAGACACTTTTTTTTCCCATATTAACTCTTACAGGAGAGAATTTGCCTTCCTAGGGGTAGATTTCCTCTCACTTCCTGTTGTATCCTTTCGTTTGCAAGGAGGAGTCGTTTGTAAGTTGGATGTTTGAAAGTAGGGGCCTGCCGTATATACTCAGCTGAAATTTGCCCCTTACATGTTGGTGTTGCCACAACACTGTGAGCCCTCACAGTTACTCTTGGTGGGCGCATGAATGGGCCCTGCTGTGAATTATTAGATCAAGAATTGTAATTGCATGCCCCTGTTGAACAGGGGCTGAAAAATTGGGCCTTTGATGGTGGTGGTGGTGGTGTTGACACAACACTGTAAGGCCTCACAGTTACCCTTGGTGGGTGCAGGAATGGGCCCTGCTGTGAATTATTAGATCAAGAATTGTAATTACATGCCCCTGTTAAACAGGGGCAGAAAAATTGGGCCTTAGGCACTGGTGCCACAACACTGCAACCCCTCACAGATACTGTACTTGGAGCACAGCAATGAGCCCTGTTGCAAAGTATTGCATTAAAAATTGTAATTACACGCCCCTGTTAAACAGGGGCTGAAAAATTGGGCCTTAGGCACTGGTGCTGGTCCCACGACACTGCAACCTCTCCCAGATACTCTAGTTGGAGTGCAGGAATGAGCCCTGCTGCAAAGCATTGCATAAAAATTAGTAATAACACGCCCCTGTTAAACAGGGGCTGAAAAATTGGGCCTTAGGCACTGGTGCTGGTGCCACGACACTGCAACCTCTCCCAGATACACTAGTTGGAGTGCAGGAATGAGCCCTGCTGCAAAGCATTGCATAAAAAATTGTAATTACATGCCCCTGTTAAACAGGGGCTGAAAAATTGGGCCTTAGTCACTGGTGGCGGCACCCAGAAACAAAAATGTTCTTCCAAGCTATCATCATCAATCGGATCATTGAGGAGGAGGAGGATAGTCAGTCAACATAACAGGACAGTCTCTCAGCATCAGCATCAGTCTTGAAGGGATGTGACATTTGAAAATAAATTAGTCTGTTATATCAGCTTCAGGTGTTTGGTAGCTGGTGGTGATCCAAGACTGGTTCATCTTTATGAAGGTCAGTCGATCAACCGAGTCGGTGGACAGGCGCACCCTGTGATCCGTGACAAATCCTCCAGCAGCACTGAATGTGCGTTCTGAAAGAACGCTGGATGCAGGACAGGCCAGTAGCTCAATTGCATACTGTGCAAGCTCTGGCCAGTGATCCATCCTCAAGACCCAGTAAGCCAGAGGATT
The DNA here is from genome assembly GCA_029206835.1 of Rana muscosa. Classification (NCBI taxonomy): domain Eukaryota; kingdom Metazoa; phylum Chordata; class Amphibia; order Anura; family Ranidae; genus Rana; species Rana muscosa. Next base: position 373,626,681 of record CM055116.1, read on the forward strand.
TTCGGTGGGGAAGGTGTCCAAGTCTGACCTTGCCCCTAGGTATTCCTGCACCATGTATATCAGACGCTGGCGATGGTTGCTGGAACTGATCATACCTTGGGGCTACGGACTAAAGAATTGTCTGAACGCATCGGTCAGACGGCCACCTTCCCCACCGCTCCTTCTTTGACTGACCGAAGCCTCAGCAACTCGTTGTCCAGGACCAGGAGTTTGTAACCTCCCAGTCTCTGGGAACGCGTTGCACAGACCTTTCTGCAAGGCCTCCCGGAGTTGTCTCATCCTCTGCTCCCTCTGCGACGGTAAGATAAGGTCCGCAACCTCACCCTTGTACGGTGGATCAAGGAGAGTGGCCAGCCAGTGATGGTCCCTCTCCTTGATCCGAAGAATACGAGGATCCTTCTGCAGACTTTGCAGGATCAGGGAGGCCATGCAGCGTAGGTTAGCTGAGGCATTCGGTCCGGAGTCCTCTGGGTCACTAAGGACGACATGATCCGCAACCACCTCCTCCCAGCTACGTACAAGTCCACGGGTTTCTTGGGACTGTAAATCATCCCTAAAAGACTGCTGCTGATGATGCTGAGTGCCAGGCTCCACCTCCATGCTGACACAATCCTCCTCCTCCTCCTCCTCCTCTTCCTGTGCGATGGGTGGGACAGAAGGAACACTGTCTGGGTAAAGGGGGCCTTGAGAGGCAAGGAAGTCCTCCTCTTCCTGCCTCTGTTCTGCCTCAAGTGCCCTGTCCATTATTCCATGCAGCGTATGTTCCAACAGGTGGACAAGAGGTACAGTGTCACTGATGCATTCACTGTCACTGCTCACCATCCTCGTGGCCTCCTCAAATGGTGCCAGGACAGTGCATGCATCCCTGATCATGCCCCACTGGCGTGGTGAAAAAAACCCGAGCTCCCCTGACCCTGTCCTGGTGCCATAGTCGCATAGGTACTCATTGATGGCCCTCTGCTGCGTGTGCAGTTCCACCTGGTGGGCATGTCACATATAAGGCGGTTCTTGGGCAGGTTCAACTCCTTTTGCAGCTCAGCCAGGCGAGCACTGGCATTATAAGATCTGCGGAAATGCACACAGACTTTCCTGGCCTGCCTCAGGACATCCTGTAAGCCCGGGTACCTGCCCAAGAACCGCTGCACCACCAGGTTAAGGACGTGAGCCACACAGGGCACATGGGTCAGTTGTCCCTGTCGGAGGGCGGAGAGGAGGTTGGTGCCATTGTCGCAAACCACCATTCCTGGCTTAAGCTGGCGTGGCATCAACCACCTCTCGGCCTGCCCCTGCAGAGCAGACAGAACCTCTGCCCCAGTGTGGCTCCTGTCCCCCAAACACACCAGCGCAAGCACTGCATGGCATCTTTTTGCCTGCGTACTTGCGTAGCCCCTTGAATGCCTACGGAGCACCGCTGGTTCCGAGGACAAAGCACAGGAAGAAGCCATGGAGGAAGAAGAAGAGGAGGGGGTGGAGGAGAGAGGTGTGTCACAACCAGTAGTAGCATTTTGGAGGCGTGGCGGCGGAACAACCTCGAACACTACTGCACCTTGTCCTGCATCCTTCCCAGCTGCCAAAAGAGTGACCCAATGGGCCGTGAAAGAAAGGTAACGTCCTTGTCCATGCCTGCTGGACCATGAGTCAGCGGTAATATGCACCTTACCGCTGACCGCCCTGTCCAGCGAGGCTAAGACATTGCCTTCCACATGCCGGTAGAGAGCCGGAATCGCCTTCCGTGAGAAAAAGTGGCGTTTGGGAACCTGCCACTGAGGAACCGCACATTGCACAAACTCACGGAAGGGGGCTGAGTCTACCAACTGAAAAGGCAGCAGTTGAAGCGCTAGCAATTTAGCCAAGCTAGCATTCAACCGCTGGGCATGTGGATGGCTGGGAGTGAACTTCTTTCGACGGTCCAGCAGCTGGGGCAGGGAAATTTGCCTGATAGAATCGGACGTCGGTGTACTGCTAGCAGAGTGCCCGCAAGTACTTGGCTGTGACACACCTAATTCTACACCTTCATTCCTCTCAGTGCAGGCTTCAGAGAGGACTGAAGGTATAGTGGGGTTGGAGATCCCAGCTGATGCGGTGCAAGGAGAGGTCCGCTTTGTTCTTTGGTGTGGGTCTTTAAGGTATGCTTGCCAACGAGCTGCATGGCAGGTCAACATATGTCTGGTCAAGCATGTGGTGCCCAAGCGGGTGATGTTTTGGCCACGCGATATACGCTTGAGACATATGTTGCAAACAGCAGCTGTGCGATCTGATGCACTAGACTCAAAAAAGGCCCACACCAAAGAACTTTTTGAATAACGGGCAGAGGCAGCGCCCTGCACAGGCGGAGCTCTGCGGTGTGATTCCGTTGGTGTGCTGCCCTTACGCTGGCCCCCCGAGGGCATCCTGCCTCGTTGGAGATGTGCCTCCTCCTCATCCTCCTCCTCCTCCTCTCTCCTATTAGGCACCCACCTGGAGTCAGTGACCTCATCATCCCCTCCCTCCTCATCACTGGAGCCAATCTGGCAGTATGCTGCAGCTGCTGGAACATGACTGCCAGATTGGTGTCCTTCTTGAGCATCCCCTCTCTCTGCTCTCACGCTACTGCCTTCCTCTAGCTGGGTATCATCATCAGACCCTTCGAAACGCTGGGCATCCTCCTGGAGCATGTACCCAACACTGTGCTCAAACAGTTCGGGGGACTCCTCAGGAGGACATGGTTGGTCTAGGGAAGGAGTGACTGATGATGACATTGATACCAGGGAAGAGGACGCTTTGGCAGCTGCTTTGCCAATACCCTGAGCCTGGGTCAGAGAGGATGGGGAGGATGAGGAGGGCTTGGTCCTCCACTCTACCAAGTCTTCAGCATGATGCGGCTCAACACGTCCAGCTGCCGAAAAGAAGGACAAGCGTGTCCCATGGCCATGTGCTGATGGCGATGCACCGCGTCCACGACCAGCACTATTGTCTCTAGACACAGAGCCTGCTTGCCCTCTTTTATTGGCTCCTGACTGTCTGCCTCTCCTTGTTTGCCTTCCAGACATTCTAATGGCCTGCAGGGAGATGGGAAAACCAGCAATAAGGCCTAGCTTCAGGAGTATATTTTGCAGGAATCACACTACGCCTGCTGTAAGTGCTGCAAATGCCTGTTGGTGTAACACACCAGGAAAACACAGCAATACAGGCTAACTTCAGGTGTATAATGTGCAGGAGGCCCACTCTGCCCGCTGTAAGTGCTGCAAATGCCTGTTGGTGTAACACACCAGGAAAACACAGCAATACGGGCTAACTTCAGGTGTAATATGATCAGGAGGCACACTCCGCCCGCTGTAAGTGCTGCAAATGCCTGTTGGTGTAACACACCAGGAAAACACAGCAATACGGGCTAACTTCAGGTGTAATATGATCAGGAGGCACACTCCGCCCGCTGTAAGTGCTGCAAATGCCTGTTGGTGTAACACACCAGGAAAACGCAGCAATACAGGCTAACTTCAGGTGTATAATGTGCAGGAGGCACACTCCGCCCGCTGTAAGTGCTGCAAATGCCTGTTGGTGTAACACACCAGGAAAACACAGCAATACGGGCTAACTTCAGGTGTAATATGATCAGGAGGCACACTCCGCCCGCTGTAAGTGCTGCAAATGCCTGTTGGTGTAACACACCAGGAAAACACAGCAATACGGGCTAACTTCAGGTGTAATATGATCAGGAGGCACACTCCGCCCGCTGTAAGTGCTGCAAATGCCTTTTGGTGTAACACACCAGGAAAACACAGCAATACGGGCTAACTTCAGGTGTATAATGTGCAGGAGGCACACTCCGCCCGCTGTAAGTGCTGCAAATGCCTGTTGGTGTAACACACCAGGAAAACACAGCAATACGGGCTAACTTCAGGTGTAATATGATCAGGAGGCACACTCCGCCCGCTGTAAGTGCTGCAAATGCCTGTTGGTGTAACACACCAGGAAAACACAGCAATACAGGCTAACTTCAGGTGTATAATGTGCAGGAGGCACACTCCGCCCGCTGTAAGTGCTGCAAATGCCTGTTGGTGTAACACACCAGGAAAACACAGCAATACGGTCTAACTTCAGGTGTATAATGTGCAGGAGGCACACTCCGCCCGCTGTAAGTGCTGCAAATGCCTGTTGGTGTAACACACCAGGAAAACACAGCAATGCGGGCTAACTTCAGGTGTATAATGTGCAGGAGGCACACTCCGCCCGCTGTAAGTGCTGCAAATGCCTGTTGGTGTAACACACCAGTAAAACACAGCAATACGGTCTAACTTCAGGTGTATAATGTGCAGGAGGCACACTCCGCCCGCTGTAAGTGCTGCAAATGCCTGTTGGTGTAACACACCAGGAAAACACAGCAATGCGGGCTAACTTCAGGTGTATAATGTGCAGGAGGCTTAGCAACAATGACACTGACACTGTCCCCTGCCTATCCTTCTCTCTCCCTGCACACAAGGTTTATCAAAGAATATGACACTGACACTGTTCCCTGCCTATCCTTCTCTCTCCCTGCACACAAGGTTTATCAAAGAATATGACACTGACACTCTCCCTGCCTATCCTTCTCTCTCCCTGCACACAAGGTTTAGCAAATAATATGACACTGACACTGTTCCCTGCCTATCCTTCTCTCTCCCTGCACACAAGGTTTATCAAAGAATATGACACTGACACTCTCCCTGCCTATCCTTCTCTCTCCCTGCACACAAGGTTTAGCAAAGAATGTGACACTGACACTGTCCCCTGCCTATCCTTCTCTCTCCCTGCACACAAGGTTTAGCAAAGAATATGACACTGACACTCTCCCTGCCTATCCTTCTCTCTCCCTGCACACAAGAATAGCACAAAGAATATCACACTGTCCCTGCCTATCCTTCTCTTTCCCTGTGCCGGAACACACTACACAAGGCCGCCGCGCTGGCGGCCTTTTATAGTGTGGGGCGTGTGCTAAACCCCCTGAGCTATAATTGGCCACAGGCAACCTGCCTGTGGCCAATTATGGCTCTCCTAGCTGCTGGCGCTTTGATTGGCCAAGCATGCGGGGTCACAGTGCATGCTTGGCCAATCACAGCGCCGGGATTGCACTGCGATGGCGCAGTGTATTGTGGGCCGTTCGCGTCACTCGAATTTGGCGTGAACGGCCCAAATCGTTCGATGTTCGCCGAATGGTCAAACAGGCGATGTTCGAGTCGAACTTATGTTCGACTCGAACACCGAGCTCATCCCTAGCCACAAACATCCAACACTACTCTGTAATTTAACCACCTTGAGTGGTGGCCCCAAATGAATCCTGATTTAATTGCTCAGTAAATATAGATTATAAATTTGCATATAAAAATCATAGGTTTTAATAAAATGTATTTACTGTATGTATGCAAAAGTTACATGTATTATGATTTGATGTAAAAAGGTTATAAAAATGACTGCACTAAAGTCTTGCAAAGGTGGCAGCCATCACTACAATCCAACAGAAATTGCATAACAAATAAAAAAAAAAAGTGCAGCGCTATGTGTAACAAATTATCAACACAAATAAATGGTGACATTAGCATATAAACATAATAAAGTGCATTGTGTAAACAATTATATAATGTAATCAGAAGTGAGACCTTCTATGTAGAGATGGCCTTGCGGTTCGCCCCGCGGTCGGTTCGCGGCGAACTTTGCGCATTCGCGGTTCGCGAAACCGGCAGACATATGGCGCTATTCGCGGCTGGTTCGCGGCCACCATATTCTGAATCTTTTACATTGTGGAACTTTGACCTATGACACATCCATCATGTGGTACAGGACAGCCAATGAGACATTTCAGCAGATGGACATACCCCCTACCTTATAAATAGACCTGATCTGGCTGCCATTTTATATTCTGTTATTTGTCAGCGTAGGGACAGGTTGCTGTGTGGAGCAGGGACAGACTGTAATCCTAGCTATTAGGTCCACAAAAGTCCTTTTAAGGACTGGTATAGGTGCACAATTGTTTTGTGTGCAGTGTATAGGGGTGTAATACACTTTTAGTTAATTTCAATTGTGCAGCATTGGGACTGCAGTGCTGAGCGGTTCTGCAGCTGTCTTTAGTCAGTGTAGGAAGGTTGCTGTGTGTGTACTAGCAGGGACAGACTCTACTAAAACAAAAGTCCTTCTAAGGACTGGTATAGGTGTACAGTCCACAAAAGTCCTTTTACGGACTGGTATAGGTGTACTATTTTGTGTGCAGTAAATAGGGGTGTACTACACGCATAAAATACTCTAGGAAGAATAGTATAGTGCATTTCTACTGTGCAGCTTCTGAGCGTTTCTGCTGCAGCTCTTTTCTCGGTTTAGGTAGAAATTGCCGCTGTGTGTCGCAGGCACAGACTAGCGACTAAAATCGCTAACCAATAAAGCTCCCCAAAAGTTCATTTTAAGGACTGGTATAGGTGTACTATTTGGTGTGCAGTATATAGGGGTCTAATACACGCATAAAAAACTTTCAAACATACTATATAATATATACTATACTATATAATATATAGTGCATTTCAACTGTGCAGAATTTCTACTGTGCAGCTTCTGAGCGGTTCTGCTGCAGCTCTTTTCTCGGTTTAGGTAGAAATTGCCGCTGTGTGTCGCAGGCACAGACTAGCGACTAAAATCGCTAACCAATAAAGCTCCACAAAAGTTAATTTTAAGGACTGGTATAGGTGTACTATTTGGTGTGCAGTATATAGGGGTCTAATACACGCATAAAAAAGTTTCACATATAGGAAGAATAGTACAGTGCATTTCTACTGTGCAGCATTGTGACTGCTGAGAGGTTCTGCAGCGATACTACAAAGAGTGACAAACGCAATTAGAAAAAAGTATTATAACTGCTGTGATAGACCAGTGGCCCCCGAAAACGACAGTTTGAAGCGGGGTGTTATATACCTTCTTCCACATATACTGCCCTTCTCTACAGCCTTTTGTCACAGGGTCATTTAAAAAGATGACAGGCAGAGGAAGAGGCAGGCCCTTCCGCAGGGGTGGTAGGGGTAGGGCAGGAGCACCAGGCCGGAGCCAAAGTGGCAAGTTGCAGAAGGTGCGTTCGATTACGTCAAAGGACGCACCAGACTTGGTTGAGTGGCTCACTCAGCCTTACTCTTCTGCACCCTCCTCATCCTCTCTATCTGCACCCTCTTCTCTCTCTGCTGTGTGCACCCCCAAAGACACTACCACCAACACCACCGCCACCATATACCCTCCGCTTGAGTCACAGGAATTATTTTCCGATCCATCACAAGACTTCTCTGATGCGCAGGCATTCTTGACATTGGATCAGGAAGAGGAGGTAGCAACAACCGCCACTCAGCAGTCTGACGACAGTACCCAGATCAGCCCAAGGATGTTGGTCCCCGCTGTTGCTGCCTACTCCGAGATCTCTAATGTTAGTGGTGGGGAAGGTGACGTAGATGATGATGTGTCTATGGACGTCACGTGGGTGCCCACAAGAGAGGACCAGGAGGAGAGTTTAGAGGGAGAGATGGACCAGCAGATAGGGAGGAGAGGCAGGGGGAACTTACATTGCACAGGAGTGACAAACAAGACTGCTAATGTATCAGGACTCAGAGCGAGCCATCAACCATGTACGGTCACATCTGGCGCTCCCAGGACGCCGGCACATGGCTCCGCAGTGTGGGCTTTTTTTAACGTGTCCACTGCTGACAATAGTGTTGCCATCTGCAGCCTTTGCAGTCAATGCATAAGTCGCGGTAAGCCCAACACTCACCTAGGGACGACCGCCTTAAGAAGGCACATGAACTCCCATCACCGAGCCCAGTGGGAGCAACGCCGTCAGAACCCACAAAGCCAAACTCCAGGCTCTCACCGTCCAGCCTCTTCTACTACTTCTCCTCTCTCTTCACAGTTGTCCTCCACTCCACCTTCCATCATCCCATCCCCAAGTTTATCTGGAAAAAGGCAGGCTTCCGTGGGCCAAATGTTCGAGCGTAAAAGAATGATGACGCCGGATAACCCTCTTGCCCAACGGTTGACCGCTGGCTTGTCAGAACTCCAACTATTGCCATATAAACTGGTGGACTCGGAGGCCTTTCGAAAATTTGTGGCCATTGGAACACCACAATGGAAGGTCCCAAGAAGGAAATATTTCTCCCAGAAGGGCATCCCAGAGCTATATGGCCATGTTCAGTGGCAAGTGAATGTATCTCTGGCACACAGTGTCGGTGCCAAGATACATCTGACCACAGACACATGGTCTAGCAAACACGAGCAGGGAAGGTATATTACTTTTACTGCCCACTGGGTGAACATTCTGATGGCCGTCAAGCATGTAACCCGTGGCACCCGTGTAGATTTGGTTTTACCGCCACGGATTGCATGCAGGCCTGCCTCTTCTTCTCCTCCTCCTCCTACTCCATCCTCCCTCTCCTCCTCGGCTGACTCCTCCTCTTCCGCTGCTACCGTCTCTTCCGCTGCGCCGCCCAAGATCCCCAGAACCTATTCGACATGCCAGGTGAGATGTTGCCATGCTGTGCTGCGTCTGTTGTGCCTGGAAGCCAAGAGCCACACTGGCCCTGCACTCCTTTCATCTTTGCGTTCACAGGCAGATCAGTGGCTAACACCGCTCAATTTGACAGTTGGTAAAGTGGTGTGCGACAACAATGCCAATCTGCTGAGCGCGTTGAAACAGGGCAAAATTACACACGTGCCATGCATGGCACACGTCTTGAACTTGGTCGTGCAGCGATTCGTTGTCAAATACCCTGGGGTCCAGGACGTCTTGCGGCAGGCAAGGAAAATCTCGGCCCATTTCAGAAGATCTTACACGGCCATTGCTCGCCTTGCTGACATTCAGCGGCGACACAATCTGCCGGTCAGACGTCTATTTGTGACTGCCCGACGCGGCTGGAACTCAACCTTGTATGTGCTTGATCGGCTGCTCCAGCAGAAAGGTGCAGTTAACGACTACCTGTACGAACTCTGCACCAGAACAAGTTCTGGGGATCTTGTTTTTTTTCACCGCGTCAGTGGCTGCTTATGCGTGACGCATGCAGACTTTTGCGGCCATTTGATGAGATCACCAAACTGGTCAGTCGCAGCCATGGTGCCATCAGTGACATCGTACCTTATGCCTTCTTTATGGAGCATGCATTGCGTTGTGTCATTGATCAAGCCGTCGAGGAGCAGGAGCAGGAAGATGAGGAAGTCGCAATGCTGGATGAATTCCCAGGGGGGGGCTACTCTATCTGAGACAAGTCAACAACAGGAGTCTGAAGAGGAGTCAGAGGAGGATGGTGCTGGGGCGGATGAGGAGGAGCAAGAAGAGCATGCTTTAAACCTTTCTGGGATCCCTGCTGTTGTTCGTGGATGGGGGGAGGAGATCGAGGACGACATTATCCTGGATGATGACGAGCAGGAGCCAGGCCACCACACTGCTTCCAGTTTAGTGCAAATGGGGGCCTTCATGCTCCAGTGTTTTAAGAGGGACCCCCGTATAAAAAGCATAAAGGGCAAGGACCATTACTGGGTGGCAACGTACTTGGACCCCCGGTACAAACAAAAAATGGCAGAAATGTTACCACCATCACAGAGGGCTGTCAGAATGGAGCACTTCCAGGCCTTGCTTCGAGAAATGCTGCATTCTGCTTTTGCGTGCGCTGGCAGAGGAATTTCCACTCCCAGAGGAACAGTTGTGGATACCAATCCAACAGCGCCTGCAAGAAGAGGGCGGTTTGAAGATGTCTTGGTCACTTCTGATATGAGATCATTCTTTCAGCCGACCCATCGACAGGTCTCATCCGGATCCAGCATCAGGGAACGCCTAGACCAACAGGTGTCCGACTACATCGGATTAACGGCCGATGTGGACGCTCTGAGAAGTGATGAACCCCTGGACTACTGGGTGGGCAGGCTTGACCTCTGGCCAGAGCTTGCACAATTTGCAATGGAACTGTTGGCTTGCCCCTCGTCCAGTGTCCTGTCCGAAAGGACGTTCAGCGCAGCAGGGGGGATCGTGACCGATAAGCGCACTCGCCTAGCTCACGACAGTGTTGACTACCTCACATTTATAAAAATGAATGAGGCATGGATCTCTGAGGAATTCAACACATGTGACCAGTAGACCATGTTTCATTCAAATTCCTCATGACAGGCCACAAATATCCACCACCACCTATAACAATTATTCATGGTCCTTGTCTTCTTGGGTAAATACAGCGGCATAAAAGGCCTTTTATGTCCGTTGAATGCCTAATTTTTGGGGCCTGTAGTGCCCGAAACATATTTATCCTGTGAATGCCTAATGTACCTCCAGCCACAGAATTTAAAGTTCTTTGCTGTCAGATGAATGCCTGTTGGCTAATTTTTGGGGCCTGTGCTGGCCGACACTTCTTTATCCAGGCTGTGAATGCCTAATTTTTCAGACTGGAATTGAAAATCAATTCCGCTAAATTGTGAAACGGATGCGGACCCATTTTACAGACGTGTGAATGGACCCTATATGTATTTGACATGTATTTACCGGCTGCTGTCAGTTCTGGCTGATTTAGGCCGAGCTATTACAATAAAACCGAGCAATATTACAAAAAACGAAATAAACGTTATAACTGTATAAACGATTTATACAACTTATAAAAAAAAAAAAACATTTATGGCAACTTTTCCAATAGCAGGATCATCTCATGCACCCCCTTCATAGCCTGGCCTTGCGTCTCTTCCATGGCTTTCATGCGCTCCTGAATTGACAAAAAAATTCAGATAAAAAAAGAATGCTTGTCGTTGTCGATCTCAAATTTGCTTAATACTTCTGTTATGTCATTGTCCATGTTGTGGGACTATATGTGCACAGCTAGTAATTATTTTGTGGCTGCAAATATGACCTGGAGGTTTTTAATGTTCGCCTTCCATTGAAATGAATGGGGCCCGCCGCGAACCCGCGGTTCGCGAACATTTACCCGCATTCGCGAACCGTCCCGGGAGATGTTCGTCCATCCCTACTTCTATGTATGAAACATATAAGAGAACTTAAATGATAGTATAACCACTGTATAACCAAACAGTCCAAATAATGAGTGAAAACAAAAGTTAATTCCAATAATAATTATGAGGAACAATCCAAAATGGATTAAGGAGTCACCATGGCATGTGCATCCACCACCCAGGGGGGAAGAGTAAACATGCTAACCTGAAGACAACATCAACCGAGCATGTAGAAATAATGATCAAGATGGTGGTCACAGAGACAGTATCCAAGTGTGAGATATCAAAGTTATTCCCAATGACAGACACTCATCCAAACCCAAGGTGTTTCGTCCACAAAGACCTTACCCCAGTTGAAGTCTTTGTGGATGAAAAGCATTGTTTTTTTCAAGCTAATTTTTTATCCGTTTAGGCCGATATGCATTCTTCTACATATTTTTGGTAATAAAAATCGCAATCAGCGTATATTGATTGGTTTGCGCAAAAGTTATAGCGTCTTCAACATAGGGGATAGATTTATAGCATTTTTATAAAAATTATTTTTTACTAGTAATGGCGGCGATCTGCGATTTTTATCGGGACTGCGACATTATGGCGGACACATCGGACACTTTTGAAACATTTTTGGTACCATTGGCATTTATAAAACGATCAGTGCTATAAAAATGCACTGATTACTGTGTAAATGTCACTGGCAGGAGAGGGGTTAACACTAGGGGGCGATCAAGGGGTTAATTGTGTTCCTTAATGTGTGTTCTAACTGAAGGGGGATGGGACTAACCTAGAGGAAATTACAGATCGTGGTTCCTAGCTATTTCCTCACTGAACAGAACAGGCATGTGTGTGTTTACACACACACACGCCCCTGGTCTGCCTTATGTGCCCAGGGGATCGCTCGCGACCGCCGGTCACTAGCATCATCACCCCCGTGATGCAACTCGCTTAAAGTGACCGACATGCAGCTACGACAGTTTTCACAGCGGAGCCAGCCTGCCTGCGGTGGCTGGTCCGTAAGCGGTTAAGGTTAACACTCTTTTCTTCAAATTTGAATGAGTGGCCACGTGTCTTATTAAACTCCCTTCCGCAAAAAAGATTTATCCCTATTGTGGGGTCACCAGTATGGTAATTGTAAATTGAAATCATATCCCCTCTCAAGCGTCTCTTCTCCAGAGAGAATAAGTTCAGTGCTCACAACCTTTCTTCATAACTAATATCCTCCAGACCCTTTATTAGCTTTGTTGTCCTTCTTTGTACTCGCTCCATTTCCAGTACATCCTTCCTGAGGACTGGTGCCCAGAACTGGACAGCCTACTCCAGATGAGACCAGACCAAAGTCTTGCAGAGTGGGAGAATTATCGCTTTATCCTTGGAGTTAGTCCCCTTTTTAATGCATGCCAATATTCTGTTTCAGTGGCGGTGCATCCATAGTGGGCGCAGGAGCGCCGCCCCTCTCTCTCCTGCACCCGTCACTCACAACAACAATACATATGCATGAACCTATGTATTGTCGCCCACTATTCAGATGGCCGGCCCCCTGTTGAGCGCCGGCCATCTGAATAACAGCGGCTGGTTGGTTTTTGGAAGTGCCTATCAGAGCCAGCGGGCTGTAATCGGCTTCCAAATAGTTAACCAGGGGACACACAGGGGTTGCGTTCCTTGGTTAACACTTGGTTAACACTGACAGGCGTCTCAGCCAATCAGGTTCACCGGATCTGGTTACCGGTAACCTGATCGGCTGAAGTGACATTGAGGGCGGGAGAAGACATCGAGGACGGAAGAAGGATGGCGCTGACCTGAGGAAGGTAAGTGCAGGGCTGTGGGGAAACTGGCTGTATTTGGGGACAAAATGGCTGTATTTGGGGGGAAACTGGCTGCATTTGGGGGGAAACTGGCTGCATTTGGGGGGAAACTGGCTGCATTTGGGGACAAACTGGCTGCATTTGGGGGGAAACTGTATTTGGGGACAAACTGGCTGCATTTAGGGACAAACTGGCTGCATTTGGGGGGAAACTGTATTTGGGGACAAACTGGCTGCATTTAGGGACAAACTGGCTGCATTTAGGGACAAACTGGCTGCATTTGGGGACAAACTGGCTGCAGTTGGGGACAAACTGGCTGTATTTGGGGACAAACTGGCTGTATTTGGGGACAAACTGGCTGCATTTGGGGGGAAACTGGCTGTATTTGGGGGGGAAACTGGCTGCATTCGGGGGAAAACTAGCTGTATTTGGGGGGAAACTAGCTGTATTTGGGGGGAAACTAGCTGTATTTGGGGGGAAACTGACTGTATTTTGGGGGAAACTGGCTGCATTTGGGGACAAACTGGCTGCATTTGGGGACAAACTAGCTGCATTTGAGGGGGCAAATTGGTGGTGTTTGGGCACAGTGGCTGCGTTTAATGGGCACAATGGCGGCAATTGATGATTTATTTTTTTTCAGTTTGTTTGCGCCCCCCCATAAATTTTGAGCACCAGCCGCCACTGTTCTGTTTGCTTTGTTAGCAGCAGCTAGGCATCCCATGCCATTGCTGAGCCTATCGTCTACCAAGACCCCCAGGTCCTTTTCCATCCTAGATTCCCCCAAAGGTTCGCCCCTAAGTGAGTAGATTGCATTCATATTTTTGCCACCCAAGTGCATTATTTAACATTTTTCTACATTAAACCTCATTTGCCAAGTAGTTGCCCACCCCATTAATTTGTTCAGATCTTCTGGCAAGGTTTCCACATCCTGCGGAGAAGTTATTGCCCTGCTTAGCTTAGTGTCAGCCGCAAATACAGAGATTGAACTGTTTACCCTATCCTCCAGGTCGTTTATGAACAAATTAAACAGGACTGGTCCCAGCACAGAACCCTGGGGGACCCCACTTCCCACCCCTGACCATTCCGAGTATTCCCCATTAATCACCACCCTATGAACTTGCCCTCGTAGCCAGTTTTCAATCCATGTACTCACCCTATGTTCCATGCCATTGGACCTTACTTTGTACAGTACACGTTTATGTTGAACTGTGTCAAATGCTTTTGCAAAATCCAAATACATCACGTCTACAGGCATTCCTTTATCTAGATAGCAGCTCACCTCCTCATAGAAGGTTAATAGATTGGTTTGGCAATAACGATTCTTCATGAATCCATGCTGATTACTGCTAATTATATTATCCCCTCCAAGAGCTTGCATACTATTGATGTTAGGCTAACTGGTCTGTAATTCCCAGGGATGCATTTTGGCCCTTTTTTAAATATTGGTGCTACATTGGCTTTTCTCCAATCAGCTGATACCATTCCAGTCAGTAGACTGTAAGAAAAAAATTAGGAACAATGGCCTGGCAATTACTTGACTGAGTTCCCTAAGTACCCTCGGGTGCAAGCCATCTAGTCCCGGTGATTTATTAATGTTAAGTTTCCCAAGTTTATTTCTAATTTTGTCCTCTGTTAGCCATGAGGGTGCTTCCTGTGATGTGTCATGAGAACAAACACTGCAGTTTTGGTAACTGAAGCCCCCTGATTCTCTCGTGAAGACTGAGGCGAAGAATAAATTCAATACCTTCGCCATCTCCCAAATCCTTTGTAACCAGTTGTCCTTACTCATTCTTTATGCGGCCAATATGGTCTGTCCTTCCTTTTTTACTGTTTATATACTTAAAGAATTTCTTGGGATTTTTTTTGCTCTCCTCCGCTATGTGTCGTTCATGTTCCATCTTAGCCGCCCTCATTGCACCCTTACATATCTTGTTGCATTCTTTGTAAAGTCTGAATTCTGATGATGATTCCTCAGCCGTGTATTTTTTGAAGGCATTCTCCTTTGCTTTTATATGCATTCTTACATTGATGTTAAGCCATCCAGGACTTTTGTTTGCTCTTTTAAATGTATTTCCCAATGGGATGCACTGGCTAATGTCCTTTAATATGCTCTTAAAGAAAACCCATCCAAAAAACTCATTTTTCTTGTTTCTTTGTTTCTCAGATTTTATCCCAATTTATATCATCTAGCAAGGTTTGTTGTTTAGGGAAGTTGGCTCTTTTGAAATTCAGTGTCTTTGTGTTCCCCTTGTGTTTCCTATTTGTGTAATTTATACTGAAGCCAATTGACCTGTGATCACTGTTTCCTAAATTTCCACATCCGTGATCAGGTCTGTATTCTAGTTACGCCTTGTAGATCTAATCAGTAGCTCTAGCAACGCCTTGTTTCTAGTTGGTGCGTCCACCATCTGACCCATGGAATTGTCCTGCAAGACATTTAGGAACTGGCGAGCCTTAGGCGAATGCGTGGTTCCCTCCGCCCAGTCTATGTCTGGATAATTAAAATCCCCCATTATGATAACACTTCCCATCCTTGCTGCTATATCCAAATTGTAATAGAGGGTCCATATCCCCCTCCTCCCTTAGGTTAGGGGGCCTAAAGCATACTTCCAGTATTATTTTCCCCTTATATTCATCCCTTTTCAGCACTACCCATAAGGATACCACCTCCTCCCTAGCTCCCTTATTGATGTCATCTCTCACATTCACTTGTACATTATTCTTGATATACAGGCATACCCCTCCCACTTTTTTACCCTCTCTATCCCTGTGATAAAGGGAATACCCTTGAATGGTTGCCAGCCAATCATGAGAGCTGTTGAACCAGGTCTCTGAAATGCCCACAAAATCTAAATCCTCTTCGTTCAACATTATCTCTAGTTCACCCATCTTGTCCGCCAGGCTCCTGGCATTGGTAAACATGCCACATTGTTTAGACCGGTCGCATACAGTCATCTTATTGGGTGTTTTCCAAGATTCAAATAGGACTTGTTACTATACTTACCTCGGGTTTATGTGCTTTAGTCAACCTACCACTAATGCCCCTAATACTACCCTCTGGAATATGTTCATTGCTGACTATCTCTACCTCTGGACTCCCCCACCCCCCGTCACCTAGTTTAAAAACCCCTCTAACTTTTCTGCCATCTCCACTCCCAGCAGATCTGCACCCTCCTCATTTAGGTGCAGTCCGTCCCTTCTATAGAACTGGTGACCGACTGAGAAGTCGACCCAGTGCTCCAGGAACCCAAACCCCTCCTTACTACACCAGCTCCTCAGGCACTTCTTTAACTCTCTAATCTCCCTCTGCCTTTCTGGTGTGGCTCGAGGTACTGGTAGTATTCCTGAGAATACTACCTCGGAGGTTCTTTGACTCAATTTAGCTCCTATGTCCCTAAAACCGTTCTTAAGGACACTCCATTTGCCTCTAACTTTGTCATTGGTGCCAACGTTCACCATGACAGCCGGGTCTTCCCCAGCCCCTCTCAGTAATCTGTCCACCAGATCCGTGATGTGCCGAACCCGAGCGTCCGGTAGACAACATACAGTTCGGCGCTTCAGGTCATTGTTACAGATTGCCCTCTCTGTCCTTCTAAAAATTGAGTTCCCTACTACCAGAATCTGTCTATCCTTTCCCTTTGCTTCCCCCCCCCAACTCTCACTGGAGAGTTCTTCCCCTGGCAGCTAGGAGAGTCCCTCAGCTCCAGCAGTGCTGGTCCCTGACCGGTTTCACCAATGTGACTCAATGGAGCGTACTTATTGGGATTCTCAAGCTCAGGATCGGCCTCCCTGGCACTTTCACCTCTATGCTTCCTGACTGTCATCCATCAACTTGTTTCTAGTGCCTGCACCTCTTTGTCTCCACCTGCCTCTGTGCTGGCTCTCCTTTAGTATAGAGGGTCTTCTCAGTGCTGACAGTTTCTTCCCTAGATTCAGAACCTGGGCTTCCAGGGAAACAATGTGCTTACATTTTGCACAGCAGTTTTCATCCTTGATCAGATGATCAAGCAATGCAAACATGCCGCAAGATGTACACTGAGTCGCATCTCCACACCCGCCGGGCATCGTACCTATTAATTTAATGAGGATTGGGGATTATACCCTGTCCATATTACCTAACAACTAGCTTCCTGACACTAATACTCAACAATACAATACACAGGTACTGTCAGGGAAGTCTAATAGACCAGACTGTGTGACTGCATAGAGGAGACCAAACGGGTGTAGGTGAAAGTATAACAATTTATTATGGTAAGTGACCAACATACAACCACCTCAAACAGAACACAGTGCAAAGAATAAATCAATAAACAGTGACTATAAACAAAGTATTTACAAATATGGGAGATACTGGAATCGTAGTAAAAAGCCAGGCCGAGGTCATACACAAGGGGATCAAGCAGATTTGTAAGGATGGGAATAAAGCAGGAACAGGGAGAGGACGGATGGGTTGGCTGCAGAGCAGGGATCTAGGTAACCGGGGAGATAAATGCAGGATAAGCTCAAGGTAGGGATCAGGTCAGATCGGGTCAAGCAGGATGCAGGTTCAAGGTAGGGATCGGGTCAAGCAGGATGCAGGTTAGGGATCGGGTCGAATGCAGGCTCAAGTCAGGGTCACAGGTCCTAGGTCAGGGAGAGAGATACCAGGGCAAGGAGTGCTTGTACTTGCCGGGTATTTATGGAAAGGCTGATTAGCTTCAGGTCACAGCTGAGCGGAGGAAGGGCAGTTTGGTCCACACTGCCAGGATCCATCCGCTGGTGGAAACCAGTACTGCGTCCAAAGGATAATACAACACCAGCAGGGAAAGGTTCTCCTGACAGTTCCAAACTGCCAGGAGACACCTGCTGGTGGACCACAGTACTGCAAGACAAATAATAAATATCACCAGCAGATGGAACCTTTCCTGGCAGGTACTCAATAAAACAATACACAGGTATTCGCCGCCCACGTGCACTCGCAGCCTACGTGTATTCGTAGACTACGTGCACTCGCAGACCACGTGCATTCGCAGACCACGTGCGGTCGCAGCCTACATGCCTCGCAGACCACGTGCACTCTCAGACTACGTGCACCCACAGACCACGTGCAATATATATTTATTTCATTGTTGCACTTTAAATAGAAGGCCCACAGTTGGTTCTATGCTCTTGCTGATTCTGGCTCTTGGATGTAACTTGCTGACTTGTGGCTCCACTCAAAGTGAATCTTAACTCACCCCTCTGCCACCAACCTGACATTTCTGGTATTTCTGGATATGAGGTTACATGTGGTACTCCCCACATTTTTACACAATGCTTATGCCAAAAGCAGCCACCCCCCAGGCCCAAAAGAAGGCAGGGGGAAGAGGGGCACACAAAACCTTTACAAATTTACATTTGTTGAAAAAGTTAAAATATGCACAGGAGTTCTTGGTATTCAGGTGGCAAATTGGGGCAGAAGAGGTATGAAGTAGATGTAAACCCAAGCGTAAATGTCCTATACTGTAAGCTTTAATGTCATATAAAAAGTTATTTTTTTTATATTTTTAAATCTGCAGTTTTAATCAAATGATTACCTTTTGATCCTACCATGAAGGTCCCTGTTCGGGCACCCCCTGTTGTAGGATGGCAACACTCTGACCCTATATCCAAACTGTGCTTCTGCATTTTCACCCTGATAAAGGGCTTTCGATGGAGACTACGAGTAGCTGTTTTAACACACACTTCATGCACATGACCTACTATTGGAGCAGCCATTGCTGGAGTGTATGCATGTAGACAAGAAGTGTGGGTACATTTTTATGCAATAGATATAGTAATTTTTTTAATCTGGTGGTTTCTAAAAAATACAAATGTATATTATGTCCCTATACATCTGGTTTATTGTGTTGTATCACTTAGACATTTTGGGATAGAGCAGGTTTCAATGGGATGATTCTCAATTATAATATTAGTAACATTAATAGTAATCTCTAATAGTGATATTCGAGAATCAGGGATAACTCTTGCTTTGTCTTCGGGGCCAACTAACTTTTTAGCTGATAAAAAGGATTTGGTGCTTCTGATGTTTATTTTAGCATGTCTAAATTGTACTTGAAATTCTCCAACTATTTATGTTTGTGACACGACTGGCTACAGTGCTTATTTGGTCAAGGTAGGGTGCTATAATTCCTAGTGGACAAAAACAAAATAATACTTTCTCTACTAAGTGGCATAAATAGGCTTTTCTTTCTATTAGGATCAAAGGGAGCATAAAGTAAGATATCTTTGGTCTTCAGTTTATGGCTGGAGTTTTACTTGTTATCCTTATTAATGCATTGAGCTCAAACTAAGGTGACATGATCCAAACAATTTTAACATTAACCAGACCTTTTGTTTGAATGATTAACAACCTCTGTGAATTTATTGCTTCTTCTTGATGGTGGTCACTATCTCATTTAAACAATGTACAATTCAGGACATAGATCTGTGCATTCCCAATTACCTAAATCACTCAAAACAGTGTTTGTTTGTTTTCTCTCATACTTCTGTGACCTGTTGGGTGTGTATTAAAGTTTTCTGATTCAGGAAAAGGTATAGTTTCATGGCCCTCATTTTCTATCAATGGATAAAATATTTTAAACAAAAGCAGAACCGAAATACCACCTGTGGGGCTTTTGACACAATGTACAAATATGCACAGCATGCTTTCACAATATTTCAGACTTACCTCCTAAATTGCTTTCTTCTAGAGCTGGCATGCTTACCCTTGTTGCTCTGTTGCCATTGGTGCCACCTTCTCCAGCACTTCTTCTGAGTCTGGCATCTTCTCACTGCTCATTGGGCAGCCACTGATTATGTAACCTATACACATGCGCTCTGGATATGCATCTTTCTGACATTTGTCCTCATACTCAGCATCTTACAGATGCCAGAAATAAGCCAGGTGTGTACAAAGTACTGTGCAAGATTTCAAGGCTGTGTACGCAAATTTAATAAATTGCTAGGAGAAAGGAGGAGTTTTTTTTAACAGAAAAGACATGAAAGCCTCTACTGCTAAAGAGCTCTACTACCTAGCAATCTTTTTGTTGCCTGACTTTAGTTCTGCTTTAGTATCCTTGCACATTAGCATTTTTTTAAGCTCCTAGAATCTGTTATTAAAAAAAAATCTCTGCTCCTAAAAGTTAAATAGTGTTATCGTATATGTCCATGCACACTAATGTAGGCTATTAGCATTTTTATGAGCTTCAGCGTCTAGGAGCAGAAAAAAAATGTTTTTGTAGAGTTTCTTGGAGCAATTTTCCAGCAAAAATGCTCCTAAATGCTGCTAAATGATCCTAAACCCTTCTAAATGCTACGGTAGCACCCTTCCCAAATGATTGGGACGCTATGTGTAAATTTAGGGGTATGTCTGAGCCATAGTTGGGCTCGGATTAGTTGATTGTTCAAAATTGCTTCTGCTCTGGGTGTGATACTGCCTGGCAGTAGTGTTCCCTGTTCGCCTGTAGGTGGCACCGCCACCACTGGCCCAGGTTGAACTACAGAGGTATCACAACACATTGGGTGTCCTTTCTCGGCAGATGTGCAGTGGGCGTGGTTAACCCGCTGTGCATGCTGGGAGAGGGTACATAAGGGACAGAAGCCATTGATGTTCGTTCGTTCCTGGAGGCCCATTGGGCCTGTTCCTGTGTGCGCGCCTCGTGGCCCGCATGGCACGGGGTGCGTGTGTGTTCTAGCCCTGGGCACCTTCAGCCCGAGGCTACATCGCTGCCTGGGAGGCCCAGCTTTGCTGGCGGGGCCTATACCTTCGGAAGGGATCCCAAGCTACCCACCTGCGGGGAGCCTGCTCTTAGGAAAGGAGACCAGGGGAGGATCTGCCCCAGAGCAGACCAGCGACGGTACTGCTGTCTCGGGAGGAGGCCTGGAAACTCACCTAAGGAGGGATCCATTATTACAAGCCCTGCAATACGCCGATCTGGCATAAAGGTTCTCTCTATATTGCTTGGCTAGGAGGTTCGGGACTTTGATAATCCTGTGGCAGAGGATTCCTGATCGCATCCATACGTTTTTCAGATAAAGTTGATCCGTGCATCATCCCGGCTGCTGGGACCAGTGAAGGGGACTATCCGGGTGAGAAATACCCATTTAGGCTTGTGTGCCGACGTTGTGCCTTTAGTGCTGCGTGCCTAAACCTTCCCTGGTTCTTCTCTCGTTTCCTACTTTCCTCTCAAGTTCCCTCAGCAAAGTAAATAAAGCCCTATTGTTGGGTTTTACATTTGTGTGGACAATGGCCTTGCTGGAGACTTTCTATACCCTGACAACGGAAGCCTTGGAGGTAGTTTGCATGACCCAAAACAAAACCAGCAGCCCGGTCTCAGAGAGGGGGGTTATCGCTACACTACCAATAGTATCTTTTAGATTTTTCCCCTCTTTTTTGATATAGGAACTGCAAAAACGCAAATAAAACCCTAACGCTCCTAAAGGCTCTTAAAAAAAATATTCTGAACCAAATGGTGTACTAAAACCAGTGCCCATGAAATGCAGCTTGCCTTGTGCCAAAGAAATGCAGACTTACCAGTGCCATAAATGCAGCCTGACCATTGCCATAAATGCAGCCTTACCATTGCCATAAATGCAGCCTGACCATTGCCATAAATGCAGCCTGACCATTGCCATAAATGCAGCCTTACCATTGCCATAAATGCAGCCTGACCATTTAAAGAAAAGTAGCATGACCATTGCCATAAATGCAGCCTGACCATTTAAAGAAAAGTAGCATGACCATTGCCATAAATGCAGCCTGACCATTGCCATTAATTCAGCCTGACCATTGCCATTAATTCAGCCTGACTACTGCCAATAATGCAGCCTGACCATTGCCATAAATACAGCCTTACTAGTGCCATAAATGCAGCCTTACCATTGCCATAAATGCAGCCTTACTAGTGCCATAAATGCAGCCTGGCCATTGCCATAAATGCAGCCTTACTAGTGCTATAAATGTAGCCTGACCATTGCCATAAATGCAGCCTTACCATTGCCATTGCTCAGGCTGCTCTGTCTTCTGTCTCATTAACAGTGCAGCAACAGTGTCAGGCCCACCCAGAAGATAGCCTGGTGCTCGTGGGGGCTTGAGATGTCTGTCCTCCACTGTCCTGTCTCTCTAACATGGCCGCGGCTGTGGGGGACGGTACTGGCGGCGGCGAGGGGAGGCGGTGCCGGCGGCGGCAGGGGGCGGTGCCTGGTGTATATTCGCTCCACAAGAGACATTTTCCCCCATATTTTTTGGGGGAAAACTGCATCTTATGGTTCAAAAAATACGGTATATAATTTAGAATAATAATCATGAAAAGTGGAAGCTATTTGTTCAGTAGCATATACACCTAGACTGTTTCTTGGAGATCGAGCGTGCTAAGGTTCTACTACACTTATTTCCATGTTCATAAAGAACATGTTGCGCACATTCCTTATGCTACGAAAAAACTTGATCAAGTAGCAAATACAATTCAGATCTCTTTTGATTGCATATCTCAATTGTATATAACCTTGTTTATGTAACCTATTGAACCTATCTGTTCAATAAAAATATTGTATCACAAGTAGATAAGGTAAATCTCCCTAACCAGGGCACAGTCAGCAATAAAAACTGACAGGTGTTCTAATCCCTGTACACTCCTCCAAAAAAACTTTTTGTCTTTTGTTACATTTTAACTATGGCACTTATCATCCCTATCTTTTACAGAGGTGTACCCTAAATAATAAATAAGGGCATATACCTCTATGTCACACATGACAAACATATTTGGAAAAAATCTGATAAAATATACTGTATAGCCTTTCATTGAGGCTAACTGAAGGGATTAAGGCTCTTGCTTTATACTTTTTGGTCCTAGGTTCCATCACACCTGGGTCACTGTCTGCGTGAAGTTTATAAGCTATCCCTGTGTTTGCATGGGTTCCTTCACACAGTCCCAAAAAATAGTGGCTTCCACATGAAATTGGTTTGAATGTGCATGTGACATTTGTGTCTGAAATGAATAACACGATGGCTATTCAATAACGCAGAAAAATTAATTTTTGGTGGCTTATATGCAACATATTTTTTTCTATTCCATTAGGTAATATGTAACCTAATCAACACCCCATGTCTCCATGAAGTTTAAAAGGGAAGGGAGTTACATTTCATTACATTCAGTTTTGTTCATGTTACTGGCAAATGAAAATCTGAAACCACGTGCCTTGACAGCATAGCATGGATTGCATATTTACAAGAGGTTAATCAGTCAGTGTTAATCCCAAAGGGCAACAGAATGAGGAAACAAACAGCCAAGGCATTCCATCATTTCCTCTATTGCTTCTTATCTGCAGCTCATCTTTCAGCTCCCTTGAGAAAAGCTGTAAATGAAATGAATGTTCCACTGCCAAGAAAAAGTGTGACAGCTTCATGTGCTCTCTGCATTTCTTTAAAGCGCTTCTTGATTGGGAAGTAAGCACATTTACTTGTATACACTAGAAGCACAAGAGTGCAGCCAGCAGATGGGAATACGTCATGCTTTTTCTAAAACACATATATGCACACATAGTTATAACTTGATGCACTAATGCTTATTATTAGACCTGGCATTAATGAGTCTGCAGCTAACCTTGTAATGTGATGTGATTTTTCTTTCCACTGCTACTTGCTGTAGTGAGACCAAGAGCTGTGTCAGATTTCACCTGTAATGAAATGGCTGTAGATAATGGTACTGTGCTATACATATGAAAGTGTGGGCTTTTTAGTCCTTCAAGTTATGAAAATTGAAGACTAAAGCCCTGTACACACGATCGGTTTAACCGATGAAAACCGTCCGATGGATTGTTTTCATCAGACAAACCGATCATGTATGGGACCCATCGGTCTTTTTTCCATCGGTTTTAAAAAATAGAACATGTTTTAAATTTTTCAGATGGATCAAAAACCGAAAGCAAATTCCGATCGTCTATGGGCAAGTCCATCGGTTAAAAAACCCACGCATGCTCAGAATCAAGTCGACGCATGCTCAGAAGCATTGAACTTCATTTTTCTCGGCTCATCGGAGTGTTTTACGTCACCGCGCTTGGAACGGTCAGTTTTTTGACTGATGGTGTTTAGGCAAGACTGATGGAAGTCAGCTTCATCGGATTTCCGATGGACAAAACCATCGGATTAGAATCCATAGGAAATCTGATCGTGTGTACAGGGCTTGAGTGTCAATATTGGGGGCCTTTCTCACACCTAAATTGGATCTTCATTGTATCTGAGCACAACAAACCAAAAACACTGTTTAATTCATGTTTAATATTTAAAGCAAACTCCCCCATCCATCCATGTCTCTATACTTTTTTTTTGTTGCAAAATCTCTTTGAAAAACAACACCCTAGCATTTCTGACCAGAGCCGTCTTGAGTAAGAGCAAATGATTTATGTATAATTTACTTCCTGGAATCCATCTGCCCTTAGCTGAATCATGCATGCAGGGGAGTGTGCCTAGCTGAGAAAACCCCCTCCTCCTCTCCTCCCCTCCTGAAAACCCCTTAGTTACTTAAAAAGTAACCCAGTTGTTGACCTTCCTGAAGACTCCTAGGATGTATGACATTATTTGCCTAGGCAAGAAATCAGGAAGCAACTGAAGAAATGTAATAAAAATTAAAACATCTAAATATGTTATACTTTCCTATTTATGAATGCAAGCAGTGTGAGGGTTAAAAATAATCAATGTTGATTGAGAGAGTGACGTTCCACTTTAAGTGCTCATCAAACATTTCATTTTCATAGACTACCTGATTATTATTTTGTTATTACTAATTAATTAATTAATTAATTTTGTCATATTTCTGGCATACATCTTTCATCAAATTGCCAGTCTGGTCTTTTGGAAAAACCTGACTGTACAATACTGCCGAACCCTGTAGCATATTTACTGCAGTATGCTAAGTTGACAAGCGTCACCACCTGTCAAACTTGACCATTCAAGTCAGTGGGGCACAGCTGCAACTGCAAGCCAAGCACACTTGGTATTTAATTCCATAATTGACCTTGGCTTGCAGTTACAGTGCATTAGCCCCACTGGAAATTGCTGTTCAGCAAAAGAAAAAAATGAACAGGCATTCAGGAGACAACAGGATTGCTTACACCAATGGTCGCTTTTCAGAACATGGACTAGTGTGAACCTAACCTTAAATAGTGCAAAAATCAGTCTTCTGGGGTTCATTAATAATACAGGTCCCTCATAGGTGCCAAGAAACAAAAACAAAAACAAAAAACAAAAATGTAAAGTTTTTTACTTGCAAAAATATGTGCATTTATTATTTGTTTTTACAAAGGTGAACTTCTCCTTTAAAGTCAACCAGAATGAACATAACAATGAGCCCGTAATCACCTTCACAGGGTCCCTTGCAGAGATTTTATGTTACAGCATATACTGAGACCCCAATGGCATAAACAGTAAAGCCCTGTACACACGATCGGATTTCCTATGGATTCTAATCCGATGGATTTTTCCATCGGAAATCCGATGAAGCTGACTTCCATCAGTCTTGCCTACACACCATCAGTCAAAAAAAACGATCGCCCCAAACGCTGTGACGTACGACGGCACTATAAAGGGGAAGTTCAAATCCAATAGCGCCACCCTTTGGGCTGCTTTTGCTGATTTTGTGTTACCGCGTGTTAGTAAAAGTTTGGTGAGAGCCGATTTGTGCTTTTCAGTCTCCGTGCTTTTCAGTCCGTTACAGCATGACGAATGTGCTATCTCCATTACAAACGCTAGTTTTACCAGAACGAGCGCTCCCGTCTCATAATTCAGTCTGAGCATGCGTGGGTTTTTTATCCGATGGAGTTCCACACAGACGATCGGATTTTGCTATCGTTTTTTTTTCCCATCGGAAAAATTTAAAACATGTTCTATTTTTTCACACCGATGGAAAAAAGACCGATGGGGCCCATACACGATTGGTTTGTCCGATGAAAGCAGTCCATCGGACTGTTTTCATCAGTGAAACCGATCGGGTGTACACGGTGAATCGGCTCTCACCAAACTTTTACTAACACGCGGTAACACGAAATCAGCAAAAGCAGCCCAAAGGGTGGCGCCATTGGATTTGAACTTCCCCTTTATAGTGCCGTCGTACGTCACGGCGCTTGGGACGATTGATTTTTTGACTGATGGTGTGTAGGCAAGATTGTTGGAAGTCAGCTTCATCGGATTTCTGATGGAAAAATCCATCGGATTAGAATCCATAGGAAATCTGATCGTGTGTACAGGGCTTAACTCTTCACATGAGATGTATTACCCCAAATGACCAAAAAAAGTGTAGCGGTGCACTGCCGCGAGTTTCAAAAGATCCACACATCACCCCTATTCATCCATCTTGAGACAATGAACAGTCATTTACGTTGCTTTGCTGTATTTTATTTGCGGGACACAACTTGGATAGGATAGGGATGATATGAGATGCCCATAACACTTAGCACATTGATAGAACTTTAATTGAAAGAGTCAGTCCTGATAATGAGGCACAGCTAATGTTCACAGTCTCTTTCTCTGCTTTCCTTCACTGCAGACTATTGCTCCTCCTCTCCTCTGCACTGACTCCTGCAGAGTATCACTTCTCCTGTGTAAATCCTTTGCTGCAAAACCGTTAGTTTTAGATTTCACTGTCACTATGAGAAGTCACTCTGAATAACTCCTCAGCTTGTTCAAAGTCACTCAAATTCTGGCACTGAGCCAGAGGTGCAGCCACACCTCCCCCCGACGGCCCAGATGGACTACTAGGCCCAGATAGTCCAATCTTGCAGATGCTGAGTTCCCCGGTCACAGCAACTATGTTTAAAGTATTTTCCTGAACTGCTGCGTTTCCCTGCCACAACAGTCTACACTATCCTCAATAGCTTCCTCTGGTTCCATTACTTGCTGTAGTGTACACACTGACCTTCTCCATGCCCCGGTCCATGGAGGGAAACACAGTTCAGCTGCACAGTCCAGCTGTTCCTCTAATCCTTTCTCTCTGTCTCCTGAATTCCTCCTCTGCGGTGCATGTGAAGGATGAGTCTTCCCCGTGACTCCCCCCTCAGCACATGGCAGGCCCCGGGCTGGGGACGACCACACAGCAACAAGTACTCCATCTTCCTTCCTCTAACAACTCCTTCCCAGTAGCATATGACCTCAGCTTATATAGGAGGCCTGCCCCCTGCCAATACCGAATGGGGATTGGCCGAACCCCCTCACATGAGCTACCTGCCACTCCAGCACGAGACCCAGCCTCTTTTTCCAGAACATTCTGACTGAAAGCAGGGGAGGTGTCTCTGAGCCTGAGCACAAGTGGTCACACCCACTGCTACACTGATCACTCCCAGTCCCAGATCAAAACAAAACAGGCCTAGCCTAGAGCACAGGCCTGCCGAAATTTACCTGCATTGATACCTTAACATACAAAAACCTCATTCTAGCACCTACCAAAAGATAGTGGGTGCTACAAAAGTAAACAACAAAGATGAACTAAGTCACTTGAGAGCTAGGTTTAGATCTGAGGGTAAAGATTTAATGTGTAACAGAGATCTAAAATCAGGATAAAGTTGTATGACTGTAGTCCTTAACATGAAGCTCAGTTGGGGTCCTTGAAGACATTGGCATGCAGGGAAATAAGGGTATGTCTTTAGGCTGGGTATTGCAGCATTGCACCTGAGGAGTTAATTTGAGCAATGGGGGAAAATCTTTAGATGCAGTTGAGTGCTAGACGGAGGCAGGCACAGTTGCAGCAGTTAAATGTTAGGGTGTACACAGTTGCAGCAATTTGATGTTAGAGTGTACACAGTTGCAACAGTTTGATGAACAAAACAGGTAACTTAGCTGTGCTGTGCCTAGCCTAGCAACAATATGATCTGTTAGAAAAAGGGTTTATATCTGCAGTTTCTTGAAAGTGGATTCTGACAACATCCATAAGGGTTCAGTTTAGCTGTGGGTCTGCGACCCGCTCACCTGGCCTAGACCTGCTGATCGGTTATGGCGGATGACAGACTGTACTCTGCCTGTGTAATGTAAACACAGGCAGAGGAAGTGATGTCATCTCCCCTTTTTCGAGCCCTTTTCAATTTCGGTGAGTGAGAAGAAGACATCTACAGTGAGTACACTAAGCACTACACGGACACCAGTACACATAGGCACACTTTTAACCCTTTTATCACCCCCTGATCACTCCCCAGTTAACCTTTTCACTCCCTGTCACAGTGTCACCAAGTGCAGTTTTTAGATTTTTCACTGATCACTGTGACACTAAACAGCGTTAGGGCAGTTAGTGGCAGGCCCATGTAGGTTTAGGGTACCCCCCCATATATTACCTAACAAAAGGTTTAAGTCCTTATGCTGGTTAAATTAGCAAACTATGAGAACTAATGAAGGTGCTATATATAATCTATATAATCAGAGAATGGTTCAGGTACTATTCTTTGATTATATAGATCATATATGGTACTTTCATTAGTTCTCATAGTTTACTAATTTAACCAACATAATGGGGCTGATTTACGAAACGTTTGCGCCATGAGTATCGGCGCATCTGCGTGCGCAATGGCAGTTTTGGTATTTACGAAACATTAGCGCCGGTAACGCAGCGATATTCCCTATTTACTATAGTGTTCTCGGCGCACGGGAGGAGGAGCTCAGTGCGCCACTATGGACCTGGCGCACGGCATCTTCAAATAAAAATATAAAGAAGCTGGAAGTGCCAATATAATGGGGGTGACGTGGGGTGATGTGAGGAAGTTTAGTGACAACTGCCCAAGTAACAAATATGCCCAAAATAGAATGAGAAAGTAACTTTTTCTGAACCAGCCTGCTGCGCCAGCAATTAAGTTTATAACTGCGAGGGATCTTTTTGTGCTCTGCTCTGCAATTTTACTCGTTCAAATGCGCCAGTTCACTGCGCCGGCAAAATCTTAGTAAATGTCAAGTCACGTAAATGCATTTGCATAAGTTGAACAGGCGCACCTTCTAAACTTGCCATTATATAACAGTCCGACAGCAAAATGACATTTCTAAAGGAAAAAAAAAGGCATTTAAAAGCACTCGCGGCTATAATGAATTGTTGGCTCCCGTCAATATAGAGAAAAGTAATTGAAAGTCTTTGAAAAAAAAAATGTGTGGGGTCCCCCAAATTCCATTACCAGGCCCTTCAGGTCTGGTATGGATTTTAAGGGGAACCCCCGCGCCAAACTTAAAAAAAATGGCGTGGAGTCCCCCTAAAAATCCACACCAGACCCTTTATCCGAGCACGCAACCTGGCAGGCCGCAGGAAAAGAGGGGGGGACGAGAGAGCGGCCCTCCTCCCTCCTGAACCGTACCAGGCCACATGCCCTCAACATGGGGAGGATGTCCCCATGTTGATGGGGACAAGGGCCTCATCCCCACAACCCTTGCCCGGTGGTTGTGGGGGTCTGCGGGTGGGGGGCTTATCGGAATCTGGAAGCCCCCTTTAACAAAGGGGACCCCCAGATCCTGGCCCCACACCCTATGTGAATGAGTGTGGGGTAAATCGTACCCCTACCCATTCACCTGGTGGCAAAAAAAGTCAATGAAAAAAACACAACACAGGTTTTTAAAGTAATTTATTAGGCAGCTCCGGGGGTCTTTTTCCGACTTCGGGGGTCTTCTTCCAACTTCGGGGGTCTCTTCTTCTGCTCTCCGGTGTCGTCTCCGCGCTCTCTGGTTCTTCTCCCGCTCTCCGGTGCCTTCTCCACGATCTCCGGTTCTTTCTGCCTTCTGCCGGGCGCCCCGCTATCTTCTTCCAGCTCTTTTGCTAGCGGGGTCCCGGTCTTCATCGTCGTCTTCTTCCCTCCTCTCTCCGCCCAATGTTGCCTCGTCGCTGTCTGCCGCTACAATGCTGTGTGCGCGGAGCGCAACGACTTATATTGACATGGGGCGTGGTCACCAGTGACCCCGCCCCCATATGACGTCACAGTCCCATCATTCCCCGGGACTGTGACATCATACGGGGGCGGGGTCACCGGGTGGCATCACCCGGTGACCACGCCCCATGCCAATATAAGTTGTTGCGCTCCGCGCACACAGCATTGCAGCGGCAGACAGCGACGAGGCAACATAGGGCGGAGAGAAGAGGGAAGAAGACGACGATAAAGACCGGGACCCCACTAGCAAAAAAGCTGGAAGAATATAGCGGGGCGCCTGGCAGAAAGCAGAAAGAACCGGAGATCGTGGAGAAGGCACCGGAGAGCGGGAGAAGAACCGGAGAGCGCGGAGAAGTCACCGGAGAGCGGGAGAAGAGGCCGGAGAGTCGGAAGAGACCCCCCAAAGTCAGAAGAAGACCCCCGAAGTCGGAAGAAGACCCCCGGAGCTGCCTAATAAATTACTTTAAAAACCTGTGTTGTGTTTTTCATTGACACTTTTTTTGCCACCAGGTGAATGGGTAGGGGTACGATGTACCCCATACTCATTCACATAGGGTGGGGGGCCCGGGATCTGGGGGCCCCCTTATTAAAGGGGGCTCCTGGATTCCGATAAGCCCCCCGCCCGCAGACCCCGACAACCAACGGCCAGGGTTGTCGGGAAGAGGCCCTTGTCCCCATCAACATGGGGCAGGGTGCTTTGGGGTGGGGTGGCGCAGGGCTCCCCCTGCCCCAAAGCACCCACCCCCCCATGTTGAGGGCATGTGGCCTGGTATGGTTCAGGAGGGGGGCGCTCGCCCCCCCTTTCCTGACCTGCCGGGCTGCATGCTCGGATAAGGGTCTGGTATGGATTTTGGGGGGACCCACACACCGTTTTTTCAGCGTAGGGGGTTTCCCTTAAAATCCATACCAGACCTGAGGGCCTGGTATGCTCCTGGAGGGGAACCCATGCCGTTTTTTTATTTAAAATTTGGCCTGGATTTCCCCTTCATGATTCAGACCAAACACAGGGGACAGCGAGCGCAAGGCTTGCAGTACCGGCCAGGTACTTCAAGTCGCCTCCAGGACACGACTTGAGCATCACGCTCAAGTCGTGTCTAGGTTGCCTCGCAAAGTCGCGCTGCCCCTGTGTCAACCGGCACATGAGTCGCCCCGCAAGTCGGATCGTCTTGATCCGACTTCCCGGGCGACCTCTATTCAAATCAATGGGCTCCCATAGGGAACCATTAATTTTGAATAGAGATACAAGCGCCGCTGACATTTTCATTTACTATAACAGTGCGCCGCCGGTTCATGCGCCCAATTAAGGATTTATCCGGCGCACCAATTAAGGTATGAACTAGCGCAGCGCACTGTTGATAGTAAATCACTCCCAATGACTTGTTTTAATAAAATCAGGACGGTTGGTAGCTTTATAGAGCACAGTGTAATTTTTATTTTTTATTTCTGCATTCTGTAACAGCCTTGTACTTGACCAGTGAAATCTCAGCATTTGCAGGGCTGTTACAGAATGCAGAAATAAAATTAAAAAATCTGCTGTCCAATAGATTCCTTTCACTAGACGCTTATTTGTCTGGGGGAATCTGATTGACTGCCTGTGTCCTGACGTGCAGGTTTTTAAGCGTAAGCCAATTGGCTGAAGATGAAGATGACATTTTTCATCTCATAGTGTTCGGCTATGCACACTGAAGCTCATAAACTACAGTTTATTGGCGTTTGGGCATTTTTTTTTTAAAGCCCATAAACTGCACTCTATGTTAGCCTATGTGTCCATGCACACATGGATGTTTTTTAGCAGTGGATATTATGGGCTTTTTTCTAAATGCAAGAAATTTGCATTCAAAGTGCCGTTTTTCTATGGGAAAAAACACAAAAAAATGCAAAACGCAGAAAAACGCTAATAAATGCTAATAAACGCTCAAAAACGCAGCTTGCCAGCGTTTTTTTGTGTTTTTTGATCCATTGAAAAAAAAATTAAAAAAACGCTAACACTGAAAAACACTAATAAATGCTATTGCAAAAACGCAAAAAAACGCTGAAAGGCTCCCTGCAAAGCTACTGGCGTTTTTTATAGCTTTTTTTAGCGTCCAGTGTGCATGGAGCCTAAATGTTGATGTGGCTTTATTCACTAAATGATGATGTGTAAAACATGTAAAAGGGACAGCGTTTGTAAATATTTTTGTTAAATGAGTAGAACTAGTAGAACTGCTATCGCCTACATAATGAGAATCGAATACGTAACTTGTGAATATGTAACCTGTGTGTATCTGGCTCTGATACTAGCCAGTGCCTCACCAGCAGTGGCGTATCTAGGGTATGGCACATATGGCAAGTGCCATGGGCGCCATATGAAGGGGGCGCATGATGGAGAAAAGCGAGAATGTCAAAACTGGTGTATTTCACAGAAAATCTGTGCCCCTGGTGTCGCCCTTGCGCAGGCTGAGTGTGGGTGATGCGTCTGGTGTGCGGTGATTACTGTAAGGTGGACCGGCCTGCTGAGGTCCCCGGTGGTGTTAGGTGATCGGTGCTGTGCTGTATGTACGGAGCTGAGTGGAGAAGATGCACTATGGCCCGCTGGAAATGTGACGGGCTGCTGGGCTCTGTATTCCCCGCTCCTTCGGGATCCCTTGATTGATTGCCGAGCTCCAGCACATGTACTTCTCCGGAGCCATGGACCTCTGCTACAGCCTCCAACCGCGGCTGTTTGGTGATCCCATCGGCTCCATCTCCAACGCCCACACTAACTCAGACACTGAGCAGCCCCCTGGAGCTGTCAGTGCCTATATGTACCGGGGACCTGAGGCACGTGGATCTGCACCGGAATGGTATCCCCGCAGGATCACAGCAGCAGCTTAGGGACGGGCAACCTCGCCGGGGGGGGGGAGCTCTGCAAACCGACCAGAGAGGGGAAAGTTCTAGACCGGCTGCTTCTACTACTGCAGAACGGGGGAGGCAGCACCAGCGGCACCGAGGACAGCAATAAGCAGCAGCACAAGCCCAGCAAGGGCCAGCAGGTGCACCATCAACAGCAACATCCTCTGTAGAAGGGATGGGACAAACTCTGACAGGAGGAAAAGGAGGCAAAGAAAGTCAGCAAGTGCACAGAGGGAGTACAAGCAGACCCATAGACTGCTCCTCCTAGGTAAGTGCCTGCTGACACTGCCTGTCTGCTTTATGTTGTCCTTGACATTTTATGGTTAGCCTGCATCCTGGGCATGCCTCTGGACTCTACATGCTGGAGGGTGCCAGCTGCGAGAGGATCCCCCATGGCCCCACCCATAGTGGGCAGAGGGGGCAAGGAGAGCATGGAGAAGCAGGTACCCCCTCACCAATGTCTACCCATATATATATATATATATATATATATATATATATAGGCTTCACTCCTGCCCAGGACACTAGCTGCATGGAGTTTGTATGCTCTCCCAGTGGGGTTCCTCTCCCACTCTAAACACATGCAGATAGGTGAATTGTACCCTGTGTACGGACAGGCAGTGTACATGGCTGATCACATTCTACACTGACCCTACAATCATAGAGGACCCTACACATATCTATGTATACTTCCATTCAGTCCTGTCGAGCTCTTGGTGGATTTTGAGCCAGCACTCATCTTAAATAATTTTTCGGACATGGGGGGGTGGCATGCAGAATGTGATCGGCCATGTACATTGCCACTTCATACAGACAGGGGATCATAACCTACCAACATGGCTTTGTAGTTTGCGGGGAAACTGGAGTACCTGGAGGATTCCCACACAAAGAGAACATGCAAACCCCATGCAGATAGCTTCCTGGCCCATTGTCAAACCAAGTGAGGCAATTGCCAACCACTAACCTACTGTTCTCTCTATATACTGTAACTGTATATATTGACAGTATTATCTGTCAGAGAAAAGTGTAATACATTAAAGTGTTTGTTCACCAATGCCAGAAGTCTGCCAAGCAAAATAGGTGAGTTGGAAGCTCTGGTGCATGAGGAGAGCTATGACATAATCGGTATTGCTGAAACATGGCTTCAATCCTCACATGACTAGATTATTAATATTCCTGGCTATGCACTCTTTCGGAGAGACAGGGCAAAAAGGAAAGGTGGC
Source organism: Rana muscosa (assembly GCA_029206835.1). NCBI lineage: Eukaryota > Metazoa > Chordata > Amphibia > Anura > Ranidae > Rana > Rana muscosa. The sequence goes on from CM055116.1 coordinate 373,660,411, forward strand.
GGGGTCTGTCTCTATGTGAGAAGTGATCTCAAAGCGAGTGTGAAAGAGGACCTGGTCGATGGAGAGTGTGATGAGGCTGAAGCATTATGGGTGGAACTGCATACAGATGTGCGTAGTTCAAAGTTAATCATTGGAGTTTGTTATAGACCACCCAATGTTAATGAGGAGGTGGAGACTCAGCTCCTTGCACAGATGGAAAGGGCTGCAAGGGCTGGGACGGTGGTAATAATGGGGGATTTTAACTACCCAGAAATTGACTGGAGTAATGGCACTGCTGGGACAGTTAAAGGGCAAAAATTTATAAGCCTATTGCAGGACAATTTTATGGTCCAGTTTATTGAGGCCCCAACTAGGAATGATGCTCTGTTGGACCTGGTAATCTCAAACCATGCAGAGCATATTACTAATGTTCAGATAAAGGAACACCTGGGTAGCAGTGACCATAACATGATTTCATTTGATGTTAGCTGTAAGCAAGAAATACATGCAGGAAGGATAAAAACACTTAATTTCAATAAAGCAAATTTTCCAAGGATGAGGGCTGCTCTCCAGGACTTAGACTGGGAGAGAATATTGGCATCAATGGGCACAGAACAGAAATGGGAATTCTTCAAAAAGACTGTTTGTGAACTCACTGCAAAGTATATTCCCATGGGCAATAAGTTTAAAAGGCTAAAAATAAAACCTATGTGGCTCACAGTTAAAGTTAAAAAAGCTATAAACAATAAGAAAAGCGCTTTTAAAAAATATAAAAATGAAGGAACACTAGTGTCGTTTAAATGTTACAAAGAATATAACAGGATATGTAAAAAGGAAATCAAGGATGCAAAAATTCAAAACGAACGACAGATTGCAAAAGATAGTAGGACAAACCCCAAAAAATTCTTCAAATATATTGATAGTAAAAAGGTCAAGTCTGAGCATGTAGGCCCTTTACAAAATAATCTAGTGTGGGTGACTGGGGACAAAGAGAAGGCTAATTTATTAAATACTTTCTTCAGCTCTGTGTATACAATGGAGCATGGGGGAGTTCAGGTCCATAATGGGGGTGGTAGTGACACAGCCTCAAATCCACAATGGCTCAAAAGTGATATGGTCCAGAAATATTTAGACAGAATAAAGGTGGATAAAGCACCTGGACCAGATGGCATACACCCACGGATCCTAAAAGAATTGAGCTCTGTAATTTCAAAGCCATTGTATCTAATTTTTAGGGACTCATTAATGACAGGAATAGTACCACTGGATTGGCGCAGGGCCAATGCGGTGCCTATATTTAAAAAGGGAACAAAGTCTTTACCAAGTAACTATAGACCTGTTAGTTTAACTTCCATAGTTGGGAAGATACTGGAGAAATTAATAAAAGACCACATAGATGAGTTCTTGCTGGAAAAAAACTATTTAAGCAACAGACAGCATGGATTCATGAAAGACAGAAGTTGTCAGACAAACCTGATTTCTTTTTATGAAGAGGTAAGTAAAACCTTGGACAGAGGCGTGGCTGTGGACGTGGTATACTTGGATTTTGCAAAAGCGTTTGATACAGTTCCCCACACACGGCTCATGTGTAAGGTAAAGTCTACAGGATTGGAAATATCAGTTTGTAAATGGATAGAAAACTGGCTAAAAGACAGAATTCAGAGAGTAGTAGTTAATGATTCTTACTCTGAATGGTCTAAGGTTATCAGTGGTGTACCCCAAGGTTCAGTGCTGGGACCCTTACTTTTTAATATCTTTATAAATGATATTGGGTCTGAGATCAAAAGTAACATTTCAGTCTTTGCAGATGACACCAGGCTATGCAGTGGAATAACGTCCTTACAGGATGTAGCCAATTTACAAGCCGACCTCAATGCTCTGTCTAATTGGGCGACTATGTGGCAGATGAGGTTTAATGTTGATAAATGTAAAGTTATGCACTTGGGGGCTAAGAATATGAATGCATCATACATACTAGGGGGAATACAACTGGGGGGATCCGTAGTGGAGAAGGATCTGGGGGTTTTGGTAGATCATAAGCTCAATAATGGCATGCAATGCCAAGCTGTGGTTTCCAAAGCGAGCAAAGTCCTTTCTTGTATTAAGAGAGGTATGGACTCCAGAGAGAGAGATATAATTTTGCCCCTGTACAAATCATTAGTAAGGCCTCATCTGGAATACGCAGTTCAGTTTTGGGCACCAGTTCTCAAAAAGCATATCGGGGAACTGGAGAAAGTGCAGAGAAGGGCAACCAAACTGATAAGAGGCATGGAGGAGCTCAGCTATGAAGAAAGATTAGAGGAACTGAATTTATTCACTCTTGAGAAGAGGAGAATAAGGGGGGATATGATTAACATGTACAAATATATAAGGGGTCCATATAGTGAACTTGGTGATGAGTTATTCACTTTACGGTCAACACAGAGAACAAGGGGGCACTCTTTACGTCTAGAAGAAAAAGAGCTGTGAAAATGTGGAACAGACTCCCTGCAGAGGTGGTTCTGGCCAGCTCAGTAGATTGCTTTAAGAAAGGCCTGGATACTTTCCTAAATGTACATAATATAACTGAGTACTAACAGTTCTAGGTAAAGTTGATCCAGGGTAAATCCGATTGCCTCTCGGGGGATCAGGAAGGAATTTTTTCCCCTGCTGTAGCAAATTGGATCATGCTCTGCTGGTTTTTTTTGCCTTCCTCTGGATCAACTGTGGGTATAGAATTGGGTATATGGGATTGCACGATATTTTTTTATTTTATTTTAGTTATTTTTTTATGGTTGAACTGGATGGACTTTGTCTTTTTTCAACCTGACTAACTATGTAACTATGTAACTATGTAACTATGTAAAGTTGGGTTTCAAATGTTTTGACAGGGGCGCCATTTTCGCTAAATACGCCTCTGCTCACCAGCCACTGACCTCACTGCACGTCCTTGCAACAACCCCCAATACTGGCTTTCATATAACCACCCAGACATAAACTAATCAGCAGGAAACATCATTCTGATTATGAAGTCACAAATAAAGGAAGCAAACCCTGCAATAAGAAACGCTGCAAACTGGACAACCAGATCTATCTAAAAGTGTCACACACACAAATGGGACCTTAAATATCACGGGATCATACAACTGTACCTCCAGTAATGTTGTGTACCTCATCCAATGCAAAAGATGTAGCAAAGGATCTTATGTTGGTGAAACAAGACAGATGTTGCGAACAAGGATGATTTTGCACAGACATACCATCAAGGAAAATAAAGAAGATAGTTTCTGCACACCTGTGGGACATTATTTCTCACAACCGGAACCACACTATAGAAGACCTAAATGTTTTAGTTCTTAAAGGGAATTTCAGAACTATCCAAGAAAGGAAAACTTTTAAACTTAAGCCTCGTACACACGACCGAGTTTCTCGTCCAAAACCGGCAAGAAAAGTGCCGCGAGAGCTTTTTCATCGAGAAAACCGTTCGTGTGTATGGTTTTACAACGAGAAAATTGCAGTGAATCTCGACGAGAAAATAGAGAACCTGCTCTCTATTTTCTCGTCAGGATTCCAGATTTCCTCGTCGTGTTTCTCGTCGGCCTGTTTTGTGACGAGAAAATGGTTCGTGTGTATGCTTTTACGACTCTTCCAAAAGCGCGCATGCTCAGAAGCAAGTATGAGACGGGAGCGCATCTTCTGGTAAAACAAGCCTTCGTAATGGAGATAGCACATTCGTCACGCTCAAAATTATTGCATCGTTTAAATGTTGTGCATTGAAATCTTCTTTAGAATGTTACATTAATCAAAACGAATGAACTTCTTTTGCTGCTGATATTCACACATTTTGACTATCTTTTTTAACCTTTTTCATGCTGCTCTTAAGAAGATTTAGGTGTATTATATCGTGCAAGATCTTCTGAATATTTTACTGTTTTAGATTTTTCAAACTGATGTTAATTGTAATTTGGCAATGTTTTGATAGTGATCTCCCATTGAATATTTTAATATATATTTGTTAAATTTTACACCCTCTTTTTTTGAAATCAGATTGTTATTCTTTTTTTGGGGTTGTTATCTGTCCCTTTTTTTGGCTGTCAAATGTCTCTGCTTACTCCAAAGCTAAATTTAAAATATTTAAAAATACACATAGTCAAGTATGAACTTAAACAAAAATATCATTTATTCATGTTTGAAATAAAATAAAGAGAAGGCAGCGCTGGAGAACCTGCTGCCATTTGTGCATCCCAGGGACCCCAGAGCACACATCAACCCTGTGTGGACACTAAAATTGGGAGCTTGAGAGAAGGCCAACATTTCTGAGCACAATCTGATGCTGGCCTCCCAGAGGTCAGGAACAGCAGCAGGTGAGATATATGTCCCAAGTCTGTGGTACTACAACAGGCTGCCTTCTGTCCAACCACAATAAAGCAAGGCCATCACTTCCTCGTCTTCCTGGCAACCTTCCCTGCAACCTTCCCTGAAGCCTTCTCTGCAGCCTTCCTTCTTCGTGTGGCTGGAGGCTGGGCCACTGGAGGGGTACTCCTGTCAGGAGGAGGAGGAGGTGGAGGAGAAGGGGGTGGCACAGATGAACAAGGTGGAGGTGGAGGAGAAGGGGGTTGGGCGGAAGAACAAGGTGGAGGTGGAGGAGAAGGGGGTGGGGCAGAAGAAGAAGGTGGAGGTGGAGGAGAAGGGGGTGGGGCAGAAGAAGAAGGTGGAGGTGGAGGAGAAGGGGGTGGGGCAGAAGAAGAAGGTGGAGGTGGAGGAGGAGGTTGAGGAGAAGGAGGTGGGGCAGAAGAAGAAGGTGGAGGTGGAGGAGGAGGTTGAGGTTGGGACAGTTGTGCCACCTCACAAATTGCGGTATTGGGGGTAATTTTTTCCATCACCCCCTTGTTGAGCAAGGTGATGAGCAGGGGCTTGCATAGGAGGCGTTGCTCCATGCTCATCACCTTGAACTTTGACTCCACTAGGCCGGCAATGGCCTCTTCAGGGGATGTGGGCTCCTTGAGGGTGGCATGGGCCTCTCGAATAAGGGCCATTGCTGCCTCACTGGTGGTCCTGTCCCTCCTGCTTCTTTTGGGAAGTCGGATGGGAGGCACCTGTGATCTGGTGCTTCTCCTTTGCCCTGCCACCTCCTGGCTGCCACTGGGCCCTGCCACCTCCTGGCTGCCACTGGGCCCTGCCACCTCCTGCCTGCCACTGGGCCCTGCCTCCTCCTGCCTGACAGTTTCCAGACCCTCCTCCTGGCTGATTTCATCCTGTGTATGAAAAAGGGACATAGTTTAATATGTTGGTTTAATCTTTGCATCCAAATTTCAGATCATAATTGAAGCAATTCGAATGTAAATCCAGAATTCATTTTGACAAATTTACAACTACATCAGATTGACTATTTTGCACCCAATTTAGGCCAGACTAATGTCTAGAGATCTTGATTTAACTTGTGGAACCCAAAATAGTTTATGTTTGTCATCTTGACATATTTGTCAAACATTAAATGTATCCCAATACATTTTCTCTAAATACTATACCTGGCTCCAGATGGCCAAATCAGGTTCATCCAGGATGGCTGCCTCCTCTTGCTCCAGAGAAGGCTCAGGTTGGCTGCAGGGAAGTCTGGGGGGAAGAGTGGATAGTGATGGCCTTGCCTCAATGTGGTCATCCAGAAAGGACATCCTGCTGTAGTACCACAAATTGGGGACATACACATAATTTGCTGCTGCTCCTGACCTCTGAGAAGCCAGGACCTTAGAGCGTTCATTCCTGTATGTGCCTCTCAAGCTCCCAATTTTAGTGTCCACCTGTTTTGCTGTGGCAGTGGGCACCTTGGTATGCACAAATGGGAGCAGGGTCTCTAGCGCTGCTTTTCTCACCCTTTTTTTTTGTGTATTTGGTTTTTGGTCTCCCACAGAGCGGGCAGCTCCCTTACCCGGTCTATAAATTCCGCCAGGAATTCTTTGTCGCTAATAAAGACATTCATATTGTATCTGCAAGTAAAATAAATAATATATAACTAATGTGAGGCACACAGTCTAACCTCCTTAAAATCGTAGTCACCATATATATCCTACAACATTCTCCAGACAGTATAGGCCAACAATTTGTCAAAGTCACAAAATCACATACCTTCGTTCGCACGTCCGTCACTTGAACTCCTCTCTCCGCACACCGAACGTAGTATAGTCACATGTGTTTTTGCTATATATACACCACGCATGCGTCAAACTACGTACACGTCGCTCCGCACACGTCGCCCGCCCATGACATTCTAACTAACATCTTTTCCCCGCCCCTTCTCTTTCTGCGCGCAGACAGATATGGCGGATTTACAGCAGGTGTCTGATAATTCCTCAAATAACGAGGAGGAGACAAGCCCGGAGACTGAGGAAACGTCACGACCAGGGAGGAGATTCAAGGTATCTAATATGTCTTTTGCGGAGATGGCGGAGATGGTGGACATATTGCTCAAGTCGGATTATGACGCAAAGCATGGGCCGTATAGCAAACCTAATAGAAGGAAGGCCAAAATCCTGAAGAAAGTCGTGAAGAGTCTGAAGAAGAATTTCGGGGTGAAACGCTCAAATGAGCAGCTCAGAAAGAGGTGGTCAGACCTCAAACTGAGGGAGCCAGAGCAGTTAAGGAGCATTAAGAGAATGCTAGCAAAAAGTAAGTAAAATGTACAGTTTTCTGCTATTAATGTTTTTCTCAAATTACATGTTGCTCCTTTTTTTTTATTTTTCATATTGGACTCCCTTCCAAAATTTCCTATTTTGAACTTGGTTTGGCACAGTAATCGTTCGTTACGTTACAGACACTTCGTTTGGCCACTATCCGCTGTTTTGGCTTATTTTACAGCCACAAAAGTAATTAGACATCTGCCTGTTTTTTACAAATTGTTGTTCCTAAATTTTAGGCTAGATGATGTGTTTGTAAAGAGAATGAAATGCAAACTTTAATCAGTGTAAAGGAGAGGACACTCAGCAGCTGGTACCACATCTGTACTTTGGAGCACTATAGTGTGTGCCACCAGAACCGCCTTTTTTGGGTGTCCCACACAGGTGCATCAGTGAATTTTTGTGGTGCCTCCATGTCTAAAAATTTACATCCAAAAGGTGAATACTAAACATATTTTTGGTTCCAAATAATGCATTCATCTTTAAATTCCGCACAAACACACACTTGTACCCACTTCCAAACAATTTAGCCTGTTTTTATTTTTCATAGAGAATTTCAGTGTGATAAATAGACCTTTTGTTTGATTCTCATAGGGGAGAGAAGACTGGGAAGAGAACACTCCAGGGAGCACAGGAACCCCACAGCTTCACAACAACCGCAAACTCCCAAAGACCCACAACCGAAGGATGTTGAGGAAGTTGAGGTGGAGGAAGGAGAAGTGCAGGAAAGAGAGGTGGATGACGTTGTGGAACTGGTCACCACAACAGGTCAGAATCTGTCACCACAGCTTCAGGTAAGAGATGTAGGCCTGTAGAGTTATAATACCTTTTGTTTTGTTTTTTTAGGGGATGTAAATGTTGTGGTGAAGGATAGTACACGTTTCTCTGCTGACAGTGCCCTCCGAATAATACAGCAAGTGATGGAATGTAGCACGGAACTGGACAGAATTAAACAAAGAATTCATGTGATGGATCAAACATTTAAAGACATTCTAGATGTATTGGGGAGAATCGAATAAGGCAACCAAACCCCCATTTTTGTTTCAGGAATGACTGTTCTTCAACCTTTTAAACTCTTTTTGACAATGCAACCAGCCAAAAATTGAATATGCACACAGTGTGTCAACATGTGCTATCTGCCATCAGGGGATATCCATGTACGTCTTTTGGGGGTGCAACCCCTTCCTCGTATCTAAAGTAGGTGAACTGAGGAAGGGGTTGCACCCCCAAAACACGTCCATTGATCACCCCTGATGGCAGATAGCACATGTTGACAATAGGGATCAGGAGTCTAAAATCCCTATTGAAAATTACTACAAAATGTGTGCATATTCAATTTTTGGCTGGGCAAGGGGTGGCAAGACCCCATATTAGGACGGGCACATAGAGACATAGTTTGTGTAAGTGAATGTCTCAGATTGCTCAGAGATATCCAATGTTGTACTTTTTGGAATGCAACTGTTGTTTTTGTATTTTCCTAAGAAAAGAATTGGCGGTTTGTGGCCAGGCAAAAAAAAAAAAAAAACATGTGTGTGAATGTGCACAGAGTAAATGTTTGAACACAAACAACGTGTAGCTTCTTTTTCCAATACGCTCTAACCTTATTTGTGTTTTTTTTAAGGTTACATAGTGAAATGGTTGTTATTTACTAAAGGAAAATACACTTGGCACTACAAATGCACTAAGACAAACTAGGAGACAGGAAATAAACAAAAGTTAAAAGTTTAAATCAGATTTTTATTTAGCTTGTTCTACATGAATCTTTAGGCATAGCCTGGCATAGAAATTGCCCCCCTAACCGTGAAATATTGCATATATTTCTCCCGAACCTCACGGGCATTTTTGGGGGGCAAGCCAGGACGGGCAGATTCAAGGCCCGGCAGGGGATTTGCAGATGAAAGTCCAGCCTCAGGCAATACTGTGGCCATATAAGAAGTGGATTTTCTGCTGAGAAAGTTGTGTAGCACACAGCAGCATAAAACTACATAGTTTATTTTGTAGTCCGCCAAGTGGATGGAAGTCATAAAAATGCGGAACCGGCTGGCCATTATGCCAAAGGCATTTTCAATGACTCTTCGGCCCCTGGCCAGCCGGTAATTGAACACCCTCTTCTCTGGGGTCAGGGTCCTCTGAGGAAATGGCCTCATAAGATGCGGTCCGAGTCCGAAGGCTTCATCAGCCAAAAAAACAAAGGGGAGTCCTTCAACATTCCCTGCATCCGGTGGCAATGCAAGGTCATCACTCTGGAGACGGAGGGCAAACTCCGTCTGGATGAAGGATCCCCCATCGGACATCCGGCCATTCTTCCCTACATCAACATAGAGGAATTCATACTGTGCTGACACCACCGCCATCAGCACAATGCTATGAAACCCCTTGTAATTGTAGTAGTAGGACCCAGAACGGAGTGGCGGCACGATGCAGACGTGCTTCCCGTCTATGGCACCACCGCAGTTGGGGAAGTCCCACCGCGTGGCAAACTCCGATGCCACAGTCTGCCATTCCTGTGGTGTGGAAGGAAGCTGGGGAGTCAAACAAGATGAAAGAAAATTAGAATTTTAAAATATTACATTACAAGGAGATTATAAGAAAAAACATTAGAGGCCAACATCAATCAAATTCTCTGTTTATTAATGTGTTTTTAAGAAGTATAATGGAAGGCTCATGTTTCATATTCATCACCCCCTCTGATGGTCCATTAAAAAAATATTTTGGGGGGGGGGTAGATGTGTTTGGCCACAGGATAGCATTGCAGTGGCGGTGCGTCCAGAGTGGGCGCTGGAGCACTGCCCCCTCTCTCCTGTGCCCGTCACTCCGAACAATACATTGGTTAATGCCTTGCATTAACCTATGTATTGTCAATGCCGCCCACTATTCAGGTGGATGGCCCCCTGTTAAGCGACCAACATATGAATAACTGCAGCATTTATGGGGTGAAAATTGCATATCAGAAACAGGGAGGCAAATAGGCTTGCACATTACAGCCTGAGGGATGTAATTGGCTTTATAAAAGTTAAATAGGTGACGCAGGGGGGGGACATTCCTTGGGTAAACACTGACAGGCTGCTCTGCCAATCATGTTCACCAAGTCTGTTTAATTGTAACATGATTGGCTGATGCAACATCAAGGGCAGGAGAAGACATCAAGGACAGAAGAAGGATGGCGCTGACCACAAGAAGGTAAGTGCAGGGCTGGGGGGAAAATGGCTGCATTGGAGGGAGCAAAATGGCTGCATTGGTGGGGGCAACTGGGGGCATTTAATAGGCACAGTCGCAAAAAAGGAGGAAGTTTAGTTCCTAAATTGGGTTTGGACCCCCAAACATTTTGAGCACCAGGCGCCCCTGCTGGAAAGGTTAGTGAAGGGAAATATGCATGGAGGAGAAAAAAGGGGCAATCTAAAGCTTCCAGCATGCATGGGGACAAAGGGGACATTCTCAGCATATTACAATCATGGTAATTAGGGAAGGATGAAAGAAATACAAGACATTAGCATACATGAAATACATAAAATGTGATGTTAAAGGAGAAAACTTACCCTAATATAGTCCTCCTGCAGGACTTGTATAATGGCAGAACAGGTGTCTGGGATTATGAGGCCCAGAGCCTGGGGGGAGATGCCTGTCGTGAACTTCAAGTCCTGCAGACTTCTCCCTGTCGCCAGATAACGTAACGTGGCGATGAGCCTCTGCTCAGCACTGATGGCTTCCCGCATAACGGTGTCCTTCCTGGTAATGTAGGGGGACACCAAAGCCAACAGTTCCTGAAAAACGGGGTCAGACATCTGCAGAAAATTCCTGTAGTCCTCAGGATTATTCTCGACGATCTCCCGCAGCAGAGGCATATGGCAGAATTGGTCCCGCTGGAGCAACCAATTCTTGGTCCATGAACTCCTCCTCACACCGTTCATGGACTGGTCTTGGTCCAAAACAAGCAGACCAACACCAAACGCACGCACAGCACGAACTCGACGACGAGAACGTCCAGGCGACATGGCTAGGAAACGGTCGTCTTATCAGAACATACAGAACAGAACGCACTTTAGAACAGCAAGGCCTATGAATAACGAACTGAAAATCAGAAACGAACGGGCAAGAACGCACTGTAAAACAGATACGACCTGCCTAGACGCCCTGAAAGACAAGATACGAACCCACAAGCACAAACTGAACCTCAGAAAACGAACTGAAAAGCACGAAGACTGAAAAGCGTGAATCGTCTCTTCCCAAACTTTTACTTCACACGCGGTAACACGAGATCAGCAAAAGCAGCCCAAGGGGTGGCGCCAAGGAAATCGATCTTCCCCTTTATAGTGCCGTCGTACGTGCTGGACGTGACCGCGGAGAACAACGAGGAAATTGGGAAATGTCAGTGTGTACGCATGGAAACTTGACGAGAAACTCGTCAAGGTTAACAAGAATCTCGTCGAAAAAAACGACGTGTTTTTTACGACGAGAAACTCGGTCGTGTGTACGAGGCTTAAGAATGATAATTCTATTTGACACAAAAGATAACGGCCTAAACTTAGATATGGGTTTTATTACTCATTATCCAACAGTTTTATGACCCCCTCTGTGACTATCAACCCCCCAAGTCTATAGCTCTCCCTCTGTCTTATCTCACTAACTATGCTAGTTTTATTACCATTGCCATGTACATTTGTTTGTGTGTGTTTGTTTTTCTTTCTTTCTCGTACATCACGGGACACAGAGCGGCATAGTCATTACTATGTGTGTTATATAGATACCTTCAGGTGCTGGCACTGGCAACTTCCAAAACCGGAAGTACCCTCCCCTATATAAGCCCCTCCCATCCGGGAGTACCTCAGTTTTTTGCCAGTGTCTAAGGTGTTGGCCAAGAAGTAACATGTGTTTTTCACTGAGCTTGCGTACAGGTTCTTTTGGGCCTCAGTAAGCTATTCCGGATCCGACCAAAAAAGCTTCATAGCTAAACGGTCGGTACCCGGGCCTTGCAAGAGAAGAGCAAGGTTTTGCCTGTAATGCCTCTCTTAGGAGGGCTGGACCCTGGGATCCAGAGCTCTGGTCATACCCACGACGAGATTTTTTCTGTGCAGGGTGCTATACAGGTCCAGGGGAGTGGAATCCTTGGGAACCCGGTCCCTGAAGGTTTAATTACAATGCCTGCCATGATAGGTGAAGTTTGGGCTTCTGTGGACCAAACAGAGTCCTGCGGCGAGGAAAAGGTAAGTGGGGGCCCTCAGGAACTTGGTTCTATTGGGGGACCCCCAAGCCTATTTTGTCTTTCTGCCTGTTACCTAAGGTATTCCCGCTAATATTCTGTGCATGCCTGTTACTACTGAGAAAATGTAAAAATTTTAATAGTAGGCAAGAAAAAAAAAAAAAAAAAAAATGTAAGACCGCGGTACCTGTGTTAAACACTAGAGGCCGCTATGGTTCTTTTTCTTGTAATGTGGATTTTTTTCTTCCGAAGTCAAATCCAGGCAGTTGGTAAGTTCTCTTTGGGAAGCTGTCTCCTCTGCCCTGTTGCTGCGCTCATCCATCCCCGGGCCCTGCGGCAGGGACCCTGGCTCCCATCTAGCTCCTTATTTTTTTCAAAAAAGGCGCCGAAGGCGCACGTGCCCGCGCGCGTGCGCGTGCACACGCCTCTCTATATAGAGGCGATCTGGAAAAAGGGGCGGGGCGGGTGGATGACGCTCGGTGTGCGCCGCGGCGCTACTGCGCATGTGCGGGCGTCCTGCATGTTTAAAGGCACAATCACAGCTGGCTATTGAAGTGCACAGACAGAGCTAGCAACAGTAAAAAGGCACACAGAGGCGGTTGATGCAGGCATCCCCTAGAAAGGCACTTTAGTAGACACCAACTGTTATATAGCAGCAATTGTGCTAGACTATTCTCAGTAAAAGTGGTGTATTACGGCTGGAATACCTCAGCTTTGGGCTTAGGAATATGCCGTCCAGAAGCTCCGGAACTAAATCTTCCAGGAAGCGAAGGGGGTCTCCATCGGGCTCTGAGGATCTTGGGCATGCTTCTGCTGCACCAGTCTCCCCTGAAAATTCAGAGGTTAGTGACCGTAGAGTCCCCGCAGGAGTGCCTGGTACTGTGGCTGTCCTCAGTTCACCTGCTCCTGTGTATGTAACGGAGGAGGTTTTTTCCTCAGCTCTGGGAGGATTAGAAGAGAGATTGTCAACATTAATCGCTGCCTCCCTGTCACAGGGAAAGCACGCCCGATCTCCGTCTCCTCCTTCAGAGTACCTGTTAGCGGAGCAACAGTCCCATACAGGAATCGACCTGCCTGAAGGGGATCAGGAGGAGGTTGATTCTGTTATAGAGGAATCAACAGTGGAGGAACCTTTCTCAGCATCTCAAGCTGAAAGATTATGGGTTCAGTCTCTGACTAACATGGTCCGATCAGCATTTAAAATGCACCTTGCGGAACCATCAACCACTACTGTCTCCTCGCTGGGGTCGCTAAAAGCTCCCCAGACTGTCTGTTCCTTTCCACTTCACCCTTTATTGGAAGGGCTCATGTACCAGGATTGGGAACATCCTGATAAAATATTTACTCCCCCCAAGAGATTTCCGGTGGTCTATCCCATGGAGGATAAGTTCATCAAAAAATGGAGGGTCCCTACAGTGGACGCAGCCATCTCTTGTGTGAATAAATCACTGACATGTCCAGTGGATAATGTCCAAATGTTCAAGGACCCAATAGATAAAAAATTGGAGTCCTTATTAAAATCTGCTTTTTCTACAGCAGGCTTGGTAACACAACCAGCAGTGGCAGCTATTGGGGTCTGCCAAGCAGTGAAGGATCAGTTGAAACAGGTCCTAAGGGACTTGCCAGATCAGCAGGCCCTTGCCCTAGCTGATCTACCAAGAGCCTTATGCTTTGCGGTTGACGCCATAAAGGATTCAATCCATCAGGCCTCCCGCCTTACGCTGTCTGTAGTACATATGCGCAGGCTTCTATGGCTCAAAAACTGGTCTGCTGAAGCTCCCTGTAAAAAATTGCTGGTTAGCTTCCCATTTCATGGTGAACGCTTATTCGGGGAAGACCTGGACAAATATATCCAGAAAATTTCCAACGGTAAAAGTACACTCTTGCCGGTTAAAAACAGAGTTAGAGGTCCCTCTTTTAAGAGGCCTGCTTCTCCAGTCCCTGGGGCATCGGCTGTGAAACAGTTCCGACGGCCTCCTCGGTCAAATCCCGGGGGTAAAAATCAGGGACAATCGCAGGGTAATAAGAAACCCTGGGTCAGGAGAGGTACAAAACCTCCCCCAAAGTCAAATGCATGAAGGGTTGCCCCCACTCAATCGGGTGGGGGGAAGACTCCAGTTGTTCGCAGAGACCTGGCGGGACACGATCAGAGACAGATGGGTGCTCTCCGCAGTAAGTCTGGGATACAGGTTGAAGTTAAAAGACTCTCCTCCTTCCCATTTTATGAGGTCAAATGTGCCAAGGGATCCCCGGAAGAGAGAGTCCCTCCTGTTGGCACTAGAACAACTATTGCTCCAAGGAGTAATTATGGAGGTTCCCCTGGAAGAATGGGGGTTTGGGTTTAACTCAAACCTCTTTACAGTCCCGAAGCCAAACGGGGACGTGAGGCCCATATTAAATCTAAAAGGGCTAAACAAATTCCTACATATCAGGACTTTCCGGATGGAGTCGATCCGATCGGTGGCCACTGCCCTACAAAGGGAGGAATGGTTAGCCTCAATCGACATCAAAGATGCTTATTTGCACATTCCCATCTTTCCAGTCCACCAAAAATTTCTACGCTTTGCAGTAGAAGGGCGCCATTTTCAGTTCAGAGCCTTACCCTTCGGTCTGGCCACAGCACCACGAGTGTTCACAAAAATTCTGGCCCCATTATTGGCCAATCTAAGAACGCAAGGTGTAACGATAATGGCATATCTAGACGACTTGTTGCTGATAGACCACTCAGTGAAAAAACTAGAAGTGGTCGTTCACAAGACAATCAAGTATCTGGAATCTCACGGTTGGATTATCAACCGAGACAAGTCAGCCCTAAAACCAGTCAAAAGTCTGGAATACTTGGGGCTAAGGCTAGATTCAGGCCAGAGGAAAATATTCTTGCCTCGAAAAAAGGTGTTGTCTTTGAGAGATTTGATCCACTTAGTGGGTACAAAAAGACAGCCGTCTATACGCCTGTGCATGAGGCTGCTGGGAAAAATGGTGGCATCATTCGAAGCAGTACCCTACGGTCAATTCCATTCAAGGAATTTGCAAAGGGCCATACTGTCAGCCTGGAACAAGAAAGTTCAGGCCCTAGACTTACCAATGTCCTTGTCCCCTTCCGTTCGCAAGAGCCTCCGTTGGTGGTTGGTTCCCCAGAATCTGGAAAAAGGGAAATCCTTCAGTCCGATTTCTTGGAAGGTGGTCACTACAGATGCCAGCCTTATAGGCTGGGGAGCAGTACTGGAGCAATGGTCTCTCCAGGGCAGATGGTCGGATGCGGAAAAGGCCCTGCCCATCAATCTCTTAGAGATACGAGCAGCCCGGTATGCCCTAGTAGCATGGACATCCAAACTCCAAGGGTCCCCTGTCAGAATTCAATCAGACAATGCCACGGCAGTGGCATATATCAATCATCAGGGTGGCACCAGGAGTCGTGCAGCCCAGAGGGAGGTAAATTGCATCCTGAAATGGGCAGAAAGATATGTCCCAGCCATATCTGCGGTATTCATTCCAGGAGTGGAGAATTGGAAGGCGGACTTTCTAAGTCGCCAACAATTATGCCCAGGGGAATGGTCCCTTCACCCCGAGGTTTTTCGGACAATATGTCAGCGGTGGGGAACACCGGATGTAGATCTGCTAGCATCCAGGTTCAACGCAAAGGTGGACAGGTTTGTCTCTTGGACAAGGGATCCCCTAGCTTGCGGCTCGGATGCCCTAGTGTTCCCTTGGGATCAGTTCAAGCTGATATATGCATTCCCACCGCCACAATTGTTACCTCGATTACTCCGCAGAATCAGGGTAGAAAAGAAACCAGTGATTCTGGTGGCTCCAGCGTGGCCCCGAAGAGCATGGTACGCGGAGATTGTAAAAATGTCTGTGGGGAGTCCTTGGACCCTCCCACATCGTCCGGACCTGCTTTCGCAAGGACCGATATACCACCCTTCCTTACCAGCCCTAGGTTTGACGGCCTGGCTATTGAAGCCCACATTCTAAAAAAGAGAGGTCTCTCTAATCCTGTGGTATCTACCATTATCAATGCCAGGAAGCCGGTATCCAGGCAGATCTACTATAGAATCTGGAAGGCGTACATCGCCTGGTGTGAGGCCAAGAAATGGCATCCACGAAAGTACGTAATAGGTAGGATTCTGGACTTCCTACAGTGGGCTGTAGATAGGAAGCTTGCCTTGAGTACTATCAAGGGTCAGATTTTGGCCTTGTCAATATTTTTTCAGAGGCCCTTGGCTTCGCATTCACTAGTCAAAGCCTTTATACAAGGAGTGATCCGTATTAGCCCTCCGGTTAATATTCCCATATGTCCATGGGACTTAAACCTGGTTCTGTCGGTTCTACAGAAACAACCATTTGAACCATTACAGCATATTTCCCTGGTTCTTCTCACCAGAAAATAGATTTTTCAAGTAGCCATTTGTTCGGCTAAAAGAGTGTCGGAATTAGCCGCTATGTCCTGTAGGGAGCCATATCTGGTTATCCATAAGGACAGAGTAGTGTTACGTCCTCATCCAACCTTTCTTCCGAAGGTGGTATCGAGGTTTCATTTGAACCAAGATGTGGTTCTTCCTTCTTTTTTCCCCAAACCTAGTTCAGTAGAGGAAAAATTATTACATTCTTTGGATGTAGTAAGAGCAGTTAAAGCTTATCTAAAAGCCACTGCTCAGATTCGCAGAACGGATACTTTGTTTATTCTGCCGGAAGGCCCCAGAAAGGGTCAGGCAGCGTCAAAATCTACTTTAGCCAAGTGGATTCGACAGGTCATAATGCAAGCCTATGGCTTGAGAAGGAGACCGCCTCCGTTCAAAGTTAGGGCGCACTCCACAAGAGCAGTTGGAACTTCATGGGCAGTGCATCACCAGGCCTCCCTGGCTCAAATCTGTAAGGCCGCAACATGGTCTTCAGTACACACGTTTACTAGGTTCTACCAGGTGGACGTTAGAAGTCAGGAGGATGTCGCCTTTGGGCGCAGTGTGTTGCAGGCCGCAAAAGATCCTCATGTCTGATAGCGCTCAGCTTATGTATGGTGTATCCCCCCCCTCATTGGGCATTGCTGTAGGACATCCCACATAGTAATGACTATGCCGCTCTGTGTCCCGTGATGTACGAGAAAGAAAATAGGATTTTTATAACAGCTTACCTGTAAAATCCTTTTCTTGGAGTACATCACGGGACACAGAGCGGCATAGTCATTACTATGTGGGTTATATAGATACCTTCAGGTGCTGGCACTGGCAACTTCCAAAACCGGAAGTACCCTCCCCTATATAAGCCCCTCCCATCCGGGAGTACCTCAGTTTTTTGCCAGTGTCTAAGGTGTTGGCCAAGAAGTAACATGTGTTTTTCACTGAGCTTGCGTACAGGTTCTTTTGGGCCTCAGTAAGCTATTCCGGATCCGACCAAAAAAGCTTCATAGCTAAACGGTCGGTACCCGGGCCTTGCAAGAGAAGAGCAAGGTTTTGCCTGTAATGCCTCTCTTAGGAGGGCTGGACCGTGGGATCCAGAGCTCTGGTCATACCCACGACCAAGATGTTTTCTGTGCAGGGTGCTATACAGGTCCAGGGGAGTGGAATCCTTGGGAACCCGGTCCCTGAAGGTTTAATTACAATGCCTGCCGTGATAGGTGAAGTTTGGGCTTCTGTGGACCAAACAGAGTCCTGCGGCGAGGAAAAGGTAAGTGGGGGCCCTCAGGAACTTGGTTCTATTGGGGGACCCCCAAGCCTATTTTGTCTTTCTGCCTGTTACCTAAGGTATTCCCGCTAATATTCTGTGCATGCCTGTTACTACTGAGAAAATGTAAAAATTTTAATAGTAGGCAAGAAAAAAAAAAAAGTAAGACCGCGGTACCTGTGTTAAACACTAGAGGCCGCTATGGTTCTTTTTCTTGTAATGTGGATTTTTTTCTTCCGAAGTCAAATCCAGGCAGTTGGTAAGTTCTCTTTGGGAAGCTGTCTCCTCTGCCCTGTTGCTGCGCTCATCCATCCCCGGGCCCTGCGGCAGGGACCCTGGCTCCCATCTAGCTCCTTATTTTTTTCAAAAAAGGCGCCGAAGGCGCACGTGCCCGCGCGCGTGCGCGTGCACGCGCCTCTCTATATAGAGGCGATCTGTAAAAAGGGGCGGGGCGGGTGGATGACGCTCGGTGTGCGCCGCGGCGCTACTGCGCATGTGCGGGCGTCCAGCATGTTTAAAGGCACAATCACAGCTGGCTATTGAAGTGCACAGACAGAGCTAGCAACAGTAAAAAGGCACACAGAGGCAGTTGATGCAGGCATCCCCTAGAAAGGCACTTTAGTAGACACCAACTGGTATATAGCAGCAATTGTGCTAGACTATTCTCAGTAAAAGTGGTGTATTACGGCTGGAATACCTCAGCTTTGGGCTTAGGAATATGCCGTCCAGAAGCTCCGGAACTAAATCTTCCAGGAAGCGAAGGGGGTCTCCATCGGGCTCTGAGGATCTTGGGCATGCTTCTGCTGCACCAGTCTCCCCTGAAAATTCAGAGGTTAGTGACCGTAGAGACCCTGCAGGAGTGCCTGGTACTGTGGCTGTCCTCAGTTCACCTGCTCCTGTGTATATAACGGAGGAGGTTTTTTCCTCAGCTCTGGGAGGATTAGAAGAGAGATTGTCAACATTAATCGCTGCCTCCCTGTCACAGGGAAAGCACGCCCGATCTCCGTCTCCTCCTTCAGAGTACCTGTTAGCGGAGCAACAGTCCCATACAGGAATCGACCTGCCTGAAGGGGATCAGGAGGAGGTTGATTCTGTTATAGAGGAATCAACAGTGGAGGAACCTTTCTCAGCATCTCAAGCTGAAAGATTATGGGTTCAGTCTCTGACTAACATGGTCCGATCAGCATTTAAAATGCACCTTGCGGAACCATCAACCACTACTGTCTCCTCGCTGGGGTCGCTAAAAGCTCCCCAGACTGTCTGTTCCTTTCCACTTCACCCTTTATTGGAAGGGCTCATGTACCAGGATTGGGAACATCCTGATAAAATATTTACTCCCCCCAAGAGATTTCCGGTGGTCTATCCCATGGAGGATAAGTTCATCAAAAAATGGAGGGTCCCTACAGTGGACGCAGCCATCTCTTGTGTGAATAAATCACTGACATGTCCAGTGGATAATGTCCAAATGTTCAAGGACCCAATAGATAAAAAATTGGAGTCCTTATTAAAATCTGCTTTTTCTACAGCAGGCTTGGTAACACAACCAGCAGTGGCAGCTATTGGGGTCTGCCAAGCAGTGAAGGATCAGTTGAAACAGGTCTTAAGGGACTTGCCAGATCAGCAGGCCCTTGCCCTAGCTGATCTACCTAGAGCCTTATGCTTTGCGGTTGACGCCATAAAGGATTCAATCCATCAGGCCTCCCGCCTTACACTGTCTGTAGTACATATGCGCAGGCTTCTATGGCTCAAAAACTGGTCTGCTGAAGCTCCCTGTAAAAAATTGCTGGTTAGCTTCCCATTTCATGGTGAACGCTTATTCGGGGAAGACCTGGACAAATATATCCAGAAAATTTCCAACGGTAAAAGTACACTCTTGCCGGTTAAAAACAGAGTTAGAGGTCCCTCTTTTAAGAGGCCTGCTTCTCCAGTCCCTGGGGCATCGGCTGTGAAACAGTTCCGACGGCCTCCTCGGTCAAATCCCGGGGGTAAAAATCAGGGACAATCGCAGGGTAATAAGAAACCCTGGGTCAGGAGAGGTACAAAACCTCCCCCAAAGTCAAATGCATGAAGGGTTGCCCCCACTCAATCGGGTGGGGGGAAGACTCCAGTTGTTCGCAGAGACCTGGCGGGACACGATCAGAGACAGATGGGTGCTCTCCGCAGTAAGTCTGGGATACAGGTTGGAGTTAAAAGACTCTCCTCCTTCCCATTTTATGAGGTCAAATGTGTCAAGGGATCCCCGGAAGAGAGAGTCCCTCCTGTTGGCACTAGAACAACTATTGCTCCAAGGAGTAATGGGGGTTCGGGTTTTACTCAAACCTCTTTACAGTCCCGAAGCCAAACGGGGACGTGAGGCCCATATTAAATCTAAAAGGGCTAAACAAATTCCTACATATCAGGACTTTCCAGATGGAATCGATCCGATCGGTGGCCACTGCCCTACAAAGGGAGGAATGGTTAGCCTCAATCGACATCAAAGATGCTTATTTGCACATTCCCATCTTTCCAGTCCACCAAAAATTTCTACGCTTTGCAGTAGAAGGGCGCCATTTTCAGTTCAGAGCCTTACCCTTCGGTCTGGCCACAGCACCACGAGTGTTCACAAAAATTCTGGCCCCATTATTGGCCAATCTAAGAACGCAAGGTGTAACGATAATGGCATATCTAGACGACTTGTTGCTGATAGACCACTCAGTGAAAAAACTAGAAGTGGTCGTTCACAAGACAATCAAGTATCTGGAATCTCACGGTTGGATTATCAACCGAGACAAGTCAGCCCTAAAACCAGTCAAAAGTCTGGAATACTTGGGGCTAAGGCTAGATTCAGGCCAGAGGAAAATATTCTTGCCTCGAAAAAAGGTGTTGTCTTTGAGAGATTTGATCCACTTAGTGGGTACAAAAAGACAGCCGTCTATACGCCTGTGCATGAGGCTGCTGGGAAAAATGGTGGCATCATTCGAAGCAGTACCCTACGGTCAATTCCATTCAAGGAATTTGCAAAGGGCCATACTGTCAGCCTGGAACAAGAAAGTTCAGGCCCTAGACTTACCAATGTCCTTGTCCCCTTCCGTTCGCAAGAGCCTCCGTTGGTGGTTGGTTCCCCAGAATCTGGAAAAAGGGAAATCCTTCAGTCCGATTTCTTGGAAGGTGGTCACTACAGATGCCAGCTTTATAGGCTGGGGAGCAGTACTGGAGCAATGGTCTCTCCAGGGCAGATGGTCGGATGCGGAAAAGGCCCTGCCCATCAATCTCTTAGAGATACGAGCAGCCCGGTATGCCCTAGTAGCATGGACATCCAAACTCCAAGGGTCCCCTGTCAGAATTCAATCAGACAATGCCACGGCAGTGGCATATATCAATCATCAGGGTGGCACCAGGAGTCGTGCAGCCCAGAGGGAGGTAAATTGCATCCTGAAATGGGCAGAAAGATATGTCCCAGCCATATCCGCGGTATTCATTCCAGGAGTGGAGAATTGGAAGGCGAACTTTCTAAGTCGCCAACAATTATGCCCAGGGGAATGGTCCCTTCACCCCGAGGTTTTTCGGACAATATGTCAGCGGTGGGGAACACCGGATGTAGATCTGCTAGCATCCAGGTTCAACGCAAAGGTGGACAGGTTTGTCTCTTGGACAAGGGATCCCCTAGCTTGCGGCTCGGATGCCCTAGTGTTCCCTTGGGATCAGTTCAAGCTGATATATGCATTCCCACCGCCACAATTGTTACCTCGATTACTCCGCAGAATCAGGGTAGAAAAGAAACCAGTGATTCTGGTGGCTCCAGCGTGGCCCCGAAGAGCTTGGTACGTGGAGATTGTAAAAATGTCTGTGGGGAGTCCTTGGACCCTCCCACATCGTCCGGACCTGCTTTCGCAAGGACCGATATACCACCCTTCCTTACCAGCCCTAGGTTTGACGGCCTGGCTATTGAAGCCCACATTCTAAAAAAGAGAGGTCTCTCTAATCCTGTGGTATCTACCATGATCAATGCCAGGAAGCCGGTATCCAGGCAGATCTACTATAGAATCTGGAAGGCGTACATCGCCTGGTGTGAGGCCAAGAAATGGCATCCACGAAAGTACGTAATAGGTAGGATTCTGGACTTCCTACAGTGGGCTGTAGATAGGAAGCTTGCCTTGAGTACTGTCAAGGGTCAGATTTCGGCCTTGTCAATATTTTTTCAGAGGCCCTTGGCTTCGCATTCACTAGTCAAAGCCTTTATACAAGGAGTGATGCGTATTAGCCCTCCGGTTAATATTCCCATATGTCCATGGGACTTAAACCTGGTTCTGTCGGTTCTACAGAAACAACCATTTGAACCATTACAGCATATTTCCCTGGTTCTTCTCACCAGAAAATAGATTTTTCTAGTAGCCATTTGTTCGGCTAAAAGAGTGTCGGAATTAGCCACTATGTCCTGTAGGGAGCCATATCTGGTTATCCATAAGGACAGAGTAGTGTTACGTCCTCATCCAACCTTTCTTCCGAAGGTGGTATCGAGGTTTCATTTGAACCAAGATGTGGTTCTTCCTTCTTTTTTCCCCAAACCTAGTTCAGTAGAGGAAAAATTATTACATTCTTTGGATGTAGTAAGAGCAGTTAAAGCTTATCTAAAAGCCACTGCTCAGATTCGCAGAACGGATACTTTGTTTATTCTGCCGGAAGGCCCCAGAAAGGGTCAGGCAGCGTCAAAATCTACTTTAGCCAAGTGGATTCGACAGGTCATAATGCAAGCCTATGGCTTGAGAAGGAGACCGCCTCCGTTCAAAGTTAGGGCGCACTCCACGAGAGCAGTTGGAACTTCATGGGCAGTGCATCACCAGGCCTCCCTGGCTCAAATCTGTAAGGCCGCAACATGGTCTTCAGTACACACGTTTACTAGGTTCTACCAGGTGGACGTTAGAAGTCAGGAGGATGTCGCCTTTGGGCGCAGTGTGTTGCAGGCCGCAAAAGATCCTCATGTCTGATAGCGCTCAGCTTATGTATGGTGTATCCCCCCCCTCATTGGGCATTGCTGTAGGACATCCCACATAGTAATGACTATGCCGCTCTGTGTCCCGTGATGTACAAGAAAGAAAATAGGATTTTTATAACAGCTTACCTGTAAAATCCTTTTCTTGGAGTACATCACGGGACACAGAGCTCCCACCCCTCTTTTGGGGACACTTATTGCTTTGCTACAAAACTGAGGTACTCCCGGATGGGAGGGGCTTATATAGGGGAGGGTACTTCCGGTTTTGGAAGTTGCCAGTGCCAGCACCTGAAGGTATCTATATAACCCACATAGTAATGACTATGCCGCTCTGTGTCCCGTGATGTACTCCAAGAAAAGGATTTTACAGGTAAGCTGTTATAAAAATCCTATTTTTTTTTCCTTTCCCTCAGAGATTGTGTTTTTTTAACATTCTGCTAAAACTTTTGTGAATCAGTACTGCTGGGACCTTGAAGAAGGGGACATAACCAAAAAGCTTGTCATGAAAGTTTGTATGTTAGTGCAAATAAAAAAAGTATCATGGACAGTACTCAATTGTTTCTGTCATATATTCTAACAAGTGCACACACCTATTCATAATAGTATAATAATAGTAGAAAGTAGGGATGGTCCCAATGTTCGAGTCAAATATAAGTTCGACACGAACATCGGGTGTTTGATTATTATGGGGTGCTCGTGGGAAGTTTTTCCACTGCGGAGCGCCCCATAATGCACTGCGAGATCGTAGTGCATTGACAGCTGCTGATTGGCCAAAGCATGCACCAGACCTGTATGCTTTGGTCAATCACAGCGCGATGTGCTGTGAGAGCCATGATTGGCCATAGGTAGGGTGCTTTGGCCAATCATGGCTAAGTCCACGCCCCACACTATATAAGGCTGCTGCTTACACGGTGGGCCATATATAGTGAATGAATAGAGATTAGACAGGGTAGTGAGTGTAGTCTGCAGTCAGTTAGTGTATTATATATAATACAGTTCAGAGTATATAGTGCAGTTAGTGTAGTTTATATAATACAGCTCAGAGTATATAGTGCAGTTAGTGTAGTATATATAATACAATTCAGAGTATGTATATTGTGAAGTCAGTGTAGTATATATAATACAGTTCGGAGTATATAGTGCAGTCATTGTAGTATATATAATACAGTAGATAGTATGTAGTGCAGTCAGTGTAGTATATATAATACAGTTCAGAGTATATAGTGCAATCAGTTTAGTATACATAATACAGTGTAGAGTATATAGAGCCATCAGTATAGTATATAGAAAAAACATTGGCAAGTATATAGTTTAGTCATTGTAGTATATATAATACAGTGGAGAATATAAAGTGCAGTCAGTGTAGTATATATAATACAGTGCAGGGTATATAGTACAATGCAGAGTATATAATACAGTGTATTGAAGTGGTTAAGGGGAACCCTATGACAAAATTAAGAAAAAAACTGTATCTCCCGGCGACCGCTGTCTCTTGGCTTTGACAGCTGTTATATAGCTGTGATGTAACCGAGTGACTCCGCTACCTTTTGAAGTCATGAAATGTCATGTGATGTCAGAGGGGGCGGGGTTATCGGGTGGCCGCGCACTTACCCATATATGAGCTGTCAAAGCAAAAAGACAACAGTTGCCGGGAGTTTTTCTGTTTTTTCTATTTTTCGGGTCCGTCGGGTGGCGTGATTGATGGTGGATTTACATCGTGGGACACTTTTTTGTATTTTTTAATAGAGGAATTGTCAAAAAATATTTATTTTTTATTTTTTGATGAATGGGTAGGGGTACAATGTAGCCGATACCCATTCACATAGGGGGAAGGGATCTTGGGGTCCCCTTGTTAAAGGGGGCTTCCAGATTTCGATAAGCCTCCTGCCCGCAGACCCCGACAACCACTGACCAGGGTTGTCGGGAAGAGGCCATTGCCCCCATCAACATGGGGACAAGGTACCCACCCCCCACCTCCCCATGTTGAGGGCATGTGGCCTGGTATGGTTCAGGAGGAGGGGGTGCTCGCTCGTCCCCCCCCCTATTCTGACCTGCTAGGCTGCATGCTCGGGTTAAGGATCTGGTATGGATGTTGGGGGGACCCCATGGCAATTTTATTTTTACATTTTGGCATGGAGTTACACCCTAAGTACACCCTAAGCAGTTTTTTTCATAGATTTTTCATCTATATTGCCGTGAGCAGGTTTAAATGAAATGTTTTCCTTTAGAAATGTCATTATTGCTGCGGCATGTTCTATACATCGCACATATGCGCCACTTTACAGGCAGACTAAGGGGACCCACCAGGTACGATATTTAACCGGTTCCCGACCGACTCACGCAGATATACTGCGGCAGAATGGCTCTCCTAGGCGAAATCCCATACATATACAGCTTCGCCCAGGAGAGCCACCAGAGGGTACACGAGCGCCGCCTGCACGGAGGGGAACCCGATGTGTGTGGCCGGCAGGCACGATCGCCACTGGCCACGTGCGATCGCGTGCACGAGTGGGAGCACTGGGGTTTGTGTGTATAAACACACAAATCCCTGTGTTGTCTGAGGAGAGAAGGACAGATCGTGTCTTTCTACAAAGTAGAAAACATGATCTGTCATCTCCTATAGTGAGTCCCCTTCCCCCCACAGTTAGAACACACCATAGGGAACACAATTAACCCCTTGATCACCCTTGAGTGTTAAACCCTTCCCTGCCAGTGACATTTACATAGTAATCAGTGCATATTTATAGCACTAATTGCTCTGTAAATGTCAATGGTAAGGATGCACCGATACCAATACCGGTATCATTATTGGTGCTAATACTTGGCATTTTCGGGGGTATCGGTACTCGTGAAAATGCCCCGATACCAGAAACCGATACCGGAAATGACGTCAGCTTGGGCGGATCTCAGGAACCGGATAAGGTTGCGGCCTCTCCACACGGCGGTGAGTGCTGTTTCCCTCACGACATGTGTTTTGCTGCTGCTGCTGCTACTGCTACATGGCTGCCCCAAATGGCGAGCTTCCTCCTTACACCATGTCCCCTCATGGCGGCCGGTGAGTGCTCTTCTCTATTTCTAACTGTTGCTGCTTGCTTTCTTCTTTTGTGTCCCGCGGCTGGTGATTGCTGTACAGTACTACTGGCCAGGGTTGACAACTTACAGTTTTTAAAATCCATAATTGTTGCATCTGTCCATGAATGTCAGTTACAGACATGCAGCCTACATGTCTGTAATGGGCATTCAAGGACAGATGCAAACAGTACGGATTTTACAAACTGTTCGTTAATTTACTGAAAGTTGGCAACCCTGCTACTGGCTTACATTACTTGCCTAACATGGCGGCTGGCCTGTGTTATACTTAGTTTAGTTTGTCCCACATTGTCTCTCTCTCACTTGCCTAACATGGCGGACGGCCTGTGTTATACTTAAGTTAGTTTTGTCCCACATTGTCTCTCTCTCTCTCTTGCCTAACATGGCGGCCGGCCTGTGTTACACTTAAGTTAGTTTTGTCCCACATTGTTTCTCTCTCTTGCCTAACATGGCGGCCGGCCTGTGTTACACTTAGTTTGTCCCACATTGTCTCTCTCTCTTGCCTAACATAACATGTCCACTGTCCAGCATGGCGGCCGGCCTGTGTTTGTGTGTGTTACATAACTTAGTGTCCCACATTGTCTCTGTTGCAGTAACATGTTCATCATGGAGGTAGATGACTGCTGCTGTTACATAAATCATTATTGTATCTTGCCTAACATTTTCCTGCATGTGCCTTTCTGAGACCATCCTCTGCTTTTTTTTTTGTATAATCTTTATTTATGGAAGGCAGGACATTACAGCACAGGTTACAAGATCTAAAGGCAGAAACATCAAGTAATATACCAGCCCTTCCCTTTTTTCTTTTTTTAAAGTTAAAGCATAACAGAGGTACATAAACACTAAGGACATAAATGACAAAAAATTTACAAGGGAAAAACAGTCAAATCAGCCATAAGCATCAGGAATGCAAGAAATGAAAGTAGAAATTCAAGTGATATTTCAGCGGCGAGGACTCCAACCCCCCAACGAGCGAGCCGAGTCCCCAATCGCCAGGGTGCAGAATATAAGACAAAATTTCACCCTCCGAAGAGATGTGAACAATCATGCGGCTAGGCCGGCCAGCTCCCCGGACCGGACCAATAGTGCAGGGCCCAGCAAATGTAGAAGGGAGGGTCAGGCGAGCGCGCACGGGAGGAGGGGGGCGACAAAACACCTCCAACTAACCTCCCCCCACAACACACCTACGCCCGGGCCCCCCCTGATTCGAGGCCCCCTTACCACGGTGACACAAAAGTGTCGGACCCCCAAACTGTCCAGGGGATCCCGCGGAGGGGGCCTCGTGGTGATAAGGTGCCTCAGTCCATCAAGCCAACCGGTCCTCCAGCTCCGCACCCATCGCCTAATGCATATCAAGCGGACCGCCCACCAACAGACGGTCCGTACAGACTGAAGCCAAAGTGAACCAAGAAAAAAAAAATAAAAAATTAAAGATAAGGGAGGGGGGAAGGTACAGACTGAGAAAAGAAAGAGGACAAGATAGTATAGAGCATACCTGGAATCCCGCATCCAGCTCCGTCTCCGCCCCAGGCCCCACCAGTCCCCCAGCACTTATTTTGTAGCTAGAAAGGGAGAGAAAAAAAAGGGGGGGAGGAGAACCACTCGGCCTAACTCCCACCTTCAGCTAGACAACTATGTCACATTCCCAAAACGTTTCAGCCCACTGCTCCCGCCTGAGAACCTTGAGGCCGCCCTTTGAGGGACGGATCCGCAAGCTCCAACAGGGCCACATCCAAGCTGGAGGACACGTGGCCGGGATCTAGGACATGTGCGTCCCAGGTCGACCAGGTAGCAGAGAAGCGATCCCGGGTACCCCTGCAGGTGGAAATCCAATCCTCCGCCTCCCTGATGTCACCCACCTTACGGCGCCATTCCTCCCTGCCTGGAATTTGAGAACGCTTCCAGTATATAGGGAGCAACCGATTAGCCGCGTTCAATAAGTGAGGCAGTACACTTTTCTTGTATCGGCTCACCGGCATGGGAGGAACGTGAAGCAGGAAGTGGACCGGGGAAAGAGGGATGTCAATACCCACTATCTCTTTGATTTGGGCCCTAACTTCCTCCCAGAAGGGTCTAATCACTGGGCAGTCCCACCATATGTGCAGAAGGGTGCCCCTATATCCGCAACCCCTCCAGCATCGATCTGACATGGACGGGTAAATCCTGGCGAGATCCGCCGGTACACGGTACCAGCGTAGCAGTAGTTTGTAATTTGTTTCCTGCGTCTTGGAGTCAATAGAGCTAGACCGAGTCAGTTGGTAAAGAGAAGATAATTGGTTAGTCGAAAAGACCAGCTCCAGGTCCCTTTCCCAGGCCCTGATGTACGCAGGTTTCATTACTGAGGCAGTGGACCCGTGCAGGCGGTAGAGCTCAGAAATCATGTGTGGGACCGGTTCTTCTGCCACAAAGAGACGTTCAAAGGGCATGAGGTTGGAGATATCTCGGATGGAGTTCCCCTGAGCCTTAAAAAAATGCTGGAGTTGTCTATGGCGCCAAAAGTCCATAGGGAACCCCCCCTTACGGTCTCTAAGGGCCGCCAAAGAGAGTAGCTTACCATCCTGCATAAGTTTTCCACAACTGGCGCTACCATCATCTACCCAGGGGCCAAAAAAGGCCGTCTGTTCCCCAGGTGGGAACCAAAGGTAGCCTCCCAGGGGGGCCAACGGGGAGACAGGGGGCGCCATCGGTACAGTGGCATTGAGGCGATCCCAGGACCGAAGGGCCTGGACCGTCAGCGGAGAAACAAAATCAGACAGTCCCCTGTGCTCCCGGGCCAACCACGGGGCATAGGATAAATTCCTGCCCGCCAAGTATTTTTCCAGGGAGACCCAAAGTTTGGATTTATCATGAAAGCGCCAGTCAAGAATCCTCTGGAGGACGATAGCCCTATAATACCGCTGAATATCCGGAAGGCCCAGACCCCCTACATCCCTCGGTCGATTCAACAGTCGGATCGCAACTCTCGGCCTCCTATTATTCCACACAAAGGTCGAGATCAAGCTGGACATCTGTGTGAAAAACCGCCTAGGCAAGGACATGGGTATCATTTGCAGGTAGAACAGTATGCGTGGGAGAATGTTCATTTTTATGATACTAAGTCGCCCCATCCAGGTGAAAGCCGTCCTGGTCCATAGGGCCAGGTCAGCCTTCACAGTTGTCATCAAGGAAGGAAAGTTAGTCGCGTAAAGAGTGTCAAACCTATCCGTCAGCCGTATACCCAAATATTTCAAGGACGATTTAGCCCAAGTGAAAGGAAAGGCAGTTTGTAGCCTACTCACCAGAGAGGGCGGCAACTGGATGGGCAGTATTTCTGACTTGGCGTAATTGATCTTGAAGTTTGAGATTGACCCGAAGTGTTGAAGTTCCCGCATCAGATTAGGCAAAGAGATCAGGGGGTCCGTCAGGTGGAAGAGCACATCATCGGCGTACGCCGAAAGTTTGTGCTCCGTACGACCCACCGTCAGTCCCTTGATATCAGTGTTCGCCCGTACAGTGTGTAGAAACGGTTCCAGCACCAGGGCAAACAGAAGAGGCGAAAGAGGACACCCCTGTCTCGTGCCATTTCTGATCGAGAATCTAGGGGAGAGAAAGCCATTGACCTTGACCTGAGCACTCGGATCCGAGTACAAGGCCATGATCCATGTCAACATATGCTTGCGCAAGCCCAGAGCCTCCAGTACAGTGCGCAAGTAAGTCCAGTCCACCCGATCGAAAGCTTTCTCTGCATCGGTGGACAGGATCAGGTAGGGGGGGGGTATCAGGAGCAGCACAAGCCCAGTGAATAAGGTGTATGGCCCTGATGGAGTTGTCTCTAGCCTCTCGGCCCGTGACAAACCCCGTCTGGTCCGGGTGTACAATGAGTGGGATTAGGTGTTTCAGCCTAGACGCAAGGATTTTAGCAAGGATTTTTATGTCTACATTGAGAAGGGATATGGGCCTGTAGCTCTGGGGCACGGTGGGGTCCTTCCCCTCCTTGGGAATGACAGTGATGTGGGCCAGAAGGGCCTCACTAGGGATCGCATTCCCATTTGCTATAGAATTAAAATAACTGCACATCGAATCCGATAGCAGGGGTAAGAACTTATGTAGTAAGCTTTGGTGAACCCGTCGGGACCAGGGCTCTTCCCATTAGGCAGGGACTTCACCGTAGCCCCAAGCTCAACAGGCGTAATAGGGGATTCCAGCATGGAACACTGGTCGTCAGTCAGCGGGGGAAGTCCAGCTGCGTTCAGGTAAGTTCTGATGTCAGACAGTCTCTCGGATTGGGCCTCAGGGGTCTGCATTGAATCTAAATTATAGAGGGTGGCATAATAGTCTCGGAACCCAGAGGCTATCTGGGAAGATCTGACCGTGAGTTCACCCGAGGGAAGGCGCAGCTTCTGTATATACATAAGCGCGCGTTTCTTCCGGAGGGCTCTGGCCAACATGCGGCCACACTTGTTGCCATGTTCATAATATTTATGCGACAAGTAGCATAGTTGTTTACGTGCCTGCCGGTCTAATAAGCGTAAGAACAATATTCTCAACTCTGTCAGTTTCCCAAGAGCCTCCGGGTCCCCGCCTTGTTTATGTGCAAGTTCCGCCTGCTGTAGCGCCTGAAGAACCCTAGTAAAGTCTGCTTGTCGGGCCTTCTTAAGTCTAGCGCCCTGGGAGATCAGCTCTCCCCGTACCACCGCCTTATGACCCTCCCAGATAACCCCTTCATTCATACCTTCCGTGGTATTTTCCTTGAAATAGTGGGACAGGACGTCCGTGACTCCGGAGACCGCGGCCGCGTCGTCCAACAGGGATTCATTCAGGCGCCATGACCAGGCCCTACGGGTGCCCTGGGGCAGGGCCAAAGTGGCCGTCACCGGGGCATGGTCAGAGATAGTTATATTCCCGATGGACGAGGCCTGCAGCAGCTCCAGAGCCAATTGGTCCACACATATCAGATCAATACGGGTATAGACATCGTGAACCTTTGAGTAATAGCTGTAATCCCTATCTGAGGGGTGAAGCAGCCGCCAGCTATCCAGAAGGCGATGGGACTGCAGGGATTTGCGAAAATGTTTAAGGAAGGCGTGAGAGTGGGAAGGACGTCTGTGCGAGGTGTCAAGTTGGGGGTCAGGGCTCACATTAAAGTCACCACCTAAAATCAGAGGACCTTCTCTAAAGTCTGTCAGGCTGTCCAGAGCACTGTCTAGAAAGGTAAGCTGATTGGAATTAGGGGCATATATTGTAGCTACCGTAAGCTTTTGGCCCTCTACAACCCCTTTTAGGAAAACATACCTCCCCTGAGGAGCAACCTTACTCTCAATGACCTGAAGGGGGCAAGACTTATGAATGGCGATAGCCGTGCCTCTAGATTTCGAGACCGGTGAGTTGCTCAAGAACCACTGATTATAAAGATGGGTGGGCAATTTGGGAGTTGACTGGGGGGTGAAATGCGTTTCTTGCAAGAGAATCACATGTGCCCCTGAACGCTTCAGTTCCCACCAGAGTTTACTTCGTTTGCAGGGGGAGCAGAGACCACGCACGTTATAAGAAATTACCTTTAAGGATGCCATGGGAAGTCTGTGGGGTAGTCGAGTCGCTTAGTATGACTGCAGGCGCAGGGCGGGAGACGGAGCCGGAGGCAGACCCTAT
Organism: Rana muscosa; assembly: GCA_029206835.1. Classification (NCBI taxonomy): domain Eukaryota; kingdom Metazoa; phylum Chordata; class Amphibia; order Anura; family Ranidae; genus Rana; species Rana muscosa. The sequence continues at coordinate 373,691,585 of CM055116.1, forward strand.
AAAGAGGCATGGAGAAGAGAAAGGGAAAAAAAAACAAAAAACAGAAAGGAGGGAGGAAAAAACAGTGAGAGACAGGGTAACACACATAAGGCACAAAAGACAGCAATGGTAACAATACCATGACATAAAATACCTGGGGGGTACGCATCGGTCCCAGCCCTACAGGAGGGGAGCGCCCGATGCCCGCCCCCATTTCCGAACTAGGAAATATACCTAAGAAGGTACGGTCTACGTGGGGAACGTGGACCAACACTGGAGGAAAGGGTGTGGGGGTCAGTCCCCATCCACCGCCATGTACTAACAAGTAGGTAACATACAAGGGGGGAGAGAGTGCTTCCAAAAAATAAAAAATAAAAAAATAAAAACATGAGAACCCCTAAGAAGCAAAGTGCAAGTCTGTAAGGTAAAAAAGTGAAAAATAGTGAACGAGTTCAAGGTATCCGGAAAGTGAGTATGTCGGGACAGGACCGGGGCCACAGCTTCAAATCCCTCCAAAAAAGGACAACAACAGGGGCCCATGATCTGTCACTGCTATAAAGGCAATAGGTCCAGTTGGAGGGCAAACAAACAGTAACACATTGAGTGGCCAGGTCTCAGTTCCAGGCATCGACGTAGTTAGAGGACCCGGGTCCCCCTCAGAGAGCAGTTAGCAGGGCCGGGACAAGGGGTGGGCAGGAGGGGCGGCTGCCCCTGGCGCAATGGTTTATTGCAGGGATGGAGGGGGCACCCAGACCCTAACCCTAAAGGAAAGGGGGGCGCAGTTTGGCATCTTTGCCCTGGGCGCTTGATGACCTTGTCCCGGCACTGGCAGTTAGGATACCAGTACTGAAGGAAACAGACCTTACATATAGTCAAAAAAATAAAAAATAAAAAATTAAGGGAAATTTTCTCTTTTTCTTTTTTTCTAGAAAAAACGGTCAGGGGAAGGGAGCTGTCACTCAGTGTCGTGGCGACACAGGGCCAGAAGGAGAGGCAGAAGTGGGGCGCCTGCGGTTCCTCCTGCGGCTCTTACGGGTAGCTGGCAGCCAGGGCGAAGGGAGCTGCAGGTCAGGGTGGTCTTGCGGGGCCCTCCAGTCCGGAAAGTCGACTGGTTCCAGACCCAGGGTGCTTAGAAAGTGTGGGAGGTCGTCCTTGGTGCGTAGCGTGGCTTGTCTGCCCTCTTTGGATGCTTGCAAGTAGAAGGGAAATCCCCAGCGATAAGGCAGGCCTGCCTTTTGGACTGCTTCCAGCAGGGGGCATAGAGCCCTACGTTGCATGAGGGTTCTCCTTGAAATGTCCTGATAGAAATAGAGGTGGGCCCCATCGAAGTCAAAGTATGGCTTCCCACGCATCTTTTGCATGATCTTATCTTTCAGTGTATACTTGTGGAGCTTACATATGACATCCCTGGGGTTGTCCACATCCTGAGAGGGCGGTCTGAGGGCTCTGTGAGCACGGTCAATCTCAATGGGTGCAGTAGCAGGCAGGCCCAAAATCTCTCTAAATACATCCTCCAGAGTAGGAACAATATCTTTAGGTGCTGTGGCTTCAGGCAGACCCCTTATGCGGATGTTCGCACGCCTGCTACGGTTCTCAAAATCATCCAACTGACACAGTAAAGTCTCAATTTTTTGATCCTGGGCGCAGCACCTGGCTTGAAGCATAGAGATGGCAGGCAGGGCCTCTTCAAGTTTCTGCTCCACTGTTTCCATCCTAGCCCCTAAGTGGTTAGTGTCAGCCTTGAGCTGGGCAATGTCCTCCCTGAAGGCCCTCTCCACCCTGGTTGTAAACTTTTCCAGGTCCTCTCGAGTAGGGAGGGACCAGATATGGCGTCTTATGTCCCTGTCCCTATCTCCCATGAAGTCAGTCATATCAGGGCCCTGATCAGGGGGGGGCTGAGGGTCCCGGGGAGAGTGGAGGGGCAGTGTCACTCACCATCTGCGGAGAGGGTATCTGGGAGTCCTCTAGCTGCTGCTGCTGTCGTGTCAGTGCTTTCTGAGCAGCCTTAGCTGCCTTGGATGATTTTGGCGTCGGCGCCATCTTGGAGGCCTCGTGTCCCGCACCGTGGGGCCCGCTGAAGAAGGCGTCCAGCTGCTCCTGTCGGGTCCCATCTGCTCTCGATTGCTGGGAGAGTGCCCGCCGTCCTTGTGACATGTTTCCCGACGTTCCGGGAGTGATATCTCCCCTCTGCAGCGCTGATTCTGCGGCGGTGGATGAGGAGCTGAAGAGACACGCGTCCTCACTCCTCCATAGCCAGGCCATGCCCCCCATCCTCTGCTTTTTGTATTGTATAGATACCGACCGTTGTACCCGACAGATGGATTTCATCATCCCGCTGGTTTACTTAGCCATACCAAGATGCTGGATGCAGCAGGAACAAACAACAAGCACTGGTGAGAGCAGCTTTATTATTCTAAAAAATAGTAGGTGTCATCATGTGTGAAAAAATCAGAAAACAAAACATTTGGGCTCAAAATTTTTTCCCCATTTTCCTCATTTTTTCCCCCCTAAGGCCCCTTTCACACTGAGGCATATTTCAGACATTTTAGCGCTAAAAATAGCGCATAAATAACGCCTGAAATACTCCTGCCCCAGTATTCTCAGTTGTGAAAGCCCGAGGGCTTTCACACTGAGGCGATGCACTGGCAGGAGAAAAAAAAATCTCCTGCAAGTCGCATCTTTGGAGCGGAGAAGGAGCGGTGTGTATACTGCTCCTTCCCATTGAAATCAATGGGACACCGCGGTAATACTGCTTGCAAACCGCGGCTGTAGCCACGGTTTGCGGGCCGTACTAACCCTTTTTCGGCCGCTAGCGGGGGTTAAATCCGCACCGCTAGCGGCCGAATATCACGGTAAATATGACGGTATAGCGGCGCTAAAAATCGCGCCACTATACAGCCACTGCACATGCCCGCCCCAGTGTGAAAGGGGCCTTAAGGTGGAGAGACTTACTTATTTCTGGCTTTAAGTGCAATGCAAACGGATGCCACTGCCAGCAAAATGTCAGCTGTCTGGAAGTTTTTTTAAATTGATGAAACCAACAAACGCATTGCAGACTGCAAACTCTGTTCTGCCAAAATATCCAGAGGAGGTTCAAAAGTTAGTTCTTATAATACCAGTAATCTCAATAAAAAAAACATCAAAATGAAACACAAGACTGAGCATGGCAAATCTACAGCTGTCACTAGCTCTTGCACTCAGCAGCTGACACTGCAGCAAATCCTTGACAGACGTCAAAAATTTTCCATGGATAACCCAAGGGCTAAAAAAAATTCTGAAGTAGTTACCCAATTCATCGTTCTTGATTATCAGCCACTATCAATAGTTGTCAATGTGGGTTTTTGGCGACTTATGAATCTTTTGGAGCCAAAGTGCGAAATTCCCAGCCGCCGTCATGTCACAGATGTCATGTTGCCACAATTACACAACACAGTGAAAAAACACATTACCAACATGCTACAGAGGGACATAAAGGCTATCAGTTTCACCACGGACATTTGGAGCAGTAGTGTGAGTCCCGTGTCTGTAATTAGCTTAACTGCACAGTGGATTGATGCCAATTTCACTCTGCACCAAGTCATGCTGCACGCAAAAAAAATTCAAGGCTCTTACACAGGCCAAGCTATAAGAAGCATACTAGAAGAAATGCTTGACACTTCGGCGATTCCCAAAATTTCTGTCCATGTGGTAGTCCGTGATAATGGCAGAAATATGATAAAAGGTGTACAAGATACTGGTCTTCAGAGTCTTTCATGTGTGGCACATACTCTGCAGCTGGCTGTCTCAGAGGGGCTTTTATCACAGAGCAGCATTACGGAGGCTGTGGGAGTTGGGCGCAAAATAGTTGGGCACTTTAAACATTCAAACCTGGCATATTCTCGGCTGCAAGATATTTAGATCCAGCTTGGTCAACCCATTAAAAGACTTTAACAAGATGTTCAGACTTGCTGGAACAGCACTTTTTACATGCTGCAGTCTCTGATAGAGCAAAAACGGGCCATTGGAGTATAGATGTCAGAACATGAGCTGCCTGCAACGATCACTGCAAATCAGTGGAATCTCATGGAGAAGATGATCAACATCTTGACTCCCTTTGAAGAGTTGACTTGGCATGTGAGTTGTTCAGATTCTTTTGCCTCAAATGTAATTCCTGCAGTGACTGTGCCACAGCGATTATTATCTAAAGAAGTGGATGAGGACCACGGTGTTAAAACGATGAAGAACACATTGCTTGGTGCTTTGCAGAAACGGTTCTCTGACAAGGAGCAAAATCCACTTTACTGCATCGCTACCTTACTCGATCCAAGGTAATCAATTATTTATTGCTGGCTGCTATTTTGCATTGTTTTTATTTGAATAGTGATTGATGAAATGATTTTGTTTTTTGTTTTTTGGATGATGGTGATATTTTACAGTTTTATCACTTGCTTGCATTAAAAAAAAAATTGTAATGCAAGTGATAACACTGTAAATCTCACCTTAACCATAAAAAACACAAAACAAAATCGATAATGACAAACACACTTACCTGCTCTGCCTCTGTGTAATGGTTTTTCACAGAGCAGGCCAGGCAACTGTTTTTGCCGTGTCCCCCGCTGTCACCTTTCCTTCTAGCAGTGCCCCCACAGCAAGCTTCCACAGTTGTTGCTTTGCTTGCATGACGTTGTCTAATGTCTTATTTTTCTTCTTCTAGGTATAAAGATCGGTTCTTCTCAAATGCAGATGCTGGCAGGCAGGCCAAAGAGATGTTCATGCTGGAAATGCAACAAATATCTTCTGTACAGGTACAGGTACTACAGGCACAGGCAGCTACACCTGAGGTGCTTGAGAAACCAGCTACCAAAAGGCCTCGCACTGAGCAACAGCCAGGTACCAGTGTGACTGTGGACAGTGTTTTTCAAGAAATTGCTTATTCATCTACGTTTGAGAACAGTGCTCCCACAGCTGCTACCATTGCACACTATAGGTGATTCAACGTGCAATGCATGGGGCACACATAGCCTAATATGGAGTGGCATAGAGTTAACACTACAGAAAAAAGTGCACTCCAGAGAGGGTGGTTCCTCAGTGGGATTTTTTAGGGTGACTGTTGAAAACCTCTATATAAAGTAACAGAGTACAAGAGTATTTGTCATAAAGACTTGTTGTTTATTTGAAAAAGTTTTCTACAAAAATTATAAAATATGGTATAATATAGATATACTACTCTATGCGCACAACACGCATCCAAATGACCAGTGTGTAACAATGAAAGAAAATATTCACACCGCATATAAACAGATATCATGGATTACATAAAAAAGGAAAACAGAGAATGTAGTACAGGACCCGGCTCTGTCCCAAGAATGGGACAGATACCCAACGTTTCAAGGCCTTTGGATTGTACAGCCTCTTCTTCAGGGGTGGGGTGCTGCACCTTTTTGTGATGAATGATATCTGTGTTCAAAAGATAATACAAAATCAAAATACAGAATACAGCAAAATCAAAATACAAAAATCAGTAGGAAACATTGATGGAGAGAGGGGGGAGGATTTTTCTCATAGAGAGAATTTTTTTGGGCTTGTTAATTATGGGGGCACATGCTAGATTCCAAAATGTATACAAGTACATAGTGCATTCTCAAAAAACTTTTTGAATACTAACCCTATGAATAGAGTACACACGTGTTGTTTGGTGGTAGTAAAGAATAAAAATTATGTATTGTGGGGTACATAATGCTCCTGGTATCCTTGTAAGCAGCACTATTGTGCCTCATACTGTATACCCCAATCTATGCATCTTTACTTAATGAGTGCACAGTGTTTCCTGCAGAGGAAACATTGCAGTACAAGATCTATGGTTAGACCAGTTACTGAATGCTGCCTCCCATGGATCGGATCGAGGTATGACAGCAATAGTGGTCCTCCCCTTCACAAGCCCCCTTTTCCCATTGGTCGGTTTGAGCACACTCGGCGCAGGTAGGAACAATATGTGCCGCGCACATTCCTGGTCCTTGTCTCTGGCTTGGAGGTCCAGAAATGGTTTCCATGACTGCCTTCCATGGCCACTCCTGCATCGCGAGCCTCTGACTCATGGCGTCACTTCTCCGAGGCAACGCCGCAGTTAGCGGCGCTTGTGCGACGGGATGCTCTCATCAGTGAGAGTTCCCGTTGCCACAACAACACCCCGCCCTCGGGGAGGAGATGTGGTGCGTCATCGAGCTCGGGGGGCATAACCCCAACCTGTCGTTCGGCTTCCCTCCTCTTTCACACAGCTGGAATCAATGAACCACTTGCAGAGCAAATAAAAGCTGACGCCCATATGGGCTCAGTCTGCTCATAGCAAGGCCACATAGTGAAGCCGCACCGGCACAAAGCACCAGGACCAAGGCAAGGTAAAAGAATCCTCGGTTTACATATAGGCCATCTTTCTTCAGAGCCTATACAGCATGATCTAGATCTGGTCTTGTCTGCTTCTTTCTTCATAGAGATTGTCAGGCATTATTTTCCTGCCGACACCAGGTAAGCAGGAACCAGCCCTTGATGGACATATCTGCATATCCGCTGCAGTATTTGGATCAGGTAAAAAATTTTTTTTAGCAGAGTATCCAAACCTGCTACCTCTGTAAATGAGTACCTGATATGCATACACTCATCCTACAACAATTCTTTTTCTAGATACCTGCCTCACTATTCGACGGACATTACGCCCGTTGGGGTCCTTTCTATGTGTCCCTTGGTGCGGCTTATGCTAGGTAATAACACCATTTTGGGTAGGTTGTTCTTCAGTCCATCTAACCTGTGTGAGCTCTTTTGTCTCCCTTTGGTATTAAATGAGCCCTATTTTCCTCTGTATTTAGGTTAGCCTCACTGTTTAGGCTTCAGTCCTAGCCCTTAGGTGTGGCTTACGCGTGGCAATACTACCATTTCAGGTAGGTTGCCCCCATGACATATGTCATTTGATAGCCTTGTACTTCCATTTTATATATACCGTGGTAATATTTATTTATTATTCGTTTATACCTAGGCACACCTTGCACCTTGGGAAGTCATCCCCACTGTACAGACAGCAGTTCCACTGCGCCTGTGCTGTGAGTTTAGGGTTGGACACGCTTTACGCCCTCTGTGGGCCAAACCACCCACCGGGACCCCACCATCTGGACTGAGGGTCCACCTCTGTCACCCGCTAGCCTGACCTTCCAGGGAATAACAGCACCATCAAATTAGAACTTTAGTGCCTTTTTATTCTTTACTACCACCAAACAACACGTGTGTACTCTATTCATAGGGTTAGTATTCAAAAAGTTTTTTGAGAATGCACTATGTACTTGTATACATTTTGGAATCTAGCATGTGCCCCCATAATTAACAAGCCCAAAAAACTTCTCTCTATGAGAAAAATCCTCCCCCCTCTCTCCATCAATGTTTCCTGCTGATTTTTGTATTTTCATTTTGCTGTATTCTGTATTTTGATTTTGTATTATCTTTTGAACACAGATATCATTCATCACAAAAAGGTGCAGCACCCCACCCCTGAAGAAGAGGCTGTACAATCCAAAGGCCTTGAAACGTTGGGTATCTGTCCCATTCTTGGGACAAAGCCGGGTCCTGTACTACATTCTCTGTTTTCCTTTTTTATGTAATCCATGATATCTGTTTATATGCGTTGTGAATATCTTCTTTCATTGTTACACACTGGTCATTTGGATGCGTGTTGTGCGCATAGAGTAGTAGCCCTCCATATTATACCATATTTTATAATTTTTGTAGAAAACTTTTTCAAATAAACAACAAGTCTTTATGACAAATGCTCTTGTACTCTGTTACTTTATATAGAGGTTTTCAACAGTCACCCTAAAAAATCCCACTGAGGAACCGCCCTCTCTGGAGTGCACTATTTTCTGCATGTATTTAGGGATGTGGGTAGACTGACCTCATATATCCACTGCATTAGAGACACCGCTCTTTGTAAATAGAGTTAACACTACAGGCAAACGAAAGGCTCAAAAACAGGGAAATCAAACGCCTGTAGGAGCAGCTACTTTGAGCTTTATTGTGCATGTGGCCTTACTGCTGCTAAGTCCTTGGCTCCTTGGCCTTGCCATCATGGTATGAACCTAATTTTGGTCTGTGAAAAATGTTTTTTCATGAGTTTCATAAGAAGTTGAACTAGAAGCTAGAACTTTTTTATTTTTTATTTAAAAAATGTTTACAAAATAATGTTAGTTTTGAGGTACTGTTCAGTTGCTCCTCCTCAGGCCTAACATTATTTAACTGTATTGCACTTGGGTTGGTTGATGTGATGACGTGAACTTGTGATGTTTGTTTTATACATGGCGTCATCAACAATGATGATATTTCATGTTCTGTGTGACATTTGAGCTTTTCATTTTCAAGGCATAATGCCTGTACAATGCAGGTAAAAGCATCTGCTCCTCAAGGAGTTTGAGCTTTTTTCCTGCCTGTTAACGCCTCTCCTCCATGTCAGCCCATTGCACACTAGTTTCAGGATTTTAGTGGCAGGAAAGTTTACAGGCAGAAAAAAAATCCAAAGATTTCCATTACCAAGTTCTTTGGATTTTTTTCTGCCTGCTGCCTGTAAGCTGCCCTGCCACTAAACTTCTGAAACCGCATAGTGTTCCTTGGCCAATGGCCATGAATAAACACTAAAGCCTCGTACACACGATCGGATATCCTATGGATTCTAATCCGATGGTTTCTTCCATCGGAAATCCGATGAAGCTGACTTCCATCAGTCTTGCCTACACACCATCAGTCAAAAAACCCGACCGTTCCAAACGCGGTGACGTAAAACACTCTGATGAGCCGAGAAAAATTAAGTTCAATGCTTCTGAGCATGCATCGACTTGATTCTGAGCATGCGTGGGTTTTTTATCCGATGGACTTGCCCATAGACGATCGGAGTTTTCGATCGTTTTTTTATCCATCGGAAAAATTTAAAACATGTTCTATTTTTTAAAACCGATGGAAAAAAGACCGATGGGTCCCATACACGATCGGTTTGTCTGATGAAAACAATCCATCGGACGGTTTTCATCGGTTAAACCGATCGTGTGTACAGGGCTATAGGCTAACACATGGAGGGGAAGAGGTAACAGGTAGAGAAAAAAAAGCTAAAACACCTGGAGAAGCAGCTGCTTTGAGCTGTGCACGACGCCTTACTGCAGCCTACATGCCAACCTAACACACATCCTTGCCATCCTGGAATGTTCTGTCTGTGAAATGTGTTTCTCTTATGCCATGTACACACGATCGGTTTTACCGATGAAAACAGTCCGATGGACTTTTCTTATCGGACAAACCGATCGTGTATGGACCCCATTGGTCTTTTTTCCATCGGTGAGAAAAAATAGAACATTTAAATTTATCCGATGGGAAAAAAAAGGATAGCAAATTCCGATCGTCTGTGTGGAACTCCAATCAATATAGGCTTTTTTTTACCTAAAATTTGTAGAAGAATACATATCGGCCTAAACTGAGGAAAAAAGTTTTTTTTTTTAATTGGGATATTTACTATAGCAAAAAGTAAAAGATATTGTGTTTTTTTCAAAATTGTCACTCTTTTTTTGTTTAATAGCGCAAAAAGTAAAAACCGCAGGGGTGGTCAAATAACACCAAAAGAAAGCTCTATTTGAGGGAAAAAAAGGATGTCAATTTTGTTTGGGTACAACATCGCATGACTGCGCAATTGTCAAAAAATGGCCCGGTCATTGAGCAGCCAATTCTTCCGGGGCTGAAGTGGTTAAAGGAATATGTCATCCTTTTTGTTTCACTATAAGCATCATTAAAATCACTGCTCCTGAAAAAATTATCATTTTCAAAACTTTTTTTTGCATTGATATATGTCCCCTAGGGCAGTACCTGGGTCCCCATAAACTTTTTTATGGCAATAACTTGCATATAAGCCTTTAAAATTAGCACTTTTGGTTTTTCATGTTGGTGTCCCATAGACTTTAATAGGGTTTGCATGTTCGTTAGAACTTTTTGCCTGTTCGGGGCGTTCTGGTGCGAACCGAACCGGGGGGTGTTCTCACCTACAGCTATACAGTGGAAGGGGTCCCAGGAACCACAACTAGTGTAAATAGGCCTGTGCATTTGTCCCAGGGGATCAGTCAAAAATATAAATACAGTAAAACCTTGGATTGCGAGCATAATTCGTTCCAGAAATATGCTTGTAATCCAAAGCACTTGTATATCAAAGCAAATTACCCCATAAGAAATAATGGAAACTCAAATGATTCGTTCCACAACCATTTATTCATAGGTCCTTCAGTTTATAGTCGATATAAAAAGATTATAGCAATGTGACCAGGTTGTGTAACCATAAAATGTCCATCCACAAATGGAAGCCTCCACAAAGGGGATTAGAAGTGAAATCCAGCAGGAGCTACAGAGTATAAAAGAGAAGAGAGGCGCCTCTAAGTGTAGCTAAATGTTGTACCTTCATTAAATGTAACCATATTGCTACACTTAGAGGCGCGTCTCTTCTCTTTTATACTTAGTTGTGACATGACACTACTTGTATATAAAGACATCACTTGTATATCAAATCAAAATTTATTAAAAAATTTTGCTTGTCTTGCAAAACGCTCTCAAACCAAGTTACTCTCAAACAAGGTTTTACTGTAATCACTTTTGTAAATGGTTGTGCATTGACCACATTGCTTGCTATTATGATAATTTGTTTGGATTATTGTATTGAATGTTTTTGAAGAACTTCTTTGATTTTATTTATTGATTTTTCTCATAATAAAGAACTAAATAAGAAGTAAAAGTTTTATCTCTAAAAAAAAAAAAAAAAAACTTCTAGTTACACACTCTGACCCCCATCTAATGACGGCATTTTGTTTTCATCCCAATATGACTTCAGCTTCCTTTCACTGCACTTTTCTAAGCTTCCCCTTTTATCATAGCATCATTTCACTTTCTTTTGGTTTGTCCAGTGAATTGCAATTTATTCTGAATGTAGAAAAACTATACATTCAAAACCTTAGGCCTTGATAACAAAAAATCTGAAACCATATTGAAAAGCCATTATAGTTGATTACATTCAAAATGCATTCCAGTAAGATCTATTCATTATTCTCAGTATATCATTTATTTTGTATTGCACATTTATTTTAACTATATAAACTGTCTGTTTTAAAATCTTAAAGTTACAGATTCAGTTACACAGAAGATTACTAATGTCCTTCCTGTCATCAATAGTATCAATACAGTCGATTCCCTGACTTGTCTAAAAAAATCATTTACGTCATAACAAAAGAATTATGACCTATTTCTTGTAGCTCTGTAGAGGTTAAACTAAATTAGGAACATTACAAAGATAATGGGAGTAAATGGAAGGACAAAAACACATTCTCTGCTTTTCTTAGCATGACCTGGTGTTTTAATTGCTTAATTCTTTCCAGATTACCTTATTTTTATAATTATTTGAACTAATGTCCTAAGTAATCTTTAAATGAATTGGTGCATACAATGGCTGTCTTTGTATTTTTCTAATGATGTGTTATTTTTTGTTGGATTGAGTTATATTTATAAAGTTAAAATTTTAAATCAACAAAAGTGTCATTTATGTGTATACGTCATTTTGCTCAACAATTCTGACACTATAAAGGATACATATTTTTCATTTTTTTTTTCTTAATGTTTCACTCCCCAAATTACCACTTAACATTTTTTATAGTAGTCTAAATACATTTTAGTTACGCTGTTTTTTTAGTAGCAGAGAAAAGGGCATAGTAACATTACTAATAACTGCCATCTAAGGACTGGGGAGCTGCAATATATTGCATTGTTGTTTTTCGCATTAGATACACATTAGTGATACCTTTTATTCCCTGAATGAAGTTATTAAGGATGTAATCTTTGAGGAACCCTTAGGTCAATTCCTCAGTAATATCTATCACAACCATTCAGGTTATGGTTTAATTAAAATTGAATACAATTGAGTTTAGGGAGACATTGTCATATCTTGATCTTTACATGAGTAGAATTTGTGTGCTCAACCCGAATCTCATTGATGGGAGCCTAATGTTTAAAAAAAAAAAATGAATGCCTATAGCTTAACTCTCCTTGCTGGATCTACTCTAAATGTTTTAAACAAATGAATACTGTGTTCAGGACTATATATGGAGGATTAAGCAACCTTGACTAAAAACCAAAGGCATTTCAATATTATAGAACTTGAAGGCCTGTCTACCCCTAACCTATAGCATCACAATTTCAGCATATTACAGGCTGGGGGGTGGGGTATTGATCATCAAGCATATAATGTTTTGCTATATTGGTTCAATGGTCATGGCACGTTTACCTTTCTAGAAGTAACTGCATACTCCAAAGCATATGCCTTTTTACCTACTGTACCTTTAGTTGGTAAGATCTGGGACTCAGCTATAAAAAAAATTGGAATTACATGACGTACCAAATATACTCTCATATGGCAAAGCAAGTTTGTGCTGGTAGTGAATAAGCTTATAGGCGTTTACAATTTCACAACTATATAGGGTTGGTTGCTTACACAAATTTTAGAATCTGCAGTCCACTTACCTGCCGCTAGGGATGAGCTTTGTGTTCGAGTCAAACTCATGTTCGACTCGAACATCGTCTGTTCGGCCGTTCGCCGAATTTCGAACAATATGGGCCGTTCGTGCCAAATTTGAGTGGTGCGTCACGGCCTATAATTCACTGCGTCATCGCAGTGCATTGCTGGCTGATGATTGGCCAAGCATGCACTATGACCCGCATGCTTGGCCAATCACAGCGCCGTCAGTACAGAGAGCCGTAATTGGCCAAAGGCAGGGTGCCTTTGGCCAATCATGGCTCAGGGGGACTAAGTACACGCCCCATACTATATAAGGACTCTTTCCTGAGTGGCTCTGTCACGAGTGATGTGCAGTTTCACCGCCGCAGTTATTAATTCTGATCATGTCTTCTCTGCTTTTTACAGGTAAATGTCTAATATCCATCTGTACATGCTACACTGCTGAACATTCTGACATTACTGCATAATTTTTGGGTAAATGTCTTCTGCTGTCATATCTTTAGACTTCTATATTTAATGCTAGTTCTATAACAAACACACTGCCATAGCAACATTTCTGGTGATTGATTCCCAACCCCATTTGGCTTGAGTGATCAAGAGGGGTAATTAGCTTTACGACCCTAGCCTGTGTCTGGTCTGGTATTGCCCATCTTCTCTCCCATATTCAGGTGTCTCAAATCTGACCACATAATGACCAATTGAGAAATGCATGTGTAGCACACCCCCGTAGGAGCTTCTGGTTTAATTTTGGGCCTTGCACATTACCTCAACATTTGTTGTCTAGGGGATGAGAGTCTACAGTAACTTCAATGTCCACACAAGTTATGAATCCTTTTTCTTCAGGCTTTATTTCCAAACAAACTTGCATGGGTAGAGGGATGGAGGATTAGGGGAAGGTTCAGGCCCACACAGCAGATCACTGGGGAAAACTTCTAAGCCTCAGAGTCACACTCACCACTCTCCTGCGAGTGGGCACTGCTCTCCCGGATAGGCCCCTCTCACTTGGCCTAGCAGCCGGAATGATGCATGAACAAATAAGAAATAATAGTCTCTGCCACAGACCTTTAGAACGATTAAGCTGAACTGTTCATGGATCCTCTGCCACAGGACTTTAGTACCCGGATATCGAGCCTTACAGTCTAAGAGCCTTTAAGCCAGACTGTAAGGTAACTTGAGCTACGGTGCATCCTTCAATAAGGTCTCCAGGCCTTCCCAAAGACACCATCCTTCCACTTGGTCTTCTCCAGGACAGGTCCTCCCCTGATTTCCCCCATTGAGTGGCTTCCTCCCACAGGACGGACAGCACAGGATCACCTTCAAAGTGTAGGCCCCAGTCAGGACAACTGGGCCTACCTGGCATAGATGCAGTCTCGGGCCAGAGTGGCTCTGAGGCTGAAATTCCAGTAACACATACCTCGAGCCAGGAGGGCCACGAGGCGAAGAGAGCCCCGTAAAATGGCGTCTGCCCCTTAAGTACCCTTCCCCAGCATGCCCAGCGGGGAGACCACTCCCACTGGGCTGTTCCTCAGGGAAAGTACCCAATTCACTCTGGCCTGCTTGTATTCCAACACTGGTCTGGGGTGGTAACGCCACCTACAGGCAAACAGTGGGAAGTCCTTCCAACACAGCCATAGCCGGAACAGAGGCTGATTTAGCCTTAATTATTTACAAAGTCTGAGCTAATACCAGCTCAGACACCCACTAAATTTAACATAGCACCTGGTCATCAGGAGCAGGGCTCTACAAATGCCTGCTCAGTCTCCCTATAAATTTAAAGCAGCCTATGGGGTGGCACAGACGGGGGCAAGACGCAGACACTATGGCTCTTTCCTGAGTGGCTCTGTCACGTGTGATGCGCAGTTTCACCGCCGCAGTTTAACAAAAGCAGGATAACTAAAGCTGGATGAAGATACAACAAGAACTCTGCTCCACTCTGAGACTACAAGCAGGCAAGCCAGCATTGGACATTTTATATAAAGTCAGATTCCCACTCTCTATCCACTATCATGCTCCTTCTCACATCGGTGTCTTCTAGCCTCAAATTTTCTTTACTCTACCCCTCCTCTCTACACTGCAGCATGCACATATCACCCTCACTCCTACCCTCTCCCTACTACTGCACCCATCATCTCCATGCATTTGCTGCACCCACATGCTCACATAAACACCAGGTCCATTAGACACGTGCGCTTATGCACATCCCACATCCTGGCAACCTCACCAACACCCCCTTTCCTCTCTCTGATCACAACCTCATCAGTTTCACTGTATCCTTGCCTCCAACCAACCATCCCTCCAAGCCGCAAATAATCACTTGTAGGAACCTTCGCAACTTTAACCCTTCTCTTCTCCATTCTGTTACTGACCACCTACAGTATATGACATTATCTCTCCCCTGTCCTGTCCTGACCTGGCCACCTCTGTCTACAACAGTTCACTCTCATCATCACTAAATACACTTGCTCCTTTAACCACACGCAGAATCAGGCCCCCGACCATTACAACCCTGGCAAACTGACAACACTAGAAATCTCAAGAGACATTGCCGTGCTCTTGAACGACTGTGGCGTAAAACCAAATGCCTGCAAAACTTCACCCTATATAAAATTGCCCTTCAAAAATACAATTCCTCCCTCCATGCTGCCAAACAATCCTACTTTGTCTCTCTTATTAATACCTTGATATCCAATCCCCGTCGGCTCTTCTCAACCTTTTACTCTCTGCTTCGTCCCCCTCTACCCACTAACTCACTCACTGCTCAAGATATTGCCAATCACTTCAAAGACAAGATTGATGCAATTCGTGAGGACACCTCCAGTGTGCGTACATCTTTACCACCCGACATAACTTGCCTAACGGCACTTTCAACACTCTCTTCTTTTGAATTGGCTACTATTGAAGAGGTTACAAAACTTTTCTCAGATGCCCACCTAACCAATTGTCCCTTGGCCCCTGTTCCCTCACAACTACTACGGTCACCATCTTCTTCTTTTTTTTTGCAAATATGATTTACCATCTTCTTATATCCTATGCTCCCTCACATCTTCAATCTCTCCCTCTCTAGTGGCACCTTCCCTTCCCCTCTAAAACATGCGCAGATCACTCCCATACTTAAAAAGCCCTCACTGGACCCCACCAACCTGAACAACTTAAGGCCCATCTCATTGCTCCCATTCACCTCTAAACATCTAGAACGCCTAGTCTACAACCGTCTTGGCTCCTACCTCAGTGGAAATAACCTTCTTGACCCCTTACAGTCTGTCTTTCGCTCTCAACACTCTACGGAAACTGCCTTAGTAAAACTCACTAACGATTTACTAACTGCTAAAACCAACAGCCAGTACTTCATACTCCTTCTACTTGACCTCTCTGCAGCCTTTTATACCGTTGACCACCCGCTTCTTCTAAAAAAACGACATTCCCTTGGCCTCCAAGATTCTGCTCTATCCTGGTTCTCTGCCTATCTATCACAGCGCTCCTTCAGTGTTACCTACAACTCTGTCTCTTCCTCTCCATTGCCCCTTTCTGTGGGGGTCCCCCAAGGCTCTGTTCTTGGACCACTTCTCTTCTCTATCTACACCTCCTCCCTTGGTCACTTGAACCGCCCACGGTTTCCAATACCACTTATACGCCGACGACACTCAAATCTATCTGTCTACTCCTCACCTCACTCCTTCAGTCTCCTCTCGCATTACTAACTTACTAACTGACATCTCAGCATGGATGTCGCACCACTTCCTTAAACAAAATCTCTCTAAAACTGAGTTACTAATATTCCCCCCTGCTCGTGACCCCCTCCATGACTTTTCCATCAAAATCAACAATGCAACCATCAGTCCCTCCCCTCACGCCAGGGTACTAGGTGTAATCCTAGATTTTGACTTGTCATTTCAGCCTCAAGTCCAATCGTTGTCATAAGTTTGTAGAATTCACCTCCGTAACATCTCTAAAATTCTTCCCTTTTTAACAAATGAAACCACCAAGCTCCTCATTCACTCCCTTGTTATCTCTCACCTTGACTATTGCAACCCCCTTCTCATTGGCCTGCCTCTCCATAGGCTATCCCCTCTTCAGTCTATCATGAATGCTGCTGCCAGACTTATCCACCTTACCAACCGCTCAGTGTCTGCCCACCCTCTCCTCCAATCCCTATACTGGCTCTCGATAACCCAGCAAATTAAAATCAAAATACTAACCACAACCTACAAAGCCATCCACAACTCTGCCCCGAACTACATCACCAATCTTGTCTCCAAACATATCCCAAACCGCCCTCTCCACTCTTCTCAAGACCTCCTACTGTCAAGCTCTCTCGTCTCCTCCTCCCATGCTCGTCTACAGGATTTCTCCAGAGCTTCTCCCATCCTCTGGAACTTGCTACCTCAACCTGTCCGGCTATCCCCTACTCTTGCTACCTTCAGGCGATCCCTGAAAACTCATCTCTTCAGGGAAGCCTATCCTGTCTCCAACTAATCTTTTACCACTTCCACCAGCTCATTCCCCACAGTTACAACCTTTTGTACCACCTGTCCCACCCTATTAGATTGTAAGCTCTTCTGAGCAGGGCCCTCTTAATACTCTTGTATTCTATTGTATTATAACTGTATTGTCTCCCTTTTATATTGTAAAGTGCTGCGTAAACTGTTGGCGCTATATAAATCCTGTATAATAATAATAATAAGGCCGCCCGCGCGTCGGCCCCATGTAGTGTGTTCCGGCGTTGAAAGAGAGAGATAGAGACAGAGAGAGTTTTATTTCATTTCAGTTACTCAGAGCAGGCAGATGATTGAGTTAGCTGCAGTCAGTGTATTTAGTATATATATATGCACCCCAGGCGTTGTGTGTATATATATATATATATATACCGTATTTATCAGCGTATAACACGCACCGGCGTATAACACGCACTCCAAGTTTAGGAGGGAATTTTAAGGAAAAAAACTTTTAGGAGGGAAATTCAAGGAAAAAAACCTTACATTTAAATGCAGCATGCAGCCTTGCCCAGTGTCCATCTGCAGCCTTGCCCAGTGTCCATCTGTCCATCTGCAGCCTTGCCCAGTGTCCATCTGTCCATCTGCAGCCTTGCCCAGTGTCCATCTGTCCATCTGCAGCCGTGCCCAGTGTCCATCTGTCCATCTGCAGCCTTGCCCAGTGTCCATCTGTCCATCTGCAGCCGTGCCCAGTGTCCATCTGTCCATCTGAAGCCTTGCCCAGTGTCCATCTGTCCATCTGCAGCCTTGCCCAGTGCCTTTGCGATCGTGTCAGTCCCGGCGTTTTTTAAAATTTGGCGCCGATTTCTGTGGAGAGGAGCGAGCGGGGCCGAGTGTACTTCGGCTAGACTCGGCTCCTCTCGCAGTCCCGCCCATCTCCACTGACTGCGCCGCTGACGGAGAAAGCCGAGTGTACTTTGGCTAGACTCGGCTCTGCTCACAGTCACAGGCAGGACTGCGAGAGGAGCCGAGACTAGCCGAAGTACACTCGGCTTTCTCTATGTCAGCGGCGCAGTCAGAGATGGGCGTGACTGCGAGAGGAGCCGAGTAAAGCCGATTGTACTTCGGCTTCGGCTCCGCTCGCTCCTCTCGCTCGTTTTCAGCAGGGGAATTCGACGGAGTATCGGCGTATAACACGCACCCACGATTTTCCCCTGATTTTAAGGGGAAAAAAGTGCGTGTTATACGCCGATAAATACGGTATATATATATATATATATATATATATATATATATATATATATATATATATACACTGTGTTCAGTTTAGCTAGATCCGTTCCTGTTCTACTGTTGCTAAGATACTACAGTCAGGCAGTTGATTCAGTAAGCTGCTGTATATCACTCAGTATACTGTATTCAGTTTAGCTACACTGCAGACTGTTCCTGTTCTACTGTTGCTAAGATACTACAGGCAGGCAGTTGATTCAGCTAGCTGCAGTATAATCAGTATATATATACATCCCAGCTTTGTGCAGCTACATCTCACTGCAGGCCATCCCTTGTGTACCTATTCCAGTACATCAAAGACAGTATGTCTGGAAGGCCAACAAGGAGAGGCAGACACTCACAGGCCAATAAAAGAGGGCAAGCAGGCTCTATGTCTAGAGGCAACAGTGCTGGTCGTGGACATGGTGCATCCTCATCAGCACGTGGCCGTGGGGCACGCTTGTCCTTTTTTTCAGCAGCTGGCCGCGTTGAGCCGAAACATGCTGAAGAGTTGGTAGAGTACGGAACAAGCTGTCCTCATCCTCCTCATCCTCTCTCACCAAGCCTCAGGGTACTTTGTCTGCCAAAGCAGCTGCCAAAGCGGCCTCTTCCATTGGCTCAATGGCATCAGTCACTCCTTCCCTAGCCCCACCATGTCCTGAGGAGTCCCTCAAACTGTTTGACCACAGCATTGGGTACATGCTGCAGGAGGATGCGCAGCGTTTTGAGGGCTCCGATGATGGTACCCAGCTTGAGGAAGGCAGTTACGTGAGCCCAGAAAGAGGGGGTGCCCAAGAAGGACAGCAAACTGGCAGTCATGTTCCCCCAGCTGCAGCATACTGCCAGGTTTGCTCCAGTGACAAGGAGGGAAGGGATGATGAGGTCACTGACTCTACATGGGTGCCTGATAGGAGAGAGGAGGAGGAGGAGGCACATCTCCAATGAGGCAGGATGCCCTCCAGGGGCCAGCTTAAGGGCATCCAACCGACTGCATCACACAGCAGAGCTCCACATGTGCAGGGCGCTGCTATCTCTGCACGTTATTCCAAAAGTTCTTTGGTGTGGGCCTTTTTTGAGACATGTGAGGCAGATCGCACCGTTGCTATTTGTAACATATGTCTGAAGCGTATCTCGTTTGGCCAAAACAGCAGCCGCTAGGGCACCACATGCTTGACCAGACATATGTCGACCTGCCATGCAGTCCGTTGGCAAGCATACATAAAAGACCCACACCAAAGAACAAAGCGGACCTCTCCTTGCTCCTCATTAGCTGGGATCTCCAACCCCACTATACCTTCAGTCCTCTAAGAAACCTGCACTGAGAGGAATGAAGGTGTAGAATTAGGTGTGTCACTGCCAAGTACTTGCGGGCAATCTGCTATCGGTACACCAATGTCCGATTGTACCAGGCAAATTTCCCTGCCCCAGCTGCTGCACTGCAGAAAGAAGTTCGCTCCCAGCCATCCACATGCCCAGCGGTTGAATGCTAGCTTGGCTAAATTGCTAGCACTTCAACTGCTGCCTTTTCAGTTGGTAGACTGTGCCCCCTTCCGTGAGTTTGTGGAATGTGCGGTTCACAGTGGCAGGTTTCCAAACGCCACTTTTTTTCACGGAAGGCGATTCCGGCTCTCTACTGGCACGTGGAAGGTAATGTCTTGGCCTCGCTGAACAGGGCGGTCAGCAGTAAGGTGCATATTACCGCTGACTCATGGTCCAGCAGGCATGGACAGGGACGTAACCTATCTTTCACGGCCCACTGGGTGACTCTACTGGCAGCTGGGAAGGATGCAGGAAAGGGTGCAGTAGTGTTGGAGGTTGTTCCGCCACCACGCCTCCAAAATGCTACTAGTGGTGATTCTGACACACCTCTCTCCTCCACCCCATGGCCTCTTCCTCTGCTTATTTGTCCTCGGAACCAGCGGTGCTCCGTAGGCATTCAAGGGGCTATGCAAGTACGCAGGCAAAAAGATGCCATGCGGTGCTTGAGCTGGTGTGCTTGGGGGACACGAGCCACACTGGAGAAGAGATTCTGTCAGCTCTGCAGGGGCAGGCTCAAAGGTGGTTGACACCACGCCAGCTTAAGCCAGGAATGGTGGTTTGCGACAATGGCACCAACCTCCTCTCCGCCCTCCGACAGGGACACCTGACCCATGTGTCCTGTTTGGCTCACATCCTTAACTTGGTGGTGCAGCGGTTCTTGGGCAGGTACCCAGGCTTACAGGATGTCCTGAGGCAGGCGAGGAAAGTCTGTGTGCATTTCTGCCGGTCATATAATGCCAGTGCTCGGCTGGCTGACCTCCAAAAGGAATTTAACTTGCCCAAGAACCGCCTAATCTGTTACATGCCCACCAGGTGGAACCCAACGTTGGCCATGCTGCAGCAGCTGAACACGCAGCAGAGGGCCATCAATAAGTATCTGTGCCAATATGGCACCAGGACCGGGTCAGGGGAGCTTTTTTTTTTTTTTGCCATGCCAGTGGGTGCATGCACTGTCCTGTCACCATTTGAGGAGGCCACGAGGATGGTGAGCAGTGACAGTGCATGCATCAGTGACACTGTCCTTCTTGTCCACCTGTTGGAGCACACGCTGCGTGGAATAATGAACAGGGCATTTGAGGCAGAACAGAGGGAGGAAGAGGAGGACTTCCTTACCTCTCAAGGCCCCCTTTATCCAGACAGTGTTCCTGCTGGCCCGCCGATCACACAGGAAGAGGAGGAGGAGGAGGAGGATTGTGTCAGCATGGAGGAGGAGCCAAGCACTCAGCATCAGCAGCAGTCTTCAAGGGATCATTTACAGTCCCAAGAAACCCATAGACTTGTACATGGCTGGGAGGAGGTAGCTGCGGATCATGTCATCCTTAGTGATCCAGAGGACTCCGGAGCGAATGCCTCAGCAAACCTACGCTGCATGGCCTCCTTGATCCTGCAAAGCCTGCGGAAGGATCCTCGTATTCGTGGTATCAAGGAGAGGGATCATTACTGGCTGGCAACCCTCCTTGATCCACGTTACAAGGGTAAGGTTGCGGACCTTATCTTGCCATTGCAGAGGGAGCAGAGGATGAAACATCTTTGGGAGGCCTTGCAGAAAGGTTTGTGCAACGCGTTTCCAGAGCCTGGGAGGTTACAAATTTCTGGTCCTGGACAACGTGTTGCTGAGGCTTCGGTCAGTCACAGAAGAAGCGGTGGAGAAGGTGGCCGCCTGACCTATGCGTTCAGACAATTTTTTAGTCCGCAGCCCCAATGTATGATCGGTTCCAGCAACCATCACCAGCGTCTGATTTACATGGTGCAGGAATACCTAGGGGCAAGATCAGACTTGGAAACCTTTCCCACCGAAAATCCTCTGGGTTACTGGGTCTTGAGGATGGATCACTGGCCAGAGCTTGCACAGTATGCAATTGAGCTACTGGCCTGTCCTGTATCCAGCGTTCTTTCGGGAACGCACATTCAGTGCTGCTGGAGGCTTTGTAACCGATCACAGGGTGCGCCTGTCCACCGAATTGGTCGATCGGCTGACCTTCATAAAAATGAATCAGTATTGGATCACCAGCTACCAAGCACTTGATGTTGATGTAACCAAATATTTTTTTTTTTTATGTGAGATCCCTTTAAGACTGCCTATGCTGATGCTGAGTAGGGATGAGCTTCGAGTTCGAGTCGAACTCAGCGAACAATTTGGGGTGTTCGCGGCAAATTCGAAAAGTCTATGGGAGAAATCTTAAGTGCTAATTTTAAAGGCTTATATGCAAGTTATTGTCCTAAAAAGTGTTTGGGGACCCGGGTCATGCCCCAGGGGACATGTATGAATGCAAAAAAAAGTTTTAAAAACTGCAGTTTTTTCGGGAGCAGTGATTTTAATAATGCTTAAAGTGAAACAATAAAAGTGAAATATTCCTTAGGGTTTGTGTATAGTATGCATGTAAAGTCACGCTTGTTTCCCTTGCTTAGAACTGTCCCTGCACAAAGTGTATTTTCTGAAGGAAAAAAAGTAATTTAAAACTCACTCGCGGCTATAATGAATTGTCGGCTTCCGGCAATACATAGAAAAGTCATTGATAAAAAAAAAAAAGCGTGGGAGTCCCCTCAAATTCAATTACCAGGCCCTTCAGGTCTGGTATGGATATTAAGTGGAACCCCGCCGCAAATTAAAAAAAAAAATGCGCAGAGTTCCCCCAAATATCCATACCAGGCCCTTCAGGTCTGGTATGGAATTTAAGGAGAACACTACCCCAAATTAAAAAAAAAAATGGCGTGGAGTTCCCCCAAAAATCCATACCAGACCCTTTATCCGAGCACGCAACCTGGCAGGCCGCAGGAAAAGAGGGGTGGATGAGAGAGCGCCCCCCCTCCTGAACCGTACCAGGCCACATGCCCTCAACATGGGGAGGATGTCCCCATGTTGATGGGGACAAGGGCCTCATCCCCACAACCCTTGCCCGGTGGTTGTGGGGGTCTGCGGGCAGGGGGCTTATCGGAATCTGGAAGACCCCTTTAACAAAGGGGACCCCCAGATCCCGGCCCCCCCTATGTGAATTGGTAAGGGGTACATTGTACCCCTACCATTTCATGAAGAAAGTGTAAAAAAAAAAAAACACACAGACACGTGTGTGCATGTGGCCTGGTACGGTTCAGGAGGGGGGCGCTCTCTCGCCCCCCCCCTCTTTTCCTGTGGCCTGCCAGGTTGCGTTCTCGGATAAAGGGTCTGGTATAGATTTGGGGGGAACTCCACGCTATTTTTTTTTTCATTTGGGGTGGAGTTCCCCTTAAAATCCATACCAGACCTGAAGGGCCTGGTATGGATATTTGGGGGAACTCCACGCATTTTTTTTTTAAATTGCGGCAGGGTTCCCCTTAATATCCATACCAGACCTGAAGGGCCTGGTAATGGAATTTGGGGGGACCACCACGCTTTTTTTTTTTTTTTATCAATGACTTTTCTCTGTATTGCCGGGAGCCGACAATTCATTATAGCCGCGAGTGAGTTTTAAATTACTTTTTTTCCTTCAGAAATTACATTTTGTGCAGGGACAGTTCTAAGCAAGGGAAACAAGCGCTACTTTACATGCATATTATACACACCCCCCAGGTACAAAATTTAAAGGAAAATTTCACTTTTATTTTTTCATTTTAAGCATTATTAAAATCACTGCACCCGAAAAAACGTCAGTTTTTAAAACTTTTTTTTGCCATGATACATGTCCCCTTGGGCAGGACCCGGGTCCCCAAACCCTTTTTAGGACAATAACTTGCATATTAGCCTTCATAATTAGCACTTTTGATTTGGAACGTTCGAGTCCATTGTATTTCATAGGGTTCTAAAGTTCACGCGAACATTCTGGCTGTTCGCAGGTTCTGGTGCGAACCGAACAGGGGGGTGTTCGGCTCATCCCTAATGCTGAGTGACTATCCTGTTATGCTGCGTGACTATCCTCTTCCTCCTCAATGTTCATACTGATAGCTTGTAAGAACATTTTGGTTCTGGGCACCGCCACCAGTGGCTAAAGCCCAATTTTTCAGCCCCTGTTTAACAGGGGCGTGTAATTACAATTTTTGATGCAATACTTTGCAGCAGGGCTCATTCCTGCACTCCAACTAGAGTATCTGTGAGGGGTTGCAGTGTTGTGGTTACAGCACCAGTGCCTAAGGCCCAATTTTTCAGCTCCTGTTTAACAGGGGCGTGTAATTACAATTTTTGATGCAATATTTTACAGCAGGGCTCATTCCTGTGCTCCAACTAGAGTATCTGCGAGGAGTTGCAGTGTTGTGGCACCAGCACCAGTGCCTAAGGCCCAATTTTTCAGCCCCTGTTTAACAGGGGCGTGTAATTACAATTTTTTATGCAATACTTTGCAGCAGGGCTCATTCCTCCGCTCCAACTAGAGTATCTGTGAGGGTTTGCAGTGTTGTGGCACCAGCACTAGTGCCTAAGGCCCAATTTTTCAGCCCCTGTTTAACAGGGGCATGTAATTACAATTCTTGATCTAATATTTCACAGCAGGGCCCGTTCTTGCGCCCACCAAGAATAACTGTGAGGCCTTACAGTGTTGTGGCAACACCAACACCTAAAGCCCAAATTTCTGCAGAGTATATAGGGAAGGTCCCTACTTTCAAACATCCAACTTACAAACGACTCCTACTTGCAAACGGAAGGAGACAACAGGAAGTGAGAGGAAATCTATCCCTAGGAAGGGAAATTATCTCCTGTAAGAGTTCCTTGCTTCACTAAAAACCCCAAATCTTCAAAATCCAATTGTCATTGGGACAAAAAGTGAGGTGAAATCTTCTGAACAGGTGCACAGACAACAAAACAAAGGTTACAGGGGTGATAACCCTTCCCTATGTTTTCCAAAAAGCTTAAAAATAGATTTTTTGGCTGGAGCTACACTTTAAAAATGTACCAGTTCAAAATTACAAACAGATTCTACTCAAGAACAAACCTACAGTCCCTGTCTTGTTTGCACCGCCTGTATACTGCTGTTCAGAGTATATAGGGCCTGGGGGCCCAACGACTTTCCTTTTTTTAATTTGGGTGCAGGGTTCCGCTTAATATCCATACAAGACCCAAAGGGGCTGGTAATGGGCTGGGGGGGGGGGTACCCATGCCATTTTCTCAATGATTTTCATCCATATTGCCGGGACCAGACATTACATTAAAGCCGCAAACAGTTTTAAATGACTTTTATTCCTTTAGAAATGTCATTTTGTGCAGGGACAGTTCTAAACACTGGAAACACGCGCCACTTTACAGGCATACTATAGACACCCCCCAGGCACGATATTTAAAGGAATATTTCAATGTTATTTTTTTCACTTTAGGCATCATTAAAATCACTGCTTCTGAAAAAACTGCTGTTTTTAAAACAGTTTTTTGCATTGATACATGTACCCTGGGGCAGGACCCGGGTCCCCAAACCCTTTTAAGGACAATAACTTGCATATTAGCCTTTAAAATTCGCACTTTTGATTTCTCACGTCCGAGTCCCATAGACTTTAACGTGGTTCGAAAGTTCGCGTGAACTATCGTTCCGTTCGCATGTTCTGGTGCGAACCGAACCGGGGGGGTGTTCGGCTCATCCCTACCTGCCGCATAAAAAATGTTTTTTCAGTCTTTACATCTAAGATATGCATTATAAAAACAGCCAAACATGATCAATCTGGCTCTGTTCTCTGCCTCCATAAAACATGGGTTGGTTTAGGTCACAAGTACAAAGAGGGGCAAGTTCACACTAATAATCTCAGTTACTGGTAACATTTCTGCAAAAATCCCTACTGAAATGTAGGCAGAGGCAGGAAGCAGACCTGGGGTCATTCTCAGATGAGGTCTGGGAGGATATGTTAAATGAGCTATCACAGGTCTCCCTCTCAGATTCTCATTATTTGACTCAATTATTTACACTGCATAGAGCCTATTGTACACCAGAATTTCTTTACAAAATAGGGCCGAGGGACACTCCAAACTTTGCTTGATGTGGTATTGATTAGGGATCCCTTTTATACCTGTCATGGTGATGACCCCAATTGGTGAGCTACAGGCATAGTTATACAGATTTTTACTAATCAATATTTCATTTTGGGTTTATTTGACTCATATGAGTTAGATACACACACTACTTTTGCCCTATGATGGTCCTTAAATATATCTCGTAATCCCCCCCCCCCCCCCCCTGTTGAGTCCTTGGGCTTTATAGTTATCTGCAATTTGTCTTTCAACTGCAAAATGCAGAATTCACTAAAGTGGGACTATACTCACCCCAACTTGAATGATGCTGTGTGCATGAGCACCTTGTTAGCCTGACATCTTTAGTGTTTAATAAGAATCCTTTATTGCAGAAAGGCATCTACCTGCTAGTGCTGCAAGGCAGGAATGCTAACCACTAATCCACTGCTGTCCATATAATAGTAATTGTTTGTTAATAATAATAAAAAAAATTACACGGGGGGGGGGGGGGGGCGTTGGCTGGGCTCTGCCAAAGGAAACATGTATCAGATGGAAAAAAAACTTATTTAGAGGTGGGTTGTGATCCTAATAATAGATTAAAGTGGTTGTAAACCTCAGTCATGAAATCTGAGCAAATCACATATATCTTTTTACTTATCTCTCTCCAAAGCACTAAGTGCCATTTCTCTCTGGTGCTTCGTTACTTTGTTATCAGCAGCATGAGTCCCTTCGGAGAAGTTTTCTCGACACATGAGGTAAAATTTGTGTCAGGAAGGGAGCTCAGCACAACAGCTTGTCTCTTCACAACACAATTCTTCTGCTGGGTGAAGGGGGGTGTGTTCCTTTCCTCCAATCAGCTGTCATACACTGTAACTGCAGCCTCTCCGCCCCCTCTTCTGTGATACTAACAGATGGAGAAATATTTTAACATGATTCTGCCCTTTTGAAGGGGTGTAGGGAAGAGAAGACTACAGGTAAACCAGTAAAACCTATGTAGGAGTATTTGTTTTATCTCTTTGTATCATCTGAGGATATTCACTTCACAGGGTATAGTTGAGGGTTTACAACCACTTTAGGTCAACATTGAAAATTCCTGTTTGATGCTCTTAACTTGCCTATGAAGTGGCGCATCTACACAATGTATACAACCTACTGCAGCAAAACTGACATTTTCAAAGAAAAGCTGTTAAATTGCCAGCTTTGGCTGGTTTATTTCTGTAAACAAATGGCCAGAGATTCCCTTCACCTATATTAGACTCTTACCTTAGGGGAGGGTCTGATATTAATGGTAAAAGGGGACCCCGCACAAAAAATTGGCATAGGGTTCCCCTAAAAATACACGCCAGACCCTTATCCTTGATGAGGGTCTGGTATTAATGTCAAGAGAGACCTCACACAAAAAAACAAAATGATAGTCAACCTAAATTCCTTAAACGACCCCTCAGGTTTGGCGTGCATTTTAAGGGGGAACCCCACTCAAAAAACTAGAAAAGAAAGTATGCTTATCCGAGCATGCAGCATGGCAAGCTAGGAAATGGGGGGATAAGCGAGTGCCCCCCTCCTATACCATATCAAGCCAAGCCACATTCCCTCAACATGGAGGGGTATCTTGCCAGGGAGGACTTTGAATGTGGTCAGGTATTCTTTGCAAATTTAAGTTTCACCACATTCACTAAGCCATGGAAAAATAAAATTACCTTGCCTTTATTCATTATTTGACATTTACTAAATTACATTGCAGTATCTAATTGGATGTCCCTTGATGTTATATTTTCATAGATTACCACCAAGCACCATAGTCTTGGTTTCACTTATTAAGTACTTTTTAACCACTTAACGACCACCCACTGTAAATATACGTCAGCAGAATGGCACCGACAGGCAGAATCACGTATATGTACGTGATTGCCTTTGTATAGTTGGGGGGTCCGATCGGACCCCCCTTCTTTACAGTGAGCGGTCGTTTTACCTTCGGGAGCGATCCGGCATGAGGGGACGGCCGTTCGATTCCGGCCACCCCCTCTCGATTGCTCCCGGCGAATGAGAGAGCTTCCCCTGCCTGCCAGGAAGGAGGAAGTGATGTCATCTCTCCTGGGGCGCTCACATATACCGAGCGCCGTACAGGAGAAGATGCCAGGTTAGTACACAAAACAGCACACTGACACCAGGACACATAGGCACATAAATCGCCCCCCCCAGGCCCCCCCAGACACCCCCAGATCACCCCCCAGCCCCCCCCCCCAGCCCCCAGTCACAGTGTCACTGATTGCAGTGACCATTTATTTAGTGATCACTGCAATCAGTGACATTTGTGACTGTAAAAGTGTCAGTACAATTAGTTTTAGGTCCAGTGTAGCCCCCTAACCCCCCCTAATAAAGGTTTAACCCCCTGATCACCCCCAGGTAACCCTTTCACCCCCTATCACCACTGTCACTAAGCAATCATTTTTCTGATCGATGTCTTAGCGTCGGTGATGCTGATCGGTAGCCAGTATTTTTTTTTAGGTTCGCCGCAGGTTTTTATAGCGTCGGGTACCCCCATATATTACCTAATGAAGGTTTAACCCCCTTGATCGCCCCCCAGGTAACCCTTTCACCCCCTATCACCACTGTCACTAAGTTATAATTTTTCTGATCGATGTCTTAGCGTCGGCGATGCTGATCGGTAGCCAGTAATTTTTTTTAGGTTCGCCGCAGGTTTTTATAGCGTCGGGTACCCCCATATATTACCTATTAAAGGTTTAACCCCCTTGATCACCCCCCAGGTAACCCTTTCACCCCCTAGCACCGCCGTGGCTATGCGATCATTTTTCTGATCGATGTCTTAGCGTCAGTGATGCTGATCGGTAGCCAGTAATTTTTTTTAGGTTCGCCGCAGGTTTTTATAGCGTCGGGTACCCCCATATATTACCTAATAAAGGTTTAACCCCCTTGATCGCCCCCCCAGGTAACCCTTTCACCCCCTATCACCACTGTCACTAAGCGATAATTTTTCTGATCGATGTCTTAGCGTCGGCGATGCTGATCGGTAGCCAGTAATTTTTTTTAGGTTCGCCGCAGGTTTTTATAGCGTCGGGTACCCCCATATATTACCTAATAAAGGTGTAACCCCCTTGATCACCCCCCAGGTAACCCTTTCACCCCCTAGCACCGCCGTCACTATGCGATCATTTTTCTGATCGATGTCTTAGCGTCGGTGATGCTGATCGGTAGCCAGTAATTTTTTTTAGGTTTGCCGCAGGTTTTTATAGCGTCAGGTACCCCCATATATTATCTAATAAAGGTTTAACCCCCTGATCGCCCCCCAGGTAACCCTTTCACCCCTATCACCACTGTCGCTAAGCAATCGTTTTTATGATCGTTGTCTTAGTGTCGGTGATGCCGATAGGTAGCCAGTAATTTTTTTTTAGGTTCGCCGTCAGGTTTTTATATAGCGTCAGGTACCCCCATATATTACCTAATAAAGGTTTTAACCCCCTAATTGCCCCTAGTTAACCCTTTCACCAGTGATCATCATATAAGTGTTACGGGTGACGCTGGTTAGTTAGTTTGCTTTTTATAGTGTCAGGGCACCCGCCGTATATAACCCAATAAAGGTTTAACCCCCTGATCGCCCGGCGGGTGATATCAGTTAGGTTTTAGCATCAGAGAGGGTCTGCGTCACACCCCAGGCAGCGTCAGGTTAGTGCCAGTAGCGCTAACACCCACACGTGAAGCATACACCCCCCTTAGTGGTATAGTATCTGATCAGCTCAATATCTGATCTGATCAGATCTATACTAGCGTCCCCAGCAGTTTAGGGTTCCCAAAAACGCAGTGTTAGCGGGATCAGCCCAGATACCTGCTAGCACCTGCGTTTTGCCCCTCCGTCCAGCCCAGGCCACCAAAGTGCAGTATCGATCGATCACTGTCACTTGCAAAACACAACACACATAACTGCAGCGTTCGCAGAGACAGGCCTGATCCCTGCGACTCCAGTGCTGTAGGAGGTAATTTCACCACCACAGTTAAAAAAAAAAAAGCATATATGCCGAAGCATTGGGGCAGCAGGAGCGGAGGAGCGATTTTGCTCCTAATGCCGCGTATATACGGTCGAAATTCCGACGGAGGCTTGCCCGTGGAAAAGTCTGACCATATGTACGCGGCATAACTTTTGCGAGAAGATGCCCCCATGCTCCGGCATATATAAATGGTGCATGTATGCCCATCATTAGAAGTGGGTGGATGAAGGGCGGTATTCTAATGGTGGGCATACCCACCGATCAATCTTTTTTTTTCATTCAGCCAACAGGCTGCATGAAAAAAAAGATTACAATACATGTCCAACAAGGACCAGCAACGTACTGGTATGTTGCTGGACTTTGAATGTTTATACCAGAATGATGCCTGCGGGTTTAGGTATCATCTTGGTATCATTCTTTTCAGCCAGCGGCCGGCTTTCATGTAAAAGCAATCCTAGTGGCTAATTAGCCTCTGGACTGCTTTTACAAGCAGTGGGAGGGAATGTCCCCCCCCGGATATAAAAAGCGCCATTGGGAAATTGGGAAAGCATTTTATCACACCGATCTTGGTGTGGTCAGATGCTTTGAGGGCAGAGGAAAGATCTAGGGTCCAATAGACCCCAGTTTTTTCAAAAAAGAGTACCTGTCATTACCTATTGCTATCATAGGGGATATTTACATTCCCTGAGATAACAATAAAAGTGATAAAAATAAATAAATATGGAAGCAACAGTTTAAAAATAAAATAAAAAAGCAAAATTAATAATTAAAAAAAAAAAAAAAAAAAAAGCACCCCTGTCCTGCCCTGCTCTTGCCCAATGGCGAACGCAAGCGTCGGTCTGGCGTCATATGTAAACAGCAATTGCACCATGCATGTGAGGTATCACCGCGAAGGTCAGATCGAGGGCAGTAATTTTAGCAGTAGACCTCCTCTGTAAATCTAACGGGGTAACCTGTAAATGCTTTTAAAAGCTTTTAAAAATGTATGTAGTTTGTCGCCAATGCGCGTTTGTGCGAAATTTTAAAGCATGTCGTGTTTGGTATCTATGTACTCGGCCTAAGATCATCTTTTTTATTTCATCAAACATTTGGGCAATATAGTGTGTTTTAGTGCATTAAAATTAAAAAAAGTGTATTTTTTCCCAAAAAAATGCGTTTGAAAAATCGCTGCGCAAATACTGTGTAGAAAAAAAAAAATGCAACACCCACCATTTTATTCTGTAGGGCCTTTGCTTTAAAAATATATATAATGTTGGGGGTTCAACATAATTTTCTTGCAAAAAAAATATGTTTTCATGTAAACAAAAAGTGTCAAAAAGGGCTTTGTCTTCAAGTAGTTAGAAGAGTGGATGTAAGCTTCCTAATGTTGTGTATAAAATGCCAGAACAGTTCAAAACCCCCCCAAATGACCCCATTTTGGAAAGTAGACACCCCAAGCTATATACTGAGAGGCATGTCGAGTCCATGGAATATTTTATATGTTGACACAAGTTGCGGAAAAAATTATTATTATTTTTTTTTTTGCACAAAGTTGTCACTAAATGATATACCTGTATTGCTCAAACATGCCATGGGCATATGTGGAATTACACCCCAAAATACATTCTGTTGCTTCTCCTGAGTACGGGGATACCACATGTGTGAGACTTTTTGGGAGCCTAGCCGCGTACGGGACCCCAAAAACCAAGCACCGCCTTCAGGCTTTCTAAGGGTGTCAATTTTTGATTTCACTTCTCACTGCCTATCACAGTTTCGGAGGCCATGGAATGCCCAGATGGCACAAACCCCCCCAAATGACCCCATTTTGGAAAGTAGACACCCCAAGCTATTTGCTGAGAGGTATTGTGAGTATTTTGCAGATCTCGCTTTTTGTCACAAAGTTTTGAAAATTGAAAAAAAAAAGAAAAAAAAAAATGTACTTTCTTCATTTTCAAAAACAAATGAGAGCTGTAAAATACTCACCATGCCTCTCAGCAAACAGCTTGGGGTGTCTACTTTCCAAAATGGGGTCATTTGGGGGGGTTTTGTGCTATTTTGGCATTTTATGGCCTTCAAAACTGTGATAGGTAGTGAGGAGTGAAATCAAAAATTTGCACCCTTAGAAATCCTGGAGGCGGTGCTTGGTTTCCGGGGTCCCGTACGTGGCTAGGCTCCTAAAAAGTCCCACACATGTGGTATCCCCGTACTCAGGAGAAGCAGCAGAATGTATTTTGGGGTGCAATTCCACATATAACCATGGCATGTGTGAGCAATATATCATTTAGTGACAACTTTTTGTATTTTTTTTTTTTTTTTTGTCATTATTCAATCACTTGGGACAAAAAAAAAAAATATTCAATGGGCTCAACATGCCTCTCAGCAATTTCCTTGGGGTGTCTACTTTCTAAAATGGGGTCATTTGGGGGGGTTTTGTACTGCCCTGTCATTTTAGCACCTCAAGAATAGGGATGAGCTTCGTGTTCGAGTCGAACATACGTTCGACTCGAACATCGGCTGTTCGATCGTTCGACGAAGATCGAACGATTTGGGCCGTTCGCGCCAAATTCGAGTGACGCGAACGGCCCACAATGCACTACGCCATCGCAGTGTCATCCAGGTGCTGTGATTGGCCAAGCATGCACTGTGACCCCGCATGCTTGGCCAATCACAGCGCCGGCAGCGAGGAGAGCAATGATTGGCCACAGGCAGGATGCCTGTGGCCAATTATTGCTGAGGGTGTTTAGTACACGCCCCACACTATAAAAGGCCGCCAGCACGGCGGCCTAGTGTAGTGTGTTCCGGAGCAGGGAAAGAGAAGCATAGGCAGGGACAGTGACATTTATTTTTTTCTTGCTTAACCTGGATTCCTTTAGTTTAGGGAAAGAGAAGGATAGGTAGGGAGAGTGTCAGTGTGTTTTACTGTGCGAATCCTTGTTTCTAGGGACAGGGAAGGACAGTGAGGGAATTCTCCTTGTGCTATAGTGTGCTTTAAAAAAACATTTTTTCTAGGGACAGAAAACTATAGGTAGGGAGAGTGTCAGTGTGTTTTACTGTGCGAATCCTTGTTTCTAGGGACAGGGAAGGACAGTGAGGGAATTCTCCTTGTGCTATAGTGTGCTTTAAAAAAACATTTTTTCTAATGACAGAAAACTATAGGTAGGAAGAGTGTCAGTTTCTTTCACTGTGATAATCCTTGTTTCTAGGGACAAAGAAGGAAAGTGAGGGAAATTCTCCTTGTGCTATAGTGTGCTTTAAAAAAACATTTTTTCTAGGGACAGAAAACTATAGGTAGGGAGAGTGTCAGTGTGTTTTACTGTGCGAATCCTTGTTTCTAGGGACAGCGAAGGACAGTGAGGGAATTCTCCTTGTGCTATAGTGTGCTTTAAAAAAACATTTTTTCTAGGGACAGAAAACTATAGGTAGTGTGAGGGGGTTAGCTCGGCAGCGGGTGTGTGTGACCCCCGGGATGGGCTCCCCACACAAAACAGGCCCAGCAAACGGAGGTTGTGGTTTTCAAAATCAAAAAAAGGTGCGGTTTATTTTCTATTTACAGTGACAAAACACAGCAAAGCCAAAAGAAACATAAACAAATTAAATCCTGGTCAACTTGACCTCTGACTAAACATACAGGTTTCCTAACTAACAACTGGGATCAGCCTAGTGCTGTCCTAGTCCCTAAGTCCCTGGTTTTAAATGTCCAAGCAAATAGCCACACAGGCTTTTTCTCACCGCACAGGGGTTCACTCTCCCTAGACAGTCCACACAGGTCTGGTTCCAGGCATGAGCTAACATCTAATGAAGCTGGGAGTTCTTATAGAGGCCTAAATGAGCTGACAAGCTTCAGCTGGCCTCATCAACTCCCTGTCTGTACGACGCCCCACACTCTCCCTAGAGGTATGAGTCATCCATGAGCCTACTAGCCTCAGCTGGGCTTATACAACTCTCCACCCTAGTTGTATAAGTCAGCATAAAGCCTGAATCTGGGAGAAATATATCTACCCCCCTGGATGCAACCAGGTGACTTTACCTTCCTGCTGTCACATACCCCCCCCTCTTGTTTTAACCTCGGGGTTGGAACACCAGCAATCAGGCATTCATGTACTCGAGACAAAGCATCCACATTCCCCATTTGAACGCCAGGGCGATGCTTTACTGTGAAGTTGAATTCCTGGAGGGCCAGGAACCACCTATTCACTCTTCTATTTGTTTCCTTGTTTTGAGCCATCCACTTTAACGGAGCGTGATCCGTAACCATGTCAAAGTGCCTACCTAGCAGGTAGTACCGAAGGGAATCTAGAGCCCACTTCACCGCTAAACACTCCTTTTCAACGGTGGCGTAATTTACCTCATGGGACTTCAACTTCCTGCTGAGGTAAATGACTGGGTGCTCTTCCCCGTTCCAGACCTGGGACAATACTGCTCCTAACCCCACATCTGACGCATCACTTTGTACGACAAAGTCTTTAGAGAAGTCGGGTGAGTACAACACTGGCTGGCTACATAAGGCTTGTTTCAAGAATTGGAATGCTGCCTCAGCCTCGGGGGTCCATTTAATCATGACCGCCCCTTTCCCCTTCGTCAGGTTGGTTAGGGGCACAGCCTTAGAAGCAAAGTGGGGAATGAATCGCCGATAATACCCAGCGATTCCCAGAAAGGCTCGTACCTGCTTCTTGCTGTTGGGACGTGGCCAACTCTGGATGGCCTCGACTTTGTTGAGTTGGGGTTTTATTACTCCCCTCCCAATGGTGTACCCAAGATATTTGGCCTCCTCCTGCCCAATGGTACACTTCTTGGGGTTAGCCGTAAACCCCGCTTCCCGAACAGAGTCCAGGACTGCTTGCACTTTTGGCAGATGTGAGGCCCAATCTGGGCTATGGACAATTACGTCGTCCAGGTAAGCCGCAGCATACTTCCGATGGGGCCTCAGCATCTGGTCCATTTTCCGCTGGAACGTGGCCGGCGCATTCTGTAACCCGAACGGCATTCTTTTATATTGGAACGCCCCGTCTGGGGTTACAAATGCGGTTTTCTCTTTGGCCAATTTGGCCAGGGGGATTTGCCAATACCCTTTTGTGAGGTCAAGAGTCGTCATGTATCGGGCTGTTCCCAGCCGGTCGATCAACTCATCTATACGTGGCATGGGGTAGGTGTCAAATTTTGTAACTTTGTTCAACTGACGAAAATCGTTACAAAATCGCCAGCTCCCATCCGGTTTAGGCACCAACACAATGGGACTAGACCAATCACTTTGGGACTCCTCTATCACCCCTAAGTTCAGCATTTTCTGTACTTCCTCCCGTATTGCCTCCCGTCGGGCCTCTGGGATCCGATAGGGTTTTAACTTCACCCTTTCACCGGGCGGGGTAATGATGTCATGCTCTACCCCAGATGTTTGTCCCGGCAGCTCAGAGAATACCTCCTTGTTGCGAAGCACAAACTCCTTAACCTCCTGTTGTTGGGGTTGTGACAAGGTGGCTGCTATTCCAACCTCAGGAATAGTGATGAGCCGAACACCCCCGGGTTCGGTTCGCACCAGAACCCGCGAACGGACCGAAAGTTCGAACGAACATTAGAACCCTATTAAATACAATGGATGCGAACGTTCGAATTCTAAAGTGCTAATTATAAAAACTATTATGCATGTTATTGTCCTAAAAAGGGTTTGGGAACCCGGGTTCTGCACCAGGGGACATGTATCAATGCAAAAATAAGTTTTAAAAACGGTCGTTTTCCGGGAGCAGTCATTTTAATGATGCATAAAGTGAAAAAAAAAAAGTCAAATATTCCTTTAAATATCGTACCTGGGGGGTGTCTAAAGTATGCCTGTGAAGTGCCACGTGTTTCCCGTGTTTAGAACTGTCCCTGCACAAAATGACACTTCTAAAGGAAAAAAAAGCCATTTAAAACTGCTTGCGGCTTTAATGTAATGTCTGGTCCCGGTAATATGGATGAAAATCTTTAAGAAAAATGGCATAGCTACCCCATGACCCCCCCCTACCCCAGCCCATTACCAGCCCCTTTGGGTCTTGTATGGATATTAAGGGGAACCCCGCACATAAAATAAAAAAGGCCCTATATACTCAGAACAGCCGTATACAGGCGGTGCATACAAGACAGGGACTGTAGGTTTGTTCTTATGTAGAATCTGTTTGTAATTTTGAACAGGTACATTGTTGAAGTGTAGCTCCAGACCAAAAATCTATTTTTAAACTTTTTGGAAAACATAGGTAAGGGTTATCACCCCTGTAACATTTGTTTTGCTGTCTGTGCCCCTGTTCAGAACATTTCACCTCACTTTCCGTCCTAATGACAACTGTTTTTGAAATGTGGTGTTTTTCTTGAAACAAGGATTGCTGATAAAGCATCAGTACAGAGGAGACACCTTTCTCCCATATTTATTCTTACAGGAGAGAATTTTCCTTCCTAGTGGTAGATTTCCTCTCACTTCCTGTTGTCTTCTTGCGTTTGCAAGTAGGAGTCGTTTGTAAGTTGGATGTTTGAAAGTAGGGACCTGCCGTATATACTCTGCAGAAATAGGCCCCTTAGTTGTTGGTGTTGGCACAACACTGTAAGCACTCACAGTTACTCTTGGTTGGTGCTGGAACGCCCTGCTGTCAACTATTATATCAGGAATTTTAATTACATATAATTGTTGAACAGTGGTAGTAAAAATTGGGCCTTTGATGGTGGTGCTGGTGCCACAACACTGTAAGCCCTGACAGTTACTCTTGGTGGGTGCAGCAATGGGCCCTGCTGTGAATTATTAGATCAAGAATTGTAATTACATGCCCCTGTTGAACAGGGGCTGAAAAATTGGGCCTTAGGCACTGGTGGCACAACACTGCAACCCTTCACAGATACTGTACTTGGAGCACAGCAATGAGCCCTGTTGCAAAGTATTGCTTCAAAAATTGTAATGACACGCCCCTGTTAAACAGGGGCTGAAAAATTGGGCCTTAGGCACTGGTGGCACAACACTGCAACTCCTCACAGATACTGTACTTG
Organism: Rana muscosa; assembly: GCA_029206835.1. Classification (NCBI taxonomy): domain Eukaryota; kingdom Metazoa; phylum Chordata; class Amphibia; order Anura; family Ranidae; genus Rana; species Rana muscosa. The sequence goes on from CM055116.1 coordinate 373,728,230, forward strand.
GAGCACAGCAATGAGCCCTGTTGCAAAGTATTGCTTCAAAAATTGTAATTACACGCCCCTGTTAAACAGGGGCTGAAAAATTGGGCGTTAGGCACTGGTGGCGGCACCCATAAACAAAAATGATCTTCCAAGCTATCATCATCAATCGTATCATTGAGGACTCGGAGGAGGAGGATAGCCAGTCAACATAACAGCACAGGCACTCAGCATCAGCATCAGTCTTGAAGGGATGTGACATTTTAAAATCAATCAGTCTGTTATATCAGCATCAGGTGTGTGGTAGCTGGTGGTGATCCAAGACTGGTTCATCTTGATGAAAGTCAGTCGATCAACCGAGTCGGTGGACAGGCGCACCCTGTGATCCGTGACAAATCCTCCAGCAGCACTGAATGTGCGTTCCGAAAGAACGCTGGATGCAGGACAGGCCAGTAGCTCAATTGCATACTGTGCAAGCTCTGGCCAGTGATCCATCCTCAAGACCCAGTAAGCCAGAGGATTTTCGGTGGGGAAGGTGTCCAAGTCTGACCTTGCCCCTAGATATTCCTGCACCATGTTTATCAGACGCTGGCGATGGTTGCTGGAACCGATCATACTTTGGGGCTGCGGACTAAAGAATTGTCTGAACGCATCGGTCAGACGGCCACCTTCCCCACCGCTCCTTCTTTGACTGGCCGAAGCCTCAGCAACTCGTTGTCCAGGACCAGGAGTTTGCAACCTCCCAGTCTCTGGGAACGCGTTGCACAGACCTTTCTGCAAGGCCTCCCGGAGTTGTCTCATCCTCTGCTCCCTCTGCGACGGTAACATAAGGTCCGCAACCTTACCCTTGTACCGTGGATCAAGGAGAGTGGCCAGCCAGTAATGGTCCCTCTCCTTGATCCGAAGAATACGAGGATCCTTCCGCAGACTTTGCAGGATCAGGGAGGCCATGCAGCGTAGGTTTGCTGAGGCATTCGCTCCGGAGTCCTCTGGGTCACTAAGGACGACATGATCCGCAGCCACCTCCTCCCAGCCACGTACAAGTCCACTGGTTTCTTGGGACTGTAAATCATCCCTAAAAGACTGCTGCTGATGATGCTGAGTGCCAGCCTCCACCTCCATGCTGACACAATCCTCCTCCTCCTCCTCCTCCTCCTCCTCCTCTTCCTGTGCGATGGGTGGGACAGAAGGAACACTGTCTGGGTAAAGGGGGCCTTGAGAGGCAAGGAAGTCCTCCTCTTCCTGCCTCTGTTCTGCCTCAAGTGCCCTGTCCATTATTCCACGCAGCGTGTGCTCCAACAGGTGGACAAGAGGTACAGTGTCACTGATGCATGCACTGTCACTGCTCACCATCCTCGTGGCCTCCTCAAATGGTGCCAGGACAGTGCATGCATCCCTGATCATGCCCCACTGGCGTGGAGAAAAAAAACCAAGCTCCCCTGACCCTGTCCTGGTGCCGTAGTCGCACAGGTACTCATTGATGGCCCTCTGCTGCGTGTGCAGCCGCTGCAGCATGGCCAACGTTGAGTTCCACCTGGTGGGCATGTCACATATAAGGCGGTTCTTGGGCAGGTTCAACTCCTTTTGCAGCTCAGCCAGGCGAGCACTGGCATTATAAGATCTGCGGAAATGCACACAGACTTTCCTGGCCTGCCTCAGGACATCCTGTAAGCCCGGGTACCTGCCCAAGAAGCGCTGCACCACCAGGTTAAGGACGTGAGCCACACAGGGCACATGGGTCAGTTGTCCCTGTCGGAGGGCGGAGAGGAGGTTGGTGCCATTGTCGCAAACCACCATTCCTGGCTTAAGCTGGCGTGGCGTCAACCACCTCTCGGCCTGGCCCTGCAGAGCAGACAGGACCTCTGCCCCAGTGTGGCTTCTGTCCCCCAAACACACCAGCGCAAGCACGGCATGGCATCTTTTTGCCTGCGTACTTGCGTAGCCCCGTGAACGGCTACGGAGCACCGCTGGTTCATAGGACAAACCACAGGAAGAGGCCATGGAGGAAGAAGAAGAGGAGGGGGTGGAGGAGAGAGGTGTGTCACAACCAGTAGTAGCATTTTGGAGGCGTGGCGGTGGGACAACCTCCAACACTACTGCACCTTGTCCTGAATCCTTCCCAGCTGCCAAAAGAGTGACCCAATGGGCCGTGAAAGAAAGGTAACGTCCCTGTCCATGCCTGCTGGACCATGAGTCAGCGGTAATATGCACCTTACCGCTGACCGCCCTGTCCAGCGAGGCCAAGACATTGCCTTCCACATGCCGGTAGAGAGCCGGAATAGCCTTCCGTGAGAAAAAGTGGCGTTTGGGAACCTGCCACTGAGGAACCGCACATTGCACAAACTCACGGAAGGGGGCCGAGTCTACCAACTGAAAAGGCAGCAGTTGAAGCGCTAGCAATTTAGCCAAGCTAGCATTCAACCGCTGGGCATGTGGATGGCTGGGAGTGAACTTCTTTCGACGGTCCAGCAGCTGGGGCAGGGAAATTTGCCTGCTAGAATCGGACGTCGGTGTACTGCTAGCAGAGTGGGCGCAAGTACTTGGCTGTGACACACCTAATTCTACACCTTCATTCCTCTCAGTGCATGTTTCAGAGAGGACTGAAGTTATAGTGGGGTTGGAGATCCCAGCTGATGCGGTGCAAGGAGAGGTCCGCTTGGTTCTTTGGTGTGGGTCTTTGAGGTAGGCTTGCCAACGAGCTGCATGGCAGGTCAACATATGTCTGGTCAGGCATGTGGTACCCAAGCGGCTGATGTTTTGGCCACGCGATATACGCTTGAGACATATGTTGCAAACAGCAGCTGTGCGATCTGATGCACTAGCCTCAAAAAAGGCCCACACCAAAGAACTTTTTGAATGACGGGCAGAGGCAGCGCCCTGCACAGGCGGAGCTCTGCGGTGTGATTCCGTCGGTGTACTGCCCTTACGCTGGCCACCAAAGGGCATCCTGCCTCGTTGGAGATGTGCCTCCTCCTCATCCTCCTCCTCCTCCTCTCTCCTATTAGGCACCCACGTGGAGTCATTGACCTCATCATCCCCTCCCTCCTCATCACTGGAGCCAATCTGGCAGTATGCTGCAGCTGCTGGAACATGACTGCCAGATTGGTGTCCTTCTTGAGCATCCCCTCTGTCTGCTCTCACGCTACTGCCTTCCTCTAGCTGGGTTTCATCATCAGACCCTTCGAAACGCTGGGCATCCTCCTGGAGCATGTACCCAACACTGTGCTGAAACAGTTCGGGGGACTCCTCAGGAGGAGGACATGGTGGGTCTAGGGAAGGAGTGACTGATGATTTGTCTGACATTGATACCAGGGAAGACGACGCTTTGGCAGCTGCTTTTCCAGTACCCTGAGCCTGGGTGAGAGAGGATGAGGAGGAGGAGGAGGGCTTGGTCATCCACTCTACCAAGTCTTCGGCATGATGTGGCTCAACATGTCCAGCTGCCGAAAAGAAGGACAAGCGTGTCCCATGGCCATGTGCTGATGACAATGCACCGCGTCCACGACCAGCACTGTTGCCCCCAGACACAGAGCCTGCTTGCCCTCTTTTATTGCCTCCTGACTGTCTGCCTCTCCTTGTTTGCCTTCCAGACATTCTAATAGATGGCCTGCAGGGAGATGGGAAAAAAGCAATAAGGGCTACCTTCAGGTGTCCTTCTCTGTCCCTTGAAACAAGGACTTTCACAGTGAAAGAAACTGACACTGTCCCTACCTAGAGTTTTCTGTCCCTAGAATAAATGTTTTTTTTAATCACAATATAGCACAAGGACAATTCACTCAATGTCTCTCCAGGTCCCTGGAAACAAGGACTTGCAGAGTGAAAGAAACTGACACTGTCCCTACCTAGAGTTTTCTGTCCCTAGAATAAATGTTTTTTTTAAGCACAATATAGCACAAGGACAATTAACTCACTGTCCTTACAGGTCCCTGGAAACAAGGACTTGCAGAGTGAAAAAAAAAAACACTCTCCCTACCTACAGTTTTCTGTCCCTAGAAAAAATGTTTTTTTTAAGCACAATATAGCACAAGGACAATTAACTCACTGTCCTTACAGGTCCCTGGAAACAAGGACTTGCAGAGTGAAAGAAAAAAAACACTCTCCCTACCTACAGTTTTCTGTCCCTAGAAAAAATGTTTTTTTTAATCACAATATAGCACAAGGAAAATTAACTCACTGTCCTTACAGGTCCCTGGAAACAAGGACTTGCAGAGTGAAAGAAAAAAAACACTCTCCCTACCTACAGTTTTCTGTCCCTAGAAAAAATGTTTTTTTTAATCACAATATAGCACAAGGACAATTAACTCACTGTCCTTACAGGTCCCTGGAAACAAGGACTTGCAGAGTGAAAGAAACTGACACTGTCCCTACCTAGAGTTTTCTGTCCCTAGAATAAATGTTTTTTTTAAGCACAATATAGCACAAGGACAATTAACTCACTGTCCTTACAGGTCCCTGGAAACAAGGACTTGCAGAGTGAAAGAAAAAAAACACTCTCCCTACCTACAGTTTTCTGTCCCTAGAAAAAATGTTTTTTTTAATCACAATATAGCACAAGGAAAATTAACTCACTGTCCTTACAGGTCCCTGGAAACAAGGACTTGCAGAGTGAAAGAAAAAAAACACTCTCCCTACCTACAGTTTTCTGTCCCTAGAAAAAATGTTTTTTTTAATCACAATATAGCACAAGGAAAATTAACTCACTGTCCTTACAGGTCCCTGGAAACAAGGACTTGCAGAGTGAAAGAAACTGACACTGTCCCTACCTAGAGTTTTCTGTCCCTAGAATAAATGTTTTTTTTAAGCACAATATAGCACAAGGACAATTAACTCACTGTCCTTACAGGTCCCTGGAAACAAGGACTTGCAGAGTGAAAGAAAAAAAACACTCTCCCTACCTACAGTTTTCTGTCCCTAGAAAAAATGTTTTTTTTAATCACAATATAGCACAAGGAAAATTAACTCACTGTCCTTACAGGTCCCTGGAAACAAGGACTTGCAGAGTGAAAGAAACTGACACTGTCCCTACCTAGAGTTTTCTGTCCCTAGAATAAATGTTTTTTTTAAGCACAATATAGCACAAGGACAATTAACTCACTGTCCTTACAGGTCCCTGGAAACAAGGACTTGCAGAGTGAAAAAAAAAAAACACTCTCCCTACCTACAGTTTTCTGTCCCTAGAAAAAATGTTTTTTTTAAGCACAATATAGCACAAGGACAATTAACTCACTGTCCTTACAGGTCCCTGGAAACAAGGACTTGCAGAGTGAAAGAAAAAAAACACTCTCCCTACCTACAGTTTTCTGTCCCTAGAAAAAATGTTTTTTTTAATCACAATATAGCACAAGGAAAATTAACTCACTGTCCTTACAGGTCCCTGGAAACAAGGACTTGCAGAGTGAAAGAAAAAAAACACTCTCCCTACCTACAGTTTTCTGTCCCTAGAAAAAATGTTTTTTTTAATCACAATATAGCACAAGGAAAATTAACTCACTGTCCTTACAGGTCCCTGGAAACAAGGACTTGCAGAGTGAAAGAAACTGACACTGTCCCTACCTAGAGTTTTCTGTCCCTAGAATAAATGTTTTTTTTAAGCACAATATAGCACAAGGACAATTAACTCACTGTCCTTACAGGTCCCTGGAAACAAGGACTTGCAGAGTGAAAGAAAAAAAACACTCTCCCTACCTACAGTTTTCTGTCCCTAGAAAAAATGTTTTTTTTAATCACAATATAGCACAAGGAAAATTAACTCACTGTCCTTACAGGTCCCTGGAAACAAGGACTTGCAGAGTGAAAGAAAAAAAACACTCTCCCTACCTACAGTTTTCTGTCCCTAGAAAAAATGTTTTTTTTAATCACAATATAGCACAAGGAAAATTAACTCACTGTCCTTACAGGTCCCTGGAAACAAGGACTTGCAGAGTGAAAGAAACTGACACTGTCCCTACCTAGAGTTTTCTGTCCCTAGAATAAATGTTTTTTTTAAGCACAATATAGCACAAGGACAATTAACTCACTGTCCTTACAGGTCCCTGGAAACAAGGACTTGCAGAGTGAAAGAAAAAAAACACTCTCCCTACCTACAGTTTTCTGTCCCTAGAAAAAATGTTTTTTTTAATCACAATATAGCACAAGGAAAATTAACTCACTGTCCTTACAGGTCCCTGGAAACAAGGACTTGCAGAGTGAAAGAAACTGACACTGTCCCTACCTAGAGTTTTCTGTCCCTAGAATAAATGTTTTTTTTAAGCACAATATAGCACAAGGACAATTAACTCACTGTCCTTACAGGTCCCTGGAAACAAGGACTTGCAGAGTGAAAAAAAAAAAACACTCTCCCTACCTAGAGTTTTCTGTCCCTAGAAAAAATGTTTTTTTTAAGCACAATATAGCACAAGGACAATTAACTCACTGTCCTTACAGGTCCCTGGAAACAAGGACTTGCAGAGTGAAAGAAACTGACACTGTCCCTACCTAGAGTTTTCTGTCCCTAGAATAAATGTTTTTTTTAATCACAATATAGCACAAGGAAAATTAACTCACTGTCCTTACAGGTCCCTGGAAACAAGGACTTGCAGAGTGAAAGAAACTGACACTGTCCCTACCTAGAGTTTTCTGTCCCTAGAATAAATGTTTTTTTTAATCACAATATAGCACAAGGAAAATTAACTCACTGTCCTTACAGGTCCCTGGAAACAAGGACTTGCAGAGTGAAAGAAACTGACACTGTCCCTACCTAGAGTTTTCTGTCCCTAGAATAAATGTTTTTTTTAAGCACAATATAGCACAAGGACAATTAACTCACTGTCCTTACAGGTCCCTGGAAACAAGGACTTGCAGAGTGAAAGAAAAAAAACACTCTCCCTACCTACAGTTTTCTGTCCCTAGAAAAAATGTTTTTTTTAATCACAATATAGCACAAGGAAAATTAACTCACTGTCCTTACAGGTCCCTGGAAACAAGGACTTGCAGAGTGAAAGAAACTGACACTGTCCCTACCTAGAGTTTTCTGTCCCTAGAATAAATGTTTTTTTTAATCACAATATAGCACAAGGACAATTAACTCACTGTCCTTACAGGTCCCTGGAAACAAGGACTTGCAGAGTGAAAGAAACTGACACTGTCCCTACCTAGAGTTTTCTGTCCCTAGAATAAATGTTTTTTTTAAGCACAATATAGCACAAGGACAATTAACTCACTGTCCTTACAGGTCCCTGGAAACAAGGACTTGCAGAGTGAAAGAAAAAAAACACTCTCCCTACCTACAGTTTTCTGTCCCTAGAAAAAATGTTTTTTTTAATCACAATATAGCACAAGGAAAATTAACTCACTGTCCTTACAGGTCCCTGGAAACAAGGACTTGCAGAGTGAAAGAAACTGACACTGTCCCTACCTAGAGTTTTCTGTCCCTAGAATAAATGTTTTTTTTAATCACAATATAGCACAAGGACAATTAACTCACTGTCCTTACAGGTCCCTGGAAACAAGGACTTGCAGAGTGAAAGAAACTGACACTGTCCCTACCTAGAGTTTTCTGTCCCTAGAATAAATGTTTTTTTTAAGCACAATATAGCACAAGGACAATTAACTCACTGTCCTTACAGGTCCCTGGAAACAAGGACTTGCAGAGTGAAAGAAAAAAAACACTCTCCCTACCTACAGTTTTCTGTCCCTAGAAAAAATGTTTTTTTTAATCACAATATAGCACAAGGAAAATTAACTCACTGTCCTTACAGGTCCCTGGAAACAAGGACTTGCAGAGTGAAAGAAACTGACACTGTCCCTACCTAGAGTTTTCTGTCCCTAGAATAAATGTTTTTTTTAATCACAATATAGCACAAGGACAATTAACTCACTGTCCTTACAGGTCCCTGGAAACAAGGACTTGCAGAGTGAAAGAAACTGACACTGTCCCTACCTAGAGTTTTCTGTCCCTAGAATAAATGTTTTTTTTAAGCACAATATAGCACAAGGACAATTAACTCACTGTCCTTACAGGTCCCTGGAAACAAGGACTTGCAGAGTGAAAGAAACTGACACTGTCCCTACCTAGAGTTTTCTGTCCCTAGAATAAATGTTTTTTTTAAGCACACTATAGCAGAAGCACAAAACACACTGACACTCTCCCTACCTATCCTTCTCTTTCCCTAAACTAAAGGAATCCAGGTTAAGCAAGAAAGAAATAACAGTCACTGTCCCTGCCTATGCTACTCTATCCCTGCTCCGGAACACACTACACTAGGCCGCCGTGCTGGCGGCCTTTTATAGTGTGGGGCGTGTACTAAACACCCTCAGCAATAATTGGCCACAGGCATCCTGCCTGTGGCCAATCATTGCTCTCCTCGCTGCCGGCGCTGTGATTGGCCAAGCATGCGGGGTCACAGTGCATGCTTGGCCAATCACAGCGCCTGGATGACACTGCGATGGCGTAGTGCATTGTGGGCCGTTCGCGTCACTCGAATTTGGCGCGAACGGCCCAAATCGTTCGATCTTCGTCGAACGATCGAACAGCCAATGTTCGAGTCGAACGTATGTTCGACTCGAACACGAAGCTCATCCCTACTCAGGAATCACGCAACCAGTTTGAGCTGGTGACCAAGTGTCTGCGACTAGGGACTCTCTATCCCTCCAGGCTTTCAACAGATTAACGTGATAGATCTGTTCGGGCTTTCGCCTTCCTGGTTGTCTGACCTTGTAATTCACTTCGCTCACTTTTTCCATTATCTCGTAGGGGCCTTGCCATTTGGCAAGGAATTTACTTTCAACCGTAGGGACAAGTACCAGTATCCTATCCCCCGGGGAAAAGGTACGGGTCTTGGCTCCACGGTTGTACACTCTCTGCTGTGCTAACTGCGCTTGGGCCAAATGTTCCTTCACGATGGGCATTACCTGTGCAATTCGGTCTTGCATCAGGGCGACATGCTCAATCACACTCCTGTGGGGAGAACTCTCACTTTCCCAAGTTTCCTTGGCAATATCCAACAGCCCTCTTGGGTGTCTCCCATACAGTAACTCAAAGGGGGAGAATCCCGTAGAGGATTGGGGCACCTCCCTAATAGCAAACATCAGATAAGGAAGTAGACAGTCCCAATCCTTTCCATCTCTATCCACCACTTTCTTCAACATTTGCTTTAGGGTTTTGTTGAATCTTTCAACTAGCCCATCGGTTTGGGGGTGATACACAGATGTACGTAATTGCGTCACTTTGAACAATTTACACAGCTCCTTCATAACCCGGGACATAAAGGGTGTACCTTGGTCCGTAAGCAGTTCTCTACAAATACCCACCCGGCTAAACACAAGAGATAGCTCTTTGGCTATGGTTTTGGCCGAGGTATTTCGGAGAGGGATCGCTTCTGGATAACGGGTGGCATAGTCCATTATAACTAATATGTACTGGTGCCCCCTAGCGGACTTGATTATAGGACCTACCAAATCCATGGCGATCCTCTCAAACGGGACCTCAATGATGGGTAGAGGGACCAGCGGGCTACGGAAATGTGGCATCGGGGCCGACCTCTGACACACAGGGCAGGAGGAACAATAATTTTCTATGTCCTTTATCACCCCCGGCCAATAGAATCTCTGTAATACCCTCTCTCGGGTTTTCTCTGTCCCCAGATGACCTCCAAGAATGTGCCCATGGGCCAACTCCAACACCAACTTCCTGTAAGGTTTGGGCACCACAAGCTGCTCAACGGTTTCTTCTGCCCTTTTTGCCACCCGATACAGTAGGTCCTTCTCTACGCTGAAGTATGGGTAAGTGCAGGTATTATCTGGGTTCACTAACTCGCCATCTATTTTCACTACGTTTTCCCGTGCATTTATTAGGGCGGGGTCTTTCAACTGTTCTGTGGCAAAGTTTTCCCTGTGAACCTCAAGATCAGAAAACTCCACAGACGGTAGGTTTTCGTCTGAGGAGGTGGGCTCCTCTCCAGTTTCTTGAGTCTCCCCTGCCAATACTGATAAGGGAAATTCCGGAGAGTCCTCACCACTCTCAGGGGAGTTCTGGCTATCCCATTCCTGGTACATAGGGGCACCAGTGGGGGCTCAGGATCATCCCACAGTTCCCAGAACTTCGGAAAATCCCTTCCCACAATGGCGTCATGCGGTAACTGAGATACTAAGCCCACTGGATGAGAGAGGGTACCTTTGGGGGTCTCGAAACACACTGTAGTCACTGGATACTCTCGGGTGTCCCCATGCACACAAATAACAGCTACCTTGCTATTCCCAGAGACCTCTGTTTTAACTAACTCAGCCTTTATCAGGGTCACAAGGCTACCTGAATCCAGCAATACCACAACATTTCTACCATTAACACACATTTTGCATAAATGTTTCTCAGTTCCTCGAATGGCAGTGCATGCGACTGTCGCACACAGCGACTGACGTCTGCCCGTCAGAAAGTCACACTGCATGGGTTCCTCCACAACCGGGCAATTGGCTGCAATATGTCCCGCTTGCCGGCAGCGGTAGCAAACGATCCTTCTTGCCGCCTCTTGAGCCGCTGATTTCCCAGGCTGTTCTCGCCAAACTTGGGGTAGAGCTCCCACCCTCTCACTCTCTCCACCCTCACCCCTTGGAATCCTCTTATCCGCCCCTGGGGATTGTCTGGTCTTAGGGTGGAAAGTCCGAGTGTCTCTGGAAGAGGCCGTCAGGTTCTCTGTAGCCAAGTATTTCTCCACACGATCCACAAGACCATCGGCCGTCTCTGGGTCTCCATGGCTTACCCACTTTTGGATGGCAGTAGGAAGAGCTCTCAAAAACCGATCCATTACAACACGTTCCACAATCTTTGGTGCGGACAAAGTCTCTGGCTGTAGCCACTTTCTGCTTAGGTGAATGAGATCATACATTTGAGACCTGGGGGGTTTTCCAAGCTGGAAAGTCCAGTTATGCACACGCTGAGCCCGGACAGCCTGGGTGACACCCAGCCTTGCCAATATTTCAGCTTTTAGCATCACATAGTCTTTTGCTTGGTCAGGCTCTAGGTCATAGTAAGCCTTCTGCGATTCACCAGTTAACAGAGGAGCCACCAGTCCAGCCCACTGCTCCTCAGGCCACTTTTCTCTTTCAGCAGTCCTTTCAAATGTGGTCAAAAATACCTCTGGATCATCCTCTCCAGTCATTTTTGTCAATAAACGACTCACCCCAAAGGACGCGGTATTAGTGGGACGGCTTTCCTCACTGGTCTGCGGACGTTGCTGCATTACTGCTTCCATTTGTTGTAGTCTCTGCTCTTGCTTCTGTAACAGGTCTATGAAGCGGGCCTCAGATTGCTGCTGGGCTTGTTGCTGAGCTGCAAGGCTCTGTTGATGAGCTTGCTGCTGGGCTGCGAAGTTCTGTTGTTGAGCTGCAAGGCTCTTTTGCAAACCTGCATTTGTCTGCTGTTGATTGGCATTTGCTAGAGCCAGCTGCTTCAGTATCTCCTCCATGCTGGCTTAAAAAAAAACTGCCACTGGTTCTCCACCAACTGTGAGGGGGTTAGCTCGGCAGCGGGTGTGTGTGACCCCCGGGATGGGCTCCCCACACAAAACAGGCCCAGCAAACGGAGGTTGTGGTTTTCAAAATCAAAAAAAGGTGCGGTTTATTTTCTATTTACAGTGACAAAACACAGCAAAGCCAAAAGAAACATAAACAAATTAAATCCTGGTCAACTTGACCTCTGACTAAACATACAGGTTTCCTAACTAACAACTGGGATCAGCCTAGTGCTGTCCTAGTCCCTAAGTCCCTGGTTTTAAATGTCCAAGCAAATAACCACACAGGCTTTTTCTCACCGCACAGGGGTTCACTCTCCCTAGACAGTCCACACAGGTCTGGTTCCAGGCATGAGCTAACATCTAATGAAGCTGGGAGTTCTTATAGAGGCCTAAATGAGCTGACAAGCTTCAGCTGGCCTCATCAACTCCCTGTCTGTACGACGCCCCACACTCTCCCTAGAGGTATGAGTCATCCATGAGCCTACTAGCCTCAGCTGGGCTTATACAACTCTCCACCCTAGTTGTATAAGTCAGCATAAAGCCTGAATCTGGGAGAAATATATCTACCCCCCTGGATGCAACCAGGTGACTTTACCTTCCTGCTGTCACAGTAGGGAGAGTGTCAGTGTGTTTTACTGTGCGAATCCTTGTTTCTAGGGACAGGGAAGGACAGTGAGGGAATTCTCCTTGTGCTATAGTGTGCTTTAAAAAAACATTTTTTCTAGGGACAGAAAACTATAGGTAGGAAGAGTGTCAGTTTCTTTCACTGTGATAATCCTTGTTTCTAGGGACAAAGAAGGAAAGTGAGGGAAATTCTCCTTGTGCTATAGTGTGCTTTAAAAAAACATTTTTTCTAGGGACAGAAAACTATAGGTAGGAAGAGTGTCAGTTTCTTTCACTGTGATAATCCTTGTTTCTAGGGACAAAGAAGGAAAGTGAGGGGAATTCTGCTTGTGCTATAGTGTGCTTTAAAAAACCATTTTTCCTAGGGACAGAAAACTATAGGTAGGGAGAGTGTCAGTGTGTTTTACTGTGCGAATCCTTGTTTCTAGGGACAGGGAAGGACAGTGAGGGAATTCTCCTTGTGCTATAGTGTGCTTTAAAAAAACATTTTTTCTAGGGACAGAAAACTATAGGTAGGAAGAGAGTCAGTTTCTTTCACTGTGATAATCCTTGTTTCTAGGGACAAAGAAGGAAAGTGAGGGAAATTCTCCTTGTGCTATAGTGTGCTTTAAAAAAAAAATTTTTCTAGGGACAGAAAACTATAGGTAGGGAGAGTGTCAGTGTGTTTTACTGTGCGAATCCTTGTTTCTAGGGACAGGGAAGGACAGTGAGGGAATTCTCCTTGTGCTATAGTGTGCTTTAAAAAAACATTTTTTCTAGGGACAGAAAACTATAGGTAGGGAGAGTGTCAGTGTGTTTTACTGTGCGAATCCTTGTTTCTAGGGACAGGGAAGGACAGTCAGGGAATTCTCCTTGTGCTATAGCGTGCTTTAAAAAAACATTTTTTCTAGGGACAGAAAACTATAGGTAGGGAGAGTGTCAGTGTGTTTTACTGTGCGAATCCTTGTTTCTAGGGACAGGGAAGGACAGTGAGGGAATTCTCCTTGTGCTATAGTGTGCTTTAAAAAAACATTTTTTCTAGGGACAGAAAACTATAGGTAGGGAGAGTGTCAGTGTGTTTTACTGTGCGAATCCTTGTTTCTAGGGACAGGGAAGGACAGTCAGGGAATTCTCCTTGTGCTATAGTGTGCTTTAAAAAAACATTTTTTCTAGGGACAGAAAACTATAGGTAGGGAGAGTGTCAGTGTGTTTTACTGTGCGAATCCTTGTTTCTAGGGACAGGGAAGGACAGTCAGGGAATTCTCCTTGTGCTATAGTGTGCTTTAAAAAAACATTTTTTCTAGGGACAGAAAACTATAGGTAGGGAGAGTGTCAGTGTGTTTTACTGTGCGAATCCTTGTTTCTAGGGACAGGGAAGGACAGTGAGGGAATTCTCCTTGTGCTATAGTGTGCTTTAAAAAAACATTTTTTCTAGGGACAGAAAACTATAGGTAGGAAGAGTGTCAGTTTCTTTCACTGTGATAATCCTTGTTTCTAGGGACAAAGAAGGAAAGTGAGGGAAATTCTCCTTGTGCTATAGTGTGCTTTAAAAAAACATTTTTTCTAGGGACAGAAAACTATAGGTAGGAAGAGTGTCAGTTTCTTTCACTGTGATAATCCTTGTTTCTAGGGACAAAGAAGGAAAGTGAGGGGAATTCTCCTTGTGCTATAGTGTGCTTTAAAAAAACATTTTTTCTAGGGACAGAAAACTATAGGTAGGGAGAGTGTCAGTGTGTTTTACTGTGCGAATCCTTGTTTCTAGGGACAGGGAAGGACAGTGAGGGAATTCTCCTTGTGCTATAGTGTGCTTTAAAAAAACATTTTTTCTAGGGACAGAAAACTATAGGTAGGAAGAGTGTCAGTTTCTTTCACTGTGATAATCCTTGTTTCTAGGGACAAAGAAGGAAAGTGAGGGAAATTCTCCTTGTGCTATAGTGTGCTTTAAAAAAACATTTTTTCTAGGGACAGAAAACTATAGGTAGGGAGAGTGTCAGTGTCTTTTACTGTGCGAATCCTTGTTTCTAGGGACAGGGAAGGACAGCGAGGGAATTCTCCTTGTGCTATAGTGTGCTTTAAAAAAACATTTTTTCTAGGGACAGAAAACTATAGGTAGGGAGAGTGTCAGTGTGTTTTACTGTGCGAATCCTTGTTTCTAGGGACAGGGAAGGACAGTGAGGGAATTCTCCTTGTGCTATAGTGTGCTTTAAAAAAACATTTTTTCTAGGGACAGAAAACTATAGGTAGGAAGAGTGTCAGTTTCTTTCACTGTGATAATCCTTGTTTCTAGGGACAAAGAAGGAAAGTGAGGGAAATTCTCCTTGTGCTATAGTGTGCTTTAAAAAAAAAAAATTCTAGGGACAGAAATCTATAGGTAGGAAGAGTGTCAGTTTCTTTCACTGTGATAATCCTTGTTTCTAGGGACAAAGAAGTAAAGTGAGGGGAATTCTCCTTGTGCTATAGTGTGCTTTAAAAAAACATTTTTTCTAGGGACAGAAAACTATAGGTAGGGAGAGTGTCAGTGTGTTTTACTGTGTGAATCCTTGTTTCTAGGGACAGGGAAGGACAGTGAGGGAATTCTCCTTGTGCTATAGTGTGCTTTAAAAAAACATTTTTTCTAGGGACAGAAAACTATAGGTAGGAAGAGTGTCAGTTTCTTTCACTGTGATAATCCTTGTTTCTAGGGACAAAGAAGGAAAGTGAGGGAAATTCTCCTTGTGCTATAGTGTGCTTTAAAAAAACTTTTTTTCTAGGGACAGAAAACTATAGGTAGGGAGAGTGTCAGTGTCTTTTACTGTGCGAATCCTTGTTTCTAGGGACAGGGAAGAACAGTGAGGGAATTCTCCTTGTGCTATAGTGTGCTTTAAAAAAACATTTTTTTCTAGGGACAGAAAACTATAGGTAGGGAGAGTGTCAGTGTGTTTTACTGTGCGAATCCTTGTTTCTAGGGACAGGGAAGGACAGTGAGGGAATTCTCCTTGTGCTATAGTGTGCTTTAAAAAAACATTTTTTCTAGGGACAGAAAACTATAGGTAGGGAGAGTGTCAGTGTGTTTTACTGTGCAAATCCTTGTTTCTAGGGACAGGGAAGGACAGTCAGGGAATTCTCCTTGTGCTATAGTGTGCTTTAAAAAAACATTTTTTCTAGGGACAGAAAACTATAGGTAGGAAGAGTGTCAGTTTCTTTCACTGTGATAATCCTTGTTTCTAGGGACAGGGAAGGACAGTGAGGGAAATTCTCCTTGTGCTATAGTGTGCTAAAGCATTCCTCATCAACCATCTTTGAAATCCTTGTTTTTTTGGACAGTCAGGGAAATTGTCGTTGTGCTATTCTGTGCAAAAGCAATCATCCTCAACCATATTTAGAAATCCTTAAGTAAAGGGACAGAGAAGGACACCTGAAGGTAGCCCTTATTGCTTTTTTCCCATCTCCCTGCAGGCCATCTATTAGAATGTCTGGAAGGCAAACAAGGAGAGGCAGACAGTCAGGAGGCAATAAAAGAGGGCAAGCAGGCTCTGTGTCTGGGGGTAACAGTGCTGGTCGTGGACGCGGTGCATTGTCATCAGCACATGGCCATGGGACACGCTTGTCCTTCTTTTCGGCAGCTGGACATGTTGAGCCACATCATGCCGAAGACTTGGTAGAGTGGATGACCAAGCCCTCCTCCTCCTCCTCATCCTCTCTCACCCAGGCTCAGGGTACTGGAAAAGCAGCTGCCAAAGCGTCCTCTTCCCTGGTATCAATGTCAGACTCATCATCAGTCACTCCTTCCCTAGACCCACCATGTCCTCCTCCTGAGGAGTCCCCCGAACTGTTTGAGCACAGTGTTGGGTACATGCTCCAGGAGGATGCCCAGCGTTTCGAAGGGTCTGATGATGAATAGGGATGAGCTTCGTGTTCGAGTCGAACATACGTTCGACTCGAACATCGGCTGTTCGATCGTTCGACGAAGATCGAACGATTTGGGCCGTTCGCGCCAAATTCGAGTGACGCGAACGGCCCACAATGCACTACGCCATCGCAGTGTCATCCAGGCGCTGTGATTGGCCAAGCATGCACTGTGACCCCGCATGCTTGGCCAATCACAGCGCCGGCAGCGAGGAGAGCAATGATTGGCCACAGGCAGGATGCCTGTGGCCAATTATTGCTGAGGGTGTTTAGTACACGCCCCACACTATAAAAGGCCGCCAGCACGGCGGCCTAGTGTAGTGTGTTCCGGAGCAGGGATAGAGCAGCATAGGCAGGGACAGTGACTGTTATTTCTTTCTTGCTTAACCTGGATTCCTTTAGTTTAGGGAAAGAGAAGGATAGGTAGGGAGAGTGTCAGTGTGTTTTGTGCTTGTGCTATAGTGTGCTTAAAAAAAAACATTTATTCTAGGGACAGAAAACTGTAGGTAGGGACAGTGTCAGTTTCTTTCACTCTGCAAGTCCTTGTTTCCAGGGACCTGGAAGGACAGTGAGTGAATTGTCCTTGTGCTATATTGTGCTTAAAAAAACATTTATTCTAGGGACAGAAAACTGTAGGTAGGGAGAGTGTCAGTTTCTTTCACTCTGCAAGTCCTTGTTTCCAGGGACCTGTAAGGACAGTGAGTGAATTGTCCTTGTGCTATATTGTGCTTAAAAAAAACATTTATTCTAGGGACAGAAAACTGTAGGTAGGGAGAGTGTCAGTTTATTTCACTCTGCAAGTCCTTGTTTCCAGGGACCTGGAAGGACAGTGAGTGAATTCTCCTTGTGCTATATTGTGCTTAAAAAAAACATTTATTCTAGGGACAGAAAACTGTAGGTAGGGACAGTGTCAGTTTCTTTCACTCTGCAAGTCCTTGTTTCCAGGGACCTGTAAGGACAGTGAGTGAATTGTCCTTGTGCTATATTGTGCTTAAAAAAAACATTTTTTCTAGGGACAGAAAACTGTAGGTAGGGAGAGTGTTTTTTTTCTTTCACTCTGCAAGTCCTTGTTTCCAGGGACCTGTAAGGACAGTGAGTGAATTGTCCTTGTGCTATATTGTGCTTAAAAAAAACATTTATTCTAGGGACAGAAAACTGTAGGTAGGGAGAGTGTCAGTTTATTTCACTCTGCAAGTCCTTGTTTCCAGGGACCTGGAAGGACAGTGAGTGAATTGTCCTTGTGTTATATTGTGATTAAAAAAAACATTTTTTCTAGGGACAGAAAACTGTAGGTAGGGAGAGTGTTTTTTTTCTTTCACTCTGCAAGTCCTTGTTTCCAGGGACCTGTAAGGACAGTGAGTGAATTGTCCTTGTGCTATATTGTGCTTAAAAAAAACATTTATTCTAGGGACAGAAAACTGTAGGTAGGGAGAGTGTCAGTTTATTTCACTCTGCAAGTCCTTGTTTCCAGGGACCTGGAAGGACAGTGACTGAATTGTCCTTGTGCTATATTGTGATTAAAAAAAACATTTATTCTAGGGACAGAAAACTGTAGGTAGGGAGAGTGTCAGTTTATTTCACTCTGCAAGTCCTTGTTTCCAGGGACCTGTAAGGACAGTGAGTGAATTGTCCTTGTGCTATATTGTGATTTAAAAAAACATTTTTTCTAGGGACAGAAAACTGTAGGTAGGGAGAGTGTTTTTTTTCTTTCACTCTGCAAGTCCTTGTTTCCAGGGACCTGTAAGGACAGTGAGTGAATTGTCCTTGTGCTATATTGTGCTTAAAAAAAACATTTATTCTAGGGACAGAAAACTGTAGGTAGGGAGAGTGTCAGTTTATTTCACTCTGCAAGTCCTTGTTTCCAGGGACCTGGAAGGACAGTGACTGAATTGTCCTTGTGCTATATTGTGATTAAAAAAAACATTTATTCTAGGGACAGAAAACTGTAGGTAGGGAGAGTGTCAGTTTATTTCACTCTGCAAGTCCTTGTTTCCAGGGACCTGGAAGGACAGTGAGTGAATTGTCCTTGTGTTATATTGTGATTAAAAAAAACATTTTTTCTAGGGACAGAAAACTGTAGGTAGGGAGAGTGTCAGTTTATTTCACTCTGCAAGTCCTTGTTTCCAGGGACCTGGAAGGACAGTGACTGAATTGTCCTTGTGCTATATTGTGATTAAAAAAAACATTTATTCTAGGGACAGAAAACTGTAGGTAGGGAGAGTGTCAGTTTATTTCACTCTGCAAGTCCTTGTTTCCAGGGACCTGTAAGGACAGTGAGTGAATTGTCCTTGTGCTATATTGTGATTTAAAAAAACATTTTTTCTAGGGACAGAAAACTGTAGGTAGGGAGAGTGTTTTTTTTCTTTCACTCTGCAAGTCCTTGTTTCCAGGGACCTGTAAGGACAGTGAGTGAATTGTCCTTGTGCTATATTGTGATTAAAAAAAACATTTTTTCTAGGGACAGAAAACTGTAGGTAGGGAGAGTGTCAGTTTCTTTCACTGTGAAAGTCCTTGTTTCAAGGGACAGAGAAGGACACCTGAAGGTAGCCCTTATTGCTTTTTTCCCATCTCCCTGCAGGCCATCTATTAGAATGTCTGGAAGGCAAACAAGGAGAGGCAGACAGTCAGGAGGCAATAAAAGAGGGCAAGCAGGCTCTGTGTCTGGGGGCAACAGTGCTGGTCGTGGACGCGGTGCATTGTCATCAGCACATGGCCATGGGACACGCTTGTCCTTCTTTTCGGCAGCTGGACATGTTGAGCCACATCATGCCGAAGACTTGGTAGAGTGGATGACCAAGCCCTCCTCCTCCTCCTCATCCTCTCTCACCCAGGCTCAGGGTACTGGAAAAGCAGCTGCCAAAGCGT
Organism: Rana muscosa; assembly: GCA_029206835.1. NCBI lineage: Eukaryota > Metazoa > Chordata > Amphibia > Anura > Ranidae > Rana > Rana muscosa. The sequence goes on from CM055116.1 coordinate 373,747,045, forward strand.
CGTCTTCCCTGGTATCAATGTCAGACAACTCATCAGTCACTCCTTCCCTAGACCCACCATGTCCTCCTCCTGAGGAGTCCCCCGAACTGTTTCAGCACAGTGTTGGGTACATGCTCCAGGAGGATGCCCAGCGTTTCGAAGGGTCTGATGATGAAACCCAGCTACAGGAAGGCAGTAGCGTGAGAGCAGACAGAGGGGATGCTCAAGAAGGACACCAATCTGGCAGTCATGTTCCAGCAGCTGCAGCATACTGCCAGATTGGCTCCAGTGATGAGGAGGGAGGGGATGATGAGGTCACTGACTCCACGTGGGTGCCTAATAGGAGAGAGGAGGAGGAGGAGGATGAGGAGGAGGCACATCTCCAACGAGGCAGGATGCCCTTTGGTGGCCAGCGTAAGGGCAGTACACCGACGGAATCACACCGCAGAGCTCCGCCTGTGCAGGGCGCTGCCTCTGCCCGTCATTCAAAAAGTTCTTTGGTGTGGGCCTTTTTTGAGGCTAGTGCATCAGATCGCACAGCTGCTGTTTGCAACATATGTCTCAAGCGTATATCGCGTGGCCAAAACATCAGCCGCTTGGGTACCACATGCCTGACCAGACATATGTTGACCTGCCATGCAGCTCGTTGGCAAGCCTACCTCAAAGACCCACACCAAAGAACAAAGCGGACCTCTCCTTGCACCGCATCAGCTGGGATCTCCAACCCCACTATAACTTCAGTCCTCTCTGAAACATGCACTGAGAGGAATGAAGGTGTAGAATTAGGTGTGTCACAGCCAAGTACTTGCGCCCACTCTGCTAGCAGTACACCGACGTCCGATTCTAGCAGGCAAATTTCCCTGCCCCAGCTGCTGGACCGTCGAAAGAAGTTCACTCCCAGCCATCCACATGCCCAGCGGTTGAATGCTAGCTTGGCTAAATTGCTAGCGCTTCAACTGCTGCCTTTTCAGTTGGTAGACTCGGCCCCCTTCCGTGAGTTTGTGCAATGTGCAGTTCCTCAGTGGCAGGTTCCCAAACGCCACTTTTTCTCACGGAAGGCTATTCCGGCTCTCTACCGGCATGTGGAAGGCAATGTCTTGGCCTCGCTGGACAGGGCGGTCAGCGGTAAGGTGCATATTACCGCTGACTCATGGTCCAGCAGGCATGGACAGGGACGTTACCTTTCTTTCACGGCCCATTGGGTCACTCTTTTGGCAGCTGGGAAGGATTCAGGACAAGGTGCAGTAGTGTTGGAGGTTGTCCCACCGCCACGCCTCCAAAATGCTACTACTGGTTGTGACACACCTCTCTCCTCCACCCCCTCCTCTTCTTCTTCCTCCATGGCCTCTTCCTGTGGTTTGTCCTATGAACCAGCGGTGCTCCGTAGCCGTTCACGGGGCTACGCAAGTACGCAGGCAAAAAGATGCCATGCCGTGCTTGCGCTGGTGTGTTTGGGGGACAGAAGCCACACTGGGGCAGAGGTCCTGTCTGCTCTGCAGGGCCAGGCCGAGAGGTGGTTGACGCCACGCCAGCTTAAGCCAGGAATGGTGGTTTGCGACAATGGCACCAACCTCCTCTCCGCCCTCCGACAGGGACAACTGACCCATGTGCCCTGTGTGGCTCACGTCCTTAACCTGGTGGTGCAGCGCTTCTTGGGCAGGTACCCGGGCTTACAGGATGTCCTGAGGCAGGCCAGGAAAGTCTGTGTGCATTTCCGCAGATCTTATAATGCCAGTGCTCGCCTGGCTGAGCTGCAAAAGGAGTTGAACCTGCCCAAGAACCGCCTTATATGTGACATGCCCACCAGGTGGAACTCAACGTTGGCCATGCTGCAGCGGCTGCACACGCAGCAGAGGGCCATCAATGAGTACCTGTGCGACTACGGCACCAGGACAGGGTCAGGGGAGCTTGGTTTTTTTTCTCCACGCCAGTGGGGCATGATCAGGGATGCATGCACTGTCCTGGCACCATTTGAGGAGGCCACGAGGATGGTGAGCAGTGACAGTGCATGCATCAGTGACACTGTACCTCTTGTCCACCTGTTGGAGCACACGCTGCGTGGAATAATGGACAGGGCACTTGAGGCAGAACAGAGGCAGGAAGAGGAGGACTTCCTTGCCTCTCAAGGCCCCCTTTACCCAGACAGTGTTCCTTCTGTCCCACCCATCGCACAGGAAGAGGAGGAGGAGGAGGAGGAGGAGGAGGAGGAGGAGGATTGTGTCAGCATGGAGGTGGAGGCTGGCACTCAGCATCATCAGCAGCAGTCTTTTAGGGATGATTTACAGTCCCAAGAAACCAGTGGACTTGTACGTGGCTGGGAGGAGGTGGCTGCGGATCATGTCGTCCTTAGTGACCCAGAGGACTCCGGAGCGAATGCCTCAGCAAACCTACGCTGCATGGCCTCCCTGATCCTGCAAAGTCTGCGGAAGGATCCTCGTATTCTTCGGATCAAGGAGAGGGAAAATTACTGGCTGGCCACTCTCCTTGATCCACGGTACAAGGGTAAGGTTGCGGACCTTATGTTACCGTCGCAGAGGGAGCAGAGGATGAGACAACTCCGGGAGGCCTTGCAGAAAGGTCTGTGCAACGCGTTCCCAGAGACTGGGAGGTTGCAAACTCCTGGTCCTGGACAACGAGTTGCTGAGGCTTCGGCCAGTCAAAGAAGGAGCGGTGGGGAAGGTGGCCGTCTGACCGATGCGTTCAGACAATTCTTTAGTCCGCAGCCCCAAAGTATGATCGGTTCCAGCAACCATCGCCAGCGTCTGATAAACATGGTGCAGGAATATCTAGGGGCAAGGTCAGACTTGGACACCTTCCCCACCGAAAATCCTCTGGCTTACTGGGTCTTGAGGATGGATCACTGGCCAGAGCTTGCACAGTATGCAATTGAGCTACTGGCCTGTCCTGCATCCAGCGTTCTTTCGGAACGCACATTCAGTGCTGCTGGAGGATTTGTCACGGATCACAGGGTGCGCCTGTCCACCGACTCGGTTGATCGACTGACTTTCATCAAGATGAACCAGTCTTGGATCACCACCAGCTACCACACACCTGATGCTGATATAACAGACTAATTGATTTTAACATGTCACATCCCTTCAAGACTGATGCTGATGCTGAGTGCCTGTGCTGTTATGTTGACTGGCTATCCTCCTCCTCCGAGTCCTCAATGATACGATTGATGATGATAGCTTGTAAGATCATTTTTGTTTATGGGTGCCGCCACCAGTGCCTAACGCCCAATTTTTCAGCCCCTGTTTAACAGGGGCGTGTAATTACAATTTTTGAAGCAATACTTTGCAACAGGGCTCATTGCTGTGCTCCAAGTACAGTATCTGTGAGGAGTTGCAGTGTTGTGCCACCAGTGCCTAACGCCCAATTTTTCAGCCCCTGTTTAACAGGGGCGTGTAATTACAATTTTTGAAGCAATACTTTGCAACAGGGCTCATTGCTGTGCTCCAAGTACAGTATCTGTGAGGAGTTGCAGTGTTGTGCCACCAGTGCCTAACGCCCAATTTTTCAGCCCCTGTTTAACAGGGGCGTGTAATTACAATTTTTGAAGCAATACTTTGCAACAGGGCTCATTGCTGTGCTCCAAGTACAGTATCTGTGAGGAGTTGCAGTGTTGTGCCACCAGTGCCTAAGGCCCAATTTTTCAGCCCCTGTTTAACAGGGGCGTGTCATTACAATTTTTGAAGCAATACTTTGCAACAGGGCTCATTGGTGTGCTCCAAGTACAGTATCTGTGAGGAGTTGCAGTGTTGTGCCACCAGTGCCTAAGGCCCAATTTTTCAGCCCCTGTTTAACAGGGGCGTGTCATTACAATTTTTGAAGCAATACTTTGCAACAGGGCTCATTGCTGTGCTCCAAGTACAGTATCTGTGAGGGGTTGCAGTGTTGTGCCACCAGTGCCTAAGGCCCAATTTTTCAGCCCCTGTTCAACAGGGGCATGTAATTACAATTCTTGATCTAATAATTCACAGCAGGGCCCATTGCTGCACCCACCAAGAGTAACTGTCAGGGCTTACAGTGTTGTGGCACCAGCACCACCATCAAAGGCCCAATTTTTACTACCACTGTTCAACAATTATATGTAATTAAAATTCCTGATATAATAGTTGACAGCAGGGCGTTCCAGCACCAACCAAGAGTAACTGTGAGTGCTTACAGTGTTGTGCCAACACCAACAACTAAGGGGCCTATTTCTGCAGAGTATATACGGCAGGTCCCTACTTTCAAACATCCAACTTACAAACGACTCCTACTTGCAAACGCAAGAAGACAACAGGAAGTGAGAGGAAATCTACCACTAGGAAGGAAAATTCTCTCCTGTAAGAATAAATATGGGAGAAAGGTGTCTCCTCTGTACTGATGCTTTATCAGCAATCCTTGTTTCAAGAAAAACACCACATTTCAAAAACAGTTGTCATTGGGACGGAAAGTGAGGTGAAATGTTCTGAACAGGGGCACAGACAGCAAAACAAATGTTACAGGGGTGATAACCCTTACCTATGTTTTCCAAAAAGTTTAAAAATAGATTTTTGGTCTGGAGCTACACTTCAACATTGTACCTGTTCAAAATTACAAACAGACTCTACATAAGAACAAACCTACAGTCCCTGTCTTGTATGCACCGCCTGTATAGGGCTGTTCAGAGTATATAGGGCCTTTTTTATTTTATGTGCGGGGTTCCCCTTAATATCCATACAAGACCCAAAGGGGCTGGTAATGGGCTGGGGTAGGGGGGGGGGGTCATGGGGTAGCTATGCCATTTTTCTTAAAGAATTTCATCCATATTACCGGGACCAGACATTACATTAAAGCCGCAAGCAGTTTTAAATGGCTTTTTTTTCCTTTAGAAGTGTCATTTTGTGCAGGGACAGTTCTAAACACGGGAAACACGTGGCACTTCACAGGCATACTTTAGACACCCCCCAGGTACGATATTTAAAGGAATATTTGACTTTTTTTTTTTCACTTTATGCATCATTAAAATGACTGCTCCCGAAAAACGACCGTTTTTAAAACTTCTTTTTGCATTGATACATGTCCCCTGGTGCAGAACCCGGGTTCCCAAACCCTTTTTAGGACAATAACATGCATAATAGTTGTTATAATTAGCACTTTAGAATTCGAACGTTCGCATCCATTGTATTTAATAGGGTTCTAATGTTCGTTCGAACTTTCGGTCCGTTCGCGGGTTCTGGTGCGAACCGAACCCGGGGGTGTTCGGCTCATCACTAATGATGAAACCCAGCTACAGGAAGGCAGTAGCGTGAGAGCAGACAGAGGGGATGCTCAAGAAGGACACCAATCTGGCAGTCATGTTCCAGCAGCTGCAGCATACTGCCAGATTGGCTCCAGTGATGAGGAGGGAGGGGATGATGAGGTCACTGACTCCACGTGGGTGCCTAATAGGAGAGAGGAGGAGGAGGAGGATGAGGAGGAGGCACATCTCCAACGAGGCAGGATGCCCTTTGGTGGCCAGCGTAAGGGCAGTACACCGACGGAATCACACCGCAGAGCTCCGCCTGTGCAGGGCGCTGCCTCTGCCCGTCATTCAAAAAGTTCTTTGGTGTGGGCCTTTTTTGAGGCTAGTGCATCAGATCGCACAGCTGCTGTTTGCAACATATGTCTCAAGCGTATATCGCGTGGCCAAAACATCAGCCGCTTGGGTACCACATGCCTGACCAGACATATGTTGACCTGCCATGCAGCTCGTTGGCAAGCCTACCTCAAAGACCCACACCAAAGAACAAAGCGGACCTCTCCTTGCACCGCATCAGCTGGGATCTCCAACCCCACTATAACTTCAGTCCTCTCTGAAACATGCACTGAGAGGAATGAAGGTGTAGAATTAGGTGTGTCACAGCCAAGTACTTGCGGCCACTCTGCTAGCAGTACACTGACGTCCGATTCTAGCAGGCAAATTTCCCTGCCCCAGCTGCTGGACCGTCGAAAGAAGTTCACTCCCAGCCATCCACATGCCCAGCGGTTGAATGCTAGCTTGGCTAAATTGCTAGCGCTTCAACTGCTGCCTTTTCAGTTGGTAGACTCGGCCCCCTTCCGTGAGTTTGTGCAATGTGCGGTTCCTCAGTGGAAGGTTCCCAAACGCCACTTTTTCTCACGGAAGGCTATTCCGGCTCTCTACCGGCATGTGGAAGGCAATGTCTTGGCCTCGCTGGACAGGGCGGTCAGCGGTAAGGTGCATATTACCGCTGACTCATGGTCCAGCAGGCATGGACAGGGACGTTACCTTTCTTTCACGGCCCATTGGGTCACTCTTTTGGCAGCTGGGAAGGATGCAGGACAAGGTGCAGTAGTGTTGGAGGTTGTTCCACCGCCACGCCTCCAAAATGCTACTACTGGTTGTGACACACCTCTCTCCTCCACCCCCTCCTCTTCTTCCTCCATGGCCTCTTCCTGTGGTTTGTCCTCGGAACCAGCGGTGCTCCGTAGGCGTTCAAGGGGCTACGCAAGTACGCAGGCAAAAAGATGCCATGCCGTGCTTGCGCTGGTGTGTTTGAGGGACAGAAGCCACACTGGGGCAGAGGTCCTGTCTGCTCTGCAGGGCCAGGCCGAGAGGTGGTTGACGCCACGCCAGCTTAAGCCAGGAATGGTGGTTTGCGACAATGGCACCAACCTCCTCTCCGCCCTCCGACAGGGACAACTGACCCATGTGCCCTGTGTGGCTCACGTCCTTAACCTGGTGGTGCAGCGGTTCTTGGGCAGGTACCCGGGCTTACAGGATGTCCTGAGGCAGGCCAGGAAAGTCTGTGTGCATTTCCGCAGATCTTATAATGCCAGTGCTCGCCTGGCTGAGCTGCAAAAGGAGTTGAACCTGCCCAAGAACCGCCTTATATGTGACATGCCCACCAGGTGGAACTCAACGTTGGCCATGCTGCAGCGGCTGCACACGCAGCAGAGGGCCATCAATGAGTACCTGTGCGACTACGGCACCAGGACAGGGTCAGGGGAGCTTGGTTTTTTTTCTCCACGCCAGTGGGGCATGATCAGGGATGCATGCACTGTCCTGGCACCATTTGAGGAGGCCACGAGGATGGTGAGCAGTGACAGTGCATGCATCAGTGACACTGTACCTCTTGTCCACCTGTTGGAGCACACGCTGCGTGGAATAATGGACAGGGCACTTGAGGCAGAACAGAGGCAGGAAGAGGAGGACTTCCTTGCCTCTCAAGGCCCCCTTTACCCAGACAGTGTTCCTTCTGTCCCACCCATCGCACAGGAAGAGGAGGAGGAGGAGGAGGAGGAGGAGGAGGATTGTGTCAGCATGGAGGTGGAGGCTGGCACTCAGCATCATCAGCAGCAGTCTTTTAGGGATGATTTACAGTCCCAAGAAACCAGTGGACTTGTACGTGGCTGGGAGGAGGTGGCTGCGGATCATGTCGTCCTTAGTGACCCAGAGGACTCCGGAGCGAATGCCTCAGCAAACCTACGCTGCATGGCCTCCCTGATCCTGCAAAGTCTGCGGAAGGATCCTCGTATTCTTCGGATCAAGGAGAGGGACCATTACTGGCTGGCCACTCTCCTTGATCCACGGTACAAGGGTAAGGTTGCGGACCTTATGTTACCGTCGCAGAGGGAGCAGAGGATGAGACAACTCCGGGAGGCCTTGCAGAAAGGTCTGTGCAACGCGTTCCCAGAGACTGGGAGGTTACAAACTCCTGGTCCTGGACAACGAGTTGCTGAGGCTTCGGCCAGTCAAAGAAGGAGCGGTGGGGAAGGTGGCCGTCTGACCGATGCGTTCAGACAATTCTTTAGTCCGCAGCCCCAAAGTATGATCGGTTCCAGCAACCATCGCCAGCGTCTGATAAACATGGTGCAGGAATATCTAGGGGCAAGGTCAGACGTGGACACCTTCCCCACCGAAAATCCTCTGGCTTACTGGGTCTTGAGGATGGATCACTGGCCAGAGCTTGCACAGTATGCAATTGAGCTACTGGCCTGTCCTGCATCCAGCGTTCTTTCGGAACGCACATTCAGTGCTGCTGGAGGATTTGTCACGGATCACAGGGTGCGCCTGTCCACCGACTTGTTTGATCGACTGACTTTCATCAAGATGAACCAGTCTTGGATCACCACCAGCTACCACACACCTGATGCTGATATAACAGACTAATTGATTTTAACATGTCACATCCCTTCAAGACTGATGCTGATGCTGAGTGCCTGTGCTGTTATGTTGACTGGCTATCCTCCTCCTCCGAGTCCTCAATGATACGATTGATGATGATAGCTTGGAAGATCATTTTTGTTTATGGGTGCCGCCACCAGTGGCTAAGGCCCAATTTTTCAGCCCCTGTTTTACAGGGGCGTGTAATTACAATTTTTTTAGCAATAATTTGCCATAGGGCTCATTGCTGTGCTCCAAGTACAGTATCTGTGAGGGGTTGGAGTGTTGTGGCACCAGTGCCTAAGGCCCAATTTTTCAGCCCCTGTTTAACAGGGGCGTGTCATTACAATTTTTGAAGCAATACTTTGCAACAGGGCTCATTGCTGTGCTCCAAGTACAGTATCTGTGAGGGGTTGTAGTGTTGTGCCACCAGTGCCTAAGGCCCAATTTTTCAGCCCCTGTTCAACAGGGGCATGCAATTACAATTCTTGATCTAATAATTCACAGCAGGGCCCATTGCTGCACCCACCAAGAGTAACTCTGAGGGCTTACAGTGTTGTGGCAACGCCACCACCACCACCACCACCACGAAAGGCCCAATTTTTCAGCCCCTGTTCAAAAGGGGCATGTAATTACAATTCTTGATCTAATAATTCACAGCAGGGCCCATTCCTGCACCCACCAAGAGTAACTCTGAGGGCTTACAGTGTTGTGGCAACACCACCACCACCACCACCACCACGAAAGGCCCAATTTTTCAGCCCCTGTTCAACAGGGGCATGCAATTACAATTCTTGATCTAATAATTCACAGCAGGGCCCATTGCTGCACCCACCAAGAGTAACTGTCAGGGCTTACAGTGTTGTGGCACCAGCACCACCATCAAAGGCCCAATTTTTACTACCACTGTTCAACAATTATATGTAATTAAAATTCCTGATATAATAGTTGACAGCAGAGCGTTCCAGCACCAACCAAGAGTAACTGTGAGTGCTTACAGTGTTGTGCCAACACCAACAACTAAGGGGCCTATTTCTGCAGAGTATATACGGCAGGTCCCTACTTTCAAACATCCAACTTACAAACTACTCCTACTTGCAAACGCAAGAAGACAACAGGAAGTGAGAGGAAATCTACCACTAGGAAGGAAAATTCTCTCCTGTAAGAATAAATATGGGAGAAAGGTGTCTCCTCTGTACTGATGCTTTATCAGCAATCCTTGTTTCAAGAAAAACACCACATTTCAAAAACAGTTGTCATTGGGACGGAAAGTGAGGTGAAATGTTCTGAACAGGGGCACAGACAGCAAAACAAATGTTACAGGGGTGATAACCCTTACCTATGTTTTCCAAAAAGTTTAAAAATAGATTTTTGGGCTGGAGCTACACTTCAACAATGTACCTGTTCAAAATTACAAACAGATTCTACATAAGAACAAACCTACAGTCCCTGTCTTGTATGCACCGCCTGTATACGGCTGTTCAGAGTATATAGGGCCTTTTTTATTTTATGTGCGGGGTTCCCCTTAATATCCATACAAGACCCAAAGGGGCTGGTAATGGGCTGGGGTAGGGGGGGGGGGGGTCATGGGGTAGCTATGCCATTTTTCTTAAAGATTTTCATCCATATTACCGGGACCAGACATTACATTAAAGCCGCAAGCAGTTTTAAATGGCTTTTTTTTCCTTTAGAAGTGTCATTTTGTGCAGGGACAGTTCTAAACACGGGAAACACGTGGCACTTCACAGGCATACTTTAGACACCCCCCAGGTACGATATTTAAAGGAATATTTGACTTTTTTTTTTCACTTTATGCATCATTAAAATGACTGCTCCCGAAAAACGACCGTTTTTAAAACTTCTTTTTGCATTGATGCATGTCCCCTGGTGCACAACCCGGGTTCCCAAACCCTTTTTAGGACAATAACATGCATAATAGTTGTTATAATTAGCACTTTAGAATTTGAACGTTCGCATCCATTGTATTTAATAGGGTTCTAATGTTCGTACGAACTTTCGGTCCGTTCGCGGGTTCTGGTGCGAACCGAACCCGGGGGTGTTCGGCTCATCACTACTCAAGATTAGAAATGAGATAGGCAGTCATAAATTAAAAGCTGTGTAAATTCCAGAAAATGTACCCTAGTTTGTAAACGCTATAACTTTTGCGCAAACCGATAAATATACGCTTATTGACATTTTTTTTACTAAAGACATGTGGCTGAATACATTTTGGCCTAAATGTATGACTAAAATTGAGTTTATTCGATTTTTCTTATAACAAAAAGTAGAAAATATCATTTTTTTTCAAAATTTTCGGTCTTTTTCCGTTTATATCGCAAAAAATAAAAATCGCAGAGGCAATCAAATACCATTAAAAGAAAGCTCTATTTGTGGGAAGAAAAGGACGCAAATTTCGTTTGGGTACAACATTGCATGTCCGCACAATTTACAGTTAAAGCAGCGCAGTGCAAAATTCTGAATTCACCTCTGGTCCTCTAGCTACCAAATGGTCCGGGGCTTAAGTGGTTAACATCTGGCTGATTCAGAAGGAATTTCCTATTAGCTAGCAACAAAGAGAAAACATCAGCAGAATTTGATATGTAGGATTATATTATGCATGTCATGTAAATCATTCAGAGGTTCAGGAATTGGTACATAAATAATTATTAAGCCAAAGCTTCCTAAACCACAGATTGAAAAAAAAAAAGTTTTTTTTTAATATTATCAGTGAACTTGGTAAATGTCTGCCAATTGATGTAATTTAATGTTAGAGCTGAACAAGCAGTGCATACTTATATGAGAACAGCTTTACCTTTCAAAAGATTTGTAATTCCGTGTAGCCAGTTTTTAGATCTAGATATCTAGATATCACTATCAGGCAGGATAACCAGGTTCTTCACTGCAGCATCAGCACAGCAAGCACATTGTCAGTCAGCTGATAGGACATTGAAGGACTAATAGAACAATAAGGCATTGTTTACACTTGCGGTTGGGAGGACAGTGAAAGCATGGTTCAACCACACATTTTTACTGCTCCCTCCTAAGACCTAATGGGTGCGTGTGTGCTTCCCCTTAACCATTTGCTAGCCGGGCTATAGCCGAATGATGGCTACAGCGCGGCCGTCTAGTTTTGGGAGGCCGCTATATGACAGCCTCCCGTGAACGCGCCTGCTGTGGGGTGCAGGCGGCGCGCTTTGTGATCATAGTGTCTGGAGGACACTGCTGATTACAGATTGAGGTAAAGAGCCAATCAGTGGCTCTTTACCACATGATCAGCTGTGTCCAATCACAGCTGATCACGGATGTAAATAGAAGCCGTTATTAGCACTCCTCATGCAGACAGCTCTATAAGGGTCATATACACTGATAATCAGGGCACTGAATGTCAGCGTCCTGATTATCAGTGCAGTCCCAACAGTGCCCACCAGTGCTGCCAATCAGTGCCCACCAGTTCTGCCAATCAGTGCCCACCAGTTCTGCCAATAAGTGCCCATCAGTGCTGCCAATATGAGCCCACCAGTGCTGCCAATAAGTGCCCATCAGTGCTGCTAATCAGTGCTCATCAGAGCCTCCTCATCAGTGTCACCTATCAGTGCCGCCTACCAGTGCCGCCTATCAGTGCCCATCAGTGCCACCTATCAGTGCCTATCAGAGTCGCCTATCAGTGCCACCTATCAGTGCCGCCTATCAATTCCTCCTCATCATTGCCCACCAGTGCCGCCTCATCAGTGCCCATTAGTGCAGCCTATCTGTGCCCATCAATGCCCATCAGTGCCGTCTCATCAGGGCCCATCAGTGCAGCCCATCAGTACCCATCAGTGCAGCCTCATCAGCGCACATCAGTGAAGGAGAAAAATTACCTGTTTGCAAAATTTTATAACAAACTATGGAAAAGTTTGTTGTTTTTTTCCCCAAAATGTTTGATCTTTATTCGTTGATATCACATTGACGCATCTGAAGTATGCCCAAACTTGAAACATTATAAATTATGTCATGATCCCAGACCCCTTGGTGTTTCCTTTATCCATTTTGACTTAAGGTTTTCTGTATTTTTACGCTAGGTTTGTCTGGCCTTCCTGTATAATTGTTTGCTAGTTTTTATTTTATACTGTGCTTATAATTATAATTTTAAATGCTGTTCTATTTGTGTCTTTATTATTTTATGTGCACCCTGTGCCTCATCCAATCTTTCTCCTCCTTTACCTGGAACCCTGTGCTTTGTATCTTTTAAACCCTGTTGCCTCCATGTATTATCTTGTAGAACTTAACTCTTCAATCCCTGTGTCCTTCACATTGAGTTTTAAGTATTGTGTGTCTACCTTCAACTAGCACTCACTTTTGCCCTATGTGTAATATTTTGCTTGTGTCACTTGCCTATACGTCCACTTCTGTCTACAATGAAAAATGTACCTACATACTCAGGAATATGCTACAGCTGTCAACCTTCTCCATCTCTTGTGGGGGCAAGCCCGTTCAATCTGAAAACTTTTTATATACCGGATCTCTGTTGTTTTTTCTCTCATCTTAGTCCTTACTTTTGGCCTTTTCTTTAACTCTGCTTCTCCCCCTAACCAATTTACATACAGCTATACCTCAAATCTTCAATATCTGGTTTCTTTTGGCTGTCTTCCCCAGATGACCAGAAGTTCTGTTCTGCCTAAAAAATTAATAAAGTGTGAGTAAGCCCAGGTTCACACTGGGCTGCCGGAGTGAAGCTGTGCGAGTTCAGCTGAACTCGCACGGCTTCACTCTCGCTTGTCAGTCTCGATTTCGGACGCGATTACAGAGACATCTGTGTCATCTATGTCAATGTAAATCATGGGCTGAAATCACAAAAAGTAGTACAGAAACTACTTTTTGAAATCGGTGCAGCGCCGCAGATGCAGCGTCGCACCGATTAGGACGGTGCCATTGCCGGAAATTGCCGGCAAATGCCGCCGATTTGAAATGCGATTTGACATGTCAAATCGCATGTCAAATCGCACCAGTGTGAAACAGGGCTAAAGACAAATTTTTAGGATAGATTAGGAAATGGCTGTGACTCCTGTCAGTATTGTTTCTGGGAGATTTCTCTTCACTTCCTGTCCCAGACACACAGCAGAAAGAAAGAATAAATGAAGGAAGGAAATACCTTCTTAGACATTTGTCACCACCACAAGAACAGGTTTATAAATGGAATATTTCCCCTAACCTCCTTTTCTTGTGACTTTTCAAAATGTTTACTTTTCCACCACTTTCTGTATTGGAGAAAATGGACACCAGGATCCTTAAAGGCTTGTTTCAAAAACTAAACAAAAAAAAAACAGACATATTATACTTACCTACTCTGTACAGTTGGTTCTGTACAGAGCAGCCCGGATCCTCCTCTTCTCCGGTCCCTCTTTGCTGCTCCTAGCACCTCCGTCCTATCGAGTGCCCCCACAGTCAGCAGCTTCCTATGGGGGCACTAGAGCCGAGTCACAGCTCTGTGTGTCCATTCAGACACAGAGCCCCAAGCCAGCCCTGCCCCTTCTCTCCCCTGATTGCCTGACTGAGTTTGATTGACAGCCACAGGAGCCAATGGTGCCGCTGCTGTGTCTCAGCCAATCAGGAGGAGTGTCCCGGAGGGCTTAGACCAGCCCTCAAAAATTCCACTCGCCTGCTCGCATTTTGCGACGGGCTGCCTGTGGGCGAGGGGGGGGCGAGCACCCCCGATAGCCTGGGTGGAATGGGAGTCCTTCTCCCAGTGATTGCGGAGGGGAAGATAGAGAGAGAGAGCTGCCCGGATGATCAGAGCGCAGCGCAGGGAACACAATGATAACAGATTTCCTTTCACATTGCCGTGTTCCCCGATGCTCACTGTCAGATATAGCCCCGCCTCCTGGTCCCGGGACTTTGATAGACGGATCACCCATCCAATCCCGGTGATGGGTGATCTGTCAATCAAAGTTCCCCGGCCAGGAGGCGGGGCTGTATATGACGTTGAGCGGCGGGAACACAGCAATTGAAATGAAAGCTGTTATCGCTGTGTTCCCTGTTCTGCGCTCTGATCATCCGGGTGGCTCTCCTGTTCCTCTTCTCCCCTGCACAGGAAGGCTGCATAGTGGGTGGACACAGGCTACATGGTGGGCACAAGGCTGCATGGTGGACACACGGCTGAATGGTGGGCACAAGGCTGCAGGGTGGGCACAAGGCTGCATTGGTGGACACAAGGCTGGATGGTGGACACAAGGCTGCATGGTGGACAAAAGTTTGAATGGTGGACACAAGGCTGCATTGGTAGACAACAGGCTGCATGGTCGGCACAAGGCTGCATGGTGGGCATAAGGCTGCATGGTGGGCAAACAGCTGCATGGTGGGCAAAAGCCTGCATGGTGGGCACAAGGCTGCATTAATGGACACAAGGCTGCATTGGTAGGCACAGGGCTGAATTGGTGGGCACATTGCTGCATTGGTGGACACAAGGCTGAATTGGTGGGCACAAGGCTGCATTGGTGGACACAAGGCTGCATTGGTGGGCACAGGCAGCCTGCATTGGTGGGCATGGATAAAGTTGTTGTTGTTGTTAATATTTATATTTATAACTTAATTCTGCATAAAACATTTAAGTGTCATTTCATGAGATTTATAAAGGGCGTGTTTGGGGGCAGAATTAGGGGCGGGCGGGCTGGGTGGGGCAACTGGTGGCGAGTAACCCTTGAGGCCTGGCTAGTAGCTCCGGACTTGAAATTTTGAGCCCTGGCTTAGACATTCGTGGACATCGCTCAGGTAAGTAATTAGGGGGTGCTGGGAAAGCTGCTACACACAGAAGGTTTTTTATCTTAATGCATATATATATATATTATAACATAAGATAGTAACAGGTGCAGACAACTTTTACACTGCTTGATCTGACCTTTCTGTACTTTTGCTCCTTCCTAAATGACTCTAATTGTCATCAGTCACAATACATCTGTCACTATTACTTCTACACTGTTCAAATAAATGGGGAGCTATTTAGATAATAAAGTGTTATGAGAGAGCATAAAATAACATTGAACAGATGGCAGAAAACGTGCATTACGCACACTTCATGTGGCTGAAACATTTTGTTCTAAATATTCTTAATGGTATTTTCTTGATTAGACACAGTATATGGTTTTTATATAGATAAAGACTGGTGGGAATTTGTAAAATAAAAGATCACTTTAATAAATCTTTACAAGTAAGTACAATGTTTACTATCATGAGGATAATAAATATAAATTATCATATATTTAGCAGTCTAGAGGATTTATACTACCTTTTCTGGGAAGTCAGTCTATTCTTCACACTCTTCTGTAGAGTATAATATTGATTTATTATCAATAACACATGTCTAAACTGTCTGTCATTAAAAGCTTGTTGGTGTTCTTGTTGCATAACTGAGCAACAAAACTAGTAGAGCTGAAATCCCTGTTATTAAGCTAGAGAGAACATTAAAGTTAGACATTCTCATGCCAATAAAAATGCAATTTAAGCGATGTGATATTTTCATGAATTTCTTGTAACAACTTCAATATTTAGTGGTTTGCCATGACTGTTAACAATTCTTTCTACATTTAAACCAGTTAGCTATCACATGGAGGGTTTCTCGAGTTCCTTCTGAGGTCAATTTTAAATTGTTTTCTTTTCTCCGTAAAAAAAGAAACACAGGATACAATGTGTATGTAACATATCTAATCCTGAGATTGATCCTTGATCCAAGCAGTGTAATTCCTGGAAAGATGGGCAGACAATTTTTATTCATTGATGTGCCTCTTCCAGATCAAGGGATGCCATGACTACCTTTATTTGTTAGTATTGGATGTACTGTGATAACTCACCATTTACTGAACTAGGTGCTCATGGTGCTAGTAGAACTATCAAGTAACAGAAAATGGCCTTTCCTTTTTTTTTGTATCAAATTAGGCTTGTAATGGTGTCTGAGGTCCTGGAGGTTGAAAACAGGCAAGGACTGTCCCATACATGAACTATCCTCTCAATAATAAAAACCAGAATCCAAGGGGCAATGAATTAAAGTAACCTGCCATGCTTTGAGACAAGCTGATATCAGCCTGACAACTTGGTTCTATTTTTCCTTTAAAAATGGTTAATCAAAAACATAAATACTGTTTAGATTTTTATTTTATTTTTTGGCATGAAATGGGCATCAATTTTACAGAAATGTTTTTTTTTTTAAAACCTAAGCATTAATCTTAAGTGCATGTATTAGCCACCATTGTAATAGTTGTTTACAGCAACCCGACTATTGTTTCAGGTCTTGTTGGTCCCGTTGATGAAAAATTGTTTTGTGTCAAAGAACAATTGTTATAGTTTGGGGCATGGAAATATAATTTCTTCTCCTTCCTATTGCTTCCGAAGATGCAGTCAGATGGGAATGGTGTTACATTTGTGGTTTACATTCCCTGATATATTCCATTACTATAGTGAATTTTACCAAGAACACTAGGCTTGCCCTCCTAAATGATCCTATTGACAACGTTTCCAGACATACTAAAAAGCTAACCTATTTTATGTATTTGGTGGCTAAACTAGCAATAGCTACAGCTTGGAAGAGTCCTGTTGTGGATCTCTTTTTGATGAAGCTCAAATTAACCTGGATAATTCTTAATGAAAAAATGGTCAGCATACTAAAAGATACACAATCAAAGTTTGAGAAGGTCTGGAATTTGTTTATTCTATAAATGCAAATTTCCGCTTGATGACGAGGGGCTTTGGATGGGACAGAGGCGGAAGCTAGAACAGACTCTCTCCTTTATCAATTTTTTCCCTTTCCTTCCCTTCTTCTTTCAGCTACTTCTTCATTATTGTCAGTTTATGAGCCTTTTGTCTTGTACCCAATTGTATGTCACTGGCAGGTTGTGTGTGTTAATTATAGTATTGATGATGTTCCAGCTTTTCTCTTTCAATGGTGCTAGATATGCTGAAAAGTCACAGTAATGATTAAGACTTCATATACTCATACTTCTTTTATTTTATAGGTTCCACTGTATTTAAGTTCTCCCTGCAATAAGATCTAAGATATTCAATGTGGATTGTCTTGTATAGAATGCGCATGCCTTCTGAACGCTGTTCTCCTTTTGTTTATACACTGTATACTGATCCATTACTGGGTACTTTTTCAGATATCTATATCAGATTTGTTAAACTTTTCTCTGAAAAACATAATAAATAGAGTTGGGCGAATGATTCAGACTGAGCATGAGTTCGGGCCGAACATTGCCTGTTCACCCGTTCGATGAACACCGCATTATCGGGGCGTTCGACTGTTTGTACGGCCCGCCGAACGACCACAATGCACTGCGCCATTGAACAGTGCATTGGAAGCCCTGATTGGCTGAAGCAATGAAAGCTTTGCCCAATCAGGGCAGATAACACTGTCAGAGCCATGATTGGACACTGTGATGATGACAATATCCAATCATGGCTCATTGCTCTTAATACCACCACACACGGCCATTTGCAGTGTGATATTTGCATGGAGAGAGATAGAACAGGGCTCTGTTCAGTGCTACTAGCGAGCTAGTGTGCTATAATGTACTATTGTGATTCTATTGTGTGAGTATAGAGTGTCAATTTGGTGTGAATCTGTGCAATGTGATTGTAGTGGGACCGTTTATTTTTACTTCAGTGTCAGTTTAGTGTGAATCGAGTGATAGTGCAGTGAGTGTAGTGGGATCATTCATGTTTACTTTAGTGTCATTTTATTTTGTCAGGGTTTCCTGCAGTATATTTTAGTGCATTACTGCATGTTTACCACAGTATATTGCAGTGCATTATTGCAGGTTTACCACAGCATATTTCAGTGCCTCATTGCATGTTTACCACAGTATACAGTATTGCAGTATGTTGATGCACATTTACCGCAATATATTTCAGTGCGTTGGTGCACGTTTACTGCAGTATATTGCAGTGTGGTACTGCTCTTTTAAGCAGTATATTTTAGTGAGTTGGTGCACGCTTACCGCAGTATACTTCAGTGCATTACTGCACGTTAAATGCAGTATATTTCAGTGCGTTATTGCAGGTTTAGCACAGTATGCTACAGTGCGTTAATGCACATTTAATGCAGTATATTTCAGTGCATTATTGCAGGTTTACCGCACTATATTGCAGTGTATTAGTGCAGGTATAACACAGCATATTTCAGTGCGTTGGTGCACATTTACTGCAGTATATTGCAGTGCGTTACTGCACAGTTAACGCAGTATATTTTAGTGCGTTACTGCACGTTTAACACAGTTTATTTCAGTGCATTATTGCAGGTTTGCTGCAGTATAGTGCATGTTTAACGCAATATATTTCAGTGTGTTGTTTACTGCAGTATATTACAGTGCTTTAGTGCACGTTTAATGCAGTATATATCAGTATGTTACTGCACGTTTTTTATAATCTTTATTTTTCATATATATAAACATTCATACACACAAAGAAAAATGAAAAAAGAGAAAATTGGGGATGGTCCATAGTTCTATAACACAACAAAGTAAGGTGAAAAAATTCCCATTTGCACAATAAAAAAGGTGGATGGAGAACCTCCACGCCATACCATAGGAGCCCATGAACTTCTATTCACTACAAGAATAATGGATCCATGGTTCCCATTTAGCATAGAACTTTGAGTGCCATGAAAGATGCACTGCACAAGGTCATCCTGAATCGGGACCATAGTTATTTTAGATAATAATAAAGCCCTAAGCTCCACCCAGAATGGCCTAATCTTGGGACACTTCCACCAAATATGGATTTGGGATCCCTGTAGCCCACAACCTCGCCAGCATCTATCTGAGGTTGAGGGGTATGCAATTGCCAACATCTTTGGGACCCTGTACCACCTAGACAGGAATTCATAATTATTCTCCTGTATTTTAATACATATCAAAGATGTATGTACCAATCTTAGCATATCCAGTTTCTGTGGCTCTGTAAAATTGCTTTTCAACTCTGATTCCCACTCCCCAAAAAATTGAAGGCCCGTAGATACATTATGTTTATTTAGCAGTTTATAAGAGGTAGATAGCAAGCCTCTATTCGTAGGCTGTTTACACTATAGAGATTCAAAATTGGTGAGAGATTCCACCATTCTAATTCCTCAAAGATGAGCAGTACAAAGTGGAAACACACCAAATGACTCGCTGAGATCTCTCAGCAGGCACAATCTCAAATTCTGCAAAAAATTAAGGCAACTGATCACATAAGAAAATGTGACCTGACACACCAGTAATGGTAGGCCTCCACCCCTTTGAACAAAATTCATAAGATTTATTTTCACAAACATGTTGACAATACCATATTTTTAAAAAAACATTTGTATCTGAATAATTTGACATTGTTATACACTCCAATTTGGAGTGCTCAAAAAAAAAATTACACATCAGGTAACAGGAGGGTCACTTTGGTTTTGGTTTATTTGTTTGTTTTTTTGAGCACTCCAAATTGGAGTGTATCACAATGTCAAATTATTCAGTACAAAATAGGTTTTTGTACTAAAAAAAAGGGGGGGAAGGGGATTGGTGGGACTTTATATGAAGCCATGGCCTGGTAAGGCCATGTGCCTCCATTTCTGTCAATATACGTGAACAAAACAGAAGGTTGGGACTTTGAGCGAAGCACGAGACTTTCAAAAGAGTAGCTTGATGAATGTAGCATGTTTATTAGTTTATATACATTATTTATTTCATATAAAAACGTGTACAAACAGGATCTCAAAGTCTAATTGAAAACAGTTAACATGATACTAACACAGGTAGCAGTAGATATCACAGGGTTATAATTCCATAATTCATCAAAATTGATATATATATATACACACATATAATTATTATGAAAAAAGCCTGCCTGGCCTATGGCCTCATGAATCCCTATCATGATGGGTAAAAACATGTAATAGATAATAAACTCATGAAAAATTATGGGGAACACAGCATATGTTATCTCTACACGTTCCATGGCTTGTGGCCAATCTTCAGGAGCAAGCGCGTGATGTATCTGAAATAAAAAAAAAAATATATATATATATATATATATATATATATATATATATATAGTTTTACTTATATTGACAAATAAGGAAGTAGGGTAAAGACACTCCCCCCGGGGTTTTAACTTACATGGGTCTGTGCAATTGTAGGTATAGTGCCGACAAACACGAGTCATCCAAGCGCAATATGGCCA
Organism: Rana muscosa; assembly: GCA_029206835.1. NCBI lineage: Eukaryota > Metazoa > Chordata > Amphibia > Anura > Ranidae > Rana > Rana muscosa. Next base: position 373,767,332 of record CM055116.1, read on the forward strand.
GGAGCTGTGGCGGCAGGCTCAGCGGCGGCAGCGGACACAGACCACACCCACAGAGGATCCAGGCAAGCAGGGCTCTGGTGATTAGGGATGAGCACGTTGTTCGAGTCGAACATAGGTTCGACTCGAACATCGGCTGTTCGCGCGTTCGGCGAACAACGAACGATTTGGGCCGTTCGAGTGACGCGAACGGCCCACAATACACTGCGCCATCGCAGTGTAATCCCGGCGCTGTGATTGGCCAAGCATGCACTGTGACCCTGCATGCTTGGCCAATCACAGCGCCGGCAGCGAGGAGAGCAATGATTGGCCACAGGCAGGATGCCTGTGGCCAATTATAGCTGAGGGGGTTTAGTACACGCCCCACACTATAAAAGGCCGCCAGCGCGGCGGCCTCGTGTAGTGTGTTCCGGAGCAGGGAAAGTGAAGGATAGGCAGGGACAGTGTCAAATCCATTCTTTGCTAAACCTTGTGTGTAGGGACAGAGAAGGATAGGCAGGGAGAGTGTCAGTGTCATATTCTTTGCTAAACCTTGTGTGTAGGGAGAGAGAAGGATAGGCAGGGAGAGTGTCAGTGTCATATACTTTGATAAACCTTGTGTGCAGGGGGAGAGAAGGATAGGCAGGGGACAGTGTCAGTGTCATATTCTTTGCTAAACCTTGTGTGCAGGGAGAGAGAAGGATAGGCAGGGGACAGTGTCATTGTTGCTAAGCCTCCTGCATATTATACACCTGAAGTTAGCCCGTGTTGCTGCTTTTTCCTGGTGTGTTACACCAACAGGATTTTGCGGCACTTACAGCGGGCGGAGTGTGCCTCCTGACCATATTACACCTGAACTTAGCCTGTATTGCTGCTTTTTCCTGGTGTGTTACACCAACAGGATTTTGCGGCACTTACAGCGGGCGGAGTGTGCCTCCTGACCATATTACACCTGAACTTAGCCTGTATTGCTGCTTTTTCCTGGTGTGTTACACCAACAGGATTTTGCGGCACTTACAGCGGGCGGAGTGTGCCTCCTGACCATATTACACCTGAACTTAGCCTGTATTGCTGCTTTTTCCTGGTGTGTTACACCAACAGGATTTTGCAGCACTTACAGCGGGCGGAGTGTGCCTCCTGACCATATTACACCTGAACTTAGCCTGTATTGCTGCTTTTTCCTAGTGTGTTACACCAACAGGATTTTGCGGCACTTACAGCGGGCGGAGTGTGCCTCCTGACCATATTACACCTGAACTTAGCCTGTATTGCTGCTTTTTCCTGGTGTGTTACACCAACAGGATTTTGCGGCACTTACAGCGGGCGGAGTGTGCCTCCTGACCATATTACACCTGAACTTAGCCTGTATTGCTGCTTTTTCCTGGTGTGTTACACCAACAGGATTTTGCGGCACTTACAGCGGGCGGAGTGTGCCTCCTGACCATATTACACCTGAACTTAGCCTGTATTGCTGCTTTTTCCTGGTGTGTTACACCAACAGGATTTTGCGGCACTTACAGCGGGCGGAGTGTGCCTCCTGACCATATTACACCTGAACTTAGCTTGTATTGCTGCTTTTTCCTGGTGTGTTACACCAACAGGATTTTGCGGCACTTACAGCGGGTGGAGTGTGCCTCCTGACCATATTACAGGGACATTACTGCGCCCACCAAGACTAACTGTGAGGCCTTACAGTGTTGTGTCAACACCACCACCACCACCACCACCAAAGGCCCAATTTTTTAGCCCCTGTTCAACAGGGGCATGCAATTACAATTCTTGATCTAATAATTCACAGCAGGGCCCATTCATGCGCCCACCAAGAGTAACTGTGAGGGCTCACAGTGTTGTGGCAACACCAACATGTAAGGGGCAAATTTCAGCTGAGTATATACGGCAGGCCCCTACTTTCAAACATCCAACTTACAAACGACTCCTCCTTGCAAACGGAAGGATACAACAGGAAGTGAGAGGAAATCTACCCCTAGGAAGGCAAATTCTCTCCTGTAAGAGTTAATATGGGAAAAAAAGTGTCTCCTCTCCACTGATGCTTTATCACCAATTCTTGGTTCAATAAAAACCCCAAATTTTCAAAAAACATTTGTCATTAGGACGGAAAGTGAGGTGAACTGTTCTGAACAGGTGCACACTGCACAGACAGCAAAACAAATGTTACAGGGGTGATAACCCTTCCCTATTTTTTCCAAAAAGCTTAAAAATAGATTTTTTGGCTGGAGCTACGCTTAAACAATGTACCTGTTCACAATTACAAACAGATTCTACATAAGAACAAACCTACAGTCCCTGTCTTGTATGCACCGCCTGTATACGGCTGTTCAGAGTATATAGGGCCTTTTTTATTTTGTGTGCGGGGTTCCCCTTAATATCCATACAAGACCCAAAGGGGCTGGTAATGGGCTGGGGTAGGGGGGGGGGCTGTGATGGGGTAGCTATGCCATTTTTCTTAAAGATTTTCATCCATATTACCGGGACCAGACATTACATTAAAGCCGCAAGCAGTTTTAAATGGCTTTTTTTCCTTTAGAAATGTAATTTTGTGCAGGGACAGTTCTAAACACGGGAAACACGTGGCACTTCACAGGCATACTTTAGACACCCCCCAGGAACGATATTTAAAGGAATATTTGACTTTTTTTTTTTCACTTTATGCATCATTAAAATGACTGCTCCCAAAAAACGGCAGTTTTTAAAACTTTTTTTGGATTGATACATGTCCCCTGGTGTAGAACCTGGGTTCCCAAACCCTTTTTAGGACAATAACATGCATATTAGTCGTTATAATTAGCACTTTAGATTTCCAACGTTCGCATCCATTGTATTTAATAGGGTTCTAAAGTTCGTGCGAACTTTCGGTCCGTTCACGGGTTCTGGTGCGAACCGAACCCGGGGGTGTTCGGCTCATCACTACTGGTGATGTGGAGTGAAGGTGGTTGAGCCAAATAAGTGTGGTCTGTATGGGAATATGTGTAAAAAAGAAACCATGGTTGGGGTGACAGTGATAAGTTAATTGGGAGTGAGTGCAGAGTGAGAATGGTGAAAAGGGGGGCCGAGATGTGGCAGGTAAAAGACGTGAAGAGAAAACCAACACCAGTGCAAGAAGTGCAAAACAAACAATCTAATGAGTCACATAAATGTGGGTAGATACCTGATGTAGGGAGAGAAATAGGACCAGGGTCCACGTGGTGCCCTGGGTGCAAGAGAACCCTGAGTGCCCAGCCCCCTAATGGGAGGAAACCTAAATAGGCACCGCCATTAAGCAGCCGCCAAGGTCACGCACACGTGTAGTGCGGGGAGGAGGTGCCTAGGTGACCCGCCGCCCTGGAAGCGGCGCCGTACCCTCCACAGAGCTCGCATATTACACCTGAACTTAGCCTGTATTGCTGCTTTTTCCTGGCCCACAATACACTGCGCCATCGCAGTGTAATCCCGGCACTGTGATTGGCCAAGCATGCACTGTGACCCTGCATGCTTGGCCAATCACAGCGCCGGCAGCGAGGAGAGCAATGATTGGCCACAGGCAGGATGCCTGTGGCCAATTATAGCTGAGGGGGTTTAGTACACGCCCCACACTATAAAAGGCCACCAGCGCGGCGGCCTCGTGTAGTGTGTTCCGGAGCAGGGAAAGTGAAGGATAGGCAGGGACAGTGTCAAATCCATTCTTTGCTAAACCTTGTGTGTAGGGACAGCGAAGGATAGGCAAGGAGAGTGTCAGTGTCATATTCTTTGCTAAACCTTGTGTGTAGGGAGAGAGAAGGATAGGCAGGGAGAGTGTCAGTGTCATATACTTTGATAAACCTTGTGTGCAGGGGGAGAGAGGGATAGGCAGGGGACAGTGTCAGTGTCATATTCTTTGCTAAACCTTGTGTGCAGGGAGAGAGAAGGATAGGCAGGGAGAGTGTCAGTGTCATATACTTTGATAAACCTTGTGTGCAGGGAGAGAGAAGGATAGGCAGGGGACAGTGTCATTGTTGCTAAGCCTCCTGCACATTATACACCTGAACTTAGCCTGTATTGCTGCTTTTTCCTGGTGTGTTACACCAACAGGATTTTGCAGCACTTACAGCGGGCGGAGTGTGCCTCCTGACCATATTACACCTGAACTTAGCCTGTATTGCTGCTTTTTCCTGGTGTGTTACACCAACAGGATTTTGCGGCACTTACAGCGGGCGGAGTGTGCCTCCTGACCATATTACACCTGAACTTAGCCTGTATTGCTGCTTTTTCCTGGTGTGTTACACCAACAGGATTTTGCGGCACTTACAGCGGGCGGAGTGTGCCTCCTGACCATATTACACCTGAACTTAGCCTGTATTGCTGCTTTTTCCTGGTGTGTTACACCAACAGGATTTTGCGGCACTTACAGCGGGCGGAGTGTGCCTCCTGACCATATTACACCTGAACTTAGCCTGTATTGCTGCTTTTTCCTGGTGTGTTACACCAACAGGATTTTGCGGCACTTACAGCGGGCGGAGTGTGCCTCCTGACCATATTACACCTGAACTTAGCCTGTATTGCTGCTTTTTCCTGGTGTGTTACACCAACAGGATTTTGCGGCACTTACAGCGGGCGGAGTGTGCCTCCTGACCATATTACACCTGAACTTAGCCTGTATTGCTGGTTTTCCCATTTCCCTGCAGGTCATTAGAATGTCTGGAAGGCAAACAAGGAGAGGCAGACAGTCAGGAGCCAATAAAAGAGGGCAAGCAGGCTCTGTGTCTAGAGACAACAGTGCTGGTCGTGGACCCGGCGCATCGCCATCAGCACGTGGCCATGGGACACGCTTGTCCTTCTTTTCGGCAGCTGGACGTGTTGAGCCGCATCATGCCGAAGACTTGGTAGAGTGGATGACCAAGCCCTCCTCATCCTCCTCATCCTCTCTCACCCAGGCTCAGGGTAGTGGCAAAGCAGCTGCCAAAGCAACCTCTTCTCTGGTATCATTATCTTCATTAGTCAATCCTTCCCTAGACCCACCATGCCCTCCTCCTGAGGAGTCCCCCGAACTGTTTGAGCACAGTGTTGGGTACATGCTCCAGGAGGATGCCCAGCGTTTGGAAGGATCTGATGATGATACCCAGCTAGAGGAAGGCAGTAGCGTGAGAGCAGAGAGAGGGGATGCTCAAGAAGGACACCAATCTGTCAGTCATGTTCCAGCAGCTGCAGCATACTGCCAGATTGGCTCCAGTGATGAGGAGGGAGGGGATGATGAGGTCACTGACTCCACTTGGGTGCCTAATAGGAGAGAGGAGGAGGAGGAGGAGGAGGATGAGGAGGAGGCACATCTTCAACGAGGCAGGATGCCCTCAGGGGGCCAGCGTAAGGGCAGCACACCGACGGAATCACACCGCAGAGCTCCGCCTGTGCAGGGCGCTGCCTCTGCCCGTTATTCAAAAAGTTCTTTGGTGTGGGCCTTTTTTGAGTCGAGTGCATCAGACCGCACAGCTGCTGTTTGCAACATATGTCTCAAGCGTATATCGCGTGGCCAAAACATCACCCGCTTGGGCACCACATGCTTGACCAGACATATGTTGACCTGCCATGCAGCTCGTTGGCAAGCCTACCTTAAAGACCCACACCAAAGAACAAAGCGGACCTCTTCTTGCACCGCATTAGCTGGGATCTCCAACCCCACTATACCTTCAGTCCTCTCTGAAACCTGCTCTGAGAGGAATGAAGGTGTAGAATTAGGTGTGTCACAGCCAAGTACTTGCGGGCACTCTGCTAGCAGTACACCGACGTCTGATTCTAGCAGGCAAATTTCCCTGCCCCAGCTGCTGGACCGTCGAAAGAAGTTCACTCCCAGCCATCCACATGCCCAGCGGTTGAATGCTAGCTTGGCTAAATTGCTAGCGCTTCAACTGCTGCTTTTTCAGTTGGTAGACTCGGCCCCTTCCGTGAGTTTGTGCAATGTGCGGTTCCTCAGTGGCAGGTTCCCAAACGCCACTTTTTCTCACGGAAGGCGATTCCGGCTCTCTACCGGCATGTGGAAGGCAATGTCTTGGCCTCGCTGGACAGGGCGGTCAGCTGTAAGGTGCATATTACCGCTGACTCATGGTCCAGCAGGCATGGACAGGGACGTTACCTTTCTTTTACGGCCCATTGGGTCACTCTTTTGGCAGCTGGGAAGGATGCAGGACAAGGTGCAGTAGTGTTGGAGGTTGTTCCACCGCCACGCCTCCAAAATGCTACTACTGGTTGTGACACACCTCTGTCCTCCACCCCCTCCTCTTCTTCTTCCTCCGTGGCCTCTTCCTGTGCTTTGTCCTCGGAACCAGCGGTGCTCCATAGGCGTTCAAGGGGCTACGCAAGTACGCAGGCAAAAAGATGCCATGCCGTGCTTGCGCTGGTGTGTTTGGGGGACAGGAGACACACTGGGGCAGAGGTTCTGTCTGCTCTGCAGGGGCAGGCCGAGAGGTGGTTGACGCCACGCCAGCTTAAGCCAGGGACAACTGTGTGGCTCACGTCCTTAACCTGGTGGTGCAGTGGTTCTTGGGCAGGTACCCAGGCTTACAGGATGTCCTGAGGCAGGCCAGGAAAGTCTTTGTGCATTTCCGCAGATCTTATAATGCCAGTGCTCGCCTGGCTGAGCTGCAAAAGGAGTTGAACCTGCCCAAGAACCGCCCAAGAACCGCCTTATATGTGACATGCCCACCAGGTGGAACTCAACGTTGGCCATGCTGCAGCGGCTGCACACGCAGCAGAGGGCCATCAATGAGTACCTGTGCGACTACGGCACCAGGACAGGGTCAGGGGAGCGCAGGTTTTTTTCACCACGCCAGTGGGGCATGATCAGGGATGCATGCACTGTCCTGACACCATTTGAGGAGGCCACAAGGATGGTGAGCAGTGACAGTGCATGCATCAGTGACACTGTACCTCTTGTCCACCTGTTGGAACATACGCTGCGTGGAATAATGGACAGGGCACTTGAGGCAGAACAAAGGCAGGAAGAGGAGGACTTCCTTGCCTCTCAAGGCCCCCTTTACCCAGAAAGTGTTCCTTCTGTCCCACCCATCGCACAGGAAGAAGAGGAGGAGGAGGAGGAGGAGGATTGTGTCAGCATGGAGGTGGAGCCTGGCACTCAGCATCATCAGCAGCAGTCTTTTAGGGATGATTTACAGTCCCAAGAAACCAGTGGACTTGTATGTGGCTGGGAGGAGGTGGCTGCGGATCATGTCGTCCTTAGTGACCCAGAGGACTCCGGACCGAATGCCTCAGCTAACCTACGCTGCATGGCCTCCCTGATCCTGCAAAGTCTGCGGAAGGATCCTCGTATTCTTCGGATCAAGGAGAGGGACCATTACTGGCTGGCCACTCTCCTTGATCCACGGTACAAGGGTAAGGTTGCGGACCTTATCTTACCGTTGCAGAGGGAGCAGAGGATGAGACAACTCCTGGAGGCCTTGCAGAAAGGTCTGTGCAACGCGTTCCCAGAGACTGGGAGGTTACAAACTCCTGGTCCTGGACAACGAGTTGCTGAGGCTTCGGTCAGTCAAAGAAGGAGCGGTGGGGAAGGTGGCCGTCTGACCGATGCGTTCAGACAATTCTTTAGTCCGCAGCCCCAAGGTATGATCGGTTCCAGCAACCATCGCCAGCGTCTGATATACATGGTGCAGGTAAACCTAGGGGCAGGGTCAGACTTGGACACCTTCCCCACCGAAAATCCTCTGGCTTACTGGGTCTTGAGGATGGATCACTGGCCAGAGCTTGCACAGTATGCAATTGAGCTACTGGCCTGTCCTGCATCCAGCGTTCTTTCAGAACGCACATTCAGTGCTGCTGGAGGATTTGTCACGGATCACAGGGTGCGCCTGTCCACCGACTCTGTTGATCGACTGACCTTCATAAAGATGAACCAGTCTTGGATCACCACCAGCTACCAAACACCTGAAGCTGATATAACAGACTAATTTATTTTCAAATGTCACATCCCTTCAAGACTGATGCTGATGCTGAGAGACTGTCCTGTTATGTTGACTGACTATCCTCCTCCTCAATGATCCGATTGATGATGATAGCTTGGAAGAACATTTTTGTTTCTGGGTGCCGCCACCAGTGGCTAAGGCCCAATTTTTCAGCCCCTGTTTAACAGGGGCGTGTTATTAAAATTTTTTATGCAATGCTTTGCAGCAGGGCTCATTCCTGCACTCCAACTAGAGTATCTGGGAGTGGTTGCAGTGTCGTGGCACCAGCACCAGTGGCTAAGGCCCAATTTTTCAGCCCCTGTTTAACAGGGGCGTGTAATTACAATTTTTGATGCAATACTTTGCAACAGGGCTCATTGCTGTGCTCCAAGTATAGTATCTGTGAGGGGTTGCAGTGTTGTAGTACCAGTGCCTAAGGCCCAATTTTTATGACCCTGTTTAACAGGGGCATGTAATTACAATTCTTGATCTAATAATTCACAGCAGGGCCCATTACTGCGCCCACCAAGACTAACTGTGAGGCCTTACAGTGTTGTGTCAACACCACCACCACCACCACCACCAAAGGCCCAATTTTTTAGCCCCTGTTCAACAGGGGCATGCAATTACAATTCTTGATCTAATAATTCACAGCAGGGCCCATTCATGCGCCCACCAAGAGTAACTGTGAGGGCTCACAGTGTTGTGGCAACACCAACATGTAAGGGGCAAATTTCAGCTGAGTATATACGGCAGGCCCCTACTTTCAAACATCCAACTTACAAACGACTCCTCCTTGCAAACGGAAGGATACAACAGGAAGTGAGAGGAAATCTACCCCTAGGAAGGCAAATTCTCTCCTGTAAGAGTTAATATGGGAAAAAAAGTGTCTCCTCTCCACTGATGCTTTATCACCAATTCTTGGTTCAATAAAAACCCCAAATTTTCAAAAAACATTTGTCATTAGGACGGAAAGTGAGGTGAACTGTTCTGAACAGGTGCACACTGCACAGACAGCAAAAAAAATGTTACAGGGGTGATAACCCTTCCCTATGTTTTCCAAAAAGCTTAAAAATAGATTTTTTGGCTGGAGTTACGCTTAAACAATGTACCTGTTCACAATTACAAACAGATTCTACATAAGAACAAACCTACAGTCCCTGTCTTGTATGCACCGCCTGTATACGGCTGTTCAGAGTATATAGGGCCTTTTTTATTTTGTGTGCGGGGTTCCCCTTAATATCCATACAAGACCCAAAGGGGCTGGTAATGGGCTGGGGTAGGGGGGGGGGGCTGTGATGGGGTAGCTATGCCATTTTTCTTAAAGATTTTCATCCATATTACCGGGACCAGACATTACATTAAAGCCGCAAGCAGTTTTAAATGGCTTTTTTTCCTTTAGAAATGTAATTTTGTGCAGGGGCAGTTCTAAACACGGGAAACACGTGGCACTTCACAGGCATACTTTAGACACCCCCCAGGTACGATATTTAAAGGAATATTTGACTTTTTTTTTCACTTTATGCATCATTAAAATGACTGCTCCCGAAAAACTGCAGTTTTTAAAACTTTTTTTGGATTGATACATGTCCCCTGGTGTAGAACCTGGGTTCCCAAACCCTTTTTAGGACAATAACATGCATATTAGTCGTTATAATTAGCACTTTAGATTTCGAACGTTCGCATCCATTGTATTTAATAGGGTTCTAAAGTTTGTGCAAACTTTCGGTCCGTTTGCGGGTTCTGGTGCGAACCGAACCCGGGGGTGTTCGGCTCATCACTACTGGTGATGTGGAGTGAAGGTGGTTGAGCCAAATAAGTGTGGCCTGTATGGGAATATGTGTAAAAAGGAAACCATGGTTGGGATGACAGTGATAAGTTAATTGGGAGTGAGTGCAGAGTGAGAATGGTGAAAAGGGGGGCCGAGATGTGGCAGGTAAAAGACGTGAAGAGAAAACCAACACCAGTGCAAGAAGTGCAAAACAAACAATCAAATGAGTCACATAAATGTGGGTAGATACCTGATGTAGGGAGAGAAATAGGACCAGGGTCCACATGGTGCCCTGGGTGTAAGAGAACCCTGAGTGCCCAGCCCCCTAATGGGAGGAAACCTAAATAGGCTCCGCCATTAAGCAGCCGCCAAGGTCACGCACACGTGCAGTGCGGGGAGGAGGTGCCTAGGTGACCCGCCGTCCTGGAAGCAGCGCCGTACCCTCCACCGAGCTCGCAGAGATGGAGAGTACTCCCCCTGGCGCGAAAGCGCCATGAGAACGCTGCACGCTCAGTGTGTGTGGTGTGATGTCTATGCGCAATGATGGCACACCCGCTCCCCAAATACAGCCGCCCAACAGAGGGCAAGGGGAGGGGGGAAGGAGGCTGCCAGTGCGTGTCGCAGCTCCCAGACAAGACGAGAAGGGGCGACCCACGGATGCCAGCTCACCCACCACCAAGAGGCAGCAAGACAGCACACTTTTTGGGGATAGAATGAATTCATTGCCAAATAAAAAAATATAAATAATAAGACTAATAATGATGATAAAAAAATTGACAGGTTAGCCTACCATGGGCCAACTAGAGGCAAAAGAATAGTATAGGCAATAATATTAAGTAAAACACTGCCACGTGCTTCCATCCCTAAATTGAATACTAAAAAAAGGGGGGGAAAGACGAAGAGGATTGGTGGGACTTTATATGAAGCCATGGCCTGGTAAGGCCATGCACCTCCATCCCTGTCTATATACAAGAACAAAACAGAAGGTTGGACTTTGAGCGAAACACGTGACTGCAAAAGAGTTACTTGATGAATGTAGGATATTTATTAATTCATATACATTATTTAGTTCATATAAAAAAGTGTACACTTTTTTATATGAACTAAATGTAGCAAGGTGTTACTTTGCACGTAGCTTATGGACTACAGTTTGTGCCTATAAGAACTTTGTTTTTTTCATTACCCGTTTGCCCCACACTGCTGCAAGTTGTTGGGTTCAGCTATGGTAGGACAATGCATGACGGACCTTGTGGGGCGGAGAGACAGAGACTCTATTGCTATGGGTCAGAAATAGACTACAAGACCCACAACGCCACTTGCTGTGAAGGAGCATGGCACCACGCACTGCCTGCTGGGAGGACCTTTTAAAAGGGGAGGCGGGGCTTGTGTTCGGTCTCTTGGGATGCCATCTTGCAAGCAGCAAGAGGCCATCAGCGAGGGTGCTTAGGCCGGAAAAAACTGGGCATAAAGTGACGGAGGCCGGACCGCCTGTTGGAGGGATCCCGGGTACATCCTTGCTGATTGGACCAGGGAGAGGGACAGCTCCACACTCCTGAGCATCCAGAGTCACCTATCCATTAAGGTGTGGCGAACGGCTAAGCGAAGGACCGGGGACAACGACTCATCCAGAGGCTGAGAACCAAGAGGGCCCTGTCAGAGGATACCAGTGAGGCAAGGCCTCATGTGGTGAGAGAGCACCTGCCCACTCCTCTGGTGCGGAGTCTTATCTGTTACCATTGGAGAGGTGGCAAGTACAAGGTAACAGCATTTAACTGTATTTGTATTACTGCATGGTATCATTGTGGTTTCCAACTGCCAGTGGGTTCCCCAATCATTGTGTTGTCCAGTTGTGCCAAGGGGAATTGAGCCAAACTTACAGGGGTTGATAGGCAGAGTGCAGGCCCGAAACTTAAACGAGCAGCTCCTACGGGGGTAGTGCTACATAAATAATGTATATGAATTAATAAACATCCTACATTCATCAAGCTACTTTTTTGTAGTCACGTGCTTTGCTCAAAGTCCCAACCTTCTGTTTTGTTCTTGTAATTAGGTTTTTGGGTATATTCACTCCCACACCCATGGTAGTCCCTTTGTGGGAACACATATATTGTTCCCTTATCACACACACACACACACACTCACATATCCTCTCATTTATTCATTCACTTAATCCAATAACACATTTTTTGCAGATAAGCATGCACGATCAGTGCACCCACCATGCACAGTGATGGTTTGTGGTGATCTGGCTTGTTTTCTGTCTGTTCCTCTTGACCTGTGGGGGTTTTTCCCACCTCAACCACAGGGCAGACATTTCATCTAAAGGCCCCCTTAATTTCCCATCCAGAAGCTGAGCTGAGCTGGGGAGCTGATTTGTAATGATAAGTTGTGCTGTAATTCCTTGTTTTCTTTTGCATTTATCCTATTAATTATGCCTATATGATGATCTGTAACATGTTTTTATTTGATTTACCAATCTTGTGCATTGAATATTTGTACTATATGTCGGTAGCTTATTTATTTTCTGTGCAAGTCAATATGACCACAAATATATTATTGTTGATTGATACAAATGTTTTTTTTAAATATGGTATGTCCAACATAATTGTAAAAACAAATCTTATGAATTTTGTTTATATATCTCATGTATCATCATTTGCAATTTAACACCTCAAATGTGTCACTCTCCTTTTCTTTTTTCTGTATTAAGGCAACTGGTGTCTCCATCAGTTGCCCAAGATAAGAAAAAATACAATGACTCGCCTGGAGGAACCAACAAAAACCACTCAACGGTAGTAACGAGGTAGTTGATGGAGAGAGAACTTCTTGTTTATTAATTGCATCCCAAAGTTTTAAAGTGTGGGTAGTGAGGCAGGAAACAGAGTTGGAGAGAACCCAAAATGGATATGGAACCCATGGGGCTTGAGCTAGATACCGGCCTGCCAGTGTTCCTTCTAGTTTTACCCAGGCCTTTTAAATAGTGGGGTGTCTCCAACTATGGATTCTGGTTAAGGCGAATTACCCCATAATAATTCCTTAAACCCGGGAGACCCAGTTCCCCATCCAGTTTAGTCCTCGTAAGGATATGATACGCAAGTCTTGGTTTAGCCATTCGCCATACAAAGTGATAAATGTGTCACCGGCGCAAAAAAATGAAAAATAGATATAAAATGTGTCAATGTGTCTTTAACCACATGCCGACCGGGCCATAGCCGAAATATGGCTGCAGCGCGGTCGGCTTATTCTGGGAGGGCGACCATGGACGTCCACCCAGAATCTTGCTCCCGCGCGCCCCTTGGTGCATCACGGATCACAGTAAACGGCCGCTGATATCGACCGTTTACCACGTGATCACTCTGTCAAATGACGGAGCGATCACAACAACAAACCGGCGTTACATCCGGTTCCTCTCTCATCATTTGCAGAAGCACTGTGGGCTGGATCTGTAGTGCCCTCAGCGCTGCTCTGTGCCCATTCCAGCCACATCCATACTCATTAATACTCTGCAATACCTCATCCATACTCTGCAATACCCTGCAATACCCTGCAATACCCTGTAATACTCTGCAATACTCTGCAATACCCTGCAATATCCTGCAATACTCATCCATCCTCTGCAATACTCATCCATACTCTGCAATACTCATCCATCCATCCATACTCTGCAATACTCATCCATACTCTGCAAAACTCATCCATACTCTGCAAAACTCATCCACCCATCCATACTCTGCAATACTCATCCATACTCTGCAATACTCATCCATCCATCCATACTCTGCAATACTCATCCATCCATCCATACTCTGCAATACTTATCCATCCATAATCAGCCATACTCGGCCATACCCAGCTATACTCAGCCATCCCATCCATACCCAGCTATCCACATTCATGGCTCAACCATGCTCAGCCATCCCCATCCACGGCTCATCCATGCCACATCAGTTTGCATCCATGCCACTACAGTGCCTCAAAGTGCAATAGATAGTCAAATTAGACTTGAAATTTATGCCCCTATAATGCCTGCTGGTGCTCCCTGCATGTTGGGCCTCTGTATGTGGCCAGGCTGTGTAAAAGTCTCACACGTGTGGTATCGCCATACTCAGGAGGAGTAGCAGAATGTATTTTGGGGTGTAGTTTGTTGTATTCATATGCTGTGTGAGAGAAATAACCTGATAATATGAAATTTTTGTGAAAAAAAAAAAAAAAAGAAAAAAAATATTGATTTTGCAAAAAATTGTGGGAAAAAATTACAACTTCAAAAACCTCACCGTGCCTCTTTCTAAACATCTTGGAATGTCTACTTTCCAAAAGGGGTCATTTGGGGAATATTTGTACTTTCCTGGCATGTTAGTGCCTCAAGAAATGAGAATAGGCCGTCGGTACTTCAGGTGTGATCAATTTTCAGAGATTGGCACCATAGCTTGTGGACTCTATAACTTTCACAGAGACCAAATAATATACACCGATTCTGATTATTTTTACCAAAGATATGTAGCAGTAAAAATTGTGGGCAAAATTTATGAAGAAAAATTACTAATTTGCTACATTTTAACAGAAACAAAGAAACTTATTATTATTTTTTTTTACAGAATTTTCAGTATTTTTTGATTTATAGTGCAAAAAATAAAAACCTAGCGGTGATTAACTGCCACCAAAAGAAAGTTCCATTTGTGTGAAGAAAGGATGAAAATGTCATATGGGTACAGTGTTGCATGACTGAGTAATTGTCATTCAAAGTGTGAGAGCACCGAAAGCTGAAAATTGGTCTGGTTAGGAAGGGGGTTTAAGTGCCCAGCGGTCAAGTGGTTAAATAGTGGCTCTGCTGCAGTCATAAATTCCCCACCAATAATGTGGGGTAAGCAATATTACAGTAAAGAGTATAACTGCGTCAACCCTAAAATAATATATAGTTACCACATCTCTTAGAACAGTGAATAATGTTCATAAATAACCCATCAATAATGAATCAGAAAATTAATTAAGTGCATATTAAGTGAACTACAATGATATAGAAAAAATTATTTTCTTAATATAAAATATTAGTGAATAAATGGAAATCATGTATTTAACAAAAGACAGTCCCAGTATTCCTCTTCAGAAATGGTTATCCGAATCCCACGTGTACAAATCCACATCCATGACTGGAAAACTTTCACCAATTCGTGAGACACCACCACCATCTAAAATGGACACTCACCAGAAAGAAGATAAACAAATGCCTTTGCTTTATGCCAGGGTTAACCACTCCACTCATATAAGTATATCTGAATATTTTCCAAATGGCATGCCAGTAATCACTCCATGCATCTCCACATTGGTTTATCTCAGGATTTCATAGAAAGCAAACAGCCATCATTGAGCAACATATTATGCTTTATTCAATAAATTAGGTATAAAAAGACTGTCACTCACCAATGTGGTGCCTATAGACTGACACAGAGTCTTTCCAGCGATACTTTTGGGGCTAGCATACGCTGTTTGGTTTCCCGAGATTGGCGTGCGGTCCAAGCCTCAATGTGGTGCGAGCTGGGGCAGGAAGTGACATCGGCGTTACCCAGAAGCCTCTACGTGTTTTGCATTCAATCATGCGTCTTCAGGAAGCCCAATGAGGAGATGCATGGAGTGATTACTGGCATACCATTTAGAAAATCTTCAGATATACTTATATGAGTGGAGTGGTTAACCCTAGCATAAACCAAAGGCGTTTGTTTACCTTGTTTCTGGTGAGTGTCCATTTTAAATGGTGGTGGTGTCTCACGAATTGGTGAAAGTTTTCTGGTCACGGATGTGGATTTGTACACGTGGGATTTGGATAACCATTTCTGAAGAGGAATACTGGGAGTGTCCTTTGTTAAATACATGATTTCGTTTATTCACTAATATTTTATATTAAAAAAAATATTTTTTTTCTAGATCATTGTAGTTCACCTGATATGCACTTGATAAATTTTCTGATTAATTATTGATGGATTATTTATGAACATTATTCACTGTTCTAAGAGATGTGGTAAGATACATATATTATTTTAGGGTTGGCGCAGTTATCCTCTTTACTGTAATATTCGCCATACAAAGTCCATAAAGATCCGCCGAACAATGACAAAAAATACATTTGGGAGTCGGATGGGTATCATCTGCATAGTGAATAAAAATTTTGGCAGCACACCCATTTTTAAAATGTTAATTCTTTCTAATCAGGAAAAGGTGGCTCTATCCCAATCCGCCAGATTGCCCTTAATTCTTTGAAGAAGCCGAATATATTTTTCTTCATATAACTGATAAATCTGCCGCAGTTTGATTCCCAAATACTTAATAACCCGTTCATTCCACGTGAAAGAAAAGGACTGTTTAAGGGAGTCCTCTATAGTTTGGGGTAAGAATAATGGTAGGATTTCGGATTTGTTATAATTTATTTTGAATTTCGTCAATGCTCCGAATTCCTTAAAATCGACCATTAAATTAGGTAACATTATTAATGGATCTGAGATATAGAATAAAATATTGTCCGCATATGCGGAAAATTTATGCTCAACAGAGCCCACTTTGAACCCAAGAATATTAGAGTTCTCTCTTACTTTGCGCAATAGCGCTTCTATAACTAAGGTAAACAGCCCTAGTGTGATTTTTTTTGCCCCTGCAGGAGTACAGCTTTTTGGTGAGTGTGGATCTGAGGGGAGAGCATGTGTAGAAATTCACTCACCCCCCACCAGCGATTTACACTATACCATTCACCCAGGCACAAGTAACTTTGGAATAAGATTACCTCTATGCATTCATGAACAGTGATTTTTTGTCTTGTATTTTTGGAATATTTTTTTTTTATACGGATTGACTTATACTGTATATGGGCATTTTTGCACACTAAAGCACGTTGAGCGCTTTATTATAGTTTTTTGTGGACTATTTCACTTTCTAATTGCTACGGTTTTTGCTATCTATACAGTATATGTTTGTGTATGCATCACCATTTTTTTTTTACTGTGCACTTTATAGGAACTTTGAAAATTATGTTTTTTACAAACTTTGTGTTCATTGATACATGTCCCCCAGGACAGTATCCAGACCCCCATACTCTTTGTATGCCTCATTACTTGCATATAAGCCTTCAAAATGGGCACTGATTTTTCACATTCAGGTCCCATAGACTTCAATTGGGTTCGTTATTCGGTTCCAAACTTTTGCAATGTTCGAAAGTTCTGATGCTAACCCGAACCTGGGGTCGTTTAGGCTCATGTCAAGTAATGAATATTATTGAGAAAGTAATCAAATTTCTGCACAGTAGACTTTGTCAGCTTCAAAGGTAGAAGATTTTACGAAACTCTTTAATTCTTTGGGTAAGGTATATAGTATTTATAGCAATGTTGAATATGGGTTAAGACTAGTTTTAAAATAGCTGTTTACCATTATTTGTAATACAAATAATTTTTGT
This sequence comes from Rana muscosa, assembly GCA_029206835.1. Taxonomy (NCBI): domain Eukaryota; kingdom Metazoa; phylum Chordata; class Amphibia; order Anura; family Ranidae; genus Rana; species Rana muscosa. The sequence goes on from CM055116.1 coordinate 373,784,436, forward strand.
TATGAGGATAAGTCATTTTACCATCCTGAAAAGCCACCAGTGACTAAATTGCATGAACTGGGAATTTACTTTTTCCTATAATCAGACACCATTTTGTTTCTGGTTATATGATCCTAAAATTGGAAATTATGATAAAACTTGCAGTGCACTAGTATTTATCACAGCTCACCATTTCAAAATATGTAAAGATAGAATAGTAAGAAGTAAAAATATGCTGGTAAAAGCAAGAGACCTCCGAAGTGAATTTAACACTAACCATACCTGAACAAGAGCCAAAACATGTGAAAATTGATGAAGTTCAGAGTCAGTCTATTCTACAGCAGAATCTGCAACAATCAGTTTTCTTATTGCGTTATATTACAATTTCCTCTGAATTTTATTGACCCCAATCAACCTTCATTAAAACTATGCTTTGGACTTGTCTGTAGATTGAAACAATGTAACAGAAACCAGATTTTGCTTAACATACTTACCCCAGGCAGATACTCTAATGTCTGACACAGATTAAGATTGAAGTTAACCAGACATCTAAAGTTCACTGTCCGCTTGGTCTAGAACTAAAATGGTGACCACTTTAGTGTTCACATTGCGCACCATACAGAAAATGGAACTTATAATTTTTCAATGCTGCACCACCTTGATGGGCAGCATTTTCACTCATCGTGAGAAACATAATTAATAAACAGTACTGTATTGTATATTTTGCTATTCTTTTCAATTTTGAGCTGCGGCAGATAGGGCATGGGCAAAGATAGGCAGCTTTATGTATTATGCTTATTAATTCTCCCTTGGTCTGTGAATTTTTCAAATTCAGTGTTTCATCCGTAAGAGGCATGTGTAATGTAAATCAGCTATTATTTTGCAGATACATAACACACCAACTCGACTGTAATTTCAAACGTTATTGATAATATTAATTATTTGCAAAGTCTCTCACCTTAATAAATGGATCCTGCATGGTCCTATAACATTGGTTTAAACTATTTCTATGGTGCTGATTAGGGATGGGCTGAACACCCCCCTGTTCGGTTCGCACCAGAACCTGCGAACAGACCTAAAGATTGCGTGAACTTTAGAACCCTATTAAATACAATGCACTCAAACGTTCGAAATCAAAGGTGCTAATTATAAAGGCTAATATGCAAGTTATTGTCCTAAAAAGGGTTTGGGGACCCGGGTCCTGCCCCAGGGGACATGTATCAATGCAAAAACAAGTTTTAAAAACGTCCGTTTTACCTGGGGGGGGTAAAATATGCCTGTAAAGCAGCGCTTGTTTCCCCATACCCACGACATTTTTTTTTTTTTGATGCAGGGTTCCCCTTAATATCCATACCAGACCTGAAGGGCCTGGTAATTGAATTTGGGGGGACCCCCACACATTTTTATTTATTTTTTATCAATGACTTTTCTCTGTATTGCCGGGAGCCGACAATTCATTATAGCAGCGAGTGCTTTTAAATGACTTTTTTTCCTTCAGAAATGACACTTTGTGCAGGGACAGTTCTAAGCAAGGGAAACAAGCGCAGCTTTACAGGCATACTATACACCCCCCCCCCCCAGGTACGAAATTTAAAGGAATATTTCACTTTTATTGTTTCACTTTTCGGCGAACATGCGAACAGGCAATGTTCGAGTCGAACATGAGTTCGACTCGAACTCGAAGCTCATCCCTAGTGCTGATCACATTGATTTCCTTTTATTGCTTAGATGTTCAAACAACTGGTAGTACATCCTACTGTCCATTTCCCATTCTTCACCTTCCATAGTCCATTATATACAGTGCCTTGAAAAAGTACTCATACTCCTTGAAATTTTCCACATTTTGTCATTAGGGATGAGCTTCGAGTTTGAGTCGAACATGAGCTCGACTTGAACATCGGCCATTACAAAGCATGTAGAGGTCTGTAATTTTTATCATAGGTACTCTTCAACTGTGAGAGACGGAATCTAAAACAAAAATCCAGAAAATTACATTGTATGATTTTAAGTAATTAATTAGCATTTTATTGCATGACATAAGTATTTGATACATCAGAAAAGCAGAACTTAATATTTGGTACAGAAACCTTTGTTTGCAATTACAGAGATCATACGTTTCTTGTAGTTCTTGACCAGGTTTGCACACACTGCAGCAGGGATTTTGGCCCACTCTTCTATACAGAGCTTCTCCAGATCCTTCAGGTTTCGGGGCTGTCGTGGGCAATACAGACTTTCAGCTCCCTCCAAAAAACTTCTATTGGGTTCAGGTTGGAGACTGGCTAGGCCACTCCAGGACCTTGAGATGCTTTTTACGGAGCCACTGCTTAGTTGCCCTGGCTGTGTGTTTTGGGTTGTTGTCATGCTGCCCAGCCACGACCCATGTTCAATGCTCGTACTGAAGGAAGGAGGTTGTTGGCCAAGATCTTGCAATACATGGCTCCATCCTCCTCCCCTCAATACGGTGCAGTTGTCCTGTCCCCTTTGCAGAAAAGCATCCCCAAAGAATGATGTTTCCACCTCCATGCTTCACGGTTGAGATAGTGTTCTTGGGGTTGTACTCATACTTCTTCTTCCTCCAAACACGGCGAGTGGAGTTTAAACCAAAAAGCTCTATTTTTGTCTCATCAAACCACATGACCTTCTCCCATTCCTCCTCTGGATCATCAAGATGGTCATTGGCAAACTTGAGATGGGCCTGGACATGCACCGGCTTGAGCAGGGGGACCTTGCGTGCGCTGCAGGATTTTAATCCATGACGGTGTAGTGTGTTACTAATGGTTTTTTTTGAGACTGTGGTCCCAGCTCTCTTCAGGTCATTGACTGGGTCCTTCAGTGTAGTTCTGGGCTGATCCCTCGCCTTCCTCATGATCATTACTGCCCCATGAGGTGAGATCTTGCATGGAGCCCCAGACTGAGGGAGATTGACCGTCATCTTAAACTTTTTTCATTTTCTAATAATTGCGCCAACAGTTGTTGCCTTCTCACCAAGCTGCTTGCTTATTGTCCTGTAGCCCATTCCAGCCTTCTGCAGGTCTACAATTTTATCCCTGGCGTCCTTACACAGCTCTCTGGTCTTGGCCATTGTGGAGAAATTGGAGTCTGTTTGATTGAGTGTGTGGACAGGTGTCTTTTATACAGTTAACAAGTTCAAACAGGTGCAGTTAATACAGGTAATGAGTGGAGAACAGGAGGGCTTCTTAAAGAAAAAATAACAGGTCTGTGAGAGCCAGAATTCTTACTGGTTGGTAGGCGATCAAATACTTATGTCATGCAATAAAATGCAAATAAATTATTTAAAAATCATACAATGTGATCTTCTGGATTTTTGTTTTAGATTCCATCTCTCACAATTGAAGAGTACCTATGATAAAAATTACAGACCTCTTCATGCTTTGTAAGTAGGAAAACCTGCAATATCGGCAGTGTATCAAATACTTGTTCTCCCCACTGTATATATACATGCTGTATACAGTTTAGCTAGCTCTCACTGCAGAGCGTTCCTGGTGTACTGTTCCTAATATACTACAAGCAGGCAGTTGATTCAGTTAGCTGCAGTTTATTCAGTACTATATCCTGTGCACAGTGTTCAGCTAGATCTTACTGCAGAGCATTCCTGGTGTACTGTTCCTAATATACTACAAGCAGGCAGTTGATTCAGTTAGCTGCAGTTTATTCAGTACCAGTGGCGGTGCGTCCATAGTGGGTGCAGGAGCGCCGCCCCCTCTCTCACCTACGCCCGTCACTCACAACAACAATACATAGGTTCATGCATTGCATGAACCAATGCATTGTCGCCGCCGCTGCAGCCCACTATTCAGATGGCCGCCCCCCTGGTGAGCGCCGGCCATCTGAATAACAGCGGCTGGTTGGTTTTTGGAAGTGCCTATCAGAGCCTGAGGGCTGTAATCGGCTTCCAAATAGTTAACCAGGGGACGTATGGGGGGTGCGTTCCTTGGTTAACACTGACAGGCGTCTCAGCCAATGAGGTTCACCGGGTCTGGTTACTGGTAACCTGATTGGCTGTATTTGGGGGAAACTGGCTGTATTTGGGGACAAACTGGCTGTATTTGGGGACAAACTGGCTGTATTTGGGGACAAACTGGCTGCATTTGGAGACAAACTGGCTGTATTTGGGGGGAAACTGGCTGTATTTGGGGACAAACTGGCTGTATTTGGGGACAAACTGGCTGCATTTGGGGACAAACTGGCTGCATTTGGGGGGAAACTGGCTGCATTTGGGGACAAACTGGCTGCATTTGGGGACAAACTGGCTGCATTTGGGGGGAAACTGGCTGCATTTGGGGGGAAACTGGCTGTATTTGGGGGGGAAACTGACTGTATTTTGGGGGAAACTGGCTGCATTTGGGGACAAACTGGCTGTATTTGGGGAAAAACTGGCTGCATTTGAGGGGGCAAACTGGTGGCGTTTGGGCACAGTGGCTGAGTTTAATGGGCACAGTGGCGGCAATTGATGATTTTTTTTTCAGTTTGTTTGCGCCCCCCAAAAAATTTTGAGCACCAGTCGCAGGCAGTTGATTCAGTTAGCTGCAGTATATAAAGTATTGTATCCTGTGCACAGTGTTCAGCTAGATCTCACTGCAGACCATTCCTGTTGTTCTTGTCCTAATATACTACAGGCAGGCAGTTGATTCAGTTAGCTGCAGTATATAAAGTACTGTATCCTGTGCACAGTGTTCAGCTAGATCTCACTGCAGACCATTCATGTTGTTCTCTTCCTAATATACTACAGGCAGGCAGTTGATTCAGTTAGCTGCAGTATATAAAGTACTGTATCCTGTGCACAGTGTTCAGCTAGATCTCACTGCAGACCATTCCTGTTGTTCTCTTCCTAATATACTACAGGCAGGCAGTTGATTCCGTTAGCTGTAGTATATAAAGTACTGTATCCTGTGCACAGTGTGCAGCTAGATCTCACTGCAGACCATTCCTGTTGTTCTCTCCCTAATATACTACGGGCAGGCAGTTGATTCAGTTAGTTGCAGTATATTCAGTATATATATATACATCCCAGCTTTGTGCAGCTACTGCAGGCCATTCCTGGTGTACCTATTCAAATACATCAAATACAGTATGTCTGGAAGGCCAACAAGGAGAGGCAGACACTCACAGTCCACTAAAAAAGGGCAAGCAGGCTCTGTGTCTAGAACCAACAGTGCTGGTCGTGGACACGGTGCATCCTCAGCACGTGGCTGTGGGGCACGCTTGTCCTTTCTTCTGGCAGGTGGCCGTGTTGAGCCACAACATGCAGACAAGTTGGTAGAGTGGATGACCAAGCCGTCCTCATCCTCCTCATCCTCTGTCACCCAATCTCAGAGTACCTTGGCTGCCAATGCAGGTGCCAAAGCGGACTATTCCATCGGCTCGAGGTCATCAGTTACTCCTTCCCTAGCCCCACCATCATGCACGGAGGAGTCCCCCGAACTGTTCGACCACAGTGTTGGGTACATGCTGCAGGAGGAGCGTTTTGATGGTACCCAGCTTGAGGAAGGCAGTAAAGTGAGCCCAGAAAGAGGGGGTACCCAAGAAGTACAAAAACCTGGCAGTCATGTTCCCCCAGCTGCAGCATACTGCCAGATTTGCTCAAGTGACGAGGAGGGAGGGGATGATGAGGTCACTGACTCTACGTGGGTGCCTGATAGGAGAGAGTAGGAGGTGGAGGAGGAGGCACATCTCCAATGAGGCAGGATACCCTCCAGGGGCCAGCTTAAGGGCAGCCAACCGACTGCATCACACCACAGAGCTCCGCATGTGCAGGGTGCTGCTGACTGCGCGGTTTTCCAAAAGTTCTTTGGTGTGGGCCTTTTTTGACACGTGTGCAGCAGATCGCACTGTTGCTGTTTGCAACATATGTCTGAAGCGTATCAAGCGTGGCCAAAACAGCAGCCGCTTGGGCACCACATGCTTGACCAGACATATAAAAGTAAAAAATGCAGCTCTGAAACTAGGAGCGCTGCCAAGTAAGTTTCTATGAAAATAAATTCAAGAACAAATACTCAAACGTGACTCCACTAAAAAAACTCAGACTAGTAATAGTGAGATGAACATACAATGTACATAGAAGCATATATTGCAATGGTGCGCCTAACTGAATAGGCCACACAATAAAGTGTCCTATAACGGATGTGGAAAAAACAAAGTCTGTGTTATTCCACGATGGACGTGCTGAATCCACTGTGAAGCATGGAATATCCACGTTGCAGATGTGTTGCATGAAAACACCCAGAATGAGTTTGGGGTACGTTCCAGTATCCACAATAGACAGGTAGGTAATAAATACTCTTACCGTGAATCAGATGTAAGTAGGCATTGACAGGAGCTCCAAGGCAGGTACTCCAATAGGGATGTCTCAATTCCAACTTCCAGGAAACACCGGAAATGCGATTACAAGATCCTCTCCCAGTGGTTTTTACATGAGAGGTGTACCTTTCTGTAAATTTTCCATTAGGGGTATCGCCTTAAAGCGGGATGTCATAGAAGGAAGAAAAGATGGCTCCACATGGTGTAAGTAAATCCAGGATATGATGTAAAAAGTATAGCCTTTATTGGCATAACATCATAATAAAAAGTAACATTACATGCAGCATTAATAGGTGCAAATAAAAAATAATATCCTCGAGGTATAAAAAATGGCAATAGTGCATGATGGCAAGGGTAACAGCAAGCTAAAAACCCGACATGTTTCGAGCGAAAGCCCTTCAACTGGGGTGATAGCCTGCTAGCTTGCATCACGCTGTTTAAATGCTGTATCTACAACTAATTAGTGGTCTGTGACGCAGGGCAGCTGGAGTGTAAAATCCCCGCCCAAAAGCCACAGACCAATCCTAATACACATCTTCCTGCACCACTAAAGGAACATATTATATGGGCCATGGCAAGGAGTGATGATGCAAATCACATCACTTGTATGTACCTGAACCTATGATCAATACAGATGTAGGAAATTAACAAGAAGAGAGGAGAAGGACAGCGTCATAATGATGCGTGAGTAACCGAGTAACCGAGCCCCCGCAACTAATCAGCGCACAGCGCTGATGTATAATAATCTATAAACCTATGCTGCCGCATAAAATGATGGGTGCGAACTCCCATATAGTCCGTTGGCAAGCGTACTTAAAAGACCCACACCAAAGAACAAAGCGGACCTCTCCTTGCTCCTCATCAGCTGGGATCTCCAACCCCACTATACCTTCAATCCTCTCAGAAACCTGCACTGAGAGGAATTAAGGTGTAGAATTAGGTGTGTCACTGCCAAGTACTTGCGGGCAATTTTCTATCGGTACACCAACGTCCGATTGTAGCAGGCAAATTTCCCTACCCCAGTTGCTAAACCAGCGAAAGAAATTCGCTCCCAGCCATCCACATGCCCTAAAAGAAAATTTAAGCTGCGCCTAAACAACTAAGTCTATGGAAAGTCCTCAGATGATAGGAGAAAAATTATTATAGTAGTTGTACTCTAGACAGAGTATGATGCCAAACAACAGTCTATAATTAAATCATGATTCCTTGAGTATTGATAAACCAACAGTGACTCCATAGACAATCGATAAATAAGTGAGAAGCCCCCCACCGAATATAGAGGCCGCTTACCAAAAGGTAGGCCCAATATAGCAGTCGGCTGTGACCCAGCTGCGGCCTTTAAGAAGAAGACACTGATGTGGGCTCACCAAGGATGGAAGTTCCAGGTCCTAAGCTTCTTCTGTGCTCATGTGATCAACACCATTGGGTATATGCAGAAAGAAGGAGGATCATAGCGTAACTCCGTAACAAATGTAATTTTTTTTTTATAATCAGTATTTTTATTTTTCAAAAATGACATATAGCAAGACATGTTCAACAGTTGGTAGCAAAAACAGAAAACACCGACCTCACAGGGTCGTGTTGGCAAAAGCGGCACGAAAACATAGGTTGAACAAAGAAATATACATACAATGACAAAAGCCAAGTCGACAGGTATCTAATGGGATGCTCCATGTGTCTACTGGGTCGGGGAGCATTATGGGAGCCCAAAGGGGGTCATGACAAAGAAAATAGCTGTGGGTGTGTGGACAGAGTATATAGCATCTTGACCTGTCCATGTACAGCCCTGCCCCTGGCTATGGGCCAGGGGGGCTGTCTCCAGAAATGTACAACATGTATGGTACCATGGCCTGTGGCCAGGGTAGGGGGGGGCCCAGTGGCCTCCATCAAACCGCCCCCCACCCTCCCCACATACCAAGGGCACCAAGAGGCAACAAAGTGCGCTCACTCGGAACTACCAGCGCCCCCGTGAGGTCCGGGGCCGGTCCCGTGAGTACAGGGGACTCCATGCATCGACTCCTTCCCACAGCTAAACAACAGGTCTTTTAAATCGACAACAAAACAATAATAAAAACACCACAGGACTTGTAAATAGTCGCTCTGTCCTCTAGGTGCGCAGTAACCTGCGTGCTTTAAGGGAGGGGTCTGCCAATTCCAGTAAGGCAGTATCTAAACTGGAGGGTACGTAAGTAGGGTCAGAGACATACAGTAGGTGCCGCCGATATTGTATTTCTATCGCGCTCCCATCGCCGATATTCACGACGACAGGAGTGCCGAGATCTCGGCAGCAGGGTGGCGACACGTGTTGCGCTCGCTGCAATAGCGAGGAGACGCGACACTGTATTAGCGAGGAGACGCGACACTGTATTGAGCGGGGATCCGACGCGGATTCCCGCCAATACCAGGCACTGCGTTTGGTATGAATCCTGAGCGGGAACTCCACGCCAATTTTTAAAGAAAAAAACGGCGTGGGTTCCCCCTCCAGGAGCATACCAGGCCCTTGGGTCTGGTCTGGATTTGAAGGGGAGCCCTACGCCGAAAAGACGGCGTGGGGGTCCCCTCAAGATCCAAACCAGACCCTTATCCGAGCACGCAACCTGGCAGCACGCAGGGGAAGAGGGGGGGACGAGAGCGGCCCCCCTCCCTCCTGAACCGTACCAGGCCACATGCCCTCAACATGGGGGGTTTGGTGCTCTGGGGCAGGGGGGCGACCTGCGGCCCCCTCACCCCAGAGCACCCTGCCCCCATGTTGATGAGGACAGGGCCTCTTCCCGACAACCCTGGCCGTTGGTTGTCGGGGTCTGCGGGCGGGGGGCTTATCGGAATCCGGGAGCCCCCTTTAATAAGGGGGCCCCCAGATCCCGGCCCCCCCACCCTATGTGAATGAGTATGGGGTATCGTACCCCTACCCATTCACCTGGTGGAAAATAAATGGAAATAAAAACACAACACAGTTTTTAAAAGTATTTTATTGCACCGCTCCGGAGGTCTTCTTCCGACTTCGGGGGTCTCCGGTGTCGTCGCCGCGCTCTCCGGTTCTTTCTTCTGCCGGGCCTCCGCTAACTTCTTTTTAGCTCTTTTGCTAGCGGAGGCCCGGTCTTCTCCGTCGCCTTCTTCTTCTCCCGCTCTCCGGTTCTTCTCCCGCTCTCCGGGTCTTTCTTCCGCCGGGCCTCCGCTAACTTCTTTTTAGCTCTTTTGCTAGCGGAGGCCCGGTCTTCTCCGTCGTCTCGTCCGGCTCTCCGTTGTCCTTCTGCTGGCCCCTCCACTAACTTCTTGGTAGCTCTTTTGCTAGTGGAGGAGCCGGTCTTCTCCGTCGTCGCCGTCGGCGTCTTCTTCCCTCTTCTCCTCCTCGATGTTGACTCGTCGCTTCCTCTCGCAGTAATGATAAATCTTCGGTCCGCAGAGATTAATATAGGCTTCTCATGACGTCACAGTCACATGCTCCGGGGCACATGTGCACATGACGTCACAGTCACATGCTCCGGGGCACATGTGCACATGTGCCCCGGAGCATGTGACTGTGACGTCATGGAACCATGTGACTGTGACGTCATGAAAAAGCCTATATTAATCTCTGTGGAACGAAGATTTATCATTACTGCGAGAGGAAGCGACAAGTCAACATCGAGGAGGAGAAGAGGGAAGAAGACGCCGACGGCGACGATGGAGAAGACCGGCTCCTCCACTAGCAAAAGAGCTACCAAGAAGTTAGTGGAGGGGCCGGCAGAAGAAAGAACCGGAGAGCGGGAGAAGAACCGGAGAGCGGGAGAAGAACCGGAGAGCGGGAGAAGAAGAAGGCGATGGAGAAGACCGGGGCTCCGCTAGCAAAAGAGCTAAAAAGAAGTTAGCGGAGGCCCGGCAGAAGAAAGAACCGGAGAGCGGGAGAAGAACCGGAGAGCGGGAGAAGAACCGGAGAGCGGGAGAAGAAGAAGGCGATGGAGAAGACCAGGGCTCCGCTAGCAAAAGAGCTAAAAAGAAGTTAGCGGAGGCCCGGCAGAAGAAAGAACCGGAGAGCGCGGCGACGACACCGGAGACCCCCGAAGTCGGAAGAAGACCTCCGGAGCGGTGCAATAAAATACTTTTAAAAACTGTGTTGTGTTTTTATTTCCATTTATTTTCCACCAGGTGAATGGGTAGGGGTACGATGTACCCCATACTCATTCACATAGGGTGGGGGGCCGGGATCTGGGGGCCCCCTTATTAAAGGGGGCTCCCGGATTCCGATAAGCCCCCCGCCCGCAGACCCCGACAACCAACGGCCAGGGTTGTCGGGAAGAGGCCCTGTCCTCATCAACATGGGGGCAGGGTGCTCTGGGGTGGGGGGGCCGCAGGTCGCCCCCTGCCCCAGAGCACCAAACCCCCCATGTTGAGGGCATGTGGCCTGGTACGGTTCAGGAAGGAGGGGGGCCGCTCTCGTCCCCCCTCTTCCCCTACGGCCTGCCAGGTTGCGTGCTCGTAGACGGGTCTGGTTTGGATCTTGAGGGGGACCCCCACGCCGTTTTTTTGGCGTAGGGCTCCCCTTCAAATCCAGACCAGACCCAAGGGCCTGGTATGCTCCTGGAGGGGGAACCCACGCCGTTTTTTTCTTTAAAAATTGGCGTGGAGCTCCCGCTCAGGATTCATACCAAACGCAGTGCCTGGTATTGGCGGGAATCCGCGTCGGATCCCCGCCTATCGGCAATGCGTGACGCTCATCGTGAAAGGAACATTTTTTCCTTTCCCGATGATGAGACAGCTCGGCGCTGGCTCTCGCGACGGAGCTCATAGGGTGTCAATATCGCCGCTAGAAGCGGCGAGATTGACACAATATCAGCGGCACCTACTGTATTCAGTCCAGGGTGCCCAGACACCAGTAAACCGGTCCCGGGAACCTCAACAAGTCGCTATCCAGTCCTCAGCCTCTCGGACTGCATTCACCCCACCGATCCATTCCTCATGAGTGGAAATTCTGGGTCTTTTCCAGTAGATTGGAAGCAGGCGCCTTGCTGCATTAAGCAGGTGGGACAGCATGCTTTTCCTAAATTGGCTGAGTGGAATCGGGGGGACATGCAGAAGGAAGTGCTTTGGAGAAAAAGGAACATCTATCCCAGTTACTAATTTTATTTGGCCTTCCCAGAATGGTTTAATTAGGGGACAGTCCCACCATATGTGGAGAAGCGTACCCCAGAGTCCACAGCCGCGCCAGCAAAGCTCGGATACAGAGGGGTAAATACAGGCCATATCAGCTGGTACCCGGTACCAACGGGACAATAATTTAAAGTTTGTTTCCTGAGTCTTGGAGTCAATGGAGGATGAATGGGTGAGGTAGCATAAGTGAGTCAATTGTGTGTCCATAAAATCATGCCCCAAATCGGTTTCCCATCGTCGGATATAGGCAGGCTTGGGCTGCGGAGCAGCTGAACCTAGAAGCCGGTACAGTTCCGACACCAGGTGAGGGACAGGAGCCTCTGCAAAGAAAAGGCGCTCAAATTGGGTAAGAGACGGTGGGTCTCTAATCGAGCGACCATGTATCACAAAGAAATGGTGTAATTGCCTGTATTTCCAAAAATTCATTTGCGGGCCCTGACGTCCAGCTGGAAGAGCTTCAAAACTCAGGAGTTTGCCATCTTTCATGAGTTTGCCACAACTGGCGTTTCCGTCATCAACCCATGGCCCAAAGAAGGCCATTTGTTCGCCCGGGGGGAACCATCGGAAACCACCCAACGGGACCAACGGGGACACAGAGGGGGCTAAGTTCAGCAGTGCATTGATCTTGTCCCAAACCGACAACACCTGGGTCATCAGTGGGAAAGTCGCCTCGGATAGCCCCCTATGTTCCCGGGGAAGGCTTAGGCGCATAGGACAAATTCCTGCCCACCAGGCTTTTCTCGAGGGAAACCCAGAGTTTCGAGTGAGTATGGAAACGCCAGTTGAGGACCCTCTGCAGAGCTATAGCCCAGTAGTATCTCCTAATGTCTGGAACCCCCAGGCCGCCTCCCCGCTTCGGGCACCGCAGTACCCTCAGAGCTATTCTGGGTTTATGTGCATTCCATATAAAGTCGGATAGCATACTGGACAGACGGTCCAAAAAAAGTCTGGGTAGAGGAACCGAGAGCATCTGTAGGTAAAAGAGTATGCGCGGCAACACGTTCATTTTTATTATGTTTACCCGGCCCATCCATGTAAAAGCAGTACATTGCGAGAGATCCCTTTTGACCGAGGCCAGCAGTGGGGGGTAGTTGACGGCGTATAGGGTGTCGAATCGGTCTGTAAGTTGTATCCCCAAGTAGCGTAGGGACGACATGGCCCAGGCCAAGGGGAAGGCAGATTTAAGACTCAAGACTAAGTGGGGGGGCAGGCAAATGGGAAGAATCTCTGACTTCGTGAAATTGATCTTGAAGTTGGAGAGCGACCCAAAGAGTTTCAGTTCCTTCATCAGGTTGGGCAACGAGAGTAGGGGGTCTGAGTGGTCGAATAGGACATCATTGGCATATGCTGAGAGCTTATGTTCCGTGTTCCTCACCTGTAGACCCCTAATATGTTGGCTGGCTCGCACAGTACGGAGTAAAGGCTCCAGCACCAGAGCAAACAAAAGGGGGAACAGGGGACACCCCTGCCTCATGCCGTTCCTGATGGGGAATCAAGAGGAGAGGGTCCCGTTCACTTTGACCTGTGCGCAAGGCGTGGAATACAGGGCCAGGATCTACGCCATCATTCGCGGGCCTAACCCTATTGACCTAAGTACTGCTGTTAAATAAGACCAGTCTACACGGTCAAAGGCCTTTTCTGCGTCCTTCGAGAGAATTATATACGACTGTGGGTTCGGACGGGTCCGGGCCCAATGGATGAGATGGACAGCCCTAAGGGAGTTGTCCCTGGCCTCTCTGCCTGTTATGAAGCTGGTCTGGTCTGGGTGGAAAATATCAGGTACAAGGTGTTTAAGTCTGTTCACTAGGATTTTCGCCAGGAGTTTGATGTCCAAATTGAGGAGGGAGATGGGGCGGTAGCTCTGGGGGACGGTGGGGTCCTTGCCCTCTTTTGGAATCACAGTGATGTGAGCCAAGAGGGCCTCAGGGGGGATGTTTTTTCCCCCTGCTATAGAATTAAAGTACTTGCACATGGGGGCCGCCAATTGGGAAAAGAAGGTTTTGTAGTACGCCTTGGTAAACCCATCGGGGCCAGGACTCTTCCCATTGGGCAAGGACTCCACCGTTGCCCCAAGCTCGGTCATTGTGATTGGGAGCTCTAGGGCCAAGAAATGGTCATCTGTGAGGGCGGGGGAGACCGGCCGAGGAAAGGTATTCCTGGATCGCTCGTTGCATAGCTTCTTGTGTGGTGGGAGGGAGCTCAGTATCCAAGTGATAGAGTGTGGCATAATAATCCCGGAATCCCGAGGCAATCTTAGAAGATTGCACTGTCATTTCCCCTGAGGAGGAGCGCAGTTTTTGTATGTACGTCAGGGCATGTCTTTTCCTAAGGGCACGCGCTAGCATCCGCCCGCATTTGTTCCCATGTTCGTAGTATTTTTGGGCCATGTAACGAAACTGTTTACGGGTTTGGCGGTCCAAAAGGCGCAGGAACAGCTCCCGCAGTTCGATCAGTTCCTTCAACACTTCAGGGGTCCCATTTGCCTTGTGTTGAAGTTCAGCCTTCTGGAGGGCCGTGTGCACCCTCAAAAAGTCTGCCTTACGTGCCTTTTTATGTCTGGATCCTTGAGAGATCAGCTCACCTCGGACCACAGCCTTGTGGGCTTCCCAGATCACCCCCTCGTTCATAGCATCAACCGAGTTCTCTCTAAAGTAATGGGTCAAAGTGTCGGACACTTCCTTCACCACCACCACATTGTCTAATAAGTTGACATTCAACCTCCACGTCCAGGCCCTTTGCGTGCCTGTAGGTAGGGCGAAGGCAATCTTTACCGTGGTCTGGAATAGAAATAGTGCCGATGGACGCAGTATGAAGGAGTTCCAGAGTTTTAAAGTCCACATAGATGTGGTCTATACGTGTGTGTGTACGTCATGTACTTTGGAATAGTAGCTGAAGCCACGAGGGGTGTAGTACTCGCCAGCAATCGGCGAGGAGGTGGGATTGGAGCATCTTGCGGAACTGTTTAAGGAACGCATAGGAATGTGGGGATCTCGCATGGGACATGTCGAGTAGGGGGTCAGGGCTTATGTTGAAATCCCCCGCAAGGATCAAGAAGCCTTCTCTAAAATCAGCCAGGCGTTCCAAAGTAGAGTCAATGAAAGTGAGTTGGTCTGCATTTGGGGCATAGATCGTCGCAAGCGTATACATTTGGCAAGCAATACTGCCTTTAAGGAACACATATCTACCCAGGGGGTCTATTTTATTGTCAGAGGGTTGGAAGGGCAAGATTTGTGGATAGCGATGGCCGTCCCCCTAGACTTAGGTGCTGGGGAGTTGCTGAGGAACAATTGGTTAAAAAGATGAGTAGGTAGTTTAGGAAGGGACTGTGGCGTGAAGTGAGTCTCTTGGATGAAGACCACCTGTGTTTTCAAGCGCTTTAACTCCCACCACAATTTACTACGCTTGTGGGGGGAGCAAAGACCCCTGACGTTGTATGAGCCTACCTGTAGCGTAGCCATGGGGAGAACGAAGATGGTCGAGGAGTGCAGATTGGTGGCATGCTCGGTGTGAGCGATGAAGTGGCAGGTCGCTCCTGAATGAAAAGAAAAGGGAAGGGAAGAAAAAGAGAAGGGGGAACAGAAAAAAGAAGAAAAGACACATGAGACAAGTACAAAATACAACATAAACATAGCAGAGTGGCCGGAGCCATCTGAACACAGGAAACATTTAAGGGCCATGTTCGGGACCCCGTCTCCTATAAGGGGGGGCCCGAATCCCGGCCCAGGATCCCAATGGGGATCAGAACCCAAAAAAGGGTGGCCTACGGGGGGTACGCGGACCAACATAGGGGGAAAGGTGAGGGGGCCTCCAGCTCCACCCATCACATCTAACATGGTGAAGGAGGGGGAGAAGAGGAGTTAGAGGGCAGAGGGGCATCAAAGCCTGCTGTAGGTGATCAGGACATGACCAGGGGGCACGTGGCAGTCCCCCACCTTACCAGTTGGGCGAAAAATATAAAAAGAAAAACTCCAATCAAAACGAATGGGTGGGTGGGGAAGGACAAATGTAGCCTTGTTGCAATAAAAACCTTAAAGTCTACAGCATAGTGATCAAAGTAAAAGGCAAATTAAAGAGTGGGCTTTCATCAAAAAGAGTTACACTGTCAGTCCCTCGAGGGGACCGGGCCTATTGAGGATTTAGAAGGATACCGTCTGCGATCCCATCTGCGATTCTTGCGCTTGGTTGGCTGCCACGGCTGAGGTGGCGGCAGTCTGGTAGCGGGAAGGTCTGGTGTTTTTCTCCAGTCAGAGAAGTCCAGCGGATCCAGGTCCAGAGAGGACAAAAAATGTGGGAGATCATCCTTAGTGCGGAGAGTCACAGTTCTACCCTCCTTAGTGACTTGAAGAAAGAAGGGGAAGCCCCATCAGTATTGCAGGCCTGAATCTTGGATAGCCGCCAGGAGGGGGCAAAGTGATCTGCGTTGCATGAGAGTGCGCCGAGAAATGTCCTGGTAGAATGCTAGGTGCGCACTATCAAAATCAAAGTAGGGCTTACCCCGCATTTTCTGCATTATGCGGTCTTTAAGTGTGTACTTATGTAGCTTACAAATGATGTCTCTGGGGTTGTTCACATCTTGGGAGGGGGGTTTCAAGGCCCTGTGTGCGCGATCTATCTCAATGGTGGCTGTAGCAGGCAGTCCCAATATTTCCTTAAAGACATCTTCCAGGGTGGGGACAATGTCTTTAGCACCGGTGGCCTCGGGCAGGCCTCTGATCCTAATGTTGGCCCTGCAGCTGCAATTCTCCATGTCGTCTAACTGACAGAGCAGGGCCTCAATCTGATGGTCCTGTGTAGTGCACTTGTCCTGCAGCATGGCGATAGCAGGGAGGGCTTCCTCAAACCTCTGCTCTAAGGATTCCATCCTACCCCCTAGATGAGATGTGTCAGCTTTGAGTTGAGCAATGTCCTCTTTTAGGGCCTTCTCAACTCTGTCAGCAAATCGCTCTAAGTCAGCCTTGGTGGGGAGCGACCAAATATGGCGCCTGATGTCTGCCTCATCTAGGGGATTTGGGGCAGTAGTGTCATCATCTTGGGGAGAAGGAGAGCCCGGGGAGGTCGGGGGAATTGAGTCACTCACCGACCTCGGGGATGGTATAGGAGAGCAAGTCTGTTTCTGCGATCGGGCAGTAGCATTCTGGGAGGCCTTGATCGTTTTCTGGGCCTTCGCTGCCGGCGCCATCTTTAAAGCCTCGCGGCCTCGCCCGCTGGTTCCCGGAGAAGAAATCCAGCTGGCCTTGCCTGGTACGGTCGGTCCGCGGTGGCTGCCTGTGAGGATGCCCGGTTCCTCTGAGACATAGTAGGAGGCGGATGGGGTAAGATTCTCCCTCTTAGCGATGGTTAAGTGCTGCGGTGAGACGGAGCTGCGGAGACACACGTCCTCACTCCTCCATAGCCAGGACACGCCCCAACAAATGTCATTTAATAAAAAGTCAGTTGTACTTACAACATCTCAGATTAAAAACAGCATGTAAAAGTTACCGGCCGGCATAACAAGGAGCCCTTCCTCCTCAGATCAGCGTGGTGACATCACTGAGTGTCCTCACATACGCGTTTCATCATCAACAGACGTTCTCAATGGGAATAGGGCGCCACAGTAACTCACTACATTATATAAGGCCAGAGCTCGTTGTGAGATGCGAGGAAACAGCCATCAGCGCCATATTGAATATGGGCAAAAATGCCAATACCCCAAACTAAATGAATCCAGTGTACCTAGTAAATAGTTATAAAAGTAAAGTCAAAGAAACAAATCCTTGTCTGAGCAACCCACAACCAAAACAATGAATATAAAGACGAAAATAAAGACTACACATGCCCAGTAGTTGAATGCTAGCTTGGCTAAATTGCTAGCACTCCAACTGCTGCCTTTTCAGCTGGTAGACTGCCCCCTTTCGTGAATTTGTAGAATGTGCGGTACCTCAGTGGCAGATTCCCAAATGCCACTTATTTTCACGGAAGGCGATTCCGGCTCTCTACCGGCATGTGGAAGGCAATGTCTTGGCCTCGCTGGACAGGGCGGTCAGCGGTAAGGTGCATATTACCGCTGACTCATGGTCCAGCAGGCATGGACAGGGACATTACCTATCTTTCACTGTGCACTGGGTGACTGTGCTGGCAGCTGGGAAGGATGCAGGACAGGGTGCAATATTGTTGGAGCTCGTTCTGCCACCACGTGTCCAAAATGCTGGTAGTTGTGATTCTGCCACACCTCTCTCCTCCACCCCCTCCTCTTCTTCTTCCTCTATGGCCTCTTCCTGTGCTGATTTGTCCTCGGAACCAGAGGTGCTCCGTAGGCATTCAAGGGGCTATGCAAGCACTCAGCCAAAAAGATGTCATGCGGTGCTTGAGCTGGTGTGCTTAGGGGACAGGAGCCACACTGGGGCAGAGATTCTGTCAGCTATGCAGGGGCAGGCTCAGAAGTGGTTGACGCCACACCAGCTTCAGGCAGGAATTGTGGTTTGCGACAATGGCACCAACCTCCTCTCCGCCCTCCGACAGGGACACCTGACCCATGTGCCCTGTTTGGCTCATGTCCTTAATTTGGTGGTGCAGCAGTTCTTGTGCAGATACCCGGGCTTACAGGATCTCCTGAGGCAGGTCAGGAAAGTTTGTGGGCATTTCCGCCGGTCATATAATGCCAGTGCTCGGCTGGCTGACCTCCAAAAGGAATACAACCTGCACAAGAACCGCCTAGTCTGTGACATGCCCACCAGTTGGAACTTAACGTTGGCCATGCTGCAGCAGCTGCACATGCAGCAGAGGGCCATAAATGAGTACCTGTGCGACTATGGCACTAGGACAGGGTCAGGGAAGCTTGGCTTTTTTTCACCACGCCAGTGGCTCATTATCAAGAATGAATGCACTGTCATGTCACCATTTGAGGAGGCCACGAGGATGGTGAGCAGTGCATGCATCAGTGACACTGTCCCCCTTGTGTACCTGTTGGAGCACACGCTGCATGGAATAATGGACAGGGCACTTAAGGCAGAACAGAGGGAGGAAGAGGAGGACTTCCCTACATCTCAAGGCCCCCTTTATCCAGACAGTGTTCCTGCGGGCTCGCCGATCACACATGAAGAGGAGGAGGAGGAGGATTGTGTCAGCATGGAGGTGGAGCCCAGCACTCAGCATCAGAAGCAGTCTTCAAGGGATTGTTTACAGTCCCCAGAAACCCATGGACTTATACGTGGCTGGGAGGAGGTGGCTGCAGATCATGTCGTCCTTAGTGACCCAGAGGACTCCGGACCGAATGCCTCAGCAAACCTACGCTGCATGGCCTCCCTTATCCTGCAAAGCCTGCGAAAGGACCCTCGGATTCATGTGATCAAGGAGAGGGATCGTTACTGGCTGGCAACCCTTCTTGATCCACATTACAAGGGTAAGGTTGCGGAACTTATCCTGCCGTAGCAGAGGGAGCAGAGGATGAAACATCTTCGGGAGACCTTGCAGAAAGGTTTGTGCAGAGCCTGTGAGGTTACAATTTCCTGGTCCTGGACAACGTGTTGCTGAGGCTTCTGTCAGTCACAGAAGGAGCGGTGGAGAAGGTGGCCGTCTGACCAATGTGTTCAGACAATCTTTTAGTCCGCAGCCCCAAGGTCTGATCGGTTCTAGCAACCATCGCCAGCATCTGATTTACATGGTGCAGGAATACCTAGGGGCAAGATCAGACTTGGACACGTTTCCAACAGAAAATCCACTGGGTTACTGGGTCTTGAGGATGGATCACTGGCCAGAGCTTGCACAGTATGCAATTGAGCTACTGGCCTGTTCTGCATCCAGCGTTCTTTCGGAACGCACATTTAGTGCTGCTGGAGGCTTTGTAACCGATCACAGGGTGTGCCTGTCCACCGACTCGGTCGATCGGCTCACCTTCATAAAAATGAATCAGTCTTGGATCACCAGCTACCAAGCACCTGATGCTGATGTAACTAAATATTTTTTTATGAATGTGAGATTCCTTCAAGACTGCCTATGCTGATGCTGAGTGACTATACTGTTATGCTGAGTGACTATCCTATTCCTCCTCAATGTTCATGTTGATATTTTTGGTTCTGGGCACCAGCATCAGTGCCTAAAGCCCAATTTTTCTGCCCCTGTTCAACAGGGGCGTGTATAATTTCAATTTTTTCTGTAATATTTTGCAGCAGGGCTCATTCCTGCGCTCAAATAGAGTATCTGTGAGGGGTTGCAGTGTTGTGGCACCAGCACCAGTGCCTAAAGCCCATTTTTTTCTGCCCCTGTTTAGCAGGGGCGTGTATAATTTAAATTTTTGCTGTAATATTTTGCAGCAGGGCTCATTCCTGCGCTCAAACAGAGTATCTGTGAGGGGTTGCAGTGTTGTGGCACCAGCACCAGTGCCTAAAGCCCAAATTTTCTGCCCCTGTTTAACAGGGCGTGTATAATTTTAATTTTTGCTGTAATATTTTGCAGCAGGGCTCATTCCTGCGCTCAAATAGAGTATCTGTGAGGGGTTGCAGTGTTGTGGCACCAGCACCAGTGCCTAAAGCCCAATTTTTCTGCACCTGTTTAACAGGGGCGTGTATAATTAAAATTTTTGCTGTAATATTTTTCAGCAGGGCTCATTCCTGCGCTCAAATAGAGTATCTGTGAGGGGTTGCAGTATTGTGGCACCAGCACCAGTGCCTAAAGCCCATTTTTTCTGCCCCTGTTTAACAGGGGCGTGTATAATTTAAATTTTTGCTGTAATATTTTGCAGCAGGGCTCATTCCTGCGCTCAAACAGAGTATATGTGAGGGTTTGCAGTGTTGTGGCACCAGCACCAGTGCCTAAAGCCCAAATTTTCTGCCCCTGTTTAACAGGGCGTGTATAGTTTACATTTTTGCTGTAATATTTTGCAGCAGGGCTCATTCCTGCACTCAAACAGAGTATCTGTGAGGGGTTGCAGTGTTGTGACACCAGCACCAATGCCTAAAGCCCAATTTTTCTGCACCTGTTTAACAGGGGCATGTATAATTAAATTTTTTGCTGTAATGTTTTGCAGCAGGGCTCATTCCTGCGCTCAAATAGAGTATCTGTGAGAGGTTGCAGTGTTGTGGCACCAGCACCAGTGCTTAAGGCTCAATTTTTCTGCCCCTGTTTAACAGGGGCGTGAAATTAAAAATTTTGATCTAATATTTCACAGCAGGGCCCATTCCAGCACCCACCAAGAGTAATTGTGAGGGCTTACAGTGTTTTGGCACCACCAACACCACCACCACCAAAGGCCCAATTTTTCTGCCCCTTTTCAACAGGGGCATGTAATTACAATTCTTGATATAATATTTCACAGCTGAGCCCGTTTCAGCGCCCACCAAGAGTAACTGTGAGGGCTTACAGTGTTGTGGCACCACCACCACCAAAGGCCCAATTTTCCTGCCCCTGTTCAACAGGGGCATGTAATTACAATTCTTGATATAATATTTCACAGCAGGGCCCGTTCCAGCGCCCACCAAGAGTAACTGTGAGGACTTACAGTGTTGTGGCCCCACCACCACCACCACCACCACCAAAGGCCCAATTTTTCAGCCCCTGTTTAACAGGGGCATGTAATTACAATTCTTGATATAATAGTTCACAGCAGGCTCTGTTCCAGCGCCCACCAAGAGTAACTGTGAGGGCTTACAGTGTTGTGGTACCACCAACACCTAAGGCCCAATTTTCTGAAGAGTATATAGGGCAGGCCATATAGTATATACAGGCGGTCACCTACTTTCAAACATCCGATTTACAAACGACTCCTACTTACAAAGGGAGGGAGACAACAAGAAGTGAGGAAATCTACCCCTGGGAAGGGAAATTCTCTCCTGTAAGGGTTAATATGGGAAAAAGGTGTCCCCACTGATGCTTTATCACCAATCCTTGTTTCCCTAAAAACCCCAAATTTTCTAAATCCAATTGTCATTGGGCCAGAAAGTGAGGTGAAATCTTCTGAACAGGAGCACAGACAGCAAAACAAATGTTACAGGGGTGATGATAACCCTTCCCTAGGATATCCAAAAATCTTAAAAATTGATTTTTTTGGGCTGGAGCTACACTTACAAAATATACCTGTTCCAAATTACAAACAGATTCAATTTATGAACAAACCTACAGTCCCTTTCTTGTTTGGAACGCCTGTATACTGCTGTTCAGAGTATATAGGGCCTGGGGGCCCCACGCCTTTTATTTTTTTAATTTGGGTGCGGGGTTCCCCTTAATATCCATACAAGACCCAAAGGGCCTGGTAATGGGCTGGGGGGGAGAGGGGGTATCCATGCCGTTTTTCTCAATGATTTTCATCTATATTGCCGGGACCCGACATTACATTACAGCCGCAAGCAGTTTTAAATGACTTTTATTTGTTTAGAATGTCATTTTGTGCAGGGACTGTTCTAAACACGGGAAACACGCCCCACTTCACAGGCATACTATTGACACCCCCCAGGTACGATATTTAAAGGAATATTTCACTTTTATTTTTTAACTTTAAGCATCATTAAAATCACTGCTCCTAAAAAAACTTTAGTTTTTAAAACTTTTTTTGCATTGATACAAGACCCCTGGGGCAGGACCCGGGTCACCAAACCCTTTTTAGGACAATAACTTGCATCTTATACCGTGTACACACGATCGTTTTTTCATGCCGTTAAAAATGACATTTTTAAAAATGGCCATTAAAACCGATCGTGTGTATGCTCCAGAGCATTTTTAACGGCGTGAAAAACGGCCATTAAAAATTTCGAACATGCTCTATTTTTTCACGTAGTTTTTCATGTCGTTTTTTTTTTTAACGACGTGAAAAACGATAGTGTGTATGCTTTTACGAGGTGAAAAAAAACGCGCATGCTCAGAATCAAGTATGAGACGGGAGCACTCGTTCTGGTAAAACTAGCGTTTGTAATGGAGATAGCACATTCGTCACGCTGTAACGGACTGAAAAGCACGAGGCTGAAAAGCACGAATCATCGCTCAACAAACTTTACTAACATGAAGGGTGGCGCCATCCGAACGGAACTTCCCCTTTATAGTGCCGTCGTACGTGTTGTACGTCACTGCGCTTTGCTCGAGCATTTTTTTTAATGATCGTGTGGATGCAAGACAGGCTTGAGAGGAAACAAGAAAAAAAACGACGAGAAAAACGTTGGTTTAAAAAATGGCATGAAAAACGATCGTGTATACGCCGCATTAGCCTTTAAAATTTGCACTTTTGATTTCCCACGTTCGAGTCCCATAGACTTTAACGGTGTTCGAAAGTTTGCACAAACTTTCGGTCCGTTCGCATGTTCTGGATGCGAACCGGACCGGGGGGTGTTCGGCTCATCCTTATTTGTCATGTTACAACCAAAAACATAATTGTATTTTATTGGGATTTTAGGTGATAGACCAACACAAAGTGTCACATAATTGTGAAGTGGAAGGAAAATGATAAATGGTTTTCCAAATTTTTACAAATAAATATCCTAAAAGTGTGGTGTGCATTTGTATTCAGCCCCCTTTACCCTGATAACCCTAAATAAAATCTAGTGGAACCAACTGCCTTCAGAAGTCACCTAATTAGAAAATAGAGTGCACCTGTGTGTAATTTAATGTCAGTATAAATACAGCAGTTCTGTGAAGCCCTCAGAGGTTTGTTAGGGAACCTTAGTAAACAAACAGCATCATGAAGACCAAGAAACACACCAGACAGGTCAGGGATAAAGTTGTGGAGAAGTTTAAAGCAGAGTTAAGTTATAAAAAAATATCCCAAGCTTTGAACATCTCATGGAACATTGTTCAATCCATCATCCAGAAATAGAAATGAGTGTGAAACAACTGCAAACCTACCAAAACATGGCCGTCCACCTAAACTGACAGGCTGGGCAAGTAGAGCATTAATCAGAGAAGCAGCCAAGAAGCCCATGGTAACTCTGGAGGAGCTGCAGAGACTAATAGTCGTACACTCCATAAATCTGACCTTTATGGAACAGTGGCAAGAAGAAAGCCATTGTCATAAGAAAGCCATAAGAGGTCTCGTTTGCAGTTTGCGAGAAGCCATGTCGGGGATGAAGCAAACATGTGGAAGAAGGTTGTCTGGTCAGATGAGACAAAAATTTTACTTTTTGGCCCAAAAACAAAACTAACACTGCACATCACCCTGAACACACCATCATTTCTTCAGCAGGGACAGGGACAGGGAAGCTGATCAGAGTTGATGGGAAGATGGATGGAGCCAAATACAGAGCAATCTTAAAAGAGAACCTGTTATGCCTTGTACACACAATCGGAATTTCCGATGGAAAAAGTCTGACGGAATTTTTTCATCGGATATTCCGACTATGTGTGTGTCCCATCTGACTTTTTCCATGAAAATTTAGAAAGAGAACATGTAAAAAATCGGAAATTCCGTTCGTCTGTATGGAACTCAGACAGAGAAAAAAACATGCATGCTTAGAATCAAGTCGACGCATGCTCGAAAGCATTGAACTTCATTTTTATCGGCTTGTCATAGTGTTGTACGTCACCGTGTTCTTGACGGTCGGAATTTGGTGTGACAGTGTGTATGCAAGACAGCTTGAACGGAATTCCGTCAGAAAAATCAGTCAGAGTTTATCCCGACGGAAAATCCGATCGTGTGTACAAGGCATTCGAGTCTGAAAAAGACTTGAGAATGGGGCGGAGGTTCACTTTCCAGGAGGACAACGATCCTAAACATACAGCCAGAGCTACAATGGAATGGTTTAGATCAAAGCATATTCATGTGTTAGAAGGGCCCAGTCAAATGCCAGACCCAAATCCAAATGATAATCTGTGGCAAGACTTGAAAATTGCTGTTCACAGACGCTCTCCATCCAATCTGATAGAGCTTGAGCTATTTTTCAAAGAAGAATGGGCAAAAATGTAGCTCTCTAGATGTGTAAAGCTGGTAGAGACCTCCTCAAAAAGCCTTTCAGCTGTAAATGCAGTGAAAGGTGGTTCTACAAAGTTTTGACTTCGTATTGGGGGGCTGAATACAAATGCACTTTTCACAAGTTTATTTGTAAAAAATTTGAAAAACCATTTATCATTTTCCCTCCACTTCACAATTATGTGTCACTTTGTGTTGGTCTATCACATAAAAATCTCAATAAAAGAAATTTACGTTTTTGGTTGTAACATGAGAAAATGTGGAAAATTTCAAGGGGTATGAATACTTTTTCAAGGCACAGTATAATATATCTTTGTATGTAGTGTAGATTCAGGTCAAGAATTTTGTAATTGCAAAATGTGGATATCACAAAGCTTAACATTACGAACACACAGCAGAACTTACAGCAATATCTCAGATGCCTGTTCTCTCCTGGAAAATAAAATCATTAGTGACCCTAACAGGATGTTAGAAAAATGTTAGACTTTTCAGCATCTGCAGAAACCTATAGGTAATGTCAATGGGAAACTGTAAGGCAAAACAGATATTTTTACTTGACCTTCTCCTGCCCTTCAACTACTCTTGTGTAATTAAAAATAATACCTGTAAGTAAAGCAAAATAAAAACCTTACCATGCATTAAAAAAAAGTCCAATAACCTTTAATGCCTGAGCAACTAATTACAAGAACAGCTGCACAGTTTCCATTAATATGTTTTCTGTCTTGGTTTTATGTTATTACAATTCATCACTCTATGTCACCCTTGTGTAAATGTTTTCCTATAATCTATTTTGTGCTTTTCTTTCTTAATCAAAAGAAAACATAGACAGAAAGTATTATAGAAGTGATCCATAAAGACCATATTAGCAGACATTTAAAGTGGCTCTCTTTCTATTTTACAAGGGAGCCAACTGCTACACATCTGTATAAACTACTAAAGTATAGTATGGTTAGGCTACATTATATTCTATTCAACAGAGTGTTTTAAGTAAAAAATATATAGCTTTCTATAATATAGATTATATTTGCCTTAGGTTGCTTAAGTACCATGACATTGGTTTATTTTACACTGACTGTGGCTGTAAGTTATGCTTATGAAATTTTAAAAATTAGATATAGCATGGAAACGGGAGAGTATCTTTGACATACAAGCCCTTATGAATGGAACTGTGCTATGGAACAGTGCCCAGCAGGTGTTCACTCCCCTCTACATTTTTATTGGCATCTACTGGGCACCCCACCCAAGGCAGCTTGCTTATGTGTGCTCATATTCACATGGTGAGTTCATGGTCTCAGTAGAATTAGTAGAAGTGTATAGCAGAGACAAGACAAACACTAAATCATTTAATGAATGCACATACCATGCTAAGCTTTTGCATCTTCTTTTTGTTACACAAGTAGATTCTTACATGCTTGTAAAAAAAGGACTAAGGGTTGTCATTACTCATGTCCATGTAATAAAAAATTTATGGAGCCAATCAAGTAATCAACCTAAGCCTGCAGGACAAAATATGTTGCGCTTGGACATGAGAGCTGTACAATTTACAGCAGTAAAACTCTCTAACAGCTGTAAAATTTACCCAAAAGAAATGGCAATGGCATTTAGTTGAGGTTACCTAGACAATTAATTATAGATGACTTTAGACCCGGTTCACACAGGGGCGACTCGTCAGGCGACTCATCCGCCTGACAAGTCGCATCCCGCTCTGTTCAATGGAACCGTTCTAATAGGAGCGACTCAAGTCGCTCCGACTTAGAAAAAGGTTCCTGTACTACTTTGGGGGCGACTCGGGGCGCCTTGCATTGACTTTAATACAGAAGTCATTTTGCAAATCGCCTCTCAAGTCGTCTTGAGATCGCCTTGCCGAGTCGCCCCCAAAGTTGTGCCGCCCCAGTGTGAATCGGCTCTTAGAGTTAAGAAGATGCTTTGTTTATGTTATGTAGGGTTCACTCAAGAACTTTGCTAACACAGTAAATAATATGTATATGTTGTATGGCTAGTGTTTAGCCAGGTTATAGTAGTAGATAAAAGCAGCTTGATAAGCGGGGAGAAGACCAAAACCTTCTCAGGCTCCTTCCTTTCATAGGGCTCACACCCCTAAGTATTGTTATTTATTTTATTTTATATAACTCCCCAGGGGACCAGGTGCATATAGCATTTGATCCCATTCTGACTGGTGGCCCTGTAGTCATCTGAACACACCTCCTAATACTGGTTGTAGCTACATGCTTTTTGAAGCCCAAATTATGGGCGTTCCTGTGGGGGAGGTACAGGCAGTACAGAGCCTCACCTCTTCTCTAAGCTGAGTGATCTGTCACTGTTATAAATGAAAAATCGGTGCTACTTAGGTTCTGTGTAAAGTATCTGCTGATGCCTACGCTGTATCCTGGCCTAGGCTGACAAAGCACAGGCCTAGGGCAGCACTTTTCAGGGGGGCAGCACGGAAAGAGTCCCCGCCGGCTTGTAGTCTTTTGGGGCGGACTGGGCTGAGAAGCAAATTAGTCTAGCGCCCCCATAAAGCATCCACACTGCTTTCTGGTATGCGGGCGGCCAGCATTCTATTCTGCAACTGTGGGGGGGGGGCCTTCTGATTTTAACTGTCCTATCATGCTGGACCAAAAACCTTCCTCACTGTGCTATAAGTTTTCTTCTGCACCATTGGCATGGTTATACAGTATCTTCTTAGTCCTCTCCCTAGAATTATCAGAAATTTGTGCTTAAAGTAGAACTATAGGCAACACTTTTTTTTTTCCATTTTAGATAGAGTAAGGGAGAGTTATAGCCCCTGTCAGTTTATTTTTTTACCATCCCTGTCCCATTGGAGAGATTTCCCTTTATTTCCTGCCCCATAGCCAAACAGGAAGTGAGAGGAAATCTATGCAAATTAAGGGAATCCCCCCCAGGCCCTCAGAACTAGTGTCCCCACTCGAAAATTTCAGGGCGTGTCTTAAACAGCAAGGGGTGTGGTCTTGACAGGAAGGGGTGGGTCATATTTAGATTAGGGGGTGCACAAGTTTAGTCAGGCCTAGGGCAGCACAAAACCTAAATACACTACTTGCTGATGCCCTGTATGAAGTAAAAGCAGCTGCAGATACATTACTGAAAGAAACTAGTTCTAGACATTTGAACATCATCTTGTAATTGTTTAAAGGATTTCAAAACATTAACCTTAAAAGCTGATAAATTAATCTTCTGTCTTTGGATTCCCATTGTTCCATGGTACTCAATTTAATGACTTCCAAAAGAGTATTGTTTCCCCACAGAGGGATGTATATAGAGAGTCCCTCATAATTAAGCACAGATTTAACCAAGTCCCAAATGTTTTGAATTATTAAAAAAATAGGAAAGGACTTCAAATGCAGTAACTGTCTGGCTTCTAACATCGATACCACCCTTGCTTCACCCAAAATACCTTGCATAAGTTTATGCATGGAGTCTCTATTCCCATCCCCAAATGTTCAATCTTTTAGCAGCCATGTGATATAGTCACATGTTAGGGAGTGCCAATACTCCTTGATCTAAAGGTCTTTGTAAAACTTCATAGTTCACTTTTGGTGAGCCTCCTTTCCATACCAGCTCCCGAAATAAAGCATCAATGATATTAAACTAATACTTGGGAATCCAGATGGGAGCATTCTGTAACAAATATAGCAACTGGGGAGCCAGATCATTTTAAATAAGTTGGTGCGGGCAGCCACTGGAAGCGGGAGGCAGCTCAAACTTTTACACTTAAATCTTAAAAAACCAATCACTGGGGTCAGATTCAAGGTCAAATAATCCTTGAGGCAGGAAGAGATATTAATGCCCAAATAACAGTATAAATCCCAAATTTTAATCATACCTACATTATCAGGCAAAAGAACCCTTATGGGGTCTAATGGTAGCAACATCGACTTATCCCAATTTATATCTAAACCAGAGAAATAGCCAAATCTGCATATCAAAGACAATAAACTAGTTAAGGAGGTAGTAGTATCTCTTAAAAATAATAAAATGTCATCAGCGTAGAATATAGATTTTTCCTCCAATAAGCCTCATTTAAAACCAACAATCTTGATGGATTTACATACTGTGAGTGCCAAAGGCTCAATTACCAGGGCAAATAACATGGGTGAAAAAGGAAAAGATTTCAGAGCCTCAGAAAGTTCCAAAACATCTTTCTCTTGGCATGTGAGCTGAGTAAAAGAAACCAAGAAGGCTAACAAGTCAGAAGAGTAAAAATTAACCACAGATGTACACTAATCACGGTAGAACGAATAAAATTCATTCACTATTTCTGCAGAGGTAAATAATCCTCTCCAATGGAAGATTTAAGATGACAAACATGAGAAGATTCCCTCTGGCTACTTATGACCTAAGTAGGCAAGTGTCCCATTTGTTCCCCTTCCATAAACTGTTTACAATTACAAAAATAACTTCTCTTCTCTGCCTTCATCAGAGAAATATTCTCAGAGAGATATTCAGCAGATACATTACACAGAGCTGTAGCTCAGTGTGTCTATCAGTGGCTGCTTTTACACATACACAGCCCGGCTGATGGATCACACAGGGCTGTAGCACTGTGTGGGATTTCACTTTTTTGAATGGGTGATAAGCAATGTTGAGGCCTGTGCCATGTATATTGCAGCCCAATGTAGCTGATCATTCATTCACAAAACTTAAATATCACACAGCACTGGAGCGCTATGTAACCTATTGGCCTCCAGAGCGGTCCCTGTAGCCAGAGACCAGAGCTGTCAATCACAAATCTGTCTCCTCTCTAGTGGTGTTGTTAGTCAGTTATTCTGTATAAGCTATAGAATGCATGTATCACATTTTTAACTGCATAGATAAGTCATGTGAAACTAAATGTTTCATTGTGTAAAAAAAATAAGCAAAATAAGCTTTTAAACTAGTTTACACAATCACAGCATGGAATGCTACCTACCTGCTATACCTACTATATATATATATATATACTGTATATACAATCAATTTTGTATATACTCAATTTTTGTTACGTAATTAGTCTGTCTGAAAAAACATGTCCATTGAGTTCAACCAAAGAAAAACACCTGTCAAATTGAACCACATGAAAGTAACCCATAAATATTTCCTTCCACTAAGGTAGTCTACACAAAAAAAATATTTGAAATATTTGAAATATCTAGAATTGTGTTTTGCATAATGATATGCCTTTATTTGATATAAATCATCCATGCAAAAATTAACAAGATTTAATCTATAAAAGGGTTATTACTGTAATACCCTAACTGTTAAGTAATTGTTTAAAAAAAAAAATCAAAATGAATGCCAACAGTTGTTTTTTTAACAAAGTTATTCAAATATAAAATTATTATAATTAAAATGATTCTCCTTAAATTTGAGGTATTTCAATTATCTTATTTTTTCCAAAACACATAGAGGTAACATTGTGCTTACCACACATGGATGTAGTTATGCCTCAGAAATGGGTCCGTGAGAGGAATACGTTAACAAGCATTAAAAATGTGGGAAGCAGGCACGTACCTAAATCATGAATTTACTGGTTTTCAAACTAACATCAAACGTGTTGTAAGAGGATGATGATAATATCTGGAGTCTAGACATTCTGGATTGATGTTATGCATACATAACTCTAAATCATTGCAATTATATTCGGAAAACAAGGGAGAAACAAACGTTTTCAAGTAGGTTTCCAGTCAAAGATGGAAAGAATTGACATAAAAGATAACTGGTAAGCTGGTTAATTTTATTTCAGGACACTCACATCAAATAAATACTGAGAAAGTGTTTACATGGCGAGAAGGAGTTAGAAGTAGGCCTTCATCATACTATTTCTAGTAGATCAGAAGACCAGACTCCAGTCAGTAATATAATAATAGACAGGTACACAAAGTGGTTTCACCACTGGTATACAAAGCAGAGGCACAAAACTTCTATGAATTTCAAACATCTGTTTTACTATTTTTTTAAATATACCTTGTGTGTGTATATATATATATATATATATATATATATTGTGACAGCAGGAAGGTAAAGTCACCTGGTTGCATCCAGGGGGGTAGATATATTTCGCCCAGATTCAGGCTTTACGCCGACTTATACAACTAGGTGGAGAGTTGTATAAGGCTAGTGGGCTCATGGATGACTCATACCTCTAGGGAGAGTGTGGGGCGTCGTGCAGACAGAGATGAGGAGACCAGCTGAACCTTGTCAGCTCATTTAGGCCTCTATAAGAACTCCCAGCTTCATTAGATGTTAGCTCATGCCTGGAACCAGACCTGTGTGGACTGTCTAGGGAGAGTGAACCCCTGTGCGGTGAGGCAAAGCCTGTGTGGCTATTTGTTTGGACTTTTACTAAACCAGGGACTTAGGGACTAGGACAGCACTAGGCTGATCCCAGTTGTTAGTTAGGAAACCTGTATGTTTAGTCAGAGGTCAACTTGACCAGGATTTATTTTGGTTATGTTTCTTTTGCTTTGCTGTGTTTTGTCACTGTAAATAGAAAATAAACCGCACCTTTTTTTGATTTTGAAAACCACAACCTCCGTTTGCTGGGCCTGTTTTGTGTGGGGAGCCCATCCCGGGGGTCACACACACCCGCTGCCGAGCTAACCCCCTCACAGTTGGTGGAGAACCAGTGGCAGTTTTTTTTAAGCCAGCATGGAGGAGATACTGAAGCAGCTGGCTCTAGCAAATGCCAATCAACAGCAGACAAATGCAGGTTTGCAAAGGAGCCTTGCAGCCCAGCAGCAGACAAACGCAACTTTGCAACAGAGTCTGGAGGCTCAGCAACGAGCCCAGCAGCAATCTGAGGCCCGCTTCATAGACCTGTTGCAGAAGCAAGAGCAGAGACTACAACAACAGATGGAAGCAGTAATGCAGCAACGTCCGCAGACCAGTGAGGAAAGCCGTCCCACTAATACCGCGTCCTTTGGGGTGAGTCGTTTATTGACAAAAATGACTGGAGAGGATGATCCAGAGGTATTTTTGACCACATTTGAAAGGACCGCTGAAAGAGAAAAGTGGCCTGAGGAGCAGTGGGCTGGACTGGTGGCTCCTCTGTTAACTGGTGAATCGCAGAAAGCTTACTATGACCTAGAGCCTAACCAAGCAAAAGACTATGTGATGCTAAAAGCTGAAATATTGGCAAGGCTGGGTGTCACCCAGGCTGTCCGGGCTCAGCGTGTGCATAACTGGACTTTCCAGCTTGGAAAACCCCCCAGGTCTCAAATGTATGATCTCATTCACCTGAGCAGAAAGTGGCTACAGCCAGAGACTTTGTCCGCACCAAAGATTGTGGAACGTGTTGTAATGGATCGGTTTTTGAGAGCTCTTCCTACTGCCATCCAAAAGTGGGTAAGCCATGGAGACCCAGAGACGGCCGATGGTCTTGTGGATCGTGTGGAGAAATACTTGGCTACAGAGAACCTGACGGCCTCTTCCAGAGACACTCGGACTTTCCACCCTAAGACCAGACCATCCCCAGGGGCGGATAAGAGGATTCCAAGGGGTGAGGGTGGAGAGAGTGAGAGGGTGGGAGCTCTACCCCAAGTTTGGCGAGAACAGCCTGGGAAATCAGCGGCTCAAGAGGCGGCAAGAAGGATCGTTTGCTACCGCTGCCGGCAAGCGGGACATATTGCAGCCAATTGCCCGGTTGTGGAGGAACCCATGCAGTGTGACTTTCTGACGGGCAGACGTCAGTCGCTGTGTGCGACAGTCGCATGCACTGCCATTCGAGGAACTGAGAAACATTTATGCAAAATGTGTGTTAATGGTAGAAATGTTGTGGTATTGCTGGATTCAGGTAGCCTTGTGACCCTGATAAAGGCTGAGTTAGTTAAAACAGAGGTCTCTGGGAATAGCAAGGTAGCTGTTATTTGTGTGCATGGGGACACCCGAGAGTATCCAGTGACTACAGTGTGTTTCGAGACCCCCAAAGGTACCCTCTCTCATCCAGTGGGCTTAGTATCTCAGTTACCGCATGACGCCATTGTGGGAAGGGATTTTCCGAAGTTCTGGGAACTGTGGGATGATCCTGAGCCCCTCACTGGTGCCCCTATGTACCAGGAATGTGATAGCCAGAACTCCCCTGAGAGTGGTGAGGACTCTCCGGAATTTCCCTTATCAGTATTGGCAGGGGAGACTCAAGAAACTGGAGAGGAGCCCACCTCCTCAGACGAAAACCTACCGTCTGTGGAGTTTTCTGATCTTGAGGTTCACAGGGAAAACTTTGCCACAGAACAGTTGAAAGACCCCGCCCTAATAAAGGCACGGGAAAACGTAGTGAAAATAGATGGTGAGTTAGTGAACCCAGATAATACCTGCACTTACCCATACTTCAGCGTAGAGAAGGACCTACTGTATCGGGTGGCAAAAAGGGCAGAAGAAACCGTTGAGCAGCTTGTGGTGCCCAAACCTTACAGGAAGTTGGTGTTGGAGTTGGCCCATGGGCACATTCTTGGAGGTCATCTGGGGACAGAGAAAACCCGAGAGAGGGTATTACAGAGATTCTATTGGCCGGGGGTGATGAAGGACGTAGAAAATTATTGTTCCTCCTGCCCTGTGTGTCAGAGGTTGGCCCCGATGCCACATTTCCGTAGCCCGCTGGTCCCTCTACCCATCATTGAGGTCCCGTTTGAGAGGATCGCCATGGATTTGGTAGGTCCTATAATCAAGTGCGCTAGGGGGCACCAGTACATATTAGTTATAATGGACTATGCCACCCGTTATCCAGAAGCGATCCCTCTCCGAAATACCTCGGCCAAAACCATAGCCAAAGAGCTATCTCTTGTTTTTAGCCGGGTGGGTATTTGTAAAGAACTGCTTACGGACCAAGGTACACCCTTTATGTCCCGGGTTATGAAAGAGCTGTGTAAATTGTTCAAAGTGACGCAATTGCGTACGTCTGTGTATCACCCCCAAACCGATGGGCTGGTTGAAAGATTCAACAAAACCCTAAAACAAATGTTGAAGAAAGTGGTGGATAGAGATGGAAAGGATTGGGACTGTTTACTTCCTTATTTGATGTTTGCTATTAGGGAGGTGCCCCAATCCTCTACGGGATTCTCCCCCTTTGAGTTACTGTATGGGAGACACCCAAGAGGGCTGTTGGATATTGCCAAGGAAACTTGGGAAAGTGAGAGTTCTCCCCACAGGAGTGTGATTGAGCATGTCGCCCTGATGCAAGATCGAATTGCACAGGTAATGCCCATCGTGAAGGAACATTTGGCCCAAGCGCAGTTGGCACAGCAGAGAGTGTACAACCGTGGAGCCAAGACCCGTACCTTTTCCCCGGGGGATAGGATATTGGTACTTGTCCCTACGGTTGAAAGTAAATTCCTTGCCAAATGGCAAGGCCCCTACGAGATAATGGAAAAAGTGAGCGAAGTGAATTACAAGGTCAGACAACCAGGAAGGCGAAAGCCCGAACAGATCTATCACGTTAATCTGTTGAAAGCCTGGAGGGATAGAGAGTCCCTAGTCGCAGACACTTGGTCACCAGCTCAAACTGGTTGCGTGATTCCTGAGGTTGGAATAGCAGCCACCTTGTCACAACCCCAACAACAGGAGGTTAAGGAGTTTGTGCTTCGCAACAAGGAGGTATTCTCTGAGCTGCCGGGACAAACATCTGGGGTAGAGC
Source organism: Rana muscosa (assembly GCA_029206835.1). NCBI lineage: Eukaryota > Metazoa > Chordata > Amphibia > Anura > Ranidae > Rana > Rana muscosa. The sequence goes on from CM055116.1 coordinate 373,818,347, forward strand.
ATGACATCATTACCCCGCCCGGTGAAAGGGTGAAGTTAAAACCCTATCGGATCCCAGAGGCTCGACGGGAGGCAATACGGGAGGAAGTACAGAAAATGCTGAACTTAGGGGTGATAGAGGAGTCCCAAAGTGATTGGTCTAGTCCCATCGTGTTGGTGCCTAAACCGGATGGGAGCTGGCGATTTTGTAACGATTTTCGTCAGTTGAACAAAGTTACAAAATTTGACACCTACCCCATGCCACGTATAGATGAGTTGATCGACCGGCTGGGAACAGCCCGATACATGACGACTCTTGACCTCACAAAAGGGTATTGGCAAATCCCCCTGGCCAAGTCGGCCAAAGCGAAAACCGCATTTGTAACCCCAGACGGGGCGTTCCAATATAAAAGAATGCCGTTCGGGTTACAGAATGCGCCGGCCACATTCCAGCGGAAAATGGACCAGATGCTGAGGCCCCATCGGAAGTATGCTGCGGCTTACCTGGATGACGTAATTGTCCATAGCACAGATTGGGCCTCACATCTGCCAAAAGTGCAAGCAGTCCTGGACTCTGTTCGGGAAGCGGGGTTTACGGCTAACCCCAAGAAGTGTACCATTGGGCAGGAGGAGGCCAAATATCTTGGGTACACCATTGGGAGGGGAGTAATAAAACCCCAACTCAACAAAGTCGAGGCCATCCAGAGTTGGCCACGTCCCAACAGCAAGAAGCAGGTACGAGCCTTTCTGGGAATCGCTGGGTATTATCGGCGATTCATTCCCCACTTTGCTTCTAAGGCTGTGCCCCTAACCAACCTGACGAAGGGGAAAGGGTCGGTCATGATTAAATGGACCCCCGAGGCTGAGGCAGCATTCCAATTCTTGAAACAAGCCTTATGTAGCCAGCCAGTGTTGTACTCACCCGACTTCTCTAAAGACTTTGTCGTACAAAGTGATGCGTCAGATGTGGGGTTAGGAGCAGTATTGTCCCAGGTCTGGAACGGGGAAGAGCACCCAGTCATTTACCTCAGCAGGAAGTTGAAGTCCCATGAGGTAAATTACGCCACCGTTGAAAAGGAGTGTTTAGCGGTGAAGTGGGCTCTAGATTCCCTTCGGTACTACCTGCTAGGTAGGCACTTTGACATGGTTACGGATCACGCTCCGTTAAAGTGGATGGCTCAAAACAAGGAAACAAATAGAAGAGTGAATAGGTGGTTCCTGGCCCTCCAGGAATTCAACTTCACAGTAAAGCATCGCCCTGGCGTTCAAATGGGGAATGTGGATGCTTTGTCTCGAGTACATGAATGCCTGATTGCTGGTGTTCCAACCCCGAGGTTAAAACAAGAGGGGGGGGTATGTGACAGCAGGAAGGTAAAGTCACCTGGTTGCATCCAGGGGGGTAGATATATTTCGCCCAGATTCAGGCTTTACGCCGACTTATACAACTAGGTGGAGAGTTGTATAAGGCTAGTGGGCTCATGGATGACTCATACCTCTAGGGAGAGTGTGGGGCGTCGTGCAGACAGAGATGAGGAGACCAGCTGAACCTTGTCAGCTCATTTAGGCCTCTATAAGAACTCCCAGCTTCATTAGATGTTAGCTCATGCCTGGAACCAGACCTGTGTGGACTGTCTAGGGAGAGTGAACCCCTGTGCGGTGAGGCAAAGCCTGTGTGGCTATTTGTTTGGACTTTTACTAAACCAGGGACTTAGGGACTAGGACAGCACTAGGCTGATCCCAGTTGTTAGTTAGGAAACCTGTATGTTTAGTCAGAGGTCAACTTGACCAGGATTTATTTTGGTTATGTTTCTTTTGCTTTGCTGTGTTTTGTCACTGTAAATAGAAAATAAACCGCACCTTTTTTTGATTTTGAAAACCACAACCTCCGTTTGCTGGGCCTGTTTTGTGTGGGGAGCCCATCCCGGGGGTCACACACACCCGCTGCCGAGCTAACCCCCTCACAATATATATATATATATTAGCAGTAAAAAGTTTCAATTGAAATTTATACTGTTTAATGTCTCATGGAAAGTGACATACAGCAAATCAAAAATTTACTCTTCAACACAATTTTATCAACTTTTTTTTCTTGTTCGAGTGATTTTATTGGTATAGAAAGAAAAGGTTAACAAAATGGTGCAGAATCTCAGAATACACAGAGAATAAAATCATCATTTGTGTGGGGACGCAGCCCATATTGATTTGGTGAGGAAGGTATTCATAACTGGCACGTAACATAATTTTGTCAACATTTTTGACTTATAAATGAAGCCACCTTTAACAGCAAACACACTTGTGGTACTATTTTTACAACAGAAATCAAATAGAAACAGATTCTGTCTGAAGACACTGTTTACCATTTCATGATTTGAGATCTACCACCCTGTTCATTTCTTTAAAGGTAGTTATGACATTGACTGAAGCTGAGTTTTGGATTTCTTTTTTGCTTAACCAACTAGGCATAGACCAGAAGGTATTGCATAGCGCTCCGTGGAAGCTGCCAACTCTGGTTCCAGGAAAAAGAGCCAAAGACATTACAACTTTCATACCTGCAGTTTGAAGTTTGAAGTCTTCTCTTTATACACTTCAACCACGGTTAAGCTGTGCTTTAAGTAGTTCTGTGAAGTGCTAATTGCACAAGCTGTTTTCTCTATGAAACTTGTCTTCTGACTCATGATATACTTACCTTCTCTCTGCAATTGAATTTCACAGAGCGGTCCTGATTCTTCTCTTCTCCGGTTCCCTGCTGGAGTTCCTGGCTCCTCCTCTTCTCAGGGTGCCACCATAGGAAGGTGTTTCCTATGGTGGCACGTGTGCGGGCTTGATCTTGAGCCACGGTGCCTGCCTCCATAAACACTGACAGCAAGGCTCAGCCTGCCCCCCCCACTCTCTCATGACAGGATTTTACTAATAGCAATGTAAGCCAATGGCTCCCGCTGCTCTCAGCCAAGAGTGTGAGAGCCGGAAGAGCTGCGACAGATGGGCACAACGCTAAATCCGATGAGGGTGTGGTGAGGGGTATACTGCTACCTAAACATTTTCTTTGCAGGGAATGCATTAAGGTAAGAAATGGTTAGGCTTTAGAACTACTTTAACCACTTCCCTACTGGCGTATAGGGAAGCCTCAACCCAAGCCAAGGAAGGCGGAGAAAAGGGTTTACGAGATAGGAAGTAGGTATGTATGGAGTGAAAGGAGAGAAAGAGGGGAGGTGATAGTTACACAAATAAAGAATATTAAGAAAATGTTAAAGAAAGAAATGGGCAGGTTTTTGATCACTAAAGGGTTCACCATGGAAATAGACACTTACACGCGCAGTAAAAATGTATGGCTAATAGGACACAAGTGGAAAATCTAATAATATGCTCATGGAACGTCCGAGGTTTGGGAGACTCAGGGAAAAGGGCAGCAGTAATGTCACTGATGAGAACATATGGAGCATCAATTATATGCCTCCAGGAGACCCACCTCACAAAGAACTCTGCATCCCAATTGGGATGGAGAGAGTTTAAACGCAATTTCACTCGGTCCACACCTCATACTCTAGAGGAGTGGGCATATTCATTAAAATGGGTATAATGTTTAAAAGTATTCAGAGTAAGGTGGACGATTCAGTGCGCTATGTTTTTTTACACTGTAAGATAGACAATAAAGAATATATACTGGCCAACCTGTATATCCCACCCCCCTTTGATGCCATAGTGCTGACTTACCTGATGGAGTTTGTTCTGGAGAGACCGGGGATACCGGTGATAGTCACGGGAGACTTTAATATGGCCTTAGACTGGCGTAAGGACAGATTCCCTAGTAGGACACATCAGAATAGAACAAGAGATGTTAGATTATCAAAATTTCTAGACGAAATAGGCCTGAAAGATGTGTGGAGACTACGCAACCCCGAGACTCGGCAGTACTCCTGTTTTTCCAGAACACACTCCACGCTCTCAAGAATAGACTTAGCCTTGGGCAACGATGAGGCAATACCAATAATAAAACAAGTAAAATATATGCCAAGGAGCCTCTCGGATCACTCCCCAATATTGGTCGTGTTAGACACAGGGGAAATAATATACCAAAGGGAGGGGAAAATAAACCCACATTGGATGGAATTAATAAAAGACCCAAAAGAGATACTAGAGGAGATCAGAGAATTTATAGAAATAAATCAAGGCACCGCCTCAGAGCAAGTGGTGTGGGATACACTAAAAGCCTTTTTTAGAGGTATAATGATCCAAAAAATCTCCAGGATAAAAAAAAAACAATCTAGAGAAAATGAGCGAATAGCTAGCGAGTTGGTCTCTAAGAATGAAGAAAAATTTATTAGGGATCCAACGGAGAACAACTCAAGAGCATGGATACAAGCACAACAGAACAATAGATTACTAATTCTAAAAAAAATAGAAAACAAAAAATTTTCCAAAAACAAGTAGCATTTGCAGAGGGAGAAAGCGCAGGCAGAATGCTGGCCCATTTAATTAAAACAAACTCGCCCTCCTCAATAGTACCAGCGATAAAGGTAAACGGGGACAGAATTACTTCTCAAAAATCTGAAATAATAGATAGTTTCCGGGACTTTTATGAGGACCTGTACAGTTCAAAGCAAGAGGAAAGAAGAGAAGAAATTGACTCCTTTTTTGGAAGGTTAACCATCCCCTCGCTATCGGAAATGGATAGAGTAGCACTAGATAAACCCATAACTTTAGAAGAAGTACAAAGTGCGGTACAAGGGATGGCAGGACAGAAATCCCCGGGACCGGACGGTCTCCCGGTGGAGACCTATCGGTACTTCGGGAAAGAGCTGCTCCCGGAGCTTACTAAGGTTCTAAATAGCTCTATAGATAAAAGAGAACTCCCCCCCGTCTATGATGGACTCAACAATAATAGTTATCCATAAAGAGGGAAAGGATCCACTGGACACTTCATCATATAGACCTATTTCCTTACTTAACACGGATACAAAAATATTGTCAAGGGTCTTGGCTGCCAGACTGAGCGGGGTAGTTGACAAACTGGTGCATCCCGACCAATCGGGATTTATCCCGGGAAGGGCCACCCACACAAATATAAGAAGAGTCTATATGAATCTTCAGATACCAACAGAGGAAGACGGAAAAAGAGCAATTGTCTCGCTAGATGCCGCCAAGGCCTTTGATAATGTAGAATGGAAATATTTGTGGAGAGCTCTGAAGGAGTATCGGGTTGGACCGATCTTTGTGAAATGGATTAAATTATTATATAAAACCCCAGAAGCGAGAGTGAAAGTGAATAACGTTCAGTCTGAGAGGTTTCGATTGCAGAGGGGAACGAGACAGGGGTGCCTGTTGTCCCCCCTTCTATTTGCCCTCGCAATCGAGCCTCTAGCAATAGCTCTCAAGTCGACCCCGGAGATAAGAGGATTTATAAGAGGGGAGATAGAGGAGAAAGTAGTATTATACGCGGACGATCTCCTCTTGCTACTGGGAGATACACAGCAGTCACTAGGAAAAGCTATGGAACAGATAGGGAACTTTGGAAGCTTTTCAGGCTTGTCTATAAACTGGGGAAAATCTATGCTGCTTCCAGTGGACCCTCTTTTGAACCCCTTACCGCAAGAGGCCACAAAAATACAAATAACAACTCAGATAAAATATTTGGGTGTAAATATATCCAAAGATCCTAACCATTACTTTGCACACAATTTGATTCCCTTGTTTAATAAATACAGGGGAAAAAGTAAAATTTGGAAACGCCTCCCACTCTCAGTGGCAGGCCGCTGTAATTTAATAAAAATGGTCTGGATGCCACAGCTTCTCTATGTCCTACAAAACTCCCCAGTGTGGGTATATAAAAAATGGTTTAAAAAAATAGAAAGTATATTTAGGGAGCTAATCTGGAAAGGGGGGGGGTAGCAAGAATAAAACTAAATACCTTACAGAGGACAAAGAGGGAGGGAGGGGTGGCACTTCCACATCCGTTTAGCTACTTTTTGGCAGCCCAGATTCAATATATGAAGGGCAGTAACATGGAAGGAGGAGAAATAAAAAAGAGAATACTATTAGAGAACCCCACGCACGATACCCTAGTAGAAGCTGTGGAATCAGGCTCATTTACTATGAAAACACCCACTCTGGACCTTATGATTAGAACATGGAAAGAGGTGAAGACTGTGCTGGGATACAACGGTATTAATGAGTATACCCCTATATGGGAGAATGACAATCTGACAGAAATACAGAAGATGGGAACAGTCAATGAATGGAAAAAACAGGGCATAAGATATATCTCCCAGCTGTATCAGGATGGCACATTAAAAACTTTTCAGACATTAAAAGAACAATATAAACTCACAAATAAATCTTTCTATAAATATCTACAAATAAGGCATGCATTAGCAAAACAATATAAAGGAACAGTAATGACTTGGAGTAAGATCCCTCTCTTAAAGGAAATTATTAACACTAAAACATCTAAGGGTTCAATAACAAAGATCTATCAATCTTTACAAAAGGGGAGCCAAAGGGGAACCCATGGTCAGACATGTAGGAAGAAATGGGAAAAAGATATGGGTAATCTATCTAATGAACAGTGGGGAAGAATCTTGGAGCTTGCTCAGACGGTCTCACTGTCTCCCTCCCAGAGGATGTCCCACCTCTTTTTGTTAAATCGAGCATATTACACGCCGTATAAACTTTTTTGTTTTGGACGCAGAGAAAATGACAGCTGTCCTAGATGTGGAAGAGAAAGGGGGGACATGATACATATGTTTTGGCGATGTCCAAAGCTACATCGGTACTGGAGGGAGGTAGTGAGAACAATAGAGCAGACTTTTGAGATACACATGGAGTTGGAACCGCTACAATGCGTATTGGGCTGGTTGGAGGGCGAAGGGATAAAGGATAACATTAAGTTAGCAATAACCAGATGCCTATTTCAAGCGAGGAGGCTGATAGCGCAGAAATGGCAATCAGTCTCCCCGCCGTCTAGCAATGACTGGGAACAAAACATGAATTTAACAATATTAAAAGAAAGGACGACATATATTAGACAGGGAGCTCTAAAAAGATTTGAAAAAATTTGGAAACCTTGGCAGGAGAAAAAACATTAATTGAAGATAAGTAAAGACATCGAAGATAGGGAGGGACGAGTGGGAGGAAGGAGGGGGTGAGAGTGGGGGATAGAGGACAACTAGTGGAAGGATGGGGAACGGAGTATGGAAGGAGCGATTTGAGGTCAAAGAGGAAGGGAAAGTTGTGTTGGTTTTAAGACGATATTATTTATTATCTGTTTTGTATGTGAATTTGGGGAGGGAAGGGGAAGGAATGTATTGTAAAATGGAAAATGGTTTAATAAAGATATGAAGTAAAAAAAAAAGGTAAGAAATGGTTAGGCTTTAGAACTACTTTAACCACTTTCCTACTGGCGTATAGGGAAATGATGCCAAGAAGGACAACTCCTCCCTCCAGGCAGGTGGCATATGATGTCCGCCCGTTCTCTTCATCATCAGGGATGAGGCGTGTCGCTCAGACACAGCCCATCCTCCATAAGGATAAAGAGCCAATGATATTGGCTCTTTACCATGTGACCAGCTGTGTCCAATCATAGCCGTCCACATTCGAGGTCTGCGTGCATGCCGCTCGTGTGCACCTCCGGGGGCAGGTAGCATGGAGATCGGGGACAAGGCTTGTCCCTCAGACAAAACCCATCCCCGATCAGGGTAAAGAATCAATGAAATTGTCTCTTTACCACGTGACCAGCTGTGTCCAATCACAATCATAAATGTAAACAAACAAAGGGTAACTGCCTGTTACTGGGTTCTCCTCCTCACACACTGATCCAGTGTGAGGAGAAGATCGCGGAACAGTGAGTTACCAGTTTACTGTGTCATTTACTGTGCCCAGATTGCCCCATTGAATAAAGAGGACCTGTCACCGGGAACTTCCTCCACAGTGTAATAAATGAATAGACCCGCCCCTTCTCACGTTCCGCATCTGGTCCGCTTAGCCTTACACCTATGTCATTGGCTGAGCGGACCTGATGGGGAACTTTAGAAGGGACGGGTCTATTCATTTAATACACTGCGGAGAAAGTTCCCTATCAGGTCCGCTCAGGCTCAGCCAATGACTTCTCGTGTGGACAGCGCTGGACATCGGATCACCGCGGGACACTGGATTTCATCGCTGGAATGTTTTTTTTTTATTTTATTTTTTTAAAATTTTTAATAAAGTGACTTTTCCTAGGTGTCTGTGTGATAATTTTAAGGTTTTTTTACACTTTTTACACTTTCTTCGTGAAATGGTAGGGGTACAATGTACCCCTTACCAATTCACATGGGGGTGTTTGTTAAAGGGGTCTTCCAGATTCCGATAAGCCCCCTGCCCGCAGACCCCCACAACCACCGGGCAAGGGTTGTGGGGATGAGGCCCTTGTCCCCATCAACATGGGGACATCCTCCCCATGTTAAGGGCATGTGGCCTGGTACGGTTCAGGAGGGGGGGGCGCTCTCTTGTCCCCCCCTCTTTTACTGCGGCCTGCCAGGTTGCGTGCTCGGATAAAGGGTCTGGTATAGATTTTTGGGGGAACTCCACGCCATTTTTTTTTCAGTTTGGTGTGGAGTTCCCCTTAAAATCCATACCAGACCTAAAGGGCCTGGTATGGATATTTGGGGGAACTCCACGCATTTATTTTTTTAATTTGCGGCAGGGTTCCCCTTAATATCCATACCAGACCTGAAGGGCCTGGTAATTGAATTTGGGGTGACCCCCACGCTTTTTTTTTTTTTTTTTATCAATGACTTTTCTATGTATTGCCGGGAGCTGACAATTCATTATAGCCGCGAGTTTTAAATGACTTTTTTTCCTTCAGAAATTACACTTTGTGCAGGGACAGTTCTAAGCACGGGAAACAAGCGCGACTTTACATGCATACTACACACCCATTTGCATTGATACATGTCCCCTGGGGCAGGACCCGGGTCCCCAAACACTTTTTAGGACAATAACTTGCATATTAGCCTTTATAATTAGCACTTTTGAATTTGAACGTTCGAGTCCATTGTATTTAATAGGGTTCTAAAGTTCACGCGAATATTCTGTCTGTTTGCAGGTTCTGGTGCGAACCGAACAGGGGGGTGTTCGGCTCATCCCTAGTCACCAGCTCATCAGAGTACCCAAGTACCTGTCATCAGCCCATCAGAGTACCCAAGTACCTGTCACCAGCCCATCAGAGTACCCGAGTACCTGTCACCAGATCATCAGAGTACCCAAGTACCTTTAACTAGCTTATCAGAGTACCTGAGTACCTGTCCCCAGCTCATCAGAGTACCTGTCTTTAGCTCATCCGAGTAACCACGTACCTGTCACCAGCCCATCAGAGTACCTGTCTCCAGCTCATCAGAGTACCCGAGTACCTGTCGCCAGCCCATCAGAGTACCCGAGTACCTGTCACCAGCCCATCAGAGTACCCAAGTACCTATCACCAGCCCATCAGAGTACCTGAGTAAACACTGTAGAAATGGCAGCACTCCAAGATCCATCAAAATTCTTTCTTAATAAACGAACATCCCAAGTGTTACAAACAGTTCAAATGGTAGACGCGTTTCACACACTAACAGGTGTGCTTATTCATTACAAAGATAAGTCAGCATTATTCTCCTTATACAGTATATACCTATACCAATATAGCAACAGGTGATACGAATCCTTAAATTTCAGACTTCTTTCTAGCCACATGTGATTCACATAAACATTAATGCCTTGTACACACGATCGGATTTTCCGATGAAAAAAGACCGATGGACTTGTTTCACCGGAAATTCCGATCGTCTGTGTGGAATTCCATCGGAGAAAAATCCACGCATGCTCAGAATCAAGTCAACGCATGCTCGGAAGCATTGAACTTAATTTTTCTCGGCTCATCGTGGTGTTATACGTCACCGCGTTTTGGATGGTCGGAATTTAGTCTGACAGTGTGTATGCAAGACTGATGGAAGTCAGCTTCATTGGAATTCCGACGTAAAATTCCATCGGATTTTATTCCATCGGAAATCTGATCGTGTGTACAAGGCATAATGAGAAAGAAAAAGACATAAACATATAAACTTGCACATATTTGAATATCCATTCATAAATAAAATTAATAGTAGTGATGAGGATGTGCCAATATAGACATTTCACGTGCTAGGAAAAAACTGGAAAAAATGTACATATGAAGTATGTATAAAAAATAGATGTGTATTTAGAAGAGAGAAAACATCCAAATTTAAAAACATTATAACCTATTTATATCCCAATGGTTAAAGATGAATATATGTTTGCTATACTCCATTGAACCTGAGTAAATATATATGTAAATACATATATATTTAGCTAGCCCCACAATAAAAACATTAATCAAAAATATTGGGAAGCTATCAAGGTATAAGGATGGAATACCGGTACCTTGATACTATTTTTGGAAAATGTGGAAAAATAATATATTTTTTTTACAAAGTTGTCTATTTATAAGATATTTCCAACACATAGCATGTACATAGCAAAAATGACAACCCAAAATACATTCTGCTACTTCTCGTGAGCATGACAATACCACATGTGTGAGACTTTTACAAAGCCTGGCCACATACAGAAGCCCAACATTGAAGTAGCACCTTCAGGCGTTCTACAAGCATAAATTACACATCTAATTTCTCTACCATCTTTTACACTTTTGAAGGCCCTGGAGCACCAGGACAATAAAAATGCCCACTAAATGACCCAATTTTGGAAAGCAAACATCCCAAAGTATAATCTATGAGTCTTTTGAATGGTTAATTTTTTTTCCAAGTTTTTGGAAAATGTGGAAAAAAAATTAAAACGCATTTTTTTTTACACAAACTTGTCCATTTATAAGATATTTCAAACACATAGCATGTACATAGAAAAAATTTCACCCCAAAATAGATTCTCCTACTCCTCTTGAGTTTGGCGCTACCACATGTGTGAGATTTTTTATACAGCCTGGCCACATACAGAGGCCCAACATTCAAATTGCTCCTTCAGGCATCTAATTTCCTGACAACCTATCGTTTGTGAAGGCCCTTCATATTTCTAACACATAGCATGAACATACCAAGAATTACACTACAAAATAAATTTTATTAAGAAAAGGGTAAAAAAAAAAAAAAAGTATTACCTGTGGTTTTAGTAGGTTCCACAGAGGAGAGAATTGGTCCAGGCAGCAGGCAGCAGGCAGGGATGTGCTTAGCGACAACAATAGTATTTATCCAGGCATCAGACAGGAATATTGTATATAGTCAGCACAAGGATATCGTCAGCACAGCCAAAGCATTTGTCCATAGAAATTGTCCAGGCAGAGACAGCCAGCACAACCATAATATTGGTCCTGGTACACTGTTACCTGCAGACACTCATTATTGTTCCACTCTCCAGCCATTCATAAACACACTGCCTCTTGCTACAGATAATTTATTTCCATAGTCCAGGTAGCAGGCAGTGGTGTGGTCAGTTATGCGGCAGGCAGAGGCATGATGGCAGTAAGTCAGCAGCAGGTAAGACCTGTGCTCAGGAGCACAGGGTAGAGGCTTCGCCCACCCAAGTCTCTAGGAAGCCTCCGGACTCCAATTTGTTTTCTACATCCAGAAAAACATTTCTGGAGCCCCTCACATGTGAGACCCCTATGTACAGCAGTAGCAGGGCAACAGATCAGTCCAAGCGGTAGGCAAAATCATAGTCCATAAAACAGGCCAATGTCATTTCACCTGCAAGCAGTCCAAGCAGTAGGCAGAAGTGTAGTTTATAAAACAGGCCAGGGTCAGTTCACGTGGAAGCAGTCCAAACGGTAGGCAGAGGCATAGTCAAAAAACAGGCCAGGGTCAGTTCACGTGGAAGGCAGTGGCATGGGTATTTGAGGAAGCATGGGAAATGGTCAGCACAGATGATGAAAATGGGGAAATGGTTAAAAATATGGGATAATATTTTAGGGATGTGTGATTCAGTCGGAACCATTCACCAATGCAAAGGCCGGGTTCGGAGGGACACTGGGGATAATGGTAGCTGGTATCTCTTCGAAAATTCTCTTTTGCTGCATACTGGACATCTTTTTTGGTGTCTTCGGCCTGCTTCAGATGGTGGAATGTTGTTCGGGAAGTAGCACTCATGAAGTCGGCTAACAGCATCAGAGCGAAGGTTATCTGGGGGGCGTCCTTGTTGGTAGATGAGGGACGTGACAACTTCTTTGATTAATTTTAGGAAGTGGGCAGGGCTTTCCGTGGATTTGGTGTAAATTATGTATGCATTATAAATGGCCAAATTAATTAAATATATTGCTACTTTCTTGTACCAGAAACGGGACCTCCTTAATAGGGCTGAAGCATTTGGTCGTTGAAATCCACCCCCCCTCCCCCCATGTAGAGATTGTAATCTTGGACACATGTTGGCTTTTCAATGGGACCTCGTCTTCTTTGAACCTCAACTGTCATCATGGATGGTGGACATTATGTACACATTCCTGTTATCCTTTCACCTCAAGGCCAGCACTTGTTTGCATCTCAAAGTTGCTCTTTCCCTCCTTCACAATTTTTAATTCATTATAGATTGTGGGAAGCCCTTACTATTCATTCTGGAGGTTCCGCAGGCCAGGATTTCTGCAAGGTACAGGTGTTTGAAAAGGGGTAGGCTGGTGTAGATGTTATCCAGGTATATGTGCTAACCTTTGTTTAGCAGTTGATATGCCAGGTCCCATACAATTTTACCAGTTGTGCCCATGTAGGCCAGACACTCAGAGGGCTGGAGCTGGGAATCTCTTCCTTCGTATATGCAGAACGCATGCAGATATGTAGAAAAAAACTCACCCAAGCTCTACCGCACAATTGTAGAATGATGAGCTAAATAACGGTGCTCAGGCTTGTTGTGTCCCATAAACATCAACATCAAAATAGCAAGAAATTCCGGCAACTCGATTGCTTATTCTTAAAACTTTATTGAGCACTAACAGCAGTGCGACATCTAAAGTGCATACAGATATCCCGTGACTCTCTCACAAAGCTTGTAAAATGTTACTCCGTATCTGTCCCTTTTGCTAGGAATTGTTTTATTCCTACCCGGCTTGAAAAAGGGTACCAGGGACTCATCAACACATATATGTTGATCGGGGACATAGAATTCTGCAAATCGTTGGGAAAATAAATTTATGGGTGGGCGAATTTTATATAACTTATTGTAATTTGGATGATTGCGGAGAGGGCACTGGGTGTTTTCGCTGGAATAAAGGAAGCGCATAATCATCTCATATCGGGACCTGGAAATTACAGAAAAAAACGTCCATTTAAAAAAAAACAAATTGCATTGATACATGTCCCCAGGTCCCCAAACACTTTTTATGACAATAACTTGCATATACTGTAAGCCTTTAAAATTAGCACTTTAGATTTCTCCCATAGACTTTTACAGGGTGTTCCGCGGCTTTTCGAATTTGCCGCGAACACCCCAAATTGTTCGCTGTTCGGGCGAACAGGCAATGTTCGAGTCGAACATGAGTTTGACTCGAACTCGAAGCTCATCCCTACTGATGGGTGACAGGTGCACTTTATGGGCACCGATGGGTGACAGGTGCACTTTTATAAGCACTAATGTGGTGACTGTTGGGTGACAGCTGCAATGGGGGGGGGGCGAAATGACAGGTTCTCTTTATTTGTGTGGTGTTGGTGCGGACACTGACACTACACAGATCGGTAACTGTCATGTTTATGCAGTAATGTTTGTCTGTCAGCTTACCTCCTCCATGTGTCCTGCTTTAGAGGCCAGCCACTCTCACCTGGCTGCTTAAGTATTCTCTTCTCTAAGCATGGTTCCACCCCAGGCCCTATCAGAGAACTCTATATTAACCTGTGCACTGCAAGCCAGCCGTGCTGATCAACAGTGTTTGTTAAGCTATTTTGTGTTTGGTTTCCTGCTTGCTGTGCTCTACGTCTGTCTCTGTTTTACCGATCTTGGCTTGTTTTCAACCATCCCTGTCTGCTTGTGACCTTGACCTTTGGCGTGTCCTTTGTTTATCCTTGTCTGCTAGTTGCCCGACCTTTGACTTATCCCCTTACTATCTCTTGCTATACTGTGCTGCTGCTTCCCCTCTATCCTCTTTAGCCTACTGTGAGCATGAGATGGGAGACTCTGGGGGCCGCGACCTGGATCCAGTTGCAGCCCAGTCCATTCTCACCACTAGAGGCTCTGGTGAACACCTGCTGGATCTTAAACTCTGTGCCCTGGGGAATCGTAGGCTCTAGCTCCCTGTGGGATCCCTGTAAGTGATCAGTGGACCTGCCTTCCTTTACCACCCAGAGTTCCATCTGCAGCAGTCAGCCATAGGGCCCACTACCTCAGCGGTGCACTCCTGACCCCAACAGTGTGCATCTGTCTCCTGGCCTCATGTGACCTGACAGTTTGATCAGCCATGGACCCAGCTGATGTTCCGCTACCCGCAGATGACTTGTTACAGGGCATAGTCCGCAGGCTTGAGACCCAGGAATCTAATCAGACCCAGGTGATGCGATTCCTTCAGGATTTGGCCTCCTGTTTTTAACAGGTTCAGGCCTCCTTAGGACCCCCGGTTTAACAACCTCAACCCCTATCAGCAGCTGCACCTATTCCGGTCGCAGTCGCAGCCACACATTCACTACAACTCTTAGCTCTGTCCCGTTTCTCTGGGGACTCCAAGGCCTGCAGGGGGTTCCTTAGCCAATGCACTATTCATTTTGAGCTCCAGCCTCAAAACTTTCTGTCTTATCGGGCAAAGGTAGCCTATATCATTTCCCTCCTCTCCGGTGAAGCTTTAGCCTGGGCAGCCCCTCTGTGGGAACTCCAGTGGTTTCTAGCCTGTCTGACTTCTTGAAACTTTTTCGGAATATCTTTGAAGAACCGTCTCGTGTCTGTTCAGTGGCCAGCGCCCTTTTACGTCTCCGCCAAGAGTCTGCATCTGTGGGACAGTATGCTCTTCATTTCCGCATACTGACGGCTGAGTTGAGCTGGAACAATGAGGCCTTAGTCGCAACCTTTTTGCATGGCCTTTCTGGTAGAGTGAAGGATGAATTAGCAGGAAGAACCATTCCCACTGATCTGGACGAAGTTATCTCCTTGTGTAACCAGATCGATATTCATTTTCAGGAAAGGACCCTAGAAAAGCGACGCCAGCACTCCTTGGTTCTTAGTCTGCCTAAGCTCCCCTCTCTTAGACCCGTGGAGCATCTCCTGCCAGCTGAGGAACCCATGCAGCTGGGTCAGACCAGGCTATCCCCCGAGGAACGTGCTAGGCGCAGAACTCTAGGCCTGTGTCTCTACTGTGGGGGCAAAGTCATTTTTGTGACACTTGCTCTCTTTGTCCGGGAAAAAGTTTGGGTCCAATACATCTGGAAAGTGGAGTATTGGACCCAGAAATATCACCTTCACCTTCTCGTCTTCTTCTTTCTGTGTTCCTTCATGTTGGCGCTTCTTCTCTGTCGGTCTCAGCATGTCTGGATTTCGGAGCCGCTGGCAATTTCATGGACTGAATGAATGAGTGACTTGTATAGCGCTCACATGCAAACTGAATCGCCTCTAGGCGCTTTTTGCAGCCAGTGTCTGCTTGGCTGGTGTGGTCATTTTACCCCGTAGGATCTCGACACGCTTAGGACACACAGTCGTACACACATATATACATATATACTGGGCCAATTTGGACTAGATCCAATTAACCTACCAGCATGTCTTTGGAGTGTGGGAGGAAACCGGAGTACCAGGAGGAAACCCACGCAGACACAGGGAGAACATGCAAACCCCAGGCAGATGGTGTCATGGTCGGGATTTGAACCAGTGACCCTTTTGCTGCTAGGTGAAAGTGCTAACCACTACAACAATGTGCTGCCCTGGGACTAGGAAATTGCATCTTCTATGGGACTTACCCATTTGCCACTCACCACGCCCTTGGTGGTCTTGGCGATTGATGGCACTGTTCTCCCAGGGGGTCCTATCCGCTTCCAGACCCTCCCTGTTAAGATGTCAGTAGGGACACTCCACCAGGAGTGGATATCCTTCCTTATCTTACCTAAGGCCTCAACGCCTATCGTTTTGGGTCTTCCATGGTTACGGCTCTATTCTCCACACGTTGACTGGACTGCTGGACAGATCCTGGCTTGGGGTTCCTCCTGTTCCTCGTCCTGCCTACCCAAGGTTGCCCCAAAAGAGAAACTTCCTGTTGCCACCATCCCGGTATCTTTTGCTTTTCCTACTGCATATAGTGATTTCTGGGATGTGTCTTGCAATAGTCGGGCTGATGCACTCTCTAGGTCATGTGGCACTCTGGATGAGGAGCCCACCTGTGAACCTGAGCTGATCATTCACTCCAGTTTGCATAACCATGTACATTTGTCTGTCCCTAATCACCCTTGGACACACAGCCAGGCTAGCTTGTCTGCAAGTTCTGCAGTCGCTACGTCTTGTTATGCGATTCAGGTAGTCGCTACACCTGACTCTGCTATTCACTCGGCCTCTGTACTAGTTATGCCAGTTCAGCCCATGCCCAGTGAGCCTCCTACTTTTTCTTATTCAGGACATTCTGCTTGTCTTTCAGCTATAAAGCTTGACTCCTGTAACATGTCACCTTCTAACCAACCTGACCTCAGGGTTCCACTGACCTCTGCCCAGTCTGATGGTCCTGTGCTAGATGTCCAGTTCATCTTTAAGGGTCTGGGGGACCCTCCTCAGATCCCTGTCGATCCTCTCATGCCCTTGCTTATTCCTAAAAGGCCTTTGGTCCTCAATAAATCCTCTCGTCCTCTCCCTACCTCGGTTCCGGTCTCTGAGGATAATCTAAACTTAGACAAGTTCTGGATTCTCGGCTCTGCAGGGGCATTCTTCTTTGTGCATTGGAGAGGGTTTGGTCCTGAGGAGGCGTCTTGCATCGCTGCATCTGAGGTCTTTGCACCTCGTCTGTTGAGGAGGTTTCATCTGAGGTTTCCCTTTAAGCCTGGGCCCAGGCGGGGGAGGGCCCATAAAAGGGGGGGGGGGGTACTGTCATGGTTATGCAGTAATGTTTGTCTGTCAGCTTACCTCCTCCATGTGTCCTGCTTTAGAGGCCAGCCACTCTCACCTGGCTGCTTAAGTAATCTCTCCTATAAGCATGGCTCCACCCCAGGCCCTATCAGAGAACTCTATATTAACCTGTGCACTGCAAGCCAGCCGTGCTGATCAACAGTGTTTGTTAAGCTATTGTGTGTTTGGTTTCCTGCTTGCTGTGCTTTACGTCTGTCTCTGTTTTACTGATCTTTGCTTGTTCTCGACCATCCCTGTCTGCTTGTGACCTTGACCTTTGGCATGTCCTTTATTTATCCTTGTCTGCTAGTCGCCCCGACCTTTGGCTTATCCCCTTACTATCTCTTGCTATCCTGTGCTGCTTCCTCCCCTCTATCATCTTTAGCCTACTGTGAGCGTGAGCTGGGAGACTCTGGGGGCCGTGACCTGGATCCAGTTGCAGCCCAGTCCATCCTCACCACTAGAGGCTCTGGTGAACACCTGCTAGATCTTAGACTCCTCGCCCTGGGGAATCTTAGGCTCTATCTCCCTGTGGGATCCCTGTTAGTGCTCCAGTGGACCTGCCTTCCTTTACCACCCAAAGTTCCATCCGCAGCAGTCAGCCATAGGGTCCACTACCTTAGCGGTGCACTCCTGACCCCAAGGGTGTGCATCTGTCACCTGGTCTCAGGTGACCTGACAGTAACTCACTTCTCCTGGCTCTTCTCTCCTCAGGCTGGAAAAGGTGTGTGAGGAGGAAAGAGCCAGTAACAGATAGTGGGCGGATTTTATATAACTTATTGTAATTCGGATGATTGCTGGGAGGGCACTGGGTGTTTTCGCTGGAATAAAGGAAGCGCATAATCATCTCATATCGGGACCTGGAAATTACAGAAGAATAAATGGGCATGTTGTGGATGGGGTTGGTGGACCAGTAGGCATGTCCTTAAGTTTTTTTGTAAGCCTCATGTTAATGGTGAGGTCCATAAACAATTTGAACACCTCCAGAGTCAAATCTCTCCACTCAAACGGACGGGCGTACGATGATTGGGGGTTGTTGGCAATATGCTGCTGGGCATATAAATTGGTCTGGTCCATGAATTGCAACAAAGTGTCGGTAAAAAATAAATAAAAGCAATCAATTTCTGTGAAATTTGGGGTATTGGCCTGCACACCTGGCTTTGTGGTGAAAGGGGGAATTCTTGCTGATCCCGAGTCAGAAGGCAGCCATGTTGGGTTGGCAAGACCTTCTGGGAGATATGTAGCGGCCCTGGCTCTTGGGGGATGTGGCACTCCAGTGCTGGTACTTGGGTGTGATGCAGCAGTGCTGGTACTGGGCATTTCTTGGGGTCGTTCGCTGGTGACATAGCTGGTACTGGGCCTAGTTACCGGTCTGTGTTTACACTTTGTGACCCGCTGTAAATAGATCACAGAAGCCGCCAGCCATTGGCTGTTTACCATTGTTGGTGATGAGCAGTGTTCCTGGGAACACACCACCACCGACATGACCGTGCAAAAGGTGCAGTACCATTTGTGATCGGCCGTGAAGTAATCACGGGCGATCACGTGGTAAACAGCCATGCCCAATGGCTGTTCACCCCTGTCGGTGACACGCTGTGTCTCGGGAACACACCACCACCGACAGTGCAGGGCTGCTCGCATGTGATCGCGCACATGCCCTGTTTGAATGGGCCAACGTCATATGACATTGACCCAGAATGAGAGCCGCACCGCTCCGACGTCATATGACGGTGGGCGGGTGGCAGCTGGTTAAAACTGTATTCCTGTTCCACAGCTGGCCTCACCCAATAAGCCCAAGGTTACGAAACCACATGATATAGCGCAGGAATTCCAAGAATTCTATAAATCTTTATATAGCCTGCAGGTTAAGCCCCCCACCCAAGCCCAGATAGACTTATATCTTTCCTCATCTTTAATGCCCCGATTATCGGCTATAGATAGAGACAACCTTGAAGATCCCATAACAATAGAAGAACTTCAAGGAGCAGTAGGTACCACTAAACTGGACAAAGCACCCGGTCCTGATGGGCTGACGGCCCAATACTATAAAGCCCCGTACACACGAAAACTGCCAAGAGAGCCTTTGGATGGTAAAACCGGACGTGTGTATGCTTCCTAGCAGTTTTCCTGTCAGGAAAACAGACGGGAATCCCGACGGGAAAATAGAGAACCTGCTCTCCGGCGGGTTTTTTTCGGCAAGATTTACTAATGCTATATGGGAAACACTGCAAGGCAGTGCCCATGGAGCATACACATGGCCAAGATTCCCAGCCAAAGCTCCATGGCAGTTTTCCTGCCGGGTTCTCGGCTTTCCCCTCGGTTTTCACGGCGGACTTTTTTCCGCTGTGAAAACTGAGTATGTGTACAGGGCTTAAGACTCTGTTCCCCTCTCTCGCTCAATATATGCTTAAACTATTTAATGCTTTGGGCTTTTCTGCAACTTTTACAACTGATAATTTGTTAGCTCATATTTCGGTGATACCTAAAGAGGGAAAAGATCTGACCTCCTGTGGAAATTATCGGCCAATTTCTTTGCTTAATTTAGATCTTAAGATTTTCACTAAAATATTGGCAAACAGGATTCAACATTTTATCCCGAATTTGATCCATTTAGATCAAGTGTTATTTGTCCCCACACGAGAAGCAAGGGATAACACTACGAAAGCTCTGAACTTATTACAGGCAGTTAACGTATCCCAGACGCAGTGCGTGTTTTTAAACACAGATGCAAAGAAGGCCTTTGACAGGGTGAATTGGAGTTTCATGTTAGCAGTTTTACGCTATGGAGGTTTTGGCAATGAAATGTTACAGTGGATTACCTCAATTTACTCCCGTCCAACGGCCCGGGTACGGGCCAATGGAGTATTGTCAGATACTTTTCAAATCACAAATGGGACACGACAGAGGTGTCCTCTCTCACCTCTCCTTTTCGCCCTGTCATTGGAACCGCTTCTCTGCACTGTCCGTTTGAATCGGGATATCACAGGTGTACAGATAGGAGAGACTCAACATAAAATTTCGGCTTATGCCGATGATATGTTATTTTCTCTCACGAACCCTCTGATTACGCTTCCAAATCTGATGAGGGAATTTGAGAAGTATGGCTCGCTTTCTAAACTTCGTATCAACTTTACTAAATCGGAAGCAATGGGGGTTAACTTTCCACAAAAATCAATCACGTAACTTAAGCAAAATTTTTAGCTTAAATGGACTGACAAAGCGTTAACGTATCTGGGCACTTTGTTCACATCTAAAATAGCAAAAATCTTTGAGCTAAATTTTCCCCCATTGCTGCAAAAAGTTAAGATACTATTAGATAGATGGAATATAGGTTTCCATTCTTGGCTGGGGCGGTGTAATATCATCAAAATGAATATTCTTCCGAATTTTTTTTACCTATTGCCAGAAGTTATTATTTGACTTCATTTGGGAGCACAAGCATCCTAGGATACAACGTAAACAACGAATGCTTCCCAAAGTGTATGGAGGATGGGCAGTGCCGGATATACGAAAGTACTATCAAGCAATACATTTGAGTAGAGTAATTGATTGGAATAGACATCCCTGGGCAGAGCCCCTTGGTGCTATACCTCCCTTCCAAAAGAGGTAACCAAACACCCTTTAATAGGAAACACTGCAAAACTCTGTTGAGATCTGCTACCCTCTATGGGTATAACACCTGAGACCTCTCCTTTATACCCGATACTTGGGAATCCTCTTTTTCCACTGGGATTTGAAGATGCTGCCTTTCGGCACTTATTAGGTGTGGGCTACACACAACCGTCCTGCTATATAAAGGAGGGGAGGTGGTTGACAAACTCGGAGCTGATGGCACAATCAGGTGCATTTAAATTAAGATTTTGGAGTGCTCTCCAGATCACCCATTTTTTTAATACTCTTCTGCCCCCGGGATTGTTTACCAGATCCCCTACCACCTTTGAGAAAAATTGTTCGGAGATGGAAGCAATGCCTCACACACTATCGGCTAATTATGAACTACTAATTATGCCTGTGGAAAACCACTCCCCGGACTTTTTTCGGGAATGGGAACAGGACTTAGGTAAATCCTTTAGTACAATACAGCGACAGCGTATTTTTAGGCTTACGCACAAATCATCGATTTGTGCAAAAACACAAGAGACTAGCTTCAAGATTCTGAAGCCTTGTACACACGACCGGTTTTCTCGGCATGAAACAATAAGAAAACTGTTGGGAGAGCTTTCTTGCCGAGAAAACCGTTTGTGTGTATGGTATCTCGTCGAGAAAACTGTCGTGAATCTCGACGAGAAAAAAAGAAAACCTGCTTTCTTTTTTCTCATCAGGAGTCTCAGTTTTCTCGTCGTGATTCTCGTCAAACTGTTTTTGGACGAGAAAAACGTTTGTGTGTATGCTTGGATGGTCAGACGGGAGCGCACCTTCTTGTAAAACTAGCGTTCATAATGGAGATTCGTCACGCTGTAACGAACTGAAAGCACGAAGACTGAAAAGCGCGAATCGTCTCTCTAAAAAACTTTTACTAAGACGCAGTAACACGAGATTAGCAAAAGCAGGCCAAGGGGTGGTACCATGAGAATGGAATTTCCTCTTTATACTGCCGTTGTACGTGTTGTACGTCACCGCGCTTTAGACCGACGAAATTTTGGATTGACAGTATGTATGCAAGGAAAGCTTGACAAGAATCTCGTCAAGCTTGACAAGAAACCCATCGAGAAAAAATAATTTTTTTTTGCGATGAGATTCTCGGCCGTGTGGACTAGGTTTCACTCGTTGGTATAGAACACCAGAGAGATTGAAGAGAATTTTCCCTGAATGCTCTGATCTGTGTTGGAGATGCCAGGGAAGTAAAGGCACCATTCTACATATATTCTGTAACTGTCCCAAATGAAAGCACTTTTGGACAGAGGTAGGACATATTCTTAATTTTACTAATTATACGTTACCGGAAGACCCGGCCTTTTTCCTCCTTCATGAGTCTTATATACCAGAAAAAGTGTATAAGGAGTCTATTATTTGTCATCTTTTAGATGCAGCTAAGGCTTGCATCCCTCTTACGTGGAAATCGCCATTACCACCGACAGTTGGGATGTGGTTATGTAAAAGAGATTAGTAGATTGGAAGACTTGGTACTCTCTGCACGACATCAGCAGGAACTATACTCTAGGACTTGGTTACCTTGGAATGACTTTTTTTCTTCAGATGAGGGAAGAACCCTCCTTGACAGTAATTTGAATAGCTAGGGAGACATCTAAGGGTTTCATCCTACTCTTCCTGGCGTCCTGCGAGCTCACATAGGATCACCTCCATACACCCATTTTCTATCTCCTCCCCCTCCCCTTTTTTTTTCCTTTATTTATTTATTTCTTTATTTTTGTTGTTTTGTCTTCTGGTTTTGTTTTTGCTAGAAAATTGATTAGGACGGGTCTCGGAATGTAGACGGGGCAGTATATGTGGGGTACTGCTTTCTGTATTTTGAAAGCGACAGGAGTTAATAAAACATTTTTTGTAGAATTATGCCCTGTACACACAATCGGAATTTCCGATGACCTAAAATCCGATGGAATTTTTTGTCGGAATTCCATTCAAGCTGTCTTGCATACACACTGTCATACCAAATTCTGACCGTCCAAAATGCGGTGATGTTCAACACGTACAACAACACTATAAAGGGGAAGTTCAAATCCAACGGCGCCCCCCTTTGGGCTGCTTTTGCTGATTTTGTGTTACCGCGTATTAGTAAAAGTTTGGTGTTAGCTGATTCGCGCTTTTCAGTCTCCGTGCTTTTCAGATCTTTTTCTGCATTTCAGTTTGTGCTTGTGGGTTCGTATCTGTCTTTCAGTGCGTGTAGTTAGGTCGTATCTGTTTTTCAGTGCATTCTTGTTCGCTCGTTTCTGGTTTTCAGGTTGTTCTTCATAGGACTTTCTGTTCCTCAGTGCGTTCTGTTTAAGTTCGTTCTGACCAGCCGACCGATTTCTAGCCATGTTGGAAGTACGCTCTCATCGTAGAGTTCGTGCTGCGTATGGGCTTGGTATTGCGGTTAATACTTTAACCCAAGTCCAGTCCATGAACAGGGTGAGGAGGAATTCATGGACCAAGAATTGGTTGCTCCAGCGGGACCAATTCTCTCATATGCCTCTGCTGCGGGAAATCCAGGAGAATAATCCTGATGACTTCAGGAATTATCTCCGGATGACGGACCCTGTTTTTCACCGTCTGTTGGATTTTCTGTCCCCCTATATCGGGCATCACTAAATGGCGGACCGCGGGCCACATGCGGCCCGCGGCACTCTGCCATTCAGACCGCCGCGGTACCGCCATGTAGGAGCCTTTTCTTCCTCCTGCCGTTGCTCTGTAATCCTCACAGAGCCGACAGTGGGAGGCGGAACAATTCTGGGTGGAGGGCGGAGCCGCCCAAGGTTATCAAACAGGCGATTGGCTGCTAGGACTGTCCTTCATCCTAGCAGCCAATCACCTGTTTGTTACCTCGGCCCTCCATCCAGAACTGTCCCACCTCCCTCCCTGCAACTCCTCTCCTGCCCCTATCCAGACATGCTGTGCCTCCCTCCGATCTGCCTGTGTTAAGGTAGGACAGTGAGGGGGGTGAAGTCTAGAGCTAACAACTGAATGTGTGGGGAGGATGCAGAGCCTCAGGATTGCAGTGATGTGGGGGGGAGGGGCTGAGGACTGTAATGTGGGGAGAGCTGAGGACTGTAATGTGGGGGGAGCTGAGGACTGTAATGTGGGGGAGCTGTGGACTGTAATGTGGGGGAGCTGTGGACTGTAATGTGGGGGAGCTGTGGACTGTAAGGTGGGGGAGCTGTGGACTGTAATGTGGGCGAGCTGAGCATTGTAATGTGGGGGGATTGAGGACTTTAATATGGGGGAGCTGAGCACTGTAATGTGGGGGGACTGAGGACTGTAATGTGGGGGGGACTGAGGACTGGAGTGTGGGGGAGCTGAGGACTGTAGTGTGGGGGGTACTGAGGACTGGAGTGGGGGTGGGGACTGAAGACTGGAGTGGGGGGGGGCTGAGGACTGAAATGTGGGGGAGTTGAGCACTGTAATGTGGGGGAGCTGAGCACTGTAATGTGGGGGAGCTGAGGACTGTAGTGTGGGGGGAGCTGAGGACTGTAGTGTGGGGGGAGCTGAGGACTGTAGTGTGGGGGGAGCTGAGGACTGTAGTGTGGGAGGAGCTGAGGACTGTAGAGTGGGGGGAGCTGAGGACTGTAGTGTGGGGGGAGCTGAGGACTGGAATGTGGGGGAGCTGAGGACTGGAGTGTGGGGGAGCTGAGGACTGGAGTGTGGGGGGAGCTGAGGACTGGAGTGTGGGGGGAGCTGAGGACTGTAGTGTGGGGGGAGCTGAGGACTGTAGTGTGGGGGGAGCTGAGGACTGTAGTGTGGGGGAGCTGAGGACTGTAGTGTGGGGGGAGCTGAGGACTGTAGTGTGGGGGAGCTGAGGACTGTAATGTGACGGGACTGAGGACTGTAATGTGACGGGACTGAGGACTGTAATGTGACGGGACTGAGGACTGTAATGTGACGGGACTGAGGACTGTAATGTGGGGGGGGCTGAGGATATTAAAGTGGAGAGGGGAGGAATGTAATGTGGGGGGGGCTGAGGACTGTGATTTGGGGGACTGAGGACAGGGGTGTGGAGGGGGGACTGAGGAGAGTAATGTGAGGTTATGATGTTAATAGGGGCAGAGGACAGTACTGTTAATGGGGGTTGATGTTAAGGAAGTGTGAGGACACTACTGTGGAAGGAGTGGAGGGGGATGATGTAAAGGGGGAGCTGAGGACACTCATCAAGAGGGGATCTTGATGTGAAGGGGGAGGGGACTGTGATGTGCACTGGGGACTAAGGAAGCTGATATAAGAATGGATTAAGATCTGTGCATGTGCATTAGGTGCACACGTCGTGGGTGGATCAGCCTATTTTAATGGGCTGCACTACCCACATGAAAACCGAGAGAAAGAAGTCCTTGACCTTTTTTTCAAAAAGAAAATTGCGCCGTACCAAGCCACATTGTGCTGCAGCAACATGTCGTTTGGCGCATGCGAAAATGCATGACAGGGAACCGAAATGATATTCGGACCTCTGCTATAAGAAAATTTTACTGACCGGACCTCGGCGAATTGTAATTCAATACCCCTGCCCTATATCATGAGGCAGGACACTGTGATGCGCCAAACCATCACTGCCGAGCAGAGGTTAGTTGCCACATTGCGATACCTGGTGACTGGGAGAAGCCTGCAGGACCTCAAGTTCACGACAGGCATCTCCCCCCAGGCTCTGGGGATCATTATCACAGAAACCTGTTCTGTCATAATTCAAGTTATGCAGAAGGACTATATTAAGGTAAGTTTTCTCCTTTAACATCACATTCTATGTATATAATGCTTGCTAATGTATTGTATTTCTTTCATTCTTCCCTAATTACGATGATTGTAATATGCTGTGAATGTCCCCTTTGTCCTCATGCATGCTGTAAGCTTTTAATGCTCCTCTTTTGGTCTACATGCATATTTGTCTTCACTTACCTCTCCAGCATGCTATCCTGAGCCCATACACACCTAGCCTAGTCACTTACCAATGTATTTTGTCAGTTCCATTGTAGTGCTTTACCCTCCCCCCCTAAAATGTGTACAAATGTTTTTGTTCTCATTAAATTCAGGCAGAGAGGCAGAGGCTTTTTTTGGAGGGCTCCAAACTCAGCTAGAACCCCCCCCCCCCCCTAAAATGTGTACAAATGTTTTTGTTCTCATTAAATTCAGGCAGAATGGCAGAGGCTTTTTTGGGGGGCCCCAAACTCAGCTAGAACCCCCCCCTAAAATGTGTACAAATGTTTTTGTACTCATTAAATTCAGGCAGAGTGGCAGAGGCTTTTTTTGGAGGTCCGAAACTCAGCTAGAACCCCTCCCCCCCTAAAATGTTTCCAATGGGCCACCAGAGGGGGCGAGGAATCTGATAATTGAACCTTCTATTTTTGTCTTTAAATACTCCTTTAAATAAATGTTATACTGATGTTGGCCAATAATGTTTTTGTGTAATCTGCTTGCAATGTTATGTGCAAAAGTACTAATTTATTTTTCAGGTTTGACACCACAGTTTCCTTCAACGCCACAGGAATGGCAGAATGTGGCATCCCAGTTTGCCCACCGGTGGGACTTCCCCAACTGCAGAGGGGCAATAGACAGGAAGCATGTCCGCATAGTGCCACCACCCCATTCGGGGTCATACTTTTATAACTATAAAGGTTTTAATAGTATTGTGGTAATGGCGGTGGTGTCGGCACAGTATGAGTTTATGTATGTGGATGTCGGGAAGAATGGCCGAATGCTGGATGGTGGTGTGTTCGCACAGATGGAATTTGCCCTACGTCTCCAGACTGGTGGCCTGGCACTGCCACCTGATGAAGACAACGTTGAGGGCCTTCCGTTTGTTTTTATTACTGATGAGGCTTTCGGACTGGGACCACACCTGATGAGGCCATTCCCCCTGAGGACCCTCACCCCGGAGAGGAGGGTTTTTAATTACCAGCTGGCCAGAGCCCGAAGAGTTGTTGAGAATGCCTTTGGGATAATGGCCAGCCGGTTCCGCCTGTTCCTTACATCTATACACATGGCGGAATACAAACTGAATCACATATTATTCAGCTGCTGCATATTGCACAATTATTTGAGGAGAAATTCTGCAAATTATATGACAACAGTTGGGCCTGAGGCCGGACTTTCAGACAATACTAGGGCCGTACTGGCTTGGCCCCCCAAAGCGCCCGTGAAGTGCGGGAGAAATAAGTTGAGTATTTTACAGGTAGGGGGGCCATTGCTATGCCAGACAATCTCTGATTTTTTTATAAAAATAAATAAATAAATATTTTCTGTGAAAAGCTTGATTTGTCATTATTGCTTGTGTTTCTTTTATCTGTCTCCCATGTTCTCCTAGTGCACTTTAACTGCCAAGTGGATTTGTCTTTAGTAAATAACAACCATTGTCACAGTAAACAAGAACTTAATTTTCAAACTGGTATTGAACAAGGAAAGAAGAAGCCACACATTGTTGATTAGAAAACTAGTTTTACTCTTTGCACATTCACATGTGCGTTATAAAACTTCTGTGAAAATTCTAACCGTTTGTTTTTTGTTTTTTTTTTGTTTTGCATAAACAGGCATGTTTCAAACAATAAAACATAAAAAACTATGGAACTTACAAAGTTCAACCTTTGAAAAACTGAAGGCAATATCAGACATTATATAGTGTTTAAAAAATGTGTTGCTGTTGCCTTCATGAGATGGGGTGATGTCACCCCTGAACAAGCCAAATTTTGAAGATGCACACAAATTGTGCGCCAAAATTGGTATTTTCCTCCTGATCCCATGCCAAATGTCAACATGTGCTATCTGCCATCATGGGGGATCAATGGACATGTTTTGGGGGTGCAAACCCTTCCTCTCACCTACTTGAGTTGCGAGGAAGGGGTTGCACCCTCAAAACACGTACATTGATTTCCTCTGATGACAGATAGCACATGTTGATACACTGTGTGCATCTTCAAAATTTGCCTTGTTAAATTACACTAAAATTTGGGAAAGTAGGCCACAAAAAAGTTACAAAGATCTTTAGACTCTCCCCAAAACATCAATCATGTTCTTAATTTTTTGGTCAAAACAATTGAGTTTGTGCCTTATAATGTCAATTTTACAACTCATAACCATGAGGTCCTGGATTATGATTTGTGCGCTACCACTTGAGAAAGGAGGAGATTGTTCTTTAACAAGCAGCACATCACCTAAAAACAAAAAGTAAAAAAACATGTCTTATAAATATGCATGCATGCATCTATTCCCTGAATCTGTGGTCACAGACACTGACCTGTTGTGGTGACAATCTCGCACACTTCCTCCACCTCTCCTTCCTCCACCTCTTCTTCATCCACCTCCTGAGGTTGGGGTTCTCTCTGGTCCCCTTCTTTCTGAGGTTGGGGTTCCCTCTGTTCTTTCTGAGGTGTGGGTTTCCTGGGCTCCTCAGAGTGGTGTCCTCCGAGTCTTCGCTCCCCTATGAGAATGAAACAAAAGGTATACTTAGCACACAGATATTTGAGGGCAGAAATAGGAATATGAAACATTGCTTGGAAGTGGGGTACAATTGTCTGTTTTGGCAGAGTTCCAAGATGAAGACATGATTTTTTGATTTTTACAAAGCTGGAATACTGACCTTTTTTGGCCAAGTTACACACATGGAGACCCCAAGTATCCACTGTAGCACCTGTGTGGGACACCCTAAAAAGGTTGTTCTGGTGTCCCACACTAGTGCTCCTGAGTCCAGATGTGGAAACAGCTGCTGAGTGTCCTCACCTTTACACGGAATCAAGTTTGCATTTCACATTCTATTTACAAACACATCATCTAGACAACAATGTTTATAAATGTTGTATTAATACAAATAGGCATGACCAAATGTGGTTTACCTGTATCTGTGCAAAACATCATATTTTGTTGACGAAGGATGTTTACTACAAATGATTATACTTTGGCCAGTAACCTGAATGTTGCCATTTTCAAATGTCCACCCAGTCAATCAAAGCACATGGAGCAGCATGCAAGTATAATAATCAAATTAGTAATAACACAGGAGAAATACTTACTTTTTGCAAGCATTTTTTAGATCTTTCTGTACTGCTCTGGCTCCCTCAGCTTCAGGTCACACCACCTTTTTCTCAGCTGCTCTTTGGATCTCCGGACCCCAAATTTATGGTACAGACTCCTCACCACTTTGCTCATTATTTTGGCCTTCCTGAGATTAGGGTTGGTGTATGGCCCATGCTTCCAATCATAATCTCTACTCTGCAAGATCTCCACCATCTCTGCCATTTCTGCAAAGAACATATTACTGGCCTTGTATCTTGTCCTGGATCGGGACGTTTCCGCCTCCGGGCTTTCCTCGTCGGTACTTAAAACAACACGCACCTGCTGTGACTCCGCCATTTCGTCTCCCACTGTGTGCCGAAAGAGAAGGGGCGGGGAATATCCTAGAAAGAACGTGAGGGGCGGGCAGGGTTTCATGAATGCGCAGTGTATATAATGATAACATGCATGTGTCGTAACTACGTTCTGTGTGCGGAGTAAGGAGGACCGGAAGTGCCGAACGTCATAAACGAAGGTAAAATTGAAAGTTGGGGCATCAGTGGCCTATACTGATTTATGATTGAGGCCTATATTGGGATAAGATTAGGACAGTTTAGGCTGACCTAGTGTTTTTGTATTGTGTTTTATCTTGCAGAAAACATGCAGAAATTTAAAGATCCAGAAATAATGACAGAATTCATAGACAAATACAGGGAGCTCAGAAATTTGTGGGAGCTAAAACACAATTTGTACCATAACTGCGACGCAAGGAGGGCAACAATGGACAAATTGGTCAAATTTATGCAGACATGGATCCCCGAGGCAGACTATAGCATGTTGAATAATAAAGTCAATAACTTGAGTAATACGTACAAGAAGCAGCACAGTAAAATCCTCAATTCACGGAGATCAGAGCAGCAGCAGACAAAGTGCATGTCCCCAAGCTGTGGTACTACAAACACTTGCGTTTTCTGGACAACCAGCTTGAAGTCAAGGAATCACTTTCGAGCCTTCCCTCCAGCCTTCCCTCCACCCTTCCCTCCAGCCTTCCCTCCACCCTTCCCTCCACCCCTGCAGAGGGTGATGAGGAGCTACCTGACCTGGAAGACCAGGATCTGAATATCTATAGCCAGGTATAGTATTTTTATACATACAGGTATTTATTGTCCTATAATTATTTTTGGGAACTAGATGTTATTATTCCCTAATTAAGGATTAAACAAAAAATAATTTACATATCAATAGACAGTAGTGGCCAGAAATGATTGGGACAGGAATGAAAACTGCTGGGGTCAGAATGAGAGTCTTTTCTATTTATTAACATTCAATTTGCAACAGTCATGAGCTGAAAATTGTGTATGATTGATGGACCAAAAACTAAAACTATGTCCCTTTTTTATACACAGGATGAGGTCAGCCAGGAGGACGAGGCTCTGGAGTGTGGCAGCCAGGAGGAGGCAGGGGTGAGTGGCAGCCAGGGGGAGGCCAGGTCAAGTGGCAGCCAGCAGATGGCTGGGCCCAGTGGCAGCCAGCAGGTGGCCGGGCCCAGTGGCAGCACCCAGTCACAGATGCATGCCCTTCACGTTAGACCAAAAAGGCCCAGGAAGATGATTCAGACAGAGGAGGAATTCCTGAGGCTCATAAGAGACGCAGCCGAGATCATGAGTCCATCAGACTTTTTTAATCGGAAATTCCGATCGTGTGTACAAGGCATTAGTGATGTGAAATAGAGAAGACATTCTGGATGATGACCTAATATGTGGCTTTCTGATTTCAGGATGTAATGATATGTTCTAAATGTGAGATGTTTAATTGTAATGTTATGATTTTTGGAATGCCTATGATTAACCACTTCCCGCCCAGTCAATAGCGAATTGACGTCCGGGAAGTGGTTGCAATATCGATACTGGACGTCATATGACGTCCTGCAGGATATTGCCTTGCGCGCGCCCGCGGGGGCGCGCAGCGCGGTGATCGGGGACGGCATGTGTCCCTCGGACACAGCGCTTCCCCGATCACGGTAAACAGCCAATTTCATTGGCTGTTTACCATGTGATCGGCTGTGTCAAAGTCAAAGCCGATCACCTGTCAAAACAAACTCGGCGGCGCGCTCCGTGCGCGCCGCCACAGGCTTGCAGAGCGGGGATCGGGGAAGGCGAGTGTCCCTTGGACACAGCGCGTCCCCGATCAGAGTAAACAGCCAATGAATTGGCTGTTTACCACGTGACCGGCTGTGTCCAATCACAGCCGGTCACAAATGTAAACAAACTCCACAGGAGTTACTACCTGATCCCTGCTCTCTCCTCACACACCGATCTGTGAGGAGAGAGAAGAGATCAGTAAGTTAGCTCAGTGTAGTTTGTCTACATAAGTTTACAGTGCACAACACGCCCCCCCCCCATAAAGAGGACCTGTCACACAGCCCAGCACATCAATCAGCCCAGCCAATCAGCCCATCTGTCAATCAGCCCATCTGTCAATCAGCCCATCTGTCAATCAATCAGCCCATCTGTCAATCAATCACCCCACCTGTCAATCAATCACCCCATCTGTCAATCAATCAACCCATCTGTCAATCAATCAATCAGCCCATCTGTCAATCAATCAGCCCATCTGTCAATCATCTGTCACAGGCCCACCTCCATCGGTACTGCCATTGGCACCGCCACACAGGCTACCAGTACCGCCATCGGTACCAGTACCACCACCAGTACCGCCACCAGGCCCAGCATCTATACTGCCACACAGGCCCGCTACCAGTATCACCACTAGTGCCGCCATCGGTACCACCACCAGTACCACCACCCGTACCACCGTCGGTAGTGCCACCACCACCTGTACCGCCATCGGTACCATCACCACCCGTACCACCACCACCTGTACCGCCATCGGTACCACCACCACCTGTACCGCCATCGGTACCACCACCACCCATACCGTCATCGCTACCACCACCACCCGTACCGCCACCTGTACCGCCATCGGTACCGCCGCCACCACCACCACCCGTACCGCCATCGGTACCACCACCACCTGTACCGCCATTGGTACCACCACCACCCATACCGCCATCGGTACCACCACACAGGCCCACCACTAATACCTCCATCGGTACTACCACACAGACCGCCACCACTACCACCAGCAGTACCATTACACAGGCCCACCAATAAGCACTGCCATAATGTCCCAAAGGGTTTACACACCTGAGGAGGCATATGCCATTCTTGCCATGTCGGATGATGAGAGCAGCGGGGAGCTCCCATTATCCGATTCTGGTTCGGAATACAAGCCAGTGGAGGATAGTGGCTCAGAGTCCGAGTCCCCGGAGGAAACCGTCCCTCCCAAAAGAATGCGATCGGCACCAAGATCAGCACCAAGATCAGGAGAACTGCCCACCACCAGCAGCGCCATACCCCAGGAAGAGGAGCCCAGTACAAGCAATGGAAATGCACGCCCAACCCGAAGAATCCAGCCCCAATCCTACCTTCCCGATGCCCTGGCAAACCCCTTATGGTTGCCTGCCAACTCAGGATCCGCTATCATCCCCCCTTTCACCGCACAGCCAGGTGTGCAGCCCGACACTACAAATTTTTCTAAATTTGATTATTTTTGTTTATTTTTCCCACAAGATTTGCTGCAGAATATAGTGGATCAAACGAATCTGTATGCATCCCAATTTATTGCTGCCAACCCCGATTCTTCCTACGCCCGCATGTTCCAGTGGCGGCGTCTAACATTGGAGGAATTGAAATTATTTTTGGGCCTTATGTTCAATATGGGGCTTACAAAAAAGAACGAAGTCCATTCATATTGGTCCAAACGCCCCATCCAACACATGCCCATATATTCCGCTGTCATGTCCAGGAAAAGATACGACATGATTATGCGCTTTCTCCACTTCAATGACAATTCACAGTGCCCTCCCCGAGATCATCCCAACTACGACAAATTGTACAAGATACGCCCCCTAATCAATGCCTTTTCCCAGCGATTTGAAGAAGTTTTCATCCCAGACCAAAAAAATTGTGTGGACGAGTCCCTCGTACATTTCACCGGCCGACTGCAGTTCAAGCAGTACATACCAAGCAAGAGAGCCAGGTATGGGTTAAAATTAAATAAATTATGTGATCGAGCCACTGGATACGTCTGCAAATTCAGGATCTACGAAGGCAAAGACTCCCAGCTCCAGCCCCGTGATTGCCCCACATATATTGGAACCAGTGGGAAAATTGTCTGGGAGTTGGCATACCCCCTGTTCGGAAAAGGTTACCATTTATATGTTGATAATTATTATACCAGCCTGCCCCTTTTTCGCCACCTTTACAGTAAACAAACCCCGGCCTGCGGTACCTTAAAAAAAAACAGGAAGGGATTCCCACAAAATTTATTGACAAAAAAATTGCGACCTGGAGAATCGGCATCCATGAGGAACGAGGAGGTGTTGGCCATGAAGTGGAGGGACAAGAAAGATGTCCACATCCTCTCTACGATCCACAATGACACCATGGTGGAGATCCCAAGAAGACGCGGCTCCATTGTAAAGCCTGAATGTGTCCACGACTACAATTTGTACATGGGGGGGTGGATTTAAACGACCAGATGCTACAGCCCTACTTATCAACCAGAAAGTCCCATTATTGGCACAAAAAAGTTGCGTTTCACCTGTTTCACATGGCCCTTTTTAATTCGTTTGTCTGCTACCAAAAAGCAACTCAAAATCACCGACTCCACTACCTCCAATATATCGAAGATATCATCGATGCCCTCATTTACCAACAAGATC
This sequence comes from Rana muscosa, assembly GCA_029206835.1. Classification (NCBI taxonomy): domain Eukaryota; kingdom Metazoa; phylum Chordata; class Amphibia; order Anura; family Ranidae; genus Rana; species Rana muscosa. The sequence goes on from CM055116.1 coordinate 373,851,764, forward strand.
CCGCCCCAGGAAGCATTCGCTCTGATAGTGTGAGTCGGCTTCACGAGCGACACTATCCCTTTAGCATCCCCCCCACAGAATCTGGAAGAAGACGCCAAAAGAAATGCCGTGTATGCAGCAGAGGAGGAGTAAGAAGAGACACCTGCTATTATTGTCCCGATTGTCCCTCCCAACCTGGCCTGTGCATTGGAAATTGCTTCAAAAATTATCATACATCCATTAGTTCCCCTTATTATTAACAGACTGCCATTTCCTTATTTGCCTGCTACCATGTTACTAACTACCTTCCATGTTAATTAACTGACCCTGGCCTGTTTACCGACGATGCCTCTGCCTGCCGATTTAAACCACGTTTCTGACTTCCACGTGTACCGACCTTGGCCTGTTAATCGACCATGTTTTTGCCTGCCACTTGGACTGATCTTTTGGCCATCTACTTTTAGTACACAGGGGTCTCACATATGTGAGGGGCTTCAGAATAGCGTTCTGAGTAGAGAAAACCAGTTTTTCGTTTTCTGTGCTCCAAGAACAGGGTCTGGTTGCCCGGAGGCTTCAAAGCGATTAGGGTGGGAGAAGCCTCTACCCCTGTCCCCCTGGCCCTAAGCTTGATGGTCCTTCCTGCTGCCTGGACCAATAATTTGGCTGTGCTGACCATATTACTGCCTGTAATGACCCATGACATTATGGACCATGTTTCTTCCTGCTGCTTGGACCAATACTTTGGCTGTGTTGACCATTAGTGATGAGCCGAACACCCCCGGGTTCGGTTCGCACCAGAACCCGCGAACGGACCGAAAGTTCGTACGAACATTAGAACCCTATTAAATACAATGGATGCGAACGTTCAAATTCTAAAGTGCTAATTATAACAACTATTATGCATGTTATTGTCCTAAAAAGGGTTTGGGAACCCGGGTTCTGCACCAGGGGACATGTATCAATGCAAAAAGAAGTTTAAAAAACGGTCGTTTTTCGGGAGCAGTCATTTTAATGATGCATAAAGTGAAAAAAAAAGTCAAATATTCCTTTAAATATCGTACCTGGGGGGTGTCTAAAGCATGCCTGTGAAGTGCCACGTGTTTCCCGTGTTTAGAACTGTCCCTGCACAAAATGACACTTCTAAAGGAAAAAAAAAGCCATTTAAAACTGCTTGCGGCTTTAATGTAATGTCTGGTCCCGGTAATATGGATGAAAATCTTTAAGAAAAATGGCATAGCTACCCCATGACCCCCCCCCCCTACCCCAGCCCATTACCAGCCCCTTTGGGTCTTGTATGGATATTAAGGGGAACCCCGCACATAAAATAAAAAAGGCCCTATATACTCTGAACAGCCGTATACAGGCGGTGCATACAAGACAGGGACTGTAGGTTTGTTCTTATGTAGAATCTGTTTGTAATTTTGAACAGGTACATTGTTGAAGTGTAGCTCCAGCCCAAAAATCTATTTTTAAACTTTTTGGAAAACATAGGTAAGGGTTATCACCCCTGTAACATTTGTTTTGCTGTCTGTGCCCCTGTTCAGAACATTTCACCTCACTTTCCGTCCCAATGACAACTGTTTTTGAAATGTGGTGTTTTTCTTGAAACAAGGATTGCTGATAAAGCATCAGTACAGAGGAGACACCTTTCTCCCATATTTATTCTTACAGGAGAGAATTTTCCTTCCTAGTGGTAGATTTCCTCTCACTTCCTGTTGTCTTCTTGCGTTTGCAAGTAGGAGTCGTTTGTAAGTTGGATGTTTGAAAGTAGGGACCTGCCGTATATACTCTGCAGAAATAGGCCCCTTAGTTGTTGGTGTTGGCACAACACTGTAAGCACTCACAGTTACTCTTGGTTGGTGCTGGAACGCCCTGCTGTCAACTATTATATCAGGAATTTTAATTACATATAATTGTTGAACAGTGGTAGTAAAAATTGGGCCTTTGATGGTGGTGCTGGTGCCACAACACTGTAAGCCCTGACAGTTACTCTTGGTGGGTGCAGCAATGGGCCCTGCTGTGAATTATTAGATCAAGAATTGTAATTGCATGCCCCTGTTGAACAGGGGCTGAAAAATTGGGCCTTTCGTGGTGGTGGTGGTGGTGGCGTTGCCACAACACTGTAAGCCCTCAGAGTTACTCTTGGTGGGTGCAGCAATGGGCCCTGCTGTGAATTATTAGATGAAGAATTGTAATTGCATGCCCCTGTTGAACAGGGGCTGAAAAATTGGGCCTTAGGCACTGGTGGCACAACACTACAACCCCTCACAGATACTGTACTTGGAGCACAGCAATGAGCCCTGTTGCAAAGTATTGCTTCAAAAATTGTAATGACACGCCCCTGTTAAACAGGGGCAGAAAAATTGGGCCTTAGGCACTGGTGGCACAACACTACAACCCCTCACAGATACTGTACTTGGAGCACAGCAATGAGCCCTGTTGCAAAGTATTGCTTCAAAAATTGTAATGACACGCCCCTGTTAAACAGGGGCTGAAAAATTGGGCCTTAGGCACTGGTGCCACAACACTCCAACCCCTCACAGATACTGTACTTGGAGCACAGCAATGAGCCCTATGGCAAATTATTGCTAAAAAAATTGTAATTACACGCCCCTGTAAAACAGGGGCTGAAAAATTGGGCCTTAGCCACTGGTGGCGGCACCCATAAACAAAAATGATCTTCCAAGCTATCATCATCAATCGTATCATTGAGGACTCGGAGGAGGAGGATAGCCAGTCAACATAACAGCACAGGCACTCAGCATCAGCATCAGTCTTGAAGGGATGTGACATGTTAAAATCAATTAGTCTGTTATATCAGCATCAGGTGTGTGGTAGCTGGTGGTGATCCAAGACTGGTTCATCTTGATGAAAGTCAGTCGATCAACCGAGTCGGTGGACAGGCGCACCCTGTGATCCGTGACAAATCCTCCAGCAGCACTGAATGTGCGTTCCGAAAGAACGCTGGATGCAGGACAGGCCAGTAGCTCAATTGCATACTGTGCAAGCTCTGGCCAGTGATCCATCCTCAAGACCCAGTAAGCCAGAGGATTTTTGGTGGGGAAGGTGTCCAAGTCTGACCTTGCCCCTAGATATTCCTGCACCATGTTTATCAGACGCTGGCGATGGTTGCTGGAACCGATCATACTTTGGGGCTGCGGACTAAAGAATTGTCTGAACGCATCGGTCAGACGGCCACCTTCCCCACCGCTCCTTCTTTGACTGGCCGAAGCCTCAGCAACTCGTTGTCCAGGACCAGGAGTTTGTAACCTCCCAGTCTCTGGGAACGCGTTGCACAGACCTTTCTGCAAGGCCTCCCGGAGTTGTCTCATCCTCTGCTCCCTCTGCGACGGTAACATAAGGTCCGCAACCTTACCCTTGTACCGTGGATCAAGGAGAGTGGCCAGCCAGTAATGGTCCCTCTCCTTGATCCGAAGAATACGAGGATCCTTCCGCAGACTTTGCAGGATCAGGGAGGCCATGCAGCGTAGGTTTGCTGAGGCATTCGCTCCGGAGTCCTCTGGGTCACTAAGGACGACATGATCCGCAGCCACCTCCTCCCAGCCACGTACAAGTCCACTGGTTTCTTGGGACTGTAAATCATCCCTAAAAGACTGCTGCTGATGATGCTGAGTGCCAGCCTCCACCTCCATGCTGACACAATCCTCCTCCTCCTCCTCCTCCTCTTCCTTTGCGATGGGTGGGACAGAAGGAACACTGTCTGGGTAAAGGGGGCCTTGAGAGGCAAGGAAGTCCTCCTCTTCCTGCCTCTGTTCTGCCTCAAGTGCCCTGTCCATTATTCCACGCAGCGTGTGCTCCAACAGGTGGACAAGAGGTACAGTGTCACTGATGCATGCACTGTCACTGCTCACCATCCTCGTGGCCTCCTCAAATGGTGCCAGGACAGTGCATGCATCCCTGATCATGCCCCACTGGCGTGGAGAAAAAAAACCAAGCTCCCCGGACCCTGTCCTGGTGCCGTAGTCGCACAGGTACTCATTGATGGCCCTCTGCTGCGTGTGCAGCCGCTGCAGCATGGCCAACGTTGAGTTCCACCTGGTGGGCATGTCACATATAAGGCGGTTCTTGGGCAGGTTCAACTCCTTTTGCAGCTCAGCCAGGCGAGCACTGGCATTATAAGATCTGCGGAAATGCACACAGACTTTCCTGGCCTGCCTCAGGACATCCTGTAAGCCCGGGTACCTGCCCAAGAACCGCTGCACCACCAGGTTAAGGACGTGAGCCACACAGGGCACATGGGTCAGTTGTCCCTGTCGGAGGGCGGAGAGGAGGTTGGTGCCATTGTCGCAAACCACCATTCCTGGCTTAAGCTGGCGTGGCGTCAACCACCTCTCGGCCTGGCCCTGCAGAGCAGACAGGACCTCTGCCCCAGTGTGGCTTCTGTTCCCCAAACACACCAGCGCAAGCACGGCATGGCATCTTTTTGCCTGCGTACTTGCGTAGCCCCGTGAACGGCTACGGAGCACCGCTGGTTCATAGGACAAACCACAGGAAGAGGCCATGGAGGAAGAAGAAGAGGAGGGGGTGGAGGAGAGAGGTGTGTCACAACCAGTAGTAGCATTTTGGAGGCGTGGCGGTGGAACAACCTCCAACACTACTGCACCTTGTCCTGCATCCTTCCCAGCTGCCAAAAGAGTGACCCAATGGGCCGTGAAAGAAAGGTAACGTCCCTGTCCATGCCTGCTGGACCATGAGTCAGCGGTAATATGCACCTTACCGCTGACCGCCCTGTCCAGCGAGGCCAAGACATTGCCTTCCACATGCCGGTAGAGAGCCGGAATAGCCTTCCGTGAGAAAAAGTGGCGTTTGGGAACCTGCCACTGAGGAACCGCACATTGCACAAACTCACGGAAGGGGGCCGAGTCTACCAACTGAAAAGGCAGCAGTTGAAGCGCTAGCAATTTAGCCAAGCTAGCATTCAACCGCTGGGCATGTGGATGGCTGGGAGTGAACTTCTTTCGACGGTCCAGCAGCTGGGGCAGGGAAATTTGCCTGCTAGAATCGGACGTCGGTGTACTGCTAGCAGAGTGGCCGCAAGTACTTGGCTGTGACACACCTAATTCTACACCTTCATTCCTCTCAGTGCATGTTTCAGAGAGGACTGAAGTTATAGTGGGGTTGGAGATCCCAGCTGATGCGGTGCAAGGAGAGGTCCGCTTTGTTCTTTGGTGTGGGTCTTTGAGGTAGGCTTGCCAACGAGCTGCATGGCAGGTCAACATATGTCTGGTCAGGCATGTGGTACCCAAGCGGCTGATGTTTTGGCCACGCGATATACGCTTGAGACATATGTTGCAAACAGCAGCTGTGCGATCTGATGCACTAGCCTCAAAAAAGGCCCACACCAAGGAACTTTTTGAATGACGGGCAGAGGCAGCGCCCTGCACAGGCGGAGCTCTGCGGTGTGATTCCGTCGGTGTACTGCCCTTACGCTGGCCACCAAAGGGCATCCTGCCTCGTTGGAGATGTGCCTCCTCCTCATCCTCCTCCTCCTCCTCTCTCCTATTAGGCACCCACGTGGAGTCAGTGACCTCATCATCCCCTCCCTCCTCATCACTGGAGCCAATCTGGCAGTATGCTGCAGCTGCTGGAACATGACTGCCAGATTGGTGTCCTTCTTGAGCATCCCCTCTGTCTGCTCTCACGCTACTGCCTTCCTGTAGCTGGGTTTCATCATCAGACCCTTCGAAACGCTGGGCATCCTCCTGGAGCATGTACCCAACACTGTGCTCAAACAGTTCGGGGGACTCCTCAGGAGGAGGACATGGTGGGTCTAGGGAAGGAGTGACTGATGATGAGTCTGACATTGATACCAGGGAAGAGGACGCTTTGGCAGCTGCTTTGCCAGTACCCTGAGCCTGGGTGAGAGAGGATGAGGAGGAGGAGGCACTGTTGTCCCCAGACACAGAGCCTGCTTGCCCTCTTTTATTGCCTCCTGACTGTCTGCCTCTCCTTGTTTGCCTTCCAGACATTCTAATAGATGGCCTGCAGGGAGATGGGAAAAAAGCAATAAGGGCTACCTTCAGGTGTCCTTCTCTGTCCCTTTACTTAAGGATTTCTAAATATGGTTGAGGATGATTGCTTTTGCACAGAATAGCACAACGACAATTTCCCTGACTGTCCAAAAAACAAGGATTTCAAAGATGGTTGATGAGGAATGCTTTAGCACACTATAGCACAAGGAGAATTTCCCTCACTGTCCTTCCCTGTCCCTAGAAACAAGGATTCGCACAGTAAAAGACACTGACACTCTCCCTACCTAGAGTTTTCTGTCCCTAGAAAAAATGTTTTTTTAAAGCACACTATAGCACAAGGAGAATTCCCCTCACTTTCCTTCTTTGTCCCTAGAAACAAGGATTCGCACAGTAAAAGACACTGACACTCTCCCTACCTAGAGTTTTCTGTCCCTAGAAAAAATGTTTTTTTAAAGCACACTATAGCACAAGGAGAATTCCCCTCACTTTCCTTCTTTGTCCCTAGAAACAAGGATTCGCACAGTAAAAGACACTGACACTCTCCCTACCTAGAGTTTTCTGTCCCTAGAAAAAATGTTTTTTTAAAGCACACTATAGCACAAGGAGAATTCCCCTCACTTTCCTTCTTTGTCCCTAGAAACAAGGACTCGCACAGTAAAAGACACTGACACTCTCCCTACCTAGAGTTTTCTGTCCCTAGAAAAAATGTTTTTTTAAAGCACACTATAGCACAAGGAGAATTCCCCTCACTTTCCTTCTTTGTCCCTAGAAACAATGACTCGCACAGTAAAAGACACTGACACTCTCCCTACCTAGAGTTTTCTGTCCCTAGAAAAAATGTTTTTTTAAAGCACACTATAGCACAAGGAGAATTCCCCTCACTTTCCTTCTTTGTCCCTAGAAACAAGGATTCGCACAGTGAAAGAAACTGACACTCTCCCTACCTAGAGTTTTCTGTCCCTAGAAAAAATGTTTTTTTAAAGCACACTATAGCACAAGGAGAATTCCCCTCACTTTCCTTCTTTGTCCCTAGAAACAAGGATTCGCACAGTAAAAGACACTGACACTCTCCCTACCTAGAGTTTTCTGTCCCTAGAAAAAATGTTTTTTTAAAGCACACTATAGCACAAGGAGAATTCCCCTCACTTTCCTTCTTTGTCCATAGAAACAAGGATTCGCACAGTAAAAGACACTGACACTCTCCCTACCTAGAGTTTTCTGTCCCTAGAAAAAATGTTTTTTTAAAGCACACTATAGCACAAGGAGAATTCCCCTCACTTTCCTTCTTTGTCCCTAGAAACAAGGATTCGCACAGTAAAAGACACTGACACTCTCCCTACCTAGAGTTTTCTGTCCCTAGAAAAAATGTTTTTTTAAAGCACACTATAGCACAAGGAGAATTCCCCTCACTTTCCTTCTTTGTCCCTAGAAACAAGGATTCGCACAGTAAAAGACACTGACACTCTCCCTACCTAGAGTTTTCTGTCCCTAGAAAAAATGTTTTTTTAAAGCACACTATAGCACAAGGAGAATTCACTCACTGTCCTTCCCTGTCCCTAGAAACAAGGATTCGCACAGTGAAAGAAACTGACACTCTCCCTACCTAGAGTTTTCTGTCCCTAGAAAAAATGTTTTTTTAAAGCACACTATAGCACAAGGAGAATTCCCCTCACTTTCCTTCTTTGTCCCTAGAAACAAGGACTCGCACAGTAAAAGACACTGACACTCTCCCTACCTAGAGTTTTCTGTCCCTAGAAAAAATGTTTTTTTAAAGCACACTATAGCACAAGGAGAATTCCCCTCACTTTCCTTCTTTGTCCCTAGAAACAAGGACTCGCACAGTAAAAGACACTGACACTCTCCCTACCTAGAGTTTTCTGTCCCTAGAAAAAATGTTTTTTAAAGCACACTATAGCACAAGGAGAATTCCCCTCACTTTCCTTCTTTGTCCCTAGAAACAAGGATTCGCACAGTGAAAGAAACTGACACTCTCCCTACCTAGAGTTTTCTGTCCCTAGAAAAAATGTTTTTTTAAAGCACACTATAGCACAAGGAGAATTCCCCTCACTTTCCTTCTTTGTCCCTAGAAACAAGGATTCGCATAGTAAAAGACACTGACACTCTCCCTACCTAGAGTTTTCTGTCCCTAGAAAAAATGTTTTTTTAAAGCACACTATAGCACAAGGAGAATTCCCCTCACTTTCCTTCTTTGTCCCTAGAAACAAGGATTCGCACAGTAAAAGACACTGACACTCTCCCTACCTAGAGTTTTCTGTCCCTAGAAAAAATGTTTTTTTAAAGCACACTATAGCACAAGGAGAATTCACTCACTGTCCTTCCCTGTTCCTAGAAACAAGGATTCGCACAGTGAAAGAAACTGACACTCTCCCTACCTAGAGTTTTCTGTCCCTAGAAAAAATGTTTTTTTAAAGCACACTATAGCACAAGGAGAATTCCCCTCACTTTCCTTCTTTGTCCCTAGAAACAAGGATTCGCACAGTGAAAGAAACTGACACTCTCCCTACCTAGAGTTTTCTGTCCCTAGAAAAAATGTTTTTTTAAAGCACACTATAGCACAAGGAGAATTCCCCTCACTTTCCTTCTTTGTCCCTAGAAACAAGGATTCGCACAGTAAAAGACACTGACACTCTCCCTACCTAGAGTTTTCTGTCCCTAGAAAAAATGTTTTTTTTAAAGCACACTATAGCACAAGGAGAATTCACTCACTGTCCTTCCCTGTCCCTAGAAACAAGGATTCGCACAGTGAAAGAAACTGACACTCTCCCTACCTAGAGTTTTCTGTCCCTAGAAAAAATGTTTTTTTAAAGCACACTATAGCACAAGGAGAATTCCCCTCACTTTCCTTCTTTGTCCCTAGAAACAAGGATTCGCACAGTGAAAGAAACTGACACTCTCCCTACCTAGAGTTTTCTGTCCCTAGAAAAAATGTTTTTTTAAAGCACACTATAGCACAAGGAGAATTCACTCACTGTCCTTCCCTGTCCCTAGAAACAAGGATTCGCACAGTGAAAGAAACTGACACTCTCCCTACCTAGAGTTTTCTGTCCCTAGAAAAAATGTTTTTTTAAAGCACACTATAGCACAAGGAGAATTCACTCACTGTCCTTCCCTGTCCCTAGAAACAAGGATTCGCACAGTGAAAGAAACTGACACTCTCCCTACCTAGAGTTTTCTGTCCCTAGAAAAAATGTTTTTTTAAAGCACACTATAGCACAAGGAGAATTCCCCTCACTTTCCTTCTTTGTCCCTAGAAACAAGGATTCGCACAGTGAAAGAAACTGACACTCTCCCTACCTAGAGTTTTCTGTCCCTAGAAAAAATGTTTTTTTAAAGCACACTATAGCACAAGGAGAATTCCCCTCACTTTCCTTCTTTGTCCCTAGAAACAAGGATTCGCACAGTAAAAGACACTGACACTCTCCCTACCTAGAGTTTTCTGTCCCTAGAAAAAATGTTTTTTTTAAAGCACACTATAGCACAAGGAGAATTCCCCTCACTTTCCTTCTTTGTCCCTAGAAACAAGGACTCGCACAGTAAAAGACACTGACACTCTCCCTACCTAGAGTTTTCTGTCCCTAGAAAAAATGTTTTTTTAAAGCACACTATAGCACAAGGAGAATTCCCCTCACTTTCCTTCTTTGTCCCTAGAAACAAGGATTCGCACAGTGAAAGAAACTGACACTCTCCCTACCTAGAGTTTTCTGTCCCTAGAAAAAATGTTTTTTTAAAGCACACTATAGCACAAGGAGAATTCCCCTCACTTTCCTTCTTTGTCCCTAGAAACAAGGACTCGCACAGTAAAAGACACTGACACTCTCCCTACCTAGAGTTTTCTGTCCCTAGAAAAAATGTTTTTTTAAAGCACACTATAGCACAAGGAGAATTCCCCTCACTTTCCTTCTTTGTCCCTAGAAACAAGGATTCGCACAGTAAAAGACACTGACACTCTCCCTACCTAGAGTTTTCTGTCCCTATAAAAAATGTTTTTTTAAAGCACACTATAGCACAAGGAGAATTCCCCTCACTTTCCTTCTTTGTCCCTAGAAACAAGGACTCGCACAGTAAAAGACACTGACACTCTCCCTACCTAGAGTTTTCTGTCCCTAGAAAAAATGTTTTTTTAAAGCACACTATAGCACAAGGAGAATTCCCCTCACTTTCCTTCTTTGTCCCTAGAAACAAGGATTCGCACAGTGAAAGAAACTGACACTCTCCCTACCTAGAGTTTTCTGTCCCTAGAAAAAATGTTTTTTTAAAGCACACTATAGCACAAGGAGAATTCCCCTCACTTTCCTTCTTTGTCCCTAGAAACAAGGATTCGCACAGTAAAAGACACTGACACTCTCCCTACCTAGAGTTTTCTGTCCCTAGAAAAAATGTTTTTTTTAAAGCACACTATAGCACAAGGAGAATTCCCCTCACTTTCCTTCTTTGTCCCTAGAAACAAGGACTCGCACAGTAAAAGACACTGACACTCTCCCTACCTAGAGTTTTCTGTCCCTAGAAAAAATGTTTTTTTAAAGCACACTATAGCACAAGGAGAATTCCCCTCACTTTCCTTCTTTGTCCCTAGAAACAAGGATTCGCACAGTGAAAGAAACTGACACTCTCCCTACCTAGAGTTTTCTGTCCCTAGAAAAAATGTTTTTTTAAAGCACACTATAGCACAAGGAGAATTCCCCTCACTTTCCTTCTTTGTCCCTAGAAACAAGGACTCGCACAGTAAAAGACACTGACACTCTCCCTACCTAGAGTTTTCTGTCCCTAGAAAAAATGTTTTTTTAAAGCACACTATAGCACAAGGAGAATTCCCCTCACTTTCCTTCTTTGTCCCTAGAAACAAGGATTCGCACAGTAAAAGACACTGACACTCTCCCTACCTAGAGTTTTCTGTCCCTATAAAAAATGTTTTTTTAAAGCACACTATAGCACAAGGAGAATTCCCCTCACTTTCCTTCTTTGTCCCTAGAAACAAGGACTCGCACAGTAAAAGACACTGACACTCTCCCTACCTAGAGTTTTCTGTCCCTAGAAAAAATGTTTTTTTAAAGCACACTATAGCACAAGGAGAATTCCCCTCACTTTCCTTCTTTGTCCCTAGAAACAAGGATTCGCACAGTGAAAGAAACTGACACTCTCCCTACCTAGAGTTTTCTGTCCCTAGAAAAAAATGTTTTTTTAAAGCACACTATAGCACAAGGAGAATTCCCCTCACTTTCCTTCTTTGTCCCTAGAAACAAGGACTCGCACAGTAAAAGACACTGACACTCTCCCTACCTAGAGTTTTCTGTCCCTAGAAAAAATGTTTTTTAAAGCACACTATAGCACAAGGAGAATTCCCCTCACTTTCCTTCTTTGTCCCTAGAAACAAGGATTCGCACAGTGAAAGAAACTGACACTCTCCCTACCTAGAGTTTTCTGTCCCTAGAAAAAATGTTTTTTTAAAGCACACTATAGCACAAGGAGAATTCCCCTCACTTTCCTTCTTTGTCCCTAGAAACAAGGATTCGCATAGTAAAAGACACTGACACTCTCCCTACCTAGAGTTTTCTGTCCCTAGAAAAAATGTTTTTTTAAAGCACACTATAGCACAAGGAGAATTCCCCTCACTTTCCTTCTTTGTCCCTAGAAACAAGGATTCGCACAGTAAAAGACACTGACACTCTCCCTACCTAGAGTTTTCTGTCCCTAGAAAAAATGTTTTTTTAAAGCACACTATAGCACAAGGAGAATTCACTCACTGTCCTTCCCTGTTCCTAGAAACAAGGATTCGCACAGTGAAAGAAACTGACACTCTCCCTACCTAGAGTTTTCTGTCCCTAGAAAAAATGTTTTTTTAAAGCACACTATAGCACAAGGAGAATTCCCCTCACTTTCCTTCTTTGTCCCTAGAAACAAGGATTCGCACAGTGAAAGAAACTGACACTCTCCCTACCTAGAGTTTTCTGTCCCTAGAAAAAATGTTTTTTTAAAGCACACTATAGCACAAGGAGAATTCCCCTCACTTTCCTTCTTTGTCCCTAGAAACAAGGATTCGCACAGTAAAAGACACTGACACTCTCCCTACCTAGAGTTTTCTGTCCCTAGAAAAAATGTTTTTTTTAAAGCACACTATAGCACAAGGAGAATTCACTCACTGTCCTTCCCTGTCCCTAGAAACAAGGATTCGCACAGTGAAAGAAACTGACACTCTCCCTACCTAGAGTTTTCTGTCCCTAGAAAAAATGTTTTTTTAAAGCACACTATAGCACAAGGAGAATTCCCCTCACTTTCCTTCTTTGTCCCTAGAAACAAGGATTCGCACAGTGAAAGAAACTGACACTCTCCCTACCTAGAGTTTTCTGTCCCTAGAAAAAATGTTTTTTTAAAGCACACTATAGCACAAGGAGAATTCACTCACTGTCCTTCCCTGTCCCTAGAAACAAGGATTCGCACAGTGAAAGAAACTGACACTCTCCCTACCTAGAGTTTTCTGTCCCTAGAAAAAATGTTTTTTTAAAGCACACTATAGCACAAGGAGAATTCACTCACTGTCCTTCCCTGTCCCTAGAAACAAGGATTCGCACAGTGAAAGAAACTGACACTCTCCCTACCTAGAGTTTTCTGTCCCTAGAAAAAATGTTTTTTTAAAGCACACTATAGCACAAGGAGAATTCCCCTCACTTTCCTTCTTTGTCCCTAGAAACAAGGATTCGCACAGTGAAAGAAACTGACACTCTCCCTACCTAGAGTTTTCTGTCCCTAGAAAAAATGTTTTTTTAAAGCACACTATAGCACAAGGAGAATTCCCCTCACTTTCCTTCTTTGTCCCTAGAAACAAGGATTCGCACAGTAAAAGACACTGACACTCTCCCTACCTAGAGTTTTCTGTCCCTAGAAAAAATGTTTTTTTTAAAGCACACTATAGCACAAGGAGAATTCCCCTCACTTTCCTTCTTTGTCCCTAGAAACAAGGACTCGCACAGTAAAAGACACTGACACTCTCCCTACCTAGAGTTTTCTGTCCCTAGAAAAAATGTTTTTTTAAAGCACACTATAGCACAAGGAGAATTCCCCTCACTTTCCTTCTTTGTCCCTAGAAACAAGGATTCGCACAGTGAAAGAAACTGACACTCTCCCTACCTAGAGTTTTCTGTCCCTAGAAAAATGTTTTTTTAAAGCACACTATAGCACAAGGAGAATTCCCCTCACTTTCCTTCTTTGTCCCTAGAAACAAGGACTCGCACAGTAAAAGACACTGACACTCTCCCTACCTAGAGTTTTCTGTCCCTAGAAAAAATGTTTTTTTAAAGCACACTATAGCACAAGGAGAATTCCCCTCACTTTCCTTCTTTGTCCCTAGAAACAAGGATTCGCACAGTAAAAGACACTGACACTCTCCCTACCTAGAGTTTTCTGTCCCTATAAAAAATGTTTTTTTAAAGCACACTATAGCACAAGGAGAATTCCCCTCACTTTCCTTCTTTGTCCCTAGAAACAAGGACTCGCACAGTAAAAGACACTGACACTCTCCCTACCTAGAGTTTTCTGTCCCTAGAAAAAATGTTTTTTTAAAGCACACTATAGCACAAGGAGAATTCCCCTCACTTTCCTTCTTTGTCCCTAGAAACAAGGATTCGCACAGTGAAAGAAACTGACACTCTCCCTACCTAGAGTTTTCTGTCCCTAGAAAAAATGTTTTTTTAAAGCACACTATAGCACAAGGAGAATTCCCCTCACTTTCCTTCTTTGTCCCTAGAAACAAGGATTCGCACAGTAAAAGACACTGACACTCTCCCTACCTAGAGTTTTCTGTCCCTAGAAAAAATGTTTTTTTTAAAGCACACTATAGCACAAGGAGAATTCCCCTCACTTTCCTTCTTTGTCCCTAGAAACAAGGACTCGCACAGTAAAAGACACTGACACTCTCCCTACCTAGAGTTTTCTGTCCCTAGAAAAAATCTTTTTTTAAAGCACACTATAGCACAAGGAGAATTCCCCTCACTTTCCTTCTTTGTCCCTAGAAACAAGGATTCGCACAGTGAAAGAAACTGACACTCTCCCTACCTAGAGTTTTCTGTCCCTAGAAAAAATGTTTTTTTAAAGCACACTATAGCACAAGGAGAATTCCCCTCACTTTCCTTCTTTGTCCCTAGAAACAAGGACTCGCACAGTAAAAGACACTGACACTCTCCCTACCTAGAGTTTTCTGTCCCTAGAAAAAATGTTTTTTTAAAGCACACTATAGCACAAGGAGAATTCCCCTCACTTTCCTTCTTTGTCCCTAGAAACAAGGATTCGCACAGTAAAAGACACTGACACTCTCCCTACCTAGAGTTTTCTGTCCCTATAAAAAATTTTTTTAAAGCACACTATAGCACAAGGAGAATTCCCCTCACTTTCCTTCTTTGTCCCTAGAAACAAGGACTCGCACAGTAAAAGACACTGACACTCTCCCTACCTAGAGTTTTCTGTCCCTAGAAAAAATGTTTTTTTAAAGCACACTATAGCACAAGGAGAATTCCCCTCACTTTCCTTCTTTGTCCCTAGAAACAAGGATTCGCACAGTGAAAGAAACTGACACTCTCCCTACCTAGAGTTTTCTGTCCCTAGAAAAAAATGTTTTTTTAAAGCACACTATAGCACAAGGAGAATTCCCCTCACTTTCCTTCTTTGTCCCTAGAAACAAGGACTCGCACAGTAAAAGACACTGACACTCTCCCTACCTAGAGTTTTCTGTCCCTAGAAAAAATGTTTTTTTAAAGCACACTATAGCACAAGGAGAATTCCCCTCACTTTCCTTCTTTGTCCCTAGAAACAAGGATTCGCACAGTAAAAGACACTGACACTCTCCCTACCTAGAGTTTTCTGTCCCTAGAAAAAATGTTTTTTAAAGCACACTATAGCACAAGGAGAATTCCCCTCACTTTCCTTCTTTGTCCCTAGAAACAAGGACTCGCACAGTAAAAGACACTGACACTCTCCCTACCTAGAGTTTTCTGTCCCTAGAAAAAATGTTTTTTTAAAGCACACTATAGCACAAGGAGAATTCCCCTCACTTTCCTTCTTTGTCCCTAGAAACAAGGATTCGCACAGTGAAAGAAACTGACACTCTCCCTACCTACAGTTTTCTGTCCCTAGAAAAAATGTTTTTTTAAAGCACACTATAGCACAAGGAGAATTCCCCTCACTTTCCTTCTTTGTCCCTAGAAACAAGGACTCGCACAGTAAAAGACACTGACACTCTCCCTACCTATCCTTCTCTTTCCCTAAACTAAAGGAATCCAGGTTAAGCAAGAAAGAAATAAATGTCACTGTCCCTGCCTATGCTTCTCTTTCCCTGCTCCGGAACACACTACACTAGGCCGCCGTGCTGGCGGCCTTTTATAGTGTGGGGCGTGTACTAAACACCCTCAGCAATAATTGGCCACAGGCATCCTGCCTGTGGCCAATCATTGCTCTCCTCGCTGCCGGCGCTGTGATTGGCCAAGCATGCGGGGTCACAGTGCATGCTTGGCCAATCACAGCGCCTGGATGACACTGCGATGGCGTAGTGCATTGTGGGCCGTTCGCGTCACTCGAATTTGGCGCGAACGGCCCAAATCGTTCGATCTTCGTCGAACGATCGAACAGCCGATGTTCGAGTCGAACGTATGTTCGAGTCGAACACGAAGCTCATCCCTATTGACCATATATCTGCCTGCTGCCTCTACTGACTTTGGACAGCATTTCTGCCGGGACACCTCTGCCTGCTACCTGGACCTGTGCTTTGGCTGTGCTCTGGCTGTGCTGACAGTATCTCTGCCTGTGCGAACTATGGACAGTATTCCTGCCTGCTGCCTGGATGATTGCTTTTGCTGTCGCTGACCTCATCCCTGCCTGCTGCCTGGACCGATGCTCTCCTCTGTGGACCACTGCACTTCTAAAACCACAGGTAATCTTTTGTTATTTGGTATGTACCTTCTATGTGTTAGATATATGAAGGGCCTTCAAAAATGTGATCGGTAGTCAGAAAATGATATGTGCAATTAATGCTGCTAGAATGCCTGGAGGTGCTACTTGGATGTTGGGCCTCTGTATATGGCCAGGCTGTGTAAAAGTCTCACACATGTGGTATCGCTATACTCAGGAGGAGTAGAAGAATGCATTTTGGGGTGTTATTTTTGCTATGTATATGCTATGCGTTAGAAATATCTTATAAATGGACAACTTTGTGTAAAAAAAATGCATTTTCATTTTTTCTCCACATTTTCCAAAACCTTCTGGAAAAAAATGAACCGTTCAAAAGACTCATAATGCTTCATAGATTATACGTTGGGGTGTGTGCTTTCCAAAATGGGGTCATTTTGTGGAAAATTCTATTGTCCTGGTGCTCCAGGGCCTTCAAAATTGTAATAGGTGGTTGAGAAAGGATATGTGCGATTTATGCTTGTAGAACGCCTGAAAGTGCTACTTCAATGTTGGGCCTCTGTATATGGCCAGGCTGTGTAAAAGTCTCACACATGTGGTATCGCTATACTCAGGAGGAGTAGAAGAATGCATTTTGGGGTGTTATTTTTGCTATGTATATGCTATGCGTTAGAAATATCTTATAAATGGACAACTTTGTGTAAAAAAAATGCATTTTCATTTTTTCTCCACATTTTCCAAAACCTTCTGGAAAAAAATGAACCGTTCAAAAGACTCATAATGCTTCATAGATTATACGTTGGGGTGTGTGCTTTCCAAAATGGGGTCATTTTGTGGAAAATTCTATTGTCCTGGTGCTCCAGGGCCTTCAAAATTGTAATAGGTGGTTGAGAAAGGATATGTGCGATTTATGCTTGTAGAACGCCTGAAAGTGCTACTTCAATGTTGGGCCTCTGTATATGGCCAGGCTGTGTAAAAGTCTCACACATGTGGTATCGCTATACTCAGGAGGAGTAGCAGAATGCATTTTGGGGTGTCATTTTTGCTATGTATATGCTATGCGTTAGAAATATCTTATAAATGGACAACTTTGTGTAAAAAAAATGCATTTTCATTTTTTCTCCACATTTTCCAAAACCTTCTGGAAAAAAATGAACCGTTCAAAAGACTCATAATGCTTCATAGATTATACGTTGGGGTGTGTGCTTTCCAAAATGGGGTCATTTTGTGGAAAATTCCATTGTCCTGGTGCTCCAGGGCCTTCAAAAGTGTAATAGGTGGTTGAGAAAGGATATGTGCGATTTATGCTTGTAGAACGCCTGAAAGTGCTACTTCAATGTTGGGCCTCTGTATATGGCCAGGCTGTGTAAAAGTCTCACACATGTGGTATCACTATACTCAGGAGGAGTAGCAGAATGCATTTTGGGGTGTCATTTTTGCTATGTATATGCTATGCGTTAGAAATATCTTATAAATGGACAACTTTGTGTAAAAAAAATGCATTTTCATTTTTTCTCCACATTTTCCAAAACCTTCTGGAAAAAAATGAACCGTTCAAAAGACTCATAATGGTTCATAGATTATACGTTGGGGTGTGTGCTTTCCAAAATGGGGTCATTTTGTGGAAAATTCCATTGTCCTGGTGCTCCAGGGCCTTCAAAATTGTAATAGGTGGTTGAGAAAGGATATGTGCGATTTATGCTTGTAGAACGCCTGAAAGTGCTACTTCAATGTTGGGCCTCTGTATATGGCCAGGCTGTGTAAAAGTCTCACACATGTGGTATCACTATACTCAGGAGGAGTAGCAGAATGCATTTTGGGGTGTCATTTTTGCTATGTATATGCTATGCGTTAGAAATATCTTATAAATGGACAACTTTGTGTAAAAAAAATGCATTTTCATTTTTTCTCCACATTTTCCAAAACCTTCTGGAAAAAAATGAACCGTTCAAAAGACTCATAATGCTTCATAGATTATACGTTGGGGTGTGTGCTTTCCAAAATGGGGTCATTTTGTGGAAAATTCCATTGTCCTGGTGCTCCAGGGCCTTCAAAAGTGTAATAGGTGGTTGAGAAAGGATATGTGCAATTTATGCTTGTAGAACGCCTGAAAGTGCTACTTCAATGTTGGGCCTCTGTATGTGGCCAGGCTGTGTAAAAGTCTCACACATGTGGTATCGCTACACTCAGGAGGAGTAGCAGAATGTATTTTGGGGTGTAGTTGCAATTATGCATATGCTGTGTGAGAGAAAAAAACTGTTAATATGACCAGTTTGTGTAAAAAAAAAAATAAAAAATTAAATTTTCCCAAGAATTGTGGGAAAAAAATACAACTTCAAAAAACTCACCACGCCTCTTAGTAAATACCTTGGACTGTCTACTTTCCAAAAAGGGGTAATTTTGGGGTATTTGTACTTTCCTCGCTTGTTAGTGTCTCAAGAAATGAGATATCCCTTCAGTACATCAGGCGTGATCAGATGTGATAAATTTTCAGTGATTGCCACCATAGTTTGTAGACTCTATAACTTTCACAAAGACCAAATAATATACACTAATTTGGGTTCATTTTACCAAAGATATGTAGCAGTATACATTTTGGCACAAATTTCTGAAGAAAAATTACTTATTTGCAAAATTTTACAATAGAAACTAAAAAAAAGTGTTTTTTTTTTAAAAAAATTGCTGTTTTTTTGCTTATATCGCAAAAAATAAAAAACCCAGTGGCGATTAAATACCACCAAAAGAAAGCTCTATTTGTGAGAAGAAAATGATAAAAATTTTGTTTGGATACAGTGTAGCATGACTAAGTAATTGTCATTCAAAGTGTGAGAGTACTGAAAGCTGAAAATTGGTCTGGGCGGGAAGGTGCATAAGTGCATGGTATTGAAGTGGTTAAATAAAATATTACATTTGAAAAAAAAAAAAAACTGTATTACTGGTGTAAAGCAACTACATCAAAATGTCCAAGATGCACTACTGGTCTTACAGGTACACTTATACATATGCTGTGGTGATGTCCCAAATTGCATCGCTACTGGGAGTCTGTATTTGATAATTTAAATTCCTTGTGTTCTACACATGTATAGCCTGATCCAAAAATGGCATTGCTAGGGATTACACCGGAAGATACCCTCCTAGTTGAACTGCAAGTGATGTGGTTGAGAACTATGTATATGGCTCGTAAACTTATGTAGCGGGGTCTTTAAATTCAGGTGGGGTACACCTGGGTGGAAATTCAGGTGTGTAGGTATGGGAGTAATGACCATTTGTATTCGTGGAGGATTGGGCGGTGTAATAATCTCCTTGGCCGGTGGGTGGTGAGTGCCCGCAGGCTCAAGGTAGATTCACTGCGATAGTGCTGGCCTTTTTGTCCCTTCTCGGAGATGGTACGGCGAGGGCGGGGAACCTGCCGTGGCGTCATTGGAGGGGATAAAAGGGGGAGACGCCCTAGTCACAAGGTCTTGCTCTTCTGGAGGTTCTTCATCACGCGCCCAGGCACCTTAGGCCTGGGTGCGGGCGGTCCCGGATTCTGACTCAGGTGCCCTAGGCCTGACCGGAATGGAGTTGGAGTCCATCCCAGGCACCTTCAGTCTGGGGTGAGGTACTAAACCAGGAGGCCTGGGGCCCAGTGACTTCGACTGGGTCCCGCGAGGGTGGAGAAGTCCGAGGGTCCCTGAAGTGGATGGGGCCCATGTCTGAGGTGAGGAGGCCAGGGAGGTTACCCATTCGGAGAGTCAACCCAGTGACGGATGGGCCTCTGGTAACTCCCTTGGAGGGACATCTTCCCCTGATAGGGGCCGAAACGCAGCGAAGGTACTCCTATCTATGTTCTCTTGAGTCGCTGGTAGAGACTCTCAAATTCTAAGTCCTTTCAAGATATGGCTATAGTAACCGCTGGCGAGATCGCAGTGGTTTAGCTGAGAATTAGGATAGTGCCTCGGCCTGCTCATCCCCTGTATCAAAATGTTAACAAGTCGCAACCAGTTGGCTACTGAAGCACTGTTTATTATGAGAAATGCAATAAAACAAGAGTTGGACTGTGATTGGTGTGTGGAACTCTGGTTAATGGGAGCAAAGGGAAGTGTTGGCACAACAGGACTTAATCCTTTACAGAAGCACATAGGCCCGAGGAAATATCTGGTACTGGCCTTCACCTCACCCACAGCTATGGGGAAGACATGGGCCGTAGCGCATCTCACCCTGTCATGTGTAATACCCCTAGAAGAAAGATATGGGGTGAGGTCGCTACACGTGGGGGCTCGTGAGTCCGGAATGATATGTGTTTTGACTTTGGAAGTAAGAATGGCTGTGTCTAGACTTTGCTGCCCGGAGGAGTTCCGAGCAGGTCGGCCATGTGATCGGCCAACGTGCATCCCTGCTCAAAGTCGTGGAAATGACCCTAAGATGGGAAAGGCCCATGCGGAAGAGCGAGAAGAGGGAGAAGTCCAGCTGTGTGACGTACTACATGTGGGGGCTTTTACTGCACTGCGCCATGAGGCACCCCGTGACTACACAGTTCGTGGGCGGAGCTTGATGGAAGCCCGCAAAAACGTGCAAGTCATGGGAGGAGTCTGGCCATGTGGAGGAACTCACGTGGAGACTTCGGCGCGTGGTCAGTGCGTGATGGAGCAGCAGACAGTCGGGATGGCCTCAAGCTCCCCGTGGATTCCGGTTCCCTACCCCACGAAGATGACTACGTTCGGTGCTCCCCTTACAGACACGGGGATAAGACTCAGGCCCCGAGGACAGTTGGCTCTGTACACCTGCAGAGACACGGAGGCCCTCGGTGTAATCTGTCCCGGATGCTCGGGACTGG
Organism: Rana muscosa; assembly: GCA_029206835.1. NCBI lineage: Eukaryota > Metazoa > Chordata > Amphibia > Anura > Ranidae > Rana > Rana muscosa. Next base: position 373,872,461 of record CM055116.1, read on the forward strand.
TGGTTCACCTGAAGCCATTCGGGCGTTGCGATGCATGCAAAGAGTTCTTGTTCGAGGTGGAGCCATCCACAGTAAGGCCCCGGGCCCTTCACCTCAACAGCCTCACAGGTACTGCTACTCCGGAAGGGGAGATCTAGGCCTTTGCGGATGTTCCCGTACGCACTGACCAGGGCGATGTGACTGCCCAATCAGAGGCTGAGAAGGAAAAATCTGAGGATGCTGCTTCGGTCACCACAGATTCTCTGCTCCCACCTCCGAAGAGGAAAGTCGGCCTGGTGCAGGCCTCCTATGGTCGTGGAAGAGCTTCACCCCGTCGCTTGCCTGGCCTGGATGGATCCGGTTGGAAGAGTCCTGGACATCCCAGTTCTACAAAAGGTCAAGGTGAGCCAGGGGCTGGGACTGTGGTGGTGGTTGGAGGTGTTGGGGGTCCACAGTTGGTGGAGCCCGCTAGGGAGGGTAGTACCACGTCTACCAGAGACTACCTTCCCGCGGAGATGTATGACACCTCCGACCTAGAGTCACTGTCGGATTGTGGAGATGATGGTGAGATCGATGAACTGTTTCACCAGAAGGGCTGGGACAAACGCCCATTACCTATGCTACGTGCACCCCAAGATTCGCCTATGTCTATAGGAGACAGCACGGAAGCTCCGGAGTCTACGAGGAAGCCTAGTCCTCTGGTTGCTCTTCCACAGTCCACAGTATCACCCGTTTTGTTGGCGGGGAAACAGCGAGCATCACTACGGGCACCAAAAGAGAAGCCATCAGAGGTAGTGAAAGTACCTCGGCACCCGGAGGCCATCGTTGAGCCAGGAGAAGGTGAGCGGGCCACAATGCCTCCTTTAGCCCGATTGCAACGACTCTTTTCCCAGAGGGTCGCTCATGAGTATGGATGGGAATATCCGTACTTTCCCAGAGACTTGTTGTTTGAGGTTGAAGTTCTGCGACAGCGATGGTACGATGAGTTCGTTTGGGAGAAGCTTAAAGTGCCTCATGCCCGGCGATACTTATCCTGTTCGCCACCAGTGTCGAAAAAGTTTAGAGACTGCAGAGCAGACTGGATGTGGGGCCGCCATATCCACGCAGACAAGGTGCGCATCTGCAGGAAAGATGGAGAGGACGCGGACTATTCGATTCAGGTTTTCGATAAGCATCTGAAGCCTTTGTTTTTTCCTGACCCGAGGTTCTATTTGTGAGAAGAGACTCACTTGTTTTCCTGTGAAAAGTTTCCGGAGGTGTTCTTGCCGGAGCATCGAACTGTACCCTAGTTTTTTATTTGGGTTTTTGTTTTTTCTACTCTTTGGAGGAATGAGAGCTGTTTGTTTGTTCTCTCTTCTTCACAGTTCAAAGACAGAGACTTTGGGGGTAGAGTCAGAGTAGGAAAGCAGGAAGATTTCACCAAGTGTCATCACCGTGGCATCGTCACCAGGTGGCGGTGTTGCGCAACGGCTGTTGCTTGTAAATTTGCATCGCTTTACTTATTGGAGCGAGTGGGTCTCTCGGCTGATAGACCCATTCATTCCAAATTAACACAGAATTTCAGGATGTGGTTTTCCTTGCGTGTTGTTTTTTTCTTTCCCTCTGCAGGAGATTTGTCTGTCAAGACTACTGAGTATGGGGTGGTTCTTAGACAGTAAAGGGAGGGATTGTGTATGTGTACATGCTTAGAGGGTTTTATTAAAAAAAAAAGTTTATTGTTTTATGTTCCCCTCCCCTTTGAGCAGGTCTTGGTATGATTGAGGTTCAAATTTTTAGGGATGCCTCTGGGGTCAGATTTATGTCACCACCTTTGGGAGACATGGGTTTGCACCAGACGCTGGGGACTAGCGTCAAATAACAGGGGGGAGTATGTAGCAGGGTCTTTAAATTCAGGTGGGGTACACCTGGGTGGAAATTCAGGTGTGTAGGTATGGGAGTAATGACCATTTGTATTCGTGGAGGATTGGGCGGTGTAATAATCTCCTTGGCCGGTGGGTGGTGAGTGCCCGCAGGCTCAAGGTAGATTCACTGCGATAGTGCTGGCCTTTTTGTCCCTTCTCGGAGATGGTATGGCGAGGGCGGGGATCCTGCCGTGGCGTCATTGGAGGGGATAAAAGGGGGAGACGCCCTAGTCACGAGGTCTTGCTCTTCTGGAGGTTCTTCATCACGCGCCCAGGCACCTTAGGCCTGGGTGCGGGCGGTTCCGGATTCCGACTCAGGTGCCCTAGGCCTGACCGGAATGGAGTTGGAGTCCATCCCAGGCACCTTCAGCCTGGGGTGAGGTACTAAACCAGGAGGCCTGGGGCCAAGTGACTTCGACTGGGTCCCGCGAGGGTGGAGAAGTCCGAGGGTCCCTGAAGTGGATGGGGCCCATGTCTGAGGTGAGGAGGCCGGGGAGGTTACCCATTCAGAGAGTCTGGAGCAGCATCAACCCAGTGACGGATGGGCCTCTGGTAACTCCCTTGGAGGGACATCTTCCCCTGATAGGGGCCGCAACGCAGCGAAGGTACTCCTATCTATGTTCTCTTGAGTCGCTGGTAGAGACTCTCAAGTTCTAAGTCCTTTCAAGATATAGCTATAGTAACCGCTGGCGAGATCGTAGTGGTTTAGCTGAGAATTAGGATAGTGCCTCGGCCTGCTCATCCCCTGTATCAAAATGTTAACAAGTCGCAACCAGTTGGCTACTGAAGCACTGTTTATTGTGAGAAATGCAATAAAACAAGAGTTGGACTGTGATCGGTGTGTGGAACTCTCGTTAATGGGAGCAAAGGGAAGTGTTGGCACAACAGGACTTAATCCTTTACAGAAGCACATAGGCCCGAGGAAATATCTGGTACTGGCCTTCACCTCACCCACAGCTGTGTGGAGGACATGGGCCGTAGCGCATCTCACCCTGTCGTATGTAATACCCCTAGAAGAAAGAGATGGGGTGAGGTCCCTACACTTATATTACAAAAATGGAAATCAAACTGTTCAACAATGATAGATCAATGGATCAAAGCAATTAATCTTAATTTAAGATGAGAGGAACTGACATATAAATATAGGAGATGTTCTAAAAAATTTGCGAAGATCTGGCATTGGTGGTTAGTCTCCAATCTGCCTGAGCAATCAGTTGAGTATATTAATGATGATATGGAAAATTAATATTGAGATAGAATCTTGGAGGGAAATAATTACATAAGAACATATGCACCATCTGGGTAAAATAATGTGAAGGAGGGGTTTGAGTAACGATTGAAATATGGTTTGATGAGCGCAAACAGGGAAGGGTGTCGTGTGTTTTTTTTTTTTTTTGCATTAATGTTGGGTGGGGTTATGTGATGGAAATGTTATACCGGATATACTCGAGTATAAGCCGACCCGAGTATAAGCCGAGGACCTAATTTTACCCCAAAAAACTGGGAAAACGTATTGACTCGAGTATAAGTCGAGGGTGAGAATGCAGAGGGTCAACAATGCCCATTTGCAACCTCACTGTGCCCATACTAACTGTGCCCGTCGTCACTGTGCCCATACTCACTGTGCCCATCCTCACTGTGCCCATTGTCAATGTGCCCGCCATCACTGTACCTTGAAATTGAGAGGCTGCGGGCGTCCATTCATTGTTTAAAACTCGCGGTCTCCTCCTGGTCCCTTCCGTGATAGGCATTTCTCAGCTGACACAGTTCAGCCTATCACGGACGTTCTCGTAACCTCGGACTCATTTTCCCAGCAGACAGTGTGATCAGTGTTCTGCCAATCATGGACATCCTCTTGTCCGAGGATGAAAAGGCATCTGTGATTGGCGGAACACTGAACACAGTGTCTGCTGGGATGGGTGAGGATGAGAGAACGTTCGTGATAGGCAATTCTCAGCAGACAGAGTTCCGCCTATCACGGAAGAGACAAGAGGAGACCGCAAGTTTTAAATGATGGATGCCCGCAGCCTCTCAATATTTCCAGGTACACTGACTCGAGTATAAGCCGAGGGGGGCACTTTCAGCCCAAAAAAAAGGGCTGAAAATCTCGGTTTATACTCGAGTATATACGGTAATTCATTTTTAGTATTCAAAGCAAACTCCCCATCCATCCATGTCTCCATGCTTTATTTTGCTGAGAAATCACTTTGAAAAACACCCCCTAGTATTTTTGGCTGTGGCCATCATGACCAAGGGCAGATGATTCATGTAGCATTTCCTGGAATCCATCCGCCCTTAGCTCTGGCATGCAGGCAGGAGGGTGTGCTTAGCTGGGAAAACACTTCCTTCTTGCCTGAAGGTATCTGCGATGTACAATGTAATATGCCTAGACCTGGAAACCAGGGAATAACTATAGCACTGTACAAAAAAAAAAGGCTAATAAAAAGGAAATACAATATACTTTCCTATTTACTAATGCTAGGTTCACAAGGAATAATCACTTGGCCTCCGGAAGATTTACCCCCCTTTATGACCAGGCCATTTTTTTGCGATGCGGCACTACGTTACTTTAACTGACAATTGGGCATGCGAAGCTGTACCCAAATAAAATTGATGTCCTTTTTTCCCACAAATAGAGCTTTCTTTTGGTAGTAGTTGATCACCTCTGCAGTTTTTATTTTTTTGCGCTATGTACAAAAGGCCAACAATTAAAAAAAAAAAACAAAAAAAAACAAACACTGTCTTTTTTACTTTCTGCTATAAAACAAAAAAACAAAACAAAAAAAACCTAAATTTCTTCATCAATTTAGGCCAGTATGTATTCTGCTACATATTTTTGGTAAATAAAATTCCCAATAAGTGTACCGTATATACTTGAGTATAAGCCGACCCGAGTATAAGCCGAGGTACCTACTTTTACCACAAAAAACTGGGAAAACGTATTGACTCGAGTATAAGCCTGGGGGGGGGGGAAATGTGCCCATTGCCACCTCACTGTGCCAATTGCCCAACCTTACTGTGCCCATTGCCATCTCACTGTGCCACCTCACTGTGTCCATTGCCACCTCACTGCCCATTGCCACCTTACTGTGCCCATTGCCACCTCACTGTGCCCCCTTACTGTGTCCATTGCAGCCTCCCTGTGCCCGAGTCAGTCAGTGTACCTGAAAATCTTCTTATTCCACGGCCGGCGGTCATTGTTTAAATCTCGCGGCTTTCTTCTGGTCCCTTCTGTGATAGGCGTTTCCAGCAAACACTGTGTTGAGTGTTGCGCCTATCACGGAGATCCTCTCATTCTCGGACTCGGTTTCCCAGCAGGCACTGTGTTCAGTGTTCCGCCAATCATGGACGTCGGACAAGAGAACGTCCATGATAGGCGCAACACTCAACACAGTGTTTGCTGGAAACGCCTATCGCCTATCGCCTATCGCGGAAGGGACCAGAAGAAAGCCGCGAGATTTAAACAATAGACTCCGGCCGCGGAATAACAAGATTTTCAGGTACTGACTCGAGTATAAGCCGAGGGGTATACTTTCAGCCCTAAAAAAAGGGCTGAAAAACGTGGCTTATACTCGAGTGTATACGGTATGTGTTATTTTTTTTTTGTTGTATAATGTAAAAACTCAATAAAAATTATTTGATTGAAAAAAAAAAAGAGCGGCCACCGTGTGGCTCCCTCGAAGTCCCGGAAGGCCTAGGCCCCGACCACTGCCGTCACTTCCATCGCAAATGCGTGACGTCACCTCGTTGCACACATGCCAGACACTAGGTCGCGCAGGCGCGCCTCGCAGTTAGACGTTCAGAAGGGATCAAGGGACACCGGATGGGAGTGCTCTCCCCAGCAGCCTAAATTAATTCCGGCCACCTGGTTGGAGCATGACAGAAGGGGAAATTGCAGAAAGGGTCCACATGCCCCTACCGTGTCGGGAAGCCAGGATGAACCGGAGGACATTGAGGGAAATCTGTAACAACATAGTAAATTGAAATATACAAACAAAACATGACATTCAAAAGAACTTCCATAAATATAATACATTTCTTATTCCATATATATAGTCTTGTGTATGATATAATACCAAGACCAAGACATATTAAATTTTTTTTTTTTTACAAAAGCTGTGTGTTTATTTTAGATTCTTTACTCTTACTTATGTTTGATTTCAACAATCAATTTTAACTGTTTATGTGTACACTGAAATGTAGGTAGGGCTATTGGGTTTTTCCTGATGTGAACCCTTTCAAGAATGGAGCATATGAGATAGACTCTATTGAGGCCTGGAAAAGTAGTGGCCTGCAATTTAAAGATCCTTCTCTGCTCATTTTGGAGTAATATTTTGTCGTAATTTTTGAAGGAGAGAAGAGATTTGGGTCTCAATCAGATCTCCCTGTTCAAAATCAGTCTAACAATCTTATAACTAGTCTGGCATTCTGTTACTCTGTCAAAGTTGCTCAAAATTTGATCATATCTTATTTATCAATTTAGTGTACTATTTGGGAAACATGCTGCAGGTTCTGTCTGTCCTTTCCTCTGAAGGTGTCAAATCTGTGGCTTCTTGCAAGTCCTTTTGGGCTGGATTTCTTTTTGGGGAGATGAGGATGGATCATAGAGTCTTCTGGACCATTCAATTGCTTTTTAAATTTCTGGGTGTAGGATTTTATTTCCAGATTCCATCTTCTAGCGGTAAATATATTATTGTCCTGTACATAGATGTTTGTGCACCATGAAATGTTTTGAATTATGAGTTTTCTTTATATATTTATATATATATATATATATATATATATATATATATATATATATATATTTTTTTTTATATATAGTTAATAATCCCCCTGAGGAAGACCATAACTGTACAGGTCAAAACGCGTTGGGATATTAATTCGGCTGACATTCTGTGATGTAATGTTTTGCTCCACACATTGCTAGTTGGTGGAATATTGTATTGTATTGTACAACCAGAGCTCATATTTTAATTGGAACATGACATTGAATTTCGCTTTGTTAAATAAAGACCTTACATAATTAGTCACTGTCTTTTGAACTATTAGCATTGCTGCAAAAAAAAAAAAAACCTTGGGGGAACTATCCCATTTTGCAATTTTTTTGGGGTGTGCAGCTTCAGTATCTCTCATATATGTGTTTTCTCAATTTATAGACTACCCACAAAGATGCCCTCAAAGACACGCTTTACTATGCCTAGAAGCTCTCTGAGGCCCAGGGGCCAGGTGCCAATGCGAAGATGGAGGAGGACTGTGAACCAGTGCAGGGCCTAGAGTCTGACCCAGGGGCTGAGTCTGATTTTACATCTCTCCCTAACAGTGAGCAACATGCAGCCTACCATAAGTCAAATCTTAAAAGCTGTTCACCAATGCACGGCCTCCGTGAATACTGTTAAGGAATGTCTGCTGTGACACAATCTCCAAAAGATGCAAAAACGAACAACAGGCGGTATTAGTGACATGTAGAACAAGCTGCCCCCACTGTTTAATGAATACTGTGCCATGACTAGATTGGCAATCACCATAACTAACAAGGCTGACAATATTGAAACTCGTCTTTGACTAAACAATATGCAGATTTAGGTCTGCTAGAGAAAGTGGAGGACCAGGACCCTACGGAATTTTGTTGAAAACTGGCTTCTTGATATTTTTGGGAAGGATGCATTTACTCCCCTATTTGCAGGAATAAGAGCGTACCGTACTCCTACAAGAGCTCTCCCAGGCAATGTGCCCAGACCAATTCTGGCATGTCTATTACATTATGGAGACAGGGAAAGAGTGCTCAGGCTGGCAAGAGAGAAATCCACCATACATTATAACGGTGACAGGGAAACCTTCTACCCTGATTTTTCAGCAGAAGTGCAGAAGAAGCGTGCTAAATTTCAGGATGTTAAGCAGCGCTTCCAGCACTTAAACCTGCCATATGCAATGCTTTGCCCCGCACATCTACGGAACCCAATAGGGGCCAGGCTCACTTCTTCAACATGGCCAAGAAAGTGACCGACTGGCTGGATGTCAAGGAACCGTCACTCCGCGCCAGGGACCCTGAATCCATCTGTAGTGGGCTCTTCTCTATGTCAATATTAGGGATGCGCCAAACATCCCCCAGTTCGGTTCGCACCAGAACATGCGAACAGGAAAAAAATTTGTTCGAACAGGCGAACACCATTAAAGTCTATGGGACACGAACATGAAAAATCAAAAGTGCTCATTTTAAAGGTTAATATGCAAGTTATTGTCATAAACAGTGTTTGGGGACCCGGGTCCTGCCCCAGGGGACATGTATCAATGCAAAATAAAGTTTTAAAAACAGCCGTTTTTTCGGGACCAGTGATTTTAATAATGCTTAACCCCTTAACGACCGCTCACTGTATATATACGTCGGCACAATGGCACCGACAGGCACAATCACGTAGAGTGTACGTGATTGCCTTTGTACAGTTGGGGGGTCCAATCGGACCCCCCTTCTGTACAGTGAGCGGTCGGAATTCGTTGGGGAGCGATCCGACATGAGGGGACGGCCGTTAGATTCCGGCCACCCCCCCGCGATCACTCCTGGCGAATGGAAATGCCCCCTCTGTGTAATGTTTACACAGACAGAAGAAGCAGGAGGAAGTGATGTCATCTCCTGTGCGGCGCTCACATATACCGAGCGCCGTACAAGAGAAGACACACAGGTTAGTGCACAAACACTACACTAACACCAGCACACATAGGCACATAAATCCCCCCCCCCAGGCCCCCCAGATCACCCCCCAGCCCCCAGTCACAGTGTCACTGATTGCAGTGACTATTTATTCAGTGATCACTGCAATCAGTGACATTTGTGACTGAAAAAGTGTCACTACATTTAGTTTTAGGTCCAGTGTAGCCCCCTAACCCCCCCAATAAAGGTTTAACCAAGTGATCACCCCCCAGATAACCCTTTCACCCCCTAGCACCGCCGTCGCTAAGCGATCATTTTTCTGATCGCTGTCTTAGCGTCGGTGATGCAGATCGGTACCCAGTAATTTTTTTTAGGTTCGCCGCAGGTTTTTAAAGCGTCAGGTACCCCCATAAATGATCTAATAAAGGTTTAACCCCCTTGATCGCCCCCCAGGTAACCCTTTCAACCCCTATCACCACTGTCGCTAAGCGATCATTTTTCTGATCGATGTCTTAGCGTCGGTGATGCAGATCGGTAGCCAGTATTTTTTTTTTAGGTTCGCCGCAGGTTTTCATAGCGTCAGGTACCCCCATAAATTATCTAATAAAGGTTTAACCCCCTTGATCGCCCCCCAGGTAACCCTTTCACCCCCTATCACCACTGTCGCTAAGCGATCATTTTTCTGATCGCTGTCTTAGCATCGGTGATGCAGATCGGTAGCCAGTAATTTTTTTTAGGTTCGCCGCAGGTTTTTATAGCGTCAGGTACCCCCATAAATTATCTAATAAAGGTTTAACCCCCTTGATCGCCCCCCAGGTAACCCTTTCACCCCCTATCACCACTGTCGCTAAGCGATAATTTTTCTGATCGCTGTCTTAGTGTCGGTGATGCAGATCAGTAGCCAGTATTTTTTTTTAGGTTCGCTGCAGGTTTTTATAGCGTCAGGTACCCCCATAAATTATCGAATAAAGTTTTAACCCCCTTGATCGCCCCCCAGGTAACCCTTTCACCCCCTATCACCACTGTCGCTAAGCGAACATTTTTCTGATCGCTGTCTTAGCGTCGGTGATGCAGATCGATAGCCAGTAATTTTTTTTAGGTTCGCCGCAGGTTTTTATAGTTTCAGGTACCCCCATAAATTATCTAATAAAGGTTTAACCCCCTTGATCGCCCCCCAGGTAACCCTTTCACCCCCTATCACCACTGTCGCTAAGCGATCATTTTTCTGATCGCTGTCTTAGCGTCGGTGATGCAGATCGGTAGCCAGTAATTTTTTTTAGGTTCGCCGCAGGTTTTTATAGCGTCAGGTACCCCCATATATTATCTAATAAAGGTTTTAACCCCCTAATTGCCCCTAGTTAACCCTTTCACCAGTGATCATCATATAAGTGTTACGGGTGACGCTGGTTAGTTAGTTTGCTTTTTATAGTGTCAGGGCACCCGCCGTATATAACCCAATAAATGTTTAACCCCCTGATCGGCCGGCGGGCGATATCAATTAGGTTTTAGAGTCAGAGAGGGTCTGCGTCACACCCCAGGCAGCGTCAGGTTAGTGCCAGTAACGCTAACACCCACGCGTGAAGCATACACCTCCCTTAGTGGTATAGTATCTGAACAGATCAATATCTGATCTGATCAGATCTATACTAGCGTCCCCAGCAGTTTAGGGTTCCCAAAAACGCAGTGTTAGCGGGATCAGCCCAGATACCTGCTAGCACCTGCGTTTTGCCCCTCCGTCCAGCCCAGGCCACCCAAGTGCAGTATCGATCGATCACTGTCACTTACAAAACACAACACACATAACTGCAGCGTTCGCAGAGACAGGCCTGATCCCTGCGACTCCAGTGCTGTAGGAGGTGATTTCACCACCACAGTTAAAAAAAAAAAGCATATATGCCGAAGCATTGGGGCAGCAGGAGCAGAGGAGCGATTTTGCTCCTAATGCCACGTACATACGGTCGAAATTCCGATGGAGGCTTGCCTGTGGAAAAGTCCGACCATGTGTAGGCGGCATAACTTTTTTGCGGGAGGATGCCCCCATGCTTCGGCATATATAAATGGTGCATGTATGCCCATCATTAGAAGCGGGTGGATGAAGGGCGGTATTCTAATGGTGGGCATACCCACCGATCAATCTCTTTTTTCGTTCAGCCACCTGGCTGCATGAAAAAAAAAGATTACAATACATGTCCAACAAGGACCAGCAACGTACTGGTATGTTGCTGGACTTTGAATGGTTATACCAGATTGATGCCTGCGGGTTTAGGTATCATCTTGGTATCATTCTTTTCAGCCAGCGGACGGCTTTCATGTAAAAGCAATCCTAGTGGCTAATTAGCCTCTGGACTGCTTTTACAAGCAGTGGGAGGGAATGTCCCCCCCCGGATATAAAAAGCGCCATTGGGAAATTGGGAAAGCATTTTATCACACCGATCTTGGTGTGGTCAGGTGCTTTGAGGGCAGAGGAAAGATCTAAGGTCTAGACCCCAGTTTTTTTCAAAAAAAGAGTACCTGTCACTACCTATTGCTATCATAGGGGATATTTACATTCCCTGAGATAACAATAAAAATGATTAAAAAAAAAATATGGAAGGAACAAAATAAAATAAAAAAGCAAAATTAATAATAAAGAAAAAAAAAGCACCCCTGTCCTGCCCTGCTCTTGCCCAATGGCGAACGCAAGCGTCGGTCTGGCGTCATATGTAAACAGCAATTGCACCATGCATGTGAGGTATCACCGCGAAGGTCAGATCGAGGGCAGTAATTTTAGCAGTAGACCTCCTCTGTAAATCTAACGGGGTAACCTGTAAATGCTTTTAAAGGCTTTTAAAAATGTATGTAGTTTGTCGCCAATGCGCGTTTGTGCGAAATTTTAAAGCATGTCGTGTTTGGTATCTATGTACTCGGCCTAAGATCATATTTTTTATTTCATCAAACATTTGGGCAATATAGTGTGTTTTAGTGCATTAAAATTAAAAAAAGTGTATTTTTTCCCCAAAAAATGCGTTTGAAAAATCGCTGCGCAAATACTGTGTAGAAAAAAAAAATGCAACACCCACCATTTTATTCTGTAGGGCCTTTGCTTTAAAAATATATATAATGTTTGGGGGTTCAACATAATTTTCCTGCAAAAAAAATATGTTTTCATGTAAACAAAAAGTGTCAAAAAGGGCTTTGTCTTCAAGTGGTTAGAAGAGTGGATGTAAGCTTCCTAATGTTGTGTATAAAATGCCAGAACAGTTCAAAACCCCCACAAATGACCCCATTTTGGAAAGTAGACACCCTAAGCTATATACTGAGAGGCATGTCGAATCCATGGAATATTTTATATGTTGACACAAGTTGCGGAAAAAAGACAATTTTTTTTTTTTGCACAAAGTTGTCACTAAATGATATATTGCTCAACCATGCCATGGGCATATGTGGAATTACACACCAAAATACATTCTGTTGCTTCTCCTGAGTACGGGGATACCACATGTGTGAGACTTTTTGGGAGCCTAGCTGCGTACGGGACCCCAAAAACCAATCACCGCCTTCAGGCTTTCTAAGGGTGTAAATTTTTGATTTCACTTCTCACTGCCTATCACAGTTTCGGAGGCCATGGAATGCCCAGATGGCACAAACCCCCCCAAATGACCCCATGTTGGAAAGTAGACACCCCAAGCTATTTGCTGAGAGGTATTGTGAGTATTTTGCAGATCTCGCTTTTTGTCACAAAGTTTTGAAAATTGAAAAAAAAAAGAAAAAAAAAAATTTCTTTCTTCATTTTCAAAAACAAATGAGAGCTGTAAAATACTCACCATGCCTCTCAGCAAACAGCTTGGGGTGTCTACTTTCCAAAATGGGGTCATTTGGGGGGGTTTTGTGCTATTTTGGCATTTTATGGCCTTCGAAACTGTGATAGGTAGTGAGGAGTGAAATCAAAAATTTGTGCCTAGAAATCCTGAAGGCGGTGATTGGTTTTCGGGGTCCCGTACGCGGCTAGGCTCCTAAAAAGTCCCACACATGTGGTATCCCCGTACTCAGGAGAAGCAGCAAAATGTATTTTGGGGTGTAATTCCACATATAACCATGGCATGTGTGAGCAATATATCATTTAGTGACAACTTTTTGTAATTTTTTTTTTTTATTTTTTTTTGTCATTATTCAATCACTTGGGACAAAAAAGAAAATATTCAATGGGCTCAACAGGCCTCTCAGCAATTTCCTTGGGGTGTCTACTTTCTAAAATTGGGTCATTTGGGGGGGTTTTGTGCTATTTTGGCATTTTATGGCCTTCAAAACTGTGATAGGTAGTGAGGAGTGAAATCAAAAATTTGCGCCCTTAGAAATCCTGAAGGCGGTGCTTGGTTTCCGGGGTCCCGTACGTGGCTAGGCTCCTAAAAAGTCCCACACATGTGGTATCCCCGTACTCAGGAGAAGCAGCAGAATGTATTTTGGGGTGCAATTCCACATATAACCATGGCATGTGTGAGCAATATATCATTTAGTGACAACTTTTTGTAATTTTTTTTTTGTCATTATTCAATCACTTGGGACAAAAAAAAATATTCAATGGGCTCAACAGGCCTCTCAGCAATTTCCTTGGGGTGTCTAATTTCCAAAATGGGGTCATTTGGGGGGGTTTTGTACTGCCCTGCCATTTTAGCACCTCAAGAAATGAGATAGGCAGTCATAAATTTAAAGCTGTGTAAATTCCAGAAAATGTACCCTAGTTTGTAAACGCTATAACTTTTGCGCAAACCAATAAATATACACTTATTGACATTTTTTTTACTAAAGACATGTGGCTGAATACATTTTGGCTTAAATGTATGACTAAAATTGAGTTTATTCGATTTTTCTTATAACAAAAAGTAAAAAATATAATTTTTTTAAAAAATTTTCGGTCTTTTTCCGTTTATATCGCAAAAAATAAAAATCGCAGAGGCAATCAAATACCATTAAAAGAAAGCTCTATTTGTGGGAAGAAAAGGACGCAAATTTCGTTTGGGTACAACATTGCATGTCCGCACAATTTACAGTTAAAGCAGCGCAGTACAAAATTCAGAATTCACCTCTGGTCCTTTAGCTACCAAATGGCCCGGGGCTTAAGTGGTTAAAGTGAAACAATAAAAGTGAAATATTCCTTTAAATTTCGTACCTGGGGGTGTGTGTATAGTATGCTTGTAAAGTAGCGCATGTTTCCCGTGCTTAGAACTGTCCCTGCGCAAAATGTAATTTCTAAAGGAAAAAAAGTCATTTAAAACTAATACAGATCAAAGTCATTGAAAAAAACGGCAGGGGTCCCCCCCAAGGCCATTATCAGGCCCTTTGGGCCTGGTATGAATATTAAGGGGAACCCTGCACCAAAATGTAAAAAAAAATGGCGTGGGGTCCCCCAAAAAATCCATACCAGACCCTTATCCGAGCACGCAACCTGGCAGCCTGCAGGAAAAGAGGGGGGGACGAGAGAGCACCCCCCTCCTGAACCGTACCAGGCCACATTCCCTCAACATGGAGAGGATGACCCCATGTTGATGGGGACAAGGGCCTCATCCCCACAACCCTTGCCCGGTGGTTGTGGGGGTCTGCGGGTAGGGGGCTTATCGAAATCTGGAAGCCCCCTTTAACAAAGGGGAACTCCAGATCCCGGTCCCCCCACTATGTGAATTGGTAACGGGGTACATTGTATCCCTACCATTTAACGGGCGGGGTTACCCGCCCACTTCATTGGGTAACCCCGCTTGCCGGAGAAAGCCGGTGCTTACCCAGTGATGTAGGCGCGGGTGACCCCGCCCCCTCTTACGCGTCATGGGGGTTTCGTTCCTCGCTGGAGAATGAGTGGAGACTACAGTGTCGCTGGAGAATGGATCATCGTTGGACATTGGGGAGACGGGATTACATCGCTGGAAATTCATTTTTTCCCCACACCATTATTTTTTAATTTTGGTGTGGGGTTCCCCTTAAAATCCATACCAGACCTAAAGGGTCTGGTATGGATTTTTGGGGGAACCGTACACCATTTTTTTTTAAATGGCGCAGGGTTCCCCTTAATATCCATACCAGACCTGAAGGGCCTGATATGGAATTTGGGGGGACCCCCACGTTTTTTTTTTTTGGTTCGGGGTTCCTCTTTATATTCATACCAGGCCCAAAGGGCCTGATAATGGACTGGGGGGGGACCCTTGCCGTTTTTTTCAATGACTTTGATCTGTATTGCCAGGACCCGACAATTCATGAATAGCCGCGAGTAGTTTTAAGTGACTTTTTTTTCCTTTTAGAAATTAAATTTTGTGCAGGGACAGTTCTAAACACGGGAAACATGTGCTACTTTACAGGCATACTATACACACTCCCCAGGTACAAAATTTTAAGGAATATTTCACTTTTATTGTTTCACTTCAAGCATTATTAAAATCACTGCTCCCGAAAAAATTGCAGTTTTCAAAACTTTTTTTTGCATTGATACATGTCCCCTGGGGCAGGACCCAGGTCCCCAAACACTTTTTATGACAATAACTTGCATATTAACCTTTAAAATTAACACTTTTGATTTCTCCCATAGACTTTTAGCGGTGTTCCGCGGCCTTTCGAATTTGCCGCGAACACCCCAAATTGTTCGCTATTCGCCGAACGGGCGAACAGCCAATGTTCGAGTCGAACTCATGTTCGACTCGAACATAAAGCTCATCCCTAGTCAAGATAATGTTGCCCTGTATGGGGCCTTTTACTATCACCAGAGTTACTTACAGTTTTCTTGTTCATGATGGTAAGCTCCGATGGGGGTTTACCTTTCCCAAGGAACTCTCTGCATCTCAGCTTTTGCTTCCAGATGTGGACCCACTTTGTGGGTGCTGCACTGCGAGGAATTTTGCCCAGTTGGTATTTATTCAAGTTATGGCTATTATTAGGTATCCAATGCTGGGACATATGGTTCTCAGGCTTTTTGTGTTCGGATCTACATTATCTAATTTTTTTTGTATATCTGAACACCTTTATGTTATTCCAAAGACAACTTGCTCACTTACGTGCCATGGAACACATGAGACTGCCCTATTATTCCATGTTTTTTTGCTGTTTTCTTAATGTTACATTGCATATACAGTAAATTTTCTTTATTGCTATATGACAGATGTTCCCCTAGTTACCTGGAATGTCAGGAGACTACATGACCCTTTAAAAAGGGCAATGGTTGGCTCTGTC
Source organism: Rana muscosa (assembly GCA_029206835.1). NCBI lineage: Eukaryota > Metazoa > Chordata > Amphibia > Anura > Ranidae > Rana > Rana muscosa. The sequence continues at coordinate 373,888,175 of CM055116.1, forward strand.
CTGTACAGGTATCATCCAGCTGTTAAAGGTCTCCAAGAGACACATCTCACCAAAGAGACCCTTAGCTGTGTGAACTATTCCTGGGCACAGCAGATATACCATTCAACACACACTTCTTACTCTAGACTAGAGGGGGAAGTTTCTTTATACATAGGGCGTTGGACTACCATGAACTGGCGAAATCCTCAGACCCTGGTGGACGCTATATATTTCTGCACTGTAAGCTGTTTACTTTGATCTGTATAATGGCTGTGGTATATATACCTCTTTTTTTTCTATGATGGTGTTGAGGGAATTGGTAGCCTTTATACTGGATAAGACAGACATTCCTTTATTTATCCTGGGGGACTTTAATAACATCCTGAACCCAACCCTGAACGGACACCCCCCCATTCAAAGAACCTATGTTTAGGGGTACCCCTTTGTCAGGATTTCTGGAGGAAATGTCCTGGCTGAATGTATAGAGATAAAAAACCCTATAGACCACTGTCTAGGGACTGTCCAGTCAGTTTGGTGTCCCAGATACACTATGCCCCGAGAGAGGTCTCAGATCATTCGCCCCTAGTATGCTGGATTACGGCTAAGCCGAGAATTGACTTGACCAAGGTCTCTTGGAGTTTAAATGCTTACTGGCTGAAACTGTTACCTGCTAATAATGGTATAGACCATAGTATAACTAATTTCTTTGCGGATAATGCCTTATATGCTGACACTATCCTCCAATAGGACTCCTTTAAATGCTATTTGCAGGGAGTTTTAATTTCTAAAGTCAATGGTATTAAAACAAACTCTAAAAATCACGAAGGACTTCTTACTCTGCATTTTCAGGCGCATGAGAGGGTATATATAGCACAGCCTACTGATGAGTACAAAGCGGCTTGGTTATTCACCCAGGACACATTGGCAATTCTTATATCCTCGAAAAAGGAGAAGAAGAGGTTCTTTTCTAAGGTTACGTTTTATGAAGAGGGGGAGCAGACTGGTTGTCTCCTTGCCAAAATTGTGAATGTCCACCCACCGACTCTGGTGATAGGGGCTCTAAAACTCCCTACAGGGGGCTGGGCAAATTCCCAGCTGACAGTCATGGCGGAACTTGTAAGGTTTTACTCAGATTTATATGCGTCTAAGGTTTCTTGCAGACATGTGACTCTATTGGGCTACTTACAGTCTATCACCTTATCTAAACATTCAGATGCACACCAAGCCAGTATGGATGCCCCTTTCACTGTGGAGGAGCTTCAGGAGGCAAACAGCTGTTTTCCCACCTTTAATGCTCCTGGGGATGATTGGTTACCCATGGAGGTTTTAAAAAAATATTCTGACATACTTATGCCATGATTAATAAAGGTTTTCATTGAAGCCCACAAGTGTGGTCGATTACCGCAATCCATATTTAGAGCTAGTATTATTTTACTTTTGAAACCTGACAAACCCTCCACATAACCCAGCTCATATAGACCCATCTCCCTGTTACAGTCTGACATAACAATCTTAGCAAAAGTCCAGGCTAGGAGGCTGAACAAAGTTATTGCTAGCATTGTCCATGCAGATCAGGCAGATTTTATGCCCAACAAATCTACAGCCCTCAAGCTTAGAAGGTTGTATATCAACATGCAAACTCCGACAGACAATATGGGAGCTAGGGCACTTCTATCACTAGACGCTAACAAAGCCTTTGATAGCGTGGAGTGGTGTTATTTGTGGGCAGTGTTGGAGAAGTCTGACATAGGCAAAACCTTCATTGCCTGGGTGCGTTTACTATATCAGAGTCTGCAGGCAGTCATCCAGGAGGGGGTAGGACTTCCCAGCCTTTTGAGTAGGGATGAGCTTCGAGTTCGAGTTGAACTCATGTTTGACTCGAACATTGCCTGTTCGCCCGTTCGCCGAACAGCGAACAATTTGGGGTGTTCGCGGCAAATTCGACAAGTCTATGGGAGAAATCTAAAGTGCTAATTTTAAAGGCTTATATGCAAGTTATTGTCATAAAAAGTGATTGGGGACCCGGGTCCTGCCCCAGGGGACATGTATCAATGCAAAAAAAAGTTTTAAAAACTGCAGTTTTTTCGGGAGCAGTGATTTTAATAATGCTTAAAGTGAAACAATAAAAGTGAAATATTCCTTTAACCACTTGCCGCCCACCCTATTGCAAAATGACGGTGGCAAAGTGGTTTCAATATCCTGACTGGACGTCATATGACGTCTTCAGGATATTGAGCTGCTGCGCGCCCCCAGGGGCACGCATCGCGGCGATCGTTGTTGCGGGATGTCAGTCTGACACCCCGCAACACCGATCTAGGTAAAGAGTCTCCGACGCAGACTCTTTACCACATGATCAGCCGTGTCCAATCACGGCTGATCACGATGTAAACAGGAAAAGCCGGTGATCGGCTTTTCCTCACTCGCGTCTGTCAGACGCGAGTAGAGGAGAGCCGATCGGCTGCTCCTCTGACAGGGGGGGGTTTGTGCTGATCGATTATTAGCGCAGCCCCCCCGAGGATGCCCACACTGGACCACCAGGGATGCCACTAGACCACCAGGGATGCCCACCATAAGGTATGCCACCCTAGACCACCAGGGATGCCAATTAGAAATGCCTAATTGATGCCAATCAGTGCCCACAATGGATGCCAATCAGTGCCCACAATGGGCACCACTGATTGGCAGGCATTATTGTTTGGCACTGATTGGCATCCATTAGTACAACACATTACAGAACAGTGCCACCTATCAGTGCCCATCCATGCCACCTATCAGTGCCAATCCATGCCACCTATCAGTGCCCATCCATGCCGCCTATCAGTGCCCATCCGTGTCGCCTATCCGTGCCGCCTATCAGTGCCCATCCATGCCACCTATCTGTGCCCATCCGTGCCACCTATATGTGCCATCCATGCCGCCTATCTGTGCCCATTCGTGCCGCCTATCAGTGCCCATCCGTGCCGCCTATCGGTGCCCATCCGTGCCGCCTATCGGTGCCCATCAGTGCCACCTCATCGGTGCCCATCAGTGCCGCCTCATCAGTGCCCATCAGTGCCGCCTTATCAGTGCCCATCAGTGCAGCCCCATCAGTGCCCATCAGTGAAGGAGAGAACTTACTTATTTACAAAGTTTTGGAACTGAAACAAAAAGAAAACTTTTTTTTTTCAAAATTTTCGGTCTTTTTTAAAAAATTTTAGCAGAAAATAAAAATCGCAGAGGTGATCAAATACCACCAAAAGAAAGCTCTATTTGTGGGAACAAAATGATAAAAATGTAGTTTGGGTACAGTGTAGCATGACCGTGCAATTGTCATTCAAAGTGCAACAGCGCAGAAAGCTGAAAATTGGTCTGGGCAGGAAGGTGTATAAGTGTCCTGTATGGAAGTGGTTAAATTTCGTACCTAGGGTGTGTGTATAGTATGCCTGTAAAGTCACGCTTGTTTCCCGTGCTTAGAACTGTCCCTGCACAAAGTATAATTTCTGAAGGAAAAAAAGTCATTTAAAACTCACTCGCGGCTATAATGAATTGTCGGCTCCCGGCAATATAGAGAAAAGTCATTGATAAAAAAAATAAAAATGCGTGGGGGTCCCCCCAAATTCAATTACCAGGCCCTTCAGGTCTGGTATGGATTTTAAGGGGAACTCCACCCCAAATTTAAAAAAAAATGGCGTGGCGTTCCCCCAAAAATCCATACCAGACCCTTTATCCGAGCACGCAACCTGGCAGGCCGCAGGAAAAGAGGGTGGACGAGAGAGCGCCCCGCCCCCTCCTGAACCGTACCAGGCCACATGCCCTCAACATGGGGAGGATGTCCCCATGTTGATGGGGACAAGGGCCTCATCCCCACAACCCTTGCCCGGTGGTTGTGGGGGTCTGCGGGCGGGGGGCTTATCTGAATCTGGAAGATCCCTTTAACAAAGGGGACCCCCTGATCCCGCCCCCCCTATGTGAATTGGTAATGGGGTACATTGTACCCCTACCATTTCACAAAGAAAGTGTAACAAATTGTAAAAAAAAACACAGACACCGTTGGGAAAGTCCTAAATGTCCCTCCTCTCCCCCACTTATCCCAAATGTCCCTCCTCTCCTCCCACTTATCCCAAATGTCCCTCCTCTCCCCCCACTTGTCCCAAATGTCCCCCTCTCTCCCCACTTATCTGAAATGTTCCTCCTCTCCCCCACTTATCCCCAATACCCCTCTAGTCCCACCACTTATCCCAAATGTCCCTCTTCTCCTCCCATATGCCCCCCTTCTTCTTTTACTTATCCACAATGTCCCACTTCTCCCACTTATCCCAAATGTCCCTCATTTCCCCCCACTTAGCACCAATGCAGCCCTCCCCCCACTTAGCAACAATGTTCACACTCTCCCCCAAGTTAGAAATTAGCACATTCCCCCCCCCCCATTTAGCACCAATGCCCCATTAACTTAGCACCAATGTCATCCCCTATCTCTTTGCACTAATGCCCCCTCTCTCCACTTAATATTGCACTCCTACTGTAAGTTGTAGTTGATTTTTTGTACAGACCCTCTCTCTAAAACTATGTAGGTGGGGAAGAGATGATTTGGGAGTGGAAGGAGAGCTCTGTACTGGAAGGGGGGTTGTAAACTGTCCTGTGAGATATGCATTCCTTATCCCTGCAATCTGTACATAGCACAGTCATAAACTCTGCACTCTGTATGCAGTGCACTCCTGAACTCTGCACTCTATACGTAGTACAATCTTGATCTTTGCATTTTGTATATAGTAGACATGTGCACACTGAAATATTTCGTTTCGGAATTTCGTTTTCGTTAGAAAAATAAATTTATTTAGTTACTCCCGAAATTCGTTTTTATTTATTTCGTTTTTCGTTAGAAATTGCATTCGTCCGAAAATCTGAATTAATTAAGGTTGAATCTGTCATTGAAGGCTTATGGTGTCTGTCGAATGTTCAAAGAAGATTCGACGGAGCATCGAAACTGTACGACGCTGCAATCATAAATTTCCGGTCGAATGTTCCGCCTACAAGCTATAGATGAATTCTATTGTATGACTAGTAATAATTATATTTTTTAATTACTATTACTAGTCAACAGGGATGAGCCAAACACCCCCCTGTTCGGTTCGCACCAGAACCTGCGAACAGACAAAATGTTAGTGTGAACTTTAGAACCCTATTAAATACAATGGACTCGAACGTTCGAAATCTAAAGTGTTAATTATAAAGGCTAATATGCAAGTTATTGTCCTAAAAAGTGTTTGGGGACCCGGGTCCTGCCCCAGGGGACATGTATCAATGCAAAAAAAAGTTTTAAAAACGGACGTTTTTTCGGGAGCAGTGATTTTAATAATGCTTAAAATGAAAAAATAAAAGTGAAATATTCTTTAAATTTCGTACCTAGGGGGTGTGTATGATATGCATGGAAAGTGGCGCATGTTTCCCGTGCTTAGAACTGTCCCTGCAAAAAATGTCATTTTTGAAAGAAAAAAAGTCATTTAAAACTGACACGCGGCTATTAATGAATTGTCGGCTCCCGGCAATACATACAAAAGTCATTGATAAAAAAAAAAAAAAAAGCGTGGGGTTCCCCAGAATTCAATTACCAGGCCCTTCAGGTCTGGAATGGATATTAAGGGGAACCCCGCCGCAAATTTAAAAAAAAAATGACGTGGGGTTCCCCCAAATATCCATTCCAGGCCCTTCAGATCTGGCATGGATTTTAAGGGGAACTCCACCCCAAATTAAAAAAAAAATGGCGTGGAGTCCCCCTAAAAATCCATACTAGACCCCTTATCCGAGCACGCAACCTGGCCGGCCGCAGGGGAAGAGGGGGGACGAGAGAGCGGCCCCCCCTCCCTCCTGAACCGTACCAGGCCACATGCCCTCAACATGGGGAGGATGTCCCCATGTTGATGGGGACAAGGGCCTCATCCCCACAACCCTTGCCCGGTGGTTGTGGGGGTCTGCGGGCGGGGGGCTTATCGGAATCTGAAAGACCCCTTTAACAAAGGGGACCCCCAGATCCCGCCCCCCCCTATGTGAATTGGTAAGGGGTACATTGTACCCCTACCATTTCACGAAGAAAGCGTAAAAAAATGTTTAAAAAAACACACAAACACCTTGAAAAAGTCCTTTATTTAAAAAAAAAAAAAAAAAACATTCCAGCGGTGAAATCCAGTGTCCCGCGGCGATCCCGATGTCCAGCGCTGTCCTTCATTGGTTGTGCCTGAGCGGACCTGATGGGGAACTCCCTCTCAGTGTTTTAAATGTATAGACCCGCCCCTTCTAAAGTTCCCCATCAGGTCCACTCAGCGGACCAGATGCGGAACATGAGAAGGGGCGGGTCTATACATGTATTACCAAAGTGAGAGTAGTTCCCCATCAGGTCCGCCTACTCGGTATGTCGGACCCGCCTACGTCATTGGCTTGAGCGGGGAACTTCCTTCACTGTGTAAATTTAAATTACACAGTGAAGGAAGTTCCCCGCTCAAGCCAATGACGTAGGCGGGTCCGACATACCGAGGGGGCGGACCTGATGGGGAACTGCTCTCACTTTGGTAATACATGTATAGACCCGCCCCTTCTCATGTTCCGCATCTGGTCCGCTGAGCGGACCTGATGGGGAACTTTAGAAGGGGCGGGTCTATACATTTAAAATACTGAAAGGGAGTTCCCCATCAGGTCCGCTCAGGCACAACCAATGAAGGACAGCGCTGGACATCGGGATCGCCGCGGGACACTGGATTTCACCGCTGGAATGTTTTTTTTTTTTTTTAAATAAAGGACTTTTTCAAGGTGTTTGTGTGTTTTTTTAAACATTTTTTTACGCTTTCTTCGTGAAATGGTAGGGGTACAATGTATCCCTTACCAATTCACATAGGGGGGGGGGCGGGATCTGGGGGTCCCCTTTGTTAAAGGGGTCTTCCAGATTCCGATAAGCCCCCCGCCCGCAGACCCCCACAACCACCGGGCAAGGGTTGTGGGGATGAGGCCCTTGTCCCCATCAACATGGGGACATCCTCCCCATGTTGAGGGCATGTGGCCTGGTACGGTTCAGGAGGGAGGGGGGCCGCTCTCTCGTCCCCCCCTTTTCCCCTGCGGCCGGCCAGGTTGCGTGCTCGGATAAGGGGTCTGGTATGGATTTTTAGGGGGACTCCACGCCATTTTTTTTTAATTTGGGGTGGAGTTCCCCTTAAAATCCATGCCAGATCTGAAAGGCCTGGAATGGATATTTGGGGGAACCCCACGTCAATTTTTTTTTAAATTTGCGGCGGGGTTCCCCTTAATATCCATTCCAGACCTGAAGGGCCTGGTAATTGAATTCTGGGGAACCCCCACGCTTTTTTTTTTTTTTTATCAATGACTTTTGTATGTATTGCCAGGAGCCGACAATTCATTAATAGCCGCGAATGAGTTTTAAATGACTTTTTTTCTTTCAAAAATGACATTTTTTGCAGGGACAGTTCTAAGCACGGGAAACATGCGCCACTTCACATGCATATCATACACACCCCCCAGGTACGAAATTTAAAGGAATATTTCACTTTTATTTTTTCATTTTAAGCATTATTAAAATCACTGCTCCCGAAAAAACGGCCGTTTTTAAAACTTCTTTTTGCATTGATACATGTCCCCTGGGACTTTTTAGGACAATAACTTGCATATAAGCCTTTATAATTAGCACTTTAGATTTCTCCCATAGATTTTTCGAATTTGCCGAGTTAGTTCTAGCTATTTTACTGCTCCTCCTCTTTGGTTACAATCAGCCAATAACATTCATCATCATCATTTTTTTATTTTACTTCCCCCACCCAATTCCAGCAGTGATCTTTTCTCTCTATGTCGAATCTTTTCTCTCTATAATGTCAAATCTTTTCTCTCTATAATGTCAAATCTTTTCTCTCTATGTCGAATCTTTTCTCTCTATAATGTCGAATCTTTTCTCTCTATGTAGAATAATCTTGGACTAATAGAGTTAAGGTTAGGCACATTCGACCACAGGTTCGATGGACACAGATTGTTATTGTCAGCCTCATGTCGAATCTCCTATCTATATCGAACTGTTGTTGCAACGAAAACGAAAATTAAGCATTTTTTTATGTCGGATCTTTCGGTTTTCGGATTCTGCATTTTCGTTTTCGTTTGTTAAAACGATAACGAAAATACCTGAAATTCGGACGAAAATGCATTCGGACGAAAACGAATGCACATGTCTAGTATATAGCACACTCCTGATCTTTGTATTCTATACGTAGCAAACTCCTGAACTATTCACTCTGTGCAGAATGCACAAGTGGTATTTAACAATGCCCCATTAGGACTCTCCCACTGTTAGGCTGTGGTGGTGGCATGGTTAAGTTCCTGCACCTATTATCTGAGGAAAATAGCCCTGCATATAGTATGTCTGCTGTCTTACACTGTATCTCCTGTAGTATGTCTGCAGTCTCTGACCATCTCCTGTATCATGTCTGCAGTCCCTGACCATCTCCTGTATCATGTTTGCAGTCTCTGACCATCTCCTGTAGTATGTCTAGCACTAAATATTATGCACAACCCTTAAGTCGGGGTTATTATTGGCTGCCTGCTCTGCTGTATATAAGTGTTCCTCGTTATTTACAACCTGAGCCTCTAATTGGCTACCCACAGCCTTTTATTATTGATTGATAATGAGAAGATATCTCTTTGACTACTGTAGTCAAAGAGATATCTCAGATCTAACCAATAATAAAAGGCTGCAGGCAGCCAATCAGAGGCTCAGGCTGTGAGTGTAGGAACCCTTTGCGTTTCGACAGCCACAGCACGTAAGCAGTAGCAGAGCAGTCCCTGAGCCCCCATTCTTAGGTGCTAAAAGTCCACAGGTTAGAGGGCGCAAATTATTTACCTTGCCCCGGGTGCTGACAACCCACGCTACGCCACTGCCTTGAGCTACACTTAAAAAATGTACCTGTTCCGACTTACAAACATATTCAACTTAAGAACAAACCTACAGACCCTATCTTGTTTGTAACCCGGGGACCGCCTGTATGGGGCACTATAGGGTTACATTCCCAGCCAGCTTGACATTATTCACCTAAATACCCTTACCAGGTTATCTACTGTATGTTCCATTGGGAAGTGACAGTGACCATGGGGTGAGATCCTTTACACACATCCTTTACCCATTCTCCTAACATGAATGACCTAGTCAATCGCAAAATACCCTGACATTTTGAAAGTCAGGAAAAAAGGGATTCTCTTGAATTCCCCTAGTAGAGATCAATGAGTGAGGGGAAGGGAGACCAGAGCAGCCTTTTACCAATTCAGTAGGTGAGTAGATTGGTTCACCTTGCACATCAGAAAGTACATTCTCTGGCCATGGATTAGCATCTGCAAAGTACAGTTATTGCTCTTTTTTTCAATTATGTTAGAATCCTGTAGTGTTTTCTTAAATAATCAAATCTTCCGCAAGGTCCCAACTCATTTGAATTTTTTTTATTTCTGTACACCTATGTGTTTAAATGTATTTAATTTGCTTTATAAGCACACTATATAGAGACTATAACTTGCAGCTTGACACAGATTATGTAATTTCAGCACTTTTCCTGTTAGTTTTACAATTTATTGCTGGTGACAGGTTTTAAGCAAACATGGAGCGTGTAATGTTTTACAGGCAACTGCACCTAGTCTCCATCACTTTAGAATCTGTATAATGGAATTTTGCACATAAAACTGGTTAAATATAGCCGTGTGTTCAAACTTTCCATAACATTAAATGAGTCTAAAATAAGCACCAGGAAGACTGGTGGCCTTATTCTGTGACTTCCTAACACATTTATTTGGAGGGTTTATATTAACTGAAATATATTGAAACTAACAGTTTACACGAGGTATAGTTGATAGGCTCTGCAGAGTTTCAGCTTTAGAAAGTGTTTCTAGTTCAGCCATTTTTGGATATGTAATGAAGATTCAGAAACAAAAACTTACTACAGTTTGGATCACATTTATATAAACTAAAGAAAAAGCAGTATGAGGGAAAAGCAGTGATGACATTGGGCATATTTAAAGAATTTTTTTTTTGGGGGGGGGTATTATTATTTAATCATCAATGTAACTTGGGGTAATTTTTGTTAAATATTTATATATTTTTTTTTACCTTAATGCATTCTCTACATTGAGGTAGAAAGCCATCTGTGACTAGGATCCTGACTAGGATCCTGACCCAGCCCCCCCCCCCAATACCTACCTGAGCTTGTTCTTTATTCAGAGCTGTGTCTGAGAGTAGTGTCTCTCCCTGCTATCTCTCTCCTCACTGGATGGGGAGGTAGCAGCAATGACTCCTGCTGCTGTCAATTACAGCCAGTGAGGAGGGGACGCCTTGCTGTGGGGGCATTTGGCAGAGTGGAAGGGCCAGGAGTGCCAGTGGGGGACCCCAAAATAGGAGAGTTAAAGCTGATCTGTGCAAAACCATTCCATGCAGCAGTATGTTATTTTATTAAAGAAATCTGTTTAAAACCACTTTAAGTATTGTGAGAATACCTAAAGCAGTGGTGGTGCGTCCATTAAGGGTGCACGGGCGCCGCCTCCCCTTTCCAACCACCCTCTTCTGTGTATAATGGATAGATTCATGCATTGCATGAATCTATCCATGGCCGCCACCGCCACCCCCTATTCAGGCGTCCGGTCCCTTTTCGGACGCCGGTCACCTGAATTCCAGTGGCGGTGGTGTATTTTTGAAGCACCTTATTAGAGCCATTGGCTCTAATAGGCTTCAAAAAAGGTGAACTGCGAGCACAAAGCATTGCACTCGCAGTCCACCCAGGTGTGTTAGAAAAGTGAATGAATATTCGCTTTCCTAACACTGAATTGCCTCTCCGCCAATTAGGTGCGCGGGTCTGTTACCCGTCACCTGATTGGCTGAGAGGCGCTACGATTAGATGCCTATCAGGAGGAGGGAAGGAGATGCATGGAGGACACAGGAGCCGCTGTCTGACCCGTTGCAAGGTCCCACCGCTCGCTACCGTCACCCGCATGCCTGACTTGTAACCTAGACAGGGTAAGTGCTGGGCAGATGGCGAGCAGGCGGGGGGTCACAGTGGCAACTTTTGATGGGCACAGTGGCACTATTTGATGGGCACAGGGGCAGCATTTGATGGGGCACAGTGGGACTATTTGATGGGCACAGTGGCAGTATTTTGGGCACAGTGGCACTGTTTGATGGGCACAGTGGCAGCATTTGATGAGCACAGTGGCAGCATTTGATGGGGCACAGTGGCACTATTTGATGGGTACAGTGGCAGCATTTAATAGGCAAAGTGGCACTATTTGATGGGCACAGTGGCAGCATTTGATGGGTACAGTGGCAGAATTTGATGAGGCACAATGGCAGCATTTGATGGGACACAGTGACACTATTTGATGGGCACAGTGGCAGCATTTGATGGGCACAGTGGCTGCATTTGATGGCACGGTGGCTGTGTTTTATGGGCACAGTGGCTGCATTTGATGGGACACAGTGGCACTATTCACTATATAAGCTCAATAATGGCATGCAATGCCAAGCTGCGGTTTCCAAAGCGAGCAAAGTCCTTTCTTGTATTAAGAGAGGTATGGTCTCCAGAGAGAGAGATATCATTTTGCCCCTGTTCAAATCATTAGTAAGACCTCATCTGGAATATGCAGTTCAGTTTTGGGCCCCAGTTCTCAAAAAGGATATTGGGGAACTGGAGAAAGTGCAGAGAAGGGCAACCAAACTGATAAGAGGCATGGAGGAGCTCAGCTATGAGGAGAGATTAGAGGAACTGAATTTATTCTCTCTTGAGAAGAGGAGATTAAGGGGGGATATGATCAACATGTACAAATATATAAGGGGTCCATATAGTGAACTTGGTGTTCAGTTATTCACTTTACGGTCAACACAAAGGACAAGGGGGCACTCTTTGCGTCTAGAGGAAAAGAGATTTCACCTCCAAATACGGAAAGGTTTTTTCACAGTAAGAGCTGTGAAAATGTGGAATAGACTCCCTGCAGAGGTGGTTCTGGCCAGCTCAGTAGATTGTTTTAAGAAGGGCCTGGATTCTTTCTTAAATGTACATAATATAACTGGGTACTGACATTTATAGGTAAAGTTGATCCAGGGAATATCCGATTGCCTCTCGGGGGATCAGGAAGGAATTTTTTCCCCTGCTGTAGCAAATTGGATAATGCTCTTCTGGGTTTTTTTGCCTTCCTCTGGATCAACTGTGGGTATAGAATTGGGTATATGGGATTGTACGATATATGTTTATTTTTATTTTTTTATTTTTATTTTTTACGGTTGAACTGGATGGACTTGTGTCTTTTTTCAACCTGACTAACTATGTAACTATGTAACTATGTAACTATTTGATGGGACACAGTGGCACTATTTGATGGGCACAGTGGCAGCTTTTGATGGGCACAGTGGCAGCATTTGATGGGCACAGTGGCTGCATTTGATGGCACAGTGGCTGCGTTTTATGGGCACAGTGGCTGCATTTGATGGCACATCGGCTGCGTTTGATGGCACAGTGGCTGCATTTTATGGGCACAGTGGCTGCATTTGATGGCACAGCGGCTGCGTTTGATGGCACAGTGGCTGCGTTTGATGGGCTGCAATTGATGGGCACAGTGGCTGCGTTTGATGGGAACAATGGCTGCGTTTGATGGGCACAGTGGCTGTGTATGATGGCACAGTGGCTGCGTTTGATGGGCACAGTGAGGCTGCAATCAATGTTGTTTTTTTCAAAAAAATTCAGTTTGTTTGCGCCCTACCAAAATTTTTGAACACCGGCCGCCACTGACCTAAAGTGAAGTGAGCAGTACTAATTTGTAGGTGCTGTGTATTTCTCAACATCCAGAAAAATATCTGACATTACAGTATATTAGGAAAGTGTTGAAATTCATTCAAGGTTTTTTGCTGTTTGTGTCCCCGCATGGAAGATTCACAGTCCCTATTTATTCTTTTGACCACTGTCACCAGGATACAAGTGACAGGAATGTCTCAATCTTACAATTGCTGCTGGTATAGGATTGGAGCAGGGACACTTAAACCGGCCACAGATGGTTTGAATCAAAGATTTAAACCATCTATGGGCATGCTGCTTGTACCCAAGTCGATTCATCGAATGAGTTGGGTACAATCAAAATGTCAGATTATCATACAGGATTATTGACAACTACTATAGCCGCTAGCAATAATCACTCTGTTTTCCCGGCAGGGACAGCTCACTGCACCCACCACCACCAGGAGGACACAATAGCTCAGTGGGAGTGATTCCCCCATCAACACTGACTGTGTTGATGGGGGAATCAATACATTTTCTTTACTGCAACCTTTTTCCTTTTCTGCAGGAAAGAAAATTGCATCATCAATGACCGGATTTATATTTTTACATTCTGTTTTGTCTGTAGGATTGGAATTGAATAAAAATCTCCCTAATGAAACAAAGACACAAAAAAGAACCCGGGCAGGGATTGAAGCCCTAACCTACCATACCTAGAAAGGGTTATGACTTTAAATACACCTTAAAACCCAAACCCAGTTAATTCTTTTTATGTCCACCTAGAGATGGGGAAAAACAAAAACAGCTCTGATAGCAATACCCACCCCTGGTGCTGTGCTCTGCACTACCTCTTCTATGCCAAAAGATGTCCTCAGTTTTTCTAGCTAAATGACGCCCGCAGGCATTCAATCTAAAAAAAACAAGAATACACTATAGTGCAGAGCATCATTGACTGGCTCCCTGAAGGAGCATTACTATGACACTCTGCATTCATAGGGGTTGATATACTAAAGGCAAATAAACTGCTCACTTTGCAAGAGACCTTTTCCTCAGAGTTTAGTGAATGAGGTGAAGTTCTGCTGACTTCCATTATACTGTACAATCATGTGCAAGCAAAAATGCTGTTTTTTATTTATTTTCCTTGCAAATGACAGGGTATTATTTTCTTTCTTTTTCAATGGCTTCTATTGGTAATTTTTCAACAATAACATAGAAGTGATGTACAATACAATAATCCTACTTTGGTCCAGCTTGTTAAAGAACTGGGTACATACAAGAGAAAGGCAGAGTTAAACAGCCCAATAAATATCAGACCTATGGGTGGCTTCCCATTCATTGGTCAGGTATTTAGGCAACTGAAGATATAAAATCCAAGTAGTAGACAATATGCCTGAGTATCATATGCATCGTCCCAAACAGGGGGAGCTATTAATTAAATAAGAAAAACAAATAAGTACAGGGCAATCTATGTTTACGTATTATTAACTGCAACCTGTTCCCTTACATGGACTTCTGCGAGCCCTTCACCTTTATATTTAGTGACTTAAATGACTTACATCCACCTTGTAAGAAAAAAAAAGAAAAAAAAAAAGAGGAGGAAGTAATCGGGGGGGGGGGGAAACAAAGTATAGAGTAAGAAAAAAAAATGTGTCTAAGTATCAGGCTATGGCCCTCCTATGCAGGGTGTTGGTGTCACTCCCTCCAGATCAGGGGGATTCTGACAGGTATTTTATCCAGGGATTCCATGTTTTCTCAAAGTAGACTAGCTTGCCCTGAAGTATAGCCTCCATGCGTTCATTGATCAAGATCCGTGTAAATTTTTCCTTTAGGAGATCAAAGGGGATCATGGGTGACCTCCAGGATCTCGCTATGGATATCCTAGCTGCCGTGAAAATGAATGCAATTAGGCGCCTCACATATCCTGGGATCCCCTCCACCAGTCTCCCCAAAAGAGTCTGCTGTGGAGACTTTGTTAGATTCACTTGAGTGAGGGAATAGACAAAATTATATGTGGGGATCCAAAACCGCCCAACTTTGCAACACGTAGACCAGGTGTGGAGGACTGTTCCCTCCTGGCCGCAACCACGCAAGCACCTGGATGAGGTCCCCTTGACAGCAAGCACCAATCTGACCGGAACAAGATACCATCACAAGAAAACTTTATAGTTCGCCTCCACCAGGGAGGTATTAATTTAAAATTTGGAATTGAATTGAGCTTGTTTCCCCCATTCTCCTGCTTCTAACTCTTCCCCCAAGTCCTGTTCCCATCGTACCATGTAAGGTAATTTAGAGGTTTCTTCATATAATATAGTGTATATCATCGATATGTGGCCAGTGTGTTTATCCACTGTGCTTCACAAATATTTCATTGGGGTTGAGGAGGTTAAGTCACAAGTGCATTTCAAGGAGTTCAGAAAATGCGTAATTTGGGAATATCTAAATAGCTCCCCTGTGGGGAGGAGGTATTTTTCCTGTAATGTGCTTCTAGACAGCATTCCTTTATGGTCCCAGAAATCCGCGAGATGGAAAAAGCCTTTATTTGAATCTGTATCTTTTGGCCAGCCTGTCCCATAATCCCAGGGAAAGAGACAGCGTCGGACATAATATGCCCGGTCTGTCTCTGGCTTTCAGCCACATCAAATGACTAACTGGAGTAGAGGGGAGGTGAGAAGATTCCAACTGTGTCCATACCGGGTTAACCCGCATGGAATGGAAGTGGATCAATTGCGCCAGTTGTGCGGCATAATAATATTTGGTCAAATCCGGAGCCCCCAGGCTTAATTACACAATTTCTGCGGGAAAGTTTAGCCAATGCTCTTTTGTTTAAATGCAACACATGTTTGTTGTATTGCATTTATAGATGGTAATATTAAATCATATGTACATAAAAAATAAAATCCTTCTTCAATTACTGCAGTAGCAACCAGGGATGAGCCGAACACCCCCCTGTTCGGTTCGCACCAGAACCTGCGAACAGACAAAATGTTCGTGTAAACTTTAGAACCCTATTAAATACAATGGACTCGAACGTTCGAAATCTAAAGTGTTAATTATAAAGGCTGATATGCAAGTTATTGTCCTAAAAAGTGTTTGGGGACCTGGGTCCTGCCCCATGGGACATGTATCAATGCAAAAAGAAGTTTTAAAAACGGCAGTTTTTTCGGGAGCAGTGATTTTAATAATGCTTAAAATGAAAAAATAAAAGTGAAATATTCCTTTAAATTTCGTACCTGGGGGGTGTGTATGATATGCATGTGAAGTGGCGCATGTTTCCCGTGCTTAGAACTGTCCCTGCAAAAAATGTCATTTTTGAAAGAAAAAAATGCATTTAAAACTGACTCGCGGCTATTAATGAATTGTCGGCTCCCGGCAATACATACAAAAGTCATTGATAAAAATTAAAAAAAAAAGTGTGGGGGTTCCCCAGAATTCAATTACCAGGCCCTTCAGGTCTGGAATGGATATTAAGGGGAACCCCGCTGCAAATTAAAAAAAAAATTGACGTGGGGTTCCCCCAAATATCCATTCCAGGCCCTTCAGATCTGGCATGGATTTTAAGGGGAACTCCACCCCAAATTTAAAAAAAATGGCGTGGAGTCCCCCTAAAAATCCATACCAGACCCCTTATCCGAGCACGCAACCTGGCCAGCCGCAGGGGAAAAGGGGGGGACGAGAGAGCGGCCCCCCCTCCCTCCTGAACCGTACCAAGCCACATGCCCTCAACATGGGGAGGATGTCCCCATGTTGATGGGGACAAGGGCCTCATCCCCACAACCCTTGCCCGGTGGTTGTGGGGGTCTGCGGACGGGGGGCTTATCGGAATCTGGAAGACCCCTTTAACAAAGGGGACCCCCAGATCCCGCCCCCCCCCATGTGAATTGGTAAGGGGTACATTGTACCCCTACCATTTCACGAAGAAAGCGTAAAAAAATGTTTAAAAAAACACACAAACACCTTGAAAAATTCCTTTATTTAAAAAAAACAAAAAAACAAAACATTCCAGCGGTGAAATCCAGTGTCCTGCGGCGATCCCGATGTCCAGCGCTGTCCTTCATTGGTTGTGCCTGAGCGGACCTGATGGGGAACTCCCTCTCAGTATTTTAAATGTATAGACCCGCCCCTTCTAAAGTTCCCCATCAGGTCCGCTCAGCAGACGAGATGCGGAACATGAGAAGGGGCGGGTCTATACATGTATTACCAAAGTGAGAGCAGTTCCCCATCAGGTCCGCCCCCTCGGTATGTCGGACCCGCCTACGTCATTGGCTTGAGCGGGGAACTTCCTTCACTATGTAAATTTAAATTACACAGTGAAGGAAGTTCCCCGCTCAAGCCAATGACGTAGGCGGGTCCGACATACCGAGGGGGTGGACCTGTTGGGGAACTGCTCTCACTTTGGTAATACATGTATAGACCCGCCCCTTCTCATGTTCCGCATCTGGTCCGCTGAGCGGACCTGATGGGGAACTTTAGAAGGGGCGTGTCTATAACTTTAAAATACTGAGAGGGAGTTCCCCATCAGGTCCGCTCAGGCACAACCAATGAAGGACAGCGCTGGACATCGGGATCGCCGCGGGACACTGGATTTCACCGCTGGAATGTTTTTTTTTGTTTTTTTTAATAAAGGACTTTTTCAAGGTGTTTGTGTGTTTTTTTAAACATTTTTTTACGCTTTCTTCGTGAAATGGTAGGGGTACAATGTACCCCTTACCAATTCACATAGGGGGGGGGCGGGATCTGGGGGTCCCCTTTGTTAAAGGGGTCTTCCAGATTCCGATAAGCCCCCCGCCCGCAGACCCCCACAACCACCGGGCAAGGGTTGTGGGGATGAGGCCCTTGTCCCCATCAACATGGGGACATCCTCCCCATGTTGAGGGCATGTGGCCTGGTACGGTTCAGGAGGGAGGGGGGGCCGCTCTCTCGTCCCCCCCTTTTCCCCTGCGGCCGGCCAGGTTGCGTGCTCGGATAAGGGGTCTGGTATGGATTTTTAGGGGGACTCCACGCCATTTTTTTTTAAATTTGGGGTGGAGTTCCTCTTAAAATCCATGCCAGATCTGAAGGGCCTGGAATGGATATTTGGGGGAACCCCACGTCAATTTTTTTTAAAATTTGCGGCGGGGTTCCCCTTAATATCCATTCCAGACCTGAAGGGCCTGGTAATTGAATTCTGGGGAACCCCCACGCTTTTTTTTTTTTTTTTTTATCAATGACTTTTGTATGTATTGCCGGGAGCCGACAATTCATTAATAGCCGCGAGTCAGTTTTAAATGCATTTTTTTCTTTCAAAAATGACATTTTTTGCAGGGACAGTTCTAAGCACGGGAAACATGCGCCACTTCACATGCATATCATACACACCCCCCAGGTACGAAATTTAAAGGAATATTTCACTTTTATTTTTTCATTTTAAGCATTATTAAAATCACTGCTCCCAAAAAAACGTCCGTTTTTAAAACTTCTTTTTGCATTGATACATGTCCCCTGGGGCAGGACCCGGGTCCCCAAACACTTTTTAGGACAATAACTTGCATATAAGCCTTTATAATTAGCACTTTAGATTTCTCCCATAGATTTTTCGAATTTGCCGCGAACACCCCAATTTGTTCGCTGTTCGGCGAACGGGCGAACAGGCAATGTTCGAGTCGAACATGAGTTCGACTCAAACTCGAAGCTCATCCCTAGTAGCAACCTTATTAAGCAGAACAGAGTAACAATCTCTCTCTGACCATTAGAACCTTGTGTGGTCCACAACCATTCAAACTGATTTTTTTGACACTGTGATACCAAATAAAGTTTTAAATTTTGATTTGTGTGCTGCTGGCAGTATATGTTTTTATCCAGCTAGGAGAAAAAATAAGTGCTTGCCCTTGGGCTAAGTAGGGTACCTGATCATTTGCAAACAATAGAAACCTAACATCATGATAGCTTATGTATTTTTAAACTTGTATATGTCAGTCACCTAAATAAACAATAGTTTTTACACTATTTGAGCCCTCTATCTCCTCTGATTTTATGAAATCCTTGACCGTGGTGAGAGGAGGGAGCGGTGTTATCTTGGATGCAGTGGCGGCTGGTGCTCCATCGGTCAGGGCGGGCGGAAGATGGACCTGACCATGGATGACCCCCCATCGTTCCTCCGGATGAAGGGTGCCTGCCGGCAGCGGCTTCCCCCCTCTGTGTCCCGGCCTCCTATTCTCCCCTCTGTCTTGAAGCCCACCCTGGCAGGGGATGGGTACAGCAGGCACAGCACACAGGCATTCCTGGCTTCATACTGAGCTCCGGCTGGAGAGAGATGACTAGAGCGCAGACCGATCCGCTCCATCTCCTAGGCCAATAGGATCGCTTCTCCTTTTGGCCAATCAGGAAACTGGTCTCAGGACCCGCTTCCTGATTGGCCAGGAGGAGAATCAGTGTGACAATAGCGAATATTTATTCGCTATTGTCACACAACTGGGTGGGCTCAGGGCGCAGTGCTCTGCGCCCCAAACCAAACCCTTTTTGAAGCCTATTAGAACCTCTTGCTCTAAACACGTGCGTCAAAAAAAATTGTAATCCATGCGTCTGGTGCCCCGCATGTAGATTAAGGGCTGGACACATGGATAGGGGGGCGTCCCTGCGCCCTGCATTACGGGCTGCCACTACTTGGATGATTGACCCCTTGGGGGGAAAGCGCTGACTGACCTACTCTAGCAGGGGGTCAATCCTGTCTAATGAGTTCTCAAATGTGGTGGTGGCTTATTGCTGAACATGAGAGCACTTTTTGAAGAGTAATTAATGAGCAATAGAATTTGATCTGCGCAATTTGCGTGGAGCACTTTTTTGGACAGTATTGCACAAGATAAATGATAGCTGCAAGCAGCGCTTGAAGGATGTTATTCATTAATGTACTTTCTCTTTATAGCTGCACTATATGGATTATGCACTATATGGGACATTGTAATTTTATAATTTAGTAATTTAGTATAATTTGGTATAAGTGGTGGTTGATGATGACATTTTATGCAAACACATCAGGTGTTACACACAGCAGCTGATATTTTTTAAATTAGGTTAATATTTTTTGGGTCACTGAGCACAGCTGTTTAATAGGTATTCATAGAAACCTAACAGTATTCCTACCTTTTTCTACTCTGTCCAAAGAAAAAAATTAAATATGGCCAAACTTTCACCTAAAGATAGAGCAGGTGCAAAAGAAAAACGGGTTTTTACCAAGATAGTCCATTTGTCCATATCCATATGAACACAAAGTTTACCTAGTACATTAGGCCTAATATTACACAAAACCAGCATTTCAAACAGAGGACAACGGGGCAACTTATGAGACAGAACTTTGGCAAAATTATTTTAATTCCATCAGACAAAAGAAAACAAACTATACTAAGTATACCTAGCTAACTAACAGGCTTCTAGTGTTTCCAGATCCAAAATATTTTTTTCAGTAGAGTGGAGAAGAGTTAAAACCACTGCCAGTTTATTTTTGCTGTCTCTGTCCCTTCAAGGAAAAATTCCCTTCACTTCCCATCCTGGAATTTTAAATTCTGTACTAAATAAATATATGTAATGTAGATTTAAATCTGTTATGTTTTATTCCACTTAAGAGATTGGAAATGTAGATACCAGAAGCTAAACCACATGACATGCAAAATACATTTCTTGGAAAATAAGTGATGTCATCACTTTTATTTAGTGATGGTATTTTTTGTGTCAGAAGAACACATTTTAAAGTGCTCCATGGTAGAATTTATAAACATACCACATGGCTGAAGTCTTTGCAGTATCTTTGTATTTGGCATTCTTACAGTACATATTGTAAAACATTGCATTAAGTCATGAATGCTCTGAAGTAGACGCAAAATTTAATATGCTTAAATGTTAATAAAAAAGGAATTTTCTTAAGAGCTTTTCAGTTAGGTCATCTATTAACACCACTTTAAATGAAGGTACTTTTATTTATTTAATTTATAATATGCTATTTGGAGAAAAAAAAAATATAGCATTCAAAAACTTACACAGTCATGAAAAAGTGTCTAAGCAGCTTATAAGTAACATCAATTGCAAAATCAAAATGTAAAACTTAACTCCAGGCAAACAGACATGGGCATACATATAATGGAGCTACTTTACTTGCCAAACGATTTCAATTTGTTCCATCCTGTACTGGGATTTACACACCCAGAGCTAGGTTGCCAACCTGAATTTTCTTTACTGCAGTTACGGTAATAAAAACTGTTAACCTCCTTCTACCTGGCCTTTGATTAGACAGTGAAACAGACTGATAGGTTTATCCCGCTGCTCTCACCTTCTGTTAGCATTTTTGGTATCAGCATGTAGCACACCTGTGCTAGTGATCAGGCTGATGTTAAGATTTAATTATGTTTTATGAATAATACTATTAAATAACACTAGTAAATAGTGTCAACTTTTAGAAAAACTGAGGCATATCATTTATTTTGGGATCATTTTGTAACACACAAAACTCAGATGTGTTAACTGGTAAGTGGTTTGGCAGGACTCACCAACATTTCAACTTGTTTTGAAGTCAAAACTTTTTTTTTTTAGTTTTGAATGCAGTTAAGAAGATTTATCACATGCATCAGGTTTTTTTCTGCTATCGCCTCAGGAGAGTTTCACCCTCTCTGTTTATACTGGTGGCCATTGTCGAAAAGAGAAAAAAATTATTTTTTTCAACTTTCATCAGAATAAGAATAGGGATACCTGTTCCAGTGACCTGTTCCAGTCACTGTGTGAGAATGGACATTTCTTCCATTTTGGAGAGATTTCCCCCCACTTCCTGTTATTTCTCTAGGGCAGGAAGCAAAGGGATATCTCTGTTGGAAAACAGATGTGTAAGACAACAACATAACTAGAAAAAAACATTAACATAGGTTCTAACAATTACCTACTCTGCTTGAAAGTATGAGCAAAGTTTGGCTTATAAATACACTTTAGATACTGTCCTATTCAGTGATCCAAGCAGAAATTATGTTTTACAAAGCTTATAAACGAATAACAATATTTCGGGAATCATTTCTTTACTGACCTTATTTTAGTCTGATTGGTTACAATGGGTTACTACACTTTTGCTCTCTTTGTTACTTTATTGGTCTCTGATCCCAGCACAACAAGAGAGCTTATGTAGGTAAAATGTTGCTACGGTAGAATTTATCTTCAAGGTGCAAAGGTAACAACTTAAAGGCACAGTGGCCACCTGCCATCCTTTGAATAATCTCTGGGAGTCACATTGCTCACTATGTGACATTGTCTATTATATGACTCATGTCAGTCTTGTAAAGACATTAAGAAATGGCATCAAGGGTTCTCTTTGGGCCCCCCAAAGTGCCACATGAGCCAAAATATTCACCTTGCAGCACTATAAACACAGTCCTCTATGCCACAAAGGGCAATCACATATTCAATTCATTTTACTGAAAAAACATTTCTGGGATGAGATTTCCATGCTTCTATCGTGTAGGCATTTGCAGAGAAAAATGAAAAAGTTGGAGTTTTTCTTCTAGTCATGTCATACCAGAGCAGATCTAAATTAGGAAAAGGTTATCATCCTATGAAAAAATAGGCGATTCCACTAATTTGACTAATGTCAGTCTGTGTCACATGGTAGAAGAGGTGGATACTGACAATTCATGGATTGTGTTTTATCCTCTTTTCCATGTCAAGGAAAGAGATTAAACTATATGCCTGGTTAATTTCTGAGATTGCAAACCCCTTTCTTTAAAAAAAAAAAAAATCTGTTTTTGTATGAGGCCAGTGGTCTTCTTTGAATTGAAATATGCTTCAGAGGCTCTGGACATTTTATATAACTTTCAGATATCATCATATTGGTGTCAGATTTACTCAAGCATTGCACCTAGAATTCACATTTCAGACAAAGTACAGCTTATTATACTAATATATACATAATAAAATACATTATTTGGTGTTCCAGTGGGAGTGCTGTGTTGAAAACATTGCTCATAATAAGCTACTCACATACCAGTTGTATCAACAAAAAGGTGTTGAAAGCGCCGATCTGAAATGAGCCGTCACCAAGTTCTGCGTTACTCAGATTTTACAGTTCTGTCCTGATGTTAAACACTACCCACTATTTATAACACTGGCTCTGTTGTGTTACTTGTTGAAGCATAAATAAAACCAGGTAATCTGTGTATAAGTACAAGTTTACTGTAGAATTAAACAGCATGCTAACATGTTTTATAATTGTTTTTTTTCCTTTAATTAAAATGAGATTCTGCAAATTTGTGAAATGTGAAAGTATTTTTCTGAACTTGATGACAGTACTTAATACTCAGTGATAAAGAACTTAGTCCTGAGGGTCCAAGAGGCCCAATTTAAGAGGATCACTTACTAAATGACAAATGTATTAGAACAGCTTGGCAAGTCTGTGTTCACTTTAAATTCTTAAAGAAAAGTTAGGATAAATCTCTCTTTTTTTTTTTTTTGTCAGTTCATCCTAATCCAATATTTACAGGAAAAGTTTAGGGTTTGCGCATATGAAATAGCATAGGTATGCCTTTTAAAGGTTATGTCTAGGATTGATTTTCCTGGTCCCACCAGGCCAGCTGTCTTAAGGTGCTGCCTGCCAAAACACAGCAGGCTGGCTAGACATAGTGGGGTTAATTCACTAAGGCCGGGTTCACACTGGTATGACACGACAGTCGTACGGCTGTGGATCTGACTTTGCCCTGCGACTTGAAGTCTGACATCCATCCGACGTCAATGAACGGGGATCCGACTTTGATCCCGACAATATCAAGCACTTTGTGTCTGGTATGAATCTTTAGGGGAAACTCCACGCCAAAAAAAACAAAGAAAAAAAACATCATGGTGTTCCCCCTCTAAGACCATACCAGACCCTTCAGTCTGGTATGGATCCTAAGGGGAATCCCCACGAGCGATCGCCCCACCCCCCTCCTGAACCATACCAGGCCACATGCCCTCAACATGGAGGTGTTGGTGCTTTGGGGCAGGGGGGCCCATCCCAAAGCACTTTGTCCCCATGTTGATGAGGACAAGGGCCTCTTCCTAACAACTCTGGCCGGTGATTGTCTGGGTCTGCGGGCGGGGGGGATTATCGGATCCTGGCCCCTCACCCTATGTGTATGAGTATGGGGTACACATAGGGTGAGGGGCCGGGATCCGATAATACTGCTTGTATCTGTTATTCCTCCATTCTTCTCTTGACGCTCTCTCCTGCTCTAATGCTAGGTCCGCGGTTTGCCATTACTTATATAGGCATGGGGCGGGGTGATGTCATCCGGAGGCCCCGTCCCTTGTGACGTCACTGTCCCATCATGCCCCGGGCGATGACATCACAAGGGGTGAGGTCTGATCAGCTGCGTCCAGTGATCAGCTGTGTCAGTGACAGCTGATCATAGATGTAAACACAAACCGGTTTTTGTTAAAGGGACATAGGCACTGATAATCAGGGCACTAATTATCAGTGTTCTGATTATCAGTGATGTCCCAAGAGTGCCCACCAGTGCTGCCAATCAGTGCCCACCAGTGCTGCCTATCAGTGCCCATCAGTGCCGCCTACCATTACCTATCAGTTCCCATCAGTGCCGCCTATCAGTGCTGCCTATCAATGCCACCTATCAGTGCCCATAAGTGCAACCTATAAGTGCCCATTAGTGCCGCCTATCGGTTCAGCCTCATCAGTGCCTCCTCATCAGTGCCTCCTCATCAGTGCCCACCAGTGCTGCCTCATCAGTGCCCATCAGTGCCACCTATCAGTGCCCATCAGTGCCGCCTCATCAGTGCAGCCTATCAGTGCTCATCAGTGCTCATCAGTGCAGCCTATTAATGCCCATCAGTGAAGCCTCATCAGTGCACATCAGTGAAGGAAAAAAGTTACCTGTTTGCAAACTTTTAAAACAAACTATTAAAAATGTTTTTTTTCTAAATTTTCTGTCTTTTTTCATTTGTTTAGCTAGCAATAATAAAAAAAAACAGTGGTGATTAAATACCAGCAAAAGAAAGCTCTATTTGTGTGAAAAAATTATAACATTGTGTTTGGGTATAGTGTTGCATGACTGTGCAATTGTTATTCAAAGTGTGACAGCGCTGAAAGCTGAAAATTGGCCTGGGCAGGAATGGGGTGAAAG
The DNA here is from genome assembly GCA_029206835.1 of Rana muscosa. Lineage (NCBI taxonomy): Eukaryota > Metazoa > Chordata > Amphibia > Anura > Ranidae > Rana > Rana muscosa. Next base: position 373,913,037 of record CM055116.1, read on the forward strand.
TGCTTAGTAGGTAAGTTGTTAAAGGGGTTGTAAAGGTTCCGCTACTATTTAAAAAAAAAAACATGTCATACTTACCTCCACTGTGCAGTTCGTTTTGCACAGAGTGGCCCCGATCGTCCTCTTCTGGGGTGCTACGGCGGCTCTCGTGGCTCCTCCCCGCGAGAGCTAACCCCCTCTGGGAGGCGCTCTCCCAAGGGGGCTAGCTTGCGGGCACGCTCCCATGCCATACAATCGGCGTCCATAGCCACCAATTGTATGACTCTGCCCCGCCCCCGGCTGCCGCGTCATTGGATGTTATTGACAGCAGCGGGAGCCAATGGCTTCTCTGCTATCAATCATCCAATGAAGAGCCAAAAAGACCTGGGGGGAAAGCAATGCGGGATCCTGCCCACGGAGATTCGGGGCTCAGGTAAGTAAAATGGGGGCTTGGGAGGGCCGGTGACTGCAAGGTGTTTTTTCACCTTAATGCTTAGGATGCATTCAGGTAAAAAAACATGAAGGTTTACAACAACTTTAACCACTTGCCTACAGGGCAATTTCACCCCCTTCCTGCCCAAGCCATTTTTCAGCTTTCAGCGCTGTCACGTTTTGAATGACAATTGCGCGGTCGTGCGACTTTGTACCCAAACGAAATTTGCGTCCTTTTTTTCCCACAAATAGAGCTTTCCTTTGGTGCTATTTGATCACCTATTCGGTTTTTATTTTTTGCGCTATAAAGAAGAGCAACAAGTTTGAAAAAAAACACAATATTTTTAACTTTTTGCTATAATAAATATCCATTTTTTTTTTCATTTTTTACATTTTCCTCAGTTTAAGCCGATATGTATTCTTCTACATATTTTTGGTAAAAAAAATCTCAATTAGCGTATATTGATTGGTTTGCACAAAAGTTATAGCAGCTACAAAATAGGGGATAGATTTAAAGAATTTTTTATATTTTTTTATTTTTTTTACTAGTAATGGCGGCGATCAGGGATTTTTATTGTGACTGTGATATTGCGGCGGACACATCGGACACTTGTGACACATTTTTGGGACCATTCACATCTATACAGCGATCTGTGCTATAAAAATGCATTGATTACTGTATAAACATGACTGGCAGGGAAGGGGTTAACACTAGGGGGCGAGGAAGGGGTTAAATGTGTTCCCTGGAAGTGATTCTTACTGTGGGGGGAGGGGACTGACTGGGGGAGGTGACCGATGGTTGTCCCTATGTACAAGGACGTGTGGACAAGTGGTTAACAGTAAGTATGGAAAACAGACAGATTACTTTTCAACACTTTTGGTCTTCTTTCCTTTCTATAGTAAAAAAATTATAATTTAAAAACCTGGTGATTAATAAATACCACCAAATGCTATACCTATTTTAAAAAAACATTATATAAAATTAATTCTGGTAGAATGAAAGGTCTTAGCAATATGCTGGACCACCATGGGAGAGCTCAAAGGGGGGCTGCAGATATGTTTGTGCTTTATTTTCCAGGTTTCATAATAGGTAGCAGTTTCCCTGGGCAGCAACAGCCGTGGATTGGTTACCTGTAGTGACAACTGATTGGTCGGTCTGCGGTAGTGAAAAGCCCGCGCGGAAGGAGCTTATATAAGGAGCTGTGTGAGGGGCCCCACAGACCGTTTAGATTGGACCACGACTGCAGCATGAAGCGCCATTCTCCTGGGAGTCGCGAGTCCCTCTTATGCCGCTTATTAGAGAAGGCTGAGTGACAGGGCGGTGAGGAATGGCTGCTGTGGTGCCTGCAGGAAGGTCACGGTTCGGCTCCGCCTGCGGAGGCGGCCCTCGCATCCCCAGAGACAGCGCTGGTGAATAGCGGGCCGCGCCAACAGCCGGGTAGAGCAAAGAAGAAACGGAGGACAACTGCTTCTCCTCAGGTACCTGACAAGGAGAGAGCTGGCGGGTCGGGACCACAGAAAGCGGGTCCTGGGAGGAAGAGAGGCGCCACTCAGCTTCCCTCAGCGGCAGCCAGCAGTGGGCAGGCAACAGCACAAGATGGTGAGCAGTGTTCTGTATCGGTGGCTGACATGTCAGCTTTGTTTACCTCACTTTCTAATGTTTTCAGGAAAGTAAAAGGGGCACATTCGCATGGTGCTGGTATTGGTCAGGGAGCATAGGTGTCTGGTGCTAAAACAATGTTTGGTGATGTCAATGAGGTATTGGGCCAAGTCCCTGGTGAGCAAGATTTTATTCATTCTAATGCTAAGGTTGCTAGAGAGCATAAGGGAGCAAAGGTCACTGGTGCTGGCTGTAGTTATATGCATGATTCAAACAAGTTACATGCAGGAGCACATTCATATGGTGCTTTAGGTGATTTGAATTATGCTGAAGCTGGTTCTGTGTGGCAAGGTTTAAGTGATCAGTCCTTACAGGATGATGATACTGCTCTATTACCTAATGCTAAGAATTTTAACCCTTTACAACCCATTACCTCCGCTTTGCCTCTCAGACCATCTGCTGCATTGGTTGGTGAATCCTCTATTAAAGAGCCCCTCCCTTGTGTATTATCACCTTTGGGATTTCACTTGTCAAAATCAGTGAAAGAAAAAATTTGGAGGGGTGAATTCATAGATCTGTTATCCTTGCTTCCAGCTTCAAAGGAATTCTTGGCAAAAAATGATAAGCAGTCAGGTGATAGGTCTGAAGAGGATAGGAGAAGAGCTATTCCTAAAACATTTCAAAACTGGCTTCAGGTCTTTTGCATTTTTGCGGCTGTAATGGGGGAACGCTTTCCTGGTAAGTGTTCTGGCTTGTTCCAGCATGTAGATATAATTTCAGAAGCCTTCCGCCATTTTGGCGGTTCTGCTTGGTACGCTTATGATGAAAACTTTCGCCAAAAATTGGCGGTTCATCCCTCTCTACATTGGGGATCTAAAGATGTAGGCTTGTGGTTGAATTTGATGTTACCTCCAAAGCCTCATTTCACTCCCAGGATAGTTTCCAATCCGCAATCTCCCTTTCGCAAAGGTTTTTGCTTCGCCTTCAATGAGGGACAATATAAATTCCGTACTAACTGCCGCTATAGGCATGAGTGCTCCTACTGTAATGGCAACCATTCAGCTAACAGGTGTTTTCGCAAATCAACCGCAACCCCTTTTCAAGCACATGCCAGGGATCCTGGTGCAAAAGGCACTGACACCAGTGAGCCTGCCAAAAATGCTTCCTTGGTTAGATTGCTACCTCGATCGCAAGATGGCAACTCTGCTCATTGAAGGCTTTAGGGATGGTTTTTTGGTCCCTACTTTTAAAGGACCCGGCTGTTCTATGGTCAACAGTTTGAAATCGGTCTCCTTGCATACCTCAGTGGTTCAGGAGAACATTTCCAAGGAATTGGCTGAAGGCAGGGTAGCAGGCCCTTTTGCGTCCCCCCCCATCCACAACTTCAGGCTTTCCCCTTTGGGGATAGTCCCAAAAAAGGAGGAAGGTTGTTATCGCCTAATACACCATCTATCTCATCCATTGGACTCTTCATTAAATGATGAGGTCGCTGATGTGGAGGCCCCAGTCTGCTACTCTTCATTTGACAGTGCTTTGGATATTTTGCTGCGACACGTCGTGGTGCTTTACTATCTAAGGCAGACATCAAGTCTGCCTTTCGTTTACTCCCAGTTCATCCTCAGGGATTTAATTCATTAGGCTTTCATTTCTAGGATAACATTTTCTTTGATAAATGCATGCCAATGGGTTTTTCATTGTCCTGCTTTTATTTTGAAGCTTTTTCTACCTTTTTGCACTGGGTATTGTCAGAATTGTATCCTGAAGGGGGGTTTTTGCATTATTTAGACAATTTTTTATTCGTTGGCCCTCCTAGTTTGTTTGCTTGCCTAAAATATTTGCAAACATTCTTCTCCATTTGTGATCATTTTGGAGTTCCACTAGCATCAGAAAAAACAGTGCTCCCTGCCATGTCTATTGAATTTCTGGGAATCATAATTAATTCGTCATCAATGGAGTTTAGGCTTCCCTTACAAAAGTTACAAAAAATGAGATTTATGATCTCTATATTCCTGTCCAAACGGAAGGTTTTGCTGAAAGAAGCACAGTCGTTGTTGGGACTCTTTGCTTTAGCGGCCAGAGTAATCCCTATGGCCAGGGTATTTTCCCGCAGGTTTTCTTTAACTACCAGAGGTCTTAAGAGCCCATACTCCCATGTTTGTCTTTCTAAAAGCATTAAAGAGGATCTGAAGGTCTGGGATGCCTTTTCGTGTAATTTTAACGGTACTACCATTTGGCAACATGAGTTTGTCTCTAATGATCAGCTGAATTTCTTCACTGACGCGGATGGATCTTTTGGTTTTGGAGCATTTCTGGATGGCCACTGGTGCGCTGAGTTGTGGCACTGGGATTGGTTACATCAGGATATTCTTCAGACCCTTGTTCTCTTAGAATTATTTCCTGTGATAATTTCAATTGTTATTTGGAAAGAGGTATTTTCGAATCGTAGAGTGTTGGTTCACACTGATAATAAGGGTGTTTTCTTTCCAGTTAATTCCTTATCCTCCAAGTTTGAACCGGTAATTAACCTATTGCGTTTTCTGGTCTTGCATTGTATGCGTTATAATATTTGAATTAAAGCAGCACATATAGCAGGCATACGCAATAACATTGCTGACGCTTTGTCTCGTTCGCAGTTCGAGAGATTTTGGGATTTGGCGCCGGAGGCGGACCTGCATGGAATTCCTTGCCCAGATTTCCTCTGGGGCTTAATTTGGAGCTGATTCTTACAAATCTCAATAATTCTGTTTCACGGAAAACCTGGTCGGATTATCTCTTTTCTTGGTACAGATGGTGCTCTTTCTGTCTGGAGTCAGGTTTGGATCCTTTAGTTGTGACCTCTTATACCTTGTCCTTCTTGTCTTCCCTGATTCAGTCGAATTTAAGTCCAGCTTCCTTAAGCACGATTTTAGCAGGTATATCCTTCTTTCTGAAGTTTTCAGGTTTACCATCTTTAACCTCTTTCTTTCAAGTCACTCAGGTACTTAAAGGTCTTCAGAGATCCAGACCTTCTCTAGATAACCGGCGTCCCATATCGGTCTCTTTGCTGGTTGATCTGTTAAGAGTTTTGGAGGAAATCTGTTTTTCAGAATTCGAGCTTCTTCTGTTTAGAGCCTCCTTTTCGATGGCCTTTTTTGGTGCCATGAGGCTTGGTGAATTTACGGCAGCAGATGGGAGGTCTTTGGCTTTTTTGCGTTTTCACCATGTTTTAGTGGATGACGGATCTCTTAACATCTTCCTGTCTAGGTCAAAATCTCGGCCTGGCGCTAAGGGCCGATGGTTTTCGTTGTCTAACTCCACGAATCCGGTTATTTGTCCAGTACAACATGTTTCCAGGTATATGGCTGTCAGACCTCCCTCTTATGATTCATTCTTTGTCCATCAGGACCTGTCTTCCCTCACCAGGTATCAATTTTCGACTGTACTGGCTTCCTCTTTAAAACATTTAAACCTATCCGGTTTTCGCTTTTCATCACATTCCTTTCGGATTGGGGCAGCCACTACAGCCGATTCATTGGGTTTACCCTCTGAAATTTTGAAAAAAGTGGGTCGCTGGGAGAGTGATAGATATAAAATATATGTCCGTCCTGATGTACTAATGTTATGATTTTCTTTTTCAGATGTTGCCAAAAATATTATTTTGATAGTAGGTCATTCCTTCGTTTTCTGGGCTGCTCAACATGCCGGAAACAGGAACTACTCAACCAACTTAGGTCTTGACGTCAAATCTTATTTAGTTTTATGGTCAGGTGTCCGGGGTTTAAGATGGCGGGACTTAAGAGAGCATTTGATTTATTTAGCCAGCGTTTGGCCTCCCCCGCAAGTTGTAGTTATCCACGCAGGGGCTAATGATTTAGGGAAGGTTAGGACATGTAAAGCTAATGTTCCCTTCTTCTATTTTGGCCTTTTCTAAAATGATCCCAAGATTGGTGTGGTCCCCCGACAGTAATTTTTTCTACGTAGATAGGATTAGGAGACGGCTTAATAGAACAATTCATAGCTTTCTTCAAGTGTCGGGCGGTGTCTCTTATCGGCACTCAGAGCTGGAAGGTTTTATTCCGGATTTATTCCGGAATGATTCAGTCCATCTATCTCCTATAGGCTTGGATATTTTCTGTATGGGATTACAAAGTCTAATTGAGTCGGCCACGGTGTTAGGGTGGGGGCTTCAGCCAGTAGCTTCTCTGCTGGCCTCAGCCGGTGGGGTGTAGTTGTCCAGCATGTCTGGATGGACACCGTTTAATCTTATTTTTAGTAATTAGCCAGGGAGGCTTTACATATTTATTTTAAATTAATTAATTATCAGGTTACCCCTTGGATACACTGTGGCCATTTATAATGCCAAAGAAAATTTTTTAACAAATATATTTGTACTTTCATGGATGTGTATGACTCTTTATTAAGTCCCTTTGTGCTAGCCCATGAAAGGTCTTAGCAATATGCTGGACCACCATGGGAGAGCTCAAAGGGGGGCTGCAGATATGTTTGTGCTTTATTTTCCAGGTTTCATAATAGGTAGCAGTTTCCCTGGGCACTAACAGCTGTGGATTGGTTACCTGTAGTGACAACTGATTGGTCGGTCTGCGGCAATGAAAAGCCCGCGCAGAAGGAGCTTATATAAGGAGCTGTGTGAGGGGCCCCGCAGACCGTTTAGACCGGACCACGACGCCCACCCACCCTCCCTATCCTTTGAAGTCATCGTGTTGTCCAGTTGGGGTGTAGTTGTCCAGCATGTCTGGATGGACACCGTTTAATCTTATTTTTAGTTATTAGCCAGGATGGCTTTACATATTTATTTTAAATTAATTAATTATCAGGTTACCCCTTGGATACACCGTGGCCATTTATAATGCCAAAGAAAAAATTGTAATAAATATATTTGTACTTTCATGGATGTGTATGTCTCTTTATTAAGTCCCTTTGTGCTAGCCCATGCTGCAAGAGCCAGTAAATATCAATCAAAATATCCCAGCCGGAAACGTAAAAAATGGCCTATTCATTTGGGGTATTCCAGCATGGTATTCAAGTGGTTAAGGTTAATATATACCTCCAACAGGCACTAAGAAGATGAGACCTTGTCTACACAAGATTTAGTACAGAGTGGGTATCTGAATACAGATAATTAATTATAAGATGTGTCAACAAAAAATAGTAGTACTAGACACAGCAACTTTTGACATGCTGGTGCTGCACGTAGTCTGGATTTGCTGCTTTTATATTCTGTTAGTAATGTTAGAATTATTATTCTAAGCTAGTTAGGGTTGTCTTTGGGGCTTTCCTTATGACTGTAATACTTGATATTTTCTCTCTAAGTTGGTAAACTTACACACACAAGGCAGGACACGATTCCAAAGTGAAAACTAAAAAAGACTTTGATAATAACTCCAATTCTTAAAAGGATGTTTATTTTTCAAATGCAATTTCCAAAAAATGTAAACTTCTAAGGCTTTGAATAAATAAAAACAACAGACAATAAACAGGGACATAAATTGGTGTAAATTGCTGTGTCTGACATTAAAACCTTCCATATTTGGTTCACTTATGGGCTTAAAGAGTCTGAAATAAAGGGAAATCCTTTTTTGGGGACAAACAAAATACTTGAAACATTATTGAAAATAAAGTTATTTTTGTACACAGACTCTATATAATTACAGATATAGAAACCATATGAACAAAGGAACCTTATGATTTTAAAAGCTTGTTCAAACCAGCATTTATGTTCATCTTCATGTGGACCCAATAAAACCTATTACCACAAGTGTACATGTACAGTACTTTTAATTTTGTATCATAAACAGACTTGTAATTACATGGCCATTACATTATATGTACTAAACATTTTAAATATGTAAAGATTTAAACCTGCACATTTCCTAAATCACTTTAATGTATTTATAGCTTTAACCAGATACATGATACTTTCCAAGCATCAAGTGAGCTTAGCATAGAATCATAGTTATTATACGGAAACATTGGAGTAGATTTACTAAAGGCTTATAGACTGTTAACTTTGCAGAGGAATTTTCACTTTGAAGAGGAATGTTCCCTTGGCTTAGTGAAAGGTAAAGCTCTACTGACTTACATCCTCCGATTATACGTAAGAAAAAATCCTATTGTTTTTTTTTTCTATGTACGTAGTGGGGATTCTCTTGCAAAGTGAAAATTCCTTTGCAAAGAGAAATTTCATCACATTTACTAAACTAAAAGAAAATTCATTTCCAATGCAAACTGCCTATTTGCCTTTAGTAAATCAACCTAATTGTGTATAAAGTTGTTAATACTTTATTGTAATGTCTTCTGTGCATATGATAGGAATACATAGAACATAAGGCTCTGCTAAGGTGTTTATTTACCAATGTTTTTACCCAAATGTTACACAATTTTCACCCAAGATTCATCCTTTTTTATATATTTCTTCTTATGAAGTAAGTAAATTAATTTTTATGTGCAAAATCATTAAAACCTGGAAGCAAGTTGAGTGAGTCTTGGGTGAAAACATTGATAATTAACTATGAATTGTATTAAATAAATGTATTATTCTTATGTAAATGTTATTTACATCTATCTATTTACAGTATCTATCTATCTACAGTATCTATCTATCTATTTATAATATATAATATATATATATATATATATATATATATATATATATATATACAGTGGGTACGGAAAGTATTCAGACCCCCTTAAATTTTTCAGTCTTTGTTATATTGCAGCCATTTGCTAAAATCATTTAAGTTCATTTTTTTTCCTCATTAATGTACACACAGCACCACATATTGACAGAAAAACACAGAATTGTTGACATTTTTGCAGATTTATTAAAAATGAAAAACTGAAATATCACATGGTCCTAAGTATTCAGATCCTTTGCTGTGACACTAATATATTTAACTCAGGTGCTGTCTATTTCTTCTGATCATCCTTGAGATGGTTCCACACCTTCATTTGAGTCCATCTGTGTTTGATTATACTGATGGACTTGATTAGGAAAGCCACACACCTGTCTATATAAGACCTTACTGCTCACAGTGCATGTCAGAGCAAATGAGAATCATGAGGTCAAAGGAACTGCCTGAAGAGCTCAGAGACAGAATTGTGGCAAGGCACAGATCTGGCCGAGGTTACAAAAAAATTCTGCTGCACTTAAGGTTTCTAAGAGCACAGTGGCCTCCATAATCCTTAAATGGAAGACATTTGGGACGACCAGAACCCTTCCTAGAGCTGGCCGTCCGGCCAAACTGAGCTATCGGGGGAGATAAGCCTTGGTAAAAGAGGTAAAGAAGAACTCAAAGATCACTGTGGCTGAGCTCCAGAGATGCAGTCGGGAGATGGGAGAAAGCAGAAACTAAAGAAAAGCTTGGACAGCCGCACTCCAAAAAATGTGTTGGTTCTTTATTTAAAAAAACAAGGTCACATCAACACATATGACAGCAAAAAACAGCAAGAGGAGCTGACATGTTTCACACTGCAAATCAGTGCGTAATCATAGCTGACATACACTCAATTCACATCAAATATATACCTCTATTCACATGACAAGTGAAAAAATAATCAAAGTTCCAATTGGTTAATTAGTAAAATGTTGGGTGTTACCTGTGAAGGTAATAAGAGTGAGTAATGTGATTGTGAAGAAGAACAAACACCTGTGTTAGAAAAAGAAAAAGGGGAAAGAGGAAGAAGAAAATAATAAAAAATGAGAAAAAAAAAAAAAAGAAGAGACCATTCAAAAAAATCCATATTAATATGACTATGTAGATAGCGTGTATCCCTAGTGGTTGTCAAACTTAAGTGTGGGTGGTAATGCTATCTACAGGACATATAAAGCAAGTCCAAAACTGTGCTACAATGTGAATATGTATGGATTGGATACTACTCTTAAGATAAAAGTTATGTGACATGGATGAAAGAAATACTGTATATGTATGTGTATGTGTATAATAAAGTGTATTATTATATACAGATAGCTAAAAAATTCTATGTATTAAAAGTCCACACAATATTTCCATATATGTAGTGATAAATGAATATATATACAAATTTATATTAAAAAGTATTGGTATATTTAGGACTTGAGTGTGTGTACACCTATGTTGGTTGCAATGTTAATTAGTGATGTGTGCAAACAACAAAGAGATAACTAAAAATAATGTAAATGTGAGTTGACGTGTTAGGAAAAATGTGAAGAATTGTTCCGACACACTGTCATGTGTGGGCTTCATGATATGGAGGCCAATGAAACAATCTTGTGTATGGATGATAGTTTCTTGTGTGGAATGCATTCCAACATGTCTGCTCACAATTAGCCGCGATGTCGCCTCTATAATGTGCGCTCGTTTTATGCAGCTTTGCCCATGTCTATCAGCCACTGCATGCAGAGGAATACATAGAAACATAAAAGAATATTGTAAAAACTTCACGCTAAAGAAGCGGAACATAAGTTATATTATACTGAATAAAAAGTTGCTCCATGAGATATCAGATATTAGCTCCCACTTTGAATAAATGATAGATCAAACATGACTATAATGTAAAGGATTCAAGTGGCGAGTATCTAGAAAATCTCTGGACATGTTTTTTGCCATGAAAAGAAAAACGTTGTGTTCCCTTTTAGATAGAGCTGTACTCGCAGGCATATTTACAGAAAAGGAGAGAGATATGTTTATCCCTGAATGTCCCATAACTCCGGTTTTCCACCACCTGCCAAAGGTGCACAAAGGGTTAAACTCCCTTGTAGGCAGACCCATTGTAGCGGGGATAGGTTCAATTAACGAACGCCTCGGCGAGTGGTTGGACAGTCAGCTCCAACCCTTGGTGGTGGACTTACCTGGTTATCTAAGGGACACCAAACAGCTTCTGTCCAAACGGAATCATTTTATTTGGGAAGACAATTTCAGATGGGTTAGCTGTGATGTGGTCAGCTTATATTCGAGCATTCCCCATTGTCCAGGTGTGAGAGCGGTCGCTACATTTTTACAGGAATCAGGCATATTCTCCTTGGTTCTCCAGAAATTCATCCTGGAAGCTTTGGAATACCTGCTAACCCACAATTTTTTTATGTTTGACGGGGTCTATTATCTCCAGAGATGCGGGGCCTCTATGGGAGCCAAATTTTCCCCCTCATTAGCCAATCTTTTTATGGGCTGGTGAGAGAGGTCCCGCATCTTTGGACATGATAGCCCCCGTCGAGTGGATACAGCGTTCTACTGTCGGTACATAGATGACCTGCTGTTCATCTCATCAGATGGTCAAGCAGATCTCAGTGAGTGGTTAAATTACTTCAATGATAATTCTTTAAATCTAAAATTTACAGGAAAACTCCATGAGTGTACTATGCACTTCCAAGATGTAACACTCACAGGTACCGGCAGAGAGATAACCACAAATTTACACAGGAAACGTACAGCAGGGAACACCTTGCTAAGAGCTGACTCGGCGCACCCCAGTCACACTATTAAGGGGGTACCCTATGGACAATTTCTCAGACTAAAACGCCTCTGCAGTGAGCCACACACGTTTAATAAAAGAAGCCCAGAAAATGGCTTTATGTTTCCAACACAGGGGATATCCATCACACATTATAGATAGAGCCCTTGCAGCTACAGACACCATACAGACGGATAGTCTATTAACGAACACTCGAAGATCAAAAACGACATCTGACACTTACAGCAACATTCCTGTCTTTTCTACTCCGTACAGCACTGAGTACACTAAGATTAAAAACATTGTCATTAAATACCTTCCCATTTTATTCAATGATGTCACATATAATGAAATATTGTCTCAGGGCATAAAAACGGTATCCCGACGAGCACCTACATTGGGGGGTTCCCTTTCACCAAGCCTTTTTTCCAGCAAAACCCCAGGTAAAAACTGGCTCCAGTTCCAAGGCACATTTAGGTGTGGCATTAACAGCTGCGACTATTGTCGTTTCATCAAAAGGGGTGATCAGGTTACATCTTGCACCAATGGACGAACATTTGATATCACACAATTTATCAATTGTAACACCAAATATGTGATTTATGTAATAACCTGCGAATCATGTAATGTACAATACGTGGGACGCACGATCCGCAGGCTCAGAGATCGCTTACGAAATCATTTATATGATATTGAAATCAATAAAAAAACGAACGTAGCCCAACATTGGAATGCTATACATTCAAAAGACACTTCCGATCTTCGGATACAGGGCATCGAATACATGAAGGTTCCCATTAGAGGTGGGGACAAGTTCAGAATGTTGTGCAAACGTGAAGTATTCTGGATATTCTCGTTACACACAAGAATTCCATTAGGATTAAATTTTGAGTGGGACGTGTCCCACTATTATGATTAGTCTTTTCCAAAGTAACTTCTTTAAGCTCCAATTTATTTTGTTTTCATTCATGCTTGCTTCTTGCACACGTTCTAAACTTGCATCAATAGAAATTCTTGTTAATCAGGTATTCATTTGAATCATATGACCTGTGTTGTCAATAAGACATCCATTAATCTATTTATAGATCAGCTCATGTTCCTTTTGTCATTTTCCATTTTTCTGGAAGTCCTTCTCAAGTATACACCATATATATATTTGTTAAAAGTCTATGAGTATCCATTTTCTTTTACCATTACGGATTTAAGAGTTCTGCACATACACGTGTGATCGTCTCTATCCCCTGCATACATGTCCACGATCACAACTCAGTTATACTGGGTCTATATGGAGGCATTATTGTCCCACACATCTATTTGGACAGCAGGAGTTTAGAGTATGACACACACACCATATCATACCTATTAAATCTGTGCTTCACATATTCCCCAAATTCATGGAGGATACAGAAATGACAGATAAACGGTTCTCTTTTCTTTTCCCTTTTTTCTTTTCTTTTCTTCGCAGGAAACAAATACATATTTTTTTATTTATTTTTTACATTAACAAGTGTACATCTGTGTGATGGATGTTGCACTAGTGTACATCTCCACACAGCCTATTTGGCGACGTGTACACATGTCGCTCAGATTTTCCGTGTTGTGATCCTTTGATCAACCAATCATCATCTTTTCATGGCAAATAACATGTCCAGAGATTTTCTAGATACTCGCCACTTGAATCCTTTACATTATAGTCATGTTTGATCTATCATTTATTCAAAGTGGGAGCTAATATCTGATATCTCATGGAGCAACTTTTTATTCAGTATAATAAAACTTATGTTGCGCTTCTTTAGCGTGAAGTTTTTACAATATACTTTTATGTTTCTATGTATTCCTCTGCATGCAGTGGCTGATAGACATGGGCAAAGCTGCATAAAACGAGCGCACATTATAGAGGCGACATTGTGGCTAATTGCGAGCAGACATGTTGGAATGCATTCCACACAAGAAACTATCATCCATACACAAGATTGTTTCATTGGCCTCCATATCATGAAGCCCACACACGGCAGTGTATTGGAACAATTCTTCACATTTTTCCTAACACGTCAACTCACATTTACATTATTTTTAGTTAGCTCTTTGCTGTTTGCACACATAACTAATTAACATTGCAACCAACATAGGTGTACACACACTCAAGTCCTAAATATACCAATACTTTTTAATATAAATTTGTATATATATTCATTTATCACTACATATATGGAAATATTGTGTGGACTTTTAATACATAGAATTTTTTAGCTATCTGTATATAATAATACACTTTATTATACACATACACATACATATACAGTATTTCTTTCATCCATGTCACATAACTTTTATCTTAAGAGTAGTATCCAATCCATACATATTCACATTGTAGCACAGTTTTGGACTTGCTTTATATGTCCTGTAGATAGCATTACCACCCACACTTAAGTTTGACAACCACTAGGGATACACGCTATCTACATAGTCATATTAATATGGATTTTTTTGAATGGTCTCTTCTTTTTTCTCTTTTTTTCTTCTTTTCTTCTTCCTCTTTCCCCTTTTTCTTTTTCTAACACAGGTGTGTGTTCTTCTTCACAATCACATTACTCACTCTAATTACCTTCACAGGTAACACCCAACATTTTACCAATTAACCAATTGGAATTTTGATTATTTTTTCACTTGTCATGTGAATAGAGGTATATATTTGATGTGAATTGAGTGTATGTTAGCTATGATTACGCACTGATTTGCAGTGTGAAACATGTCAGCTCCTCTTGCTGTTTTTTGCTGTCATATGTGTTGATGTGACCTTGTTTTTTTAAATAAAGAACCAACAAATTTTTTGGAGTGCGGCTGTCCAAGCTTTTCTTTAGTTTCTGCATTGTTATATGCAATCGCCTGCACCCACGGCTTCGGATCCAGTGAGCAGATCAACAGCCACGTCTGAGCGGTAACTTCTTTCTTCGGGAGATGGGAGAAAGTTGTAGAAAGTTAACCATCACTGCAGCCCTCCACCAGTCGGGGCTTTATGGCAGAGTGGCCCGACGGAAGCCTCTCCCCAGTCGGGGCTTTATGGCAGAGTGGCCCGACGGAAGCCTCTCCTCAGTGCAACACACATGAAAGCTTGCATGGAGTTTTCTAAAAAACACCTGAAGAACTCCAAGATGGTGAGAAATAAGATTCTCTGGTCTGATGAGACCAAGATAGAACTTTTTGGCCTAATTCTAAGCGGTATGTGTGGAGAAAACCAGGCACTGCTGATCAGCTGTTCAATACAGTCCCAACAGTGAAGCATGGTGGTGGCAGCATCATGCTGTGGGGGGGTTTTTCAGCTGCAGGGACAGGACGACTGGTTGCAATCGAGGGAAAGATGAATGCAGCCAAGTACAGGGATATCCTGGACGAAAACCTTCTCCAGAGTGCTCAGGACCTCAGACTGGACCAAAGGTTTACCTTTCAACAAGACAATGACCCTAAGCACACAGCTAAAATAATGAAGGAGTGGCTTCACAACAACTCCGTGACTGGTCTTGAATGACCCAGCCAGAGCCCTGACTTAAACCCAATTGAGCATCTCTGGAGAGACCTAAAAATGGCTGTCCACCAATGTTTACCATCCAACCTGACAGAACTGGAGAGGATCTGCAAGGAGGAATGACAGAGGATCCCCAAATCCAGATGTGAAAAACTTGTTGCATCTTTCCCAAAAAGACTCATGGCTGTATTAAATCAAAAGGGTGCAAATACTAAATACTGAGCAAAGGGTCTGAATAATTAGGACCATGTGATATTTCAGTTTTTCTTTTTGAATAAATCTGCAAAAATGTCAACAATTCTGTGTTTTTCTGACAATATGGGGTGCTGTGTGTACATTAATGAGGGAAAAAAACGAACTTAAATGATTTTAGCAAATAGCTGCAATATAACAATATAACAAAGAGTGAAAAATTTAAGGGGGTCTGAATACTTTCTGTACCCACTGTATATCCGCCAGCTATTTTGTCCCCCTACTGAAGAAGTAAAATACAGAAGTGCATATATAGTTGATTTAATGTAAGCTTTTATTTAGGCTAATGCAAAACTTTTATTGCAAAACAAAGTTAAATGCCACGAACGAGGCAACTTGCCAATTTTATCTTTAAATAACAATCGTAAAAACTCTTTGTAGTGGGAAGCATCAATAATTAAGATTTGTTTTGTCATAATTGAACAGCGAGCAGATACATTTGGTTGTTTTGACTTTCATGTGCTGTGATTTTATAGAGGTTTTTTTTTTTTTCATGTACTGTACATTGTTCTTAATAACAAACAAGGAGGGCCAACAAATGTAGCCATAACATTTTGTATATCACACTCAAGTCAAAAGATTGGTGGTTTATAGTAGCTAGTTGAGCTGTCATCAGATCTATCTGTGGCCAAGAGTTTGTACATTCTGTAATTGTTTGGCATGTGAATGAAGCAAAAGCACTAGTAATGGCAAGAAATGTAGACAAATGAAACGTCAGCCTACCGACATAAACATTTTTTACAACATTTTCTCGTGTGCTCCTTTATGGACTGAAAAGACAGCCTGGAGAAGAATTCATATCTTGTGCATTTGTAGTCAATAATTTCTCCATTCGAGTGAATGGGGGAATCTAATCTAATACAGATGCTACATTCAGTAAGCTGGGTGCAATGGAAATAAAATAATATTTAGTGATAGTAGTAACAGAGCAATCAGAGTAAAACTTGCCATACAAGAAATTAAATTCAAATTTCAAATTCTGATCCATGTATGGGCGGGCTGGTTGTACTGAATGTGTTGATGGGGAAATTTAGCGATTTTCTTTCCTTCAACCCATGGTTGAAGCGTATGTCCCTGGAGGGCTGTGTTTGCCTTTACAGGCATGCACAGGTGTTCCATGCTTCCCTACGCAGGCAGTCCCATTAAACTCAGATAGAAAGCAGCGGCTACATGGACACAGACGCTGATCCCAATCTGACATCCATGCGTGTGCACGGCCCTGAATTTAGGCAGCCTGTTTACATGTTTACAGGTATAGAAGAAAAAATTGAGCTAAGAAAACTTTATAGGCACACAGGTAGACCATATAAAACAGTTAACATTTTTAATTGAATAGTGTTAAGAACATTATACATGAATGCATATAAAAAACATTATGTTGTTGAATGGCCATATAGAGTCTAATAACACCTCCAGAATGTACAAAGTATATTGTGAACCCAAGTAATGCAATGATGGAATACACAGTAGCAGCAACCATTTGGGAATTTCGACGTGGAGTGGTTAAGTCAAATGATGAGGTCGTAAGGAATTCGCTCTACATTTTACGCGTAAGAGTAAGCTTCTTCAGGAGCACATAAGTCTAAAAGATATATAAGAAAGAACATCAAATAAATATACCATTTTTTAAACATCCATAATATAAAACAACAAAAATAATAAATGAATACTGACAGGATGTGCGGCGATCGGCCAAGTTCCGGGGTGACTTCCAGTCTTCCCCATCGCTCCGCCTTTGCTGCCGTTTCATTGGTTGGTTGCCGCCGCGTCAGCAGCGTCACCCGGCGCATGCACGGCAATCCGTGGTCAGACCGGATAACGTCACTTCTGGGTTGAGGCGGCGTGTTTCCGGCCGGGATGAATTTATGTGCGGCTCTTACTGATCCACCTGCAGACCGCATTTATACATCCAGGTGGACACACACGCTCCTTACTATTGCCCATTACAGAAGAGGTAATACTGGTGGACCTTTTATCTTAATACCTTTACCTATTTAGCTGCGTTCAGGCTTTCTGACGCTAGTTTTTATTTTTTCATCATTAGGTCTTGGCCACTGGAGGCTGTTAGCTTCCTCTTCTGTTTACCACTGGACAGCAATATTTTCAGAATCTGATACCTGTTGGTTTATCTCACCAATAGATGTCCTTATTTATACGTGTGTGCATTGGTTAGATCCATTCCCCTTGGATTACTTGCTTACCAGCAACTTATAATGTTGATTTTCTGTAGTTAATAGCTATCGGGTAAGCCTTCTATTTTATAATATACAGGCTTTATTTATCATTATCTTGTTGTAATATTGCGCTAGTTCTAGATTATACCCCATTGGGTTTCGCTTGTGCATGCCGTGTCTGTTATCTGGCATGCCTGTGCGAAATTCAATGTAGCTATGTTAAATTCTGTTTCTATATATCTCCTTATTTTTTCATTTATAGATTTTATATTACAGATTTTATGGTTTGTGACACTTAGCTACAGCCCCTTGGCAGCGTTGCTTAGACAAATCTGCTGTTTATGTAAGTACTATTCATGAATTTAATGAATTTGGATACTATATATTATGAACTTCTGCTATTACTATTTTAGCCGGTTATATGTATGGGTACAAATTCTCTATATATAGATGCGCCCCCACTGAAGGGTTTTTGCTTCTTGTCCCTTGGTGGTCATAGGGGGTGGATACCTTGTCTGCTGTGCCTCACCAGAGTGTCTTTTGTATTAATTTATTATTTTTGTTGTTTTATGTTATGGATGTTTAAAAAATAGTATATTTATTTGATGGTCTTTCTTATATATTTACTAGACTTATGTGCTCCTGAAGAAGCGTACTCTTACGCGTAACAAGTAGAGCGAATTCCTTGCGGCCTCATCATTTGACTCAACCACTCCACGTTGATATTCCCAACTGGTTGCTGCTACTGTGTATTCCATCATTGCACCACTTGGGTTCACAATATACTTTGTACATTCTGGAGGTGTTATTAGAGTCTATGTGGCCATTCAACAACATAATGTTTTTTATATGCATTCATGTATAATGTTCTTAACACTATTCAATTAAAAACTTTAACTATTTTATATGGTCTACCCGTGTGCCTATAAAGTCCACTTTTCTTAGTTCAATTTTTTCTTCTATATATTGTCAGGAGGTTGGCACACTATTGCTTGTGTATCCACAGAGTCACTCTGTGAGGATATACTTCAAAATCATATATTTTATGTGTTTACAGGTGTTAAGACACATTTAGGCACATTTGCGCGTGTTTGCACATGTACATGCATTACAAAAGCAGAATCTTTACAGCCACAGATGCATCTCTACTCCATTTTATTTTTCCACTGTTAAGCCCATTACTACATTATGGCTCCCAACGAACTTTACTGAATGGCCTTATTCATATCAATATTCTGCATACAGATGCATACAAAACTGTACATAGTGTTTTTTACACCCATATAAATGAGACCTCGGTTTGTATCACTTGGACACCCTGGGGTTTATTTACAATGGGCAAATAGACTGTTCACTTTGCAACATAAGTTGCACTTTGCAAGGTAATTTTCCCCAGAGCTTAGTGAATGAGGTGAAGTTCTGCTAAATTCCAGCATCAAATTATGTGCAAGCAAACATGCTGTTTATTTTCCATTCATGTAATTTTCTTTGCAAAGTGAAATTTCACCACACTCCCTAAGCTCTTGGGAAAATTTCCTTGGAAAATGCAACTTCCTTTGTAAAGTGAACAGCGTATTTACATTTAGTAAATCGCCCCCACTGTTCTTTAATATCCTGAGCCTTGTGTTCACTCCCAGTGATGCCAATTGTTTCACAAGTGTTTTTGAATTGGGACAAACCTGGTGACCTTAAAGACTCTCTTATGTAGCGATGGCCCTGTGAAGTTGGGATTTTAATGTACTGAGTTTATATTTGTTATGACAAGATGCTCTGTCAGGTTTTCACTACTCTGTGTTTCCTTCAGTAAAAATTCTCTTTAGGAGTATAACTAGCCCTTAATCTCACTTACGGAGACAAATTATTTTTCACCAGGAAAAGGGGGACTATTTGGGGAATGGATAAAAAGTCACAGTTAAAAGACATAATGAAAAAAGGAAAGATTTACACATTTCAGGAATTGAGGCTCAAGAGGAAACACATGGTGATAGATTAATGGCGATATTTCCAGTTAAGGCATTTTGTGACAACAGTGCCACAGCCAAAAAGATCTGAGGAAGACTTACTTCCATTTGAGCGACAGTGTAAATCACATAAAGCATGGCATTTCCCATATTTACAAGATACTTACAAGGATGGCCGTACCTAAAATACCACCATACATGGAAAGATGGGAAAAGGAATTAGGAGCATGTGTGAATGAATAGAAATTAGGAAAATTTTTGAGAATGGTATATAGCTCAGCAGTAGATATAAATACTACAGAAATGAATACTAAATGTCTGGCAAGATGGTATATAACACCAGATAAAGCACATAATTACCAACCAGAAAAAAAAATCACTTTGTTGGAGAGGATGTAAATTGGAGGGAACCATGGCCCATTTATGGTGGGAATGCCCAAAAATAAAGGAACATTGAAAGAAGGTGCAGCAACAGATATGGGCGATTACGAATATAGATATCTCTGATGATGTGTAGTTTTGTTTATTTCATGGTACAAATAATACAATAAAACAGTATAAAAATACAGTAATACTACATTTGATAAATGCAGCAAATTTTGGCAAGAACCATAGAGCCTTTGAAGAAAGAAAGAAATGTCTTCTGGACGCAGCACTCCGGTTAAAAAGCCTTTATTCCAAAAAAAGGTTCAGGAAACCAAAAACACACTGCACAACACAGCAAACTGATCACATCTGGCTAACGCGTTTCACACTATTGAAGTGCTTACTCATAGCTGGTTATTACACAAATATTACCCAAGATATACCCTAAACAGGGGAAGTCATGTGATCCAACCCCAAGGTGAAAATAGTTGGTTAATTGAAAATTAATTAAACGTGAAGTGATTCAAGTGAAATGGGTGTGGTTCACTGACCACAATGATAAAAGAGGATAGAAATGCCTCACCATATATACAATCTATGCAAATATATAAAAATATGAAAATATATAATATATATAAAAGATGAGTGATATGGTGTGAAGTGAAAACGAAAAATTAACAATAAAAATAATTGTGAAAATAAAATAAATAATAAATAAGGATGAGATTACTACCAATTGTAAGAGTAGTATGATGTAAATGTGCATCCAAAACATGTGTAACCATGTGTGTAAATACAAAAAAGAGAAAATAAATATATATATGTGCATGTATACAAAATTTGGACGTGTATAGATGAAAAATGCAAAGCAACCTTATAAATTGATTAGGTACACTGTGGAGTGCTTGCATTAATATTACTTAGTCCGTACTGATATGTGCATGTCTCTTTTGAGATTTATTTATTTTTAAATTGTATTATTATTATTGATAATTTATATAGTGAACTTAATGTGAATAAAAGAACAGATGTTCTGATTAAACTGATATCTGAGCAGATTTGTATTAATATGTGAGTATATGTCTCTTTAAAAATGCATTAGTCTATATGTCTATTGGGATGGAAGTCATTCCTGAGGGTATACTGTGCATGAAGATGAACTATTATATAAACATGCAGTAGAAGCATATATGTACAAATATGTGTACACCGGCATACAGCTAGGTGCACACACATGGGGAGCCCGATGAAAAAGCATATGTGTGTATATATATAATGGCTCCAAGAATGCTCCCGTGTGAATGCAAGTATTCAGCTGAATGCGCACACATAAGGAGCCCAATGTAAAAGTATATATGTACATATATAATGGCTCCGAAACTGTGCGCATTAACTGGGATGTACATCCAACCATAGACATCTCGATGGAAAACCATCCGTTCAATCAAAGATGTGCAAATAATTCGCACAGGAACAAATGTCTATATAAAAATATTATATTGGCATTCATTGAGCGCATATGTTTATGTGGGCATCATGGTATGTTTACACTAAGTCAGGATCCAACCCAAAGGTTTTGTTATTTGCCAGAATTTTCATTTTTAATCTTTTTATATAGACATTTGTTCCCGTGCAAACTGTTCCCATAGAATTATTTGCACATTTTTGGAGCCACCATGTATATACATATATGGTGAGGCATTTCTATCCTCTTTTATCATTGTGGTCAGTGAACCACACCCATTTCACTTGAATCACTTCACGTTTAATTAATTTTCAATTAACCAACTATTTTCACCTTGGGGTTGGATCACATGACTTCCCCTGTTTAGGGTATATCTTGGGTAATATTTGTGTAATAACCAGCTATGAGTAAGCACTTTAATAGTGTGAAACGCGTTAGCCAGATGTGATCAGTTTGCTGTGTTGTGCAGTGTGTTTTTGGTTTCCTGAACCTTTTTTTGGAATAAAGGCTTTTTAACCGGAGTGCTGCGTCCAGAAGACCTTTCTTTCTTTCTTCAATTGCATTTGCATTTGCCTGCACCCTTGGTTGCTGGGAGGAGGTAATTTCAGGGACTTCCACACCTGAGCGGCTTCCTTTCTCCCAACCATAGAGCCTTACAATAAGAGATTTGATTAAAAGAGTGGAAAATACATATAAAATGGAACACTTGCAGTGTAGTGGGGAAGATGAGATCGAAACATTTATTAACATCTGGGAAAGTTGAATAGAGTTTAGGCACACAAGGAAATATGCTTAAATATGGGGAGTATAGGGGATGAGGAGAAGGGGGGGAGAGACATAGATGAAGGTGAGGGAGAGGAAATAGGTAGGGGAGGCAATAGGTGAGATGAGTTACAGTATTGTAAAAATGTTGGCAATATTTCATTTTATGTATTTGGTATACTGGAAAATTTAATAAAGATATACCGGTAGTTAAAAAAAAAAAGAAAGAATTAACTTCAGTTCCTGCCTGTCATTGTGATATCCAGACAAAGATTTAATTTACTAAAACTGGAGAGTGCAAAATCTGGTGCAGTTTTTTTTGTTTGTTTTTGGGTTTTTTTAAAGCGTATTTGAACAAGCTAAAGTTAAAAGCTGATTGGCTACCATGCACAGTGCAACCAAATTTTGCACTCTCCAGCTTTAGTAAATTAATCCCATTTTTTTAATTTTAAAAAATTACTTAAAGCCCTATTCTGGGCAATAACTATTTTTTCCTAGCCCTCTCTTCCACCCCTTCTAACCCATGCTAATAGTCTTCCTTCAACCCCATCTTGTGAAGTTGGACACTGTATACTCACCTAAATCCCCCATCCAGGCCCCACACCACCATGGTTTTTGATTGGGGGGACTGCTTTTAAATAGGACAAGGCTTTAGTTAGTGGGGGTGGGCAGGAGGGTGGAAGGTTTTAAAATCAGAATTTGAGTCCATTGTTTTACACCCATTGTAATAAGTGTGTAGTAATTTAGTAATGTGATTTTTGTTCTAAGTTTCCAACTACTTACAGAAATATGCTAAGTAAATGTAGTTCGTTTGACAAGCATTTCTCTATAAGCTGTACAGTTGCCCTGTGTTTCTTAATATTAAACAAATTCAGCTTGTTTAAACTCTGACACCAGCAGTCTTTAATATACGATCGTGCTGCATTCTGCCTTATAAAATATGAGTACTACCACAATTTTGTACGATGAAGTCACTTAAGTTCTTGCTTATTTCTTTCAAGATAAGTTAACTTCAAAGTGAATGAGTTACAAAGGAAAATACACTCTTTCCAGCAGATTGATGGACATTATAAGAAGCAGAGTACTGACTATGTGTTGTTTTTTTTTCTATGCAACCCTACAAATTACTTTTTCCTTTATGGTCAAATTTGCAGCTTTGCTAAACAACAGAGATCCTTTTAAACAATTTCATGTTTATTTAATAAAGCAGTGCAAATGTCAATGATTTTTGCAAAGTGAATCAAACAATAGCAAGCAGAAAAAAATTATCAGCAGCCTCCAGCTTTAAAACATCTCTATAATCAAAACATTTTTTTAGTGAGGAATCATTAGAACCTTTGTCATGTATCTAGTGCTATTTCTTTCCTTTTTGGAAGATTTGTCCTCTGTTTCTCCTGCTGATTATAGACTCTGGAACATAAGGTGATGGAAATACAAAATCTTACAATTGTGACTGGAGCAGTAGAATGGAGAAAATCTTTCAGTGGGGAACACCCTTTTTGGTAACAATTGCCTAAAGATGGCCATACGCTAATAGAATTTTGAAAAAAACGTTCTTACAAACATTTGTACTAAAATTCTCATCAGTACCCTTGATGGCATGATGAATATTGTTTTGTTTATAAGTACAAATGTATGCTTTTAACTTTCAATTTTGGAGTGATACTTTCCAGACCAAAAAACACAATCACTGTTATGCCGCATACACAGGATCGGAAATTCCGACAACAAATGTTCGATGTGAGTTTTTTGTCGGAATTTCCGACCGTGTGTAGGCTCCATCGGACATTTGCTGTCGGAATTTCCGACAACAAAAATTTGAGAGCTGGTTCTCAAACTTTCCGACAAGAAAAGTTCTTGTCGGAAATTCCAATAGTCTGTATGCAATTCCGATGCACAAAAAAACACGCATGCTCAGAATCAAGCAGAAGAGTCGAACTGCCTATTGAACTTCATTGATCTTGGCTCGTCGTACGTCTTGTACGTCACCGCGTTCTTGACGGTCGGAATTTCCAACAAGATTTGTGTGACCGTGTGTATGCAACACAAGTCTGAGCCAACATTCTGTTGGAAAAAAAATCCACGGTTTTGTTGTTGGAATTTCCGATTGTGTGTACGCGGCATTAGAAATTCATTTGTTCGAGAATTTTTTTTCCATCCTGCTTCTTCAATTCTTCTCATCATGTCAATTTGACCACACACTAATTAGAAAATCAAACAAAAACTTCTAAAACAAAAGATTTCAAATGAAATTCTACTAGTGCAAATTTTCTGTTTTGCCTCTGGGACACAAGGCAGGGGAAGAAGGCAAATGACATGGGTTTTAACCATTCCCTACGCTATCCAAAACTAAAAAGAGTTTTGGTTTTAGATGCACTTTAAAGCAGAGCTCCGCTGTAAAAATTTTTTTTTTAAAGCCAGCAGCTACAAATACTGCAGCTGCTGGCTTTTAATATTAGGAATAATGCCCTGGAGTCCAGCGACGTCGGCAGCCGAAGACGAGCAATCGCTCGTCTCTCGGCTGCCCCCACCTCCATCATGGGTGAGGGAATCAGGAAGTGAAGTGTTGGGGCTTCACTTCCCGATTCCCTACTGCGCATGCGCGGGCAGCGCTGCGTGTCTTTCACTGGTCCCCGCTGTGTTCTGGGAGCCGTGTGTTTCCCAGAACATAATGGGGGGGGGGGACCGGGAAGTGACGCACTGCCCGCAGTCTGTATTCCCGGAAGTGGGTGCAAATACCTGTCTTAGACAGGTATCTGCACCCCCCTCCAATTGTGGCACCGGAGGGGAGGAGGAATCCGATGAGCGGAAGTTCCACTTAAGGGTGGAGCTCCGCTTTAAGTAATATTACCGCATAACCTTTATGATTTAGTTTGTTTCATAAACAATTGTTTCTTTAGCTTTTCAGGCCAGGTGAATGACACAGTTGAATATGATAATTTATACATTAGGAATCCATCAAATGTGTAGCAGAGGTGAATATATGTACAATACCATTGTTATTAAGCAGATTCACATCACAAGTCTAAAGCTGGGTACACATGGATCAAAATTCAGCAGGTTCAGTTGTTAGATAGGCATCCGTCAAACGGGGCTGCAAGAGAACCTTGTTTTATCAGCAACTTGCAGTGAATTGTATGCAGTGCTGCTCTGTGCATTCTGACAGCGGAAAGTCCCCCTATCAGAATACAATTTCCCCTCAGGGAACTTTCTTGCATTCACATTGCTTGTGTGGCTGCAGACATCTGTTTTTTTTTCCTTTTCTTTGTTCAGCCAACTGTGTACCTAGCTTAAGTGTATCCAATTAGTTGAGGTTGGGAGGTACACGTAGCACAGAATATCACTGTAGATATTTTTGTGAATGTACCAGCATTATCTGTGCTAAACAAATAACTCCATGCCTATTCTTTTTTTTTTTTTTAAACTTATATTTTATTGATTTTCAACATTTTCCAACAGAGAGATAAGAGAAAAAAAAAAGGAGCAAAAAGACATAAAATATTGTAGAGAGCAAGTACCTGGCAGGACATACAATAATGACAGCTATAAAACTTGAGTGAAATATGCAGGACAAATAACCAAAGATAGTATAGAGCAAGATCCAATCGGTTGAGTGTGATGTGATGTTTCTGTATCACAACAATGTCCAGACTGCCAGAGTGCGCGTTAGCGAATAAAGGAGAAGAGAGATATAGTGAAGAGGTTAGGAAAAGTCGAGAAAATGAAAGAGAGCAGAAATAGAGAGATAGAGAGTAGTGAGGGGGAAAAGAAAGAAGAGGACAGCCACCCGCCCCAGAACCTCCCCGCTACCCGAGGACCCCAACCATGTGACGCCTCCCCAGATCAGGCGATCGGGGCTTCTAGCACATCCCACAGTTCCCATACCTGGTTTTGAGTATCGAGAGAATTATTTAGGGAAGCTGTCAGACACTCCATCCTTTTGACGTCCCTGATTCTGGAGTGTAGTTCAAACAGAGAAGGGGGTTCCCTCCTTTTCCATTTCAGGGCTACCAAACATCGTGCGGCCGTTAGAACCTGAGCCAAGAGTTTTTTAGAGAATTTAGAAAAAGAGGGAGGTGGGAGGCCCAGGAGGAAAAGTTTAGGGCTAAACGGCACCCAGGAACCAAAGATGGAATGGAGTAGGGAGTACACTGTCTGCCAGTAGGGAACGATCAGAGAACAGGTCCAATAAATATGATATAGCGTCCCCACCTCGTTACAACAGCGCCAACAGCGGCAATTAGCAGAAGGGTATATGGAGTGGAGCAGATCTGGGGTTTGGTACCAGTGGAATAAAATCTTGTATTGGTTTTCTTTATAGAACGTACAGATAGAGCTCTTCACCCAAGGCCTGCTCCCACTTGCGCATGTAGGCATGCCGGGGTCCGGTTGGCGACATATCCATGATCAGGAGCTGATAGGTGCGCGAGATCATACCTTTAGGGGACGAGCCTTCTAAGCAGATTTTCTCAAACTCGGTTAGAGGGGAGAATTGGAGGTTCATTACTAGAGATTGTTCATAATGATGGATTTGTAGGTAGCTAAAAAAAGCCTGTCTGGGTAAGTCAAAGGCATCTTTCAAATCCTGAAAGGACCGTAAGGTTCTGGTTCTGGTATCCACCAATTGACCGTAGCGAAATAAGGCCCTAGTCATCCAGAAGTGGGACATCTGCAAGGTCAAGCTGTCCGGGACATTAGGCATAAACAAGAATGAAAAAATCAAGCTGCGCAATACTATAGTGAAAATTAATACATATGTATATGATGAATATATGAACAGAACATCCAATTTCCGATGCCAGTATGATCCTGCATCAGAGAGGGGAAAATTATGTCCAAAATATATAATAACTCCCAGATAAAGTTCTCCTATTATGCTACACCCTTGTGAGTAACTGGTGTAGACAGCATGAAGATCTTATAATAGTTCATACATGAAGTTCAATCATCAGGGTAACAATTTTAGTAATTCAATCTTCTTAGCATGCATCCGTGACATCAAATGTGAACACCTTAGAACAGTGCTGTTTCAGAATAGTAAAGAATCCACCACCTCCATTCAAACAGCCGCTTACCAGAAGTACTGATCCCTGAGAGAGATCAGTCAACACATGCGGCTGTTATCCCTGCCAGGGGCTCTTTAAGGATCAATCAGCTATCCTGGTTCCTCTGTTGTCTAGATCAGTGATCTCCCGGTGTCACAACGGACCATATTAAGATGAGAAAGAAAATCCCATAGCGTAATCCAGTAAATGAACGTTTAATGTAAAGTATAAAAATTGCACTTACAGTGTAAAACAGGTAAAATAGCAGTTGTGTATCGCAATAAGCTCTCACTGCCCGTTGCTGCCGGGACTCTGCGATAGTGAAGTGTATGCGGTGACGTCAGCATGCCGCTTCTCCCTACATTGTTTCGACAAAGCTGTCGTCATCCAGGGGCACGGGCGGCGTGCTGACTCACCGCCATTAATAGCCTGTTTACAACGATGGGATCCACCCTGATCTGAACTCCCGGCGTCCCCGCTGTACCATTCGCCATCTTGAAGATGGGCAAACTGCCCTTATTTGGGTTATATTTAATAATATGGATACGTCAGTCATGTCTACATCCTTCCCCATTCACTGAACACCGGATCGGATAACTAATCCCTGGCTCAAGGAATGTGAATTCAACAGACAAGATGATTAAATAATTCCCTGAATCTGCATGATAGATTTAAATTACCCACAGATGTGAGCCCACTGTACATGACCCCACTAATAAAATATAAATCCATATAAGGGGTATACATTAAATCAATATATTTAAATATCAAGGAAATGAGTAACAAATAAAATTGAAATAAAATAAAATATAATAAAAATAGAAGCAAGGTGTTTATCCACTATCTGTGAGAAACTAGCAAATACTAGCCCCCTGTGGACAATACCAGCATTGCAATCTGTGTATCCTTAAATAATAACACAGAGCACAAACTGTTAGTATAAATTAAAATAAAACACCTAAAATAGAGGATGGAACTGGGAATTTATTGTTATACTACTTGATGTGCATCTAACCAATCCCAGACACTATATGATTAAAAATAAGACTAGGATTGGAATTGAATTAGATAATGCATGTAATAGTCACATGTAAATGACCATTATGTATTAAATTAAACTAACATATCCATCAAACAATAGTTGAGAGATTATGCCTTCTTATTTAATACAAAGTTACATCAGTAAATGGAAGACTATAAATACTGACATAAACGGTGGATATTTAACCACTTTAGTTACACCAAGAGGCTACAGGGTGCAGCTGGGCGGCTAAGTAATATTTGGCGACGTTGGGGAACCCATGCCTATTCTTACTTAAATCTTGATGCCCTTTGTATATTTCTTCCAAATCTGAAATCAAATTTTTTCCAGGTCTAAAATACAGACTAAACTAATATGATTATCATGCTTATCCCTACTTAAATCTTGATGTCCTTTCTGTATTTCTCCCAGATCTGTAAAGTAATCCAACATTACTATGCTTCTTTGTAACTGGTCAATGCTGCTTTCTCTTCTTGTACAAGGTGACAGGCCTTGTACAAGAAGGCCACCCCCATAGTCTTCTGCACACAGCCTGTTCTGTAGTAGGTGGACCTATGTTTTTGTGATGTCCATGTTATTAGAAGGCAAAATTTGGATTCGCAAAGGCATTTGGTGCTCATAAAGCGGAGCACAAAATTAGAATATTCTTTGTGGCTAATAGGAAAAATATTTAAATGAAATACATTGTGCCTAAAATTCAGATTATGTAGGTTCACCACAAACCACAAATCTTTGTAATATCAATGCATTATTATAATATTCAAGCTTTACAAAGTTCATAAAAAACATGAATGATCCCCACATAAGTGAAGTATTTGTTTTTATGTTTTACATAACATAACATGACATTTTAGAAGAATATTTACCTAATGGCATCCTATGAGAGAATGGTTTATGATGCACACATCTTAGCAAGCAGTGTGAACTGTATAAACAGAGCATACTTATGCTTACTTATCATGGCATATGTAACAAAAATGTGAGAGAAGACAGGGTGTCCAAAAATCACTTTTTTTGTAGACACTAAAATCTATGCAATCTACAACCAAAAAGAAAAACATTAGAGTCTCTTAAATTGAGTGCGCATGCGCGGAGTCTCCAAGATGGCCGCTTGAGCCGGAGCTCCGTCACACCTAGCTCTAGCGCCGCTCACAGCACCGCACAGAGGGATCACCGACGAGCCACAACGGGCGATCCAGACCCCCAGTTCACCAGGGAATCCCGCCGCATGAGTGGAAGCCAGGTACGGAGAGATCTCGGGCCGCAATTTGACCGGGTTCAGCCGCCTGGGTGTACCAAGATGGCCGCCGCGGCCCAGCTACACGCTGCAAACATGGAGGGACATGCAGAGCAGAGGCAAGTGTTAGCGCCCGCCACCCTGTCATACACCCCAGCTAGTCAAAGCCTGCTCATGCAACACATGATCCCATCCCCAGCGTCTACTGAATCGCTACTTAGCAGACACTTTGGGGACAATGCCGTCCCTTTAGCCGGGACGCCCTTTTATGCACATCAAGGGGGCCCCTACCTTACATCCCCGACTAATGAAGAAAGTCCCCATCACGATGATCTATTCCAGAAGTTATCTACTTTACTGGAGAGGGGACTTGCCAATACAGCAGCCAAGATTACTGGCGATATAAAAGCTGACTTCCAGAACCTAGGTTCCAGGATGGAAGCCATAGAGAACAAGCTGGATTTAACAGTAGCAACCACTAACCAGAATTCTAGCCACATCCAGACACTTCAAGATAGGCTCGACTCAGCCCTACTGAGAATCGATGAACTCGAAGATAGATCCAGAAGATACAACTTCAGAATCAGGGGTCTCCCTGAAACCTTTACAGAGGTCTCACAAGCGACACAAGAAATAATTAAATCCCTGATCCCTAACATACCGCAACACCGCCTGGAATTGGACAGGGTTCATAGAGCCCTGGGCCCTCCTAGAAAAGATGGTTCCCCCAGGGATGTAATCGCTAAACCTCACTTTTACCAGGTAAAAGAGGAAATAATGAAGCAATCCAGAGCGGCGAAACAGATCTCACATCAAGGTCACCCTATCCAAATTTTTGCTGACCTATCCCCCTCCACGATCCAGAGAAGAAGGGCCCTGAAATCTCTCTTAGGGATCCTGGCCCAGAAGGACATCAAATACTGGTGGACATTCCCATTTGCCGTTAAATTCATTTTCAAGAGTAAACCCTACTCGTTCTCCAACTTCCAAGATGGAGAGAAGACCCTCCTTTCACTGAAGCTGATCTCGCTAGAATCGGATATGGACACATCAAACCCAGCCAACAACTCTACTAAACGGCCACCACCCGCCAGCCCCCTGACGCCCCTGTGGAACAACCCGAAATCGAAGAAAACGAAAGACAATCGCCCGACCTGAGTATTGCCGGCAATTAATTTTATTTTTCTATTTCCTACTCTCTACCTTTGCTCCCAAAGGGAGTACTCGTCAGAGACTTCCTCTTCTTCTGAAAGGGGCAATTGCCCCCCCCCAAATTCTATTGAACAAACTTTCTTCATTTTCAGTCTATTAAGATATTGATCCGATCTCGGGTATCCCCCAATTGATCTTGCTTATAGTCCTGGTTAAGGCCTTAAACAAACCTGTTGGCTCATTATTACCATCTGTTAGAAGACAGAAACCTTATGTTTCTCATTTTGTAGTTTCTATGAGTTGGGCTCATAGTGGCCCCCTAATGTTAGTAGGTTAGTTACTGAACTAAATGTTTCCCCTCAATTATAATAGATAGTAGCTCTAAGATGTTCACCACATTGCCTGCTCTGAGAAGGGGCGGGTGAGGGGTAGTTATCCAGATGCTCATCCCAGGGGACTGGAGGTCCTTCCTTTATGGGACTTTAAACACTCTGTGCTAGTTATTTCTAAATGAACAAAAGTTAGTTGAGCGCCTTGGAGCTGGGTGCTCAGCATGTGCCTCCGCCTATCCCTCAGTCTCTCGAAGATTTGTGGGGTGGGTTGTCTGCCCACAGTGGTGCAGACGCTTTTTGTAAGGTCTGGCCCGGGGGAAGGGTTATTTCCCCAGGGAGCTGACCGTCTTTCTCTGAAGAGGCTGTCTATGGTCTCTTCCTCTATCTTTCCTATCTTGCTCTTTCTGTATCCCCCTTCCCTCTCCCTCCTCCCCTCCCCCTTCTACGTACTAAGATGCTTAACAATTGTGTGTCTCTCAGAATCCATCCAGGTTATCACTGAGGTTCCTAATCAAACTAAACCATCTCACAGAAGATCCATACAGAAGACAACTAGAGGTCCGGCTCACCTAAAGGTAAGTGACGCAGAGATAGACATCACACACTCAACTCCTCTCCATGGCTAATGCACCAAAACCTATACTTAAAATAGCTACCCACAATGCCCAGGGTCTTAATTCTCCAATAAAAAGGAGAAAAATGTTTGACAGTTACAAATCCCTCAAACTTGATGTGGTATTGATTCAAGAAACCCACTTCCCTAAATGGTACAGCCCTGCCTTTTTTACACCATCACTTCCCAGTTTTTTATTTGGCAAAGGCGGAAGACAAATCAAAAGGGGTTGCAATTTTATTTTCAAAATCTTGCAATTTCTCTTGGCAAGCCGAGTACAAAGACCCAGAAGGCAGGTTTCTCTTAGTGAAAGGCCTAATTGAGGGACACGTTTTCTCCTTTATTTCATACTATGCTCCAAATAAAGGGCAACTGAAGTTTTTTCAATCAATGATGTCAACCCTGAGCCCTATGTTGGAGGGGACTCCCATATTTGGAGGTGACTCCAACATGGCGCTTGATCGTGGGCTAGATAAGTCCAACCCAGCCAAACCCATCCTAACTCGCCCCACCAGGGCCAGCCTAAAATTTGCTAGACTACTCCATGCTCAAGGTTTGGCGGACGTTTGACGTGAACAGAACCCAACAACAAGAGATTATACCCATTTCTCTAACCCCCATCAATCCTACGCCAGGATAGATCACATTCTCATCCCCTCACATCATCTTCCACATGTCAATGATGCCCGGATTATAGACACGTCACTCTCGGATCACTCTATTGTGTCAGCATCTCTCGACTCACTCTCACACAGACCCAAACATTTCCAGTGGAGGCTTAATGAGTCAATTTTGTCAGACCCCATTAACGTGATCGAGATTAATAAAGCACTAACCGAATACTTCTCTTTAAATAATGATGGGGAGGTATCCGCAGAAGTACTCTGGGCAGCCCATAAAGTAACCGTCAGAGGTAAACTTATCCAACTCGCATCCAAAATCAAAAGAGAAAGAATGGCTGATATAGTTAGATTGGAAAGAATGTACGCTTCTCTCAGAGCCCAACATAAAAAAGATCCGACCAGAATTAGCATGACACAAATAGACTCAGTCAGACTGCAACTTAACTTAGCCCTGACAACACGAGCTGAAAAATTGATCCGATGGAGCGGAGCTAAATTTTACACCCAGAAGGACAAATTAGGCAAGATGCTGGCCAATAAACTCACCCCCAGGGTGAGGCTAAACACAATCCCTAAGATCAAATTTCATAATCGGACCACGACTTCTGATCCCTCCAAAATCCTTACAGCTTTCAGAGAGTTCTATGACAAGCTTTATAGTGCTGGTCAGCAGGTATCCGCTAGTTCCATCTCACATTTTCTAGACACCCTTCCTATTCCTAAACTCTCTGATGAACACAAAACCATCATGGAGGACCCAATTTCAGTGGAAGAATCCATGGAGGTTATCAAAAATCTAAAGGGGGGAACAGCTCCAGGTCCGGATGGTCTATCGGTCCCCTACTATAAAACCTTCTCAGCGATAGTAGCGCCCTTTATGACAAAAAAAATTTACGAAAAAACCTCCGGTTGCCCCCTAAAACCTGACCTAAACTCAGCATACATTACTGTTATCCCGAAACCCGATAAAAATCCAGAAGAGGTAGCTAACTACAGACCAATATCGTTGATAAATAACGATTTAAAGATCCTCACCAAAATCCTAGCAAACAGACTAAACTCATTCATCAGCTCCTATATACACAAAGACCAAGTGGGATTTATCCCAGGTAGACAGGGCCCTGACCAAACTAGAAGAGCTATTGATATAGTCTCGATCTTACAATCTAACTGGCCAGGAGGACCTAAGCAACAGGGAATGCTACTTTCCCTGGACATACAAAAAGCATTCGACACTGTGTCCTGGCAGTACATCTTTGCCCTGTTAGAGCATTGGGGCTTTGGGAATCAATTTATCGGAACCTTGAAAGCACTATACTCCACGCCCACGGCGCGTATTCAAATTCAAGGACATTACTCCTCCCCGATCCACATAGCAAGGGGAACAAGGCAAGGTTGCCCGCTGTCACCCGTAATCTTTGCATTGGCCAAAGAGACATTGGCGATAGCTATACGAGAGAATCCTGACGTAAAGGGGGTTTCTTGTGGGCCCCAAATGCACAAATGTGGGTTGTTTGCGGATGACTTAATACTCTTTATTACCTCCCCTCTAACCTCCCTACCTAATTTGAATAAAATTCTTTCCTCTTTTGCGACAGTAACAGGTTTGCAGGTTAACTTTGCCAAATCCCAAGCCCTAAACATCTCTCTTAACCCCGAGATGGTCTCCCTACTTAAAATGAATTTTACCTGGAATGAATGCGATATCAAATATTTGGGTATCTCTCTTACTTCTAAATTTGAGTCCCTGTACGCTAAAAACTTCCCTCCCATGTACCACAAGTTAGAGCAAGACCTAAAGCTATGGTCAAAACAACATTTATCTTGGTTGGGAAGAATAAATGCTGTCAAGATGACACTATTGCCTAGATTGCTCTACCTCTTCCGAGCTCTCCCCATCCCACTGAGGAGGGACCATCTCAAGTCACTCCAGAGCAAAATTATACAATTTATTTGGGGGGGATCGGGCTACAGGATCAATCAACAGACTATTTACCACTCTAGAAAATGAGGAGGACTGGGTGTGCCAAACTTGTATAGATATTTCTTAGCATCAAGACTGTCCCAGTTCTCCACTGTGTATACTAAAGGGAGAAAACCAGATTGGATACAAATCGAACGTCAGGCGGTTCCACATCATACCCTGGATTACCTATTGTGGTGTTCACCTAAAAATAGACCCCCTATTTTGGCCCCCACTCTCTCACACTCCTTTGCTTTGTGGGATAAACTGAAATTGAATCCTAACCTTACCTCAGCCATGCAACCCCTCTCACACCTATTCCGTAACCCGAATTTCCCCCCAGGGATAAACATAAAGGCCTTTCAATGGTGGCTGGACAGAGGGCTGTACCGTATAGGCCATTTCTTCACGTCTAGAGGCCCACTTTCTCTGGCTTACTGCGTAAGCAATCTCGACCTTCCTCAGTCTGAGAGATTTCGGTTTCAGCAAATAAGCCACTTCTTGCATAGAATATGGCCCGAAAAGCCTAATCCTCCCAAATTTTCAAATTATGAACTCTGGTGCAGTCAACCCATGGAGCAGAGGGGAGGCATTTCAGTCATCTATGCGTCACTTTCCCAACTTTCCCAACTGACTGATAAATCCCCTTACATGTTAGCCTGGGAGGGAGACTTCCAGTTTCAGTGGAGCTTGGAGACCTGGCAATCTGCTCTAGCCACAGCGTATAAAGGAATCATCAATACATCTCTCATGGAAGCAAATTTAAAAATTATGACTAGATGGTATATGACACCAACACGACTGGCCAAGATTTTTCCAACAGCTGACCCGTTATGCTTCCGGGGATGTCATCTGAGGGTCTGAGGGGCACAATCGCCCATGTGTGGTGGGAATGCCCTAGAATCAGGTCCTTCTGGAGAAAGATATTAACTCTCATTAAAAGAGTCACAGGTTGCGAGATTCCCAGGTCTCCGGAAACCATTTTACTAAATGCTCATATTCCCAAGATATCCAAACACGATCGTATACTAATCCACTATATATTGCTAGGAGCCAAAACTACACTAGCCAAGGCGTGGAAGCACCCAAATGTCTCCACTAAAGCAGCGATCAGGAAAGTATCTTGGATCATGGCCCAGGAAAAGCTTGCCAGTATCATTAACGATTCAACATGTAAATTTGAGATGGTTTGGGAACCCTGGGCTCAGTTCTTGGGTATTTCTCTAGTTCCTGGATTAGCTCACAATCAAAACCTGGATTAAATTAAGCAATTAGTGAACCTCGCTTCCCTTCCCTACCTCCACCCTAACCTAATCCCCGTCTTCCCTCCCTTTCTTCTTTCTGACTACCTCTCCTTTCTTCTAACAGGGTAACGAATTACTATTAATGGTACAACAATGGAGGTCCTCTTAGGAGTGAGTCAGTCCCATCTGGGGTTTCCCCCCTGGGGGGGGATGGGGGTTCCCTCCCTTTGGCACAGCGTGTTCCCTTTTGGGGTGCCGGAGGGAGGGAGCTCCGTGGCACCTTCCCTGCCCCGGATGTGGGGGACTGAAAGAGAGAATTTAGGACCCCAGGCTCTGTTGCTAAGGCGAGTACGGGAGGGAGTGTACCTATAATTAAACTCTGTATGGCAGGTGATATGATTAATTACTTGACAGAATTGTTTACGATTACAGACCTTGCTCAATTTTTGCACTTTCGCTGTGTATTTGTTCAGCCCGCCCATGCTATTGGCCAAAAACTTTTACCTTTTATATTGCTATCGTGATTGTTACTCTGTATTTACCTATTTGAAAATAAAATACTTTGAAAGTAGAGTCTCTTAAATTATTTTAGTAAACTGAACTCATGTTGAAGTTTTATTGCATTTGGACTTCTTCATGGAAAAAGACCATTTAAATTCTCAACATGTGCACTTTGTGTGACCAGTTCTCTTCTACCATTCAAGTTAAGTAGAATTCAAAAACATTTAAGTTCATAGTGAGTTTCCATAAACTGCCATATAACCCCAGGGAAGAGATATCTGAAAAAAGTTCCATCTCAAGGAAATGCACAAGATTATAGATTCAATGGCCTTTTTTGTGGCTCATTATTAAACAGTCTGGTACCAGTCCCAAACATTTTAACCTTTACTGCCTAAATCAATCTACCTCTTCAAAATTCAATTAGGACATTTTTGTTTTAAGAATGTTTGTTTGATTTTCTACATGTTAGTGGGGTTAAATTGATGTTCAATTTTTAACCTCAGTGATATGAAATATACAGGAACAGGATTTATTTAATTTTTCTCAAACAAAGGAATGTCTAATAGTGTATGTGGTTTTGTACAAGAAATTACATTGATTCCAAAAATCTAATGTTAAAAGCAAACAAACTTTCAATGTACTTTTGAATGACATAAATCAAGTCATCGAATGTACTAAGAATTTTTATACAAGTGTTCACACAAATGAAAATATACCAGGGCCAGGTTTAGTCTTTTCAGTCACTGCTTACTAAACCCGAAGATGGTTAAGACTTCTAACTCTAAAGCTGGCAATACACTGATCGAGTTTGCAGAATCTCTGACACTGGGTCAGGCTTACCACTTGCAGAACAGCATGAAGACATTTTGCTTGAGCCATTGCATAGGTTCTGGGACACTTAGTGGCAAACACAATTTCTGAGCAGTCGTAGGATGAGGCTAATGTGGAGAATGAGTGAGAGATGATTGTGCTCTCCCTTTCAGCAAGGTACAGGACTCAGGGCAGTGCCTCCAGCTCCAACGATATGCCCAGTCCTGCATGCTTCCCAGCCACCATCAAATTTGCCTAGTGGCCTGTGAAGGAGGTCTACAATGCCCATACTTGTTTGATTACGTGTCACGTGTCTGTGATCATGTGGACCTTGCAACTGAGCCAAGACAAAGTGACCTTTTGCTGATGACCAGTATCATTAAGGTGCTGTTCCCATCAAGCTCTTTGGTGCATGGTTAAATGTTTACTCATACCATGTGGTACCAAAATAGCAAGTACTTTTACCATGGTTGGTACCCTGCAGGCAGAGGCTGTAGACCGCAATGGTGCTGTTGGATATGTTAAAGAAAGGCCAGTGCTGGCTGTTCAAGTGCTTGTGTACTGTCCTGACACTAGCCAATTTCTGAATAAACCACAATGACTTGGCGCTAACACCCTAAAAAACAAACCCTATAGCTGTTGTGCAAGCATCCAAAAGGATAATCAAAAGTTTGAGAAAGAAGCCATGGGCTTTGAAACATGTACCATGCCAACTGACATGCCCACTTACTCCTCCAGTCCATAATGTGTCTCTTGGAATTCCTCAGCTGTCATATGCTCAGAGGCTCCTATGTCCCATGCAGTTTGGCTTCTCTTTAGCACACAGTGCTATGCAATGTGTAAGATTTGGTTGAGAAGACAGGCTTCCTGCAAAAACAGGATGACAGGCTTGAGTTACTGCTTTATCATGTGAGTGGCCATTTGGCTATTTACTATTTAAATAAAGAGCTTCCTATACTAAACTTGAATCTGCACCCTCCTCTAGTTTTATTTTGTGAGTTGTCATTTGTAAGTTCTCCCAGATCCCAGATGTGGTGTAGGTGTTCAGTGAAGGATGGTGTCAATCCTAGACCTAGGATTTTGGCTATCCTGTAGACATGTGCCATTCGTTTCGTTCCTTATACATTTTTTAATGAATTTCGACAAATTTCTTAATTCGAAAACATCCCAATTAAGTAAAACCCGCTTGACAAATTTTTCCGGACATTTATAAATTCGTATATTCGAAAATTCATAAATTTGTATATTCAAAAATTCGGAAATGTCAAAATCCGAAAAACCCAAAAAGTTTGAAAATCTGAAATAATAACTAACTATTAAATTATAGGTATTGGAATTTCTTTTCAAATTTGGCTGTTAGTGAATGTAACTAATATGAATTTATGCAAAGTTACGAATTATCCAAAATAATGAATGTCGTATCTAAACGAATGGAAAGTAACAAATTAATAATAATAAATAACAATAATAATAATAAAAACTTTTTATTATCATTATTTATTATTAATTTGATCTATTCCATTTGTTTAGATGCGGCATTTCTTATTTCGGAAAATTCGTAACTTCGGATAAATTCGTTACGTTCACTGACAGCCAAATTTGAAAGGAAATTCCAATACCTAAAATTTAATAGTTTGTTATTATTAGTTAGTTAGTTATTATTTTGAATTTTCGGATTTTCGTTTTTTTCAAATTTTCTTTCTTATTTACTTATTTTTGAATTTTCAAATTTACGAATTTACAAATTTACAAATTCTCAAATTTTAGAATTTACGAATTTTCTAATTTACAGACTTATGAATTTACAAATTGCGATAATAATGAATGACCTGAAAAACGAAAAAAAACAAAAAAAACAATGAACAAAAACGAAAAATAAAAATCGGCAGTGCACATGTCTAATATCCTGCATATTTCATTTATTTACATGAACTATTTACCAGTTTTTAAACTACAAATTGTTTACTTTTCAGTGATGCTAACTAATAGTGTGCTAGTGTTACAGTTTGCTATTTTTTTCCGTTCATGTTTTTGGTCAAATGGGTTGTCTTTCTTGACTCTTTAGCACAGACAAATTTTCGGAC
The DNA here is from genome assembly GCA_029206835.1 of Rana muscosa. NCBI lineage: Eukaryota > Metazoa > Chordata > Amphibia > Anura > Ranidae > Rana > Rana muscosa. The sequence continues at coordinate 373,951,620 of CM055116.1, forward strand.
TGACTTTTAACCTTTGGGGAAAATGAGGGTGGCATTGTCTGACACATAGCAAAGATCAGGTTCATTCTGTATCTGAGGTCTGTGCACCAAATTCATTGCCAACTTTTTATTTTAACATAAAGCTATACTTTTAAATTAACCGTTGAAATTTACCATCCAATATGTCACATGTGCTCATCTTACTTGTAGCTTACTCAATGTCTTACTTTTTTTTCTCTTATATTTTAAGGTTTTACCTTCTTGTTTATTGGACAGTTAACTAATTTTTTTCCATAGCCCTCTTTACTATTCAGTGCATCTTATCAATTTATGTGTAACACAGTTAGAAGTACACCTTGTCTGACTCTGCATAGATGTTCTTAAGTGAAGAAAACAGTGAATGGTATTAGTAATTTCAGTAGCAATGGCCCGATAACATCCTGAAGGAATGTTAGTTTCCTATTAGTTAACAAATGAGAACATCAAAACTTATAAAAAGGAGGATGGAATAAAGTTTGCAGATCGGAAATTAGCCAAGGCCTGTATTCTCCTGTGGCTTTTAGAGCAGCTTTGGTCTCTTGCCACAGCTGCTTATTATTTATACGTTCTACCTGTCTTCCATTTTGTGTTAAGAAATGCAGAGATAAAGATCTATTCCTCTAGAAATCACAAGCAAGAATTCAAAGCCAATGTTGAAATACGAGAGGCTTTTCCCCATGCTCTGCAAGAACTAATATAATACCCAACATATGCTGAGGGCATGATTTGTAATGTTGTGACCTCAAATTCAATATATCTGGGAGCACTGATACGTGAAACATATCAAACTAAAACAATTTCCGAGATTGTATTTCTGGCTTGAGAACTGTTGGATGTGTAATAATTCACTATAATATCACTATACTGTTTGCTTTAACTCAATAATCTAATACTGCACCCAGTCATCTCCCAGGAGTAATTTACATAGACCCTGCATACAGTATATTAATAGCTTTCAAATGATGTGTGTAAATATATGTATGTGCCACTGCAGCACAAAATACATTTCACATGGTAATCTTGCTTTTCTAGCAACAGTCAGGGAAACATCATCTAGTACAGTGATGTTCTGGGACTCCTTTGTGGTATAATGTGTCCTAGATGTGTTCAGACAAGTAGATCTGTCCTGGAGTGCTCTGTATAACTTCAGAGAAAAAATATGTGACCACACCACGATGACCTCAAATGCTACTATAAAGAAAATCGCACTCAGTATCTAAGACTATCAAAATGTATACTTTTAGAAACATGTGCCATGTGACTACCACTTATTCCTCTAAGACAGGGTTGCCAAAACTGTAGCCTCCTGATTGCCATAAACTGGCCCCATGCAATGAAAAGGCATTGCATGCAGTATTTTCTCGTTGCAAACTGAGCGTTCTGGCACCTGCCAGTCTTTTACGAGGACTATTGGGTGAAGTGAGTACTTTTTAAACATTTCCACCATTTCTCAGTGTCTAAATTGTCATTACAGTTTAACACTAAATTCACTTTTGGTGCAGACATGCTAATTAATTAGCTACAGTCAGGTCAGGTCCACGGTAGAGGCAAGCGAGGCTCCTGCCTTGGGCTCTGTGGTGGTAGGTCACAGCCAGAGTGGGAGCATCTGCTGCCTCTGTTTCATCTTGGTTTTTTCCTTTAGTGTGAAGAACTTGATCATAAAATAGCAATTAACTGTGGAAAAGTGGTTCTACTGCTGTAATCAGTGTGGTCTGCTGTTGGTGTGACAGCTGGCCCAACGTATTATCAAGAGCACTGACACTGTTCAGGATACACAGAGGACAGTGAACCAGTTGTAAAAATGACAGCAGAAACCTACTGATTACACCAGGAAATTGCACTCTCCCTGTATAATATAAAAGGGGGACGTGAAAGCCAGATTCTGCACTGTGGTTAGGGCATCTCAGAGGTCGGAGAGTCCTCAATATGCTGATCCACCACAGCATCCTTGGTATTCCTAATTGTGTGTTATAGAGTTTGTAAGTTGTAAAAGAAAAAAAAATGTTTTTTTTTGTAAATAAAAGCTCATCACCTTATTACCTTAAAGTGTTACTAAACCCAGGACGCTGCATTCACTATATCTGGTCTCCCACAGTACACAGAACATGGAAATGCAATAGTTTTAGTAAATGTAAACTGCTAAATACCTTTTTTCATCAGCAGTTAGAGCAGTCTTGTGACTTTCATTAGTGGCTGCTTAAAGCTTGTAGGAGGAGTTTTCATTCTGCTCTTACTGTCCTATAAGGCTGCAACATAATTCAGTAAAGGGACAAATAATAATTTTTGCACTTGAGTTACAACCTATTCTAGCTCCCAAATGGAAGACAAATTTTGCAATATGAATAATAAAAACCATGGCTCTGTTTTACAATGCTCATTATGATTGGATCTTGCTGGTCTAACCATGTAGCAACATCTTCCCCAATCTTGCTAGATTTTCCATGGAGTAAAAGATGGTAAACCTATTGTCACTGTTTGTTCTAGTGGCAGAGGTATCAATAGACAGTACCAAAACATTGACTTTCCAATGCTGAATTATTCAAATTATTACTATTATTCATAATATAACCTTCCTTCATAATTAATAAAATCACACGGAGCTCTAAATGTAAATTGGTCCCATATTAGACAAGAACACGTTTTTTTACAACATTCTGAGACAATGCAAAAGTAATTTTTACTTTTAAGGCCTCATGCCCACGGACGTTTTAAAAAACGGCTGTAAAGCTAGTACAGACGCCAGGAAAAAAGCAGCGTTTTTAATTTTTTCCACGTTTTGCATTGAATTCAATGCACGTTTCCCCGCGCTAGCTTTCAGCCGCGTTTTTCTTTCTCTATTCCAAATCAATGGTTCCCTATGGGAGCCAATTGATTTGAATAGAGGTTGCACCAGAAGTCGGACCAAGATGATCCGACTTGCGGGGCAACTCACGTGCGGAGAATCTTGAAGGGGAACCCCGCGAATTTTTTTAAAAATTTTGCGTGAGGTTCCCCCTCAGGATGATACCAGACCCTTCGGTCTGGTATGGATCTTAAGGGGGAACCCCCACACCAAAAAAAATGGCGTAGGGTTCCCCCCAGGATCCATACCAGACCCTTATCTGAGCACGCAGCCCGGCCGGTCAGGAAGGGGGGCGAGTGAGCGCCCCCGCCTCCTGAACCGTACCAGGCCACATGCCCTCAACATGGGGGGTGGGTGCTTTTAAAATTTTGTCTCTAAAAGAAGACAGTTTGTCAAAGGGCTTGAAAATGGATACAGTTTATGGATGCAGAAAACTGTAAAGAGCAGTAGGGGCTCCCTGCAGGTTTAGTGGGGCATATTTGGAAGAGTAGTTGGTGGTTTGATCAAAATTGATGGTCCTTTCAGTCCTCAGAATTACAAAAAGATTATTGATTTGTAGGTATCATGCAGTCAGGGAGATGACTGACTGGACCCAACTACATTCTTCAGCATCCCAATGATACCAAACACATTGCCAAAATCATAAAGAGCTTTCTTTAAATAAAAAAATCATTAATTCTGATTAGGAATACTTAAAGAGGCATAAGCAAATAAGCCAGTCAAAGTCTGCGGTGGATCAATGACAGGTTCTCCCCAAGGCTTAGGACAACCTACCAATTAAGTACATTCAAAAACTGCATGGACGTATACCAAGGAGAATATCTGTTGTGTTAAAGGAAAATTGTAGTCAAACCACATAATAACATCATTTATATTTTATTCTGTTTACTGCAATCTCTTGGAAGGTCATTATTAATAAAAGCTATTCATAGCATTATTTTTGAAAACTTTCACAACATTCTTTCACATACGCCATAGGCTTTTGCACCGTACCATTTATAATTGTAAATAAACCTGACATGACGTGTGTATCTCTTTATAAGTTAATATCATGTTATTATTTTAGTAGCAGTAAGATTATTCATCATGTCAAGGAGCAGCTTACTAAATCATACATTTTTGTTACTTGATATGCACATTATGCTAAAATATGTCTGGCGGCTACATGAGACATAAAGAGGAAAAGTTTTCCAAGTAGCTTGAAAAATGTCTTGATAAATATACTTCAGAAGATTTGTAACCAGAGATCAGGCTCATTTATATTTACATTTTTTTTATACAGCCCATTCCTAATAAGCAGGCAAGATTATAATGCATCCCCCCCCCCCCAAAATTGAACATGTAGCTATTTATTAATGTTAATGTGTTCCAAAGGGGACAGCTAGAACTGTCTGACCAGTCCTATACATCTCTAACTTTACTTTAAATAGCAAAAAACTCCACTGGCAATCGACAGTCTACAATGGGTACATTGTGTAAGTAATAGGAAATATACATTATTGCAATACATATTTGGGATACTGATTACTATTTATTTATATTATTATATACAAGTATCAAATTACTATTTGTCTATAAATAGTACATAAATTAGGAAGATATGTAAATACATTTTTTGTGTTATGATGAATAGTGTTGAGCGAACCCGAACTGTAAAGTTCGGGTCCGTACCGAACTTTAGCTTTTTCCCGAACCCGAACCCGGACTTTGCGCAAAAGTCCGGGTTCGGGTTCGGCAATCTAATTGCACATTTAGAAATGCTTCAGGGGCCAGCCAATCACCTTTTGATTAGCTGGTGTGCCCTTAGAGGCCATCATAGCCATGCCTACTAATGGCATGGCTGTGATTGGTCAGTGCAACATGTGACCCAGCTTCTATATAAGCTAGAGGCACACAGCACACATGTCACTCTGCTTCAGAATAGATAGGGAGAGGATCTAGTCTGCTGCTGCTGCTTTTAGGGAGAGATAGAAAAATAGATGAGGTAGTCCTGATTCTACAATCTGAGGGAAAAGATAGAGAGATAGTGTAGTGTAGGGCCAGGTTCCTGTGTTGGTGCTTTCAGGGAGAGAGAATATTATATAGGAGTCCAGATTCAGAGATTAAAATCAGCAATCTGCATAGGTTTACCTATTTGTGTTGCAGTGCAGTCTTTTTACACTGCCATGAGCCCAGTGTCAGAGAAAATCTAACTTTTAGGGGGAAAAAAAAGGCACTTTATTGTGCTCTTTTCCAAAAGACCCATAGGGCAAAAAAAAAATAAAAAAATTTGCACTTTAATGTACGCTTGCAAAAAGAGCCATTCAGGGGCACAAAAAATAGTTTGCAGTGTGTTATACATATTTGGAGGTGTGTGAAATAAACAATTTCTATACAGTTTTCTCCTACTGTACTATACTAAAAAAACAACATTTTTTTTGAATAGCATTTTCTGCAGTTCTGTAGCTGTGCGATTCAGCGGTTACGTACTGTGGGTGTGTTCTGCTCTTCCAAAAAACGCAGTTTAGGGGCACAAAAAATAGTTTGCAGTGTGTTATACATATTTGGAGGTGTGTGAAAAAAACTATTTCTATATAGTTTTCTCCTACTGTGCTATACTAAAAAAACAAAATTTTTTTTGAATAGCATTTTCTGCAGTTCTGTAGCTGTGCGATTCAGCGGTTACGTACTGTGGGTGTGTTCTGCTCTTCCAAAAAACGCCGTTTAGGGGCACAAAAAATAGTTTGCAGTGTGTTATACATATTTGGAGGTGTGTGAAAAAAACAATTTCTATATAGTTTTCTCCTACTGTGCTATACTAAAAAAAAAACATTTTTTTTGAATAGCATTTTCTGCAGTTCTGTAGCTGTGCGATTCAGCGGTTACGTACTGTGGGTGTGTTCTGCTCTTCCAAAAAACGCCGTTTAGGGGCACAAAAAATAGTTCGCAGTGTGTTATACATATTTGGAGGTGTGTGAAATAAACAATTTCTATATAGTTTTCTCCTACTGTGCTATACTAAAAAAACAACATTTTTTTTGAATAGCATTTTCTTCAGTTCTGTAGCTGTGCGATTCAGCGGTTACGTACTGTGGGTGTGTTCTGCTCTTCCAAAAACACCCATTTAGGGCAAGATCCTAAATTTGGAAAATATGAGAAGGTCAAAGGGACGTGGTGGCCCCGGTCGTGGTGCTGCTGGTGGAGCTCCTGTTGCAGGGAGAGGACGTGGTGGATCTGTGCCAGATACACGCACAAGTGAAACACCTTCCTCAGGTGCGAGTAGGCGACCGAGCCTGCGGCAGTATTTTGTCATGCCTAATGAGGCTGTACGAATGTTTAGGCCAGGACAAGTACAGGCGATAGTAGATTGGGTTGCTGACAGTGCCTCGGGTTCCTTCACATTGTCTCCCACCCACTCTTCTGATGAAAGAACAGAGTTGGCACTAGTGATGAGCCGAACACCCCCGGGTTCGGTTCGCACCAGAACCCGCGAACGGACCGAAAGTTCGAACGAACATTAGAACCCTATTAAATACAATGGATGCGAACGTTCGAATTCTAAAGTGCTAATTATAAAAACTATTATGCATGTTATTGTCCTAAAAAGGGTTTGGGAACCCGGGTTCTGCACCAGGGGACATGTATCAATGCAAAAATAAGTTTTAAAAACGGTCGTTTTCCGGGAGCAGTCATTTTAATGATGCATAAAGTGAAAAAAAAAAGGTCAAATATTCCTTTAAATATCGTACCTGGGGGGTGTCTAAAGTATGCCTGTGAAGTGCCACGTGTTTCCCGTGTTTAGAACTGTCCCTGCACAAAATGACACTTCTAAAGGAAAAAAAAGCCATTTAAAACTGCTTGCGGCTTTAATGTAATGTCTGGTCCCGGTAATATGGATGAAAATCTTTAAGAAAAATGGCATAGCTACCCCATGACCCCCCCCCTACCCCAGCCCATTACCAGCCCCTTTGGGTCTTGTATGGATATTAAGGGGAACCCCGCACATAAAATAAAAAAGGCCCTATATACTCAGAACAGCCGTATACAGGCGGTGCATACAAGACAGGGACTGTAGGTTTGTTCTTATGTAGAATCTGTTTGTAATTTTGAACAGGTACATTGTTGAAGTGTAGCTCCAGACCAAAAATCTATTTTTAAACTTTTTGGAAAACATAGGTAAGGGTTATCACCCCTGTAACATTTGTTTTGCTGTCTGTGCCCCTGTTCAGAACATTTCACCTCACTTTCCGTCCTAATGACAACTGTTTTTGAAATGTGGTGTTTTTCTTGAAACAAGGATTGCTGATAAAGCATCAGTACAGAGGAGACACCTTTCTCCCATATTTATTCTTACAGGAGAGAATTTTCCTTCCTAGTGGTAGATTTCCTCTCACTTCCTGTTGTCTTCTTGCGTTTGCAAGTAGGAGTCGTTTGTAAGTTGGATGTTTGAAAGTAGGGACCTGCCGTATATACTCTGCAGAAATAGGCCCCTTAGTTGTTGGTGTTGGCACAACACTGTAAGCACTCACAGTTACTCTTGGTTGGTGCTGGAACGCCCTGCTGTCAACTATTATATCAGGAATTTTAATTACATATAATTGTTGAACAGTGGTAGTAAAAATTGGGCCTTTGATGGTGGTGCTGGTGCCACAACACTGTAAGCCCTGACAGTTACTCTTGGTGGGTGCAGCAATGGGCCCTGCTGTGAATTATTAGATCAAGAATTGTAATTACATGCCCCTGTTGAACAGGGGCTGAAAAATTGGGCCTTAGGCACTGGTGGCACAACACTGCAACCCTTCACAGATACTGTACTTGGAGCACAGCAATGAGCCCTGTTGCAAAGTATTGCTTCAAAAATTGTAATGACACGCCCCTGTTAAACAGGGGCTGAAAAATTGGGCCTTAGGCACTGGTGGCACAACACTGCAACTCCTCACAGATACTGTACTTGGAGCACAGCAATGAGCCCTGTTGCAAAGTATTGCTTCAAAAATTGTAATTACACGCCCCTGTTAAACAGGGGCTGAAAAATTGGGCGTTAGGCACTGGTGGCGGCACCCATAAACAAAAATGATCTTCCAAGCTATCATCATCAATCGTATCATTGAGGACTCGGAGGAGGAGGATAGCCAGTCAACATAACAGCACAGGCACTCAGCATCAGCATCAGTCTTGAAGGGATGTGACATTTTAAAATCAATTAGTCTGTTATATCAGCATCAGGTGTGTGGTAGCTGGTGGTGATCCAAGACTGGTTCATCTTGATGAAAGTCAGTCGATCAACCGAGTCGGTGGACAGGCGCACCCTGTGATCCGTGACAAATCCTCCAGCAGCACTGAATGTGCGTTCCGAAAGAACGCTGGATGCAGGACAGGCCAGTAGCTCAATTGCATACTGTGCAAGCTCTGGCCAGTGATCCATCCTCAAGACCCAGTAAGCCAGAGGATTTTCGGTGGGGAAGGTGTCCAAGTCTGACCTTGCCCCTAGATATTCCTGCACCATGTTTATCAGACGCTGGCGATGGTTGCTGGAACCGATCATACTTTGGGGCTGCGGACTAAAGAATTGTCTGAACGCATCGGTCAGACGGCCACCTTCCCCACCGCTCCTTCTTTGACTGGCCGAAGCCTCAGCAACTCGTTGTCCAGGACCAGGAGTTTGCAACCTCCCAGTCTCTGGGAACGCGTTGCACAGACCTTTCTGCAAGGCCTCCCGGAGTTGTCTCATCCTCTGCTCCCTCTGCGACGGTAACATAAGGTCCGCAACCTTACCCTTGTACCGTGGATCAAGGAGAGTGGCCAGCCAGTAATGGTCCCTCTCCTTGATCCGAAGAATACGAGGATCCTTCCGCAGACTTTGCAGGATCAGGGAGGCCATGCAGCGTAGGTTTGCTGAGGCATTCGCTCCGGAGTCCTCTGGGTCACTAAGGACGACATGATCCGCAGCCACCTCCTCCCAGCCACGTACAAGTCCACTGGTTTCTTGGGACTGTAAATCATCCCTAAAAGACTGCTGCTGATGATGCTGAGTGCCAGCCTCCACCTCCATGCTGACACAATCCTCCTCCTCCTCCTCCTCCTCCTCCTCCTCCTCTTCCTGTGCGATGGGTGGGACAGAAGGAACACTGTCTGGGTAAAGGGGGCCTTGAGAGGCAAGGAAGTCCTCCTCTTCCTGCCTCTGTTCTGCCTCAAGTGCCCTGTCCATTATTCCACGCAGCGTGTGCTCCAACAGGTGGACAAGAGGTACAGTGTCACTGATGCATGCACTGTCACTGCTCACCATCCTCGTGGCCTCCTCAAATGGTGCCAGGACAGTGCATGCATCCCTGATCATGCCCCACTGGCGTGGAGAAAAAAAACCAAGCTCCCCTGACCCTGTCCTGGTGCCGTAGTCGCACAGGTACTCATTGATGGCCCTCTGCTGCGTGTGCAGCCGCTGCAGCATGGCCAACGTTGAGTTCCACCTGGTGGGCATGTCACATATAAGGCGGTTCTTGGGCAGGTTCAACTCCTTTTGCAGCTCAGCCAGGCGAGCACTGGCATTATAAGATCTGCGGAAATGCACACAGACTTTCCTGGCCTGCCTCAGGACATCCTGTAAGCCCGGGTACCTGCCCAAGAAGCGCTGCACCACCAGGTTAAGGACGTGAGCCACACAGGGCACATGGGTCAGTTGTCCCTGTCGGAGGGCGGAGAGGAGGTTGGTGCCATTGTCGCAAACCACCATTCCTGGCTTAAGCTGGCGTGGCGTCAACCACCTCTCGGCCTGGCCCTGCAGAGCAGACAGGACCTCTGCCCCAGTGTGGCTTCTGTCCCCCAAACACACCAGCGCAAGCACGGCATGGCATCTTTTTGCCTGCGTACTTGCGTAGCCCCGTGAACGGCTACGGAGCACCGCTGGTTCATAGGACAAACCACAGGAAGAGGCCATGGAGGAAGAAGAAGAGGAGGGGGTGGAGGAGAGAGGTGTGTCACAACCAGTAGTAGCATTTTGGAGGCGTGGCGGTGGGACAACCTCCAACACTACTGCACCTTGTCCTGAATCCTTCCCAGCTGCCAAAAGAGTGACCCAATGGGCCGTGAAAGAAAGGTAACGTCCCTGTCCATGCCTGCTGGACCATGAGTCAGCGGTAATATGCACCTTACCGCTGACCGCCCTGTCCAGCGAGGCCAAGACATTGCCTTCCACATGCCGGTAGAGAGCCGGAATAGCCTTCCGTGAGAAAAAGTGGCGTTTGGGAACCTGCCACTGAGGAACCGCACATTGCACAAACTCACGGAAGGGGGCCGAGTCTACCAACTGAAAAGGCAGCAGTTGAAGCGCTAGCAATTTAGCCAAGCTAGCATTCAACCGCTGGGCATGTGGATGGCTGGGAGTGAACTTCTTTCGACGGTCCAGCAGCTGGGGCAGGGAAATTTGCCTGCTAGAATCGGACGTCGGTGTACTGCTAGCAGAGTGGGCGCAAGTACTTGGCTGTGACACACCTAATTCTACACCTTCATTCCTCTCAGTGCATGTTTCAGAGAGGACTGAAGTTATAGTGGGGTTGGAGATCCCAGCTGATGCGGTGCAAGGAGAGGTCCGCTTGGTTCTTTGGTGTGGGTCTTTGAGGTAGGCTTGCCAACGAGCTGCATGGCAGGTCAACATATGTCTGGTCAGGCATGTGGTACCCAAGCGGCTGATGTTTTGGCCACGCGATATACGCTTGAGACATATGTTGCAAACAGCAGCTGTGCGATCTGATGCACTAGCCTCAAAAAAGGCCCACACCAAAGAACTTTTTGAATGACGGGCAGAGGCAGCGCCCTGCACAGGCGGAGCTCTGCGGTGTGATTCCGTCGGTGTACTGCCCTTACGCTGGCCACCAAAGGGCATCCTGCCTCGTTGGAGATGTGCCTCCTCCTCATCCTCCTCCTCCTCCTCTCTCCTATTAGGCACCCACGTGGAGTCATTGACCTCATCATCCCCTCCCTCCTCATCACTGGAGCCAATCTGGCAGTATGCTGCAGCTGCTGGAACATGACTGCCAGATTGGTGTCCTTCTTGAGCATCCCCTCTGTCTGCTCTCACGCTACTGCCTTCCTCTAGCTGGGTTTCATCATCAGACCCTTCGAAACGCTGGGCATCCTCCTGGAGCATGTACCCAACACTGTGCTGAAACAGTTCGGGGGACTCCTCAGGAGGAGGACATGGTGGGTCTAGGGAAGGAGTGACTGATGATTTGTCTGACATTGATACCAGGGAAGACGACGCTTTGGCAGCTGCTTTTCCAGTACCCTGAGCCTGGGTGAGAGAGGATGAGGAGGAGGAGGAGGGCTTGGTCATCCACTCTACCAAGTCTTCGGCATGATGTGGCTCAACATGTCCAGCTGCCGAAAAGAAGGACAAGCGTGTCCCATGGCCATGTGCTGATGACAATGCACCGCGTCCACGACCAGCACTGTTGCCCCCAGACACAGAGCCTGCTTGCCCTCTTTTATTGCCTCCTGACTGTCTGCCTCTCCTTGTTTGCCTTCCAGACATTCTAATAGATGGCCTGCAGGGAGATGGGAAAAAAGCAATAAGGGCTACCTTCAGGTGTCCTTCTCTGTCCCTTGAAACAAGGACTTTCACAGTGAAAGAAACTGACACTGTCCCTACCTAGAGTTTTCTGTCCCTAGAATAAATGTTTTTTTTTATCACAATATAGCACAAGGACAATTCACTCAATGTCTCTCCAGGTCCCTGGAAACAAGGACTTGCAGAGTGAAAGAAACTGACACTGTCCCTACCTAGAGTTTTCTGTCCCTAGAATAAATGTTTTTTTTAAGCACAATATAGCACAAGGACAATTAACTCACTGTCCTTACAGGTCCCTGGAAACAAGGACTTGCAGAGTGAAAAAAAAAAAACACTCTCCCTACCTACAGTTTTCTGTCCCTAGAAAAAATGTTTTTTTTAAGCACAATATAGCACAAGGACAATTAACTCACTGTCCTTACAGGTCCCTGGAAACAAGGACTTGCAGAGTGAAAGAAAAAAAACACTCTCCCTACCTACAGTTTTCTGTCCCTAGAAAAAATGTTTTTTTTAATCACAATATAGCACAAGGAAAATTAACTCACTGTCCTTACAGGTCCCTGGAAACAAGGACTTGCAGAGTGAAAGAAAAAAAACACTCTCCCTACCTACAGTTTTCTGTCCCTAGAAAAAATGTTTTTTTTAATCACAATATAGCACAAGGAAAATTAACTCACTGTCCTTACAGGTCCCTGGAAACAAGGACTTGCAGAGTGAAAGAAACTGACACTGTCCCTACCTAGAGTTTTCTGTCCCTAGAATAAATGTTTTTTTTAAGCACAATATAGCACAAGGACAATTAACTCACTGTCCTTACAGGTCCCTGGAAACAAGGACTTGCAGAGTGAAAGAAAAAAAACACTCTCCCTACCTACAGTTTTCTGTCCCTAGAAAAAATGTTTTTTTTAATCACAATATAGCACAAGGAAAATTAACTCACTGTCCTTACAGGTCCCTGGAAACAAGGACTTGCAGAGTGAAAGAAACTGACACTGTCCCTACCTAGAGTTTTCTGTCCCTAGAATAAATGTTTTTTTTAAGCACAATATAGCACAAGGACAATTAACTCACTGTCCTTACAGGTCCCTGGAAACAAGGACTTGCAGAGTGAAAAAAAAAAACACTCTCCCTACCTAGAGTTTTCTGTCCCTAGAAAAAATGTTTTTTTTTAAGCACAATATAGCACAAGGACAATTAACTCACTGTCCTTACAGGTCCCTGGAAACAAGGACTTGCAGAGTGAAAGAAAGTGACACTGTCCCTACCTAGAGTTTTCTGTCCCTAGAATAAATGTTTTTTTTAATCACAATATAGCACAAGGAAAATTAACTCACTGTCCTTACAGGTCCCTGGAAACAAGGACTTGCAGAGTGAAAGAAACTGACACTGTCCCTACCTAGAGTTTTCTGTCCCTAGAATAAATGTTTTTTTTAATCACAATATAGCACAAGGAAAATTAACTCACTGTCCTTACAGGTCCCTGGAAACAAGGACTTGCAGAGTGAAAGAAACTGACACTGTCCCTACCTAGAGTTTTCTGTCCCTAGAATAAATGTTTTTTTTAATCACAATATAGCACAAGGAAAATTAACTCACTGTCCTTACAGGTCCCTGGAAACAAGGACTTGCAGAGTGAAAGAAACTGACACTGTCCCTACCTAGAGTTTTCTGTCCCTAGAATAAATGTTTTTTTTAATCACAATATAGCACAAGGAAAATTAACTCACTGTCCTTACAGGTCCCTGGAAACAAGGACTTGCAGAGTGAAAGAAACTGACACTGTCCCTACCTAGAGTTTTCTGTCCCTAGAATAAATGTTTTTTTTAAGCACAATATAGCACAAGGACAATTAACTCACTGTCCTTACAGGTCCCTGGAAACAAGGACTTGCAGAGTGAAAGAAAAAAAACACTCTCCCTACCTACAGTTTTCTGTCCCTAGAAAAAATGTTTTTTTTAATCACAATATAGCACAAGGAAAATTAACTCACTGTCCTTACAGGTCCCTGGAAACAAGGACTTGCAGAGTGAAAGAAACTGACACTGTCCCTACCTAGAGTTTTCTGTCCCTAGAATAAATGTTTTTTTTAATCACAATATAGCACAAGGACAATTAACTCACTGTCCTTACAGGTCCCTGGAAACAAGGACTTGCAGAGTGAAAGAAACTGACACTGTCCCTACCTAGAGTTTTCTGTCCCTAGAATAAATGTTTTTTTTAAGCACAATATAGCACAAGGACAATTAACTCACTGTCCTTACAGGTCCCTGGAAACAAGGACTTGCAGAGTGAAAGAAAAAAAACACTCTCCCTACCTACAGTTTTCTGTCCCTAGAAAAAATGTTTTTTTTAATCACAATATAGCACAAGGAAAATTAACTCACTGTCCTTACAGGTCCCTGGAAACAAGGACTTGCAGAGTGAAAGAAACTGACACTGTCCCTACCTAGAGTTTTCTGTCCCTAGAATAAATGTTTTTTTTAATCACAATATAGCACAAGGACAATTAACTCACTGTCCTTACAGGTCCCTGGAAACAAGGACTTGCAGAGTGAAAGAAACTGACACTGTCCCTACCTAGAGTTTTCTGTCCCTAGAATAAATGTTTTTTTTAAGCACAATATAGCACAAGGACAATTAACTCACTGTCCTTACAGGTCCCTGGAAACAAGGACTTGCAGAGTGAAAGAAAAAAAACACTCTCCCTACCTACAGTTTTCTGTCCCTAGAAAAAATGTTTTTTTTAATCACAATATAGCACAAGGAAAATTAACTCACTGTCCTTACAGGTCCCTGGAAACAAGGACTTGCAGAGTGAAAGAAACTGACACTGTCCCTACCTAGAGTTTTCTGTCCCTAGAATAAATGTTTTTTTTAAGCACAATATAGCACAAGGACAATTAACTCACTGTCCTTACAGGTCCCTGGAAACAAGGACTTGCAGAGTGAAAAAAAAAAAACACTCTCCCTACCTAGAGTTTTCTGTCCCTAGAAAAAATGTTTTTTTTAAGCACAATATAGCACAAGGACAATTAACTCACTGTCCTTACAGGTCCCTGGAAACAAGGACTTGCAGAGTGAAAGAAACTGACACTGTCCCTACCTAGAGTTTTCTGTCCCTAGAATAAATGTTTTTTTTAATCACAATATAGCACAAGGAAAATTAACTCACTGTCCTTACAGGTCCCTGGAAACAAGGACTTGCAGAGTGAAAGAAACTGACACTGTCCCTACCTAGAGTTTTCTGTCCCTAGAATAAATGTTTTTTTTAATCACAATATAGCACAAGGAAAATTAACTCACTGTCCTTACAGGTCCCTGGAAACAAGGACTTGCAGAGTGAAAGAAACTGACACTGTCCCTACCTAGAGTTTTCTGTCCCTAGAATAAATGTTTTTTTTAATCACAATATAGCACAAGGAAAATTAACTCACTGTCCTTACAGGTCCCTGGAAACAAGGACTTGCAGAGTGAAAGAAACTGACACTGTCCCTACCTAGAGTTTTCTGTCCCTAGAATAAATGTTTTTTTTAATCACAATATAGCACAAGGAAAATTAACTCACTGTCCTTACAGGTCCCTGGAAACAAGGACTTGCAGAGTGAAAGAAACTGACACTGTCCCTACCTAGAGTTTTCTGTCCCTAGAATAAATGTTTTTTTTAAGCACAATATAGCACAAGGACAATTAACTCACTGTCCTTACAGGTCCCTGGAAACAAGGACTTGCAGAGTGAAAGAAAAAAAACACTCTCCCTACCTACAGTTTTCTGTCCCTAGAAAAAATGTTTTTTTTAATCACAATATAGCACAAGGAAAATTAACTCACTGTCCTTACAGGTCCCTGGAAACAAGGACTTGCAGAGTGAAAGAAACTGACACTGTCCCTACCTAGAGTTTTCTGTCCCTAGAATAAATGTTTTTTTTAATCACAATATAGCACAAGGACAATTAACTCACTGTCCTTACAGGTCCCTGGAAACAAGGACTTGCAGAGTGAAAGAAACTGACACTGTCCCTACCTAGAGTTTTCTGTCCCTAGAATAAATGTTTTTTTTAAGCACAATATAGCACAAGGACAATTAACTCACTGTCCTTACAGGTCCCTGGAAACAAGGACTTGCAGAGTGAAAGAAAAAAAACACTCTCCCTACCTACAGTTTTCTGTCCCTAGAAAAAATGTTTTTTTTAATCACAATATAGCACAAGGAAAATTAACTCACTGTCCTTACAGGTCCCTGGAAACAAGGACTTGCAGAGTGAAAGAAACTGACACTGTCCCTACCTAGAGTTTTCTGTCCCTAGAATAAATGTTTTTTTTAATCACAATATAGCACAAGGACAATTAACTCACTGTCCTTACAGGTCCCTGGAAACAAGGACTTGCAGAGTGAAAGAAACTGACACTGTCCCTACCTAGAGTTTTCTGTCCCTAGAATAAATGTTTTTTTTAAGCACAATATAGCACAAGGACAATTAACTCACTGTCCTTACAGGTCCCTGGAAACAAGGACTTGCAGAGTGAAAGAAAAAAAACACTCTCCCTACCTACAGTTTTCTGTCCCTAGAAAAAATGTTTTTTTTAATCACAATATAGCACAAGGAAAATTAACTCACTGTCCTTACAGGTCCCTGGAAACAAGGACTTGCAGAGTGAAAGAAACTGACACTGTCCCTACCTAGAGTTTTCTGTCCCTAGAATAAATGTTTTTTTTAATCACAATATAGCACAAGGACAATTAACTCACTGTCCTTACAGGTCCCTGGAAACAAGGACTTGCAGAGTGAAAGAAACTGACACTGTCCCTACCTAGAGTTTTCTGTCCCTAGAATAAATGTTTTTTTTAAGCACAATATAGCACAAGGACAATTAACTCACTGTCCTTACAGGTCCCTGGAAACAAGGACTTGCAGAGTGAAAGAAAAAAAACACTCTCCCTACCTACAGTTTTCTGTCCCTAGAAAAAATGTTTTTTTTAATCACAATATAGCACAAGGAAAATTAACTCACTGTCCTTACAGGTCCCTGGAAACAAGGACTTGCAGAGTGAAAGAAACTGACACTGTCCCTACCTAGAGTTTTCTGTCCCTAGAATAAATGTTTTTTTTAATCACAATATAGCACAAGGACAATTAACTCACTGTCCTTACAGGTCCCTGGAAACAAGGACTTGCAGAGTGAAAGAAACTGACACTGTCCCTACCTAGAGTTTTCTGTCCCTAGAATAAATGTTTTTTTTAAGCACAATATAGCACAAGGACAATTAACTCACTGTCCTTACAGGTCCCTGGAAACAAGGACTTGCAGAGTGAAAGAAACTGACACTGTCCCTACCTAGAGTTTTCTGTCCCTAGAATAAATGTTTTTTTTAAGCACACTATAGCAGAAGCACAAAACACACTGACACTCTCCCTACCTATCCTTCTCTTTCCCTAAACTAAAGGAATCCAGGTTAAGCAAGAAAGAAATAACAGTCACTGTCCCTGCCTATGCTACTCTATCCCTGCTCCGGAACACACTACACTAGGCCGCCGTGCTGGCGGCCTTTTATAGTGTGGGGCGTGTACTAAACACCCTCAGCAATAATTGGCCACAGGCATCCTGCCTGTGGCCAATCATTGCTCTCCTCGCTGCCGGCGCTGTGATTGGCCAAGCATGCGGGGTCACAGTGCATGCTTGGCCAATCACAGCGCCTGGATGACACTGCGATGGCGTAGTGCATTGTGGGCCGTTCGCGTCACTCGAATTTGGCGCGAACGGCCCAAATCGTTCGATCTTCGTCGAACGATCGAACAGCCAATGTTCGAGTCGAACGTATGTTCGACTCGAACACGAAGCTCATCCCTAGTTGGCACCTGAAACCCATGTCCATCAGTCTTTCACCTCACCCCCTTGCAAATCAGCCAAGCAGTCTGAGCCCCAAATCATGCAGCAATCTCTTCTGCTTTTCGATGACTCTGTTAGCAGGGTTTCCCAGGGCCATCCACCTAGCCCTGCCCCAGAAGTGGAAGAGATTGAGTGCACCGATGCCCAACCACTTATGTTTCATGATGAGTACATGGGAGGACCATCGCAGTACGTCTCGGATGATGACGAAACACAGGTGCCAACTGCTGCTGCTTTCGCAATTGTGCAGACAGACAAGGAGGGCAGGGGTGAAGACTTGGTGGAAGATGATGTGGAGGATGATGAGGTCCTCGACCCCACATGGAATGAACGTTATGCAGGTGACCAGTGTAGTTTGGAGGAAGAGGCGGTGGTCGCACAGAGCCACCAGCACAGCAGAAGAGGGAGCAGGGTGCAAAAGCGGAGCGTCTGTCAGCTAGACAGTATGTCTGCTACTGCCCAACGCAGCAAGGGACCGAGCACACCAAAGCCAGGTCCAAGGAGTTCCCTAGCGTGGCAGTTCTTCACACAATGTGCTGATGACAAGACACGAGTGGTTTGCAGGCTGTGCAATCAGAGGCTGAAGCGAGGCATAAACGTTCTCAACCTGAGCACAACCTGCATGACCAGGCATCTAAGTGCAAAGCACGAGCTGCAGTGGAGTAGACACCTCAAAAACCAAGAAAGGTCTCTGGCTCCTCCTGCTTCCTCTTCTGCTGCAGTCTCGGCCTCTTCATCCACCTCTGTAGTGACAGTGGCACCTGCCACCCCGCAAACAGAGGATCTGCCAGCAACACTACCACCTGGGTCACCAACCATCTCCACAATGTCCCATGGAAGCGTTCAGCTCTCTATCTCCCAAACATTGGAGCGGAAGAGGAAGTATCCCCCTAGCCACCCGCGATCCCTGGCCCTGAATGCCAGCATTTCAAAACTCCTGGCCTTTGAAATGCTGTCATTCCGTCTGGTGGAGACACAGAGTTTTAAAAGCCTGATGGCATTGGCTGTCCCACAGTACGTCGTGCCCAGCCGCCACAATTTTTCCAGGCGAGCCATCCCTTCCCTGCACAACCAAGTGGGGGACAAAATCAGGTGTGCACTGCGCAACGCCATCTGTGGCAAGGTCCACCTAACTACGGATGCGTGGACCAGTAAGCACGGTCAGGGACGTTATATCTCCCTAACAGCACCACCGAGGATTGCAGGGCGCTTCAGTTTGCCTCCTGTTGCTAACTCCTCCTACTCCGCTTCCTCATCCTCTACCGCCTCCTCATCCGGTCAGCGTAACACCTTCACCACCAACTTCAGCATAGCCAGGGGTAAACGACAGCAGGCAGTTTTAAAACGTTCCTGTTTGGGGGGAGTGGTTGCTGTCAGTGAGCCTCAAGCCCGGCCTGGTGGTGTGCGATAATGGGCGAAATCTCGTAGCAGCTCTGGGCCTAGCCGGTTTAACGCACATCCCTTGCCTGGCGCATGTGCTGAACTTGGTGGTCCAGAGGTTCCTTAAAAATTACCCCAATATGCCAGAGCTGCTGCAGAAAGTGCGGGCTGTGTGTGCGCACTTTCGGCGTTCTCACCCTGCTGCTGCTCGCCTGTCAGCGCTGCAGCGTAACTTCGGCCTTCCCGCTCACCGCCTCATATGTGACGTGCCCACAAGGTGGAACTCCACCTTGCACATGCTGGCCAGACTGTGCGAGCAGCAGCAGGCGATAGTGGAGTTTCAGCTGCAGCAATCACGCGTGAGTCGCTCTGCGGAACAGCACCACTTCACCACCAATAACTGGGCCTCCATGCGAGACCTGTGTGCCTTGTTGCGCTGTTTCGAGTACTCCACCAACATGTCCAGTGCCAATGACGCCGTTCTTAGCGTTACTATCCCAGTTCTATGCCTCCTTGAAAAAACGCTTCGGGTGATGATGGAAGAGGATGTGGCACAGGAGGATGAGGAGGAGGAGGAGGAAGCGGGATCATTTCAAAGGCTTTCAGGGCAGTCTTTCACAAGTGGCTACGAGGGTGGGTTCCTGCACCAACAAACGCCAGGTACACAATTGTCCGGCAGAAAGGGCACAGTTCTGGAGGATGACGAGGTGGAGGAGGAGATGGAGGAGGAGGAGGAGGAGGAGGAGCCATTTTCACAGCAGGGTGGCACCCAGACCAGCTCGTGGCCATCACTGGTGCGTGGCTGGGGGGATACAGAGGACACAGACGATACACCTCCCACAGAGGACAGCTTTTCTTTGCCTCTGGGCAGCCTGGCACACATGAGCGATTGCATGCTGCAGTGTTTCCGCAATGACCGCCGAGTTGCCCACATTTTAACTGGTGCTGATTACTGGGTGGCCACCCTGCTGGATCCCCGTTACAAGGACAACGTACCGTCCTTAATTCCCTCACTGGAGCGGGATCATAAGATGCGCGAGTACAAGCGCACGCTGATAGACGCGCTGCTGGTGGCATTCCCACCTGACAGCGGGCGTACGGTGGAAGCACAAGGCGAAGGCAGAGGAGGAGGAAGAGGTCGCCAACGCAGCCGGGGCATCGGCAGCACCTCAGAAGGCAGGGTTAGCATGGCTGAAATGTGGAAAAGCTTTGTCAGCACGCCACAACAACCAGCACCACCAGCTGAGATGGAACGTCTTAGCAGGAGGCAGCATTTCACCAACATGGTTGAGCAGTATGTGTCCACAGGCCTACACGTACTGGATGACGGGTCTGCCCCCTTTAACTTCTGGGTCTCCAAATTGGGCACATGGCCTGAGCTTGCCCTTTATGCCTTGGAGGTGCTGGCCTGCCCTGCAGCTAGTGTATTATCTGAACGTGTATTTAGCACGGCAGGGGGCGTTATCACAGACAAGCGCAGCCGCCTGTCCAGAGCCAATGTGGACAAGCTCACGTTCATTAAAATGAACCAGGCATGGATCCCACAGGACTTGTCCGTACCTTGTGCAGAATAGACATGTATACCGGTGTTGTGACAAAAACTGTCCGGCCATCGGATTGTGTCCGGCCCATACTGCGAAGGAGCAGCGCTTGTGCAGTACAGAGGACAAGGAGATTCACAAAATCTACGAAGATGAACGGCGCCTGCGCTGTGAGTGCAGGTTCAAGCCCCACCATCCAAGTGGACATACGGTAGCACATAGTAACAGGGCCCTTCACGGGCTCGGTTCAATTGCCACGCTTCGGGCACGGCCTCACTTGGCTCGGCTTGAACCACGGATGGTGTGGCCTTCACCTGAACTCACCACGCAGGCGCCGTTTGTCTTGGGAGATTTTAGAAAACCCCTTGTCCTACATACTGAGCAAGCGCAGTACAGAGTGGACACTATTTGACGGGGGACAGAATTCGACACATCACCGGCCTTACCCAGCCATTGTTGTATTTTTGAATCAGTGTTGGCTACCTCGTCCTCCTCCACCGCCGCTTCCACCTACACAGCCACATCCACTGCCACCTCAACCTCCTACTCCATATGGACCTCGTCCTCCTAGGTCAAGATTATTATTTTTTTAAATTTTTTTTTTGTATGTTATTTTAAGTTATTTCCCTATCCACATTTGTTTGCAGAGCACTTGCATTGCTCTTAACAACATTTTGCTGCCATTTGCAGCCCTCTAGCCCTTTCCATTACTTTTTTAGAGCCTTTTTAGTCCTTAGAAGTCCGGGTCCCCATTGACTTCAATAGGGTTTGGGTTCGGGTCCGGGTTCGGGTTAAAGTTCGGTCCCGACCCCGAACTTTTTTCCGAAGTTCGGCCGAACCCGTCGAACCCGAACATCCAGGTGTCCGCTCAACTCTAATGATGAACTAATAAAAACCTTTATAATAGCATGACCTTTTTTACTAATTAGACTTTATAAGCAGAGGTCATGCTCAAATGACCTTGAAATGTTGGTTTCAGTAGTACATTTTATCTTACATGATGGCATGTGCTTTACCTTTGTTTCACATCATTCTACCTTCTATTTGTTCATATAATGGAGCTTTGTGAATGAAAATACAGATAACCCAATTACATAGAGCTTTGCAACTCATATACTGATCTTCGCTTCAATACTGAATGTGTTTCATCTACCTCTCCACTCCAGGTCAACATAGCTATGCAAAGAATTTAGGCTTGAGCAGCTCAATAAGTAGTACATGATTCACTGACTGGAGTAATCGTGCAGGTTATCATTCGCACACAGGTTAAGCAATTCTGTCATCAAAATGTCCCTTATTGGTGATGGGTAAATCTGATTATAGTGAGCATGGCAGTGAGATGACATAGCCATGAACACTAGATATGCCTTTTATTGTATTTGTAAGTATTACAAACATTGTAAATTTAGTTATGATATTCTGTTTTCTACATGCATTTAAAATGGTTTTAGCATACCAAGTATTTTTTTCATGTTAGTGGCATGTTTGCTAAATAATGTGTTAGTGTAACATGTACATTAATTTATTATCTCACAGATAACAGCTGCTTTTCTCTGACTGATCCATCTTTGTTTAGGGTTTGATAATGGTGCTCCTAGTGCCTAGGGCAGGCATCACTAAATGGTGAATCATGGTCTGGACCAAAGCCAAATGACAGTTTTATCCAGACCGCCAGCCAGTTACCAGTGCCGGTTCCCTACCCTCCTCTGCAGTGATAGGTTGTTAAGACTGTTGATACGTGTGCCCCACCCCAGCATCACCAGAGGACAAAAAACAGAACTTTCTCCATCCAAACTTGCAGCCTGCTCAGCCTCACAGCCTCCATCCTCTGCTTGCCTAGTGCTAAAAGGTGCGAAGGGCACTCTGATGGGGATACATGATAAAAGGGGGCGCTCTGATGGGGACACCTGATGTAAGAAGCATACTGAAAAATTGACAATAAACATTGAAATGCTATGGACATTGTACAATGCTTATTTTTGTTGAAAGACATAAAATGACCGCATATATACTAGGATCTGTGTCAAAGCACAAACTTAAAATTCTGACCTCTGCTGGAAGAAATTTTTACTAACTGGACCTCACTTGAATTTTAACTTAATACCCCATTTTGGAAAAATTATACTGTTGCTGAATACTAAAACAATGCAAAAATGCCATACATGGATCATAATCAAGGGAGAATCTTTGCATGTGTACACAAAACTTACTGAGACAACAGTTCCTCTCCAATCACAGAGGTATGCAAGAGAACCTACTACCAGAACCAAAAGACGAGAACATTGAAACATCTGTGCTCAGATGTGAAATATGCACACCAAGATGATGAAGTACATGACAGTCGATATAAGAACTCCTCTACTTTGGTCTTTAGCTACAACTGTGTGACTTGGCTTGCCAATCTGGCTACTCTGGGTAATATGATCATATCTTCTTCTTTTTGCAATTGTGCTTTGGCTGCTAAACCAGTATCTGGCTGCTGACCCAGCTTATATCTAATCTCTAATATCCTGTTGCTTATCCTTGTCTCATCTTTGGCTTCTTTATTTTTTGTGTTGCTTCAGTACTACAGACTTATTTATTTCATTACTCATCCTATATGTGTATGTTAAGTTTCTTGCTTGCTTACTGAGTCTATCTTGGCTACTTACCCATTCATGATCAAAGAGCACACCTGTTTTTGACTCTGACTGCTATAAGGTGCTTTTTTATTCAACTTTTGGAGTTATCCTGCCTACAAGAGGTCAGTTTCCTTAAATCAGACTCTTTATGACACTCTTTGTTCTAATAAACATTAGGGGAAAAAAATGTATACTGAAAAGCAGTCTTATTGTGCTTGCCATTGTGTTATGTATTGTATTTATCATTTATTTCTTCCTTATACTTAATAATGGGTGAAACGATTTGGACAAATTGGAACATTGGACAAATTACATAGCTTAGCCCTTTAGCAAAAAAGTCAGCACACTGAATAGATGCTGTATACCCAGTGAATGATTTTCTAGAAGAAACACAGTTTGTATTTTCTTTACCTTCAGTACAGGAGACTCAAGTAAACAAATATATAATGTTTTACTCCATAGCGTACAGATGTCCATATCAGTATTAATTTTGGCAGCAAATTTTGATATAGTTTTAGTCTTAGGGACTAAAATGGCATTTTAGTTTTAGTCATTTTTTAGTCTTCTGCTATTGTTTTAGTTGTATTTAGTTGACTAAATCTCCAGTACATTTTAGTCGACTAAAATCTACATTACATTTTAGTCGACTAAAATCTACATTACATTTTAGTAGACTAAAATAATTTTAGTCTACTAAAATCGAATGTGTTTAGTTGAATAATGCATTATTTAACCACTTAACGACCGCCGCATGTACATATACGTCGACAGCATGGCACAGACAGGCACATCAACGTACCTGTACGTGGCTGTCTTTCCGCGGTGGGGGGTCAAATCGGACTCGGTTCAGGAGCGATCCGGAATGAGGGGGCGGCCATTTGTTTCTGGCCACCCCCTCACGATCGCTCCTGGCGAATGAGATGCTTCCCCTGCCTGTGTAATGTAAACACAGGCAGGAGGAAGTGATGTCATCTCTCCATTTGGCGCTCTTTTCGTCCGGAGGGCCGAGGAGAGAAGACATCAGGTTAGTGCACCAACAGCCCACTGAAACCAGGACACATAGGCACATAAATCACCCCCCAGTCACCCCAAGATCACCCCCCAGTTACAGTGTCACTGATTGCAGTGATCATTTATTTACTGATCACTGCATTTAGTGTCGTCTGTGACAGTAAAAAGTTGCAGGGCAGTTAGGTTTAGGCCCCTTTAGGTCCAGGGTACCCCCCTAACCCCCCTAATAAAGGTTTAACCCCTTGATCACCCCCCAGGTTACCCTTTCAACCCCTATCGCCAGTGTCACTAAGCGATCATTTTTCTGATCGCTGTATTAGTGTCGCTGGTGCCGGCAGGTAGCCAGTTATTTTTTTAGGTTCGTCGCCAGGTTTTTATAGCGTCAGGTACCCCACATATTTTCTAATAAAGGTTTTAACCCCCTTATTTCCCCTAGAGTTAACCCTTTCACCAGTGATCACCGTATAAGTGTCACTGGTGACGCTGGTTGGTTAGTTTGCTTTTTATAGCATCAGGGCACCCGCCGTATATGACCCAATAAAGGTTTAACCCCCTGATCGCCCTGCGGTTGATATCAATTAGGTTTTAGCGTCAGTTAGGGTCTGCGTCACCCCAGGCAGCGTCAGGTTAGTGCTAGTAACGCTAACACCAACGCACAAAGCATACACCTCCCTTAGTGGTATGGTATCTGAACAGATCAATATCTGATTTGATCAGATCTATACTAGCGTCCCCAGCAGTTTAGGGTTCCCGAAAATGCAGTGTTAGCGGGATCAGCCCAGATACCTGCTAGCACCTGCATTTAGCCCCTCTGCCCAGCCCAGCCCAGCCCACCCAAGTGCAGTATCGATCGATCACTGTCACTTACAAAACACAACACACATAACTGCAGTGTTCGCAGAGACAGGCCTGATCCCTGCGATCACTAACAGTTTTTTTGGTAGTGTTTGATACAGTTGCTGACAGTCAGGTGCTTTTTTCCCTGTGAATCCTTACTAATGTACCACTAAATTTAGAGCCCAAAATGGCAAATCGAAGGTACACTAGTAAAGAGCAGGGATGAGCCGAACACCCCCCTGTTCGGTTCGCACCAGAACCTGCGAACAGACAAAATGTTCGTGTAAACTTTAGAACCCTATTAAATACAATGGACTCGAACGTTCGAAATCTAAAGTGTTAATTATAAAGGCTAATATGCAATTTATTGTCCTAAAAAGTGTTTGGGGACCCGGGTCCTGCCCCAGGGGACATGTATCAATGCAAAAAGAAGTTTTAAAAACTGCAGTTTTTTCGGGAGCAGTGATTTTAATAATGCTTAAAATGAAAAAATAAAAGTGAAATATTCCTTAAAATTTCGTACCTGGGGGGTGTGTATGATATGCATGTGAAGTGGCGCATGTTTCCCGTGCTTAGAACTGTCCCTGCACAAAGTGTCATTTTTGAAAGAAAAAAATGCATTTAAAACTGACTCGCGGCTATTAATGAATTGTTGGCTCCCGGCAATACATACAAAAGTCATTGATAAAAAAAAAAGCGTGGGGGTTCCCCAGAATTCAATTACCAGGCCCTTCAGGTCTGGAATGGATATTAAGGGGAACCCCGCCGCAAATTTAAAAAAAAATTGACGTGGGGTTCCCCCAAATATCCATTCCAGGCCCTTCAGATCTGGCATGGATTTTAAGGGGAACTCCACCCCAAATTTAAAAAAAAAATGGCGTGGAGTCCCCCTAAAAATCCATACCAGACCCCTTATCCGAGCACGCAACCTGGCCAGACGCAGGGGAAAAGGGGGGGACGAGAGAGCGGCCCCCCTCCCTCCTGAACCGTACCAAGCCACATGCCCTCAACATGGGGAGGATGTCCCCATGTTGATGGGGACAAGGGCCTCATCCCCACAACCCTTGCCCGGTGGTTGTGGGGGTCTGCGGGCGGGGGGCTTATCGGAATCTGGAAGACCCCTTTAACAAAGGGGACCCCCAGATCCCGGCCCCCCCCCCCTATGTGAATTGGTAAGGGGTACATTGTACCCCTACCATTTCACGAAGAAAGCGTAAAAAAATGTTTAAAAAAACACACAAACACCTTGAAAAAGTCCTTTATTTAAAAAAAAACAAAAAAACATTCCAGCGGTGAAATCCAGTGTCCCGCGGCGATCCCGATGTCCAGCGCTGTCCTTCATTGGTTGTGCCTGAGCGGACCTGATGGGGAACTCCCTCTCAGTATTTTAAATGTATAGACCCGCCCCTTCTGAAGTTCCCCATCAGGTCCGCTCAGCGGACCAGATGCGGAACATGAGAAGGGGCGGGTCTATACATGTATTACCAAAGTGAGAGCAGTTCCCCATCAGGTCCGCCCCCTCGGTATGTCAGACCCACCTACGTCATTGGCTTGAGCGGGGAACTTCCTTCACTGTGTAATTTAAATTTAAGCCAAGCCAATGACGTAGGCGGGTCCGACATACCGAGGGGGCGGACCTGATGGGGAACTGCTCTCACTTTGGTAATACATGTATAGACCCGCCCCTTCTCATGTTCCGCATCTGGTCCGCTGAGCGGACCTGATGGGGAACTTCAGAAGGGGCGGGTCTATACATTTAAAATACTGAGAGGGAGTTCCCCATCAGGTCCGCTCAGGCACAACCAATGAAGGACAGCGCTGGACATCGGGATCGCCGCGGGACACTGGATTTCACCGCTGGAATGTTTTTTTTTTTTTTAATAAAGGACTTTTTCAAGGTGTTTGTGTGTTTTTTTAAACATTTTTTTATGCTTTCTTCGTGAAATGGTAGGGGTACAATGTACCCCTTACCAATTCACATGGGGGGGGCTGGGATCTGGGGGTCCCCTTTGTTAAAGGGGTCTTCCAGATTCCGATAAGCCCCCCGCCCGCAGACCCCCACAACCACCGGGCAAGGGTTGTGGGGATGAGGCCCTTGTCCCCATCAACATGGGGACATCCTCCCCATGTTGAGGGCATGTGGCCTGGTACGGTTCAGGAGGGAGGGGGGCCGCTCTCTCGTCCCCCCCTTTTCCCCTGCGGCTGGCCAGGTTGCGTGCTCGGATAAGGGGTCTGGTATGGATTTTTAGGGGGACTCCACGCCATTTTTTTTTTAAATTTGGGGTGGAGTTCCCCTTAAAATCCATGCCAGATCTGAAGGGCCTGGAATGGATATTTGGGGGAACCCCACGTCAATTTTTTTTTAAATTTGCGGCGGGGTTCCCCTTAATATCCATTCCAGACCTGACGGGCCTGGTAATTGAATTCTGGGGAACCCCCACGCTTTTTTTTTTTTTTTATCAATGACTTTTGTATGTATTGCCGGGAGCCGACAATTCATTAATAGCCGCGAGTCAGTTTTAAATGCATTTTTTTCTTTCAAAAATGACATTTTTTGCAGGGACAGTTCTAAGCACGGGAAACATGCGCCACTTCACATGCATATCATACACACCCCCCAGGTACGAAATTTAAAGGAATATTTCACTTTTATTTTTTCATTTTAAGCATTATTAAAATCACTGCTCCCGAAAAAACGTCCGTTTTTAAAACTTCTTTTTGCATTGATACATGTCCCCTGGGGCAGGACCCCGGTCCCCAAACACTTTTTAGGACAATAACTTGCATATAAGCCTTTATAATTAGCACTTTAGATTTCTCCCATAGATTTTTCGAATTTGCCGCGAACACCCCAATTTGTTCGCTGTTCGGCGAACGGGCGAACAGGCAATGTTCGAGTCGAACATGAGTTCGACTCGAACTCGAAGCTCATCCCTAGTAAAGAGGCCTACGAGATTCTGAGCATGACAGATAGGAAGAGGAGGTTACGCATCTGTCAGATTCAGGCTCAGAATACAACCCCGTAGAAGACAGTTGCTCCATGTCAGATAGCTCTGACGACGAAGATGAGGTCCCTGCTAAGGTCAGGCGTACCCGATCCCGATCTTCTGATGTTGTTGAGGAGCAAGAACCGCAGGGCTCTTGTATTATGGAGCAGAGAAGTACTAGCGCCGCTATTCCTTCTGGTGAACTGGCAAGCACCAGCGGCCTAGTACACCCTGGACGTACATCCAGCACTGCAGTAACACTTGGTCACGTGGCGAGTCCCATAAGTGCAGTGCAAGCTGGCGAGGTGGCAAGCACAAGTAGTGTCCCGCTGTCACCAAGAAGAAGACAAAGGCAGGCCCATTGTGCCCATAGTGCCCTTCCTGCAGAATTCGCCTATCCTGATTGGGTCCCCACCACTTCTGCAGCACCTGTACTTCCCCCATTCACTGGCCAACCCGGATTCAGGTGGAAACAGCTGATTTTACGCCACTTGATTTTTATTCGCTGTTTTTCATGGAAGATCTCTATAGATCTATTGTGGACCAGAGTAATTCATATGCTGGTCAATTCATCGCCGCTAATCCCCAGTTGCCTTCCATTGCCAGAGATTGGAAACCAATTACGGTTTCTGAATTTAAAACCTTTCTGGGCCTTTCCCTCAACATGGGCACACATAAATTCTCGTCGTTGCGCGCCTATTGCTCCACACGCCCAATTGACCATTTGCCCGTGTTCTCTGCCTCCATGTCCAGGAACGATACGAGCAGATCTTGCGGTTCATGCACTTCAACGACAATGAACTTTGTCGCCCACGTGGAGACCGTGAATACGATCGGCTCTACAAAATTCGGCCCCTCATAAACCACTTCAACGAATGTTTTGCAGCCTTGTTTACTCCCGATCAAGTTGTCTGCATTGATGCGTCCCTGATTAAATTTTATGGCCGCTTGTCTTTCAAACAGTACCTTCCCAGCAAGCATGCCAGATATGGGGTCAAGCTCTATAAGTTCTGTGACAGGGCAACAGGCTATGTATGGAGCTTTATGGTTTATGAGGGAAAAGACAGTCAGGTAGGGCCGGAGAACTGCCCAGATTACATAGGCAGCGCTGGCAAGATGTGTGGAACTTGGTGTCACCCTTATTCGGAAAGGGGTACCACTTGTATGTGGACAATTATTACACGAGCGTGCCACTTTTTAGTCACTTGTTTGATCATCAGATTGGAGCATGTGGCACCGTGCAACCTAATCGCCGGGGCTTTCCCCAGGGGCTTGTAGATTCTCATCTAAGGCTCGGGGAGAGAGCCTGCTTGAAGTGTAATAATTTGCTCGCTGTGAAGTGGAGGGATAATAAGAATGTTTTAGTTCTTACCTCCCTTCATGTAGACACGACAGTCCAAATTCGTACGGTGACTGGTGTTGTGGAGAAACCCCTCTGTATCCACGAATATAACCAAAATATGGAAGGCGTGGACCTCAACGACCAGTTGTTGGCACTGTATCACATTGCCCGTAAGGTGAGACACTGGTACAAAAAAGTGTCTCTATACTTATTTCAATTGGCTTTGCTGAACGCTCATGTGCTATACAGAGCTTCAGGCGGGACTTTATCCTTCCTTAAATTCCAGGATGAGATAGTCACAGACCTCCTGTATCCAGGCGGTTCTGCACCTCACCATTCCCAACCAAATGCAGTAAGCCAGCTGCATGAGAGGCAATGCACAGGATAGGACACACTTACACAGGGTCTCCCAAGATGCCATCGCATTTTGAGAGACCCGAACCATTACAGTTGTTGCAGTTAAAAAAAAAAAGTGTAAAAAAATACGTAAAGAAAAAAAAATAGTTGTAGTTTTATTGTTCTCTCTCTCTCTCCATTTTCTCTCTATTGTTCTGCTCTTTTTTTACTGTATTCTATTCTGCAATGTTTTATTGTTATGTTTTATTATGCTTGCTTTTCAGGTATGTAATTTTTTGTTTTCAGGTGCGCCATTTAGCTGCAGCGCGGATTTATTTATCTTGACAGCAACAGCGTTTGCTCCCACGATACATAAAGCCGTGACTCCAGTGCTGTAGGAGGTGATTTCACCACCACAGTTAAAAAAAAAAAAAAGAGCATATATGCCAAAGCATGGGGGCAGCAGGGGCGGAGGAGCGATTTTGCTCCTAATGCCGCGTACATACGGTCGAAATTCCGACGGAGGCTTGCTCATGGAAAAGTACGACCGTGTGTACGCAGCATAACCTTTTATGCCACGTACATACGGTCGAAATTCCGACGGAGGCTTGCCCGTGGAAAAGTCTGACCGTGTGCACGCGGCATAACTTTTTTGCGGGAGGATGCCCCCATGCTTCGGCATATATAAATGGTGCATGTATGCCCATCATTAGAAGTGGGTGGATGAAGGGAGGTATTCTAATGGTGGGCATACCCACCGATCAATCTCTTTTTTCGTTCAGCCACAGGCTGCATGAAAAAAAAAGATTACAATACATGTACAAGGACCAGCAACGTATTGGTATGTTGCTGGACTTTGAATGGTTATACCAGAATGATGCCTGCGGGTTTAGGTATCATCTTGGTATCATTCTTTTCAGCCAGTGGTCATATTTAATGTAAAAGCAATCCTAGCAGCTAATTAGCCTCTAGACTGCTTTTACAAGCAGTGGGAGGGAATGCCCCCCCCGGATATAAACAGCGCCATTGGGAAACTGGGAAAGCATTTTATCACACCCATCTTGTTGTGGTCAGATGCTTTGAGGGCAGAGGAAAGATCTAGGGTCTAATAGACCCCAATTTTTTTGTTAAAAGAGTACCTGTCACTACCTATTGCTATCATAGGGGATATTTACATTCCCTGAGATAACAATAAAAATGGTAAAAAATTAAATAAAAATGGAAGGAAGAGTTTAAAAATAAAATAAAAAAGCAAAATAAATAATAAAAAAAAAAGCACCCCTGTCCCCCCCTGCTCTTGTGCAAAGGCGAACGCAAGCGTCGGTCTGGCGTCATATGTAAACAGCAATTTCACCATGCATGTGAAGTATCATCGTGAAGGTCAGATCAAGGGCAGTAATTTTAGCAGTAGACCACCTCTGTAAATCTAATGTGGTAACCTGTAAAGGCTTTTAAAGGCTTTTAAAAATGTATGTAGTTTGTCGCCACTGCGCGTTTGTGCACAATTTTAAAGCATGTCGTGTTTGGTATCCATGTACTCGGCCTAAGATCATCTTTTTTATTTCATCTAACATTTGGGTAATATAGTGTGTTTTAGTGCATTACAATTTAAAAAAGTGTATTTTTTCCCCAAAAAAAGAAAAATCGCTGCGCAAATACTGTGTGGAAAAAAAAATGCAACTCCCACCATTTTAATCTGTAGGGCCTTTGCTTTAAAATTAAAAATATATATATAATGTTTGGGGGTTCAACGTAATTTTCTTGCAAAAAAAAAAAATATTTTCATGTAAACAAAAAGTGTCAGAAAGGGCTTTGTCTTCAAGTGGTTAGAAGAGTGGATGATGTGTGACATAAGCTTCCTAATGTTGTGCTTAAAGCGGAGTTCCACCCTTTTTTTATGTTTATTAAAAGTCAGCAGCTACAAAAAGTGTAGCTGCTGGCTTTTAATAAACATACACTTACCTGCTCCACTGTCCAGCGACGTGTCCATTCACAGTGTGGGCACCCGGCCGTGACAGCTTTCGGCTTCACGGCCGGGCACTCACTGCGCATGCGCGAACGGCGCAGCGCTCTGTGAGTGGACAGGCGATCGCCTGGGACCTGTCACGTCCCAGGTGATCGCCTAAAGGGAGGAGCCGCCACAAGGCGATATGACGTATTGCCTAGGCGGCTCCAGGGCGGAAGGAGGAAGTGGGACAGGAAGTCCCACTCCTAATGAAGCCCCCACTCCCCCCCAAAAAAATTACATGCCAAATGTGGCATGTAAGGGGGTGAGGAGTGGAATAAAAAAAAGTAAAAAAATTGGGTGGAACTCCGCTTTAAAATGCCAGGACAGTTAAACCCCCCCCCCAAATGACCCCATTTTGTAAAGTAGACACCCCAAGCTATTTGTTGAGAGGCATGTCGAGTCCATGGACTATTTTATATTTTGACACAAGTTGCGGGAACATTTTTTTTTTTTTTTTTTTGCACAAAGTTGTCACTAAAAGGTATATTTCTCAAACATGCCATGGGCATATGTGGAATTACACCCCAAAATACATTCTGTTGCTTCTCCTGAGTACGGGGATACCACAGGTGTGAGACTTTTTGGGAGCCTAGCTGCGTACGGGACCCCAAAACCAAGCACCGCCTTCAGGCTTTCTAAGGGTGTAAATTTTTGATTTCACTCCTCACTGCCTATCACAGTTTCGGAGGCCATGGAATGCCCAAATGGCACAAAACCCCCCCAAATGACCCCATTTTGGAAAGTAGATACCCCAAGCTATTTGCTGAGAGGTATGGTGAGTATTTTGCAGATCTCGCTTTCTGTCACAAAGTTTTGAAAATTGAAAAAATAAAAAAATAAAAATGTATTTTCTTTCTTCATTTTCAAAAACAAATGAGAGCTGTAAAATACTCACCATGCCTCTCAGCAAATAGCTTGGGGTGTCTACTTTCCAAAATGGGGTCAATTGGGGGGGTTTGTGCCATCTGGGCATTCCATGGCCTCCGAAACTGTGATGGGTAGTGAGGAGTGAAATCAAAAATTTGCGCCCTTAGAAATCCTGAAGGAAGTGCTTGGTTTTCGGGGCCCCGTACGTATCTAGGCTCCCAAAAAGTCCCACACATGTTGTATCCCCATACTCAGGAGAAGCAGCAGAATGTATTTTTGGGTGTAATTTCACATATTCCCATGTCATGTGTGAGCAATATATCATTTAGTGACAACTTTGTGCAAAATAATTTTAGTCTACTAAAATCGAATGTGTTTAGTTGAATAATGCATTATTTAACCACTTAATGACCGCCGCATGTACATATACGTCAGCAGAATGGCACAGACAGGCACATCAACGTACCTGTACGTGGCTGTCTTTCCGCAGTGAGGGGTCAAATCGGACTCGGTTCAGGAGCGATCCGGGATGAGGGGGCGGCCATTTGTTTCTGGCCACCCCCTCACGATCGCTCCTGGCGAATGAGATGCTTCCCTTGCCTGTGTAATGTAAACACAGGCAGGAGGAAGTGATGTCATCTCTCCATGCGGCGCTCTTTTCGTCCGGAGGGCCGAGGAGAGAAGACATCAGGTTAGTGCACCAACAGCCCACTGACACCAGGACACATAGGCACATAAATCACCCCCCAGTCACCCCAAGATCACCCCCCAGATCACCCCCCAGCCCCCAGTCACAGTGTCACTGATTGCAGTGATCATTTATTTACTGATCACTGCATTTAGTGTCGTCTGTGACAGTAAAAAGTTGCAGGGCAGTTAGGTTTAGGCCCCTTTAGGTCCAGGGTACCCCCCTAACCCCCCTAATAAAGGTTTAACCCCTTGATCGCCCCCCAGGTTACCCTTTCACCCCCTATCGCCAGTGTCACTAAGCAAACGTTTTTCTGATCGCTGTATTAGTGTCGCTGGTGCCGGCAGATAGCCAGTTATTGTTTTAGGTTCGCTGCCAGGTTTTTATAGCGTCAGGTACCCCATATATTTTCTAATAAAGGTTTTAACCCCCTGATTTCCCCTAGAGTTAACCCTTTCACCAGTGATCACCGTATATGTGTCACTGGTGACGCTGATTGGTTAGTTTGCTTTTTATAGCATCAGGGCACCCGCCGTATATAACCCAATAAAGGTTTAACCCCCTGATCACCCTGTGGCTGATATCAATTAGGTTTTAGCATCAGTTAGGGTCTGCGTCGCCCCAGACAGCGTCAGGTTAGTGCCAGTAACGCTAACACCCACGCGCAAAGCATACACCTCCCTTAGTGGTATAGTATCTGAACAGATCAATATCTGATCTGATCAGATCTATACTAGCGTCCCCAGCAGTTTAGGGTTCCCAAAAACGCAGTGTTAGTGGGATCAGCCCAGACACCTGCTAGCACCTGCGTTTAGCCCCTCCGCCCAGCCCAGCCCAGCCCACCCAAGTGCAGTATCGATCGATCACTGTCACTTACAAAACACAACACACATAACTGCAGTGTTCGCAGAGACAGGCCTGATCCCTGCGATCACTAACAGTTTTTTTGGTAGTGTTTGATACAGTTGCTGACAGTCAGGTGCTTTTTTACTTGTGAATCCTTACTAGTGTACCACTAAATTTAGAGCCCAAAATGGCAAATCGAAGGTACACTAGTAAAGAGGCCTACGAGATTCTGAGCATGACAGATAGGAAGAGGAGATAACGCATCTGTCAGATTCAGGCTCAGAATACAACCCCGTAGAAGACAGTGGCTCCATGTCAGATAGCTCTGACGACGAAGATGAGGTCCCTGCTAAGGTCAGGCGTACCCGATCCCGATCTTCTGATGTTCTTGAGGAGCAAGAACCGCAGGGCTCTTGTATTATGGAGCAGAGAAGTACTAGCGCCGCTATTCCTTCTGGTGAACTGGCAAGCACCAGCGGCCTAGTACACCCTGGACG
This sequence comes from Rana muscosa, assembly GCA_029206835.1. Taxonomy (NCBI): domain Eukaryota; kingdom Metazoa; phylum Chordata; class Amphibia; order Anura; family Ranidae; genus Rana; species Rana muscosa. Next base: position 373,985,869 of record CM055116.1, read on the forward strand.
TACATCCAGCACTGCAGTAACACTTGGTGACGTGGCGAGTCCCATAAGTGCAGTTCAAGCTGGCGAGGTGGCAAGCACAAGTAGTGTCCCGCTGCCACCAAGAAGAAGACAAAGGCAGGCCCATCGTGCCCATAGTGCCCTTCCTGCAGAATTTGCCTATCCTGATTGGGTTCCCACCACTTCTGCAGCACCTGTACTTCCCCCATTCACTGGCCAACCCGGTATTCAGGTGGAAACGGCAGATTTTACGCCACTTGATTTTTATTCACTGTTTTTCATGGAAGATCTCTATAGATCTATTGTGGACCAGAGTAATTCATATGCTGGTCAATTATTCCCCAGTTGCCTTCCATTGCCAGAGATTGGAAACCAATTACCGTTTCCGAATTTAAAACCTTTCTGGGCCTTTCCCTCAACATGGGCACACATAAATTCTCGTCGTTGCGCGCCTATTGGTCCACACGCCCAATTGACCATATGCCTGTGTTCTCTGCCTCCATGTCCAGGAAACGATACGAGCAGATCTTGCGGTTCATGTACTTCAACGACAATGAACTTTGTCGTCCACGTGGAGACCGTGAATACGATCGGCTCTACAAAATTCGGCCCCTCATAAACCACTTCAACTAATGTTTTGCAGCCTCGTTTACTCCCGATCAAGTTGTCTGCGTTGATGAGTCCCTGATTAAATTTTTTGGCCGCTTGTCTTTCAAACAGTGCCTTCCCAGCAAGCATGCCAGATATGGGGTCAAGCTCTATAAGTTCTGTGACAGGGCAACAGGCTATGTATGGAGCTTTATGGTTTATGAGGGAAAAGACAGTCAGGTAGGGCCGGAGAACTGCCCAGATTACATAGGCAGCGCTGGCAAGATGTGTGGAACTTGGTGTCACCCTTATTCGGAAAGGGGTACCACTTGTATGTGGACAATTATTACACGAGCGTGCCACTGTTTAGTCACTTGTTTGATCATCAGATTGGAGCATGTGGCACCGTGCGACCTAATCGCCGGGGCTTTCCCCAGCGGCTTGTAGATTCTCATCTTAGGGCTGGGGGAGAGAGCCTGCTTGAAGTGTAATAATTTGCTTGCTGTGAAGTGGAGGGATAATAAGAATGTTTTAGTTCTTACCTCCCTTCACGCAGACACGACAGTCCAAATTCGTACGGTGACTGGTGTTGTGAAGAAACCCCTCTGTATCCACGAATATAACCAAAATATGGAAGGCGTGGACCTCAACGACCAGTTGTTGGCGCCGTATCACATTGCCCGTAAGGTGAGACGCTGGTACAAAAAAGTGTCTCTATGCTTATTTCAATTGGCTTTGCTGAACGCTCATGTGCTATACAGAGCTTCAGGCGGGACTTTATCCTTCCTTAAATTCCAGGATGAGATAGTCACAGACCTCCTGTATCCAGGCGGTTCTGCACCTCACCATTCCCAACCAAATGCAGTAAGCCAGCTGCATGAGAGGCAATGCACAGGATAGGACACACTTACACGGGGTCTCCCAAGATGCCATTTCATTTTGAGAGACCCGAACCGTTACAGTTGTTGCAGTTAAAAAAAAAAGTGTAAAAAAAATACGCAAAGAAAAAAAAATAGTTGTAGTTTTATTGTTCTCTCTCTCTCTCTCTCTATTTTCTCTCTATTGTTCTGCTCTTTTTTACTGTATTCTATTCTGCAATGTTTTATTGCATGGGGGCAGCAGGGGCGGAGGAGCAATTTTGCTCCTAATGCCGCGTACATACGGTCGAAATTCCAACGGAGGCTTGCTCGTGGAAAAGTCTGACCGTGTGTATGCAGCATAACCTTTTATGCCATGTACATACGGTCGAAATTCCGACGGAGGCTTGCTCATGGAAAAGTCTGACCGTGTGCACGCGGCATAACTTTTTTTGCGGGAGGATGCCCCCATGCTTCGGCATATATAAATGGTGCATGTATGCCCATCATTAGAAGTGGGTGGATGAAGGGAGGTATCCTAATGGTGAGCATACCCACCGATCAATCTCTTTTTTTTCGCTCAGCCAACAGGCTGCATGAAAAAAAAAGATTACAATACATGTACAAGGACCAGCAACGTACTGGTATGTTGCTGGACTTTGAATGGTTATACCAGAATGATGCCTGCGGGTTTAGGTATCATCTTGGTATCATTCTTTTCAGCCAGTGGTCATATTTAATGTAAAAGCAATCCTAGCAGCTAATTAGCCTCTAGACTGCTTTTACAAGCAGTGGGAGGGAATGTCCCCCCCCCCCGGATATAAACAGCGCCATTGGGAAATTGGGAAAGCATTTTATCACACCCATCTTGGTGTGGTCAGATGCTTTGAGGGCAGAGGAAAGATCTAGGGTCTAATAGACCCCAATTTTTTTTTTAAAAGAGTACCTGTCACTACCTATTGCTATCATAGGGGATATTTACATTCCCTGAGATAACAATAAAAATGGAAGGAACAGTTTAAAAATAAAATAAAAAAGCAAACTAAATAATAAAAAAATATAAAAAAGCACCCCTGTCCCCCCCTGCTCTTGTGCAAAGGCGAACGCAAGCGTCGGTCTGGCGTCATATGTAAACAGCAATTTCACCATGCATGTGAAGTATCACCGCGAAGGTCAGATCGAGGGCAGTAATTTTAGCAGTAGACCTCCTCTGTAAATCTAATGTGGTAACCTGTAAAGGCTTTTAAAGGCTTTTAAAAATGTATGTAGTTTGTCGCCACTGCGCGTTTGTGCACATTTTTAAAGCATGTCGTGTTTGGTATCCATGTACTCAGCCTAAGATCATCTTTTTTATTTCATCAAACATTTGGGTAATATAGTGTGTTTTAGTGCATTACAATTTAAAAAAGTGTATTTTTTCCCCAAAAAATGAAAAATCGCTGTGCAAATACTGTGTGGAAAAAAAAATGCAACACCCACCATTTTAATCTGTAGGGCCTTTGCTTTAAAATTAAAAAAAATATATATAATGTTTGGGGGTTCAACGTAATTTTCTTGCAAAAAAAAAAATATTTTCATGTAAACAAAAAGTGTCAGAAAGGGCTTTGTCTTCAAGTGGTTAGAAGAGTGGATGATGTGTGACATAAGCTTCCTAATGTTGTGCTTAAAATGCCAGGACAGTTAAACCCCCCCCCCCAAATTATCCCATTTTGGAAAGTAGACACCCCAAGCTATTTGTTGAGAGGCATGTCAAGTCCATGGACTATTTTATATTTTGACACAAGTTGCGAGAAAATTTAAATTTTTTATTTTTTGCACAAAGTTGTCACTAAATGATATATTGCTCAAACATGCCATGGGCAAATGTGGAATTACACCCCAAAATACATTCTGTTGCTTCTCCTGAGTACGGGGATACCTCATGTGTGAGACTTTTTGGGAGCCTAGCCGTGTACGGGACCCCAAAACCAAGCACCGCCTTCAGGCTTTCTAAGGGTGTAAATTTTTGATTTCACTCCTCACTGCCTATCACAGTTTCGGAGGCCATGGAATGCCCAAATGGCACAAAACCCCCCCCCAAATGACCCCATTTTGGAAAGTAGACACCCCAAGCTTTTTGCTGAGAGGTATGGTGAGTATTTTGCAGATCTCGCTTTCTGTCACAAAGTTTTGAAAATTGAAAAAAAAAAAAAAATGTAATTTCTTTCTTCATTTTCAAAAACAAATGAGAGCTGTAAAATACTCACCATGCCTCTCAGCAAATAGCTTGGGGTGTCTACTTTCCAAAATGGGGTCAATTTGGGGGGTTTGTGCCATCTGGGCATTCCATGGCCTCCGAAACTGTGATGGGTGGTGAGGAGTGAAATCAAAAATTTGCGTCCTTAGAAATCCTGAAGGAGGTGCTTGGTTTTCGGGGCCCTGTACGCGTCTAGGCTCCCAAAAAGTCCCACACATGTGGTATCCCCATACTCAGGAGAAGCAGCAGAATGTATTTTTGGGTGAAATTTCACATATTCCCATGTCATGTGTGAGCAATATATCATTTAGTGACAACTTTGTGCAAAAAAAAAACAAAGTTTGTCATTTTCCCGAAACTTGTGGCAAAATATAAAATATTCCATGGACTCAACATGCCTCTCAGAAAATACCTTGGGGTGTCTACTTTCCAAAATGGGGTCATTTGGGGGGGTTTTGTGCTATTTTGGCATTTTATGGCCTTCGAAACTGTGATAGGTAGTGATAGGTAGTGAGGAGTGAAAAAATTCATGCCCTTAGAAATCCTGAAGGCGGTACTTGGATTTTGGGGTCCCGTACGCGGCTAGGCTCCAAAAAAGTCCCACACATGTGGTATCCCCGTACTCAGGAGAAGCAGCAGAATGTATTTTGGGGTGTAATTTTACATATGCCCATGTCATGTGTGAGCAATATATCATTTAGGGACAAGTTTGTGCAAAAAAAAAAAAGTTTGTAATTTTCCCGAAACTTGTGGCAAAATATAAAATATTCCATGGACTCAACATGCCTCTCAACAAATAGCTTGGGGTGTCTACTTTCCAAAATGGGGTAATTTGGGGGGGTTTTGTGCTATTTTGACATTTTATAGCTTTCGAAACTGTGATAGGTAGTGAGGAGTGAAATCAAAAATTTCAAACTCATTATACACTCCTGGAGTAAAAAAAAACACCTAATATCATGTTATTATTCATGGTTTGAACAAACTACACAGTTACAGATTTAGCCATTATATTTACTCTGTGAGGCTGGGTTCACACTTGAGACTGCAGCGACTCACAGAAGGAGTCTGGTGTGTCTCCATTTATCATTTCATGTTTGATTTTAGCCCGAATTTTGGACTGAATTCGGACCTGAAATGGACCGAAAGACGCACAGGACTCCTGTGCAATTCGCACCGGAGCCACTGCAGAGATGTGTAAACCAGCTCCATTGAGAGCCGGGCACAATCTCCTGCTATGCGTATTGGATGCGGGGAAACCTGTGTCCAATTCGCAATAGTGTGAACCCAGCCTAAAACCAAGTTTCGTAACAAAAAAATAGCTTTTTTGAGTCACACAGCTTTATTTGCTGCTTTAAGTGCATGCTACTTTTCTGTTGTTGAGAACAGGTAGCCCAAAGCTCACCCAAGCACCTACTCACTGCACAGTCAATTAAATCACTATGTGGACAAATGCTTGCACGAATGGGACATACCAAAGAGGAGGATCCTAAGTGCTATAACAGATAATTTGAGTAATATGGTGGCAGCATTTAAACAAACCACAGCAGCAGCAGAAGAATTACCCAGCTCTAGGGAGGAAGACTACCCCATGACAGAAAGTGACTGTGAGACTGAGTCCAAAATTAATGATCTGCGGTGAGTAATATTTATTATTCTTTTATTGACACTACAGTAAATTATCAAATGGATATGAAATTAATGATCTTGGGGCTGTCTGCTCTACTGGGTTATCTTTGTTATTTTTCCACTTTATTTGCATCTTCTGTAAAACTATTTCCATAAGATGTTGGACCGGCCTCGTGTGTGGTCTCGTCTGGTGCATGGTGGCAAGTGTTAGAAGAATCTTTTGATAAAGCAAGATCAATAGTGAACGTCTTCAAGTCTTCCATTCCATCGCATCACTGAAGATATTGAAGCATTGGGGCCTTACCCTAAGTAATACTACCAGTACATTCAACATGATCGAAAGACTCCTCACACTGAAAAAGTCGGTCTACCAAATCGGAAATAAGATGGGATGGGACTATCTTGCTCCCTAGGAAAATGGAAAAAGCTCACATCATTGCATGATGTACTGCTGTCTTTTGCAGAGTAGAACATAATAAAACCCTCCAGAGTGACACCGTGTCCATGTCCTTGCCCTCTTTGATCCACTCTCTACTCAGCCACCTTGATGACTTTAAACAGAACACTAGCTTCCAAGACTGTGCCACAAATGCAGAGAAACTGAAAGAGAATGTGAGCCAGTGTTTTGCTTCATTCATTCTTAGATCCAAGTAACTGATGAAATGTTCTAGCTAGTGCTTGCAGCAGCTGCCTGTTTTTTTGTCAGTTCTGCAGTCTGTGAAAAACCTTGTTGATGTGGCAGGTGAGAATATTCAAGAAACACTAAGGCTACTTTCACACTGAGGCATTGAAAAAACGCCTATTTAACGCCTAGCGCTATTGTCGCGTTTTGAACGTTTTTACCGCGTTAGCGCTAAAATTAGCGCCAACGCGCAAGCGTTTTTGTCGCGTTTTAGAAGCATTAGCGTTAGCGTTAGCTATAAAACCCACCCCAATTACATCACATCCTGTACACTTCCTGGTATTTCGTGGGTGAAGAGACTGAAGGAAGAGAAAATGGAGTTTACTGAGCTACTGTTAATTTTTGTGATAATGTTTTGGGAACATACCCTGAAACAGAGGCAGGAACGTCGCTATTGGATCCATCCCATCCTCCAAACACACTCCTCAAGAGGACAATTTGTGTTGCTCTATCAGAACTTGAAAGAGCACCCAGAAATGTTCAAAAATTACACACGGATGAGCATAGCAATGTAAATCATAATATACTATCACATTGAGACTGTTTTCAAAATTCCCAATCCACAACTCTAACCCTAATCCCACTTTTACTAGCTTCAAACCCTTAACCCTAATCCCACTTCTAGCCTCAAACCCTTAACCCTAACCCTAATCCCATTACTACTAGCCTCAAACCCTTAACCCTAAACCTAATCCCACTTTTATGACTCCCAAATCCTCAACTCTAACCCTAATCCCTGGATTATGTTTATTTTTTTTTAAATTTTAAGAAACATTATTTTTTTCCTTTACCAGATTTGACTTTCTGCTTGACATCTTAACCCCTGACTTGTTAAGACAGGATACCAATTGCAGGTTGGCAATATCACCATGTGAACGTTTACTTATAATGCTAAGGTAAGTATATATGAATAATTAAGAAGTGCATGTTTAAACACGTAATAAAAGGGCCCTCAAATTTTGTAGCAAAAAAATATATAATATTTATTGCATATATATTTTCAAAAATGCACAACATGTGCAAAACAGAAAACAAATTAAGAAAGAGCATCATCATGTGCATTTTATAGACAAAATTAGATTAACAAATGTCAAACATTAACAAAAATGTTAATGCAGCCCAAGACCATGACACTCCCACCACCATGCTTGACTGTAGGCAAGACACACTTGTCTTTGTACTCCTCACCTGGTTGCCCCCACACACACTTGACACCATCTGAACTAGACATGTTCAATTCATTAATTCCCGATTTAGTTTTACAAATAATTTTGAATAATTATTTAATTCCGAAATAGGGGAATTCCCCTAATTCATAAATGTCCCAAGGTTTGGCAATTTGTAATTTCATAATTTAGAAATTGCAGGATTAAGGGAATATGGGATGTCGGAATTACGGAAATTGGAACTTTGGAAATTCTTAGGATTAGGGTGTTCCGGTTAGGGTGTTGTACGGTTAGGGTTAAGGGTTTGAGGCTAGTAGAAGTGGGATTAGGGTTAAGGGTTTGAGGCTAGTAGAAGTGGGATTAGGGTTAGGGTTAAGGGTTTGAGGCTAGTAGAAATGGGATTAGGGTTAAGGGTTTGAGGCTAGTAGAAGTGGGATTAGGGTTAAGGGTTTGAGGCTAGTAGAAGTGGGATTAGGGTTAAGGGTTTGAGGCTAGTAGAAGTGGGATTAGGGTTAAGGGTTTGAGGCTAGAAGTGGGATTAGGGTTAAGGGTTTGAGGCTAGTAGAAGTGGGATTAAAGTTAAGGGTTAAGGGTTTGAGGCTAGTAGAAGTGGGATTAAGGTTAGGGTTAAGGATTTGAGGCTAGTAGAAGTGGGATTAGGGTTAGGGTTAAGGGTTTGAGGCTAGTAGAAGTGGGATTAGGGTTAAGGGTTTGAGGCTAGTAGAAGTGGGATTAGGGTTAGGGGTTAAGGGTTTGAGGCTAGTAGAAGTGGGATTAGGGTTAAGGGTTTGAGGATAGTAGAAGTGGGATTAGGGTTGAGGGTTAAGGGTTTGAGGCTAGTAGAAGTGGGATTAGGGTTGAACTTTTTGGGCTTGAGACTACTCTGACTGGGATTAGAAATGTTTTTGCGGTTGAACTTTTTGGGCTTGACACTACTCTGACTGGGATTAGAAATGTTTTTGCGGTTGAACTTTTTGGGCTTGACACTACGCTGACTGGGATTAGAAATGTTTTTGCGGTTTAACTTTTTGGGCTTGACACTACTCTGACTGGGATTAGAAATGTTTTTGCGGTTGAACTTTTTAGGCTTTACATTCACACTCCTGCTTATGTGACAAGGATTATGGGATTGGTACTCACTTTTTATACCCTTTTACTTTCTTGGAAGGTCATTGTTGTTCAGCAATGGCCTCCCATGCTAAATTATTTTTGCTGCGGTTGGCATACAGTGGATTTTTGGTGTCCCAAAGCTCTGGGTGGTCCCGCACTGACTCAATAAACTCCTCCGGTTCTATTGCTGTTGCTCTGGACCTGGATGGTCTGGCCACATTTGCTGCCCTGGCTTGCATCCGCGTATCTGCAGCATCCATGCTCTCTTGTCTTCCTCCTCAACCCCTCCCAACAGGATTTCCTTTTATCCCAGCATCCTACACTGCACTGCGGTCATGTGACCTTCCCACAGCTTCAGTGTACTGTCTAGGGCGTTTTTAAGGCGTTTTTAAAGTGCTACACATTCATTTCAATGGACCTGGGTGTTTTTGATGCGCTATTTTTCGCGCTAGAAACAAACTCCAAAGATGCTGCTTGCAGGACTTTTGTCAACGTCCCGCCAGCGCAACGCCTCAGTGTGAAAGCATCCATTGAGATTAATGTAACACATTTTTCATGCGCTTTAGAAGCGCTAATTTTAGCGCTAAAACGCATGCAAAGCGCCTCAGTGTGAAAGGGGCCTTAAGAAGGCAGAGGAGTATGCCTGTGCCGGAAGAAAATCCACTTTGTCCTACTTACAAGATGAGGATCTGTCTGACTCTGAAGATGATGTCTAAGAAGAGGAGAATATTAAAAAATCAGAGGAAGTGGAAAAAGCACCATCCACATCAAAGCAGCCCGCTTTTTTTTTTCTTTTTTTTTTCAAAATGCAACAGAAGATCCAGGCAGAGCATCTCCCCAAACAGGCAGCGTAGAGGAACAGATCAGTCTGACTGGTAATCCGGTGCACACAATCCATTTTGCTATGGCCTTCTCCCTGGCCTCAGTGACCTGTTGTTCCTTAGAGTAAATTTTGTATTTTGGAACACTTAAAAGAGCAGTGCAAATAGTTTACAGTGGTGGTGCACTGGCTTGACTTGGCCCATCATTGGGGGTTTTATGTATCTGTGGGGTGGATTTAGAGAAAAAAAATCAAGTTATTCTGATTTTACTTTCTCTCTCACCCCAAACAGCCAGCTCTAAGTTGTCTCTCTATATATATAATACTACATGTACGGCCCTTCCCAGGGCCTGCCTTAAGCCTTTAAGTGCCCTGCACCATGCAAAAATTATTGACAGTGCCCCTCCCAGTGACCACATCCTTCTATATATATTTTGTTGAGATACTTCAATTCTGAGAGATATTATGAAATCACTCTCATTAAGATTCAACGACTAAGTGCACAACATGGATAAACAAACAACTATTACTTTAGAATAACAAAAGGTATACAATCTGAGTGCAAGAAAGATTGTTAAAAAAATCCCTGCAATGTACATAGATAAGACTTTTCTCAACAAAAGTTAAAGGGGTTGTAAAGCCTTGTTTTTTTAAAATAACAAACATGTCACAGAGTGGCCGCGATCCTCCTCTTCTGGGGTCCCTCCGTGGCTCTCCTGGCTCCTCCTCTTCTCGAGTGCCCCGACGGAGAAGAGCTTTTCCTGGGGGCAGTCTTGCGGGTGCGCTCCCATGTCCTGCTGCTACGTCCATTGACCCGCACGTCATTGGATTTGATTGACAGCAGCGGGAGCCAAGGTCTGAGGAGGCCTGTAATGCTGCATAGTGCTCTGGACGGTGGTCTGAGGAGGCCTGTGATGCTGCACAGTGCTGGATGGTGGTCTCAGGTCTGAGGGATGGCCTGTAATGCACAATGCTCTAGATGCTACTGCCAGTGGTCAGAGGAGGCCTGCAATGCTGCACAGTGCTGGATGGTGGTCTGAGGGATAGTTTATAATCCACAGTGCCCTGGACGCCACTGCCAGTGGTCAGAGGAGGCCTGCAGTGCACAGTTGCACAGTGTGCTCTGGACGGACGGTGGTCTGAGGGGAGGCCTCAGGCCTGCTGTAATTGTAACCACAATTACTGTACACTAACAGTCTGCTCTGCTCTGGTCGACTGGCGGCCCGGTTGTCTTGTCAGGACTCGGGAGGCCTCAGCTTGGCTGGCTTGTAATGCACAGTGCTGCACTGCTCTCACTCTCAAGTCTCTGGCACTGGCAGTCGTCTCGTCACGGTGTGCTTGCTTGCTGGAAATGGATTGTTAAAGTATGCGGCACTCCGTGAAAAAACAAAAGTTAGTTCATGAGGGTAAACGTCCCTGCCTCACATTTTCATCCCGTTTTCTAAAACGGATCTGATTTTCATCATAGTTTTCGTCAGGGGACGAAAATGTGCTGTATTGTTTGTTTAGTTTTTGTCACTGTAAAAATGCCACTGACTAAATCTTTGACGAAAATGTTTTCATTGACGAAAATAACACTGGTCCATATGCCTAAAAGTTTGACTTGGATTTTTATTTGTTGCATTTATTTGTTGCATAAAAATGTGCATTGACTGTCTGTCTGTGTAGCGGGTCTTTATACGATGATATCTGTTCTCACCAGGATGACCTGGACTAGACATGTGCAATTCGTTTAGTTACGAATTCGTTATCCGTCAAAATTCGTTATATTCGTTGATTCGTAAACATACGAATGAACGAACGGTTCGATAACATTACAAACGAACAACGAATAATCTAAACAAACGAATATGGAAAACAAATAAAATACGAATTTAGTAAATTTGAAACAAACAAAAAACGAAAAAGTGAAAAACGAAAACATAAAAACAACGAAAACACAGAAAAAAGATAAAAAATAACGAAAATAAAAATGAACGAAAACGAGATATTACGAATATTCGAAAAACAAAACAACGAATAACGAACAAAGATCCATATTAACGAATATCAAAATGAACGGAAAAAAAATTACGAATCTTCGGAAAACGGAAATGAAAACAACGACAATTCGTAAAAACTTAAATTCTATTTCGTTAGTTCTGAATTAGTTCTGGACTTTGGCCAATGGCCAATAAGCTTGTCCCTTCCCCTGAAGAGGTTGTCTCTTCCCCCAATGAGCTTGTTTCTTATAGACATGTGCTATAATGTGTGTGTATGTGTGTTTTTCTGTGTTAGACTGCAGTGCATTCCATCCAGAGTCCAGATAGGGTGTGGTTGGGTAGGTTGCACTGTTCTGTTGGATTTTGTGAGTAAATTTTTTACTTGGGAGAGAAAAATTCTTTGTTTCTTAAGGATATTAGATTGAAATTCTAGAGTCTACATTCTAATTTATAATTTTATTTATGTAATATCTCTGACATATTGTATTTTTCTTCTTTGTCAGACTACATTCTAGACAGGGTGTGGGTGGTGTTTGATTTGTGAGTCATTCAAAGAGATTGATATAGAAATTATAAATTTCTTACTATTTCTATTACTCCTAGGATTTTCTAAAGTTCGTTTTTTTCCCTTTTCTGGGACTGTGTTTTATTATATTGCTGCCTGTCTGCCCCTACCTATTTTTTTTGTTGTGTTAGCCAGTGCCACTACTAGGCCAGCCCAGGCAGCATATACTACGTATTCATGGTAGGAGAAGTAGATTAGTATATATTTTTTTTTGCATGGACCGGTAAAATAAGAATACTCCAGTCCTCAATCCCTCCACTCTCAGTCACACCAACACCAACTCTCATACCAACACACTCACTAACACCAACATTCTCACTTAAAAGACTCACACGTCCATTCTCACTCCCAGACATTCCATAGTTGCCAACATTGCAAAAAAAAAATCCGTGACACTTTTTTGCATGTAGGCGGAGCCTTGGTATAATTAGGGGGTGGGGCATTCATTTGAAGGTGTGTTATACTTTAGGAGAAAAAAGTGGCGCACGAAGCGTGGGTGTGGTTTACGCGGGTAGTGGGAGTGGCTTAAATGAGCGTGGCTCAAAGGGGGTGTGGTTAAAGTCTGAGATGAATGAGGGATGAAGGGAGAAAGAAAGAGGGAGGGAAGGAAAGAGAAGGAAGGATGGAAGGACAGCAGGCCCAGATCCTACACCATAATAGAAATATGTGTATTCCAGAGTTTAACAATCAACAGATAAAGATAATCCAAACATCTGGTGTTAGCTCTTTAATCATCCCGGCACCATGGTTGTTAGGGTGTCAGGATGACTGAAGTGCATTATTTCTCTTATTACATTTTAATATAAAATGAAATCATTCAACTCACCAAAATGCCGAATCAGTGGAAGCCCCGAGTGTGTCACCTGCCACGTCGCCTGCCACCAGATGCCATCAGGTGTCCACAGGGGAGTCCCTCCTTACATCAGGCGTCCCCAGAGGAGTCCCTCCTTACATCAGGCGTACCCAGCGGAGTCCTTCCTTACATCAGGTGTACCCAGAGGAGTCCCCCTTACATCAGGCGTCCCCAGCGGAGTCCCCCCTTACATCAGGCGTCCCCAGCAGAGTCCCCCCTTACATCAGGCGTCCCCAGCGGAGTCCCCCCTTACATCAGGCGTCCCCAGCGGAGTCCCCCCTTACATCAGGCGTCCCCAGCGGAGTCCCCCCTTACATCAAGTGTCCCCAGCGGAGTCCCCCCTTACCTCAGGCGTCCCCAGCGGAGTCCCCCCTTACATCAGGCGTCCCCAGCGGAGTCCCCCCTTACCTCAGGCGTCCCCAGCGGAGTCCCCCCTTACATCAGGCGTCCCCAGCGGAGTCCCCCCTTACATCAGGCGTCCCCATCGGAGTCCCCCCTTACATCAGGCGTCCCCAGCGGAGTCCCCCCTTACATCAGGCGTCCCCAGCGGAGTCCCCCCTTACATCAGGCGTCCCCAGCGGAGTCCCCCCTTACCTCAGCCGTCCCCAGCGGAGTCCTCCCTTACCACAGGCGTTCCCAGCGGAGTCCCCAGTTACCACAGGCATCCCCAGCAGAGTCCCCCCTTAACCACAGGCGTCTCCTGTCTCGGCCGCCATTATTGTTTCCCCTTCCCCGAAGGGGAACAAAATAGAGGCGGAGCCGACAGTGTGGCTGCAAAAAAAATAAAAAATTAAGCTGTGGCGCTGCCGACCCCCGCCCCTTTCCATTACAGACAGACCTGCAGCGGGGCGGGGCGGGTGGGTGGCCGGCCGGCCGGCCAGCCAAAACACAGATGTAGTACAATAGAAGATAAAGCTGCTGCGGCGCCGCCCACCCCCGGGGAGGTGCGGGGTGTGGGCGGCGCCGCAGCGGCTTTATTTTCTATTGTACTACATCCGTGTTTTGGTCTTCTTGAACATGGCGGCCGGCCGAGACATTGTCTCCGCCAGCCGTGGACCTCTAGCGGCGGCGGCCTGCAGCGTCCAAATTCGGGGAAAACTGGAAAAATCGGATTGGCCGGGACATTGGCCGGGACAAAATAAATCCGGGAAAAGGGTTTGAATCCCGGGAACGTCCCGGCCAATCCGTGACTGTTGGCAACTATGACATTCTAATTGCAATAAAACCACCAAACCACACAAAAACAACTACAAAAACCACAATATCACTCTCTGCACTGCTCTCTGCTCCTCCCTCACCACACCACTTACACCCTCTCAAAATGGCGTACAGGGGCGGAGGCTATAGCCGCTTGTTGAAAACGAAACTAAAATACGAGATTGCGAATGGCCGCGATGTATTTACGGGAGTACGAATGCATTCGAAGCATGTGGATGTATTTTAGTTTCATTTTCAACACGCGGCTATAGCCGCGTGTTGAAAATAAAAATAACTAGTAACGCGAGATTGCGAATGACCGCGCCGAGATGTATTTACGAAAGTATAAAAAAATTACGAATCCATTCGAAGCACGGTAGTAGACACGAATCAAGGAAAACAAAACAATGTTACGAATCAACAGAAACGGCAGAGTAGTGTACAGAAAAACGAAAATTATTATCTAACAAAATTACGAATTACGAATCGTTCAGTATCAATGAAAATCAAACTGTTACGAAAGTACGAAAATAACTTAAACAGAAATACGAATCATTCAATATCAACAAAATTACGAATTTCAAATCAACGAAAATAACTTAGACAGAACTACGAATCATTCAGTATCAACGAAAATTAAACTGTTAGGAACATACGAACGAGTCCGAATAGGAAAACTCGCGTCTTACGAAATTACGAATCTTTACGAACATACGGAACGAGACGAAACGAAACGATAGGAAACTAATTTTTTGGTTGTGCACATGTCTAACCTGGACATTCAGCATGAGAACACAATGTCTGAAATGGTTCCTATTTCTGGGTGGACTCAGTAACCAAAAACTAGGAGTGGAGGGCAGGAGAGAAGCTCTTGACTTTAGAAAGCAAATTTACATTTCAGATCACAGAATTTGGGCATCTTGGGGGCACTAAACAGATGGAAGTGCAGTTGTTAGTGCAAAATTTTATACAATACACATTTTCTGTCACATAAAGACATCAGTCCTGGTAATCTACTGATACAAAATTTGTTCAAATTTACCAGCTGTTTTTTGTGATTCTTAGTCATTAACACTCTGGTAAATTTGATATTAACGTCAGACAAAGGCAGTGTTTGCTTGTTATTATAATATGGTCATATTTATGATCACAAAATATAATAGTAAATATCAAAAGTATTTTATAGCTCCCTGTCATTTGAGTACAGAGGTTTTGCACCTCACTCTGTAATGACTTGTGGATTGTGTGAGATAATCCCTTGGTTTTTTGAGAGGGAAACTTTAAACTGGTTATAACCTTCTGTTAACCTTTGCCATTTCCTCAAACCAGAACTCAAAACATGTTGACTAAACCTTTAAACTGGTGTCCGTGCTCAGTGGTGCCATTGGCAATTAGCGTTTTACCAAAGTGAGATGGAAACCTTCCTCACCTTGCTATGTTCAATTAGTAGAAAACTGATTGATAAAGAACACGATTTGTTCTATACCATATTTATAGTGGAATATTTTTATTCCTTACAGACGTGTACATTTCATTGATTCTCAAGTTACCAACAGATTAAAATTTCCTTTTCTAACATATAGGCTTTCTTATTGTCCCCAATGGGATTGAAATCTCTTACAGAAACATGCATTTTAAGAAGTACCCGTCTCACATTCATCTTAAGGATTCTAATCGTCTTTAAAGCTGTGTTTTATTTCTTATTTCTTTGTGGGTATTTTAGCTTTCTTGTGCATTTTTGTTTAATTTCACTTAGGTAAACCCAGTTAGTGAATAACATCAAAAGTTGTGAATAACCTTTACTAAGAAGGATGAAAGTTATGTGTAATTAGCTTGTGCAAATGCTGTTAAAACATGTTAGGCATTACCAAATCATTATAAATTTATGGCTTATATAGTCAAAGTTCCACATATGCTTGTGAAGGCTAATCATCCAAAATACTCAAAATTGCAATTCAACTGCACATTACAAATAGTTTTAGCACAAACTGTCATTGTATGTAGCGAAAGCAATTTCACAAAATATCCTTGAAGTATCATAAAATCCTAGTAGCACAGTGGCTAAGTGATTACCACTTCTGCCTAGCAGCACTAGGGTTGTCGGTTTGAATCCTAACCATGACACATACCTGCATGGAGTTTACATGGTTTGCCTGTGTGGGTTTCCTCCTACACTTCAAAGCAGTGCAGGGAGAAGGTCATCCTGCGCCCAGGGCAAAAATTACAAACTGTGCCCCCCCCCCGGTTAATGATGCCCCCTGTTCATACGATCCTACACCCAGCAGTCACTCCTGTATGTCTGTGTACACCAGTGCCGGCTTCTGAATACAGGAATTATGCACTGACAGGAAGGAGAAGGGGAAGAGAGAGGACACAGCCTGCACTGCCTCCCGGCTCTCTCCTCCTCTGCTCGCCACTCCCATCGTTGGACTGACATGACACTGTCACTACTCCTGTCAGATGTGTAACAGAAGGAAGGCCCCCTATTTATACAGTAAACCATTGCGCCCAGGGCAGCCACCCCTCCTGCCCACCCCTTGTCCCAGCCCTGCTTCAATGACATGCAGGTAGGTAATTGGCTAAATTAGTCCTATTAAGTGTATATATGAATGTGAGTTAGGGGCCTTAGATTGTAAGCTCCTTGTGGGCAGGGACCGATGTGAATGTACAATATATATACGTAAAGTGCTGCATAAATTGCCAGTGCTATATAAGTACCTGTAAAAAATAAAATAGATAAGCTGAACAAGTTTAATTCTCTGGTGTCCTCTGATTGTACAGAATAGAGAAAGGAACTTGCCTGACATTGCAAAAACCAGTGCTGTAAAGAAAACAAAGCATCTTCTGATCTTTACTACAGGGCAAAAAGAAACTAATGTGTATAAGTAGGATACATGTGAATAGTTTCTGACATTCTTTTCTGCTATTGTCTAAGAAAAAGGATCACTGCTTAATAATTACAGAAAATTGAAAGCAACAGAATTTGAAGCTGATGAGGCACTGTCAGTCAATGCAGAGGATTCCCATTGCCTTTAGAGGGAGGACTCACAACATAGATACATGTTTGGAGTCCAAAGACACTTCTCTGTCTGAATGGGATCACCAAACTCCTCATGCTCTGAAGCCTAGCTGTATACAGAGAATGATAATGGTGTGGGCATGGTAGAATTAGTTAGAGTCCTCCTAACCATGTCAGAGATGGATTACATGTTGTCCAAACAAAAAATTGTGAATGCTGCAATAATATTAGGGTCCAGAGCCTGCCTGAGGTCACAAGAGATGAAGACTTGGCTGATACCTTACAATACATTTTTAACACCATCCTGGGTAGACCAGTAACAGACCCTCTCCCCACAGAGTATTTTTCCATTGCAACCTAACTGCTGACTCCCCCAGAGATGCCACCGTCATCTCCATTTTTACGATTGACCATAATGGTAATACGATTCAAACATTGCAAAGAAAACTCTGGTAAGAAGATGACATCTTTGCCCACATCTTTGCCCACTGCATTCTGCACAGCAAACATCACCTATATATGGGGTTACCCATTTTGCCTTTTAGCCCGCAAACATAGACCTAGATTCCCATAGAACTTAACCAATTCTGCACCAACATCAACATACTGAAATGGCAAGGATGGCAAGACCTGATATCTACCTACTCAGGCAGAAAACCCTTCTGAAAAGAATCCCCCAATCCTACAGGAACAACTTCTTAACTGGGTGAGATAAATCAGATTTTTACCTCAGAATATACATGTTTTTATATTATGTTCTTTCTATTTCTTTGTTTTATATTGTAGGCTGTAATTCTTAGGAATAACTAACTTAAATCTGTCAAAACAAGAGTCTAGTAGACATCTCGGGTATGATAAAGTTTGAAACACAAAATAATAAATTATAATATAATAAATAACTATAAATAATTATAGCAAATATTA
This sequence comes from Rana muscosa, assembly GCA_029206835.1. Taxonomy (NCBI): domain Eukaryota; kingdom Metazoa; phylum Chordata; class Amphibia; order Anura; family Ranidae; genus Rana; species Rana muscosa. The sequence continues at coordinate 374,003,491 of CM055116.1, forward strand.
ATATATTAATAATAAAATGTATTCAATAATGTAATCAAATCAAAAACACTGTAATTTGCAGAATTGTCGCTGTCGTTACTTTCAGTGTTTAATGACAAATTTTCCCACGAATCACTATCGCTCAATTCTGAAAGTGATTTTAATTTACTATCGCTATCACTGTTTTCTAGCTGGTCTAAAACTGCTTTTGACGTAAAGGAACTCTTTTTGGTTGCCATGGACATTCTCAAGTTTCCAGGCAGAAAGAACAGTATATATAATATAAAACTGCAGGCAGGGCACTGGACACAGCACTAGGAACAAAAGGGATGTGAAATGATTTGATGCAGTAATGTAATCTGTAAGAATTCAGTGTACTGTATGTGTTTTGTTTTTTGCACTTTTTGAATTTGCCGCTGTGCTCCGTCCCCGTGCGTCGCGACGCTTGCAGAGAACGGAGCCAGGCACACAGTAAATCAGGCAGAGTACACAGCGGTAGGACATCGCAGGATCCTGGGGACAAGGTAAGTAACTTTCCCAGGATACTGTGATGCAATCCCGAATGTGGCTCGGGTTACCACTTTTGGTAATGAAAATTCACCCCGACCCACACTCAAAATTACCGCCAGGAAGGTTAATCATCAACTATGTGAGTTGCTAAATGTTGTACCTTCAATAAATGTAACCATATTGCTACACTTATAGGCACCTCTCTTCTCTGTTATACTCAGTTGTGACATGACGCTACTTGTATATGAAGACATCGCTTGTATATCAAGTCAAAATTTATAAAAAAAATTTGCTTGTCTTGCAAAACTCTCTCAAACCAAGTTACTCTCAAACCAAGCTTTTACTGTACTGTAATCCTCAGTGACCCCGAGAAGTCTGCTTCTCGTGCCCCTGAAAATTTGTTGTGCATGTGGTGCATGTTTCAAAGCCTGTGAAAGGACCCAAGAATACATGGTGTAAAGGAAAAGGATATCTATTGGTTGGCAACCCTCCTTGTACCACCGTTCTCAGAACTCATCCCGTCCCCACAGAGAGTGCATAAGATGAAGTCTCTTGAGGACACCTTACGGAGGAGTTTATCGAATGCTTTTCCCGACTGGTAGGTTACAGTGTTGTGGAAAACATAGTTTTGAGGCTTCTGTTGGTCAAGAGAGGTGCAGTGGAGAAGGCGGCCGCCTAAGTGGTGCATTTCTCATTTTTTTTTGTCCTGGCTGCCCAGGGCTGTCAGCTTCCACATCCCATCGGCAGCATCTGCATCACATGGTGGACGATTATCTAGGGGCGAAAACAGAGATGGAGAGCTTTGCAGTTGACGATCTACTGGCTTACTGGGTCATGAGAATAGACCACTGGCCAGAACTTGCCCAGTATGCTATTGAGCTGCTGGGCTGCCCTGCATCCAGGGTGCTTTCCGAATGCCATTCAGTGCTGCTGGAGGTTTTGTTACTGATCATAGAACGCGTCTGTCCACAGACTCCGTGGACCGTCTGACTTTTATCAAAATGAATCAGTCCTGGATTACCAGCAGCTATGAAACCCCTGATGCCGATGTCGTCGATTAAGTGTTTTTGGGATGTGGAATCTCTGCAGGACTTCTAGGCTGCCTAGTGTTGTGGATGTTGATTTCACCTGAAAGAATGTTTTTGGTGTAGGTTTCATGGGCACAATTAACACCCAAAGACCAATTTTCCACACCTGTTTGACAGGTGCAAATCGTTGCAAATTTTTTCAGCAAGGCCCATTCTTCCTTTCATCAAGAGTACTTCTATAGGGTTACGGTGTGAAGGCGCCACCAACACCCAAAGACCAATTTTTCCGCATTCGTTACTCCTATCCAAAGTCTGTGGTAGAGACACCAGAATTTATCCCAAAAATCTCTAATCTTGTTCCCAGTGCATTACATTGTGGCCTCATCATACAGACTGGCTCCCCAAGCCGTTGCTTATAAAATAAAAAAAGCTTGCAGGGAAATTGTCATTTTTGGGCTTTATAAATATAATTATTGCTGCAGCAGCTTCTATACGCAGTACAAATGTGCCACTTTACAGGTGGACTAAGGGGACTCCCCAGGCACTATATTGAAATAAATTTTTCATTTTTATACTTTCACTTTAAGCATCAATAAATCACTGCTTATTTAAAAATTATGTTTTTTACAAACTTTTTTTTCATTGATATATGTCCCCCAGGGCAGTACCCGGACCCCCATAACCAGTGTATGCCCAATTACTAGCATATAAACCTTCAAAATGGGCACTTTTGATTTTTCATGTTCGGGTCCCATAGACTTCAATGGGCTTCGTTATTTGGTTCCGAACTTTCCCAATGTTCGAAAGTTCTGGTGTGAACCAAACAGGGGGTCGTTCGGCCCATCCCTATGGCTGAAGATATCAGCCATAACCCCAGTACAATATTTTTCAGCAGGTATCCGGTTTTCTCTTGAAAAAAATTCTAGCACTAGACCTCCTCTGTAACTTTAAACTGGTTAATTGGTAAAGGTGTTAAAAGCACCGCCTATGGAGATTTTTTAACCACTTACCAACCGCAATACGTATATATTCAGTACATTGCGGTGTGCAAGTGGTTTACTGGGATTATGGCTAAAGATATCAGCCGTATCCTTAGTACATTTTTTTTCAGTAGGTGTCTGGCTTTCTCATGAAACCAGTCCGAGTGGCTCATGAGCCACAAGGCTGGTTTCCGAAGACATCCCTCCGCTCGCCGATGTTTCACAAGCTTACCAATTCTGCCAGGTCGCCCAAGAAATGATCCAATGGTGCAGCTGCCTGCTCCCATAGGCGATCAAAGAGTTAATACTCTTTGATAAACTCTATGGCCTTCGAGGACCGGAACAATATCATGATGTCACTTGTGGTCCAGGCTGGAAAATAAATAAATAATTTAAGTGAAAGATCAAAATATTTCACTTTTTTTTTTTTGATCTTTTGCTTTTAAAGGTAAAGAAGAGATTTGGGGTCTTTTTGACCCCAGATCTCTCCATAAAGAGGACCTGTTATCCTTATTTCTATTACCAGGTATTCCTTGTAAAAGGAATAAAAGTGATCCAAAAAAAATTAAAGGAACAGTATAAAAATAAAAAGTAAAATAAATAATAATTATAAAATATTTTTTTAAGGTGCGCCCATCCCTCAATGCTCACGCGCAGAAGCGAACGCGTGTTCAACTTCTATGTAAGTTGAACACGCATATGTAAACGGTATTCGAACCACACATGTGAGGTATCGCCGCAAACATCAGTGCAAGAGCAAAAATTCTAGCACTAGACCTCCTCTGTAACTCTAAACTGGGTAATCGGTAAAGGTGTTTAAAGCGTTGCCCATAGAGATTTTTAAGTACCGTAGTTTGTCCCCATTTCATGAGCATTTGCTATTTTTCTATTTACTCGGCGTGTGACATCAAAAAACTATTTTTTTTTATATTCATTAAAGTGTGTTTTTTCCAAAACAATTGCATTTGCAAAACTGATGCGCAAATACCGTGTGACATAAAAAACTGCAACGGTCGCCATTTTTTTCCTTAGGGTCTCTGCAAAATAAAATGTATACAGTAAGGTTTGGGGGTTATAAGTAATTTTCTAGCTAAAAATACTGATTTAAACTTGTAAATGAAAAGTGCCAGAAAAAGCCTGTTTTTCTTTTTTGTGTTTTCTGACACCTTTTTTTCCCCCGACTCCAACCTCCAGTTTGGTGATTTGTAATTCTGTTTATCCATTTTCTGTTTGTTACAATCAAATAGGGGATGTTGTCAATATTTTGTGCATAAGGTATAGTCTCTCCTCCTTCCTAGTCATTGCTACCTAAATCACACATCTAGCTGGAGAGAATTACAAAACCTTGGCCATAAAGGCGGTTCACGTATATTTATTTCAATCATGTACTTAATTGTCTGCCTTGAGCACAACTTTAAAAGTACTATTTTCTAACAACAGATTCTAGTCCATTTGCTAAGCTTAAAATCCCTATTACTACGATCACTATGTCATTTTGTTTGCAGCGCAGGAACAGGCACTGAGTGAACAGTATGTAAGAAAAACACAGCTGAATTACCACTTCTTATTGTACCAAGAAATAATAGAAGACATAACAGTTAAAAGGATTTTTTTATGATTATACTCTTTAAAGTCCTGCCAAGAAACATAAACTTTTATTCCACAATTTTGGGCTACATATCTCTGAGTGTTACTTGTGTTTTAACAGTAATGCTCATGTAACGCACGCACCACTTCACATTTATTAGTGGCTGACACAATGTTAATACAGAGCTGGTTAACATTTTATGGTAGATTAGCACAGCCATATAATCTGACTACAATGGTTGTGATCAAGTTTATGAGCCTATTACATGTTTACAATTATTCATGACAGAAACGCCTTCAGCGTGTCTTTTGATCGCGCTAAATATTTGTTATTATAGGGTATGGCAGCCGACTTGTTGGCAACATGGTTGCCACATTGGAGTCCAAGGATGAGTTCCCACACCAGATGCTATCTCCTGGAGCTTGCATGTTGTTCCCAGAGTTCTCTGAGTTTATTGGTGCTCAAAAGACATACTAGTAGGTTAAGGTGACACTAAACGCTGGTTAAAAAAAAAACATGCTACGTGTTCCGCCGGCCTGGCCACGTCATTCATTCACAGCCCTCTGTGAATGGGAAACTACAGGTCCCAACAGCTTTTTTTTGCAGCTGTCGGCTTGTAGTTTCAATGAACTACCATGGCGCTGTTGAGCGCTCTGGTAGTTTTTCATTCTTCCTGTCAGGGTGTATCTGGCCATAAGAGGTATGAGCAGACGGATACACTGAAAAGTCTGCAGGAGTCCTGCATGGCACTACCAATCTGCTGATTGCGGGTGCAATGCTTTCCAGGCTCTAAGTAAAAATAATAATAAATGCAAATTTTTTTACCTGCAAACAAGATGTGCATTTATTACATTTTTTTTAAAAGGTGAACTTATCCTTTAACTCGAAAAGCACCTTCAATTGCTCTCAGCCTAATCTCCACATTTCCTATTTTTGCTGCTGTCATTTGATCTCCTGTTAGAGGGCGGCTATGTTTGTTCTCCATGGTTCCACTGTAAGTAGGAACATAGCCACATTCTCTAAAGCATGGATTAAAATTTGGCCGGTTCAGCAGGGACCAGTCGAATTTCGATCCAAGTATGGGTAGGCTGGCTGTACTCAAGTTGATCTATCGATTTACTTCTGTACAACCAGCCTGTCTGTTTTTTCATGTCTATTGATTGACTTCTGTACAACCAGCATGTCTTGTTTTTCTCATCTATCAATTGACTTCTGTACAACCAGCCTGTCTGGTTTTTCCCATCTATCGATTGACTTCTGCATAATAAGCCTGTATGTTTTTTCCATCTATCGATTGACTTCTGTACAACCTCTGTGAGAAGGAGCAGAGGTGGAGTGGGAGACACGCTGCGGCATGCACATGGAGGAGCTGCACGCCGCAGTGGAAAGAAACTGAAGTCGCTGGGGGCCAGGAGCCCAGGCACAGGGGAGTGAGGGAACTGAGGCTTGGCTGCCTGTCACCTGCTACAGCACGGGAGCAAAGGGGACAGAGGCAGAGGGACACTGTCAGGAGGAGCTGCCCGCCACAGGAGCAGTGTGTAGAGGGACCAGGGGCACACTGACAGGTAAGTGTGGGGATAGGGACTGAGGAGTAGTCGGCAGGAGAATGTGGGTAGGACAGATTAAAAGAAGGAACAGAGTACTGGGAGTATCATTTGGAGTACTGGGAGTAATATCTGCTGTAACTTGGGAGTACTGGGAGTAACATCTGAAGTAACTGGGAGTACTGGGAGTAATATCTGAAGTAACTTGAGAGTACTGGGCATAGTATCATAGTATCTGAAGTAACTTGGGGAGTAATACTTGAAGTAACTTGGTAGTAATACCTGAAGTAACTTGGGGAGTAATACCTAAAGTATTCAAACCCCTTTTATTTTCCACATTTGGTCATGTTACAACCAAAAACATAAATGTATTTTATCGGGTTTTTATGTGATAGACCAACGAAAAGTGGCACATAATTGGGAAATGGAAAGAAATATGATAAATGGTTTTCTAATTTTTTTGGAAAAGAAATCTGTGAAAAGTGTGGCATGCATTTGTATTCAGCCCTCCTGAGTCAATACTTTGTCGAATCACCTTTTGCTGCAATTACAGCTGCAAGTCTTTTTGGGGATGTCTCTACCAGCTTTGCACATCTAGAGACTAACATTTTTGCCCATTCTTCTTTGCAAAATAGCTCAAGATTTGTCAGATTGTATGGAGAGCGTCTGTGAACAGTAATTTTCAAATCTTGCTAAAGATTCTCAATTAGATTTAGGTCTGGACTTTGACTGGGCCATTCTAACACATGAATACACTTTGATCTAAACCATTCCATTGTAGCTCTGGCTGTTTTTTAGGGTCTTTGTCCTGCTGGAAGGTGAACCTCCGCCCCAGCCTCAAGTCTTTTGCAGACTCTAACAGGTTTTCTTCTACGATTGTCCTGCATTTGGCTCCATCCATCCTCCAATCAAGTCTGACCAGCTTCCCTGTCCCTGCTGAAGAAAAGCATTCCCACAACAAGATGCTGCCCCCACCATGTTTCACGGTAGGGATGGTGTGTTCAGGGTAATGTGCAGTGTTAGTTTTCCGCCACACATAGGGGGTTATTTACGAAAGGCAAATCCACTTTGCACTACAAGTGCAAACTACAAGTGCAAAGTGCACTTGAAATTGCACTGAAAGTGCACTTAGAAGTGCAGTCGCTGTAAATCTGAGGGGTAGATCTGAAATGAGGGGAAGCTCTGCTGATTTTATTATCCAATTATGTGCAAGATAAAATGCTGTTTTTTATTTTCCTTGCATGTCCCCCTCGGATCTACAGCGACTGTACTTCCAAGTGCGCTTTCAGTGCAATTTCAAGTGCACTTTGCACTCGTAGTTTGCATTTGTAAATTGCACTTGTAGTGCAAAGTGGATTTGTCTTTAGTAAATAACCCCCATAGTGTTTTGCTTTTAGGCCAGAAAGTTCAATTTTGGTCTCATCTGACCAGAGCACCTTCTTCCACGTGTTTGCTGTGTCCCCCAGATGGCTTCTTGCAAACTACAACCAGGACATCTTATGGCTTTCTTTCAACAATGGCTTTCTTTGCCACTCTTCCATAAAGGCCAGATTTGTGGAGTGCATGACTAATAGTTGTCCTGTGGACAGATTCTCCCACCTGAGCTGTGGCTCTCTGCAGTTTCTCCAGAGTTACCATGGGTCTCTTGGCTGCTTCTCTGATTAATGCTCATGTCTTGGTAGGTTTGCAGTTGTGCCATACTCTTTCCACTTTTGGATGCTGGATGAACAGTGCTTCATGAGATGTTCAAAGCTTTGGGATATTTTTTATAGCTTAACCCTGCTTTAAACTTTTTCGCAACATTATCCCTGACCTGTCTGGTGTGTTCCTTGGCCTTCATGATGCTGTTTGTTCACTAAGGTTCTCTTCTCTTCTAAAGGCAATTGGCTCCACTAGATTTTAGCCAGGGGTATCAGAGTAAAGGGGGCTGAATACAATGTACACCACACTTTTCACATATTTATTTGTAAAAAAAAATGAAAACCATTTATCATTTTCCTTACACTTCACAATTATATGCCACTTTGTTGGTTTATCACATAAAATCCCAATAAAATAAATTTATGTTTTTGGTTACAAAATGTGGAAAATGTCAAGGGGTAAGAATACTTTTTCAAGACACTGTAATTTGGGGAGTAATACCTGAAGTAACTCAGGGAGTAATACCTGAAGTAACTTAGAGTACTGAGAGTAATATCTGAAGTAATATCCCAAGTAACTTGAAGTATTAGGGGAACTGAGTAATTTGAAACAACGTGGAATTTTAGCACAGGGCATAACTAGGAGTAGTGCACAGTACTGAGAGTAACCATTTAATTATCCCCATTAGAGTAGCGGGTAAAATGTCTAACAGGATTGGTGATGCGACTGAATGCACATCTTGCTCCATGTATGCGTCCCTTGATGATCCAATCGAGGGCGAATACTGCTGTGTGAGATGTCAGCTAGTTGTTTCTCTGAAAACCTAGATCCTGGATCTAGAAAACAAGGTGGCAACACTGCGCAGCATCAAAAACTTGGAAAACAGTTTGGACATTACCCAGCAGGTGCTGGTGGGGGCCAGCATAGATAGGGGGGAGACATGGAGGCACAGGAGCAAGAGGTGACAGCTAGAAGGAGGGGTAAAGAAAAGAGCGCTAGGGAGGCCTGAGTTGGTACACCCCAACAAATATGCAAAGTTGCATGATGTTGGGGATATCAGCTCAGATGTGGCAGTGCTGGAGAAGGAGGCTTCTCCTAGCTGCCAGGGGAGCAACTGCTCAGGTAAGAATGGGGCCAGGGATACAGGAAAGGGTAGAGAGGTACTGATAGAAGGGGACACAATTATTAGAAAGACAGAGAGGACAATATATCACAAAGATCTAGGTCGCCGAACAGTACTTTGCTTGGGGAGGACCCAGCTGTCATGGTACACATTGGCACCAATGACAAAGTAAGAGAAAGGTCAAGAGTCTTAAAAAAAAATTTCAGAGACTTAGGGAATAGATTGAATAGAAGGACCTCTATTCAATCTATTCTCTGAAATACGACCTGTGCCTCGAGTCACACCAGAGAGGCAGCAGGAGTTTAGGGAACTTAACAAGTGGCTGAGGAACTGGTGTTGGAAAGTGGGGTTAGAGTTCCTGGAGAACTGGGCTGACTTCTCAGTCAGTTACCGGCTCTTTAGTAAGGAGTGTGTTGTGGGGGAGGGTTTAGAGGTAGCGATAATCGGCAGTGAGGATACGACAGAGGGGATTAGTGGAGACACTAGTGATATTATATCAGTAACATCTAATTCCGGAGTTAATGAGTTACCAAAACAAATACAAAGCCTGAGAAATCATATGGAAATAAAAACATGTACCAATACAAAACTCAGGGGAATTTTCACAAATGTCAGGAGCATAGTCAATAAAATAAAAAAACTGGAGCTGCTATTACACGAAGAGGATGTGGACTTCATGGGAATAACAGAAACTTGGTTTGACAGCTCACATGACTGGCTGGCAAACATTCAGGGGTATTCCTTGTATCGGAGGGACAGTGAGGGGAGAAGAGGGGCGTGTGTCTATATGTCAGGAATTATTTATGGGTAGAAGAGCAGAATGACATCAGTGATGGGGAAAGGGGGGAGGTGGAGTCCGTAAGGGTGGAATTCCAAAGGGTGTAAGTAAGCGGGAAATTACTAGTGGGTGTATGTTACAGACCCCCTAACCTGAGGAAGAGGTGGAGTTTGATTTCCTTTCACAGTTAGAAATGGCATCAAGACTGCAAGGTCCATAAAGACATGGATGAGCGAGTTTGGGGTGGAGGAACTTGACTGGCCTACACAGTCCTGACCTCAACCTGATAGAACACATTTGGGTTGAATTAAAGCAGAGATTGCGAGCCAGGCCTTTTCGTCCAACATCAGTGCCTGACCTCACAAATGTGCTTCGGGAAGAAAGGTCAAACATTCCCATAGACACACTCCTAAACCTTGTGGACAGCCTTCCCAGAAGAGGTAAAGCTGTTATAGCTACAAAATGTGGGCCAACTCAACATTGAACCTAATGCCTCGTACACACGACCGGTTTTCCCATCGGGAAAACTGCCATGACATCTTTTGGCTGGGAAAACCGGCCGTGTGTATGCTCCATCGCAGTTTTCCCGATGAGAAAACTGCGGGGGAAAAAAAGAGAACTCCTTTTTCCCGCCGGGATTCCTGGCGGTCTTTTTCCCGTCGTGAAAACCGTTGTGTGTATGCTTTCCCGGGGGGGAAAAAAACGTGCATGCTCAGAATCAAGTATGAGACTGGAGAGGTCGTTCTGGTAAAACTACCGTTGTAATGGAGATAGCACATTCGTCACGCAGAAAATTATTGCATCGTTTAAATGCAGCGCATTCTTTTCTTCTTTATAATGCTACAATAATGAAGTTGTTTTGCTGCTGATATTCACACAGAGTTCTGACCAACTTGTTCCTTTATTATTTCTCGGGATCTCATGAATAATCTTTTTTTTTTTTAAAGCCAAATCTCCATAATTTTTTTTTGTATTTTTGGAAAAATTTTAATCAAGATCTGCATTGTTGCGTTTTTTTTTAAACTAATTTCTACTGATCTCCATATATATTTTTATTAGTTTAGTGTGTCAAGTTACTACAACAACATTATTATCTTGTATTTTTTACCTGCAAGGGGGTTGGTTGCTGTCCCTTGCTAATTTGACATTGTATTTTTTTTAAATGTACCTGCCTACTCACAAACTGTCATATTTGAAGGAAAACACATAGGCAATGCTGCTGCAATTTGCTTAACATTTGGACCCCAGTGCACACATCAAATAATAGAAAACTAAAATTGTGAGCTTGAGAAGCACATACAATTGGGAGCACAATCTGACATATATGTCCCCAGTCTGTGGTACTACAACAGCCTGCATCTTCTGTCAGACCAGACTGAACCCAGGCCATCACTTTCTTTTCTTCATTGCACCCTTCTCTGTAGCCTTCCCTGCAGTCTTCCTTGCACGCATCCTCAGAGCTTGTGCCTCTGGAGGTGGACTTGTGGCAGGAGGAGGAGAAGGAGGAGGAGGAGGTGGAGGACGATGGCCAACCTCCACAAGGTCAGTATATTGGGTAAGTTGGCCCATCAAACCCTTGTTCATGGCCTTAAATATTATGGTCTCACAGAGGAGGCGTTGGCCCATCTCCATCCTCTGCATTTTGGTTGCCATTAGGGCGGCATAGCCCTCTTCAGTGGTGGGGGTTTCTCTGAGGACCGCAGTAGCCTCCCTAATGAGGGAAGTGCTTCCTCCTCCGTGTACCTACCAATCTTGGCCCTTCTTGTTGGAAGGCAGAGGGGAGGCATCTGCGATCTTGTGCTGCCACTGGGCCCGGCCACCTCCTGGCTACCACTGGGCCCTGCCTCCTCCTGGCTGACACTGATCCCTGCCTCCTCCTGGCTGCCAATTTCCAGACTCTCATCCTGGCTGAGGTCTTCCTGTGTATAAAAAAGAGACATAGTTTTAGTTTTTGGTTCATCTATCACACACAATTTTCAGCTCATGACTGTTGCAAATTGAATGTTAATAAATAGAAAAGAATATCATTCTGACCCCAGCATTTTTCATTCTTGTCCCAATCATTTTTGGCCACTACTGTCTATTGATATGTAAAACACTTTTTGATAAAACATTCTTATTATTAGAAACATCTATTTCAAATCATTAATTTTAGGACAAGAAATCTTTAGAAAAATACTATACCTGGCTCCAGATGTGTGCTCAGCTTGGCTGGATGGAAGGCTGGATGGAAGGCTGGATGGAAGGCTGGAGGGCAGGCTGGAGGGAAGGGTAGAAAGTGATGGCCTCACTTCAAGATGGTCGTTCAGAAATTGCAATCTATTATAGTACCACCGAGTAGGCACATATACATCCGCTGCTGCTGCTGCTGCTCCTGACCTCTGTGAATCCAGGACCTTATTGCGATACTTCCTGTATGTGCCCCTCAAGGTCAAAATGTTATTGTCCACATCCTTGAGGGTTGCAGTGGGGGCCTGTGTCTGCACAAATTGGAGCAGGTTCTCCAGCGCTGCCGTCCTTGCTCCTCTTTTTTTATTGATGGGATTTTTGGTTTCCCACAGAGCAGGCAGCTCCCTGTACCTGTCCAGGAACTCAATCATGAAGTCCTGATCCTTAAATATATAATTTTTTTCTAAAAGACAAAACACAAGACAAAAATACTAATGTCAGTCCAGACTCTACTAATCTTTATCTCCATATATAGGCCACAATCTCAAAGCAGTAAAGGCCACTGATGACCCAAGTAAAAATGTTACCTTCGATCTCATCTTCGGCGCTTACTCATTCCTCCACACACAGAACGTAGTTATGACACATGCGTGTTAGCTTTATATACACTGCGCATGCGTGAAACTCACACACCGCCCGCCCATGACGTTCTTTCTAGAATATTCCCCGCCCCTTCTCTTTCGGCGCGCAGTGGGAGAGGACATGGTGGAGACAGAGCAGGTGTCTGATAATTCCACTAACGACGAGACAAGCCCGGAGCAAGAATCATCCCGATCCAGGAGGAGATATAAGGCCTCAAATATGTCCTTTGCAGAAATGGCGGAGATGGTGGACATCTTATGGAGGACAGACTATGATGGGAAGCATGGTCCGTATACCAACCCTAATTTGAGAAAGGCCAAGATCATGTCTAAAGTTGTGAGAAGTCTGCACAAGAATTTTGGGGTACAGCAATCCAAGGAGCAGCTGAGGAAACGCTGGTCAGACCTGAAACTGAGGGAGCAGGATCAGTACAGAAGGATCAAGAGAATGCTCAAAAAAAGTACTGTAAGTATTTGTCCTGTGTTCCTATTATTATTATTACTTGCATGTTGCTCCATGTGCTTTTCTTTACTGTTGTACATTGTGGGCACAGTAATCGGTCGTAGTCAACATCGTTCGTTCAGGTACTACTACTTTTTCAGATACACGATTAACTACTTTTGGAAATGTATATTTGTCTAAAAAAAGGGATTTTTATAACAGCTTACCTGTAAAATCCTTTTCTTGGAGTACATCACGGGACACAGAGCGACTTAGTCATTACTAATGGGTTATATAGATTACCTTCAGGTGTTGGCACTGGCCAATTCCAAACCGGAAGTACCCTCCCCTATATAAGCCCCTCCCACCCGGGAGCACCTCAGTTTTGTAGCCAAGCAATAAGTGTCCCAAAAAGAGGGGTGGGAGCTCTGTGTCCCGTGATGTACTCCAAGAAAAGGATTTTACAGGTAAGCTGTTATAAAAATCCCTTTTTCTTTTTCGTACATCACGGGACACAGAGCGACTTAGTCATTACTAATGGGACGTCCCAAAGCAATGCCAAATGAGGGGAGGGATACATAAGCTGGGCGCCATCAGGCATGAGGCTCTTTTGCGGCCTGCAACACACTGCGCCCAAAGGCGACATCCTCCTGACTTCTGACGTCTACCTGGTAGAATCTAGTAAACGTGTGTACTAAGGACCATGTTGTGGCCTTACAGTACTTGAGCCAGGGAGGCTTGGTGATGCACTGCCCATGAAGTTCCAACTGCTCTTGTGGAGTGCGCCCTAACTTTGAACGGAGGCGGTCTCCTTTTCAAGCCATAGGCTTGTATTATGACCTGTCGAATCCACTTGGCTAAAGTAGATTTTTGATGCTGCCTGACCCTTTCTGGGGCCTTCCGGCAGAACAAACAAAGTATCCGTTCTACGAATCTGAGCAGTGGCTTTAAGATAAGCTTTAACTGCTCTTACTACATCCAAAGAATGCAATAACTTTTCCTCTACCGAACTAGGTTTGGGGAAAAAGGAAGGAAGAACCACATCTTGGTTCAAATGGAACCTCGATACCACCTTAGGAAGAAGGCTGGATGAGGACGTAATACTACTCTGTCCTTATGGATAACCAGATATGGCTCCTTACAGGACAAGGCGGCTAATTCCGACACTCTTTTAGCCGAACAAATGGCTACTAAGAAAATCAATTTCCTGGTGAAAAGAACCAAGAAAATGTGCCGCAATGGTTCAAATGGTTGTTTCTGTAGAACCGACAGAACCAGGTTTAAGTCCCATGGACATATGGGAATACTAACCGGAGGGCTAATACGCATCACTCCTTGTATGAAAGCTTTGATTAATGAATGCAAAGCCAAGGGCCTTTGAAAAAAAAAAATATTGACAAGGCCGTCTGACCCTTGATAGTACTCAAGGCAAGCTTCCTATGTACAGCCCACTGTAGGAAGTCCAGAATCCTACCTATTACGTACTTACGTGGATGCCATTTCCTGGCCTCACCCCACGTGATGTACGCCTTCTAGATCCTATAATAGATCTGCCTGGATACCGGCTTCCTGGCATTGATCATGGTAGATACCACAGGATTAGAGAGCCCTCTCTTTTTTAGAATGTGGGCTTCTATAGCCAGGCCGTCAACCTAGGGCTGGTAAGGAAGGGTAGTATATCGGTCCTTGCGAAAGCAGGTCGGGACGATGTGGGAGGGTCCAAGGACTTCCCACTGACATTTTTACAATCTCCGCGTACCATGCCCTTCGGGGCCACGCTGGAGCCACCAGAATCACTGGTTTCTTTTCTACCCTGATTCTGCGGATTAATCGCGGTGGGAATGCATATATCAGCTTGAACTGATCCCAAGGGAACACTAGGGCATCCGAACCGCAAGCTAGGGGATCCTTTGTGCGAGACACAAATCTGTCCACCTTTGCGTTGAATCTGGATGCTAGCAGATCTACATCCGGTGTTCCCCACCGCTGGCATATTGCCTGGAAAACCTCGGGGTGAAGAGACCATTCCCCCGGGCATAATTGCTGGCGACTTAAAAAAGTCCGCTCTCCAATTTTCCACTCCTGGGATGAAAACCGCGGATATGGCTGTGACATACCTTTCTGCCCATTCCAGGATGCATTTCGCTTCCCTCTGGGCTGCACGACTCCTGGTGCCACCCTGGAGATTGATATATGCCACTGCTGTGGCATTGTCTGATTGAATTCTGACAGGTGACCCTTGGAGTTTGGATGTCCATGCTACTAGGGCATACCGGGCTGCTCGTATCTCTAAGAGATTGGTGGGCAGGGCCTTCTCTGCTTCTGACCACTTGCCCTGGAGAGACCATTGCTCCAGTACTGCCCCCCAGCCTATGAGGCTGGCAACTGTAGTGACCACCTTCCAAGAAACCGGACTGAAGGGTTTCCCTTCCCAGATTCTGGGGCACCAACCACCAATGGAGGCTCTTGCGAACGGAAGGGGACAGGGAGCTTCAGCAGACCAGTTTTTGAGCCACAGAAGCCTACGCATATGTACTATAGACAGCGTAAAGCGGGAGGCCTGTTGGATTGTATCCTTTATGGCGTCCACCGCAAAACACAAGGCTCTAGGCAGGTCAGCTAGGGCAAGAGCCTGCTGATCTGGTAAGTCCCTTAAGACTTGTTTCAACTGATCTTTCACTGCTTGGCAGACTCCAATCGCTGCTACCGCAGGTTGTGTCACCATGCTTGCTGTAGAGAAAGCAGATTTTAGTAAAGACTCCAATTTTTTATCTATTGGGTCTTTGACATTGGAACATTATCTACTGGACATGTCAGTGATTTGTTAACAGAAGAGATGGCTGCGTCCACTGTAGGGACCCTCCATTTTTTTATGAACTTATCCTCCATGGGATAGATCACCGGAAATCTCTTGGGGGGAGCAAATATTTTATCAGGATGCTCCCAATCCTGGTAAATAAGCCCTTCTAATAAAGGGTGGATTGGGAAGGAACAGACAGCCTGGGGAGCTTTTAGCGACCCCAGCGAGGAAACCGTAGTGGATGGTGGTTCCGCCAGAGGCATTTTAAATGCTGATCGGACCATATTAGTCAGAGACTGAACCCATAATCTTTCAGCCTGAGATGCTGAGAAAGGTTCTTCCACTGTTGATTCCTCCATAACTGAATCAACCTCATCCTGATCCCCTTCAGGTAGGTCGATCTCTGGGACTGTTCCTCCACTAACAGGCACTCTGAAGGAGGAGACGGAGATCGGACGTGCTTTTCCTGAGACAGGGAAGCAGCGATCAATGCTGTTAATCTCTCTTCCAATCCTCCCAGTGTTGAGGATAAAACCTCCTCTGTTATATATACAGGAGCAGGTGGACTGGGGACAGCCGCAGCACCAGGCATTCCTGCGGGGTTTCTACGGCTACTGACCTCTGAATTCTCAGGGGAGATTGGTGCAGTACAAGCATGCCCAATATCCTCAGAGCCCGATGGAGACCCCTTTGGCTTCCTGGAAGATCTATTTCCGGAGCGTCTGGACGACATATCTTTAAGCACAAAGCTGAGGTATTCCCGTCGTCATACACCAATTTTGCTGGTAATAATCTAACACAGGTGCTGCTATATACCAGCTGGTGTCCACTAAAGTGCCTTTCTATGGGGATGCCTGCATCAACCGCCTCTGTGTGCCACTGTTTGTTGCTAGCTCTGTTTGCATCCAGCTGACACTTGTACTGTGTCTTTTAACTATGCTGGGACGCCCGCACATGCGCAGAAGCGCCGCGGCGCGCATCGAGCGTCATCCACCCGCCCCGCCCCTTTTTTTCATAGGAGGCGCGTGCACGCGCCCGCGCGCGCGCCCGTGCGCCATTGGCGCCCTTTTCGAAATCAAACAGGGGACTAGGAGCCAGGGCCCTTTTTGCCGGAGGGCCTGTGCGGTGGATGAGCGCAGCAACAGGGCAGAGGAAGTGGATTCCCACAGAGAAACTTACCAGCTGCCTGGATCTTTTGACTTGAGATAACCAAAGATCCACATGACAAGAAAAATGGACTACAGCGGCCTCTAGTGGTTTAACACAGGTACCGCGGTCCCTTTTTTTTTTTTTCTTGACTACTATTAAAATTTTACATTTTCAGTAGTTACAGGCAAACACAGATATTTAGCGGGAATACCGTTAGGTAACAGACAGAAAGACAAATTAGGCTTGGGGGTCCCCCAATAGAACCAAGTTCCTGGGGGCCCCCACTTACCTGATCCCCGCCGCAGGACTTTGTTTGGTCCACAGAAGTCCAAACTTCACCTATCACGGCAGGCATTGTAATTAAACCTTCAGGGACCGGGTTCCCAAGGATTCCACTCCCCTGGACCTGTATAGCACCCTGCACAGACAACATCTTGGTCGTGGGTATGACCAGAGCTCTGGATCCCAGGGTCCAGCCCTCCTAAGAGAAGCATTACAGGCAAAACCTTGCTCTTCTGCTGCAAGGCCCGGGTACCGACCGTTTAGCTATGAAGCTTTTTTGGTGGGATCCGGAACAGCTTACTAAGGCCCAAAAGAACCTGTACGCAAGCCCAGTGAAAACACATGTTACTCTTTGGCCAACACCTTAGACACTGGCAAAAAACTGAGGTGCTCCCGGGTGGGAGGGGCTTATATAGGGGAGGGTACTTCCGGTTTGGAATTGGCCAGTGCCAACACCTGAAGGTAATCTATATAACCCATTAGTAATGACTAAGTCGCTCTGTGTCCCGTGATGTACGAAAAAGAAAGAAGTTTAGTACATTGTTGTCTATATGTGTTTGTAACTAGAATGAAATGCAAACTTGATTCAGTGTAAAGGAGAGGACACTCAGCAGCTGTTTCCACATCTGGAATCAGGAGCACTAGTGTGGGACACCAGAACAACCTTTTTAGGGTGTCCCACACAGGTGCTCCAGTGGATACTTGGGGTGTCTCCATGTGTGAAACTTGGCCAAAAAAAAGGAAAGTATTTCAGCTTTGGTAAGGGAAAAAATCATGTCTTCAGTTTGGAACAGACGATTGTACCCCACTTCCAAGCAATGTTTCATATTCCTATTTCAGGCCTCAAATATCTGTGTGCTAAGTATACCTTTTGTTTCATTCTCATAGGGGAGCGAAGATTCGGAGGACATCACTCACAGGACATCAGGAACCCTACACCTCCTAAAGAAGGGGACCAGAGAGAACCCCAACAAGATGCAGATGTGGAGGAAGGAGAGGTGGAGGAAGGAGAGGTGGATGAAGTGTTGGGAATTGTCACCACAACAGGTCAGTGTCTGTCACCACAGCTTCAGGTAATATATGTAGGCCTGCATCTTCATAATAACTTGTTTTTTTTTAGGTGATGAACATGTTGGTGAAGAAGAAACTCCTTGTTTCACAAATGCTAGTGCACACATTTTAATAAAGGAAATCATGGGGTGTTGTCAAGAACTAGGCAACATGACGAAGAATATAAACCAAAAATTTAAGAACATGATTGATGTTTTGGGGCGAATCTAAAGAAACACAAAATCCCCCCCCCCCCATTTGTTCATTTATGCACTCTTAAAAAATTGGACAACTTTATTCAAGCCAAATTTTGAAGATGCACACAGTGTGTCAACATGTGCTATCTCCCATCAGGGGATATCAATGTACGCGTTTTGTGGGTGCAACTTAGGTAGATGAGAGGAAGGGGTTGCACCCCAAAACACATCCATTAATTCCCCATGATGGGAGATAGCACATGTTGACATTAGGCACGGGATCATAAAGAAATCATCATTTCAGATTCTGATTTGTGTGCATCTTCTAATTTGGCTTGTACAGGGGTGACATCACCCCCCCCCCCCCCCATCTAATGAAGGCAACATCAACACATTGTATGTTTGTACTAGAATGTCTGATATTGCCTTCACATTTTGTACGTTGAACTTTGTAAGTTCCAGAGATTTGTCTGTTATGTTTTGAAACATGCCAGTTAATGCAAAATAAACCCAAAAAATATAGTTCTAGTAAAACCAGTTTTATATATTTGTAAAAAATGTTTTATAAGGCACATGTGTGAATGTGCATAGAGTAAAATGTGGAAAATCTACAATGTGTGGCTTCTTCTTTCAATGCTCAATATCATTTTTGGAAGGAATTTGGTGTTTACAGTGACAATGGGGGTTATTTACTAAAGGCAAATCCACTTGGCACTACAAGTCCCACCGCTGGGCAAACTGGGAGGCCACATTCTGCCATTCTTGTGGCGTTGAAGGAAACTGTGGAGTCAAACAAGAACAAAATATTAAGAAGCAACAGAGAAGAGACGGGACTATAACGGTGCTTATTAAATTAAGAGTTGAACACAATGGAAGACCCATGCATCTTTTGGTAAAAAAGTATACAAAGATTTTATTAATTCATTATACAAAAAGTTAAAAAAAGAGAGAACATTGTCACTAGGTCGGTTTGTACAGCAGGATGATTCCAAAATGGTGGTTGCATCAAATGAGGGCCGAGAATGTCATACAGGTCCCAATATGTTTCGCTCTTGGGGCTTCGTCAGGGGAGGAATGTCTCAGCCGTTTAATGTGGTAGCCAATGAATATAGAAAAAACACATAATGATTACCATTTAGAGACAATAATCATAATAATTTGTTTTGAAATTGGAGGCCCACCTGTTGGCAGGTCCACAGATGAAAGAAAAAGGCAACTCACCACCAGAAGATCTAAAGTCCCTAAATGGAATTGAGAGAAGAGAAAGGGGGATCACAGCAGAGGGCACCCCACGAAACTGGGGTGGTGGGAACCACACTGACGGCAGCAGGAATCAGATCCCAGGCAACCAATCACCTATAGTGACTGCTTAGAAGACCTGGCCAAGAGAAAAAAATTCCATCAAAATAGCGCAACCAACAGAGTATTTTATAAAGACATATATGAAATGGGTTTAGTATTAAAACCAACACAACACAAGATAACCCTTCTAAAAAGAAAGGGGAAAAAACTGCTGGTGCAATATTGGCATAACATTTTTCCATAAAGTTGCAAAGTTAGACGGGAAAGCCATCAAGGTACTTACTTAAAAGCAAATGTAGCTATAGTACATAGAAAGAAGGGGGCGCCTGTAAAAGCAGTAACACAAGAGATCCACAGAGGGCCTTGTAGAGATCCGAATGAAAAGGCACTAAATCACTGTAGAAATCCAAATGATAAGGCACTAAGTCCAAGGAGAACCTGTTCGTAAATGCTCTGAAAACAGAGTAATGAAAGTAATAATGAGTAAGATAATTTTGAAGAAGAAAGATGTGGTTTAAATTAGGGCTGTTGGAATTAACTATTAATTCCTCGATTAATCGATTAATTGTTTTGATCGATCAAAATTCTTTTGATCGATCAAAATTCTTTTGATTGGTACATACCTCTCCGCCGGCTTCCGGGTCTTCAGGGAGATTCAGTGATGTCACAGACACCGGCGGGGCTTGCCGTGTCCATCTGAAGGGCTCCTGTGCTGTGCCTTCATATCTGTATGCTGGCGGGACCTTACTATCTGCCACACGCAACGGCTGTTACACTTCCCTCTATCACTTCTGGGAGTTGTGATAGTTCCCTTCACGGGACATCTACATGCCGACGGACTGATGTTAGCTCCTTCTCATCTGTATTCAGCAGTGGTATCGTTGTACACATTTTTATACCAGTATCATACTTAGCTACATGTTTTTATGACTGCTTTTGCTACCGTTTGGTATTACTCGCACCATTTTTACAGTTTATGTAGCTACATCGATTTTATCTCCAGTGCAATATTTATTTTGTTACCTAATTGAAGACTATAAAAGTTTTAATGCTATTCCCGTCGAGCGCTGCCTTTGTGTGTTTTTTTGTATCCTGCTATCGATTTTTCCGGTGGTTGGTATCTGCACTGTGAATCGGCCTGCAAGGAGATCAGCTAAAAGTAGTTGGATCTATGTGCGTTATAATTAATCGAAATTAGTCGATTAATCGATTTAAAAAAAAAAACGATTAATCGAACACGAAAATTTTAATCAGTAACAGCCCTAGTGTCCACACAAAGTCATTATACCAGCGTTCCCTGCAGACTTCTACTTCATAAAGCAGCTCCTTAGATAAGTATGGGTACTCCCACCCAGGGGCGGACTGACCATTCGGTGACTCGGTGGCCGCCCGAGGGCCCTGTGGTGGGGGGGGCAGGGCTGGCTCAGTCCGCCCCTGGAGGTGCCCGCAGCCGCAGCTCATCCGTGGGCCGCCTGTTCTAAATTCGATCTCCCATGCCTCCTCTACTCCTCTCCCTTCTGTTATCTTCTTCCAACTCCTGGGGGGGGGCGAGGCAATGCCGAGCGAGCAGCGGCCGGCCGTGGTTGCTCTGTGACAGGCCCGCCCCCAGGGGTGGACTGACCATTCAGGCTCTCGGGCTGAGTACACGTGGGCCGAAGGAACTATGAGAGGCTCCAGACTGGATTCGGCTGTGGGATAGATGGCGACGGCGTGAACGGGCTCCTGGTCCTGAGAGGAGAGAGAGAGGGACCGAGAGAGCCCGGGGAGGAGGAGGACGATGGGAGGAGGGACCGGCGAGCAGCTAAGAACCGGCCGGAGTGTGACAGCCCGCCTTCTACAGTGGGGGATGTACTGTACTTAAAAAAAAATAAAAAAATTAAAATGCCAAGTCCTATGCATTGCCCCCATGTGTCATGTTTTCTTTATTGAATGCCATGCTGCAATCTGCGGAGACTTCACTTATAATCCTTTCCTTTGCTGTAACAATTTTATGAAGCATTTTTGTTCTGTATAATGGTGGGACATAGCAGACATACTGATCAACCCACCCTCTTTCTCTCAACCTCCCTCTCCCTACCGCCCCTCTCTCACTACCCCCCAACTTCCTACACCCCCCTCCCCCTCCTCTTACTACCCCCCACTTTATACACCTATCTCCCCCTCTCTCACTACCCCCAACTTTCTACACCCCCTCCTCCTCTCTCACTAGCCCCCCACTTCCTACACTCCCTCCCCCTCTCTCACTAGCCCCCACTTCCTACACTCCCTCCCCCTCTCTCACTAGCCCCCCACTTCCTACACTCCCTCCCCCTCTCTCACTAGCCCCCCTCTCCCTACACCCCCTCCCCCTCTCTCTTTAGCCCCCTCTCTCACTACCCCCCTCTTCCTACACCCCCTCCCCCTCTCCCCCCTCTTTTACTAGCCCCCCCACTTCCTACACTCCCTCCCCCTCTCTCACTAGCCCCCACTTCCTACACTCCCTCCCCTCTCTCACTAGCCCCCCCCTCTTCCTACACCCCTCCCCCCCCCTCTCACAACCCCGCACTTCCTACACCCCCTTCCCCACTACACCCCCTCACCCACTTTCTACACCTCCCTCTCTCACTGGATGTAGCTTGAACATGGGCGGGGACACATGGGTGGAGACACAGGGGGCCCCATGATCTCCTTTTGCCCGGGGGCCCCATGAGCTGTCAGTCCACCCCTGCTCCCACCCATACTCGCTGGCAACTTTCTGGCAGAACAAACGTTGTAGCCTAGACAAGGGATGCATAGTAGAGCGGTCTCCCTCGCCCGGCAGGACGATCGAATCTGGATTGCGAGGTGCCTTGACCACCTCTGATTTGGGCATAGGCGCCCGCAGCGACAGTCTCTTGTCCCCGGTGGTAGATGCAGGAGGCACCGGGAACTGAAAGGCAGACAGGGGACGGGGTCCCTCCTCAGGCGCTCGTGCCTCCACCTGAGGTGTACTATCCCCGGTGGATCCCTGGTTCTACGGCATCTTGTCCCAGCATCTTGTACCTGGGGCCCAGTACCTTCGACTTAGAGGAAGTGTAATTTCCCTGCTCACCAGTTTAAGCCTGACTGACTCACATGCAGTATTGCTAAGGGGTCCATACCATCTGGTGAGTGAAAACACAAAAGAGGTGTGCGGAGCACAGATCACTGTGTTGTTTTAGAGCATAATTGAACTTTATCATTTGTTTGCATAGGCGCACTTTGGAAGGAAATTGGGACTAAGATTTATATCACATATGGACTTTCACTAGCTACATGCTTATTGGTTGATA
Source organism: Rana muscosa (assembly GCA_029206835.1). Lineage (NCBI taxonomy): Eukaryota > Metazoa > Chordata > Amphibia > Anura > Ranidae > Rana > Rana muscosa. The sequence continues at coordinate 374,025,984 of CM055116.1, forward strand.
TTGGACTTTCGAAAGGGTTCATGTCATCAATTTAAAAATCATTTGTTTTATGTTTTTTTATTTAAGGTTTGCTATTTGCACATAGGAATTTGCACTTTTTTTATGTCACTGTTTGCGCAGTGATTTATGGTGTAATTTTTGAATTTGTTAATGAACAGCAGCAACAGTTCTCCATTTCAGGGACGAAACAGGGCCGAATCTTTGCCTGTGTAAGCTGCTCCGCAGCCGCCCCGGAAATATGTGAACCGGTACCATAGAGAGCCGGTCACATTCTCCTGTCATGCGAATTGGATGTGGGGAATCCAATTAATAGGTGTGACCTCAGCCTGAAGGTTTTCTATTTGCACATAGAAATTTGCACTTTATCATGTCACTGTTTGCGCTGTGGTTTATGATGCTTACTAATAGTACTCAATTTACAAAGCTAAAACTCCAGAATGAAGATCTATCGTTTTAAAAACATGACAGTTTACTTTTAGCTGTAAAATATGAAAATTACATGTGGCTTCAGCGTGACTCCAAGGCTGCAGATTAGTACAATTTGGATCAGCGATATTATTTCAGCTTGTGACTTCATTTAACAGAAGTCATTGCAAGTCGCAACTTGAGTCGCTATGATTTGAACGGTTCCATTGCCAGCAATGGGGTGTGACTTGTCATGTAATTTTGAAATGTCAAATTGCATGACAAGTCACACTTGTGTGAATCAGGGCTCACATTGGTACATTGATATTGAAGCTTAATGAACTGAGCCAATGCTATGCGTCCTGTTGTATAGTCTGGACCTCTGGGGGTCTAGATTTTTTAGGCTTCATGCACACTGAACATAAAAAATGCTGCCTATACAGGCAGTTGGCATTTTTCTTTCAGCCTGTAGAAGAAGCTCTATGTCAGTCTATTTGTCCATGCTCATTTGGGAGTTTACAGGCATATTTGTAGGGGAGCTAACAGGCTGAAAAAAAGACCCATCACGTGCATTTCTGAGAGGAGCTTTCGGGCAAAACAAAATGCTTGACATGCCAAACACCCGTAAACACGTACTGTATGCATACGTGTACATTTTTTCTACTGTTTTGGGGGAAAATGCTTAGAAACGCAAATATGCGTAAATGCACCTAAACACGTGAACAATATGCTCCATAGGAGCGTTTATATGCTGATTTTTTTCTGCTGCCTAGTGTGCATAGACCCTTAACCTCTTCACGCCAGCGGTACAGATATATGTGACCACTCATTGGGTGGGCTTTAATGTCAAGCGGACGCATATATGCATACTAGAATGTAAACAAAGCTGTGCTGAGAGCACACATCCTGTGCACTCTCAGAACAGTTACTGGCAGCTAATGGAAAGCTCCTGATCTCTACTTGCGATCAGGAGCTTTCCGATCATGTGACCGCTGTGAAAGCCAATTGCACCGATCACATGATCAGAAACCCTGCCCCAGAAACCCTTTAAAGGCTTTAAGGACTTAACCACTTCCTTACTGGGCACTTAAACCCCCTTCGTACCCAGACCAATTTTCAGCTTTCAGCGCTGACGCACTTTGAATGACAATTGCGCGGTCATACAACGCTGTACCCAAATTATATTTTTATAATTTTTTCCCCACAAATAGAGATTTCTTTTGGTGGTATTTGATCACCTCTGCAGTTTTTATTTTTTGCGCTATAAACAAAAAAAGACAGAAAATTTTGAAAAAAACACAGTATTTTTTTACTTTTTTTATAATAATATCCCAATTTTTTTTAAAAAAAATATTTTTTTTCTCAGTTTAGGCCGATACGTACTCTTCTATTTATTTTTGGTAAAAAAAATTGCAATAAGCGTATAGTGATTGGTTTGCGCAAAAGTTATAGCGCCTACAAAATAGGGGATAGAATTATGACATTTTTATTATATTTTTTTTTTTACTAGTAATGGCGGCGATCTGCGATTTTTGTCAGGCCTGCGATATTGCGGCGGACATATCGAACACTTTTGACACTATTTTGGGACCCTTCACATTTATACAGCGAACAGTGCTATAAAAATGCACTGATTACTGTATAAATGTGACTGGCAGGGAAGGGGTTAACACTAGGGGGCGAGGAAGGGGTTAAATGTGTGCCCTATTTGTGATTCTTACTGTGTGGGGGAGGGGACTGACTGGGGGAGGAGACCGATCTGTGTCCCTATGTACAAGGGACACACCATCGGTCTCCTCTCTCCCTGACAGGACATGGATCTCTGTGTTTACACACAGAGATCCACGTCCCTGCTCTGTGACAGCCGATCGCGGGTACCTGGCGGACATCGCGGCCGCCAGGCACGCTCCTCGGCATCGCGCGCCGCACAGCTGTTCCCCGCCGCGCGCCCTCAGCGGCGTGCGGCGGGATGTAAACAGAGAAGGACGTCCTGGGGACGTCCTCTCGGCACTTGAGAGCCGCGCTGCAGCCGTCTTTCAGCTATAGCGCGGGTCTCAAGTGGTTAAAGGATATCTAAACACAGGCTCAGCTGTTTCCCAACATATAAACCGAATTGGTGGAGGAAATTATTCCAGTTGGTAAACATCAAGCCTTGACACTCCAGGAAGTGAAAAAGGGGTGTGGTAAGCTGCACAACATCTTCAACATTATAGAACAAGTCCAGTGAATGTGACTACTACTAGACATTCAGCCTAGGCTTATCTAAATATGAACATCACTGAGCTACTGGTATTAACAAGCTTAGTTCACACAGTGCTGCCTGTGAAATGCAAGTAAGATTCTCCACAGAAAAGACTTTCAGGTAATGCTAACATTTAATTCTGCTAATTCACTAAAGTCTGTGCCTCCCCCTCCATCCCTTAAACACTTACCTGACACCACTCTTGATCCAGTGCTGTCCTTACCAGCAGACCTGCTCTCCTCTCTTCCTGCATTCACAGGCTTTATTGAGAGGAGCGGGAGCCATTGACTATAGCTGCTGTCAGTCAAATCCTGTAAAGATGGCGCAGGGGTGGAGCCTAGCTGCACTGTGTGTGCCTATGGAAGTACACAGCCCGACCCGGGATCGAGCCTGCATTAGTGCCCCCTTAGCAAGCAGCTTGCTTTGGGGGCACTCATAGAAAACATGGAGCCGAGAGTGCTGGCGGGGAACCCCAGAAGAGGAAGTTCGGAGCCACTCTGTGCAATACCATTGCACAGAGCCGGTAAGTATAACATATTTATTATTTTAATTTAACAAATCAGTGAAGCTTTATAATCACTTTAAGAAAACAACAACAGCTAGCAAAGTAGATGACACACATCGAAAATGTGTTTCTTTTATTAATAAATATACGTGCACAAAAAAATAAATAAGAAAATGTAAATGTATGGAATTTATTCAACTGCCCTAAGTTCACCCTACCCGCATATTGGTTTTGAGGTATAAGCAGAACTAGGTTCCCTTACTAGAGAATCAGGGGGTCTCCATACTTGACATTTATTAACTGATGAGTTTTTTTCTCCTTTAGTTGTTATCTATGTACAGTTAATTTGTTTATACTTGTTTTGATGCTATGCTCTTTGTACCCTTATGTACGATCATTGTTTATACTTACATTTTTCCAAATAAATATTTTTGTGAAAAAAAAAATGTATTCAACATGGCTCTGTTGATGTATTTTGTAAGCCACATTTAGAATTACAGAAGTCTAATTCCGACTTCTGGCTTGCAGCCTAATTTAAGCACGAAAGGTGTGCTGCATGTGGTCTAATAAACTGCTGAACAGCTTCCGACATTCTTTCCATATGCCTTTGTGAGATGTAGTCCATCTGGTCTGCAGATAACTTCATAGTCAACTCTCATATAGCATTGCCTGCAGACTTAACATGTAATCCAGGAGTCCTATGTAGGCCAACCTTCACACCCTTACACAAAGGCCTTGTCTGTATATACATGGTTTTATGACCAGGACCTGGACATTGGTACACAAACCAAACATTTTACAGACAGTCAAAACAAACACATTTGTGCCCCTTTAAGATTTACACATATTTAAAGCTAAGCGATGAGCCATATGGGCCTTAATAAACTAAAAGCAGTTAGCAGTTATTGTTAAAGATGATATTATTGTATGTAAAGTAAATAAGTTCCTCTTTTAGTAGTCGAGAATGCTTACCAGGCTGCGAAGTATGCTATTCAAAAAATTCGAAATATCTAATACTACTTTAAGCCTCAGATGCAAATAAAGAACAATAAAATCCCAAAAATATATAATAGAAGTGACATTATGTATGGATAAATTTAGCAGGTTATATTATTATTTTCATCACATCCCAAAGGTAAGGTACTATTATACATTGTGGGCTATTTAAAAAACAGGAGGAAAGAACATATAAAAGCATGAGCTGTTAACTATAATGTCCAATTAGATTCCTTATTTAATTTTTATAGAGAATAAAACATGAAACCTGATTGGCCATCACATGCAACAGCTCACTTTTCTTATCGCTTGTGTTTTATAAATAGCCCTACACATTGATTTAAGTTTGGAATGGATAACTAGTTCCACCCAAAAGGGGAAGCTCGCTTGTTTGCACCCTCCCCCCTCCACTGCCACATTTGGTACTTTTTTGGGGGGAGGGGGGAGAAGGTACCTGGTTTTGACATGTACCCACTCCCGGTTCTGGGTGAGATCGCTGCAGCGATCTACAACAATGTTTGGCCCCCTTCTTCTTCCCCCGCATCCTTCTGGGACACATACGAGTCCCAAAAGACTGCTGGACCATTCACAAAGTGCAGCACGACTCGCGCATGCACAGTATGAGAACGGCGGTGAAGCCGGAATGCTTTATTTGTGGTTTTCTCTAACTAAGATGGCCGGCGCCAGCCCCCGAAACCGATTAAACAATTTCCGACATCGCTGGATCCCTGGACAGGTAAGTGTCCTTATATTAAAAGTCATCAGCTACAGTATTTGTAGCTGCTGACTTTAAAAAATTTTGGGGGGAGACTGGAGCTTCTCTTTAAGGCCACATTTATAGTTGTAGTGGCCTCACTCCCTTCTCTCGTGAATCGGTTATCCGATAGCTCTTGTCTAGGGGTATTTTGTATGCAAGAGTGAGATGCGCCACGGCCCATGTCCTTCCCATTGCAGCGGGTGAGGTGAAGGCCAGTACCTGTTGTTCTCCTCCGGCCTGTGTGTTTCTTTAAAAGCCAAGTCTGTTGTGCTGACACTTCCCTTTGCTCCCATTAACCAGAGTACCACACACCGATAAGGGTCCAACACTTGTTTATTATAACACACGAATAAACAGTCCTTTGTCAGCCGACTGGTTGGGACCCATAAAACAGTTCAATACGGTGGAGTGAGCAGGTCGAGGCACAGTCCTAACAATCAAACTAAACCACTGTGGTTTCACCAGCGGTTGCTACAGCCATCGGCTTGAGAGAGAACTTGAATCTTCGGAGTCTCTACCAGCGACTCTAGAGAACATGAACTGGAGTACCTTCGCTGCGTTGCGGCCCCTGTCAGGGGGAAGATGTCCCTCCAAGGGAGTTACCAGAGGCCCCTCTGTCACCAGGTTGATGCTGCTCCGTGCTCTTCAGAAGGGTAACCTCTCCGGCCTCCTCTCCTCAGATACGGGCCCCATCCACCTCAGGGTCCCTCGGACTCATCCACCCTTACGGAGCCCAGTCGAAGTCACTGGGCCCCAGGCCTCCTGTGTAGTACCTCACCCCAGGCTTAAGGTGCCTGAGATGGACGTCAACACTGCTCCGACCAGGACATGGGCACCTAGCCCGGAACTCCGGACCGCCAGCACCCAGGCCAAGGGTGCCTGGGAGTGGGATAGCAAAAAGACCTTGTGGCAAGGGCGTCTACCCCCTTTTATACCCTCCCCCCAGCCGGCACAGCAGGTTCCCCGCCCCGCTGTACCACTGCCAGAGCAGGACAAAAAGGGTGTAGCACTACGGTAGTGGTTCTACCTCGACTCGGGACAACATCGCCACCCACAGGTCAAGGAGAACAGCACACTACCAAAGTCCTCCACGACTTAAATGGTCTAAACCCTCTCATGATTGGTACATCCTGGATCATACTACCACCCAGGTGCTCCCCCTAGATTTAGACCCCCGCTACATAGTTAAAAATAGCTAGTGTTCCCTTTACCTATTACTGTCTCATTATAATAAGCTTGCAATCTTCTTCATTATTTGGCAACACTGGCCTTGTGTATGAAACTGGGAAAGTGTCTCTCTTGTCTGATTGTAACTGCCATTTTTTTATATTGTGAAATAGAAAATCAAAGATTTATCTGGTTGAAATGGGCAACATTTAAAATTTACAACAGTTTTCGTACATTGCAAATCATTTTGTAATTTTATTATTTAATAAAACATTGGTTTGGAAATGGGTAACATAAGTACTCGTTAGCTGCTCCACAGCAAAATCTGCAATTATAATGCAACTAAATCCAGAAAACAAATAAGCATGTGATTCCAAAGGAAGGCACTAATAAGTACATTGATTTAGCAGATTAACTTAAATAGGACACTTTTTAAAGATTATTTCAGTACGCATTATGAGAACGACATAAATAGCCTGGAAGAGGCAATAATTGGATTAGCAGCGCCATCTTGAGGATTATATTGATGATGGCAGCAGAATTGCTGAAACATCTGTAAGAAATTTATGATTTTTTTTTCCCCAGTGTATTTCAGTATTGTTTGTCATTTGACAATGCTTATCATGTCACTTTTTTATAGCATAAAATGTAAAAAAAAAAAAAATTGTATCATTGCTAGATACAAGCTATAGCAAAAGAATTACTGTGCATGCTCAGCTGCACAGAGATCAAGGGTCCCACCTTTATGTAGACTGTAGAGAGTTATGTATGAGTTGTATAAACTGTTGAATATTAAACATTTTAGATATCTGTGTGTGCCACCCTCAGACATATGAGTTAGCTGAATGTTTTAACAAAATTCCTAGTCAGCTTTAATATTAATAGTAACAACACATTTGAGCCACAATTGTTTCAGATTTTTTTGCACAACCATCCGCATCCATTAGCCAAAACATTCACTTGTACCTCATTGTCATGTAGGCCTTTATGTGCTTTTGCAAAAATTGGTATCTGCTTCTTATTCTCTCTTTCTCTCTCCCATTTTCAAGCCACATCTCTCCTTTCTGAGGGTTCAGCTTTTTCACTGCAGTAATGTTTAAATTGAAGAAATTATCACAAAAGGTGACAAGCTAAAATATGCAACATTTTTACCCTCAGTAAAAAATAAAAAATAGGCTCAATAGCGCAAACGTTGGGTGGGAAGAACCCCCACAAAAGCCATAAAGTCTATATAGTAAAGGAGGTACAAATTAAAAGTCCACTATAGTGGTGACTGCTGGACTTCTTCTCAGGATATTGGATCTCCTCTATACACTGTAAAAACAAAAGGAAACAAAGGCGCCACCATCTAAGTCTATCTATTTAATAAATAAACACTGGAAACAATTAAGATTTCACTCACAGGATAGAAGAGAATTTGGGCATATCATCATTTACAGTCTGTACATATTCCTGAGAGCCAATAGTCCAGGGGTGACTTGGTGGACTCTGTATATCCCACTGCAACAGGTTGGAACCGTGGCTACATGATGGTAGGAATGGCAGGCAGATCCATCATGGACTTATTATAGCTGTGTCTCCTGTGATGGAGGGTAGCTGTGTGGCTGCATGTGAATCAGAGCGGTTCCACTGGGTTGACAGATGAGCAGGGAAGTCTAAGGGAGAGATCATAACCTCACAGAAGAGACGGTAACATGTTTCGGAGCAAATCAGCTCCTTTGTCAAACCAGGAAGGGCCACAGGAGGATATTTAGCTATTTATAGGGAGAGGATGGGACTGAATATAGGGAAAACGAGGATGGGAGGGGCAGAGCTCTTAGTCAATGCAAGCTAGTGTATAAAGAACCTTAATCGGGAACTCTAATGCCTTGTACACACGGTCTGATTTTCCATCGGGATCAATTCAGACGGATTTTTCAGACGGAATTCTGTTCAAGCTGTCTTGCATACACACTGTCACACCAAATTCCGACCGTCAAGAACGCGGTGACGTACAACACTACGACCTGCTGAGAAAAATGAAGTTCAATGCTTCCGAGAATGCGTTGCCTTGATTCCGAGCATGCGTGTTTTTTTCTCCGTCGAAGTTCCATACAGACGAACGGAATATGTTCTCTTTCTAACTCCGTCGGAATTTCCGACGGAAAAAGTCTGATGAGGCATACACACGGTCGAAATATCCGATGAAAAAATGACGTCTGACTTTTTTCCTCGGAAATTCCGACCGTGTGTACGCGGCATAACACACATTCACAAGATTTTAAAAGGATTTTTTTGAAACACATATAAAACAACATTGCAAAAATGCTGATATTTAATTTGGTGTTCATTTAATAAATGGATACACTTAGATGGCAGCGCCTTGTATCCTTTTGTTTTAACACTTTTACGCTATCCTGTCTACAGTTTAATATTCATTAAAAGCAGTGTTGAACAAAGTGGTGGATAAAGATGAGAGAGATTGGGTTACCCCAGCTCATGTTTAGCATTGGAGAGGTTCCCCTTCTACTGAGGTGCTAGATTGTTGACACCTGTGAGTTCTAGGCATCACTAAAGAAATGTGTGAACAGAAGGCCACTGCTTACTGCATTATAGAGTATGTTTTCACAAAACACAATAGAATGGCTGCAGTCTTGCCCATGTCCAGAGAACACATACAGCAAGCACAGAAGACCCAAAGTCATATTAAGAACTGTTCCACTAACGTTAAAAGAGAAAGGTTCGCCCTTGGGACTTTGAGTGAGGTGAGCACTATAGATACAGTAAAAATAGCAGAAATAATTACGGTATATATTTAATTCAAGTAAAAGATAGTACATGCATTAATATCATGAACATAAGCCACTTCATACAAAATACAGAAAATAGGTAAAATGATATTGCAAGTATCTGTCAATATCATAGCACACAAGCATCAAGTAATACTGACACGTTTCGCCAGGCTTAGCTCGCTCTTCAGGGGTAGATGCTCGTAGTGTACCTAAAATGAAAGGATATAGTGTATAGTATGATATAAAAGGCACAGGGTAAGGGGGGGCCCTTGATGTAAAATACCCCATACTCACCAATGGACATAGCCAAAAACCAGCGCATGTGAGGCTCCAAAACGGCGTCAGCGAATGTCTTGCCAGGGAGCAGAGGAGGCGGGGCCAAATGAAGTCCCAACTGGGGCCAAACAGAAGGAGGGCACAGCATGGATGGAGTTTGTGTATCCCCAAAAGTCTCAATGGTCCATAAGGAATATTGGCTCTAAACACAAATATGTGTGTCATATAATTGAGGTAATAAGGTAGGTAAGTGTACAAAAACGCATGTATATCTATATGTAGATGAAAGACCTGAGCCAAGGGTAGTGAAAGCATAGAGACTGAAGGGGAATGTGGTGGAAAGATGGCAGGAACTGGCTGGTGTAATGGAGGAAAAATCAGATGAGAACGCAGGAAGGAAAAGAGTGAAAGTAAACTATAGTGCGGGTGTGTGATGAAGACTGTAATGAAATGAAAAGACAGACTACAAGTGAATGCTCCAAGTAAGTCATATGCAAACATGTAATGTGTACATGGATAGTTGAAGTAATAAGGTTGATAGGCGTACAAAAACGCATGTATATCCATATGTAGATGAAAGACCTGAGCCAAGGGTAGTGAGAACATAAAAACTGAATGGGAATATGGTGAGAGGATGCAAAGAACTGGCTGGTGTGATGAAGGAAAAATAAGATGAGAAAGCAGGAAGGAAAGGAGAGTGAGAGTAAAATGGAGTGCGGATGTGTGGTAAGGACTGTAATGAAAAAACAGGCTGCAGGTGAATGCTCCAAGTGAGTCATATGCAAACATGTAATGTGTACCTGAGTGTAGAGAGTCTGGAGGTGATGGGTTCCAATAGGAGACCTGCACTGGTGTGTCTGACCTCAGTGAGAGAAAGCAAAGAATGAAATCCATGCTGTGCTGATCCTCCAATAAATACCCCCGGAAGAGCTTGAGAGGCTCTGCCCCCAACGCCATGTGTGGATGACTGAGAAGCGAGTGCAAGAGACCGTTCAGGAGGGGGGGGCGCTCTCTCATCCCCCCTCTTTTCCTGCGGCCTGCCAGGTTGCGTGCTCGGATAAAGGGTCTGGTATGGATTTTTGGGGGAACTCCACCCATTTTTTTTCTTTATTTGGGGTGGAGTTCCCCTTAAAATCCATACCAGACCTAAAGGGCCTGGTATGGATATTTGGGGGAACCCCACGCATTTTTTTTTTATTTGCAGCAGGGTTCCCCTTAATATCCATACCAGACCTGAAGGGCCTGGTAATTGAATTTGGGGGGACCCCCACACATTTATTTATTTTTTACCAATGACTTTTCTCTATATTGCTGGGAGCCGACAATTCATTATAGCCGCGAGTGAGTTTTAAATGACTTTTTTTCCTTCAGAAATTACACTTTGGGCAGGGACAGTTCTAAGCACGGGAAACAAGCGCGACTTTACAGGCATACTATATACACACCTTAGGTACGAAATTTAAAGGAATATTTCACTTTTATTGTTTCACTTTAAGCATTATTAAAATCACTGCTCCCGAAAAAACTGACGTTTTTAAAACTTTTTTTTGCATTGATACATGTCCCCTGGGGCATCACCCGGGTCCCCAAACACTTTTTAGGACAATAACTTGCATATTAGCCTTTATAATTAGCACTTTTGATTTCGAACATTCGAGTCCATTGTATTTAATAGGGTTCTAAAGTTCACGCAAACTTTCTGTCTGTTCGCAGGTTCTGGTGCGAACCGAACAGGGGGGTGTTCGGCTCATCCCTAATGTCGACCTGCCATGGGTCTTTTAGGTACGCCCGGCAGGCGTACCTAAAAGACCCAAACCAAAGAACAAAGCAGACCTCTCCTTGCTCCTCATCAGCTGGGATCTCCAACCCCACTATACCTTCAGTCTTCTCTGAAACCTGCACTGAGAGGAATGAAGATGTAGAATTACGTGTGTCACAGTCACAGCCAAGTACTTGCGGGCAATCTCCTTTCGGTACACCGACGTCCGATTGTACCAGGCAAATTTCCCTGCCGCAGCTGCTGCGCCGCCGAAAGAAGTTTGCTCCCAGCCATCCACATGCCCAGCGGTTGAATGCTAGCTTGGCTAAATTGCTAGAACTTCAACTGCTGCCTTTTCAGTTGGTAGACTCTGACCCCTTCCGTGAGTTTGTTGAATGTGCGGTTCCTCAGTGGCAGGTTCCCAAACGCCACTTTTTCTCACGGAAGGCGATTCCGGCTCTCTACCGGCATGTGGAAGGCAATGTCTTGGCCTCGCTGGACAGGGCGGTCAGCGGTAAGGTGCATATTACCGCTGACTCATGGTCCAGCAGGCATGGACAGGGACATTACCTATCTTTCACGGCCCATTGGGTGATTCTGCTGGCAGCTGGGAAGGATGCAGGACAAGGTGCAGTAGTGTTGGAGGTTGTTCCACCACCACGCCTCCAAAATGTTACTACTGGTGATTCTGACACACCTCTCTCCTCCACCCCCTCCTCTTCTTCTTCCTCCATGGCCTCTTCCTGTGCTTTGTCCTCGGAACCAGCGGTGCTCCGTAGGCGTTCAAGGGGCTACGCAAGTACGCAGGCAAAAAGATGCCATGCTTGAGCTGGTGTGCTTGGGGGACAGGAGCCACACTGGGGCAGAGATTCTGTCAGCTCTGCAGGGGCAGGCTCAGTGGTGGTTGACTCCATGCCAGCTTAAGCCAGGAAAGGTTGTTTGCGACAATGGCACCAACCTCCTCTCCGCCCTCCGACAACTGACCCATGTGCCCTGTTTGGCTCACGTCCTTAACTTGGTGATGCAGCGGTTCTTGGGCAGGTACCCGGGCTTACCAGAGGTCCTGAGGCAGGCCAGGAAAGTCTGTGTGCATTTCCGCCGGTCATATAATGCCAGTGCTCGGCTGGCTGACCTACAAAAGAAAATGAACCTGCCCAAGAACCGCCTAATCTGTGACATGCCTACCAGGTGGAACTCTACGTTGGCCATGCTGCAGCGGCTGCACACGCAGCAGAGGGCCATCAATGAGTATCTGTTGCAATATGGCACCAGGACAGGGAGAGGCGAGCTTGGATTTTTTTCCCCACACCAGTGGGCCATGATCAGGGATGCATGCACTGTCCTGGCACTATTTGAGGAGGCCACGAGGATGGTGAGCAGTGACAGTGCATGCATCAGTGACACTGTCCCTCTTGTCCACCTGTTGGAGCAAACGCTGCATGGAATAATGGACAGGGCACTTGAGGCAGAACAGAGGGAGGAAGAGGAGGACTTCCTTACCTCTCAAGGCCCCCTTTATCCAGACAGTGTTCCTGCTGACCCGCCTATGACACAGGAAGAGGACAAGGAGTAGGAGGATTGTGTCAGCATGGAGGTGGAGACTAGCACTCAGCATCAGCAGCAGGCTTCAAGGGATCAATTACAGTCCCAAGACACCCATGGACTTGTACGTGGCTGGGAGGAGGTGGCTGCGGATAATGTCATCCTCAGTGACCCAGAGGACTCCGCACCGAATGCCTCAGCAAACCTACGCTGCATGGCCTCCCTGATCCTGCAAAGCCTGCGGAAGGATCCTCGTATTCGTGCGATCAAGGAGAGGGATCATTACTGGCTGGCAACTAGGGATGAGCTTCGTGTTCGAGTCGAACATACGTTCGACTCGAACATCGGCTGTTCGATCGTTCGACGAAGATCGAACGATTTGGGCCGTTCGCGCCAAATTCGAGTGACGCGAACGGCCCACAATGCACTACGCCATCGCAGTGTCATCCAGGCGCTGTGATTGGCCAAGCATGCACTGTGACCCCGCATTCTTGGCCAATCACAGCGCCGGCAGCGAGGAGAGCAATGATTGGCCACAGGCAGGATGCCTGTGGCCAATTATTGCTGAGGGTGTTTAGTACACGCCCCACACTATAAAAGGCCGCCAGCACGGCGGCCTAGTGTAGTGTGTTCCGGAGCAGGGATAGAGCAGCATAGGCAGGGACAGTGACTTTTATTTCTTTCTTGCTTAACCTGGATTCCTTTAGTTTAGGGAAAGAGAAGGATAGGTAGGGAGAGTGTCAGTGTGTTTTGTGCTTGTGCTATATTGTGCTTAAAAAAAACATTTTTTCTAGGGACAGAAAACTGTAGGTAGGGAGAGTGTGTCAGTTTCTTTCGCTGTCAAAGTCCTTGTTTCCAGGGACCTGGAAGGACAGTGAGTGAATTCTCCTTGTGCTAAATTGTGCTTAAAAAAAACATTTTTTCTAGGGACAGAAAACTGTAGGTAGGGAGAGTGTGTCAGTTTCTTTCACTGTCAAAGTCCTTGTTTCCAGGGACCTGGAAGGACAGTGAGTGAATTCTCCTTGTGCTAAATTGTGCTTAAAAAAAACATTTTTTCTAGGGACAGAAAACTGTAGGTAGGGAGAGTGTGTCAGTTTCTTTCACTGTCAAAGTCCTTGTTTCCAGGGACCTGGAAGGACAGTGAGTGAATTCTCCTTGTGCTAAATTGTGCTTAAAAAAAACATTTTTTCTAGGGACAGAAAACTGTAGGTAGGGAGAGTGTGTCAGTTTCTTTCACTGTCAAAGTCCTTGTTTCCAGGGACCTGGAAGGACAGTGAGTGAATTCTCCTTGTGCTAAATTGTGCTTAAAAAAAACATTTTTTCTAGGGACAGAAAACTGTAGGTAGGGAGAGTGTGTCAGTTTCTTTCACTGTCAAAGTCCTTGTTTCCAGGGACCTGGAAGGACAGTGAGTGAATTCTCCTTGTGCTAAATTGTGCTTAAAAAAAACATTTTTTCTAGGGACAGAAAACTGTAGGTAGGGAGAGTGTGTCAGTTTCTTTCACTGTCAAAGTCCTTGTTTCCAGGGACCTGGAAGGACAGTGAGTGAATTCTCCTTGTGCTAAATTGTGCTTAAAAAAAACATTTTTTCTAGGGACAGAAAACTGTAGGTAGGGAGAGTGTGTCAGTTTCTTTCACTGTCAAAGTCCTTGTTTCCAGGGACCTGGAAGGACAGTGAGTGAATTCTCCTTGTGCTAAATTGTGCTTAAAAAAAACATTTTTTCTAGGGACAGAAAACTGTAGGTAGGGAGAGTGTGTCAGTTTCTTTCACTGTCAAAGTCCTTGTTTCCAGGGACCTGGAAGGACAGTGAGTGAATTCTCCTTGTGCTAAATTGTGCTTAAAAAAAACATTTTTTCTAGGGACAGAAAACTGTAGGTAGGGAGAGTGTGTCAGTTTCTTTCACTGTCAAAGTCCTTGTTTCCAGGGACCTGGAAGGACAGTGAGTGAATTCTCCTTGTGCTAAATTGTGCTTAAAAAAAACATTTTTTCTAGGGACAGAAAACTGTAGGTAGGGAGAGTGTGTCAGTTTCTTTCACTGTCAAAGTCCTTGTTTCCAGGGACCTGGAAGGACAGTGAGTGAATTCTCCTTGTGCTAAATTGTGCTTAAAAAAAACATTTTTTCTAGGGACAGAAAACTGTAGGTAGGGAGAGTGTGTCAGTTTCTTTCACTGTCAAAGTCCTTGTTTCCAGGGACCTGGAAGGACAGTGAGTGAATTCTCCTTGTGCTAAATTGTGCTTAAAAAAAACATTTTTTCTAGGGACAGAAAACTGTAGGTAGGGAGAGTGTGTCAGTTTCTTTCACTGTCAAAGTCCTTGTTTCCAGGGACCTGGAAGGACAGTGAGTGAATTCTCCTTGTGCTAAATTGTGCTTAAAAAAAACATTTTTTCTAGGGACAGAAAACTGTAGGTAGGGAGAGTGTGTCAGTTTCTTTCACTGTCAAAGTCCTTGTTTCCAGGGACCTGGAAGGACAGTGAGTGAATACTCCTTGTGCTAAATTGTGCTTAAAAAAAACATTTTTTCTAGGGACAGAAAACTGTAGGTAGGGAGAGTGTGTCAGTTTCTTTCACTGTCAAAGTCCTTGTTTCCAGGGACCTGGAAGGACAGTGAGTGAATTCTCCTTGTGCTAAATTGTGCTTAAAAAAACATTTTTTCTAGGGACAGAAAACTGTAGGTAGGGAGAGTGTGTCAGTTTCTTTCACTGTCAAAGTCCTTGTTTCCAGGGACCTGGAAGGACAGTGAGTGAATTCTCCTTGTGCTAAATTGTGCTTAAAAAAAACATTTTTTCTAGGGACAGAAAACTGTAGGTAGGGAGAGTGTGTCAGTTTCTTTCACTGTCAAAGTCCTTGTTTCCAGGGACCTGGAAGGACAGTGAGTGAATTCTCCTTGTGCTAAATTGTGCTTAAAAAAAACATTTTTTCTAGGGACAGAAAACTGTAGGTAGGGAGAGTGTGTCAGTTTCTTTCACTGTCAAAGTCCTTGTTTCCAGGGACCTGGAAGGACAGTGAGTGAATTCTCCTTGTGCTAAATTGTGCTTAAAAAAAACATTTTTTCTAGGGACAGAAAACTGTAGGTAGGGAGAGTGTGTCAGTTTCTTTCACTGTCAAAGTCCTTGTTTCCAGGGACCTGGAAGGACAGTGAGTGAATTCTCCTTGTGCTAAATTGTGCTTAAAAAAAACATTTTTTCTAGGGACAGAAAACTGTAGGTAGGGAGAGTTTGTCAGTTTCTTTCACTGTCAAAGTCCTTGTTTCCAGGGACCTGGAAGGACAGTGAGTGAATTCTCCTTGTGCTAAATTGTGCTTAAAAAAAACATTTTTTCTAGGGACAGAAAACTGTAGGTAGGGAGAGTGTGTCAGTTTCTTTCACTGTCAAAGTCCTTGTTTCCAGGGACCTGGAAGGACAGTGAGTGAATTCTCCTTGTGCTAAATTGTGCTTAAAAAAAACATTTTTTCTAGGGACAGAAAACTGTAGGTAGGGAGAGTGTGTCAGTTTCTTTCACTGTCAAAGTCCTTGTTTCCAGGGACAGAGAAGGACACCTGAAGGTAGCCCTTATTGCTTTTTTCCCATCTCCCTGCAGGCCATCTATTAGAATGTCTGGAAGGCAAACAAGGAGAGGCAGACAGTCAGGAGGCAATAAAAGAGGGCAAGCAGGCTCTGTGTCTGGGGGCAACAGTGCTGGTCGTGGACGCGGTGCATTGTCATCAGCACATGGCCATGGGACACGCTTGTCCTTCTTTTCGGCAGCTGGACATGTTGAGCCACATCATGCCGAAGACTTGGTAGAGTGGATGACCAAGCCCTCCTCCTCCTCCTCATCCTCTCTCACCCAGGCTCAGGGTACTGGAAAAGCAGCTGCCAAAGCGTCCTCTTCCCTGGTGTCAATGTCAGACTCATCATCAGTCACTCCTTCCCTAGACCCACCATGTCCTCCTCCTGAGGAGTCCCCCGAACTGTTTCAGCACAGTGTTGGGTACATGCTCCAGGAGGATGCCCAGCGTTTCGAAGGGTCTGATGATGAAACCCAGCTAGAGGAAGGCAGTAGCGTGAGAGCAGACAGAGGGGATGCTCAAGAAGGACACCAATCTGGCAGTCATGTTCCAGCAGCTGCAGCATACTGCCAGATTGGCTCCAGTGATGAGGAGGGAGGTGATGATGAGGTCACTGACTCCACGTGGGTGCCTAATAGGAGAGAGGAGGAGGAGGAGGATGAGGAGGAGGCACATCTCCAACGAGGCAGGATGCCCTTTGGTGGCCAGCGTAAGGGCAGTACACCGACGGAATCACACCGCAGAGCTCCGCCTGTGCAGGGCGCTGCCTCTGCCCGTCATTCAAAAAGTTCTTTGGTGTGGGCCTTTTTTGAGGCTAGTGCATCAGATCGCACAGCTGCTGTTTGCAACATATGTCTCAAGCGTATATCGCGTGGCCAAAACATCAGCCGCTTGGGTACCACATGCCTGACCAGACATATGTTGACCTGCCATGCAGCTCGTTGGCAAGCCTACCTCAAAGACCCACACCAAAGAACAAAGCGGACCTCTCCTTGCACCGCATCAGCTGGGATCTCCAACCCCACTATAACTTCAGTCCTCTCTGAAACATGCACTGAGAGGAATGAAGGTGTAGAATTAGGTGTGTCACAGCCAAGTACTTGCGGCCACTCTGCTAGCAGTACACCGACGTCCGATTCTAGCAGGCAAATTTCCCTGCCCCAGCTGCTGGACCGTCGAAAGAAGTTCACTCCCAGCCATCCACATGCCCAGCGGTTGAATGCTAGCTTGGCTAAATTGCTAGCGCTTCAACTGCTGCCTTTTCAGTTGGTAGACTCGGCCCCCTTCCGTGAGTTTGTGCAATGTGCGGTTCCTCAGTGGCAGGTTCCCAAACGCCACTTTTTCTCACGGAAGGCTATTCCGGCTCTCTACCGGCATGTGGAAGGCAATGTCTTGGCCTCGCTGGACAGGGCGGTCAGCGGTAAGGTGCATATTACCGCTGACTCATGGTCCAGCAGGCATGGACAGGGACGTTACCTTTCTTTCACGGCCCATTGGGTCACTCTTTTGGCAGCTGGGAAGGATGCAGGACAAGGTGCAGTAGTGTTGGAGGTTGTCCCACCGCCACGCCTCCAAAATGCTACTACTGGTTGTGACACACCTCTCTCCTCCACCCCCTCCTCTTCTTCTTCCTCCATGGCCTCTTCCTGTGGTTTGTCCTATGAACCAGCGGTGCTCCGTAGCCGTTCACGGGGCTACGCAAGTACGCAGGCAAAAAGATGCCATGCCGTGCTTGCGCTGGTGTGTTTGGGGGACAGAAGCCACACTGGGGCAGAGGTCCTGTCTGCTCTGCAGGGCCAGGCCGAGAGGTGGTTGACGCCACGCCAGCTTAAGCCAGGAATGGTGGTTTGCGACAATGGCACCAACCTCCTCTCCGCCCTCCGACAGGGACAACTGACCCATGTGCCCTGTGTGGCTCACGTCCTTAACCTGGTGGTGCAGCGGTTCTTGGGCAGGTACCCGGGCTTACAGGATGTCCTGAGGCAGGCCAGGAAAGTCTGTGTGCATTTCCGCAGATCTTATAATGCCAGTGCTCGCCTGGCTGAGCTGCAAAAGGAGTTGAACCTGCCCAAGAACCGCCTTATATGTGACATGCCCACCAGGTGGAACTCAACGTTGGCCATGCTGCAGCGGCTGCACACGCAGCAGAGGGCCATCAATGAGTACCTGTGCGACTACGGCACCAGGACAGGGTCAGGGGAGCTTGGTTTTTTTTCTCCACGCCAGTGGGGCATGATCAGGGATGCATGCACTGTCCTGGCACCATTTGAGGAGGCCACGAGGATGGTGAGCAGTGACAGTGCATGCATCAGTGACACTGTACCTCTTGTCCACCTGTTGGAGCACACGCTGCGTGGAATAATGGACAGGGCACTTGAGGCAGAACAGAGGCAGGAAGAGGAGGACTTCCTTGCCTCTCAAGGCCCCCTTTACCCAGACAGTGTTCCTTCTGTCCCACCCATCGCACAGGAAGAGGAGGAGGAAGAGGAGGAGGAGGAGGAGGAGGATTGTGTCAGCATGGAGGTGGAGGCTGGCACTCAGCATCATCAGCAGCAGTCTTTTAGGGATGATTTACAGTCCCAAGAAACCAGTGGACTTGTACGTGGCTGGGAGGAGGTGGCTGCGGATCATGTCATCCTTAGTGACCCAGAGGACTCCGGAGCGAATGCCTCAGCAAACCTACGCTGCATGGCCTCCCTGATCCTGCAAAGTCTGCGGAAGGATCCTCGTATTCTTCGGATCAAGGAGAGGGACCATTACTGGCTGGCCACTCTCCTTGATCCACGGTACAAGGGTAAGGTTGCGGACCTTATGTTACCGTCGCAGAGGGAGCAGAGGATGAGACAACTCCGGGAGGCCTTGCAGAAAGGTCTGTGCAACGCGTTCCCAGAGACTGGGAGGTTACAAACTCCTGGTCCTGGACAACGAGTTGCTGAGGCTTCGGCCAGTCAAAGAAGGAGCGGTGGGGAAGGTGGCCGTCTGACCGATGCGTTCAGACAATTCTTTAGTCCGCAGCCCCAAAGTATGATCGGTTCCAGCAACCATCGCCAGCGTCTGATAAACATGGTGCAGGAATATCTAGGGGCAAGGTCAGACTTGGACACCTTCCCCACCGAAAATCCTCTGGCTTACTGGGTCTTGGGGATGGATCACTGGCCAGAGCTTGCACAGTATGCAATTGAGCTACTGGCCTGTCCTGCATCCAGCGTTCTTTCAGAACGCACATTCAGTGCTGCTGGAGGATTTGTCACGGATCACAGGGTGCGCCTGTCCACCGACTCGGTCGATCGACTGACGTTCATAAAAATGAATCAGTCTTGGATCACCACCAGCTACCAAGCACCTGATGCTGATGTAACCGAATAATTTTTTTGGAAATGTCAGATCCCTTCAGGACTGCCTATGCTGATGCTGAGTGACTATCCTGTTATGATGAGTGACTATTCTCTTCCTCCTCAACGATCATGCTGATAGCTTGGAAGAACATTTTTGTTTCTGGGCACCACCACCAGTGGCTAAGGCCCAATTTTTCAGCACCTGTTTAACAGGGGCATGTATTTACAATTTTTTATGCAATGCTTTGCAGCAGGGCTCATTGCTGCGCTCCAACTACAGTATCTGTGAGGGGTTGCAGTGTTGTGGCACCAGTGCCTAACACCTAATTTTCTGCCCCTGTTTAACAGGGGCGTGTAATTACAATTTTTGATGCAATACTTTGCAGCAGGGCTCATTGCTGCGCTCCAACTACAGTATCTGTGAGGGGTTGCAGTGTTGTGGCACCAGTGACTAAGGCCCAATTTTTATGCCCCTGTTCAACAGGGGCATGTAATTACAATTCTTGATCAATAATTCACAGCAGGGCCCATTCCTGCGCCCACCAAGAGTAACTATGAGGGCTTACAGTGTTGTGCAACACCACCACCACCAAAGGCCCAATTTTTCTGCCCCTGTTCAACAGGGGCATGTAATTACAATTCTTGATCTAATATTTCACAGCTGGGCCCATTCCTGCGCCCACCAAGAGTAACTGTGAGAACTTACAGTGTTGTGGCACCAGCACCACCACCAAAGGCCCAATTTTTCCTACCACTGTTCAATCATCAATGGCATGTAATTACAATTCTTGATATAATATATCTAATATTTCACAGCTGGGCCCATTCCTGCGCCCACCAAGAGTAACTGTGAGGGCTTACAGCATTGTGGCAACACCAAAACCTAAGGGACAAATTTCTGCAGAGTACTGTATATACGGCAGCCCCCTACTTTCAAACATCCAAATTACAAACGACTCCTACTTGCAAACGGAAGGAGATAAAAGGAAGTGAGAGGAAATCTACCCCTAGGAACGGAAATTCTCTCCTGTAAGAGTTAATATGGGAAAAAGGTGTCTCCTCTCCACTGATGCTTTATCACCAATCCTTGTTTCAATAAAAACACAAATTTTCAAACAACATTTGTCATTGGGAGGGAAAGTGAGGTGAAATGTTCTAAACAGGTGCACAGACAGCAAAACAAATGTTACAGGGGTGATAACTCTTCCCTATGTTTTCCAAAAAGCTTAAAAATAGATTTTTTGGCTGGAGCTACACTTTAAAAATGGACCAGTTCAAAATTACAAAAATAATCTACGTAACAACAAACCTACAGTCCCTGTCTTGTTTGCACCGCCTGTATACTGCTGTTCAGAGTATATATGGCCTGGGGGCATCACGCCTTTCTTTTTTTTTATTTGAGTGCGGGGTTCCCCTTAATATCCATACAAGATGCAAAGGGGCTGGTAACGGGCTAGGGGGGGGGGGGATAACCATGCCATGTTTCTCAATGATTTTCATCGGACCAGACATTACATTAAAGCCGCATTTCCTTTAGAAATGTCATTTTGTGCAAGGACAGTTCTAAACATGGGAAACACGTGCCACTTCACAGGCATACTTTAGACACCCCCCCAGGTACGATATTTAAAGCAATATTTCACTTTTTTTTTTTTTAAAGTGTCATTAAAATCACTGCTCCCGAAAAAACTGATGTTTTTAAAACTTTTTTTTACATTGATACATGTCCCCTGCGGCAGGACCCGGGTCCCCAAACCCTTTTTAGGACAATAACTAGCATATTAGAGCATTATAATTAGCACTTTTGATTTCCAACGTTCGAGTCCATACTATTTAATAGGGTTCTAAAGTTCGCGCCAACTTTCGGTCCGTGTTTAGAACTGTCCCTGCACAAAGTTCTGGTGCGAACCGAACCGGGGGGTGTTAGGCTCATCCCTACTTCTGGCTTATTACTGACCACTCTGCCTTCACATTTATGGAGGAAGCCAAAGAAATGTAATAATCAATAATAATGAAAGTTGGAATTGGCCAAAAAAAATTGACAAGATCTGGTCTGGTCTGCTTGGATGGATGCCCATGGTTGTTCATGATTGGTGAAGTTATACAGCCTGTATGATTGCCCTCCCCTCTTCTTCCTTTATTCCCCTGTTTTATGTTTCTCACCCCCTCTACCCCTCTGAGCTTCCGTGTGTATTAAATAATACTGCTGTCCAGCAATAATAACTTCATTGTGTTGTACATGTCTGTTCTCCATTGAAAGATATACTGGTGGAGTAACTCTTCATGTGATTTTATGCAATTGTGATAGTGCTTTTAGTCAAATATCTTTATTGTTGCTTATTGTTCCGCATGCATGTCTGATGTGCTATTTTTCAATAAACTTTTTCGGGACACTACACAGTGGCAGTAGCTGTCTCTGACTGTCTGATGTAAAAACTGATTCCCTCCCCCTTTAAAGCCAACTTAAGGCACAGCTTTTTTATGTTTTTTTAATCATTACCGTATTTAAAACATAAATTGTACCTTCATTTTACTATGTCAGGAGCTGTCACATACCTTACAGCGGAGCCAAGGAAGTGGGGGCGGCCTCTCGCACGATCCCGGTCCCCGCACCCCCTGGAGGTGAGGACAGGGAAATGCAGGCGCACGAGAAGGTGCAGGTGCCTGTTGATGCAGATGGATTCTTGATATATACAGGGGGAACCACACTTCTGGCTCCCCTCTGTATCGGAATGGTATCTATGATTGTCATTAGTTCCGGTGTCGTGCCTCCACCCCCCACACATTTCAGTGTAATTTACAAAGCACGGCATAGTGGTGACACAGTGGCTGTGCTTTGTGAATGGGGGGGGGCAGAAGCACAAAACCAGACTTGGTATTGATCATACATACCTCTGCAACGCAGTGGGAAGCTGGGAAATGTGCCTCTCTGCTATACATATAAGTAGCTCTCAGTAGAGCTACAGTTCAGCTTTAATAGTTTTTTTCTCTAAAAACATAGCTCTTCCAGTGGCGGAATTATCAGGGTCGCGACAGTCGCAGTTGCGACTGGGCCCTGTAATTCCGCCAACTCCGGGGGGCCCGCCACCCGTCCATGCAAAACGCCCGCTGCGTAGGGCCCCGCCGCTGCCGCTAGAGGTCCGTGACCGGCGGAAAAATGTCTCTGCCGGCCGCCGTTTTCCTGAAAACCAAAACAAGGGAGCCTGCCAAAATAGCAAATAGAGCTGCGGCGCCGCCCACCCCCACCCCCGGTCTGTCTGTCATTTGTGACCTCTTGTAGAAAGGGGTCGGGGGTGGGCGGTGCCGCAGCTCCATTTCTATATTGTAGCCGGCCGGCTCCGCCCCTAATTTGTTCCCCCTCGCCTCTCTGCATCCTGGCGGGAGAAGAAGGCATGGTGAAGGTCAGACCCATGAGTAGACAGGTCCTCCTGAAGAGTATTGCACAGTCTGTGTTGTTTAGTGTGTGTAGTCAGGTCCTCCTCCAGAGTATTGCACAGTCTGTGTTGTGTAGTGTGTATAGTCAGGTACTCCTTCAGAGTATTGCACAGTCTGTGTTGTTTAGTGTGTGTAGTCAGGTCCTGCTGCAGAGTATTGCACAGTCTGTGTTGTGTAGTGTGTATAGTCAGGTACTTCTGCAGAGTATTGCACAGTCTGTGTTGTTTAGTGTGTGTAGTCAGGTACTTCTGCAGAGTATTGCACAGTCTGTGTTGTGTAGTGTGTATAGTCAGGTACTTCTGCAGAGTATTGCACAGTCTGTGTTGTGTAGTGTGTATAGTCAGGTACTTCTGCAGAGTATTGCACAGTCTGTGTTGTGTAGTGTGTATAGTCAGGTACTTCTGCAGAGTATTGCACAGTCTGTGTTGTGTAGTGTGTATAGTCAGGTACTTCTGCAGAGTATTGCACAGTCTGTGTTGTGTAGTGTATATAGTCAGGTCCTCCTGCAGAGTATTGCACAATCTGTGTTGTGTAGTGTAGTGTGTGAAGGTAGGTCCTCCTGCAGAGTATTGCACAGTCTGTGTCGTGTAGTGTGTCAAGTACCACCGCTGCCACCCCCCCTCAAGTACCACCGCTGCCACCCCCCTCAAGTAACACCGCTACCACCCCCCCTCAAGTACCACCGCTGCCACCCCCCCCTCAAGTACCACCGCTGCCACCCCCCCTCAAGTACCACCGCTGCCACCCCCCCTCAAGTACCACCGCTGCCACCCCCCCTCAAGTACCACCGCTGCCACCCCCCCTCAAGTACCACCGCTACCACCCCCCCTCAAGTACCACCACTGCCACCCCCCCTCAAGTACCAACGCTGCCACCCCCCCTCAAGTACCACCGCTACCACCCCCCTCAAGTACCACCGCTACCACCCCCCCTCAAGTACCACCGCTAGTTCTTGAGGGGGGGTGGCTGCAGTGGTACTTGCGGGGATATGTGGTAGTGGTGATACTTGAGGGGGGTGGTAGCGGTGATACTTGAGGGAGGTGGCAGCGGTGGTACTTGAGGGGGTTTGGCAGTGGTGGTGCCATCCTCTCCCACCACCACCCGTGCCGCTTACTGATCCCATCCCCCCACGGCCCCACCACTGATCTCATCCCTATCCCCCTATTACTTCTACAACAGAGGTGATGGGGGGGTAGGGATGAGATCAGTGGTGAAGGGATGGGATCAGTAACAGGCACAGGTGGTGGTGGGAGAGGATAGCACCAGCCCCCCCCCCCCCCTCAAGTGAAATCTGAAACAGATTTTTTTTTATTTTGTTGTACAGTGTAAAAAAATTAAGTATCAAAATCAGGCTTTTCGGGGGGGGGGCCTTTCATGATTTCTTGCACCGGGGCCCTGAAGTCTCTAGTTACGCCACTGAGCTCTTCTCATAAGAATGATGTTTGCTGTTGGGCTCAGAACTAACTTGACTCTTGTGAACTCCCCAACCATTCCTCTACCTCCCATACTTTATTTTATTTCCCATTCCCATCAATCACCTCTAGTTAGAGCTCCAGATATATAAATTCTTGTGGAAATTATATTACTCTTACAATAACCAGATTCTTGATATTTCTTTCCTCCTCTTTCTTACTGTCATTGTGTATGTTTTTTGTACTCTTTCGATCTCTCATTCGGCTTACCAGGGGTCAGGTAAATGGCAGTTATTACTATATAATTAGTCAAAATAACTACATTTCATGCATGAGTTGTGTGCAAATGTTGAATATAAAACACTGCATAGGTTCTATAAATGTCATGTGTTCCTAGATCCTAAGATTGCTGATGGAAGCAAGTTAATTTATTACCAACCAGTGGTTTTCCTTGCATCCCTCTGACAAGGTTGAATGCATTTACTTTAAAAGTCTGTGTTTCTACAAATCCCATTCTCTGTTGGAGTTGAAGGAGTGAAGGTCACTCAAATGAGTAAAGTCTGCCCATGACTAGGAAATAATGTAACAGAGAAAAAGAGCTGTGCCAAAGAAAATACATTCTAAGATGTGGTATAAAGGGAATACAATATTTCCATCAATTATTCTCCGTCTGGTTAATTCTCTGAACCGTGTCACCGTTTATAAACACTTCCTGCATATAAAATCAATCTTAGTACAACTCCAATTTCACTTATACACATATTGACTGGTTAATTTGGTTATAAAATGGAATGAATGTACCTGTATGTACAGTATATGTACAATTATTGTTCTCTTCCTTTGTTTTTTTGTACTGTACTAGAATCTTAGATTACATAATTCAAGACTTCTAACATTCATTCCACTGGCAATATATATTGTAACATCTCATAAAGTTACTGAAAGAGATTTAAGGGCACGCATACTTTGGTCGTTTACTATATGTAGTACTACTTACTGCAAATGGCCCATCCACATAATTCAGCAGCAACATACTTTTCCAGTACTGTTTTGCTCTATTTTCTCTCTAGCGGGTATTTGAATTTAGGGGAGGCATCTGGGTGGTAGTGTAACCCAGATGCACTGATTGTGAGGGAATCTGAGACCCTTTTTTTGGTTCTTGGAGGACCCTGGTGGTGTGAGGTTCCCTGCGGCCTGCAGGTGGCGCTGTCGCCCTGGGCCGGAGCTGAACACTCACCGCAAGACTGCATCCCTTTTTGTCCTTTCCTGGCGCTGGTACAGCGGGGCGGGGAACCTGCTGTGACACAAAGGGAGAGGAGATAAAAGGGGCGGACGCTCTGACCTTGGGGTTCAGAGTCGGAGGACTTCAGCCTGGGTGCTGGCGTTCCGGAGTTCCGGGCCCAGGTGCCCTTGACCTGGCCAGAGCAGGAGATGGAGTCCATCCCAGGCACCTTTAGCCTGGGGTGAGGTACTAATGCGGAGGCCTGGGACTCAGTACCTTCGACTGAGTTCCGCAAGGGTGGAGGAATCCGAGGGGGACCTAACGCCTTGGGTGCCCGTGTCTGAGATTGAGGAGGCCGGTGAGCGGAACTTCTCCGGAAAGTCTGGCGCAGCATTTGCCGGTGACGGAGAGGCCTCCGGTAACTCTCTTGGACGGATGTCTTCCCTCTGACAGGGACTGTGATAGCGAATGTAATTCATGCTCTTGTTCTATATAGTTGGTGACCATGACTATACATCATAACCATTGGTGACACCACAGTGGTTAGCTCTACTTAAAGAATTGTGCCTTGACCTACTCCCCACAAATGCTGAAGTGTTCTATGGGTCTCAACCTGTCTGTGCTGTATTACTATTTATTGCTGGAAGAGAATAAATACGAGTTGGACCTTTTCAGTGTGTGGAACTCTGGTTACTAGGAGCAAAGGGAGTCAATTTGAAGAAAGGATTTGACTCTGGGACACACACACAAAACCTGATAGTTCTGGCTTTCACCTCCAGTCTCTCTGGAGGACATGGGCCGTGGTGTATCGCATCCCTCCCCCCAGTACTAAACCCCTAGACAAGACCAACAAGCCGAGAATGAGAAGGGGTGAGATCGCTACACTATTAACCTGAATAAACACAAGCTTGTGAGCCAGTGTGAGCTGGTGGACTGAAGTCCTCTATTTCAGATTGTGCTCTTATTAAGCATATTTTAATGGTCTGACAAATGCTTGTGGAAACCACAGACACTTTTACCTTGTTTTTTCATGTGCCATGTATTCCCACTGGCTGCAGGGGACAAAGATGTTGCCAGGGAGTGCAGGTAAGGTAAGTATATTGGAATTGGGGTGTTCTTTCCTGAGGTTCTTTAACCACTTCCCATCCGTGCTATAGCCGAATGATAGCTACAGCGTGGACCTGAATTTCCGGGAGGCACGAGCGGCCTGCGCACCCCCTGCAGGGCCTGCGCGGTTTGCTGTGTGATCAGCGAGTCTATGAGACTCGCTGGATCACAGATCGGAGTAAGGGGTCGATCCCCACCCCTTACCACATGATCAGCTGTCAGCCAATGTGATGTAAACAGAGCCGGTAATCGGCTGATAGCGTGAGGAGGACAAAAAAGCCGATCACCGGCAGAAGACAGCGGGACATCGGTCCCGATCAGGGAGAGCTGCAGACAGCTCATCTGTGTAAATGTGTGCCACCTGTCAGTGCCACCTACCAGTGCCCACCAGCGCTGCATATCAATGACCACAGTGCCACCTATCAGTGCCCACAGTGCCACCTATCAGTGCCCACAGTGCAACATCTAATCAGTGCCTCAAACAGTGCTACCCATCATTGTCACCTACCAGTGCCCGTCATTGTCACCTACCAGTGCCCATCATTGTCACCTACCAGTGCGCGTCAGTGCCCATCAGTGCCATCTATCAGTGCCACCTATCAGCGCCCATCAGTGCCCCCCATCAGTGCCCCCCATCAGTGCCACCCATCAGTGCCACCCACCATTGCCCATCAGTGCCGCCTTATCTGTCCCCATCAGTGCCGCCTTATCTGTCCCCATCAGTGCCCACCAGTGCAGCCTATGAGTGACCACCAGTGCAGCCTATCAGTGCCCATCAGTGCCGCCTCATCAGCGCATAACAATGAAGGAGAAAAATTACCTGTTTGCAAAAAAAATTAACAAAATATAAAACATTATTTATTTTTTTCAAAATTTTCCATCTTTTTTTGTTTGTTTAGCAAAAAATAAAAACCCCAGAGGTGATCAAATACCACCAAAAGAAAGCTCTATTTGTGGGGAAAAAAAGTGCACAATTGTCATTCAAAATGCATCAGTGCTGAAAGCTGAAAATTGGTCTGGGCAGGAGGGGGGTTTAAGTGCCCAGTAAGCAAGTGGTTAAGCATTTTTGCACTACATGCAAACTGATGCACTAAAATGCTTAGAGCATCAGAATGATCAGACAGAAGCTTAGACCTCTTTCACATGGAATTAATAATTTACTTTTATATGCAGAATCTTCCTGGCAGAGGCTGACAGTAAGATCCAAGGTTACAAAATGTAAGACATAATGTATATACAAATACAGGTGTGTAAATGTGCATACACATATACATGTGGAACAATCTTCTTCATTCTCTTCTAGCTACCACGTGCATACACTGGTGAGCTGGTGCAAAGAAACATATCTTTCCTGGGCATGCCCTGGCACCCAGGGAGTTGTGGAAAAAGGAGTTAAAGGGGCCTGCATCTGAATCTGAGCATAGTAAGTAATTCCACTACAAAAGAATTTACAAGAATTTGATCTATCAATGATCCATTACATCTAAACCTACAATGTGCTTCTAGCTAAACTAATGACACAAGATGAGACCATGAATTAATTCTGCATGTTACAACAGAAATATTTGTCCAATCTCCAGTTGCCAATTTTTAAGGATCCCCTTGCTGTGATAGGGTCTCAGTACTTTAAAAATCTAAATTCAGTGATTAGATCTCAGTGTCATATCCAGTTTCAGTATTTGGCATTATTAGCCTCATTATTAGCCTCAAAATAATTTGCATTGACCCAAGTAAATGTATAATATATGCTTTTTTGATTCAAGGCACCCTTTAAAATTATGCACAATCTTGAGGCACCCCATTCTAAAATGTAAAAAACGAAACTAATGCCGCGTACACACGATCGATTTTTTCGACGGTGAAAACACCGTCGAGAAAATCGACGTGAAAAACGAGGAACAGCTTGTTCCCCCCACACACGGCCGTTTTAAATGACATTTTTTTTTGGTCGAAAAAAACGACCGTGTGTGGGCTCCCCGGCAGTGTTTCCCTATGGGAAAACTGCCGCGGCAAAAAACGACGGGAATCACAACGAGAAAAATTAGAGCATGTTCTAATTTTTCTCGTCGTGATTAATGCCGTTTTTCCCGCCGAGAAAAACAACAAAAAGCCCACAGACGATCGTTTTTCTCGTCCAAAAATGTACTTTTTCTCGATGGGAAAAATGATCGTGTGTACGCAGCATTATAGTTTAGCCAGAACATCACTACTGGAGGACCTGTCACCTTACCAGGTAGCATGACTGGTTGCTTGCAGCGTGTTTCCTCACTTGGTTACCCATACCAACTACACTCCTCTTCTACTTGCTATATATATCGTAGTACTTTACAGACCCAAGCATTTCTGAAATAAGTCAAAACCAACATGTACTCCTTTGAATAACTTCAGATAAGGCTCATAATGGTTAATGAAACTTTACTGGAGAGAAGCAGCAAAACAGTTCAATATGAAAAATGTCCTTTCCCTAATCCTAATTAGAATAATATAGTGTAAAAAAAAGAATAGAAAAATAGGACACTGCGCTTGTATTGGGAAAAATTAAAAAAGCAGCAACTAAAAAGTGAGATACACCGACCAAAACAAAAGAAAAAAATAAAGCTGCGCTCCCCTTGTAAATTACATAAACGTAAACATAAAAATTAACCAAACTTGTGATAAACCAAATTAAGTGGTGATCAAGTAAAGGTGCACCACCACCATAAAGATTACAGGCTTACTAGAGGCAAGCTTTTGACAAGCAAGCGGCTATAACCCAGCCTGGGTCCTATATCAGGAAGCTGAAAGCGACTCATTCAAGCACGGCTCTCTGTAAATAGGTATTCCGGCTGAGGGCCCAGGTACATCAGTAATCCGAAAACAAAAGGAACTCACATAGTGTGAACCAGTTTACACAAACATATTTATTAAAACAAAGGTTGCACTTACATGGTCACAGAAATCACAAAGCGTATAAAAAAGGTGGCCGGCACACAGGCATACACCCGTCCCCAGCGAGGGTAGCGTGATGGCGTCAGTACGTCCAGGTCCCGACGCACGTTTTCGTCAACCACTGACGTCGTCTTGGGGAACAGGTGACGCACTGACGCACCACGTTTAAATACCATAGAAGCAAATACAACCAAGCCTCGGTTTGAGTCGCAGGGCGGGATGTCTTGTGCTTTTACATGGAAATCCGAAACCGGAACTGCCATGTTAGAAAAGGGCAGAAGAATTGGCTTCCTTCACTAATCATTATAAAAACAATACTAAAATTAAAATTTAGATTAGACACATTAATGTTAAAAGACAGGGAACAATCGAGACCTCAATTAAGAGAGGTCAAAAAGGGGCCATTAAAATAATAAAATATTCGAAAAAGTGGACAAAGATATATGAATACAAGTGTCCATTAATCACGCAAAAAATCCATTAAAATAAAGGGCAAGGGCCTTGTTTGGGGTGATTATTCCACAGTATTGGTAATATAATAAAAAGTTAAATGAAAGCTAAAAGACCTGTTTTTTTTGAGAATCTCACTAGATTCTATAAATGTGGGAGGTGCCGTGTGTGCTCCCTGAATGGGTGTACCCAGAGACGTACTCATAGTTTTTGTTCCACTAGCACTTCGAAGGAGTTTGACATTGAACCCCTGATTACATGTGCTACTGAGGGGGTAGTATACTTGCTCCAGTGCCTGTGTGGGCTTCAGTATGTGGGCCGGACAAAACTCCCCCTTTCAGTAAGATTGGGGGAACACATCAAAAACATTAATTGTTGGTCCACAACAAGGACCCAAAAAATACTATTTTCCTGGGTATTGACAAGTACACAATGGAGGAGCAGTTCCCTGGTCAGGAGCATATCTAGACTAGAAATGGCTTGGATACATAAACTGAGGTGTTACACCCCATTTGGGTTGAACATAGATGTGGATGTCAATTAGGGATGAGCTTCGAGTTCGAGTTGAACTCATTGCCTGTTCGACCATTCGCCAAACAGCAAACAATTTGGGGTGTTCGCGGCAAATTTGAAAAGTCTATGGGAGAAATCTAAAGTGCTTATTTTAAAGGCTTATATGCAAGTTATTGTCATAAAAAGTGTTTGGGGACCAGGGTCCTGCCCCAGGGGACATGTATCAATGCAAAAAAAAGTTTTAAAAACGGCAGTTTTTTCCAAAGCAGTGATTTTAATAATGCTTAAAGTGAAACAATAAAAGTGAAATATTCCTTAAAATTTCGTACCAAGGGTGTGTGTATAGTATGCCTGTAAAGTCTTGCTTGTTTCCCGTGCTTAGAACTGTCCCTGCACAAAGTGTAATTTCTGAAGAAAAAAAGTAATTTAAAACTCACTCGCGGCAATATAGAGAAAAGTCATTGATAAAAAATAAAAAAAATGCGTGGGGTCCCCCCAAATTCAATTACCAGGCCCTTCAGGTCTGGTATGGATATTAAGGGGAACCCTGCCGCAAATTAAAAAAAAATGCTTGGGGTTCCCCCAAATATCCATACCAGGCCCTTCAGGTCTGGTATGGATTGTAAGGGGAACTTCACCCCAAATTTTAAAAAAATGGCGTGGAGTTCCCCCAAAAATCCATACCAGACCCTTTATCCGAGCACGCAACCTGGCAGGCCGCAGGAAAAGATGGGAGGATGAGAGAGCGCCCCCCCCCTCCTGAACCGTACCAGGCCACATGCCCTCAACATGGAGACGATGTCCCCATGTTGATAGGGACAAGGGCCTCATCCCCACAACACTTGCCCGGTGGTGGTGGGGGTCTGCGGGCAGAGAGCTTATCGGAATCTGGAAGACCCCCAGATCCCGGCCCCCCCCTATGTGAATTGGTAAGGGGTACATTGTACCCCTACCATTTCACAAAGAAAGTGTAAAAAAAATGTAAAAAAAACACAGACACCTTGGAAAAGTCCTTTATTAAAAAAAATATGACGTAGGTGTAAGGCTAAGCGGACCAGATGTTGAACGTGAGAATAGAACGTCTATTCATTTATTACACTGCGGAGGCAGTTCCCCATCAGTTCCGCTCAGCCAATGACGTAGGCGGGGTCTGACATACGAGGGGGCGGACCTGATGGGGAACTTCCTCCACAGTGTAATAAATGAATAGACCCGCCCCTTCTCACATTCCGCATCTGGTCCGCTTAGCATTACACCTACGTCATTGGCTGAGCGGACCTGATGGGGAACTTTAGAAGGGGCGGGTCTATTCATTTAACCACTTGACAACTGGGCACTTAAATCCCCTTAATAACCAGACCAATTTTCAGCTTTTGGTGCTCTCACATTTTGAATGACAATTACTCAGTCATGCAACACTGTACCCATATGAAATTTCCGTCCTTTTTTTCACACAAATAGAGCTTTTATTTGGTGGTATTTGATCACCTCTGCGGTTTTAATTTTTTTCGCTATAAATGAAAAAAGACCGAAAATTTTGTAAAAAAATGCATTTTTCTTCATTTCTATTATAACATTTTGCAAATAAGTAATTTTTCCTCATAAATTTGGCCAAAAATGTATACTGCTACATATATTTGGTAAAAATAACCCAAATTAGTGGATATTATTTAGTCTGGGTGAAAGTTATAGGGTCTACAAGCTATGGTGCTAATTACTGAAAATTTATCAATTTGATCACACCTGATGTACTGACAGCCTATCTCATTTCTTGAGACCCTAACAAGCCAATAAAGTACAAATACCCCCCAAATGACCCCTTTTTGGAAAGTAGACATTCCAAGGTAGTTAGTAAGAGGCATAGTTAGTTTTTTGAAGTTGTCATTTTTTCCCACAATTCTTTGCAAAATTAAGATTATTATTATTTTTTATTTTTTTCACACCAAATTGTCATTATAACAGGTTATTTCTCTCACATGGCATGTACATTCCACAAATGACACCCCAAAATATATTCTGCTGCTCCCCCCGAGTATGGCGATACCACATGTGTGAGACTTTTATACAGCCTGCCCACACACAGAGGCCCAAAACTGAAGTAGCAACTTCAGGCGTTCTAGGAGCATAAATTACACATCTAATCTCTCAACCACCTATTACAATTTTGAAGGCCCTGGAGCACCAGGACAGTGGAAACGCCCACAAAGTGACCCCATTTTGGAAAGCTAACACCCCAATGTATAATCTATGAGGCATTATGAGTCTTTTGAACGGTTCATTTTTTCCCAGAAGTTTTTGGAAAATGTGGAAAAAAAATGAAAACGCAATTTTTTTTACACAAAGTTGTCCATTTATAGGATTTCCAACACATATCATGTACACAGCAAAAATGACACCCCAAAATATATTCTGCTGCTCCTCCTGAGTATGGCGATACCACATGTGTGAGACTTTTATACAGCCTGGCCACATACAGAGGTCCAACACTGAAGTAGCAACTTCAGGCGTTCTAGGAGCATAAATTACACAACTAATCTCTCAACCACCTATTACACTTTTGAAGGCCCTGGAGCACCAGTACAATGGAAACGCCCACAAAGTGACCCCATTTTGGAAAGCTAACACCCCAACGTATAATCTATGAGGCATAATGAATCTTTTGAATGGATCATTTTTTCCAGAAGTTTTTGGAAAATGTGGAAAAAAAATTAAAACGCAATTTATTTAACACAAAGTTGTCCATTTATAGGATATTTCCAACACATAGCATGTACACAGCAAAAATTACACCCCAAAATATATTCTGCTGTTCCTCCTGAGTATGACGATACCACATGTGTGAGACTTTTATACAGCCTGGCCACATACAGAGGTCCAACACTGAAGTAGCAACTTCAGGCGTTCTAGGAGCATAAATTACACATCTAATCTCTCAACCACCTATTACACTTTTGAAGGCCCTGGAGCACCAGGACAATGGAAACGCCCACAAAGTGACCCCATTTTGGAAAGCTAACACCCCAACGTATAATCTATGAGGCATAATGAATCTTTTGAATTGATTATTTTTTTCCAGAAGTTTTTGGAAAATGTGGAAAAAAAATTTAAACGCAATTTTTTTACACAAAGTTGTCCATTTATAGGATATTTCCAACACATAGCATGTACACAGCAAAAATTACACCCCAAAATATATTCTGCTGCTCCTCCTGAGTATGGCGATACCACATGTGTGAGACTTTTATACATCCTGGCCACATACAGAGGTCCAACACTGAAGTAGCAACTTCAGGCGTTCTAGGAGCATAAATTACACATCTAATCTCTCAACCACCTATTACACTTTTGAAGGCCCTGGAGCACCATGACAATGGAAACGCCCACAAAGTGACCCCATTTTGGAAAGCTAACACCCCAAGGTATAATCTATGAGGCATAATGATTCTTTTGAATGGATCATTTTTTTCCAGAAGTTTTTGGAAAATGTGGAAAAAAAATTAAAACGTAATTTTTTTACACAAAGTTGTCCATTTATAGGATATTTCCAACACATAGCATGTACACAGCAAAAATGACACCCCAAAATATATTCTGCTGTTCCTCCTGAGTATGACGATACCACATGTGTGAGACTTTTATACAGCCTGGCCACATACAGAGGTCCAACACTGAAGTAGCAACTTCAGGCGTTCTAGGAGCATAAATTACACATCTAATCTCTCAACCACCTATTACACTTTTGAAGGCCCTGGAGCACCAGGACAATGGAAACGCCCACAAAGTGACCCCATTTTGGAAAGCTAAGACCCCAACGTATAATCTATGAGGCATAATGAGTCTTTTGAAAGGTTAATTTTTTTCCAGAAGTTTTTCGAAAATGTGGAAAAAAAATGAAAACGCATTTTTTTTACACAAAGTTGTCCATTTATAAGATATTTTCAACACATAGCATGTACATAGCAAAAATGACACCCCAAAATATATTCTGCTACTCCTCCTGAGTATGGCGATACCACATGTGGGAGCTTTTTTAACAGCCTGGCCACATAGAGGCCCAACATCCAAGAAGCACCATCAGGTGTTCTAGGGACATAAATTACACATCCAATTTCCTTACAATCTATCACATTTTTGAAGGCCCTTCATATTTCTAACACAGCATGTACATACCAAGAATTACACCCTAAAATACATTCTGCTGAGTAAACGGTAAAAAAAAAGATTACCTGTGGTTTTAGTAGTGTAATTGTCGACAGGAGGAGAGCCCTGATCCAGGCAGCAGGCAGGGACGTGGTCAGCGACAGTGAATGGAATTGTCCAGGCAGCAGACAGGAATATTGTCCATAGTCACTACAGGCAGGAATACTGTCCATATACAGTCCAGGGTCAGTGCAAGTAGAGACATTGCCAGCAGTGCCATAATATTGGTCCTGGTAATAAGCAGGAACATGGTCCAAGTAGCAGGCCAGGAAAGAATGGGGACAGGGGTAGAGGCTTCTCCCACCCAAATCTCTTTGAAGCCTCCGAGTCTCCAGACCCTAATCCGGGAATGAGAAAACTAAAAAATTGTTTTCTTCATCCAGAAAAACAATTCTGGAGCCCCTCACATATGTGAGACCCCTGTGTTCCCACTAGCATAGCAGGGTAAAAGATCAATCCAAGAGGCAGGCAAAAAACGTGGTCAAACAGTCCAGGGTCAGTTCCAGAGCAGGCAGAGGTAGGTACAGTTAAGCGTTAGGCAGAAGAGTGGTCGTATAACAGGCCAGGGTCAGTTCCGGAGAAAGCAGAGGTAGGTACAGTTTAGCGTTAGGCAGAAGAGTGGTCGTATAACAGGCCAGGGTCAGTTAAGGAGAAAGCAGAGGTATGTTTAGCGTTAGGCAAAAGCGTGGTCGTATAACAGTCCAAGGTCGGTTCCGGAGAAGGCAGAGGTATGTACAGTTCAGTGCAGTGGAATAAGGGGTGTGGAGGAAAATGACAGGAAATGAGAATTGCATTTACCATACTTCCCTAATAGTGTAGAAACGTATGGTAACGGCGGAAACATTTGCCTATACAGAGGCCTGGTTGGGAGGGACAATCGGGACAATAATACACGGTGTCTCTTCGAATTCCTCCTCTGGAGCACACCCGACATCTCTTCTGACGTCTGTAGCCTGTTTCACGGGGGACGGCTTTCTCAGGGAAGTGGCGCTCGTGGAGTCTGCTCACGGAATCAGAGCAAATATTTTCTGGTGGGCTTTCAGGGTACAAAAGGGCGGAGATAACTTCTTCTTGGTAGAGTAGATAGGATACGGGGTTCTCTGTTGATTTTTTGTAAATAACATAAGTGTTATACATGGCCAAACTAAAAAAATAAATGGACACTTTCTTATACCAGTGGCAGGATTTTCTTGTGGGAAGATAGGGTTCAATCATCTGATCGTTGAGGTCCACTCCCCCTATAAACAAATTATAATCGTAGACACAAGCTGGTTTCTGGATTGTGCCGTTTCTTTTGGGGACTTCAATGTAGGTGTCGTTGTGGATTGAAGTGAGCATGTGGACGTTTCGTTTGTCCCTCCACCTGACAGCCAATATCTCCTGGTTCCTCAATGATGCCGTCTCCCCTCGTCATAGCTTTTCATTGATGAGTTTTTGTGGGAAGCCTTTTCTATTTTCTGTGCCACATGCTGGGGTGTCCCTCCGGTAAAGATTGCGGAACAGGGGCAAGCTGGTATAAAAATTATCCACATAAAGGTGGTATCCCTTTCCAAGGAGTGGATAGATAAGCTCCCAGACCACTTTTCCGCTGACTCCGATGTACTCTGGGCATTCAGGGGGATGCAGTTGGGAGTCCTTCCCTTCGTACACCAGGAAGGCGTAGATGTACCCCGTAGCTCGGTCACATAGCTTGTACATTTTAACCCCATATCGGGCCCTTTTGCTGGGGATAAACTGTTTAATGCACAGCCTGAAATAAAAATAGTGCAGCGCAACAAAAACTATGTGGAATACATGTCATAAACACATATCAAATTCATAAATCAGTAACATAACATAAAGTCCATAAGTGCTTGTGAACCAGCAATAATAATATGCAAAGTGAATATAAAAGTGTCCAGAGATCCCTCCACCACAATAGGATTGGCCTCTCACCTCACAACTTCGACCTAACTAGAGGTCACACAGCTTGTACTCAAAAGAGTAAATGAGAATCACATGGGAAAACTCCGATCAAACAGTGGTCTCATAAAGCAGGATATCAGGCTGGAAACTCCATCATATAGGAAGACAAGAATAAAGAACGATCTAGTGCTCTCTGTATAGACTATTTAATATGTTAAAATATACAACTCAAAAAATGTTACTCACAAATAAGGCACTCAGACGCGAGTGTCAGCGTTCAAAGCATATGGATAGAGCGGCGTGGTAACACAGACTGTGGTGATGACCGCGAATGACGTCTAGCGTGGCTCCTCCCCCCGTACGCGTTACGTCCAGTAGGCGGGACTTCCTCAGCGTGGGGTTTTTTGAGTTGTATATTTTAACATATTAAATAGTCTATACAGAGAGCACTAGATCGTTCTTTATTCTTGTCTTCCTATATGATGGAGTTTCCAGCCTGATATCCTGCTTTATGAGACCACTGTTTGATCGGAGTTTTCCCATGTGATTCTCATTTACTCTTTTGAGTACAAGCTGTGTGACCTCTAGTTAGGTCGAAGTTGTGAGGTGAGAGGCCAATCCTATTGTGGTGGAGGGATCTCTGGACACTTTTATATTCACTTTGCATATTATTATTGCTGGTTCACAAGCACTTATGGACTTTATGTTATGTTACTGATTTATGAATTTGATATGTGTTTATGACATGTATTCCACATAGTTTTTGTTGCGCTGCACTATTTTTATTTCAGATTGTTTTTGAGGGATTTTTATGAGTATACCTTGAGTGCTGGCTTGCAACTTTTAGTATTTCCTTACTATTTTTTCAGCGCTGAATATTTTTTCTTTTTAATGCACAGCCTGCCTGAGAATTTTATAAGGGACTCATCCACGGAGATATTCTGTTCAGGGATATACAACTGGGAAAAATTTTCAGAGAAAAAATTTAGGAGTGGCCGAATTTTATATAGTTTGTCAAAAGCTGGGTCATTTCGGGGAGGGCACTGGGTGTTGTCATTATAGTGGAGGAACCGCATAATCATTAGGTATCGGGATCTTGGCATAATGGATGAGAAGAGTGGCATGTGGTGGATGGGTTTGGTAGACCAGTAGAAGTACAGTTGTTTTGTTTTTTTTGAGAGTCCCATAGTAAAAGTTAGGCCTAGGAAAATTTTGAATTCCTCTACGGTAAGTTCTCTCCACTCAAAGGGACGGGCATAACTAGACCCAGGGTTGCTTACAATGTACTGCTGTGCGTAGAGGTTGCACTGGGCCACAATGGAGGATAGTAAGTCTTCGGTGAATACTAAATGAAAAAAATTGAGCATGGAAAAACCATCAGTGTTCACCTGGACACCTGGCTGGGCGGTGAAAGGGGGGATATTTGCTGCTCCGGAATTAGGGGGAAGCCACAGGGGGTTTTGAAGGCCATAGGGAAGGCTGGCATGGCCCCTATCCCTTTGGGGCTGAGATGACACCCTACTGGTGCCTGGCCTTTGTTGCAGTGGCACTGCGCTTGGGGTGGACGGTACTGCGCTTGGGGTGGACGGCACTGCGCTTGGGGTGGACGGCACTGCGCTTGAGGTGGACGGCACTGCGCTTGAGGTGGACGGCACTGTGCTACTGGTAGTAGGCCGCTTCCCCACGCCAGAACCCCTTGTTTTCACGGGCACACATTCCTCTTCTGATTCTGTATCAGACCCACTGTCTGTAATGGGTTCATAGGCCGAATCCGAATCGGACTGAGACTCCTCGCTGCTCTCATCGGTCATGATTAGACGCTGGTAGGCCTCCTCACAAGTAAAGAATTTTTTTGCCATGCTGGTGGCTGGTGAGGCTGCACTGCAGAGCACTGTGGTGGCACTGGTGGGCACAGGCGGCACTGATGTGGCACAGGTAGCACTGGTGTGCACTGTAGTGGCACTGGTGTGGCTCTGGTGGCACTGATTAGCACACAGGTGGCACTGGTGGGGACAGGCGGCACTGGTGGGCACAGGCAGCACTGATGTGGCGCTGATGGGCACAGGTGGCACTGATGGGCACTGGTGTGGCTCTGGTGTGCACTGGTGTGGCTCTGGTGGGCACAGGTGGCACTGATGTGGCACTGCAGTGGCGCTGATGGGCACAGGTGGCACTGGGCACAGGTGGCCCTGATGGGCACAGGTGTGGCTCTAGTGTGCACTGGTGTGGCTCTGGTGTGCACTGGTGTGGCACTGGTGTGGCTCTGGTGTCACTGGTGGGCACAAGCGGCACTGGTGGGCACAGGCAGCACTGATGTGGCACTGCAGTGGCGCTGATGGGCACAGGTGGCACTGGGCACAGGTGGCACTGATGGGCACAGGTGTGGCTCTGGTGTGCACTGGTGTGGCTCTGGTGTGCACTGGTGTGGCTCTGGTGGCACTGGTGGGCACAGGCGGCACTGGTGGCACTGGTGGGCACAGGCGGCACTGATGTGGCACTGCAGTGGCGCAGATGAGCACTGATGGGCACAGGTGGCACTGATGGGCACAGGTGACACTGTTGTGGCACTGGTGTGGCCTTGGTGTGGCACTGGTGACACTGGTGTGGCCCTGGTGGCACTGGTGTGGCTCTGGTGGCACTGGTGTGGCACTGGTGTGGCACAGATGTGGCACAGATGGCACAGATGTGGCACAGATGGCACTTTGGGGCACTTTTGGGCACTGTTTGGCACTGTTGGGCACAGCTGGGCACAGGAAAAAGCAAGATTGACTCACTGTGTGGCACTGTGTGGCACTAATGTCTCTCCTCTCCTCTCACGCTGCATCGGTGTGAGGAGAGGAGAGAGATGAACTTGTCCTGACACCCGGTTTGTTTACATTGTGATCGCGCCGTCATTGGACGGCGCGATCACGTGGTAAAAGGCCGCTGTCATTGGCCATTTACCTCGATCTGTGTTGCTACGGGTCCGGTGGACCCGGCGAGCACAGTCGTTTGCATGTGCGCGCCCGCGGGTGCGCGCAGGAACGATTCTAAGGGAGGACGTTATATAACGTCCTCCCAGAGTTAAGCAACCACCTTGTCGCCGTTATTCGGCGGCAGGTGGTTGTGAAGTGGTTAATACACTGCAGAGGAAGTTCCCCATCAGGTCCACTCAGGCTCAGCCAATGACGTTTCGTGTGGACAGCGCTGGACATCGTATTGCCGTGGGACACTGGATTTCATTGCTGGAATGGGTTTTTTATTTTTTTTATTTTTAATAAAGGACTTTTCCAAGGTGTCTGTGTGTTTTTTTTTACATTTTTTTTACACTTTCTTTGTGAAATGGTAGGGGTACAATGTACCCCTTACCAATTCACATAGGGGGGGGCGGGATCTGGGGGTCCCAGTTGTTAAAGGGGTCTTCCAGATTCCGATAAGCCCCCTGCCCGCAGACCCCCACAACCACCGGGCAAGGGTTTTGGGGATGAGGCCCTTGTCCCCATCAACATGGGTACATCCTCCCCATGTTGAGGGCATGTGGCCTGGTACGGTTCAGGAGGGTGGGGGGGCGCTCTCTCGTCCCCCCTCTTTTCCTGCGGCCTGCCAGGTTGCGTGCTCGGATAAAGGGTCTGGTATGGATTTTTGGGGGAACTCCACGCCATTTTTTTTTTAATTTGGGGTGGAGTTCCCCTTAAAATCCATACCAGACCTGAAGGGCCGGGTATGGATATTTGGGGTAACCCCACGCATTTTTTTTTAAATTTGCGGCAGGGTTCCCCTTAATATCCATACCAGACCTGAAGGGCCTGGTAATTGAATTTGGGGGGGATCCCCACGCATTTTTTTTTTTTTTTACCAATGACTTTTCTATGTATTGCCGGGAGTCGACAATTCATTATAGCCGCGAGTGAGTTTTAAATCATTTTTTTCCTTCAGAAATGACACTTTGTGCAGGGACAGTTCTAAGCACGGGAAACAAGCGCGACTTTACAGGCATACTATATACACACCATAGGTATGAAATTTAAAGGAATATTTCACTTTTATTGTTTCACTTTAAGCATTATTAAAATCACTGCTCCCGAAAAAACGGACGTTTTTAAAACTTTTTTTTGCATTGATACATGTCCCCTGGGGCATGACCCGGGTCCCCAAACACTTTTTAGGACAATAACGTGCATATTAGCCTTTATAATTAGCACTTTTGATTTCGAACATTCGAGTCCATTGTATTTAATAGGGTTCTAAAGTTCACGCAAACTTTCTGTCTGTTCGCAGGTTCTGGTGCGAACCGAACAGGGGGGTGTTCGGCTCATCCCTAATGTCGACCTGCCATGGGTCTTTTAGGTACGCCCGGCAGGCGTACCTAAAAGACCCAAACCAAAGAACAAAGCGGACCTGTTGGGGTGTTCGGCTCATCCCTAATGTCAATGCGTTTATTGACAATTCATGATGGTTGACATGCCGTGTGCCCCTTGTGGAGTACGTTTCATGATTTGTCTCTATGGTCTACATCTATATTCATTTAGTCATATACTCTTTTATGTGGGTTATTATCTTAGTTTACATATATGTATATGTACTGTGGAGTTTGTGGCGGGATTTCCCAAGCTATGAGGTGATCAATTTATATCCGGGATCTTGGATGGAGTGGTTTTAGACCTCTTGGTCTAACTATATCCTCATATAAAATCTGTTTCTTTGGGCCATTTTTTTGACACTAATAATATTTTTTTTTTTTTTTATGATGTAATATCATTTAACAAAAAATGTGGAATTGGATTTGATCGATTTAATAATGATCCATGTCCCTTTAAGCATTGGGGGGCTTGTTCTCTGGGCTTGATTGTACCTGGAGTTTGGCTATAGTTATTGGTATGACTAAGATTCACTGTATAGTTTTCATTGAACTTTTTATTATATTACCAATACTGTGGAATAATCACCCAAACAAGGTTTTTTGCGTGATTAATGGACACTTGTATACATATATCTTTGTCCACTTTTTCGAATATTTTATTATTGTAATGGGCCCTGTGTGACCTCTCTTAATTGAGGTCTTGATTGTTCCCTGTCTTTTAACATTAATGTGTCTAATCTAAATTTTAATTTTAGTATTGTTTTTATAATGATTAGTGAAGGAAGCCAATTCTTCTGCCCTTTTCTAACATGGCAGTTCCGGTTTCGGATTTCCATGTAAAAGCACAAGACATCCCGCCCCGCGACTCAAACCGAGGCTTGGTTGTATTTGCTTCTATGGTATTTAAACGTGGTGTGTCAGTACATCACCTGTTCCCTAAGACGACATCAGTGGTTGACGAAACGTGCGTCAGGACATGGACGTACTGACGCCATCACGCTACCCTCGCTGTGGACGGGTGTATGCCTGTGTGCCAGCCGGCTTTTTTATACGCTTTGTGATATCTGTGACCATGTAAGTGCAACCTTTGTTTTAATAAATACGTTTGTGTAAACTGGTTCACACTATGTGAGTTCCTTTTGTTTTCCGATTACTGATGTACCTGGGCCCCCAGCCAGAATACCTATTTATAGAGAGCCATGCTTGAATGAGTCGCTTGCTGCTTCCTGATATAGGACCCGAAACTTGCCTCTGGTAAGCCTGTAATCTTTATGGTGGTGGTGCACGTAATTTTTGGTGGACATCTGTCATTTGAGTGTATTCTCAACTTGTGGACCTCATTTTTTCCGGCTTTATGGACTTTATATTATTACTCACCACTTACGGACTATTCTTTATTTGATTCACAATTATCAATACTTTCACTTTAATCACGTAACTCAATATTTGTGTTACTGGTTATTATATTATTTTTGTGCATATATGTGTGGTTAATATGTGATGCTCCCTAGGGGTTAATCTATATTGACCTTTACTTGATCACCACTTAATTTGGTTTATCACAAGTTTGGTTCATTTTTATGTTTACGTTAATGTAATTTACAAGGGGAGCGCAGCTTTATTTTTTTCTTTTTAGAATAATATAGTGGCCCAGGCAACCCTCTTTTAGGTGAGAGTCCTTGGCGGCATTGTACGCAACTTGGATGTCTTCCAAAAATCCTGGTTTCTTTAGTAGCGCCAATGACTGCACTCACAAGTGATGCTGGAACTCACTGGACCCACCGCAACCTGCTTTTTTGGACCTTAACCATGCTTCTTTTTAGAGCACAGGTGGGCTGGCTAGGACCAAAAGCTCAGGAGCTAAGCAAGAAACATTGAACCCTTTCTCCAGCCTGGGATTCTGGCTTACATACTTCAACCTGCCGACACTTGAAATATTTTTTTCTTTTTGACTCGAGGAAGGTTTTTGAGAATGATGGCACTCTGAAACAGACCCTTGTAGAAGGATGGTGGGATTGTAAATGGCAAAAACACATTTTGATGGTTTCCACAGAAAGGGAAGTGTTAGTTTTGGTCTGTCTACAGTTGAATGAAATAAGAGCTCAAATCTCATCTGTGGTTTTATATATTAGGCTATAGACATATACGTGAGTAGATGCTGTGTTTTAATTTTCTTTCAACAAGCCAAACATTTTTTTTTAGTCTATCTGGAGTTGTTAAATATAGCAGGTCTGGCTGCAATACCAGGCCTCTCAACTCCTAAGAAACACAGACACCATCTAGCACAAACTATTTAAGCAAAAGGCACATTGTTGCCACACCCCTAGTTACATGAACCTTTGAAGAATTAATATGCACAAAATCTTTGTTTAAATCCACAATCGCTTTTTTCTCACCACTCCTTTTATTTTATACTGCCTTTTCAAAGTGAAAAGTGCAATCATTTATACAATGGATGAAAGGTTAATGTAGTGTAAACTTTTGGTAATAAATAGTACAACTGAGGAGGAAAGAGGGACAGAGGGATTTGGTTCCAAAAAGATGGACAGTTGGGAATTATGTTTACCTTCCTTACAGTAATTATTTTCCTGAGATGTCCTCGGTCTTTTGGGTTACATGGTTTCCAACATTATTTAACCTGATGCATCACCAGGTACCCTTCACAGAGTGTAATGATGCTGTGAGAGAATGCCATCATGTTAGGACTGCTTTCTGCATCACTGAGGACCACCCATCACTGGAGTAGATCTAAAGAGGTGCTTCCTGTGACTGTGCTTCCTGTGACTGTCCTGAAGACAGCTGCAAAAAGAAAGTGTAAAAAAAGGGAGAGAGAGAGCGATAAAACATCAAACATACTGCATTTTTCCTCAACGCTTCAGATAGCACCACAGGACACTGAATGGAGTCACTTGACTCCACACAGGTCACTTGAATGGAGTAAAGCATTGTATACTCTCAATAAAGTAAAGAAAAAAAGTCAAAACAGCGCATCTCACTGCTTCCGCACCACTGGGCAAAAAAGACACCGGCCCACATAATAAAACAGAGCAGTGTACTTTGATACAGTGGACCACCCCCTACTCCTCAAAAAACTCCACTCCTTTGGTCTCCGTGACTGTACTCTTTGCTGGTTCTCATCCTACCTATCCCACTGCTCCTTCAGTGTTGCTTACAACTCTACTTCCTCCTCTCCTCTTCCTTTCAACGTCAGGGTCCCCCAAGGTTCTGTTTTTGGACCTCTCCTTTTCTCAATCTACACCTCCTCCCTGGGTAACTTGATTGCCTCCCATGGCTTTCAATATTATCTCTACGTGGACAAGACCCAAATCTACCTCTCCTCCCCCCAACTCTCTCCATCTCTCTCCTCACGCATCACTAACTTGCTAACAGATATATCAGCCTGGATGTCACATCACTTCCTCAAACTCAACCTATTCAAAACCGAGCTCATTATATTTCCTCCCCCACGTGCCACTTCCCCTGATTTGTCAAAATCAATGGCTCCACTATCAACCCGTCCCCCCATGCCAAGGTATAATCCTGGACTCTGAACTATCCTTTCGGGCCCACATCCAATCGATGTCACAAAGCTTGCCGCCTCATCCTCCACAAAATCTCCAAGATATGCCCCTTCCTAATCAATGTCACCACAAAGCTTATAATCCACTCCCTGGTCATCTCTCCCATCGATTACTGCAACTCCCTCCTCATTGACTTACCTCTAAATCGGCTATCCCCCCTTCAGTCCATCATGAATGCTATGGCCAGGCTCATCCACCTTACAAACCGCTCTGCTAACCATCTCTGCCAATCCCTCCATTGGCTGCCACTCAACCAACAAATTCAATTCAAGATACTAACAGTAACTTACAAAGCCATCCACAACCTGGCCCCCAGCTACATCTCTAACCTGGTCTCAAAATATCAACCAAATCGTCCTCTTCACTCCTCCCAAGTCCTCCTGCTCTCTAGCTCCCTTGTCACCTCATCCCAAGCTCGCCTCCACCACCTCTTCCGAGCCTCTCCTATCCTCTGGCATGCTCTACCCCAA
This sequence comes from Rana muscosa, assembly GCA_029206835.1. Classification (NCBI taxonomy): domain Eukaryota; kingdom Metazoa; phylum Chordata; class Amphibia; order Anura; family Ranidae; genus Rana; species Rana muscosa. Next base: position 374,070,847 of record CM055116.1, read on the forward strand.
TCTTCCCAACTATCTCCTACTTTGTCTACTTTCAGACGATCCCTGAAAACTCATCTCTCCAGAGAAGCCTATCTGGACCCCACCTAACAACTGTACATTTATTTTCTCCATCAGCACATCCCCCACAGTTATTACCTCTCGTATCTCTTGACACTCCCTCTTAGATTGTAAGCTCTAATGAGCAGGGCCCTCTGATTCCTACTGTATTAAAGTGTATTGTATATGTACTGTCTACCCTCAAATTGTACAGCGCTGCGTAAACTGTCAGGGCTATATAAATCCTGTATAATAATAATAATAATAATAATAATAATTGTAGCACCTGACTAGTATTAATGGGCCATTAATGTTTATGTATAGGTGGTTATACTAAGCTTTATATTGTAAGTGATTGTTACTTTGTGTATATTATCTACTTATTTTTTTAGAAGTGATAAATCACTTTTTTTGTTTGTTTTTTTGGTGTGTAACTGTATGCAATTTGTGCACTGAAAATTGATCTTCAGAAGCTGAAAACATTGTACTGGTCATAGGTGCATATTTATTAAGACCTTACCTAAAAATGGCGATGTTAGACTGTCCAAAAAAAAAAAAAAGCTGATATCAGAAAGACAGAAAAGAAAATAGCAAAATACAAAGCAAAAATATGCCACCATAATTGAACAAAAATGTAAGAATCTGACAGTGTTATCAGTCAAAAAATTGTTTCTGGATTTATATCATCTTGACTGAAATAAGGTGACAATAAATTGGGAGTTTGCCAAAAACAAGCATTACAAACAACTTAAAGTGCTGGAAATTATATTTCAACCGGAAAAAATCAAAGGAGGAATTTTGACCTTTATAAACAGGTCATGTAGATTTAATGTGTTGTTGTGTATAAGTGACAAGCCTACCTTACCCAGGCTTTTAATATTGCCCTAAAAATTTCTATGGAAACATACTAGGCAAGGAAATGAGAGGATTATTTTATTTAATTTCCTAGCATGTCAGTCTTGTGTTAATCTACACAGAGTTATATAGCTCCACTTGAAATTGGTTTGCAGGTTTTTATAGATTTCATCAAATTTACCATGGTCCACATCAATTCAGTAAATCCAAAATCTGAGTACTATTTGCATGCAAATTAACCACTTGCTTACTGGGCACATATACCCCCTTCCTGTCCAGGCAAAATTTCAGCTTTCAGCACTGTCACGCTTTGAATGACAATTGCGCGCTCGTGTGACGTGGCTCCCAAACAAAATTGACGTCCTTTTTTTTCCCACAAATAGAGCTTTCTTTTGGTGGTATTTGATCACCTCAATTTTAAAAAAAAACACAATATTTTTTACTTTTTGCTATAATAAATATCCCAATTAAAAAGAAAAAAAAGAAAAAATTCTCAGTTTAGGCCGATACGTATTCTTCTACATATTTTTGGTAAAAAAAATCGCAATAAGCGTATAGTGATTGGTTTGCGCAAAAGTTATAGCGTCTACAAAATAGGGGATAGAATTATGACATTTTTTTCTCTTTTTTTTTTTACTAGTAATGGCAGCGATCTGCGATTTTTGTCAGGACTACGATATTACGGCGGACACATCGGACACTTTTGACAAATTTTTGGGACCATTCACATTTATACAGCGAACAGTGCTATAAAAATGCACTGATTACTGTATAAATATGACTGGCGGGGAAGGGGTTAACACTAGGGGCGATCAAGGGGTTAAATGTGTTCCCTGGGAGTGATTCTTACTGTGGGGGGAGGGGACTGACTGGGGGAGGTGACGGATGGTTGTCCCTATGTAAAAGGGACACACCATCAGTCTCCTCTCCCTGACAGGACGTGGATCTGTGTGTTTACACACACAGATCTACGGTCCTGGCTTTGTAACTGCCGATCGCGGTTGCCTGGCGGACATCGCGGCCGCCAGGCATGCGCATCGGCACCTGAGTGACCCAGCGGCGCGCGGCCCGAGGCCGTCAATAGACGGCCTCCCAGCATTGTAGAGTACAAAGTACAATGGCCGGGATATGAAGTGGTTAAAATGAAACCTTGTAGTTGCATGTATTTTTTGTATAATCCATGTTTCCAGAAAAGTTGGCATTTTAAGACAGATAGTAGGTAAGTGTATGATCTATTTTGTTCTGTTATGATTCTCTGGCTGTTAAAGTATCCTTTATGAGCAATGTCCTAATTGTCTGTCCAAGTCAGCAGATATCAGTCACAAAAAGCTAAATTATAATACATTCATTTTCTATAGCTTTTAGGTTAACTTCTCCAATATCATTACCATACCAAACAATCTTCTATAAATAATTTTTTTAACAGGCACCTAAATGTGCCTTAACATTACTTTATCTGCACTTTTCAGCATGTCCATGGATCTTGATTAATTTCTATAAAAAGACAGTTGACTTCAAGTTGACCTTTTCCATAAAACCTTACTTATAGTGCAACAAGAAAAGCCGCTCCAGGCGAGTGAGTCTCTGGTTAATCCCCACACACACTAGTCAGGTGCTAGCCCAGCTCGTATACTGTGTAACATAAAGAAATAATTCCGGATGGCTGCACTTCCAAAAATCCTTTTATTGAAGCTTCATATGACAAGTGGTTGACAGATGGTGCAGGGGACAAAGAGGTAGATGCGTTTTGCGTGAATGTTAGCGCTTAATCATTATGATAAAGCCCTACATTTGCGCGAAACGCATCTACCTCTTTGTCCCCTGCTCCATCTATCAAACACTTGTCATATGAAGCTTCAATAAAAGGATTTTTGGAAGTGCAGCCGTCTGGAATTATTTCTTTATCTTACTTATAGTGCATTGCCTAGAAAAAAGCTGTTTATTTTGTGTTCATGAGTTTCTTTAATGGGCACTTTGTGTAATGCTTAAAAAAATAAATATTAAGCAATATATAAGATAAGTCTAGAAAGAGAAGGCAGTGTAAATAGTGAAAAGAACAGCTATTTAGTTGTATTCTTTTCCTGACAGAGCAGAAGTGGCAGCTCAGTGTCAGGCTGTAAGGTTCCTCTGGAGGAAGACCTTTCTTCCACCTTAGCTCAACATTGATAACTGGCATTTTGTCTAAGCTGTCAGAGGAAGGTAAAACTGAAAGTTATCAAAGCATTTTGTTTTCTTTCATGAAACCCTAAAAGCACCCCTTTGTTATATGGCGAATTATGAGTGATTGTTATCAGCACGGAGCTCAGGAAACAGACAGGACAGCCTTACAGCCTTACACTCAACCCAAGACTCAGGGAGCTCTTTAAGCGCAAAAGGAATGTTCAAGCATCCTAATGCATCTGCTGTAAAATTATAGATAAAATTATATAGGTATATAAAGAAGAATTCCAAGTATGGCATTTTTTACATAGTAATATTGGTCCAGCTTGGTATTTTTATACCTGTGGGCCCTTTGGAAGCTGGAAATCACTGTAGTATACACAGCTTCTCCAGCTACATTGTGAGCACAGGAGGTTGGCTGCTCTGCACAGGGGCCATTTAGAGAATGCTTTGCATTTTCTTAATGAATGCAAAGCTGTCTCTGATTGGACAAGCTGGAGAAGTGGGGCAGTGACATAATAAATACCATATCTGGAATTTTTCATTAAAGGTGGCATGTTCACTTTAACATGCACTGCACATAGATCACTTATGTGCATTGCATATATAGCATATACTGCAAATATTGCTGTAATAGAATCAAACGTCAGTTACTGTACATCATGGTTCTATGTACAGTGTTATTTAATAAAGCTCTGTATTCTCATGGCTTATAATGTATTTTCATTCTCTACTGAAAAGATGAACCCCCTAAATCCACCAGAAATGAAAATCTACAAATTGAATGGAAAATGATTGCTTCTCTTTGTTTTTGTGGGCTATCAGCTTGACAGAAGTTAAGAGACAAGGAAATGAAGAAAGGAAGTAGAGACACTAAAAACAAATTACAGTGGGATCCAAAGGGAGCAGTATAATATAATAGGATAGAGGTTTGAAATGGCTGACATTTTTGCTAAACTCTGTGTTAAAGCTGTAGCAGGAGAGACACAAGATACCAAGCTCTGCCAAAATATTTATGTGCCTCGAAACAGAGCGTGGCAGAACTTTGGATAAGAATCTGCTCCTGGTGGGGTTGACTAATAAAAAACATCTAATTTATTACCTTCTGTCTACTAATGCCGTCCCAGATGTTTAACCACAAAACTCACAGGTTAACCAACCAAGGAACTCAAGTAAAGAATAAAAACACATTAATAAACTATGACCTTTAGAATGTATCTTTAACTCAAAAACTTACATTACTAAACCAAGACAAACATTTTCTCCCTTGAGGTAACCTCTTTTATTCCTCAAAATAAAATAAAATACGTTTGAGGATTCATGATATTTCCAAGTCTTTTTCATAATCAGGATACAATTTATTTTCACAAACTATTTCATTAAAACCAAAGTTTTGTTATTAGTTTTTGGATGGAGCAGAGAATGGCATTTTTTTTAGGTTTTCCTTTGTTTTATATTCCAGATACACAACAAAAAGTATCAGTAAATCTATCCAGAGTGAGGGAAGAGAGGGAAATCTTTCCTTTTTTAGAAAGTTGTCATCAGAACAGGTGTATCCATTGGAAGATTTTTCTCCCCTTGGTCCTGTTTAGTGGAAAATTGTAAAACGTTGGATTTTCCATCACTTCTTCATTCAGTGACAATGGTCACTAGGACAAATGGAGAGGGATAATTTGCCCATCAGGGCCCCACACAGCAAAAAAAAACAACCTTCCTACATGTGGAACATTAAATTAAAGACGTCAAAGTGCCATATTCTACTTATAAAAAATATATATATATACAGTATCTCACGGAAGTGAATACATCCCTTACATTTTTGTAAATATTTTATTATATCTTTTCATGTGACAACACAAATGACACTTTCCTACAATGTAAAATAGTGAGTGTACAGCTTGTATATCAGTGTTAATTTGCTGTCCCCTCAAAAAAACTCAACACACAGCCATTAATGTCTATACCGCTGGCAATAAAAGTGAGTACACCCCTAAGTGAAAATGTCCAAATTGGGCCCACAGTGTCAATATTTTGTGTGGGCATCATTATTTTCCAGCAGTGCCTTAACCCTCTTGGGAATGGAGTTCACCAGAGCTTCACAGGTTGCCACTGGAGTTCTCTTCCACTCCTCCATGACGACATCACAGAGCTGGTGGAATTTAGAAACCTTGGGCTCCTCCACCTTCCATTTGAGGATGCCCCACAGATGCTTAATAGGGTTTAGGTCTGGAGACATGCTTGGCCAGTCCATCACCTTTACCCTCACCTTCTATAGCAAGGCAGTGGCCGTCTTGGAGGTGTGTATAGGGTCATTATCATGTTGGAATCCTGCCCTGCGGCCCAGTCTCCGAAGGGAGGGGATCATGTTCTGTGCTGTATGTCACAGTACATGTTGGCATTCATGGTTCCCTCAATGAACTGTAGCTCCCCAGTGTCGGCAGCACTCATGCAACCCCAGACCATGACACTCCCACCACCATGGTTGACTGTAGGCAAGACACACTTGCCTTTGTACTCCTCACCTGGTTGCCGCCACACACGCTTGACACCATCTGAACCAAATAAGTTTATCTTGTTCTCATCAGACCACAGGACATGGTTCCAGTAATCTATGTCTTTAGTCTGCTTGTCTTAAGCAAACTGTTTGCGGGCTTTCTTGTGCATCATCTTTAGAAGAGGCTTCCCTCTGGGACAACAGCCATGCAGACCAATTTGATTCAGTGTGCGGTGTATGGTCTGAGCACTGACAGGCTGACCCCCCACCCCTTAGACCTCTGCAGCAATGCTGGCAGCACTCATACGTCTATTTCCCAAACACAACCTCTGGATATGATGCTGAGCATGTACACTTAACTTCTTTGGGCAACCATGGCGAGGCCTGTTCTGAGTGAAACCTGTCCTGTTAAACCGCTGTATGGTCTTGCCCACTGTGCTGCAGCTCAGTTTCAGGGTCTTGGCAATCTTCTTATAGCCTAGGCCAACTTTATGTAGAGCAACAATTCTTTTTTTCCAGATCCTCAGAGACTTCTTTACCATGATTTTGAACTTCGAGTGACCAGTATGAGAGAGGGAGAGCGATAACACCAAATTTAACACACCTGCTCCCCATGCACACCTGAAACCTTGTAACACTAATGAGTCACATGACGGCGGGGAGAGAAATGGCTAATTTGGGCATTTATATTTAGGGGTGTACTCACTTTTGTTGCCAGTGGTTTATACATTAATAGCTGTGTGTTGAGTTATTTTGAGGGGACAGTAAATTTACACTGTTATACAAGCTGTACACTCACTACTTTACATTGTAGAAAAGTGGAATTTCTTCAGTGCTGTCACATGAAAATATATAATAAAATATTTACAAAAATGTGAGGGGTGTACTAACTTTGTGAGATACTGTCTGTATGTTTAAATTATTGTACTTTATTCAATGTGCCAAAAATGTAAATAAAACCTTTCAAAATTATAACAGGCTCTCTTTATTTGCTAAGTTTGTCAATAATTTTTGCCATCTTATGCCCCATACACACGATCGTTTTTCATGCCGTTAAAAATGCCATTAAAAAAAATAGCCATTAAAAATGATCGTGTGTAGGCTCCAGAGCATTTTTAACGACGTGAAAAACGGCCATTAAAAAATTCGAACATGCTCTCTTTTTTCACGTCGTTTTTCATGTCGTTTTTTTTAACGACGTGAAAAACGATAGTGTGTATGCTTTAACGACGTGAAAAAAAACGCGCATGCTCAGAATCAAGTATGAGACAGGAGCGCTCGTTCTGGTAAAACTAGCGTTCGTAATGGAGATAGCACATTCGTCACGCAGTCACGGACTGAAAAGCACGAGACTGAAAAGAGCGAATCGTCGCTCAACAAACTTTACTAACATGAAGGGTGGCGCCATTCGAACGGAACTTCCCCTTTATAGTGCCGTCGTACGTGTTGTACGTCACTGCGCTTTGCTTGATCGTTTTTTTAAATGATCGTGTGTACGCAAGACAGGCTTGAGAGGAAACATGAAAAAAAACGACGTGAAAAACGGCAAGAAAAAAAATGGCAAGAAAAACGATCGTGTGTATGGGGCATAAGAGCTATTTTTGTAATTTTTTACAATATTACAACCAGCACACATTATCATAGGATTTACAGTTGTCACAAAAAAAAACATATTTTCTGCTAAACAGCGTTAAAACCACATGGAGATTGTCCTTTCAATAAACATCTCTTACCTAATATCAAAACTTGGTAGTTCTTCTCAAAAATTATGTTTTGATCTTGATACACTCAATCATAGTTTCTTATCATGATGTTGCACAAGACATATTTTGATTAATACTACACATTTCTGGACCATACACTAAGCGCTTTCCACCCATAAAATGTTTGGTTGATAAATGTCTGCTCTTTTTAACACCTAAAATATTGAAGCTTAAAGGAGTTGTAATTAGGATAAAAAAAACTTCTGTGTGTAGCAGCCCCCCTAATTACCTACCTGAGCCCCTTCTTCTCTCCGGCGATGTCCACGATCACCTCAGCCATCCAGGACACTCCTCCTGATTAGCTGAGACAGAGCAGCGGTGCCATTGGCTCTCGCGGCTGTCAATTAAAGTCAGTCAGCTAATCAAGGGAGAGAGGGGTGGGGCCAGGCTGGGGCTCCATGTCTGAAAGGATATACGGAGCTCTGACTCGGCTTGGGTGCCCCCTGTAGCAAGCTGCTGGATGAGGGGCAGTCAAAGAAGGGAGGGGCTAGGAGCAGCAAAGAGGGACTCGAGAAGAGGAGGATCCGGGATGCTCTGTGCAAAACCAATTGCACAGAGGAGGTGGGTATAACATGTTTGTTATTTAAAACAAAACAAAAAACAAGCCTTTACAATCACTTTAAGATGTAATTCAGTCTCACATCATGTGAGTTGCAGAGCCACATGCCTCTCCAAATTCAAACAAAATTTGAGATGTGAAATTAATGAAAAATGTGAATGTTATTATCTTTGTCAAAAAGATCTTCTGAGCAATATTTGTTGGTGCTTCTTAGGATGCCACCAATCTTGGGAACACCAGTGTATTTGTGCCCAGACTATATACCTTAAAATATTTACGTATTAACAATCTTTAAAACCTGAACTATCTAGCTACAATTTCTGTGAAGTAGCTCTTCTTTAAATATCTTTAAAATGCAGCTCATGAGTCAATAGATGTGGTAGCTGCATTCATTTTTTTCCACACTTTTCCTATATTTTAACCTGGTAGTCCTGCCATTACCACTTTTGTAGGGTGACAACCGTACTGAGTAGCGTTGTCACCTTAGGAAAGGGAATGCGTTAGGACAACATGATACTGTGTTAGGACTCCACAACAACTTCTACCTTCTTAGGGGGGGTTCTAGTCCAAAGAGAGAGCAGAGAACAATGCTAACTAATAAGAGTCCAGTGGCAGACAGCAAAGGAAGCTATAAGATCACAGGATTTCTGGGTGGACCAACAGCAATTTATCTTTGTTCTTGTCGAATATAAAACAATTTCAGTGGTATATTTCACAAACTAAAAGGGAGCAAATGAAAGAATCTTTTATATATAGAGTTACATATACTTTAATGATCACAAAAAAGACTCTTAAGTCAGCTTCAGTCAATTGCTAGGGAGCAAGCAAAGGAGAAAGAAGATGTGATTTTAGTGTCTCGGTTGTAAATTGTGAAGATGGGTTCCCCCACAATGACTGTAGCTACAGAGGTGAATGAAAACTTGTTTTAAAATGCATTTGCTATTTGCTCAAAATACGTTAATCTTTTAATGTTCATAGTCTTGGCACAGGTTTACCTCTAAATAAATACATAGTGTTTAAAGGATAAGTTCATATTTTTTCACCTCTTTTTTTTTTTTCTAAATTCCAGCACTGCTCCACATAGGCTGGTATTTCATCTATCATTTCCTGCACACTTCAAAGTGCCAAATGTACGATATATGCAAGATTAAAATTAAAGAAGGAAAAAAAAAATCAATGCCTGTGTATTTAGTGAGAAGGCTGATCACTGATTGATTGCATTTCATTTAAAAAACATAAACCTGGGAGTGGGTGGGTAGGTAGGAGGGTGGATGATGCAGGGCATGCGCTAATAAGGTCAGCTGGTCAACTCCTTCCTGTGTTATGACCTATATTCTGCCCAGGAAGTATGGTAGAACTAATGGATACCTTTCAACGATGAAGACGGTGAAGTAAGTGTATGTAGAATTAAAGAAAAGCAGTTTTAATTTTGCAAAAGAAGTACATTAATGCTATATTGGTACATAGGAGAGCTGGAATTTAGAAAAAAAAGGTGATCTTATCCTTTAACCGATTACAGACTGCCTCACGCACTTATACGTCGGCAGAATGGCACGGGCAGGCAAAGCAACGTAAATATACGTTGCTTTGAATCTGCCGCCTAGTGGGCACGCGCGCCCACCGCGGTCTCTGTGACTGTGTCCGTGGGACCCACGGACTCGATGTCTGCCGGTGTCCTGCGATCGGGTCACCGAACAGCAGAACAGGGGGATGCCTTTGTAAACAAGACATCTCCCTGTTCTGCCTAGTGACACAACACTGATCGCCTGCTCCCTCTCATCGGGAGCAGCGATCAGTGACGTGTCACAGTAAACCACGCCTCCTAACAGTTAGAATCACTCCCTAGGACACACTTAACCCCTTCCCCGCCCCCTACTGGTTAACCCCTTCCCTGCCAGTCACATTTATACAGTAATCAGTGCATTTTTATAGCACTGATCGCTGTATAAATGTGAATGGTCCCAAAATAGCGTCAAAAGTGTCCGATGTGTCCACCATAATGTCGCAGTCACGATAAAAATCTCAGATCGCCGCCATAACTAGTAAAAAAAATAATAATAAAAATGCCATAATACGACCCCCTATTTTGTAGACGCTATAACTTTTGCGCAAACCAATCAATATATGCTTATTGCGATTTTTGTTACCAAAAATATGTAGAAGAATCCGTATTGGCCTAAACTGAGGAATTTTTTTTATATATATTTTTTGGGGATATTTATTATAGCAAAAAGTAAAAAATATAGCTTTTTTTTTTTTTTAATTGTCGCTCTATTTTTGTTTATAGCGCAAACAATAAAAACAGTAGAGGTGATCAAATACCACCAAAAGAAAGCTCTATTTGTGGGGAAAAAAGGACGTCAATTTTTTTTGGGAGCCACGTCGCACGACCGCGCAATTGTCAGTTAAAGCGACGCAGTGCTGAATCGCAAAAAGTGGCCCGGTCATTTGGCAGTCAAATGGTCCAGGGTTGAAGTGGTTAATGCTGCAACAGTACTTGGACTCATTTGGCAAGTGATACATGCAGTGAGCAATGTCTTGATGGTAAACATGATTTACATCCACAATGCAATACTGCAATGAGCAATCCTCAATACTGGACTGTTAGCTGCATGTACTTTCATGCAAGTCTTTACATTTAAGAGCGCATTCCTAGTTGAAGGATATATAAGAACAAATGGACCAGTTCCTTGTGTGGTCATGGCTCAATTTTATGAGTGCTGAGCTGTATGTCTATGGCCATTCTAGAAATGGACAACATGCTGAACACTCACAAAAAATTTCTGACAAAGCTGTAAGCACAAAGTGAAATGATTTAAGTGTTAAAGCAGAACTAAACTGTGATTAACAAGCAGGGTCTTCTGATTCCTCTTGTATTGAATTGTATTGTAACTGAAATATTTTCCTTCGTTTTGTAAAGTGCTGCGCAAACTGTTGGCGCTATATAATACCTGTATAATAATAATGTGATCATCACAAACTGAAAACGCTATTTATTTCATTTTTATTATTCAAAGCAAACTCATCCATCCATGTCTCCATGCTATATTTTAATGCTATGTTGAGAAATCACTTTGCAAAAAAAAACCCTAGCATTTCTACCCACGACCACATTGAGTAATAGCAAATAATTCATGTAGTATTTTACTTCCTAGAATACAATTGCCCCTAGCATAGGCAATCAGGTAAGAGGGTTTGCTTAGCTGAGAAATCCCCTCCTCCCCTCATCCAGATGGAAGACTCGTGGGCTGTATGACATCATTTTGGCATAGGCCAGAAACCAGAAAGCAACTACAGTGCCTTGCAAAAGTATTCACCTCCCATGGAATTAACATGGATTGTTTGAGGATTTGTATAATTTATTTACAGAACATGCCCACAACTTTGAAGATTTTTTTTTTATTGTGAAGCAAACAACAAATAGGACAGAATAACAGAAAAAGTCAATGTGCATAACTATTCACCCCCCTAAAGTCAATACTTTGTAGAGCCACCTTTTGCAGCTTTCACAGATCCAAGTCGCTTTGGATAAGTCTCTATGAGCTTGCCACATCTTACCACTAGGATTTTTGCCCATTCCTCCTTGCAAAACTGCTCCAGGTCCTTCAAGTTGTGAACAGCAATCTTTAAGTCTGACCACAGATTTTCTATTGGATTGAGGTCTGGGCTTTGACTAGGCCATTCCAACACATTTACATGTTTCCCCCTAAACCATTCAAGTGTTGATTTAGCAGTGTGTGTGGGGTCATTGTCCTGCTGGAAGGTGAACCTCCATTCCAGCCTTAAATCACACACAGAGTGGTACAGGTTTTGCGCAAGAAAATCCTTGTATTTAGCACCATCCATCTTTCCTTCAACTCTGACCAGTTTCCCAGTCCCAACTGCTAAAAAAACATCCCCACGGCATGATGCTGCCACCACCATGTTTCACTGTGGGGATGGTGTTCTTTGGGTGATGTGATGTGTTGGTTTTGCGCCAGACCTAGCATTTTCTTTGATGACCAAAAGGTTATATTTTAGTCTCATCAGAGCAGAGCACCTTCCTCCATACATTTTGGGAGTCTCCCATATGCCTTTTCACAAACTCAAAACGTGCCATTTAGTTTTTTGCTGAAAGTAATTGCTTTCTTCTGGCCACTCTGCCATGAAGCCCAAATCTATGGAGCGTATGGCTTATTGTCATTCTATGTACAGATACTCCAGTCTCTGCTGTGGAACTCTGCAGCTCCTCCAGGGTTACATTAGGTCTCTGTGCTGCCTCTCTGATTAATGCCCTCCTTGCCCGGTCTGTGAGTTTTGGTGTGCGGCCGTCTCTTGGCAGGTTTGATGTTGTGCCATGTTCTTTCCATTTGGTTGTGATAGATTTGATGGTGCTCCTAGGGATCATCAAAGATTTGGATATTTTTTTATAACCTAACCCTGACTTGTACTTCTCAACAACATTTTCCCTTACTTATTTGGCAAGTTCATTGGTCTTCATGGCAGTGTTTGGTTAGTGGTGCCTCTCGCTTAGGTGTTGCAGCCTCTGGGGCCTTTCAAAAAGGTGTGTATATGTAATGACAGATCATGTGACACTTAGATTGCACACAGGTGGACATCATTTCACTAATTATGTGACTTATGAAGGTAATTGGTTGCACCAGAACTTTTTATGGGCTTCATAACAAAGGGGGTGAATACATACGCACATGCCAATTATCCGTTTTTTATTTTTGAAATTTTACTTCACCAACTTAGACTATTGTGTTCTAATCCATCACATATAATTCAGATTAAAAAAACATTGAACTAAAGGCTGTAATGTAACAAAATAGGTAAAAAGCCAAGGAGGGTGAATACTTTTGCAAGGCACTGTAAAGAAATATAGAAAAAGTAAGTTAGGTAAATCGAGGAGGTTGCGGATGATCGGAACAAACTTCCATCCTCCAATCCCAAAGAACTACCTGCCTGGATTTTGTATGTTCTCCCTGTGCCTGCGTGGGTTTCCTCTGGGTACTCTGGTTTCCTCCCACACTCCAAAGACATGCTGGTAGGTTAATTGGCTTCTGTCTAAATTGGCCCTAGTATATGAATGTGAGTTAGGGACCTTAGATTGTAAGCTCCTTGAGGGTAGGGACCGATGTGAATGTACAATATATATGTAAAGCGCTGCCTAAACTGACAGCGCTATATAAGTACCTAAATAATAATAATAATATAAGATATTTTTCTGAATTTTCTGAAAGCAAAAACCCTGTAAATTAAAATGGTCGCAGTTGCAATTTTTTATGTCACTTAATAATGGCACTACTGTTTATTCAATCTATATTTTCAGTAAAAAATAGACAAATTAATTTGAATTGAAGTTCAGCAGTTACGGTGGTGTCGGGGCTGAATAAAAGCAATAGTTTTACTAAACACAACAGCCAGTAATGAGACATCCAACATTACAGGTACATTTTTTTTTTACGTGGCAAAAGACCTTTATTTCCCAGAGTTCAGCTTTTACTGTAGTTTGGCAAAGACAATCTTTTTTCTTTAAGATGTATTTAATATATTACTCCACATATTACTACACATTGCTTTCTGTTGTACTTTATATGATTATAAAAAGGAATCCTTTACAGAAAATATCATATATGGTTTTGAATTGTATTTTTTTTTCTGTCTGCTCAGGTGTCTTGGGTATTATGTGATGTTGTAACAACAGCAGCCATTTTATTGTAAAAAAAATGCATAAAATGATGGATATTTTCCAGATTGAAGAAAATGTTCACATATTTCTACTTTCCCATTGTGAAAAATGAATCTCTTGGAACATTCCAAAAATTCTCTGTTATTGTCTCTGTGAGACTTGGGAACAGATTCTAAATGAGGCATAAAACCAACATTTGTATTTGAATAAACGGTATTTTGCTTTACCTTGTGCATAAAAATAATTACATTTTTTATTAAGTTTTGAGCTTGACATGATATATGAATTTGGCAAAAAAAAATCTTTAGTTAATTACTGTATTTTGCACAAGAATATTTTGGATTTTGGTGAACCTGCACATCCACATAGTTATTTTTCTGACAAATTTGTCGCTATGTTTGTCAGACACATGCTATTGTGACTTTTTGTTTTTCTGTTTATATTCGTATGAGAGCAAAAGTGCTTATCTGTCCACTTATGCATATGCATGTTACAATTGTTCAAGCCCATGAGAAACAATATAAGAGTACTGTATAATGCTTTTGTTGGTAAGATTTTAAATAAATCTTTATTGCTTGTACCTTTGCAGGGTTTTTGTCAATATCATAATTAAAGTGTTTTTACTTTATTCTCAAATTATATATATACAGTTGTGCTCATAAGTTTACATACCCTGACAGAATTTATGATTTCTTGGCCATTTTTCTGAGAATATGAAAGATAACACAAAAACTTTTCTTTCACTCATGGATAGTGTTTGGCTGAAGCCATTTATTATCAATCAACTGTGTTTATGTTTACTCTTTTTAAATCATAATCACAATATAAACTACCAAAATGACCCTGATCAAAAGTTTACCCCAGTTCTTAATACCGTGTATTGCCCCCTTTAACATCAATGACAGCTTGAAGTCTTTTGTGGTATTTGTGGATGAGGCTCTTTATCTTCTTAGATGTAAAGCTGCCCATTCCTCTTGGCAAAAAGCCTCCAGTTCCTGGAAATTCTTGGGCTGTATTGCATGAACTGCACGTTTGAGATCTCCCCAGAGTGGCTCAATGATATTGAGGTCAGGAGACTGAGATGGCCACTCCAGAACCTTCTCTTTATTCTGCTTTAGCTAATGACAGGTCGACTTGGCCTTGTGTTTTGGATCATTGTCATGTTGGAATGTCCAAATACCTCCCATGTGCAGCTTTCTGGCTGATGAATGCAAATGTTCCTCCAGTATTTTTTGATAACATACTGCATTCATCTTGCCATCAATTTTGACCAAATTTCCTGTGCCTTTGTAGCTCACACATCCCCAAAACATCAGTGATCCACCTTCGTGTTTCACAGTAGGAATGGTGTACCTTTCATCATAGGCTTTGTTGACTCTCCAAATGTAGCATTTATGGTTGTGGCAAAAAAGCTCAATTTTGGTCTTATCACTCCAAATTACTTTGTGCCAGAAGGTTTGAGGCTTGTCTCTGTGCTGTTTGGCGTATTGTAAGTGGGAGTTGTGGCTGAAAATGTAGTTGGTCTACCTGACCGTGGTTTGGTTTCAACAGAACCCCTCATTTTCCACTTCTTGATTAGAGTTTGAACACTGCTGATTGTCATTCTCAATTCCTTGGATATCTTTTTATATCCCTTCCCTATTTTATACAGTTCTACCTTTTCCAGCAGATCCTTTGACCATTCTTTTGCTGTCCCCATGACTCAGAATCCAGAAACGTCAGTGCAGCACTGGATAAAACATGCAAGGGTCTGTCAGGAGTCCAGAAACTCATTGACGTTTTATACACACACACTAATTACAAGCAAACAGATCACAGGTGAGGATGGTTACCTTTTATAGCCATTCAAACCCCTTTGTGTCCACTTGTGTGCATGTTTTCAGGCCAAAATCACCAGGGTATGTAATCTTTTGATCAGGGTCATTTGGGTAGTTTCTGTTGTGATTATGATTTAAAAAGTTTTAACACAGTTGATTGATAATATATGGCTTTAGCCAAACACTAACCATGAGCAAACCATGAGCAAAAGAAATGTTTTTGTGTTATCATTCATATTTTCTGAAAAATGCCCAAGAAATCATAAATTCTGCCAGGGTACGTAAACGTATGAGCACAACTGTATATATTTTTTACCTCTATTGCCCTGCTGCAGTGGGTTTAATAATTATTTTCTAAAAGTCCTTGTATTTTCAGCTGGGAAAATTCAGGGTATTGTTTTCTATGGTTCAACAGCCTTTCCCTCTCCAAACTCACTGCTCGTGCATTGTGCAGCATAAGAAGACTGATGCACAGTATGGAATCCTCTGAAAGGTTGTAGTGTTGTCTAAATGCAGTGTAAGCTGCCTGATGGATCTAGCTGCAAGGCATCAAATAGACTAAGGCTACATTCACACAGGCCCATGGGAGCAGCAGTAGATCTTTGATGGCGGTTCTAAATACTCCCTGCACACAGTGTATGCAACCAGCAACTGCTGTCATCAGAGGCTGTGAGTTTTGTACTCTGTACTCATCTGCTTGAGTACATGAGAATAGAGCCTTAAGCCTCGTACACACGACCGAGTTTCTCGGCAAAAACCAGCAAGAAACTTGCTGGCAGAGATTTCTTGCCGAGAAATTCGTTCGTGTGTATGGTTTCTCGTCAAGAAAAGCGACAAGAATCTCAACGAGAAAATAGAGAACCTGCTCTCTATTTTCTCGTCGACATTCTTGTCAGCCTGTTTCTCGACGAGAAAATTGTGTGTGTGTACACTTACCTGTTCGCTGGGAAGCCCGCGCATGCTCAAAATGACTTTGACGCATGCGCGGTAGCTTCCTAGGCATAGGTAGGGTGAACCAAGATGGCGGCGACGGCATTGAATGTGACGAGCGCATGCTCGTCGTATTCGATGACGTCACCGCATACGCTCCATTCAGAGAACCGCGGGTTCTTTGAAATGAGCGTGTGTACACTCGGCCGGGACAAGTTTCTTGTCCAAGGATCTCGTCGAAAAAAAACGACATGTTTTTAACAACGAGTTTCTCGGCCGTGTGTACGAGGCTTCAGACTGACTCTGGACACAGCCATTGTGCCAATTTGTATGCAGCCATAGAACAGAATTTTTCTGCATCCAGAGGCAGCTTTTAGCCACCTATGAATGCAGCAAATTATCCACCCCCATGTGCCCGTGTGAATGTAGCCTAAGATAACAGGCACAATCTGCATTCTGACAATCTTTTTTTCAGTGATTTTGATAAGAAACAAAAGCAAAAGTCTGGATATATAACTCCTTGCTAATTTTCTTCTAAAACAATCCAATATTAAGTGTGGACCTTAGCACTGCCAAGTGTCATCTACACAGTGTTGTTCATCTTGCTCTAAAAAAGTAATTAGTTACAGTTACAAATTACTTCTCCCAAAAACTAAGTGAGTTAGTAACTCAGTTACTACATAGGAAAAGTAACTAGTTACTCAGCAAAGTAACTATATTGGTTATATTATATATACACGGGGCGGGGGCGGGCGGTAGAAGGATGATATATATGTAAATTTTTCAGTGTATAAAAATAATAGGAGGGATAACAAATAATATTGGTACTGTGCCCATGCCTCACTGTGCCTCACTGTGCCCATGCCTCACTGTGCCCATGCCTCACTGTGCCCGTGCCTCACTGTGCCCATGCCTCACTGTGCCCCATGCTTCACTGTGCCCATGCCGCAGCCTCACTGTGCCCAATGCCTCACTGTGCCCATGCCACAGCCTCACTGTGCCCAATGCCTCACTGTGCCCGTGCCTCACTGTGCCCGTGCCCCATGCCTCACTGTGCCCCATGCCTCACTGTGCCCGTGCTCCATGCCTCACTGTGCCCCATGCCTCACTGTGCCTGTGCCCCATGCCTCACTGTGCCCCGTGCCTTACTGTGCCCCGTGCCTCATTGTGCCCGTGCCTCACTGTGCCCGTGCCCCATGCCTCACTGTGCCCCATGCCTCACTGTGCCTGTGCCTCACTGTGCCCCATGCCTCACTGTGCCCCATGCATGACTGTGCCCCATGCCTCACTGTGCCCCATGCCTCACTGTGCCTGTGTGTTACGGTACCTCAGATCGGCGGCATCCCGAGACTCCCGACTCCCGGCGGCCATTCTATTATTCAAAAGCCGCGCCTCCTCCAGTCCTCCTCATTTGTGATAGGCAGAACACTCAATTTCCCAGCAGGCAGTGTTCCGCCTATCACGGACATCCTCTCATCCTCATAACACAGACGGGGATGAGAGGATGTCCGTGATAGGCGGAACACTGCCTGCTGGGAAATTGAGTATTCCGCCTATCACAGGCGATGAGGACTCGGGAGGCGCGGCTTTTGAAGACTGCAATGGCCGCCGTCTGTCTGCATGACACGCTGATCAGGTAGGCAGATGGCGGCTTGCAGTTAGTTAGACTTACATTACATCTACTCGCGGCGGCTGCGGCGAGTAGATGTAATTGGGGTAACGCCGCCCAAGTAATGGGAACGGCGGTGCCACGAGGGTAAGAGTAATCAGTTAGATTACTCGTTACCCCAAAAAGTGGCTACGTTACCTAACGCCATTTATTTAAACGGCGTTAGTTACAACACTGCATCTACATACAACCTAAAGACGTTTGGAGGGTGGCCTGGTGTGTCAAGAAGGGCAGCAAAGAAGCCATTTTTTCCAGGAAAAACATCAGGGACAGACTGATATTCTGCAAAAGGGATTGGACTGCTGAGGACTGGGGTAAAGTAATTTTCTCTGATGAATCCCCTTTCCGATTGATTGGGGCATCCAAAAAAACCTTGTCCAGAGAAGAATAGGTGAGCGCTATCATCAGTACTGTATCATGCCAACAGTAAAGCATTCTGAGACCATTTATGTGTGGGGTTGTTCTCAGCCAAGGGAGTGGGCTCACTCACACTTTTGACCAAGAACACAGCCATGAATAAAGAATGATACAAAAACATAATGCAAGATCAACTTCCCCTAATAATTTGGTGCCAAACATGCCTTTTCCAGCATGATGGAGCACCTTGCCATAAGGCAAAAGTGATAACTACGTGGCTTGGGGAACAAAACATTGAAATTTTGTGTCCCCAAGACCTTAATCCCATTGAGAATTTGTGGTCAATCCTCAAGAGGCAGGTGAACACAAAAAAATCCACAAATTCTGACAAACTTCAAGTATTGATTATGCAAGAATGGGCTACCATCAGTCAGCATGTGGCCCATAAGTTGATTAACAGCATGCCAGGGCGAATTGCAGAGGTCTTGAAAAAGAAGGGTCAACACTGCAAATGTTGACTCTTTGCATAAACTTAATGTAATTGTCAATAAAAGCCTTTGACATTTATGAAATGCTTGTAATAATACTTCAGTATACCATAGTAACAGCTGAGAAAACGATCTAAAAACACTGAAGCAGCAGACTTTGTGAAAATTAATATTTGTGTCATTCTCAAAACTTTTGGCCACGGCTGTATTTATTGAGCCATTGGAGAGAGTGTGGAAATTTCCATTTGCCTGACTGTGGGTGCTTTGTGGGCCTGAAATCCAGCGACTTCTTCACGGGTAGCACTACACTTTACAACATGTGATATACAATATTTTGTATACTAAATTCAATTATTTCCAGTGCTTTCTGGACTGAAGATGATTCTCAATATAACAAAGGAACTATCAATAACTTTAATCAGATTTTCTACCATGACAAATCCTTTCCTATTTGATAAGAACTTACTTATTGATGAGTGCACATGTAGTGGGATCCATTTCTCAAAGATACAATCCTTTCATTAAAGCCATTGTTATTTACAGTGATCATATGAGTAAAGAGAGGGATGTCCTAACAGAGAGAAAAAAAGTGAGCTGAGATTTTCCAAGAAATGGTTTAGAACAGACAGATTCTATAAAACATCATAAACTGAAAAGTGTTCCCAAATTAAAACAAAATTAATTTTAAAAACCATACTATAAAAACATACCTGGTGGTGGCAAAGAGTATCACACCAATTTGCTTTGCCATAGTTTCACAAATTAGCCATGAAAATTGTTGAAAGAGTAATTTCCTAGTTACACCTGGACTTAGTGGGGAGCATCTGGTTCCAATAACACCTATTTTTTTTTTTTTTTTTTTAAACAGTGTGATAACTTTTGATCTGACCAGTGGTGAAATGACTTACCAATGGGCCACCTGTGCAAGATCAGTTTTTTGGCCCCCCTATTCAGCAATTGGTAAAAACACACATCAATTGGTAGCTAGATAGAATTGGGCTGCATCCACGTCTCTATAACAGTGGGAGGGGTCACAGCACCATTATAAATGGACCCCTAAGTCCCAGAGAGTCCTTGTCTAGGTGCACAATCAGCAAAAACAGTATGTTCGCCCCTGTATCTGACTTCATACTTCATTGTCTTTTTTTATATTGTATACATTTTACTTTCCAGAATTGAATTCCCATGCCCAGAGCTATATAAAATGGCAATAAGATTGTGGCTTTGCAATTCATTCAAACCTGTTTTACAAATGAGAAAAATATTAAGATTTGCTTTGCCACTTCTGTTTTAATGTCCACTTTCTGACTTTGTGAACCCTGCATTACATACTGCGAGTGATTTGTGGAGAGTGTTCCAATAGTTAATTACAGTCCCCCTTCTGTGACTGAAACATTTCACATTCATTGGAGCTTGATGTAGTCCAGAGCAGTAGAATAAACCATTTTTAATTTGTCCAACACGTTTTTAGTTAAAGCTCCATCAACTGAGTGGCTGGAACCCCTCCAACATGGTTTTCAAAGTCACTTTGAAGAAGGCGTTTATTGGCTACATTCTCCTTGGTCACAACAGGAGGCCCCAAGGACCTGAGGAAAATCTCATTTTTTGGAATCACAGACAAGGCTGCAAAAGTTTCCAGTGAGGCACTGGCAACATGATATGGGCGTCTGAATAATGTGTGAAGACAGCGGTCTATCGGGACAAGTATACACCAAAAAAAAAAAGTTTAAGCAGGCTTTCCAGTAAACCAGATATCACTAATTTACAGTAATTCTAATTTACAGTGTGAGTTGGTGCATGTCAATTTACTTATACATCTAAATTATAACTTTGGTTGAGTAGTTGTAAAATCCTACAAAACTACCATAAAAACAATATATAATAAATATTATTTAATAAAAACTAAAGAATGTATCAAGATGTATTTTGTATAGCAACATTTTAGTCATGTTATGCAATGACAAACTCTGCAGCATTTTAGAGTTCCCTCCCTCACCCCACACATAATCCAATGTACCTCGAACATAGTTAGGACTGTGGGAGGAAACCACAGAATATGGAGACATGTGTTGTGTATTTGATTTTACCAAACATTGCACACTGTAATAGTGCCAAATATAACATAAATTGTACCTAAATCCAAGAACAAAAATGCTATATTATTCAGTTTACCAGTCCTTGGATGTGGTAGCTACATTACTTGCAGGCTAATATTTTCACCTGGTGATTCTGACAATAACGCAGTTTTTGTCCAAGGGTGACTTTCTTCACTCATTGTACTACTTTTTCTATCGGGGGGCAACAGTGTCAACCTAGGACATGACTATAGAACATTTCCCCATTTACACATCTTTAGAACATTGATGGGGGTTGGTAAGTCCACTCAGCACAAATGAGCACATGCGTTTTCCCCATTTTTGTACCTTTAAAGCCCTGTACACACGATCGGATTTCCTATGGTTTTTAAACCGATGGATTTTTCCATCGGAAAATCGATGAAGTTGACTTCCATCAGTCTTGGCTACACACCATCAGTCAAAAAACCGACCGTTCCAAACGCGGTAACGTAAAACACTCAGATGAGCCGAGAAAAATGAAGTTCAATGCTTCTGAGCATGCGTCGACTTGATTCTGAGCATGCGTGGGTTTTTTATCCAATGGAGTTCCCCACAGACGATAGTAATTTGCTATCGTTTTTTTAACCATCGGATAAATTTAAAACATGTCCTATTTTTAAACACCGATGGAAAAAAGACAGATGGGGCCCATACACGATCGGTTTGTCCAATGAAAACAGTCCATCGGACTGTTTTCATCGGTAAAACCTATTGTGTGTACACGGCTTAAGAGATCCTGTTTCTTTACACACAACCCTTTTTTACAGTGCAACTAGCTCCCTCATTCATTCTAATAAAATAGCAGGGTTTTTCAACTGTATTGGAACTAGTACTAGGTTTAAAGTGTTTGTTAAGCTTAATTTTTATATTTGATTAAAATAACAAACATTTAATACTGACCTGCTCTGTGCAATGGTTTTGCACAGAGCAGCCCCAATCCTCCTCTTCTGGAGTTCCCCATTGGCACTCTGGGCTCCACCCCCCCCCCCGCTGAGTTCCCCCATAGCAAGCTGGTTTTTATGGGGGCACTCGTGCATACTCACTCACTCCCAAGCCCTGCTTTGCTTTGTGTAGGAAGTACAGAGCAAGGCTCAGCTCTGCTCCCCACTCCTTTGTCACTGGCTCTGATTGAAAGCAGTGGGATTCAATGGCTCCCATTGCTGTATCTGAACCAATGAGGATGCATAGGATGCAGTAAGGTATTTACAACTACTTTAACCTTATACATTACAACATGATAGAACAAATATTATATTATAACTTTTTTTTTACATTCCTTCAGTTGTTTCCTGGTTTCTAGCCTAGGCCAAAGTTAAGTCATAAATCCCTTGAGTCTTCATGGGCATTTTTTTTTCACCCGAAGGAGGATAGCCAGGCTTACCCTTCTGCCTGCATGCCTGAGCTGAGGGAAGGTGGATTTCAAAAGGTAAATGCTACATGAATCATCTGCCTTTACTCAAGATGGTCAGGGCTGCAAATGCTAGGGGGTGTTTTTCAAAGTGATTTCTCAACAAAATAAAGCATGGAGACATAGATGGATGGATGGGGGTGTTTGCTTTGAATATTAAAAAACAAATTAAATAGAGTTTTCAATTTTTGGTGCTCAGATTAAGTTAGTTCTGCTTTAAGAACACTAAGAAATGCAATATTAGGCAGCTGTACCATTAATTTAAAATTAGTCTTTATCAATATCATCATTATATAGTTGGGGACCAGGTATCTGACACACCCAGAAGTGTGTTGGATGCTCGAGATTCTTTGCCAACGTGGCTCTTCAAAACAGGAAAGATAGGCGTTGCCCTGCAGAGGTAAATTTTTTTGTTTTTATTTCAGGACACACACACATATATACAGAAATGTATGTGTATATATATATATATATATACTGTATATATATATATATGTACAGATACTCCAGTCTCTACTGTGGAACTCAGCAGCTCCTCCGGGATTACCTTAGGTCTCTGTGCTGCCTCTCTGGTGATTGCCCTCATTGCCCAGTCCATGATTTTTGGTGTGCGGCCATCTCTTGGCAGGTTTGCTGTTGTGCCATGTTCTTTACATTTGGTTATGATAGATTTGATGGTGCTCCTAGGGATCATCAAAGATTTGGATATTTTTTTATAACCTAACCCTGACTTGTACTTCTCAAAAACATTGTCCCTTACATGTTTGGAGAGTTCCTTGGTATTCATGGCAGTGTTTGGTTAGTGGTGCCTCTTGCTTAGGTGTTGCAGCCTCTGGGGCCTTTCAAAAAGGTGTGTATATGTAATGACAGATCATGTGACACTTAGCACAGGTGGACATCATTTTACTAATTATGAGACTTCTGAAGGTAATTGGTTGCACCAGAGCTTTTTATGGGCTTCATAAAAAAAGGGGGTGAATACATACGCACATGCCAATTATCAGTTTTTTATTTCTGAAAAATTGTTTTATGTATATATTTTTCTAATTTTACTTCACCAACTTAGACTATTGTGTTCTGATCCATCAAGGCACTGTATTTGCTCATTTTGGGCTAAAAGGTTCAACGAATGTAAATCCAGTCCTGTAGGGATGGAAATTCATTCTGAAAACTGTACCTCATGCAGTTACGTAAAAGATGTGTAAAAATGTCAGTACTGACAGTAAAATATGATACCTTTTTTTTATTTTTCAGTATTTTAGCTGCTGTTACTACACATGGTAAACATCCTTTTTTTATCTCATGTGTCATGAAAATACTTTCTCATGAATAACTACGTATTAGCCAAAAATGGCCCCTGCACAGTATGCTGAATTTTAGGTTTGTTTTTCCTTTCACCCTTTGTTTCAATGATATTATAATGTTGTTGAAGTTTTTGACCCCAAGTAGCATTAACATAACGCTACAGTGATGTAAAAATGACGTATCAGTACAAAGGCACCAGCCGTGACAAATTGCTCGATAAGTGTTTGGCCTACTGCTGAAAATAACTTCAAACATTCCATAAATCTGTGTGAATGAAGTCTGTTTGTTCCTGACCTCAATTCCTTGCACACATTTACAGTTTAGGTTTACATTGTTCTGTCTTTTATTTAGGCATGCATTGAGGATTCTAGTTGAACAGCATACCAATACTTCAGAACCTTGATTTAACCCATGCTTACATAAAACAACTTATTTTTTTTGTCCATGAATAGTACATAATTCTTTACAGAATTCCTGAGAGGAATCTCAAGCATGCTTGCAAGATTTATTTTTGTGTTCTCACACAGAATTTTGCCATCATCATCATCATCATGGGAAAATTGGTAACCTGTTGCCAAGTAAGTCAAAGGTGTCAACCACTGGCTTTATTTCATTTTGCATAGGAATGCCAAGAATATGATTTTTTTTTAATAAATATTAGATCAGACAGAAAAACTATTAGGATATTATTATGAAATATATTACTGGAGGCTTAACTGTCGTCAAAACATTTTTCTTGAAGTGGAAATGGGTATTAACCCCTTTCTAGATTTTAAGACCATGTTTGTCCTCATTGGGGAGATTTCTCCACACTTCTTATTTTAGAGACAGGAAGTGGTGGGAATTTCTCCTCAACAGGCAGCAATATTAAACTGACAGTTGATCGAATCCTTCCCCATGCTATACAAATCAGCAAATCCGGGGGGCGTGGCTTGGCGCGCAACGAGCATGGTCGCACAGTAGGAGAGCTCCGGTACACACACAGCCTGCACCTGCTAATCCACCCGACCCAACGACCTCAGATGCCAGGCAAGCGGCTATACAACACCCCAAACTCACGCTTGAGGCGAGGGTCCTCCGCCACCACCTCGCGGAACATCCCAGACCTGTTTAAAGCTCAAACAGGGACCCGCAGCAACAACGTGGGGAAATCTAAAATGGCGCCGGACCAGCTCGAGGAGGAGTACAGCGAGGACTCCCAGTCTGCTCCTGAGGACACAGGTAGGAGCTCAGCACTCCCCGATCAGCCCGTCACGCTCGCAGCAATGTCCGTGATTGCGGCTGACATCAAGTCCACGTTCTCCGCCGCCATTACGGACTTGAAATCAAACCTGTTGTCCCTGAATGAAAAAATGGCTGCGGAGGAGTCTGCAGGGAGGCACAGGGACAAGGCGATTCGCCGGCTAGAGAAGATTAATCTATCCCACAATCACCACTTTATTGAAATAAACAGACACTTGGAAGATTTGGACAATAGGGGAAGGAGAAATAATGTCCGTGTGAGAGGGATCCCAGAGTCTGTGGAACCCCCCCAAATCATCCCTGCCCTACAGAGAGTATTCAACAGTGTGCTTGAACGGCAGGAAGAAACAGAGATTGAATTCATAAGAGCACACAGAGCACTTAGACCTAAGGGCCTGGATTCGGCGCCTCCCCGTGACATTGTTTGCTGCCTTCAGAGTTACACTCTGAATGAGGAGATTATGCGCAAGGCCAGGAGGAATGAACAGATTGTGTTTAATGGGGCCCACATCTTATTGTTTCAGGATCTCTCGCAGATCACCCTGCGAAACAGAAGAGCCTTGCGCCCTCTGCTGGAGAAATTAAGGGAGTGCGATTTGAAATACACTTGGAAGTTCCCATTCGCCTTAACAGTTTATTTCAATAGATACCAGCACGTTTTGTGCGAACCAGATGATTTACCTGACTTCTGTGAAGCTCTGGGATTGGATCCAATCTCCTTACCCGACTGGTATGCAGAATTCCAGGATCCACCCCGTGACAGATCACCCTCAAGATCCCCTCACTCTACACCAGACAAGAGGCTCTCTAAGAAGCAGAAGCCGCATCGCTCTGGAGGCTCCATGGCTGGAACACCTAGATCCTCAAGGGATGTTTGCAGAGACCAAGCGGAAGCCTAAACCAGGACCTCTGAGTCCCTTTCTGCTCAGTTTGACGTTCATATTTTTCAGTTCACTCTTTTCTGAGGCAGATTCCAGTTATGCTCTCGCCCGGGTTTGACTGACTAGATACGGCTAACTTAGGAGCGAACAACTCCATACGCCCTGCAGTGATGCCCTGGGGTCCCGTACCCCCCTCACCTCCCCCTCCCTCCTCTCCCCTCCACCTCCCCTCCCTCCCTCTCCCCTCCTATCCATCCCCCTCTCCTCCTCTCCCTCACCCCCCCTCTACACATCCTTCCCTCCCCACCCTCCCCCCCTTTTTTGTCCCTTCTCCTTGCCCCCTCACCTCCCCCTCCCTCCTTTCCTCCCCCCCTCACTCCTCCCCCCCCTCCGACTCCCCCACCCCCCTCTGGGACATTGCCTCTGATGCTGCCCCCCCACCCTTCCCCAAGTCTCTGAATATACTGTGGGCACTTAATTGCCGGTCCCCACACCCGGATGCACCTGACGCTGAACTCTTTTTTGATATAAAGCTTAAGTGGGGACCCCTGGGTCTACTGGGGGGGCTGGGTTTGGGTGGGGGCCTACTCCTCTTTATGTTTAGATAGGGGGGGGATGACCTCTGGTTGCCACTGATCAACTCTCCTGAGATGTTTAATGCCCACTGATTAAGTTGTGAACTCTCTTACCGGGTTGGGTGGATATGTTATGTTTTGAACTCAGGTTCGAACCAGCCTATTTCAGTTTGTTGTTTTTCAAGCAGGCTGTGTGTGTGTGTCATGTTGCACTACATATATTTGTTTTTCTATACCTTTCTGTGTGTTACGTTTACATTTTTTCTTTTTCTGGATTGGAATAGTCGAAGGTTGGTGCCCAATCCAGGCCCTCGTAGTTGGGCGCCTCCCGCTCTCCCCAGCAAGTGTGCCCGGGACTGCCTGTTCAGACCTGGACACACTAATTTACTCCTTATTCAGGACAGTGTGTTCTGCCTGATCAGGGAATTCTCTGATTCTCTCTGCCATCTCCCATTTCTCTTTTCTCCTTCTTTCCTCTCTCTCTCTTTCTTTTCTGGTTTAGAATATATTTGGCCTTTGGTTTACTCTGAGGTACTGCTGTTGACTATACTGTGACAGTTTTGTCTTTTAGGCATACTCCGGCTCGTCTCGCTCTGATCCTTCAACATGGCCTACTCTGACCTCGGCCGAGGTCCGCTAGTGATTTCACACAATGTTAAAGGTATGAATATTCCCGAGAGATGCTCCACGCTATTACGGGAGCTCAAGAAATGTAGACCACACTTTGTGTTTTTACAGGAAACCCACTTTAAAACACATCATGTCCCCAGTCTGACAAACGCCTTTTTTACAGAAGCATACCATGCTACCAATGACGACTCCAAGGCAAAAGGCGTCACCACCCTGATCAGCAAAAACGCCCCTTTTACCTTGCAGGAGAAGCTAATAGACCCCAAGGGTAGATTTGTTTTTCTGAAGGGCTTATACAATAACATGCCTCTGACACTGGCTAATGTGTATTTCCCGAATAGGTCCCATGTGACCTTCTGCCAACACATTGTGCGGGAGCTCCTGGGATTTACATCGGGCTGCTTGATCTTAGGGGGCGACTTCAATGTCCCTCTCAATCCGTCCGTAGACACCTCTAATGGGAAAACCTGCATTACTTACAGGATCCTCAAAAGGATCAAGACCTTACTCCAAAGCTTACAACTTATTGACACGTGGCGGTTTGACCATCCTGACGGTAGAGACTTCACGTTCTTCTCACCTCCACACAACAGACACTCCCGCATTGACTACCTCTTCATATCCCAACGGGACTTAACTCGAGTCTCAGAGACACATATAGGCTTCAAGTCTTTCTCGGACCATGCGCCGATCTCATTAACCTTGAATGTACACACCCCCACCCCTCACACTCACAGTCGTGGCGTCTGAATGCGTCCTTACTAACAGACCCTGACTTACTAATGACCTTGACCTCCTCAATCAAGGACTTCTTTCATCGGAACTCCACCCCAGGCATGGATCCGCTCATGGTCTGGGAGGCTCACAAATGTTCCCTGAGAGGGGAACTTATTAGAATGGGATCAATCCGCAAAAGGGAAAGGGAGGAACAAATAACCACCCTAACGAGAAAAATCAAACAATTAGAAAACCTCCATAAACAGTCTCTTAGCACGAACACAGCGACTGACCTTCTAGATCTCAGGAAAAACCTCCAACAGCTCTTTGATAATAGATCAAGGCGTCTTTTATTTTTCAAAAAGAGAATCTACTATGAGTTTGGGAACAAACCTAGTAAGCTCCTTGCGAGGGCACTGAGAGAACAGAATGCTAGAAACCTAATTTCGGGCATCAGGAGACCTGATGGTAAGCTAGATGTTGCCACGGAAGCGATAGCACAACATTTTCATGATTTCTACACAAAGTTATATAACCTCCCACCTCAACACAAAGGGGGGACTCCGGAGGGTGATAGGGCTCAGATGGTTGAGGACTACTTAACTAAAAGTGGAATGCCTGCTCTTTCTGACTCGGACATTGCACTTTTGGAGGAGCCACTCTCGTCCTCAGAGGTTGAACTCGCCATTAAACAGCTGAAATCGGGTAAAAGTCCAGGCCCAGATGGTTACACCTCTATCTATTATAAGACTTTCTCTCAGCTTCTAGTAGCCTCACTTACAGCTGCGTTGAACTCAATGTCTGCTCCCAGACGGGTTACCCCAGACTTTCTTTTGGCCCATATCACAGTGATTCACAAACCGGGTAAAGACCCAGCGGAGTGCACCAGCTACCGCCCGATTTCACTACTAAACCTAGACGTCAAACTGTACGCAAAGATCCTGGCCTCCAGATTAAGTCCCATGCTGTTGAATCTCATCGACCCAGATCAAGTGGGTTTCATGCCTGGCCGAGAGGCTAAAGACAATGTGATCAAGGCAATGCTATTGTCTATAGCGGCTTATGCTGGGAAGATAGAGGGCCTTCTCCTATCCACGGATGCGGAGAAGGCCTTCGACCGCGTGGCCTGGGACTTTATGCTAGCCACATGCACGAAGATAGGACTGGGGCCACATATGCTAGCCAGGATCTCTGCTTTATACCAGTCCCCAACGGCTCGATTAAAAATCAACGGTTCCTTATCAGATAACGTACTGATAACTAATGGCACAAGACAAGGTTGTCCCCTGTCCCCTCTCCTGTTCATTTTATCTCTTGAGCCCTTTCTTAGAACGGTTAGAGCTAATGCAGACATCCAGGGCTTCAGAGTGTCGACTAAAGAGTACAAAGTGGCCGCCTACGTGGATGATTTGCTTTTCTTTTTATCCAACCCCATAATCTCCTTGCCGAATCTGATGCAGGAGTTTGCCAAGTATGGCTACGTTTCCAATCTTAAGATAAATTACTCTAAGTCGGAAGCCCTGAATGTCTCACTTCCTGAGCGATTGCTGGATCAGGTGATGGCGGCCTCCCCCTTCAGATGGGAACCGAAGGCCCTGAAATATTTGGGAATTTGGCTCATGCCTAAATTAGGAGACATGTTTGGTTGTAATTTCCCGGAGTTCCTTAAGAGAGTCAGAGAAGACTTACTTAGATGGCAGTCGGGCTACTTCTCTTGGTTTGGTCGTGCGGCCATAATTAATATGACTATCCTTCCCAGACTGCTCTACCTCTTGCATGCTATCCCACTTCAGATACCTGCTTCCTTTTTCACATCACTCAGGAGCGTCCTTCTAAGATTTCTATGGAACTCGCAAAAGCCCAGGATCAGGTTCGCGTACCTGATGAAGCCTAAAGACCAAGGTGGAATGGGAATACCAGACTACTACCAAGCCACTCACTTGACTAGAATTGTCGATTGGCATTGTCATGGGGTTTCCCTAGAAGAAGCGCTATCCCCCGTTCCCCTTAAATTTGCCCCATGGATTCCTTGGAATAGCCTACCGCGCAGTCTCAAACATCACCCCCTTACTGGTAGCACGCTAAGACTCTTCTACAATCTGACCAAACACCTTTCCTTTTCCTCACAACCTAGCCCCCTGACGCCACTAAAAGACAACCCCGACTTCGCCCCAGGTTTAAATAACCCACATTACCAATCCAAGACTCGCCTTCAACCTCTGTTGGTAGGCGACTGCATTACGGGGGGAGCAGTGAAAGACTGGACGGTACTTAAAACTGATGCACAACTTCCACACATGACCCTCTGGGAGTATTTCCAACTACGTAGCTACCTGGGGAATAAGTCTGACAGGAGCAAATTACACAGACCCCTAGAGGCCTTTGAGTCGATTTGTCAGCTGGGTGACACAAGTGTGAGAACTACGTCATTGAATTACTCGTGGCTACAAAATTTAAATTACCGTAGATAAACTCAGATCGAGATGGGCGGAGGAGCTTCAGATGGAGATTTCCCCCAAACAATGGAGGTATGCATGTATTTTGACTCATAAGTGCTCTATAAGTACTAAGAAGCAGGAAACGGCATATAAACTGTTGACACACTGGTACAATACCCCAGCCAAGATACATGGCTGGAACCCACAGATACCAGCCACCTGCTGGAGATGCCATCAAGAAGTGGGTACGTTGCTCCACATTTGGTGGCAATGCCCGCAAATTTCTCTATTCTGGGAGAGGGTCAAACTTCTAATCTCGCAGATCACCGAAACCAAGATCTTGATGAATGCGGCCACCTGCCTGCTTCACATCACGAATGTCTCTTTGGGGAGGTACAAAAACTCCTTAACGAGACATCTGCTAAATGCGGCTAAGTCCTTGATCCCGCTCTACTGGAGATCACAGAGGGTTCCTTTCATTGCTGAGTGGCTGAAAAGGGTTTCTGAGGTTTACGAGATGGAGGAGACCTTGACTCAAGCCACTGATGCGGTGGATAAATTTTGCAGTACCTGGCAACCATGGCTGATATTCAGGTACTCTACTGCTTACTCAGATGTCATGTCTGCCTCACCTTCCGGGGATCCCTGCGAGAGGGCGGAGTAGGAGATACATGGATGTCCCCCGCCCCTGCATTCCCCCATTGGTCTGCGGCAGTATCTCTAAGGCCAAATTTTTTCTGTTTTCTGATAACTTCCTGGGACCTCTACCTGTGCTGAATGTTATCAGTTGACGTTGTTTTCTGTGATCTCTGTACAACCTCAACATGGAGGAAAATAAAGATGTTCAAGTTCCTCCACCCCTAGACTGTAGAATTCTTGAAGAAAAAGGATGGGAATAAGGAAGTCAATAGATAACAATTAAGGTCCTTTATCAATACACAGAAGAAGAAATAAATGTATATTTTAATGAATTTTGTATAACTGTAAACATCTTTTATAAATCAATAAAAATAAATTGAAAACAAGTTCCTCCACCCCAAACTCGCTCATCCATGTCTTTATGGACCTTGCTTTGTGCACTGGTCCAAATCATTTGTTGGAGGGGGAATTATGGTGTGGGGTTGTTTTTTAAAGGGGTTGGGCTTGACCCCTTAGTTCCAGTGAAGAGAAATCTTAAGGTATCAGCATACCAGGACATTTTGGAGAATTTCATGCTTCCAACTTTGTGGGAACAGTTTGGGGATGACCCCATCCTGTTCCAACATGACTTTGCACCAGTGCACAAAGCAAGGTCCATAAAGACATGGATGAGCAAATTTAGGGTGAAGGAACTTGACAGGCCTGCACAGAGTCCTGACCTCAACCCGATAGAACACCTTTGGGATGAATTAGAGCAGAGACTGCAAGCCAGGCCTTCTTGTCCAACCTGACCTCACAAATACGCTTCTGGAAGAATGGTCAAACATTCCCATTGACACACTCCTAAACCTTTTGGACATCCTTCCCAGAAGAGTTGAAGCTGTTATAGCTGCAAAGTAGGGATGAGCCGAACCCCCCCCCCCAGTTCGGTTCGCACCAGAACCTGCGAACGGACCGAAAGTTTGCGCGAACTTTAGAACCCTATTAAATACAATGGACACGAACGTTCGAAATCAAAAGTGCTAATTATCAAGGCTAATATGCATGTTATTGTCCTAAAAAGTGTTTGGGGACCCGGGTCCTGCACAAGGGGACATGTATTAATGCAAAAAAAAGTTTTAAAGCTGCCGTTTTTTTTGGGAGCAGTGATTTTAATGATGCTTAAAGTGAAAAAAATAAGTGAAATATTCCTTTAACCACTTAACGACCGCCCACCGCCGATTTACGTCGGCAGAATGGCACCGACAGGCAGAATCACGTAGATCTACGTGATCGCCTTTGTGCAGTTGGGGGGTCCATCCGGACCCCCCTTCACTGCAGTGAGCGGCCGTTAAGTGTTCGGGAGCGATCAGGCATGATCGCGATCGCTCCCGGCGAATGAAATTGCTTCCTCCTGCCTGAAATGTAAACACAGGCTGGAGGAAGTGATGTCATCTCCCTCGCCGCGGTCTTTTCGTTCCCGGCGCCGAGGAGAGAAGAAACAGGTTAGTGCACCAACAGTCCCCTGACACGTAGGTACACATAGGCACACAAATCACCCCCCAGTCACCCCCAGATCACCCCCCAGGTCACCCCAAAGCCCCCAATCACAGTGTCACTGATTGCAGTGATCATTTATTTTACTGATCACTGCATTTAGTGTCATCTGTGATAGTAAAAAGTTGCAGGGCAGTTAGGATTAGGCCCCTTTAGGTCCAGGGTAGCCCCCTAACCCCCCCCCTAATAAAGGTTTAACCCCTTGATCACCCTCCAGGTAACCCTTTCACCCCCTAACTTCAGCGTCACTAAGCGATTGTTTTTCCGATCGCTGTATTCGTGTCGCTGGTGTTTTAGATAGGCAGTTATATTTTTTTAGGTTCGCCGCAGGTTTTTATTAGTGTCAGGTACCCCCATATATTATTTTAACCCCCTGATTGCCCCTAGAGTTAACCCTTTCACCAGTGATCGCCGTATAAGCGTCACTGGTGTCACTGGTTAGCCAGTAAGTTATTTAGTTATTTAGGTTACCCGTCAGGTTTTTATATAGTGTCAGGTACCCCCATATTTAACCTAATAAAGGTTTTAACCCCCTGATTGCCCCTAGTTAACCCTTTCACCAGTGATCACCATATAAAGGTTACGGGTGACGCTGGTTGATTAGTTTGCTTTTTATAGCATCAGGGCACCCGCCGTATATAACCCAATAAAGGTTTAACCCCCCTGATCGCCCGGCGGGTGAGATCAATTAGGTTTTAGCGCCAGAGAGGGTCTGCGTCGCCCCAGGCAGTGTTAGGTTAGTGCCAGTAACGCTAACACCCACGCGCAAAGCATACACCCCCCTTAGTGGTATAGTATCTGATCAGATCTATACTAGCATCCCCAGCGGTTTAGGGTTCCCAAAAACGCAGTGTTAGCGGGATCAGCCCAGATACCTGCTAGCGCCTGCGTTTAGCCCCTCCGCCCAGCCCAGCGCAGCCCAGCCCACCCAAGTGCAGTATCGATCGATCACTGTCACTTACCAAACACAACACACATAACTGCAGCGTTCGCAGAGACAGGCCTGATCCCTGCGATCGCTAACAGTTTTTTTGTAGCGTTTGATATATTTGCTGACGACAGTCAGGTGCTTTTTTTCCTGTGAATCTTACTAGTGTACCCCTAAATTTAGAGCCCAAAATGGCAAGACGAAGGTACACTAGTAAAGAGGCCTACGAGATTCTGAGCATGACAGATAGTGAAGAGGAGGTCACGTATCTGTCAGATTCAGGCTCAGAATATCTTCCCGTAGAAGACAGTGACGTCAGCGGCCCCACGTCAGATAGCTCTGACGACGAAGTTGAGGTCCCTGCTAAGGTCAGGTGTACCCGATCCCGATCTTCTGAGGTTGTTGAGGAGCAAGAACCGCAGGTCTCTCGTATCATGGAGCAGAGTAGTACTAGCGCCGCTATTCCTTCTGGTGAACTGGCAAGCACCAGCGGCCTAGTACAGCCTGGACGTACATCCAGCACTGCAGTAACACTTGGTGACGTGGCGAGTCCCATAAGTGCAGTTCAAGCTGGCGAGGTGGCAAGCACAAGTAGTGTCCCGCTGCCACCAAGAAGACAAAGGCAGGCCCGTCGTGCCCATACTGCCCTTCCTGCAGAATTCGCCTATCCTGATTGGGTCCCCACCACTTCTGCAGAACCCGTACTTCCCCCATTCACTGCCCAACCCGGTATTCAGGTGGAAACAGCTGATTTTATTCCAATTGATTTTTATTCGCTGTTTTTCACGGAAGATCTCTATAGATCTATTGTGGACCAGAGTAATTTATATGCTGGTCAATTTATCGCCGCTAACCCCCAGTTGCCTAAAATTGCCAGAAATTGGAAACCAATTACGGTTTCCGAATTTAAGACCTTTCTGGGCCTTTCCCTCAACATGGGCACACATAAATTTCCGTCATTGCGTGCTTATTGGTCCACGCACCCAATTGACCACATGCCCGTGTTCTCTGCCTCCATGTCCAGGGCACGATACGAGCAGATTTTGCGGTTCATGCACTTCAACGACAATGAACTTTGTCGTCCACGTGGGGACCCTGAATACGACCGGCTCTATAAAATTCGGCCCCTCATAAACCACTTCAACGAACGTTTTGCAGCCTTGTTTACTCCCGATCAAGTTGTCTGCGTTGATGAGTCCCTGATTAAATTTTCTGGCCGCTTGTCTTTCAAGCAGTACCTTCCCAGCAAGCGTGCCAGATACGGGGTCAAGCTCTACAAGTTCTGTGACAGGGCAACAGGCTATGTAGTGAACTTTACGGTTTATGAGGGAAAAGATAGTCAGATTGAGTCGGTCAACTGCCCGGATTACATAGGGAGCGCTGGCAAGATAGTGTGGAACTTGGTGTCACCCTTATTCGGAAAGGGGTACCACTTGTATGTGGACAATTATTACACGAGCGTGCCACTGTTTAGTCACTTGTTTGATCATCAGATTGGAGCATGTGGCACCGTGCGACCTAATCGCCGGGGCTTTCCCCAGCGGCTTGTAGATGCCCGTCTTAGGCTGGGGGAGAGAGCCTGCTTAAAGTGTAATAACTTGCTCGCTATGAAGTGGAGGGACAATAAGAATGTTTTCCTTCTTACCTCCCTTCATGCAGACACGACAGTCCAAATTCGTACGGCGACTGGTGTTGTGGAGAAACCCCTCTGTGTCCACGAATATAACCAAAATATGGGAGGGGTGGACCTCAACGACCAGTTGATGGCGCCGTATCTAATTGACCGTAAGGCGAGACGCTGGTACAAAAAAGTGTCTCTATCATTATTCCAATTGGCTTTGCTGAACGCTCATGTGCTATACAGAGCTTCAGGCGGGACGTTATCTCTTCTAAAATTCCAGAATGAGATAGTCACAGAACTCCTGTATCCAGGCGGTTCTGCACCTCACCATCCCCTACCAAATGCAGTAAGCCGGCTGCATGAGAGGCATTATTCGTATGTCCTCCCGAGTACCCCTACCCAAAGCCACCCCCAAAAAAGATGTCGTGTCTGTAGCAAGCGCGGATTTAGGCGTGACACCCGTAGTTTTTGTCCACTCTGTCCTGACAAGCCTGGTCTTTGCCAAGGTGAATGTTTTGAACGCTACCACTCAAAAGTGAAGTTTTAGCGTAGGGTACAGCATTTCACAGACAAGGACACACTTACACAGGGTCTCCCAAGATGCCATTACATTTTGAGAGACCCGAACCATTACAGTTGTAAAGTTACAAAAAAAAGTGTAAAAAAGAAAAAAAAAAACGTAAAAAACAAAACACAAAAAAAATATAAAATAAAAAAACCAAAAATAGTTGTCGTTTTATTGTTCTCTCTCTCTCTATTTTCTCTCTATTGTTCTGCTCTTTTTTACTGTATTCTATTCTGCAATGTTTTATCATGCTTGCTTTTCAGGTATGTAATTTTTTGTTTTCAGGTGCGCCATTCAACTGCAGCGCGGAATTATTTATCTTGACAGCAACAGCGTTTGCTCCCACGATACATAAAGCCGTGACTCCAGTGCTGTAGGAGGTGATTTCACCACCACAGTTAAAAAAAAGAGCATATATGCCGAAGCATGGGGGCAGCAGGGGCGGAGGAGCGATTTTGCTCCTAATGCCGCGTACATACGGTCGAAATTCCGACGGAGGCCTGCCCGTGGAAAATTCCGACCGTGTGTACGCGGCATAACTTTTTTGCGGGAGGATGCCCCCATGCTTTGGCATATATATATTTTAGGCACAGGTTGCGTTAAAACATTTTTTTATTTTTTACTAGGTTTTGTTTTGGTATTTGCTTTGCAGGTATGGCATGGTAAGGTCTTACTGTTGTACTGTAATGTTACTTTGTTTTAATGTTAACCACCATTTGCTTAGCAGGTACGCCATTCAGTTGCAGCACGGATCTATTTATCTTGACAGCAACAGCGTTTGCTCCCACGATACATAAAGCCGTGACTCCAACGCTGTAGGAGGTGATTTCACCACCACAGTTAAAAAAAAGAGCATATATGCCGAAGCATGGGGGCAGCAGGGGCGGAGGAGCGATTTTGCTCCTAATACCGCGTATATACGGTCGAAATTCCAACGGAGGCTTGCCCGTGGAAAAGTCCGACCGTGTGTACGCGGCATAACCTTTTATGCCGCGTACATACGGTCGAAATTCCGACGAAGGCTTGACCGTGTGTACGCGGCATAACTTTTTTGCGGGAGGATGCCCCCATGCTTCGGCATATATGCCCATCATTAGAAGTGGGTGGATGAAGGGAGGTATTCTAATGGTGGGCATACCCACCAATCAATCTCTTTTTTTCGTTCAGCCAATAGGCTGTATGAAAAAAAAGATTACAATACATGTCCAACAAGGACCAGCAACGTACTGGTATGTTGCTGGACTTTGAATGTTTATACCAGAATGATGCCTGCGGGTTTAGGTATCATCTTGGTATCATTCTTTTCAGCCAGCAGCCGGCTTTCATGTAAAAGCAATTCTAGCAGATAATTAGCCTCTAGACTGCTTTTACAAGCAGTGGGAGGGAATGTCCCCCCCGGATATAAAAAGCGCCATTGGGAAATTGGGAAAGCATTTTATCACACCGATCTTGGTGTGGTCAGATGCTTTGAGGGCAGAGGAAAGATCTAGGGTCTAACCCCCCAATTTTTTTCAAAAAAAGAGTACCTGTCACTACTTATTGCTATCATAGGGGATATTTACATTCCCTGAGATAACGATAAAAATGGTAAAAAAATAAAATATGGAAGGCACAGTTTAAAAATAAAATAAAAAAGCCAAATAAATAATAAAAAAAAAAAAAAAAAAAAAGCACCGCTGTCCCCCCCTGCTCTTGCGCAAAGGCGAACGCAAGCGTCGGTCTAGCGTCATATGTAAACAGCAATTGCATCATGCATGTGAGGTATCACCGCGAAGGTCAGATCGAGGGCAGTCATTTTAGCAGTAGACCTCCTCTGTAAATCTAACGTGGTAACCTGTAAAGGCTTTTAAATGCTTTTAAAAATGAATGTAGTTTGTCGCCGCTGCGCGTTTGTGCGCAATTTTAAAGCATGTCGTGTTTGGTATCCATGTACTCGGCCTATGATCATCTTTTTTATTTCATCAAACATTTGGGCAATATAGTGTTTTTTAGTGCATTAAAAATAAAAAAGTGTGTTTTTCCCCCAAAAAATGCGTTTGAAAAATCGCTGCGCAAATACTGTGTGGAAAAAAAAATGCAACACCCACTATTTTAATCTGTAGGGCCTTTGCTTTAAAAAAATATATAATGTTTGGGGGTTCAACATAATTTTCTTGCAAAAAAAAATTTTTTTTCATGTAAACAAAAAGTGTCAGAAAGGGCTTTGTCTTCAAGTGGTTAGAAGAGTGGATGATGTGTGACATATGCTTCCTAATGTTGTGCATAAAATGCCAGGACAGTTCAAAACCCCCCCAAATGACCCCATTTTGTAAAGTAGACACCTCAAGCTATTTGCTCTGAGAGGCATGTTGAGCCCATTGAATATTTTTTTTTTTGTCCCAAGTGATTGAATAATGACCAAAAAAAAAAAAATGTACAAAAAGTTGTCACTAAATTATATATTGCTCAAACATGCCATGGGCATATGTGGAATTACACCCCAAAATACATTCTGTTGCTTCTCCTGAGTACGGGGATAC
Source organism: Rana muscosa (assembly GCA_029206835.1). Lineage (NCBI taxonomy): Eukaryota > Metazoa > Chordata > Amphibia > Anura > Ranidae > Rana > Rana muscosa. Next base: position 374,108,770 of record CM055116.1, read on the forward strand.
CACATGTGTGGGACTTTTTGGGAGCCTAGTCGCGTACGGGACCCCAAAAACCAAGCACCGCCTTCAGGATTTCTATGGGTGTAAATTTTTGATTTCACTCTTCACTGCCTATCACAGTTTCGGAGGCCATGGAATGCCCAGATGGCACAAAACCCCCCCAAATGACCCCATTTTGGAAAGTAGACACCCCAAGCTATTTGCTGAGAGGTATGTTGAGCATTTTGCAGATCTCGCTTTTTGTCACAAAGTTTTGAAAATGTAAAAAAAGAAAAAAAAAAGAAAAAAAAATGTCTTTCTTAATTTTCAAAAACAAATGAGAGCTGTAAAATACTCGAAAGAAAAAAGGAGGGCGCACCGACCTAGTGTATTACCACTTAGACGTTTTATTTAAAATATAAAAAAGCAGTAATCTTACTCACAAACGGAGCTTAAATAAAAGCTTATCGGACAAATCAGCTGGAATTCTTTGGCACCTGCCGACTGGACTCGATGACAGAGAGGGTCGGACAGTACTTCAGACAACTGGATAGCTGACGCGTTTCTGGGGCGCACCCCTTTCCTCAGAGCCTAGATGGTCCATGATAGCTCTCCCCCACAGAACCCTCCATTATATGTGTGTGCACATGTGCAGAGGCCTCAGCTCAGGTGACCACCAATTAGCAAACCCTGCCTCCCACTCCTAACTGACCCCACCCATGTGGGTGGGCCTTCCACTAGCCCCCCTCCCACACAAATAAAAGGCACCCTAGTGGCTGTTCAAAAATAGCTATTTTTGAACAGCCACTAGGGTGCCTTTTATTTGTGTGGGAGGGGGGCTAGTGGAAGGCCCACCCACATGGGTGGGGTCAGTTAGGAGTGGGAGGCGGGGTTTGCTAATTGGTGGTCACCTGAGCTGAGGCCTCTGCACATGTGCACACACATATAATGGAGGGTTCTGTGGGGGAGAGCTATCATGGACCATCTAGGCTCTGAGGAAAGGGGTGCGCCCCAGAAACGCGTCAGCTATCCAGTTGTCTGAAGTACTGTCCGACCCTCTCTGTCATCGAGTCCAGTCGGCAGGTGCCAAAGAATTCCAGCTGATTTGTCCGATAAGCTTTTATTTAAGCTCCGTTTGTGAGTAAGATTACTGCTTTTTTATATTTTAAATAAAACGTCTAAGTGGTAATACACTAGGTCGGTGCGCCCTCCTTTTTTCTTTCTTCTTTTTTCTAGCCACATGAACACCCATTGTTCTGAGGAGGGCTGCAAGACTTTAGACTTTGCCTCTAGACGGAACCACACTACCCGTGTTTTGACGATACACCGAGAGTGCAGGAGATTTTTGTCTTTCTTAGCTGTAAAATACTCACCATGCCTCTCAGCAAATAGCTTGGGGTGTCTACTTTCCAAAATGGGGTCATTTGTGGGGGTTTTGGGCTATTTTGAAATTTTATGGCCTTCAAAACTGTGATAGGTAGTGAGGAGTGAAATCAAAAATTTATGCCCTTAGAAACCTTGAAGGCGGTGCTTGATTTTTGGGGTCCCGTACGCGGCTAGGCTCCCAAAAAGTCCCACACATGTGGTATCCCCATACTCAGGAGAAGCAGCAGAATGTATTTTGGGGTGTAATTTCACATATAACAATGGCATGTGTGAGCAATATATCATTTAGTGACAACTTTTTGTACATTTTTTTTTTCTTTTTGTCATTATTCAATCATTTGGGACAAAAAAAAATATTCAATGGGCTCATCATGCCTCTCAGCAAATAGCTTGGGGTGTCTACTTTCCAAAATGGGGTCATTTGGGGGGGTTTTGTGCCATCTTGGCATTTTATGGCTTTCAAAACTGTGATAGGTAGTGAGGAGCGAAATCAAAAATTTATGCCCTTAGAAACCTTGAAGGCGGTGCTTGGTTTTTGGGGTCCCGTACGCGGCTAGGCTCCCAAAAAGTCCCACACATGTGGTATCCCCGTACTCAGGAGAAGCAGCAGAATGTATTTTGGGGTGTAATTTCACATATGCCCATGGCATGTGTGAGCAATATATAATTTAGTGACAACTTTGTGCAAAAAAAAAAAAGTTTGTCATATTCCCGCAACCTGTGGCAAAATATAAAATATTCCATGGACTCAACATGCCTCTCAGCAAATAGCTTGGGGTGTCTACTTTCCAAAATGGGGTAATTTGGGGGGGGTTTGTGCTATTTTGGCATTTTATGGCCTTCGAAACTGTGATAGGTAGTGAGGAGTGAAATCAAAAATTTACGCCCTTAGAAATCCTGAAGGCGGTGCTTGGTTTTTGGGGCCCTGTACGCGGCTAGGCTCCCAAAAAGTCCCACACATGTGGTATCCCCGTACTCAGGAAAAGCAGCAGAATGTATTTTGGGGTGCAATTCCACATATAACCATGGCATGTGTGAGCAATATATCATTTAGTGACAACTTTTTGTACATTTTTTTTTTCTTTTTGTCATTATTCAATCATTTGGGACAAAAAAAAAATATTCAATGGGGTCAACATGCCTCTCAGCAAATAGCTTGGGGTGTCTACTTTCCAAAATGGGGTCATTTGGGGGGGTTTTGTGCCATCTTGGCATTTTATGGCCTTCAAAACTGTGATAGGTAGTGAGGAGTGAAATCAAAAATTTATGCCCTTAGAAACCTTGAAGGCGGTGCTTGAATTTTGGGGTCCCGTACGCGGCTAGGCTCCCAAAAAGTCCCACACATGTGGTATCCCCGTACTCAGGAGAAGCAGCAGAATGTATTTTGGGGTGTAATTTCACATATGCCCATGGCATGTGTGAGCAATATATCATTTAGTGACAACTTTGTGCAAAAAAAAAAAAGTTTGTCATATTCCCGCAACTTGTGGCAAAATATAAAATATTCCATGGACTGAACATGCCTCTCAGTAAATAGCTTGGGGTGTCTACTTTCCAAAATGGGGTCATTTGGGGGGGTTTTGTGCTATTTTGGCATTTTATGGCCTTCGAAACTGTGATAGGTAGTGAGGAGTGAAATCAAAAATTTGCGCCCTTAGAAATCCTGAAGGCGGTGCTTGGTTTCTGGGGTCCCGTACGTGGCTAGGCTCCTAAAAAGTCCCACACATGTGGTATCCCCGTACTCAGGAGAAGCAGCAGAATGTATTTTGGGGTGCAATTCCACATATAACCATGGCATGTGTGAGCAATATATCATTTAGTGACAACTTTTTGTAATTTGTTTTTTTTTTGTCATTATTCAATCACTTGGGACAAAAAAAAAAAATATTCAATGGGCTCAACATGCCTCTCAGCAATTTCCTTGGGGTGTCTACTTTCCAAAATGGGGTCATTTGGGGGGGTTTTGTACTGCCCTGCCATTTTAGCACCTCAAGAATTGAGATAGGCAGTCATAAATTTAAAGCTGTGTAAATTTCAGAAAATGTACCCTAGTTTGTAAACGCTATAACTTTTGCGCAAACCAATAAATATACGCTTATTGACATTTTTTTTACTAAAGACATGTGGCTGAATACATTTTGGCCTAAATGTATGACTAAAATTGAGTTTATTCGATTTTTCTTATAACAAAAAGTAGAAAATATCATTTTTTTTCAAAATTTTCGGTCTTTTTCTGTTTATATCGCAAAAAATAAAAATCGCAGAGGCAATCAAATACCATTAAAAGAAAGCTCTATTTGTGGGAAGAAAAGGACGCAAATTTCATTTGGGTACAACATTGCATGTCCGCACAATTTACAGTTAAAGCAGCGCAGTGCCGAATCCCAAAAACAGGCCTGGTCCTAATGGCCCGAAATGGTCCGGGGCTTAAGTGGTTAAATATTGTACCTGGGGGGTGTCTAAAGTATGCCTGTGAAGTGGCACTTGTTTCCCCTGTTTAGAACTGTCCCTGCACAAAATGACATTTCTAAAGGAAAAAAAGTTATTTAAAACTGCTTGCGGCTTTAATGTAATGTCTGGTCCCAGCAATATGGATGAAAATCATTGAGAAAAATGGCATGGGTACCCCCCCCCCCCAGCCCACTACCAGCCCCTTTGGGTGTTGCATGGATATTAAAGGGAACACCGCACCCGAATTTAAAAAAGGCCCTATATACTCTGAACAGCAGTATACAGGCGGTGCATACAAGACAGGGACTGTAGGTTTGTTCTTAAGGAGAATATGTTTGTAATTTGGAACAGGTACATTTTTTAAGTGTAGCTCCAGCCAAAAAATCTATTTTTAAACTTTTGAAAAACATAGGGAAGGGTTATCACCCCTGTAACATTTGTTTTGCTGTCTGTGCCCCTGTTCAGAACATTTCACCTCACTTTCCGTCCCAATGACAAATGTTTTTAGAAAATTTGGGGTTTTTATTGAAACAAGGATTGGTGATAAAGCATCAGTGGAGAGGAGACACTTTTTTCCCATATTAACTCTTACAGGAGAGAATTTCCCTTCCTAGGGGTAGATTTCCTCTCACTTCCTGTTGGCTCCTTCCGTTTGCAAGTAGGAGTCGTTTGTAAGTTGGATGTTTGAAAGTAGGGGCCTGCCGTATATACTCTGCAGAAATTTGGCCCTTAGGTGTTGGTGTTGCCACGACACTGTAAGCCCTCACAGTTACTCTTGGTGGGCGCTGGAACGCCCTGCTGTGAATTATTAGATCAAGAATTGTAATTACATGCCATTGTTGATCAGTGGTAGGAAAAATTGGGCCTTTGGTGGTGGTGCTGGTGCCACAACACTGTAAGTCCTCATGCCGTGTACACACGACCGTTTTTAATGTCATTGAAAAAAGCGTTGTTTTTCTCAACGTCATTCTTCTCAAGTCTGCCTTGCCTACACACTATCGTGAAAAAAAAAATGCTAGAGTAGAGCGCGGTGACGTACAACGGCACAATAAAGGGGAAGTTCAATTCGGATGGCGCCACCCTTCATGTTAGTAAAGTTTGTTGCGCGACGATTCACGCTTTTCAGCCTCGTGCTTTTCAGTCCGTTACAGCGTGACGAATGTGCTATCTCCATTACGAACGCTAGTTTTACCAGAACGAGCACTCCCGTCTCATACTTGATTCTGAGCATGCGCATTTTTTTTCATGTCGTTAAAGCCCACACACGGCCGTTTTTCATGACGAGAAAAACGACGATGTAAAAAATGGCCGTTTTTCACATCGTGAAAAATGCTCTGAAGCCCACACACGATCATTTTTAATGACCATTTTAAAAAATATCATTTTTCTCGTCATTAAAAACGGTTGTGTGTACACAGCATAACAGTTACTCTTGGTGGGCGCAGGAATGGGCCCAGCTGTGAAATATTAGATCAATAATTGTATATACATGCCCCTGTTAAACAGGGGCATAAAAATTGGGCACTGGTGCCACAACACTGAAACCCCTCACAAATACTGTACTTGGAGTGCAGCAATGAGCCCTGCTGCAAAGTATTGCATCAACATTTTTAATTACACGCCCCTGTTAAACATGGGCTGAAAAATTGGGCCTTAGGCATTGGTGCTGGTGTCACAACACTGCAACCCCTCACAGATACTGTAGTTGGAGCGCAGCAATGAGCCCTGCTGCAAAGTATTGCATCAAAAACTGTAATTACACCCCCCTGTTAAACAGGGGCTGAAATATTGGGCCTTAGCCACTGGTGGCGGTGCCCAGAACCAAAAATGTTCTTACAAGCTATCAACATGATCATTGAGGAGGGAGAGGATAGTCACTCAGCATAACAGGATAGTCACTCAGCATAAGCATAGGCAGTCTTGAAGGGATCTGAAATTTCAAAAAAAAATATTCGGTGACATCAGCATCAGGTGCTTGGTAGCTGGTGGTGATCCAAGACTGATTCATTTTTATGAAGGTCAGTCGATCGACCGAGTCGGTGGACAGGCGCACCCTCTGATCAGTTACAAAGCCTCCAGCAGCACTGAATGTGCGTTCCGAAAGAACACTGGATGCAGGAGAGGCCAGTAGCTCAATTGCATACTGTGCAAGCTCTGGCCAGTGATCCATCCTCAAGACCCAGTAACCCAGAGGATTTTCGGTGGGAAAGGTGTCCAAGTCTGATCTTGCCACTAGGTATTCCTGCACCATGTAAACCAGACGCTGGCGATGGTTGCTGGAACCGATCATACCTTGGGGCTGCGTACTAAAAAATTGTCTGAACGCATCAGTCAGACGGCCACATTCTCCACTGCTCCTTCTTTGACTGACCAAAGCCTCAGCAACACGTTGTCCAGGACCAGGAATTTGTAACCTCCCAGTCTCTGGGAACGCGTTGCACAGACCTTTCTGCAAGGCCTCCCGAAGATGCTTCATCCTCTGCTCCCTCTGCTTTGGCAAGATAATGTCCGCAACCTTACCCTTGTAATGTGGATCATGCCATGCAGCGTAGGTTTGCTGAGGCATTTGGTCCGGAGTCCTCTGGGTCACTCAGGACGACATGATCCGCAGCCACCTCCTCCCAGCCACATACAAGTCCATGGGTGTCTTGGGACTGTAATTTTTCCCTTGAAGACTGCTGCCGATGCTGAGCGCTAGGCTCCACCTCCATGTTGACACAATCCTCCTCCTCCTCCTCTTCCTGTGTGATAGCCGGGCCAGCAGGAACACTGTCTGGATAAAGGGGGTCTTGAGAGGTAAGGAAGTCCTCCTCTTCCTGCCTCTGTTCTGCCTCAAGTGCCCTGTCCATTATTCCACGCAGCGTGTGCTCCAACAGGTGGACAAGAGGGACAGTGTCACTGATGCATGCACTGTCACTGCTCAACATCCTAGTGGCCTCCTCAAATGGTGCCAGGACAGTACATGCATCCCTGATCACTGGCGTGGGGAAAAAAATCCAAGCTCCCCTGACCCTGTCCTGGTACCATATTGCAACAGATACTCATTGATGGCCCTCTGCTGCGTGTGCAGCTGCTGCAGCATGGCCAACGTAGAGTTCCACCTGGTGGGCATGACACAGAATAGGTGGTTCTTGGGCAGGTTGGATTCCTTTTGCAGGTCAGCCAGCCGAGCACTGGCATTATATGACCGGCGGAAATGCCCACAGAGTTTCCTGGCCTGCTTCAGGACCTCCTGTAAGCCCGGGTACCTGGCCAAGAACCGCTGCACCACCAAGTTAAGAATGTGAGCCAAACAGGGCGGAGGGCGGAGAGGAGGTTGGTGCCATTGTCGCCAACCACCTTTCCTGGCTTATGCTGGCATGGCGTCAGCCACCTCTGAGCCTGCCCCTGCAGAGCTGACAGAATCTCTGCCCCAGTGTGGCTCCTGTCCCCCAAGCACACCAGCTCAAGCACCGCATGGCATCTTTTTGCCTGCGTACTTGCGTAGCCCATTGAACGCCTACGGAGCACCGCTGGTTTCGAGGACAAAGCACAGGTAGAGGCCATGGAGGAAGAAGAAGAGGAGGGGGTGGAGGAGAGAGGTGTGTCAGAATCACCAGTAGTAACATTTTGGAGGTGTGGTGGCGGAACAACCTCCAACACTACTGCACCTTGTCCTGCATTCTTCCCAGCTGCCAGCAGAATTACCCAATGCGCCATGAAAGATAGGTAACGTCCATGTCCATGTCTGCTGGACCATGAGTCAGTGGTAATATGCACCTTACCGCTGACCGCCCTGTCCAGCGAGGCCAAGACATTGCCTCCCACATGCCGGTAGAGAGACGGAATCGCCTTCCATGAGAAAAAGTGGCGTTTGGGAACCTGCCACTGAGGAACCGCACATTCCACAAACTCACGGAAGGGGGCAGAGTCTACCAACTGAAAAGGCAGCAGTTGAAGTGCTAGCAATTTAGCCAAGCTAGCATTCAACCGCTGGGCATGTGGATGGCTGGGAGCAAACTTATTTCGGCAGTGCAGCAGCTGGGGCAGGGAAATTTGCCTGGTATAATCTGACGTCGGTGTACCAATAGCAGATTGCCCGCAAGTACTTGGCTGTGACACACCTAATTCTACACCTTCATTCCTCTCAGTGCAGGTTTCAGAGAGGAGTGAAGGTATAGTGGGGTTGGAGATCCCAGCTGATGAGGAGCAAGGAGAGGTCCACTTTGTTCTTTGGTGTGGGTCTTTTAGGTAGGCTTGCCAACGAACTGCATGGCAGGTTGACATATGTCTGGTCAAGCATGTGGTGCCCAAGCGGCTGATGTTTTGGCCACACGAGATACGCCTGAGACATATGTTGCAAATGGCAATGGTGCGATCTGCTGCACACGTCTGAAAAAAGGCCCACACCAAAGAACTTTTGGAATAACACGCAGAGACAGCAGCGCCCTGCACATGAGGAGCTCTGCGGTGTGATGCTGTCAGTGTGCTGCCCTTAAGCTGGCCCCTGGAGGACATCCTGCCTCGTTGGAGATGTGCCTCCTCCTCCTCTCTCCTATCAGGCACCCACGTGGAGTCAGTGACCTCATCATCCCCTCCCTCCTCATCACTGGAGCAAATCTGCTGCAGCTGGGGGAACATGACTACCAGATAGCTGTCCTTGTTGGACAACCCCTCTCTCTGGGCACACGTTACTACCCCCTCTCTCTGGGCTCACGTTACTGCCTTCCTCTAGCTGGGTTCCATCATCAGAGCCTTCAAAACCCTGTGCCTCCTCCTGGAGCATGTACCCAACACTGTGGTCAAACAGTTCGGGGGACTTCTCAGGAGGACATGGTGCGGCTAGGGAAGGAGTGACTGATGCCATTGAGTCGAGGGAAGAGGTCGCTTTGGCAGCTGCTTTGCCAGACAAAGTACCCTGAGCCTGGGTGAGAGAGGATGAGGAGGAGGAGGACGGCTTGGTCATCCACTCTACCAAGTCTTGGGCATGTTGTGGCTCAACATGGCCAGCTGCCGAAAAGAAGGACAAGCGTGTCCCATGGCCATGTGCTGATGAGGATGCACCGTGTCCACGACCAGCACTGTTGCCTCTAGACACAGAGCCTGCTCGCCCTCTTTTATTGCCTCGTGACTGTCTGCCTCTCCTTGTTTGCCTTCCAGACATACTAATGGCCTGCAGTGAGATGTAGCTGCACAAAGGTGGGATGTGTATATATATATACTGATAATGCAGCTATCAGAATAAACTGCCTGCTAGTATGGGAAAATCAGCAATTGTCTTCAGTTAGTTTTAGGTGAAAACTGTGCAGAGGCCACAGTACACTGACTGAAAATACTTGCAGCTCTCTGCCTGTGGTTTTATTATGAGAACACCACTATTAGTCAGTCACTAACTGTATTCAGGTAAGCTTTAGGTGAATGCTATGCAAAGCACACAGTACACTAAGTGAAACACTGATGGCAGCTAGCACAATCACCTGCCTGCCTGTCACAGTATAGAGAATAACAGGAACGGATCTAGCTAAACTGAATACAGTGTATACATATATATACAACACCTAGGATGCATATATATCCTCTACACACTGTAACTGCAGCTAACTGACTCGCCTGCCTGCTCTATCTAACTCAATATAAATTACACTGTCTCTCTCTCTCTCTGTAAGCTCTCTCTTTAACCAACACCGCAACACACTACACAAGGCCGCCACGGAGGCGGTCTTATATAGTGTGGGGCGTGTACTAAACCCCCTGAGCCTTAATTGGCCAAAGCCACCCTGGCTTTGGCCAAATACGGCTCTCTGCTCAGACGGCGCTGTGATTGGCCAAGCATGCGGGTCATAGTGCATGCTTGGCCAGTCATCAGCCAGCAATGCACTGCGATGCCGCAGTGAATTATGGACCGTGACGCGCCACTGGAATTTTTCGCGAACGCCCCATAATGTTCGCAATTCGACGAACAACCGAACAGGCGAAGCTCATCCCTACTGCAAAGGGTGGGCCAACTCAATATTGAAGCCTACAGACTAAGACTGGGATGCCATTAAAGTTCATGTGCATGTAAAGGCAGGCCCAATACTTTTGACAATATAGTGTATGTACACCAGGATGTATACAGTTATTTACAGTGTCTTAAAAGAGTATCCATTTCAATATAACATATTCAAAACACAATAATTTTTGCATAATATGCTGATAATAAGACAAGGTTGTTTGTTAAAAGGCATATATACAATGTATAATGTAATAAACATATAATATAATATGACTATACATGTGTAATATGCATATACACCGTACAAAATTTGCTGCCCTCCATTTTACTTGCTCTTTTCTGAAAACTCCAAAACTGAAATGTTCTCTGTCTATGAAATGTTAAGGAGGGGTCTGGGGATAAAAATTTTGTCATAATTAAAGTGGTTCTCAAACTTTAGTTTTAAATAAAAAAAATAACAAACATGCCCCCCGATCATCTTCTTCTGGGGTCCCCCACCTGAGCTCCAAGCCCTACTTCTTCAACGGGTGCCCCCATGGAAAGACGCTTTCCTTGGGGGCTCCTGTGCGTGCTCACTTTATTGACACAAACAGCAGGATTCGACACCCCCCCCTGCTCCTGTGTCACAGGATTTAATTGGCAGCAGTGGGAGCCAATGGCTGGAGCCGCTGGGCTCGTGTACATCACTGGATCGGATCGAGCTCAGGTAAGAAAAAGGGGGGGTCTGGGGGTGGAGCTGCAGCACAGAAGGTTTTTTTCCTTAATGCATAGAAGGCATTAAGGTGAAAACCTTAAGGCTTTAGAACCCCTTTAACTCTGTCTGTATTGTGCTGGTAGATTTCATTATCATCCGTAAACTAGATTTGAACACTGTCTGTCCTAAGGATTAAAGATCTTAAAGCTTGGATTCTGTTTTGGGTGCCCCTACTTTGTCACACCACTTTCACTTTGAAATTGCTCAGGTTAGAGGCTATCTGCCCAAAGACCTGCTGCAAAAAAAAAAAAAAAATACAAAGGCAAGATTTTTTAATTTTTTTACTGTTTTAGGTATGCTGCAGGAATGGGAGTGCATAAAAAACATACATTGGAACAAACAAAAAAGTTACGCCTATGTAGTTTTCTCTCTTCCGTTTACAGGAGGCAGAGTGTTTCTTTTGATGTCCTTATCAATGCGTGCATGAAACTTCCTATTGGCTGTCTAGTAGTGGGGACCCTGTCACTGCCTGCATGATGTGTACCTTTCCTATCGACTTTCCAGTGGTAGGGTCCTCTTTGGATCTAGAGGTGAAGTCTCCACGGTGATGTTGGTGCAAGGGGACCACCGTGCATCATCCAGAGCTGGCACATTTGCAATGCTGGTTACTGGTGCCCCACACCGTGAAACTGTGCCAGCAAGAGGCCCACACAGTGGACTTAGGCCTCGTACACACGACCGATTTTCTCGTCGTAAAAAACACGTCGTTTTTTTCGACGAGATTCTTGTTAAGCTTGTCGATTTTCTCGTCAAGCTTTCTATGCGTACACACTGTCATTTCCCAATTTCCTCGTGGTTCTCTGCGCTCACGTCCAGCACGTACGACGGCACTATAAAGGGGAAGATCTTTTTTCTTGGCGCCACCCCTTGGGCTGCTTTTGCTGATCTCGTGTTACCGCGTGTGAAGTAAAAGTTTGGGAAGAGACGATTCGCGCTTTTCAGTCTTCGTACTTTTCAGATCGTTTTCTGCCGTTCAGTTTGTGCTTGTGGGTTCGTATCTTGACTTTCAGGGCGTCTAGGCAGGTCGTATCTGTTTTACAGTGCGTTCTTGCCTGTTCGTTTCTGAATTTCAGTTCGTTATTCATAGGCCTTGCTGTTCTAAAGTGCGTTCTGTTCTGTACGTTCTGATTAGACGACCGTTTCCTAGCCATGTCGCCTGGACGTTCTCGTCGTCGAGTTCGTGCTGTGCGTGCGCTTGGTGTTGGTCTGCTTGTTTTGGACCAAGACCAGTCCATGAATGGTGTGAGGAGGAGTTCATGGACCAAGAATTGGTTGCTCCAGCGGGACCAATTCTGCCACATGCCTCTGCTGCGGGAGATCGTCGAGAATAATCCTGAGGACTACAGGAATTTTCTGAGGATGTCTGACCCCGTTTTTCAGGAACTGTTGGCTTTGGTGTCCCCCTATATTACCAGGAAGGACACCGTTATGCGGGAAGCCATCAGTGCTGAGCAGAGGCTCATCGCCACGTTGCGTTACCTGGCGACAGGGAGAAGTCTTCAGGACTTGAAGTTCACCACAGGCATCTCCCCCCAGGCTCTGGGCCTCATAATCCCAGACACCTGTTCTGCTATTATACAAGTCCTGCAGGAGGACTATATTAGGGTAAGTTTTCTCCCTTCACATCACATTTTATGTATTACATGTATGCTAATGTATTGTATTTCTTTCATCCTTTCCTAATTACCATGATTGTAATATGCTGAGAATGTCCCCTTTGTCCCCATGCATGCTGGAAGTTTTTAAATGCCCCTTTTTTATCCTCCCTAAATATTTCCCCTCACTAACTTTTCCAGCAGGGGCGCCTGTTGCTCCAAATGTTGGGGGGTTACAACCCCAATTTCGGAAATAAACTTCCTCCTTTTTTGCTCTGTTGCCTAATAAACGCCCCCAGTTGTCCCCTCCAATGCAGCCATTTAGTCCCCTCTATTGCAGCCAGTTTCCCCCCAGCCCTGCACTTACCTTCTTGTGGTCAGCGCCATCCTTCTTCTGTCCTTGATGTCTTCTCCTTCCCTTCATGTTGCATCAGCCAATCATGTTACCATTAAACAGACTTGGTGAACATGATTGCCAGAGCTGCCTGTCAGTGTTTACACAAGGAATGCCCCCTCCTTGCGTCCCCGATTTTTCTTTGAGGAAGCCAATTACATCCCTCAGGTTGTAATTTGCAAGACTTTTTTAATACCTGTTTCTGCTCTGCAATTTTAACCCCCTAAATGACGCAATTTATCATATGTCGGTCGCTTTACAAGAGGCCATCCACCTGAATAGTGTGCGGCATAGACAATACATAGGTTCATGCAACGCATGAACCTATGTATTGTTCTGAGTGATGGGCACAGGAGAGAGGGGACAGTGCTCCAGCGCCCACTCTGGACGCACCGCCACTGCAATGCTATCCTGTGGCCAAACACATCTCCCCCCCCAAAATAATTTAGTAATGGCCCATCAGAGGGGGTGATGAATATGATAAATGAGCCTTCCATTATACTTTTTTTACACACCTTAATAAACGTATAATTAGATTGATGTTGGTCTCTACTTTTTTGGTCTTGAATTTGCTTGTAATGTATGCCTTTGTTTTTCTAATATTATTTCATCTTGTTTCACTCCACAGCTTCCTTCAACGCCACAGGAATGGCAGACTGTGGCATCGGAGTTTGCCACGCGGTGGGACTTCCCCAACTGCGGTGGTGCCATAGACGGGAAGCACGTCCGCATCGTGCCGCCACCCCGTTCTGGATCCTACTACTACAACTACAAGGGGTTTCATAGCATTGTGCTGATGGCGGTGGTGTCAGCACGGTATGAATTCCTCTATGTTGATGTAGGGAAGAATGGCCGGATGTCCGATGGGGGATCCTTCATCCAGACGGAGTTTGCCCTCCGTCTCCAGAGTGACGACCTTGCATTGCCACCGGATGCAGGGAATATTGAAGGACTCCCCTTTGTTTTCTTGGCTGATGAAGCCTTCGGACTCGGACGGCATCTTATGAGGCCATTTCCACAGAGGACCCTGACCCCAGAGAAGAGTGTGTTCAATTACCGGCTGGCCAGGGCCCGAAGAGTCGTTGAAAATGCCTTCGGCATAATGGCCAGCCGGTTCCGCCTTTTTATGACTTCCATCCACTTGGCGGACTACAAAATAAACTATGTAGTGTTATGCTGCTGTGTGCTACACAATTTTCTTTGCCGCAAAGCGAATTCATATATGGCCTCAGTTTTGCCAGAGGCTGGACTTTCCCCTGCAAATCCCCTTCCGGGCCTGGAATCTGCCCGTCTTGGCTTGCCCCCCCAAAATGCCCGTGTGGTTCGGGACAAATACATGGAGTATTTCACGGGTAGGGGGGCAATTCCTATGCCAGCCTATGTCTAAGTATCCCAATAAAAATCTTGTTTAAACCTTTAATTATTTGTTCTTTCCTGTCTCCTAGTTTGTCTTTGTGCATTTGTACTGGCAAGTGTATTTTACTTTAGTAAATAACAACCAATTTCACTATGTTACCTTACAAAAGAACCAAATAAGCTTAGAGTGTATTATAAAAAGAAGCTACACGTTGTTTGTGGTCAAATATTTTACTCTCTGCACATTTTTTTTTGTTTTACTTTGGGGTTGGCCTGACCACAACCCGTCAAATTTTGGCTTATGAAAATACAAAAATACCACTTGCATTTCTAAAATGACAACATTGGATACCTCTGAGCAATCTGAGACATTCAGTTACACAAACTATGTCTCTATGTGCCCGTCCTAATATGGGGTCCTGCCACCCCTTGCCCAGCCAAAAATTCAATATGCACACATTTTTACTTTTTTGCAAATAGGAAGTTTACAATCCTGATCCCTATTGTCAACATGTGCTATCTGCCATCAGGGGTGATCAATGGATGTGTTTTGGGGGTGCATCCCCTTCCTCAGTTCACCGACTTTTGATACGAGGAAGGGGTTGCACCCACAAAAGACGTACATGGATATCCCCTGATGGCAGATAGCACATGTTCACACACTGTGTGCATATTCAATTTTTGGCTGCTTTGTTACTCAAAAAATTAGTAAAAATATAAAAACAAACATGTAAAAACAAATGTGTTTGGATGGCTTATTGAATTCTCCCCAAAACATCGAGAATGTCTTTAAATGTTTGTTCCATCACATGGATTCTTTGTTTAATTAGGTCCAGTTCCGTGCTACATTCCATCACTTGCTGGATGAGGCGGAGGGCACTGTCAGCAGAGAACGGTGTGCTATCCTTCACAACATTTCCATCCCCTAAAAACCATAAAAAAAAATTAATAAAACTCTGCAGGCCTACCTCGCTTACCTTAAGCTGTGGTGTCAGATACTGACCTGTTGTGGTGACCAGATCCACAACGTCATCCACCTCTCCTTCCTGCACTTCTCCTTCCTCCACCTCAACTTCCTGCACATCTTTCGGTTGTGGATCTTTGGGAGTTTGGGGTTGCTTGGAAGTTGTGGGGTGCATGTGCTCCCTGGAGTGTCCTCCTCCCAGTCTTCTCTCCCCTATGAGAATAAAACCAAAGGTCTATTTATCACACTGTAAAAATCTCATTTTTAAACTTAAAACAGGCTAAATTGTTTGGAAGTGGGGTACAAGTGTGTGTTTGTGCGGAATTTAAAGAAAAATGCATTCTTTATGACCCCAAATATGTTTATTATTCACATTTGGATGTAATTTTTTGGACATGGAGGCACCACAAATAAACTCTGATGCACCTGTGTGGGACACCCAAAAAAGGCGGGTCTGGTGGCCCACACTATAGTGCTCCAAAGTACAGATGTGGAAGCAGCTGCTGAGTGTCCTCTCCTTTACACTGATTAAAGTTTGCATTTCATTCTCCTTACAAACACATCATCTAGACTTAAAAATTATCCACAATACTTGATCAAAAATGGCAGATGTCTAATTACTTTTGGGGGTCTTAAATAAGCCAAAACCACGGATAGTGGCCGAACGAAGTGTCGGTAACGTAACGAACGATTACTGTGCCCAACCTAGTTCAAAATAATACATTTTGGAAGGGAGTCCAATATGCTTTAAAAAAAAAAAAAGTCAGTTTCTAAAAAGATTAATAGCAGAAAGGTCGTCATTTTACTTACTTTTAGCGAGCATCCTCTTTATGCTCCTCAACTGGTCTGGCTCCCTCAGTTTGAGGTCTGACCACCTCTTTCTGAGCTGCTCATTTGAGCGTTTCACCCCGAACTTCGCCCTCAGACTCTTCACAACTTTAGTGAGGATTTTGGCCTTCCTTCTATTTGGTTTGCTATACGGCCCATGCTTGGCATCATAATCAGCCTTGACCAAGATGTCCACCATCTCCGCCATCTCCGCCAAAGACATATTCGATGCCTTGAATCTCCTCCTTGATCGTGACGTGTCCTCGGTCTCCGGGCTTGTCTCCTCGCTAGTTGCGGAATTATCAGACACCTGCTGTAACTCCGCCATATCTGTCTGCGCGCCGAAAGAGAAGGGGCGGGGAAAAGATGTTAGTTAGAACGTCATGGGCGGGCGACGTGTGCGGAGCGACGTGTTCGAATTTGGACGCATGCGTGGTGTGTATATAGCAAACACACATGTGACTATAGTACGTTCGGTGTGCGGAGAGAGGAGTTCAAGTGACGGACGTGCGAACGAAGGTATGTGATTTTGTGAGACTTGTTAAAATTGTTGGCCTATACTGTCTTGAGATTGTTGGAGGATATATATGGTGACTAGGATGTGAAGGAGGTTAGACTGTTTGCCTCACATTATTTAAATATAATTTATTTTACTTGCAGATACAATATGAATGTATTTATTAGCGACAAAGAGTTCCTGGCGGAATTTATTGACCGGGTAAGGGAGCTGCCGGCTCTGTGGGAGACCAAAAACCCCATCCATAAAAAAAAAGGGGTGAGAAAAGCAGCGCTGGAGAAGCTGCTCCCATTTGTGCATACCAAGGTGCCCACAGCCACAGCAAAACAAGTGGACACTAAAATTGGGAGCTTGAGAGGTACCTACAGGACTGAACGCTCTAAAGTGCTGGCTTCTCAGAGGTCAGGAGCAGCAGCAGATGATGTTTATGTCCCGGTTTTGTGGTACTACAGCAGGATGTCCTTCCTGGATGACCACATTGAGCCAAGGCCATCACTCTCCACTCTTCCCCCCAGACTTCCCTGCAGCCAACCTGAGCCTTCTCTGGAGCAAGAGGAGGCAGCCATCCTGGATGATCCTGATTTGGCCATCTGGAGCCAGGTATAGTATTAACTGAAAATGTAGTGGGATAAAATTAATGTTTCCCAAATATGTCAGGATGAGAAACATACATTATTTTGTATTCAACAAGTGAAATCATGATCTGTAGACATTATTCTGCACTTAATTGTGTGGTAAATAGTCAAGCTGATGTAGTGGTAAATTTAAAGCAAGGATTTATGCATTTACATTCTAATTGCTTCCATCAGGATTACAAAGTTTGATGCAAAGATTAAACCAACATATTAAACTATGTTTCTTTTTCATACACAGGATGAAATCAGCCAGGAGGAGGGTCTGGAAACTGTCAGGCAGGAGGAGGAAGGGCCCAGTGGCAGCCAGGAGGTGGCAGGGCCCAGTGGCAGCCAGGAGGTGGCAGGGCCCAGTGGCAGCCAGGAGGTGGCAGGGCCCAGTGGCAGCCAGGAGGTGGCAGGGCCCAGTGGCAGACAGGAGGTGGCAGGGCCCAGTGGCAGCCAGGAGGTGGCAGGGCCCAGTGGCAGACAGGAGGTGGCAGGGCAAAGGAGAAGCACCAGATCCCAGGTGCCTCCCATCAGGCTTCACAAAAGAGGCAGGAGGGACAGGACCACCAGTGAGGCAGCAATGGCCCTTATTAAAGAGGCCCATGCCACCCTCAAGGAGCCCACATCCCCTGAAGAGGCCATTGCCGGCCTAGTGGAGGCTAAGTTCAAGGTGATGAGCATGGAGCAACGCCTCCTATGCGAACCCCTGCTCATCACCTTGCTCAACAAGGGGGTGATGGAGCAAATTACCTCCAATACCGCCATATGTGAGGTGGCCCAACTGACCCAACCTCAACCTCCACCTCCACCTTCCTCTTCTGCCCCACCCCCTTCTGCTACCCCTCCACCTTCTGCCCCACCCCCTTCTGCTACACCTCCACCTTCTTCTTCTGCCCCACCCCCTTCTGCTACACCTCCACCTTCTGCCCCACCCCCTTCTGCTACACCTCCACCTTCTGCCCCACCCCCTTCTGCTACACCTCCACCTTCTTCTTCTGCCCCACCCCCTTCTGCTACACCTCCACCTCCTCCTCCTGACAGGAGTACCCCTCCAGTGGGCCAGCCTCCAGCTAAACGAAGAAGGAAGGCTTCAGTAAAGGCTGCAGGGAAGGTTGCCAGGAAGAAGAGGAAGTGATGGCCTTGCTTCATTGTGGTCGCACTGGTCGGACAGAAGGCAGCCTGTTGTAGTACCACACACTTGGGACATATATCTCACCTGCTGCTGTTCCTGACCTCTGGGAGGCCAGCATCAGATTGTGTTCTGAAATGTGGGCCTTCTCAAGCTCCCAATTTTAGTGTCCACACAGGGTTGCTGTGTGCTCTGGGGTCCCTGGGATGCACAAATGGCAGCAGCTTCTCCAGCGCTGCCTTCTCTTTATTTAATTTATAAACATGAATAAATGTGTTTTTTGTTTAAGTTCATACTTGACTATGTGTATTTTTAAATTAAAAAAAACAAGCTTTGGAGTAAGCAGATACATTTGACTGACAATAAAAGGCACAGATATCACCCCCCCAAAAGAATAACTAAATCTGATTAGCTCAAAAACATGGTGTGAAATTTTAAAAATATAGATTAGAAAATTAAATGGGAGATCGCTATCAAAACATTGAGAAATTATAATTAACATCATTTTGAAAAATCTAACCATTTAAATTATTCCTAAAAACTTGCACGATATAATACACATAAATCTTATAAAGAGCAGCATGAAAAAGGTTAAAAATAAGGCATAACTCTGTGTGAATATCAGCAGCAAAAGAAGGTCTCTCGTTTTGATTAATGTAACATTCTAACGAAGAATTCAATGCAGAACATTTAAACGATGAAATATTTATGAGCGTGACGAATGTGCTCTCTCCATTATGAAGGCTTGTTTTACCAGAAGATGCGCTCCCGTCTCATAGTTGCTTGTGAGCATGCGCGCTTTTGGAAGAGTCGTAAAAGCATACACACGAACCATTTTCTCGTCACAAAACAGGCCGACGAGAAACACGACGAGGAAATCTGGACTCCTGACGAGAAAATAGAGAGCAGGTTCTCTATTTTCTCGTCGAGATTCTCGTCAAGTTTCTCGTCGTAAAACCATACACACGAACGTTTTTCTAGACAAAAAAACTCTCGCGGCACTTTTCTTGACTGTTTACGACGAGAAAATCGGTCGTGTGTACGAGGCCTTAGAGCCCATTCACACAGGGGCGGCACGACTTGTCCCGCGACTCTGCTGGGCGATCTTAACACGGCTTCAAAGGTGACTTGCAAAATGACTTCTGTATTGAAGTCAATGGAAGTCGCCCTGAAGTCGTCTTGAAGTAGTACAGGAACCTTTTTCTAAGTCGGAGCGACTTGAGTTGCTCCTATAAAAATGGTTCCATTGTACAGAACGGGACGCGACTTGTCAGGCGGCTGAGTCGCCTGAAGAGTCTCCCCTGTGTGAATGGGGTCTTAGGTAAGTAAAACTTTCTCTACAAGGTTGGAAAAAGTAACCAAAATTATTAAATGAGAGGGAGCTGTGAAAGGAGCGTTCATTTTACTCCTGAGATGGACTTAAACTTTTACTTTAGGTAAATTCCAGAATTACCAGACTACAAATCCAGGCCTAATAATCAGTGTATCAGCCTTATGTCAGTGATCCTCTTTTTCCATCTATCAAGAGTAGACTAACACACATGTGGTTCACCAAAGTGTTACATATTTCACTGTGTACAATAATTCATATTTATATATTTTTATTTTAATGAGCTATGGAGCACTATGGAAATCTTGTCATCAAATTAGGCGTTTCTTTACCAATACCTTTAGGAGAAGTCGTCATTATCCTCATATTGCCACACTAATTGAACTGAGGCACTAAGGAATCTCACTAGAACATTATGTTACTACCAGAGCCATTAAGACAATATGAATCAATTTCTCTCTGTTCATTTGACACAGTTAAAATGTTCAAGATAAATGTAAAACTTTAAATTAAGGTCATACACACAAGACTTATTTAGCTGAAGCACATTCATCATTAGTGCTCATATATTAAAGTAGTTATGATTCTTTTATACATTTCCAGAGAAGACGGATTGCTCCAATACATACAGAGTGGGGAATATTTCAATGCTTCACTGGGAATATCATGTTATATATTTTATTTCATGTTCTAGATTGTATGGAGGAATGTTAATTTTCCAATTATGTTCATTAATATGGACAATTCCACAGTGTGAAATCTTAATCAAAATCAGCATGTTACCAAAACATTTTTTATTTCCCAGTGCATGGGATTCAGGACTATGTCTTGGCAAGCTGTAAGTCATATTAAATATCAGAAATATTCCAGATCTAAGCATGGAGTAACATAAAGAAATTAAAATGTGGAATACGTAAATTGCACGAACATTATAAACCAATCGTGTATGGGCCCCATCGGTCTTTTTTCCATCGGTGTTTAAAAATAGAACATGTTTTAAATTTATCCAATGGTTAAAAAAACGATAGCAATTACTATCGTCTGTGGGGAACTCCATTGGATAAAAAACCCACGCATGCTCAGAATCAAGTCGACGCATGCTCAGAAGCATTGAACTTCATTTTTCTCAGCTCATCTGAGTGTTTTTACGTCACCGCGTTTGGAACGGTCGGTTTTTTGACTGATGGTGTGTAGGCAAGACTAATGGAAGTCAGCTTCATCGGTTTTCCGATGGAAAAATCCATTGGTTTAATCCATTGGTTTAAAAACCATAGGAAATCCGATCGTGTGTACAGGGCTTTAGTCTCTTTTTCCAATGCTTTTATTAACAAACGTCAGATAGAGGGATGGAGGGTTAGGGGAGATTCAGGTACTTTGTATTGCGGATCACGGGTACTTCTTTGATCCAGAGGACAAAAGCTCCACAACTGGATCTAGCAACCACCGGATAGGCCTCTCTCACTGATCTAGAAGCCGGTGCGGTGCTCGGTCATAGTCCCTGCCACAGACTTGATGAATATAACTTGTGTCATTGTACAATCCTCTGCCACAGGATTGTATAACCAAGAACTTTTGCAAAGTCAAAGTACAAACTCACAGTACCAGTATCTTTCAGCCATCCGGCGATACTGTGAGGTTGATTTGGCCGGGATGCGTCCTCCAATTGAGTCTCCAATTGCTCGGCTTCTCCCCGCAGGCAAGACAGCTCAGGACCACCCCTGGACCAGTAGGCCCCAGAAACTCCTGGGCCTACTTTCAGTAACGAGGCCTCGGACCAGCAGGCCCCGAGGCAGAAGAACTGCTACGACACACCTTAGGCCAGGAGGGCCATCAGGTCAGAGAGCCCACGAAAACGGTGTCTGTCCCTTAAGTATCCTCTCCCAGAATGCACAGGGGGTGAACCACTCCCACTGGGCTGTTTCTGGGTAAAGAGGTAATCAATGCATCCAGCCTGCTGTATTTCCAACACTGACCGGGGGTGACAGCGACACCCACGGCCAAGTGGAACTGGAACAGAAACCAGCAATTTAACAAAATACTTTGAGCTAAAGTACAGCTCAGATAAACTTCAATTTACATATAGTGCCTACTCAATAGGAGCAGGGCGCTACATATATATATACACACACACACACACACAGTATACACACACACACTATACACACACAATATATACAGTATGTTGTCTACCTACCTTCCTGGCAGGCAGTGTGTTAAATCTTTACTGCATAGCAATAGTCACTGCTGCCATCCCACACTTCTGAGTGAATTGAATGTCTGCTTCTTTGCTGTACTCTCTAGTTCATTTTGCTGACCCCTATACCACTGCAGAACAAGGATTCTGAAAATTCTTGGAATAACCAAAAGGAGTACTTTAAGAGTATCTGGGGGTTTACATGAGCTCAAACCAGCCCTTGTTTCAAAAGAAATGCAATAGTCTCTGAATCCAGTACAAGTATTCTTTCAATGATAAAAGCGAGCTGATGGTAAAAGAAGCCTGGCAAATTACCTTGTCTATTGTTTATTGGCTGTCTCTACCAGCAATATTCTCTGAGACATTTACCAAGAGCAAGCATTAAAATCAGAAAAATCAAATTTAGGGTTCACGCATATGGCCGCCTCGGACTGTACAATTTGTTGCCAATTTCCCTGCCCTGGGCTGTCTATGTTCTTGGTTTTATGTTTTTACACGTGCGGTTATTTTTTATTTTTTTTGTTCTTAAGTACTTAAGTACTGGTGTATATCCACATACAAACTTTTTAGTTTTACGGGACCAGGAAGCTGTGTAAATGGCCCCAATGTGATGATCTACTGTTTACTTCCTTAGGTTCTTCTTCGGAAGTCCACACCATCACCCGCACTATGACTTTGATCCATTACAATTCAGGGTGGCTTAGAAAGAAGTAACTGGGATCAAAACTGAGGAGATGTACAATGCACTATTTAAATTTAATTTTTTTTTTCTGGATATGGAATATAGTAATTTACGTAATTCACCTAGCAGCTCTGATTACCCTGCTTTCCCTTTCAAGCAGTGACTGAGAATAAGTAAAAAATAAACTGCGCCAAGAATAAGTCCACAGAGGTCCTCAGATAATAAGAGGGATAAATGTATGATCGATGTCCTCCAGGCATATACCAATCAAGGTAATCTGCTCAACAACAGTCTATATGTAAACTTAGTTCCATAAGCATTGATTGAAACAACACCGCAGTGAATTCACAGATAAGTGAGAAGCCCACCACCGTATATAACAGCCACTTACCAGAGGGCAAGCATGAATGAGCATTCGGCTATAACCCAGCCGCGGCCTTTAACATCAGAGGGATATGATGACACAGAGGTAAACTCACACAGGATGGATGTTCATGGTGCTAGGCTCCTTCAGCACAACATGCGGTCCGTGGAATAATACAGCATGCAAGAAGAAGAGGGACCATAGCGTAACTCCGCAACAAAGTAACATTTATTAAAAAGATTGGTTCCAGTTATAAAAACACATGTAAAAAGATAGGAGCCCTTCCTCCTCAAGTCGACGTGGTGACATCACTGCGTGCCCTTCCAGACGCGTTTCTTCATACACAGATTTTCTCAATGGGGGTAGTGACTGAGAAGCCCTCCAGCCTTCTAAACTCGAATGTAAACACAGAACCAGGTACTCTGCGAGGGAGCAACAGAGTGGGCTGAACTGTTAAGAAAACCATATTACTGTTTCTGTGAACTTTGAGGTTGAACTGCTCCACACTACTTGCAGCTACAGAGTTAGGTTTTTTTTAAAGCTCATTTACTGCTCATTAATAATCTGTAAAAATGTGACTGTCTCTGGTGTGTACACTTGCTCACTTAATGTATATATCAGATAGACCAGTATGGTGCCCTGATTTGCTAGTTACATGGGGGTCTTGCTGTTCAAGTCAAAACCGTTTATATGGAGTGGAGGAATAACAGTATGCGACTGCGGTTATTGGTCATTTCAGTCTCTCTACATTAAAAAATATAGTACATTTTGTGAAACAAGCACCAAAAACCCCACATACAGTAAATGCTTTTTTATCATGTTTTAACCAGGATGTTTTAACCAGGATTCACCCTAAACACTCCACAGAAACAGCTCTCCTAAAACTCACAAACATTTTACTAACAGCTCAAACCCAAGGACACTATTCTGTACTCCTACTTCTGGACCGCCTTTGATGCGATTTACCACGCCTCAAAAAAACGTTAGTCCTTTGGTCTCTGTGACTGTGCTCTTCGTTGGCTCTCATCCTATGCCACTGCACCTTCAGTATCACTTACAATTCTACTTCTTCCTCTCCTCATCCTTTTTCCATCGGGGACCCCCAAGGTTCTGTTCTTGGACATCTTCTATTCCCAATTTACACCTCCTCCCATGGCTTTCGATATCACTTCTACGATGATGACACCCAAATCAGTCTTTCTACCCCTCAGCTCACAATATCAGTCTCCTCACGTTTTACTAATTTACTGACCATCATTTCAGTCTGGATGTCACACCACTTCCTCAAACTCTATGTGTTCAAAGCAAGCTCATAATATCCCCCCCCCACGTGCCCCTTCACCCGACTTCTCTGTCAAGATCAATAGCCCAACCATCAATCCATCCCTGCATGCCAGGGTACTGGGTGAAGTCCTGGACTCTGAACTCTCCTTTCAGCCCCAAATCCAATCACTTTCCAAAACTTCCTGCCTCAACCTCCACAACATCTCCAAAAAATGCCCCTTCCTAAGCAATGACACCACTAAGCTCCTAATCCATTCCCTGGTTATCTCTCGTCTCAACTACTGCAACTCCCTCCTTATTGGTTTACCTTTACATAGGCTATTTCCTGTTCAGTCCATCCTGAATGCTGTTGCCAGACTCATCCACCTTACAAACCACTCAGCGTCTGCTACCCCTCTCTGCTAATTCCTCTATTGGCTGACACTCACCTAATGAACTAAATTCAAAATACTAATGCCGCGTACACACGATTGTGATTCACGGCGGAAAAACGAGGGAACGGCTTGTTCCCCCACACACGGCCGTTTTTCCCGTCATTTTTTCTCTTGGCGAGAAAAACGACCGTGTGTAGGCTCCCGCGGCAGTGTTTCCCTATGGGAAAACTGCCGCGGAAAAAAATGTTCTAATTTTTCTCGTCGTGATTAATGCCGTTTTTCCCGTCGGGAAAAGCGGCAAAAAGCTCACAGACGATCGTTTTTCTCGTCCAAAGGAAAAAAAAATATTTTTCCCGACGGGAAAAATGATCGTGTGTACGCAGCATAACAACAAATTACTAAGCTATGCACAACTTGGCCCCCAGCTACATCACTAACCTAGTCTCAAAATACCAACCAAATTGTCCTCTTTGTTCCTCCCAAGACCTCTTGTTCTCTAGTTCCCTTGTCACATCCTCCCATGCTCGCCTCCCAGACTTTAGAATTCCCTACCCCAATCTGTCCGACTATCTCCTATTCTATCCACTTTTAGGCAATCCCTGAAAATGTTTCTCTTCAGAGCAGCCTATCCTGTCTCCACCCAACAACTTTTAATTTCTCCATCAGCTCATCCCCCACAATTATTATCTTTTGATTCACTTGACCCTCCCTTTTAGATTGTAAGCTCTAAAGAGCAGGGCCCTCTGATTCCTCCTGTATTGAATTGTATTGTAACTGTACTGTCTGCCCTCACATTGTAAAGCACTGCACAAACTGTTGGTGCTATATAAATCCTGCACAATAATAATAATATGAATAATGTACCTATTAAACCTTATAAGAATCAGTCATATTGTTATCTGTTTAAAGCTAAAAAGACAGTGTTTTTTGGACGTCAGAATTAAAAATGACCCTTGCCTTTTTTGCCTGGTTACATTTGCACAATCATGACTGACATCAAATCGCTACCACTCGCCTAATTCTAAGAATAAATAGATCACCCTAGCATAAAATGCCAGTTTGCTTCATTTAGATTTCAAAGTAAAAAGGAAAGGGTGGTAAATGATTTGTGCTGTACTGTGTCTTGTGTTACACTCCCATCTGTTTCTAATTTCATTTTTTTTTCTGTGACACCTCAGTAGACTTAATACAGTCACTAGAATGGTAGTCGGTACCCAGCATGAGTTTTCTAAGGGATTTTACTAGATTAAAGCAATTTTCATCCTTAACATTTTGGCTGCATGACTGTTTCACAGCAAGGTCCCAACTCAGAATTCTCTTGAGTCTAGTCATGACCCAGAACACAAAGTGATGGTATTCAATTAAACCGTCTCCAACATGTTTTTCTTGGCTATACAGTGATGTGTTCAGCAGACACATATTAATTGCTATTTGTCTTTGAAACAGAAACAAATAACCTTAGAAAACATCTTTTGTTAGGGCCGGTTCACACCACGATTTCTGCATTCTGGATGCATTTCTGTATGCACGTCTTTGATGCGTTTTTGATGCTTTCCAATGCGTTATTTTCCCCATCTTAATTCAGAGCATGTGCATTCCCAGGCGTTTTTGATACTTTTTGGTGCATTTTTGATGCACTTTGCTTTTCTTCATTCCAGATGTTCTCCATACAGAAAATATGCAGTATGTTCCACTTTTGTTCACTGCACTGGAGTGAACTAGGGCCATTGAAAACACTGTGCATATGTTTATTAAAAACGCACTGGACTGCATCTGGTGCAAAACATTCCTTACTGTATTAAAGGGATATTAAAAGCAAAACAATAAAATAAATAACAAACATCTAATACTTACCTGTGCCGAGGGTGGAACGCATTATTGAGGTGGGCAGGCTCCCATTGACAGCAGCAGTGTTTCTCTTAAGCCTCATACACACGATCGATTTTCTCTGCAAGAAAACTGCTGGGAGAGCTTTTTGCCGTGAAAACCATTTGTGTATATGGTTTCTCGACAGGAAAACTGCTGGGAATCTCGATGAGAAAAATAGAGAACCTGCTCTCTATTTTTCTCGTCGTGATTCTCGGCGAGTGTTTCCTGCCGAGAAAACCAGTCGTCTGTATGCTTACCTGTCCAAGGTAAACCCGCGCATGCTCGAAAAGACTTTGATGCATGCGCAGTAGCATACAAGGTTAGTGTGGGGCGTAGCAAGATGGCGGCGACGGCATCGAATGTGACGAGCACCCGCTCGTCGTAGTCGATGACGTCACTGCGTTCTTGCCATTGAAAAGAACAGCGTTTTTTTGAAGTGGCCATCTGTACACAGGGCTTAGCAAGACAAGCTTGCCAGGAATCCCGTCAGGAAAACGGTTTTCAAATAGACGGGATTCCCACCCGTGTGTACAGGGCTTCAGTGTGTCTTAGTGTTCCTGGCTCCAGCAGTTCATGTGTCATCCTCAACCTAGCCAGGCTTCCACCAGACCAGCTTCCCATACTGCATACTGAGCGGTTCATACATGCAAGAAACATGCACTGTTGAAATGTCTGATACTCACTGCCACTCCAAACAGGAAGGTAACAGTGTTTAAAATATGGTAGCATTTTTAAAATAGACAAGGATTCTTTCATTTCTTATTTATAGCTTTCAGAGAATTTGTTTAACAATTTTTCAATTTTAATGAAAAGAAAGAAAAATTATGCAAAAAGATATTTACAGAAATATTATTACAAAATAGACACTAGCAACAGTGAAATAAACATGAGTATAAGTGAAAAGAGCTTCCAAAGTTCTCCTGGTCTTTGGTTCCTGTGCAGTCTAATTTAATCAGAATATGTGCGATCTGATAGAGTCACTGCTCTGGATTTATGACATTGCAATTTTACAATGGATTTCAGCACGCTTGGCTTAAAGGATAAGTTCACCTTTGGGAACATCATGTTACATGTTCCACCCGATTTTAGGGAGGAACATGTAACATGTTCCCAGTGCTGCAGCTGCTGCCCGCTGCCCCCCCCCCCTCCTTGTGGAAGCAGTATAGGGAGAAGTTCCCTGTACAAGCTGTCACTGTTTGAAAACAGCGAGCCCATGCAGGGCTCCGCCAACACGACCGCGTCATTCACACACACAGCTCTGTGTGTCCGAAAGAACTACAAGCCCCGACATCCTTAGCGTAGTATCCCTGTACGGAATATAAGGGCAAACAGATACACTGACAGTGTGCAGGAGACCTGCATGGCTATATAAATCCTGTATAATAATAATAATAATTAGTGATCTGCTGATCGATCGCTTGTGCAATGCTTTACAGGCTCCTGCTACCAAAAAAAAATGCACATTATTTTACCTGCAAATAGATGTGTATTTATTATTTTTTGTGGAAGGGTGAACTTATTCTTTAAGAGATAGTCTACTAATGGATTTAATGACCTGGGCTTGTATCCTGTCAAAGATTCTGTGGCTTGAATGTTGTGATTAACAATGGTCTGTTTCGTGTCTGAGGTTGACTGTTAAATCAATGATATTGTCACTGACTTGTGAATTTTGTAGAAATGAGGTGGTACTACTGTGTTAGGTATGAATCCCCATTTTCTCTATTATCAATGAGTCTGGGGTTAATCAGACTCCATTATTGTCACGCTTAGTAATTTTCACACATTTATATGGTGTTATTGTGTTGAAAAAATATATAAATTCTGCATCATTCTCAGGTCCTTAGGACTAACTACTATAAATAATGCGCTGTCAAAAGGTAACCATACTCTAGCTGACCTAACTTGGGCTGGAGACTATTATAAGGGATGCAGACAATGGGAGACAGTATCAGAAACTATGCAAGAGTCAGACCTTCCTAATACATTGACTAGGTACTACAGCCCCTAAAGGGAAGGGATAGATATTCATGCTGTGATGTAATGACAGTCTTGTGGCCATAGTTTAATTTGAGCATTGACATTCATTCTATTTCTATTCATCCTTTCTTTCATTTCTTGACATGCGTATGCTATTTATTGACACGCATTTTTTCAGTTTCATAAATGATTTAGTGAGAGTCCATGACAAATAACAGTGGAAAATCACACATTGTAACATTTTTCCTGATACAATAACCATACACCACAGTGCATCAGAATAAAGGTACAACCTTACAGGAAATTAAAAAGATCCACTTAGTCCCCGACTTGGGCATAAAAAAACATAAGTACCAGAGGAAGAAAGAGATTGCATCTAACATTACACTAACTAACCTATACCTAAAAGAAACTCTGTAATAGGAAGGAAAAAAAAGAGGGGGTGGGGAGTAGGGAAAAGGCAGAAGGAGGAGGGGAAGGGGGGCAAATGGAGAAGGGAAAGAGTAGAGGGCAAGGGAAAGAGAGAGCAGCACAGGAGATTAACATAAAAAAGGAAAGGCAAACAGGTATAGAGATAGAGAAGTAAGAAGGAACAGTCTCTAATAGGTGGGAAGGAGGTCATACAAGCCCAAGCCATCTGCCCCCCAACTGCCCTTGTACTCACCCACCTTGGCTGGACAGTCAATGGCAGCCCAAGGAAGGTGTCTGGCAGTAATTCAGGAGCCATCCCGAAGGATCTCCTTATATGAAGCTAAGCCTTCCGGGTTGTGATGCACTTCTAGAATGTTACTTCCATTTTGATGGCAGGAAGTAGATGCAAACAGATAATAAAGACTTCTGCGCTACTATGTGTGATTCTAGAAGAAAGGGGTTAATCAAATTAACAGGATAGCTTGAGGTTGCAACCTGAAGGAGCTAGATGCATTTAATGTACTTCCAGTTCACTGCTGGTCCTGAACAGGCCAGCGTGCGTTCCATCGGCCATTAGCCTCATATGATTAGAGGAGCTTTACAGTTAGACTGAATACAGTGGAAGCTATGACATATATCCAGCTATAATCTCACATATCTTATTCTGGATGGATACTAGGCTTGTGCAATTCGTTTCGTAACGAATCGAAATTCGTCCGAATTTAGCAACTTTCGGACATTCGGAAGCATTCGAATTTCCGAACAAAGCAATTACGAATAAAACCGAATCCGAAATAAATTATACCGCAAAATAGCGAATGCCCGAATGTCTTCGGCATAATTCGTTATGAAAAAACTTACGAATGTACAAATCCATTGGAAACACAATAACACTCACTCTGCTCTGCTCTCTGCTTCTCCTTCACCGTGCTGAACTCCCTCTCAAAATGGTGTACAAGGGCGGAGGCTATAGCCGCATGTAAAAAACGAAAGTAAAATACGAGATTTCTAATCCATTCGAAGCACAATAACACTCTGCTCTGCTCTCTGCTTCTCCCTCACCGTGCTGAACCCTCTCAAAATGGTGTACAGGGGCGGAGGCTATAGCCGCATGTAAAAAACGAAATTAAAATACGAGATTTCGAATCGTTACAAATAACCGCTATGTATTTAGAAAAGTACAAATCCATTCGAAGCACATTAGGCATAATAGTCAGCGTCGTCGTGAGAGAGACACAGAAAATTACGAATCAACGAACCCAAAAAAAGTTACGAAAGTAGGAGTTGTGTCCAGAATCAACGAAAAACAACGTACTCTACCGAAAGTACGAATTATAAAGCAACAAAAAATTCAACGAAAAATGTCGCTTGCAAAAATACGAATGAGTCCGAACACGAAAAATCCCGTCTAGCAAAATTACGAATGATTACGAATCAACAGGACCGGAAAGAAACGAACCGAAACGGAACGAATTTTTCCGTTGTGCACAAGCCTAATGGATACTATGGAGTTGATTTACTAAAACTGGAGAGTGCAAAAGCTGGTGCAGCTCTGTATAGAAACCAATCAGCTTCCAAATTTTTTTTCAAAGCTTAACTGAACAAACTGAAGCTAGAAGCTGATTGGCTACCACCATGCACAGCTGCACCATATTTTGCACTTTGCAATTTTAATAAGTCAACCCCTATGTATTTATTTGGCATTGTATGCATGCATCTAAGTTACATTGACCTTGAATTTATGTTTATAATGTTTGATTTGAACATCAGCAATTTCACCCCAAACGATGTAACCTCTGACATGGTTTATTGCTATGACAATGCCCCCTCCTTTTTTGGGGGGTAGATCATTAGTGTGCCTATAAATGAAGATGTTAGTTTGTGTTGGGCTTAGCTCTGAGGAAGAGGGTGCATCCCCCAAAATGTTTGCAGACATTGTGGTACATTGGATCAGGTGACACTTCTCTAACACTGGATGTGTTACTGATGTGATACAATGCTTACATTTTCTCTTTTGTGATTATGCATTTCGCATTTTTGTTTACTTATTAATACATTTTGTTAATGCATTAAGCGTTTGTGCCCTCCTGTTTTTTTTCTACAGTTGTCTGCTATATTCCCATACTTGAGGCGGGCTGCACCGGCTAAGAAGTCCATTGCAGTTGAAGAATTCTATTGACTATCACTGTCTGCAGAATTGTGTGTTATGTATAAATCCTCTAAGTGCTGGGGGTGTCTGTTTTGTGCAATTGACCTAACTTACTGTGCATTAGCCTGATCACTAACAAATTTGTTCATGTACCTGTATAGTATTGCCAAATCTGAGAGATCCAGAAGTATTTTGTGACTTTCATCCATTAGAAAATAAATATTCTTGGATTGTTGGAGTTTTTTTTATTTCTTTTTTTTTTAATAGATTGTGTTTTTTATGTATTTAACTGAAAATTCAAAAAATATATCTTTAAAAAAAGAAAATAAATAGGTTTTATAAAGCCAGACTTTAACTGTTCATAAATGAAAAAAGACAGCATTAGAATTGAAGCTCATATAAGTACATTTTTGGTAAGATATTTAATTATTTTTTATGTCTGTATGTCAGTATTACAAACATATGCAGTAGAACAAGAGAGCAAAAGCATACATGCATATAATACACGTATAAACATTACAGTACAATAAAGCAGTCAAAATATATCCAACAGAGCACTTAAATAAACTCAGATACATTAAAGATTTCAGAAAATAAGACTAATCCAACACATTGAATTTGCATGTAGACAGATAAAGCAAACCCTGGGAAGAAGTGGGAAAGGGAGGGAGAGGGGAAAGGGAAGGAAAGGGGGGCTATAAGAAGAGAAAAAATGAAAGAGAGAGGAGGGGAAGCGAGGAAAATGGGGAGGAAAGAGAGGGACGTGGAGGGGGTTAAGAGACAATAAAGGAAGGAAAATATACATAGGCTTGATGTAACACATGTAGAATACAATGTCTAAAATTGGGGGTATGCTTCCGGACTAGGTGGGGAAATCTCCAACTGAATAGATCCCCAGGAGTCTATCCAGGGGGACCAGATCTTGTCAAATTTACTTGGACAGTTTCTATTAACATACCCATTTTATACAAAGGTAAAACAGAGTTAAGTGTGTTCCACCATGCAGAAACAGTAGGTGGTGATTTGGCTTTCCATTTAAGTAGAAATATATTTACTTTTGGCAAGTAAGTTGCTTAGTGATCATTCAGGACAAAGTGACAGGTTTTCTTGAAAGAACACCTCTCCACTTACTGATGCTTACAGTCCCCTCAATCCTTCACTATTTTGCTATGTTTCAACTCAAAATACTTGGTGCTTCCAGCCAGGTATGGGGGAGCATGTGACCTTCTATCCTTTCTCCTAGGATTCTGCGTTCTGGCTTGAGTGACCGACTGCTAGCACTGAACATAGAGGAGGGGAGAAAGACATTGCACTTGTGCGAGCTCCAACACTGGCAAACATGGAGCTTACACAAGGTTTAAGCTTAGTGGTCAAACAGAATTACAGTGAGGGAAGATATCCTGATATTCTTTCAAAATAACCTGTAATTTTGGAGTACTAAATCAATCAGTTATTTTTATAATACAGATTCTTTTTTTTTTTTTCTTTTTTTTTTTAAGAATCTGTTAGACCTGGAATAGCAACTAATAATACTTACTAAAAGATAGGCTTGTAGCATGCAGCAAAAATTTAGGATTTGTCAGCTCGTACACATCTGTTACATAAATTCAGCAATAATGGTTTCTTCCAGCTTTGGTGGGTTACAGAAACTGTTAGATGACAGTTTTCAAGTAAACTTGGCCCAATCTATTTAGAAACATGGGAAGATTAGGTATTATTCTGATTATCACTTGACCTTACCAGGATCAGTTCAAGATCTAGCACATTTTTAAGAGTGATGAAGGTATGACATTATCCAGTTTCATAAACAGATGTCTTGCTTGCTTAATGTGAGGTTAAGGTAGCGGGCCAGCAAGGAAATATTATGGCTTCAATGATCAGTCACACTTAATAGGGTGGATGCAAGTATCAAAGGGCTGTTAAAAAAAGTATGACTATGTCAAGAGTGCACTTTGGCACACTCCTGCGTGTGATTAATCTGCCACACAGATTTCAAATGAGAATGTGATGTGTCTGGTTCCACTTTGGTTATTTTAGTTAGCAGGGGAGCTACAAGTTTTCAAGCTAGTCACAAGCTTATTCTTTAGCAAACCAGACAAATCACTAAGTTTAATTTTTTTTATTATTCTAAACATATACATGCAGCTTTGTCTAGTATACAGTCTTATACAAATCACAACTCACAATTTCCCAGGTTCATAAATAATTCTCTGCAGACCATATAAAACTGTCAATCAGTTGAATCCAACATTTCTATACAGAGTCTCCTTGTTCGATCACCATTAGTTCTGACTGGGTGACCCCACGTGACACTAACCTCAATATTTTTTACATCAGTCGTTCTAAAATATCAAGTATACCATGGTTCTAGTTGTTGTGGTTTTCAGGCTTCTTTTTCTGTGCATGCTCCCTATCCTCCTTGCTGAATGTGTCTGCAAGTACATGTGTAGTCCATCTCAGGGGTGAACAGGAAAGGGTGGCTTCAATCACATACACAAGGGGGGCATGGAGAACGAACGTAGCCACGCTAGAACAAGAAGTCTGAGAACAGCAGAAAAAGCATGTATTAATATATACATCAACATCCATATGTAGAAATATAGTTGTTGTTTTCCTGGTGTTGTGATTTATATTATTTATACATGAACTAATGTCTACTGTAGCCACCCTGGCGGTATGATTATGTCAAATTTTTGCGACTCAAAGCGGTACAATTGTTTTGCATAGAAATTTGGCGTTTTATATTGTAGGCCTGTAATTCTTAGTAATAACCCCCTTAAATCTGTCCAAACAAGAGTCTAGTTGATATCCCAGGTATGATAAAGTTTGAAACACGAAATCATAAATTATACTATAATAAATAACTATAAATAATGATAAAAAATAATAATATAATAATAATAAAATTAATTTCCCCACGATTCACCATCGCTCAATTTTGCAAGTGTTCTAATTTACTATCGCTGTTTTCTAGCTGCTCTAAAACCACTTTTGACGTAAAGGGACGCTTTTTGGTTGCTATGGACAATCTCAAGTTTCCAGGCAGAAAGAACAGTATATATAATGTAGCACACAGATCTCTTCGCTGCTTACCTCCGCTAGCAGGTGGGACACACCATGCCACATGCTCAGTGTTCTCCTTGTTGAAAAGGGTGAGCGGTGTTATCTGATTTGGGTCCTGCAGCTAGTTACCTCCTTCTGTTGGTTCTCTTCCCTAGAGTGTAGGGAAGAGTCTATTCTCTCTCTTTATATAAAGAAGGCCATTGTCCAGACAGTATTAAACCCAATAAAGAAAGGTTTATTTTGGTTGCTTGATAACTTGACAGGAAAGATGGAGATAGAGAAAAATGAACAGGGAGGTAGGTTCAGGCACGCGGGCACTTAACTAACAATCATCGCCACTCAGGCCTGAGTGGGATTTGCTCACCCGGAAAGTCCCCTCTCACGGTTCTAGCAGCCGGTGTGGAGCATGGAACATTCACTTGTAATTTCCTAGGGATACAATCAAGAGGCAGCTTCCAAATCTTGAACTTCCCAGCACTTGTAATATCTAAGTCCTTAGGTGCCAATGGGGCACATTACAAGGCTTGTGGCAGATTATGGAGTTCTTCCCTCTGATAGGTAACCAGGCCTCTCCCGAGACAGTGACTTCCTTCACCGATCCCCTTGGATAGGTCCTCCCCTGGTTTCCTCTCCTTCAGAGCGGGTTACCCCTACTTGAGCAGCCTGGGACTCTTCTTCTAATGTAGGCCTCAGCTAAAGGTGCTGGGCCTACCTGGAACGATGCAGCCTCGGGCTAAAGGTGCCTGGGACTGAATACACATGCACGTACCCCTGGCCATGAGGGCCACCGAAGGAGGGGTACATGCCTAGGACCAAGGGGTCCTCTGGATCACCTCCGAACTCCCCGCCTAATGGCGTCTGCCCCTTAAATACCCTCTCCCGGCATGCACAGTGGGTAGACCACGCCGACTAAACGGCCGCCGAGAGAGGACACCCAATAGCGCTGCAATGTTACCCGTGGTTCAACCCGAGCCCGGGGCAACAGTGCCACCCACAGGCCACAGGGAACTGCACTGCCAGGTAACATCACCTTAGAGCAGAAGCCAGTTTGAAGAATTCAACAGCCTGAGCCCAACTATTAGCTCAGACTACCCTCTAAATTTAGGCATAGCGACCCCTATTATTGGGGGGTCCGCTACAATAATATAAAACTGCATGCAGGGCATTGGACAAAGCACTAGGGACAAAAGAGATGTGAAATGATTTCATACAGTAATATAATCTTACAGATGACAGTGTACTGCAGTGTTTCTCAACTCCAGTCCTCAAGGCACCCCAACAGGTCATGTTTTCAGGATTTCCCTCAGATGAAACGGCTGTGGTAATTACTAAGGCAGGGAAACTGATCAAATCACCTGTGCAAAATAATGGAAAGCCTGAAAACATGAACTGTTGGGGTGCCTTGAGGACTGGAGTTGAGAAACACTGGTGTACTGTATGTGTTATAAATGTAGTACTTTTTGAATTTGCCGCCAGGCTCCGCCCCCGTGCGTCGCAATGCTTGCAGGGAACGGAGCCTGGCACACAGAGCATCGGGCGGAGAACACAGCCCGTGGACACAGTGGGGGGACATCGCAGGATCCTGGGGACAAGGTAAGTATACTGCACCAGGATCCTGCAAGGCAATCCCGAGTGTGGCTCGGGGTTATCGCTAATGGTACTGAAATTTAACCCCGAGCCACACTCGGGAATCCACCCAGAGAGGTTAAGGTGAAACTCCAGGCAACAAGTACAACAATGCACTTTGGATGTTGCCCATATCATGTAGCTAAAAGATAACTTCTACTTATGCATTTGTTTTAGCATAAGCTGACTATATGACTGTCTATGACAGGTTTATGTTGAAGTTGAACTAGAGGGAAGAGATAAAATCAAGACTTGCAGGGGGGGGGGGGACATCCACCATTGCAAGGGTTGAATGCTCATTTAGTCTAGCGGTACAAGGACAAGGTGTAATACTTAACCAAAATAAGCCATAGATTATGTGATTTTCTTTCCTGCAACCAGGGGTCATCAAAACAGTCAGTGTTGATGGGGAATCCCTGCTGCGGTGGTATTGTGTTCCACCGGAGGGAGAACACAGTGATTAATGCTAGCTAGCAGCTATAGCCACTGGAAATAATCGCATGCTAAAAATCTGACATGCTGGTTGTAGGGATGAGCTTCGTGTTCGAGTCGAACATACATTCGACTCGAACATCGGCTATTCGATCGTTCGACGAAGATCGAACGATTTGGGCCGTTCGCGCCAAATTCGAGTGACGCGAACGGCCCACAATGCACTACGCCATCGCAGTGTCATCCAGGCGCTGTGATTGGCCAAGCATGCACTGTGACCCCGCATGCTTGGCCAATCACAGCGCCGGCAGCGAGGAGAGCAATGATTGGCCACAGGCAGGATGCCTGTGGCCAATTATTGCTGAGGGTGTTTAGTACACGCCCCACACTATAAAAGGCTGCCAGCACGGCGGCCTAGTGTAGTGTGTTCCGGAGCAGGGAAAGAGAAGCATAGGCAGGGACAGTGACATTTTTTTTTCTTGCTTAACCTGGATTCCTTTAGTTTAGGGAAAGAGAAGGATAGGTAGGGAGAGTGTCAGTCTGTTTTACTGTGCTAAACCTTGTTTGTAGGGACAGGGAAGGACAGTGAGGGAAATTCTCATTGTGCTATACTGTGCTAAAGCATTCCTCATCAACCATCTTTAAAAAAAAAATGTTTTATAGGGACAGAAAACTATAGGTAGGGAGAGTGTCAGTGTGTTTTACTGTGCTAAACCTTGTTTGTAGGGACAGGGAAGGACAGTGAGGGAAATTCTCATTGTGCTATACTGTACTAAAGCATTCCTCATCAACCATCTTTAAAAAAAAAAAATTATAGGGACAGAAAACTATAGGTAGGGAGAGTGTCAGTGTGTTTTACTGTGCTAAACCTTGTTTGTAGGGACAGGGAAGGACAGTGAGGGAAATTCTCATTGTGCTATACTGTGCTAAAGCATTCCTCATCAACCATCTTTAAAAAAAAAAAAATTATAGGGACAGAAAACTATAGGTAGGGAGAGTGTCAGTGTGTTTTACTGTGCTAAACCTTGTTTGTAGGGACAGGGAAGGACAGTGAGGGAAATTCTCATTGTGCTATACTGTGCTAAAGCATTCCTCATCAACCATCTTTAAAAAAAAAAAATTTTATAGGGACAGAAAACTATAGGTAGGGAGAGTGTCAGTGTGTTTTACTGTGCTAAACCTTGTTTGTAGGGACAGGGAAGGACAGTGAGGGAAATTCTCATTGTGCTATACTGTGCTAAAGCATTCCTCATCAACCATCTCTAAAAAAAAAAAATTATAGGGACAGAAAACTATAGGTAGGGAGAGTGTCAGTGTGTTTTACTGTGCTAAACCTTGTTTGTAGGGACAGGGAAGGACAGTGAGGGAAATTCTCATTGTGCTATACTGTGCTAAAGCATTCCTCATCAACCATCTTTAAAAAAAAAAATTTTTATAGGGACAGAAAACTATAGGTAGGGAGAGTGTCAGTGTGTTTTACTGTGCTAAACCTTGTTTGTAGGGACAGGGAAGGACAGTGAGGGAAATTCTCATTGTGCTATACTGTGCTAAAGCATTCCTCATCAACCATCTTTAAAAAAAAAAAAATTTATAGGGACAGAAAACTATAGGTAGGGAGAGTGTCAGTGTGTTTTACTGTGCTAAACCTTGTTTGTAGGGACAGGGAAGGACAGTGAGGGAAATTCTCATTGTGCTATACTGTACTAAAGCATTCCTCATCAACCATCTTTAAAAAAAAAAAAATTATAGGGACAGAAAACTATAGGTAGGGAGAGTGTCAGTGTGTTTTACTGTGCTAAACCTTGTTTGTAGGGACAGAGAAGGACAGTGAGGGAAATTCTCATTGTGCTATACTGTGCTAAAGCATTCCTCATCAACCATCTTTAAAAAAAAAAAATTTTATAGGGACAGAAAACTATAGGTAGGGAGAGTGTCAGTGTGTTTTACTGTGCTAAACCTTGTTTGTAGGGACAGGGAAGGACAGTGAGGGAAATTCTCATTGTGCTATACTGTGCTAAAGCATTCCTCATCAACCATCTTTAAAAAAAAAAATTTTTATTGGGACAGAAATCTATAGGTAGGGAGAGTGTCAGTGTGTTTTACTGTGCTAAACCTTGTTTGTAGGGACAGGGAAGGACAGTGAGGGAAATTCTCATTGTGCTATACTGTGCTAAAGCATTCCTCATCAACCATCTTTAAAAAAAAAAAATTATAGGGACAGAAAACTATAGGTAGGGAGAGTGTCAGTGTGTTTTACTGTGCTAAACCTTGTTTGTAGGGACAGGGAAGGACAGTGAGGGAAATTCTCATTGTGCTATACTGTGCTAAAGCATTCCTCATCAACCATCTTTAAAAAAAAAAAAATTATAGGGACAGAAAACTATAGGTAGGGAGAGTGTCAGTGTGTTTTACTGTGCTAAACCTTGTTTGTAGGGACAGGGAAGGACAGTGAGGGAAATTCTCATTGTGCTATACTGTGCTAAAGCATTCCTCATCAACCATCTTTAAAAAAAAAAATTTTTTATAGGGACAGAAAACTATAGGTGGGGAGAGTGTCAGTGTGTTTTACTGTGCTAAACCTTGTTTGTAGGGACAGGGAAGGACAGTGAGGGAAATTCTCATTGTGCTATACTGTGCTAAAGCATTCCTCATCAACCATCTTTAAAAAAAAAAAATTATAGGGACAGAAAACTATAGGTAGGGAGAGTGTCAGTGTGTTTTACTGTGCTAAACCTTGTTTGTAGGGACAGGGAAGGACAGTGAGGGAAATTCTCATTGTGCTATACTGTGCTAAAGCATTCCTCATCAACCATCTCTAAAAAAAAAAAATTATAGGGACAGAAAACTATAGGTAGGGAGAGTGTCAGTGTGTTTTACTGTGCTAAACCTTGTTTGTAGGGACAGGGAAGGACAGTGAGGGAAATTCTCATTGTGCTATACTGTGCTAAAGCATTCCTCATCAACCATCTTTAAAAAAAAATTTTTTTATAGGGACAGAAAACTATAGGTAGGGAGAGTGTCAGTGTGTTTTACTGTGCTAAACCTTGTTTGTAGGGACAGGGAAGGACAGTGAGGGAAATTCTCATTGTGCTATACTGTGCTAAAGCATTCCTCATCAACCATCTTTAAAAAAAAAAAAAAATTATAGGGACAGAAAACTATAGGTAGGGAGAGTGTCAGTGTGTTTTACTGTGCTAAACCTTGTTTGTAGGGACAGGGAAGGACAGTGAGGGAAATTCTCATTGTGCTATACTGTACTAAAGCATTCCTCATCAACCATCTTTAAAAAAAAAAAAATTATAGGGACAGAAAACTATAGGTAGGGAGAGTGTCAGTGTGTTTTACTGTGCTAAACCTTGTTTGTAGGGACAGGGAAGGACAGTGAGGGAAATTCTCATTGTGCTATACTGTGCTAAAGCATTCCTCATCAACCATCTTTAAAAAAAAAAAAATTTATAGGGACAGAAAACTATAGGTAGGGAGAGTGTCAGTGTGTTTTACTGTGCTAAACCTTGTTTGTAGGGACAGGGAAGGACAGTGAGGGAAATTCTCATTGTGCTATACTGTGCTAAAGCATTCCTCATCAACCATCTTTAAAAAAAAAAAATTATAGGGACAGAAAACTATAGGTAGGGAGAGTGTCAGTGTGTTTTACTGTGCTAAACCTTGTTTGTAGGGACAGGGAAGGACAGTGAGGGAAATTCTCATTGTGCTATACTGTGCTAAAGCATTCCTCATCAACCATCTTTAAAAAAAAAAAAAATTTATAGGGACAGAAAACTATAGGTGGGGAGAGTGTCAGTGTGTTTTACTGTGCTAAACCTTGTTTGTAGGGACAGGGAAGGACAGTGAGGGAAATTCTCATTGTGCTATACTGTGCTAAAGCATTCCTCATCAACCATCTTTAAAAAAAAAATTTTATAGGGACAGAAAACTATAGGTAGGGAGAGTGTCAGTGTGTTTTACTGTGCTAAACCTTGTTTGTAGGGACAGGGAAGGACAGTGAGGGAAATTCTCATTGTGCTATACTGTGCTAAAGCATTCCTCATCAACCATCTTTAAAAAAAAAAAAAATTATAGGGACAGAAAACTATAGGTAGGGAGAGTGTCAGTGTGTTTTACTGTGCTAAACCTTGTTTGTAGGGACAGGGAAGGACAGTGAGGGAAATTCTCATTGTGCTATACTGTACTAAAGCATTCCTCATCAACCATCTTTAAAAAAAAAAAAATTATAGGGACAGAAAACTATAGGTAGGAAGAGTGTCAGTGTGTTTTACTGTGCTAAACCTTGTTTGTAGGGACAGGGAAGGACAGTGAGGGAAATTCTCATTGTGCTATACTGTGCTAAAGCATTCCTCATCAACCATCTTTAAAAAAAAATTTTTTTATAGGGACAGAAAACTATAGGTAGGGAGAGTGTCAGTGTGTTTTACTGTGCTAAACATTGTTTGTAGGGACAGGGAAGGACAGTGAGGGAAATTCTCATTGTGCTATACTGTGCTAAAGCATTCCTCATCAACCATCTTTAAAAAAAAAATTTTTTATAGGGACAGAAAACTATAGGTAGGGAGAGTGTCAGTGTGTTTTACTGTGCTAAACCTTGTTTGTAGGGACAGGGAAGGACAGTGAGGGAAATTCTCATTGTGCTATACTGTGCTAAAGCATTCCTCATCAACCATCTTTAAAAAAAAAATTTTTTATAGGGACAGAAAACTATAGGTAGGGAGAGTGTCAGTGTGTTTTACTGTGCTAAACCTTGTTTGTAGGGACAGGGAAGGACAGTGAGGGAAATTCTCATTGTGCTATACTGTGCTAAAGCATTCCTCATCAACCATCTTTAAAAAAATTTTTTTATAGGGACAGAAAACTATAGGTAGGGAGAGTGTCAGTGTGTTTTACTGTGCTAAACCTTGTTTGTAGGGACAGGGAAGGACAGTGAGGGAAATTCTCATTGTGCTATACTGTGCTAAAGCATTCCTCATCAACCATCTTTAAAAAAAAAAAAAATTATAGGGACAGAAAACTATAGGTAGGGAGAGTGTCAGTGTGTTTTACTGTGCTAAACCTTGTTTGTAGGGACAGGGAAGGACAGTGAGGGAAATTCTCATTGTGCTATACTGTACTAAAGCAT
This sequence comes from Rana muscosa, assembly GCA_029206835.1. Taxonomy (NCBI): domain Eukaryota; kingdom Metazoa; phylum Chordata; class Amphibia; order Anura; family Ranidae; genus Rana; species Rana muscosa. Next base: position 374,149,600 of record CM055116.1, read on the forward strand.
TCCTCATCAACCATCTTTAAAAAAAAAAAAATTATAGGGACAGAAAACTATAGGTAGGGAGAGTGTCAGTGTGTTTTACTGTGCTAAACCTTGTTTGTAGGGACAGGGAAGGACAGTGAGGGAAATTCTCATTGTGCTATACTGTGCTAAAGCATTCCTCATCAACCATCTTTAAAAAAAAAATTTTTTATAGGGACAGAAAACTATAGGTAGGGAGAGTGTCAGTGTGTTTTACTGTGCTAAACCTTGTTTGTAGGGACAGGGAAGGACAGTGAGGGAAATTCTCATTGTGCTATACTGTGCTAAAGCATTCCTCATCAACCATCTTTAAAAAAAAAAAATTTTATAGGGACAGAAAACTATAGGTAGGGAGAGTGTCAGTGTGTTTTACTGTGCTAAACCTTGTTTATAGGGACAGGGAAGGACAGTGAGGGAAATTCTCATTGTGCTATACTGTGCTAAAGCATTCCTCATCAACCATCTTTAAAAAAAAAAAATTATAGGGACAGAAAACTATAGGTAGGGAGAGTGTCAGTGTGTTTTACTGTGCTAAACCTTGTTTGTAGGGACAGGGAAGGACAGTGAGGGAAATTCTCATTGTGCTATACTGTGCTAAAGCATTCCTCATCAACCATCTTTAAAAAAAAATTTTTATAGGGACAGAAAACTATAGGTAGGGAGAGTGTCAGTGTGTTTTACTGTGCTAAACCTTGTTTGTAGGGACAGGGAAGGACAGTGAGGGAAATTCTCATTGTGCTATACTGTGCTAAAGCATTCCTCATCAACCATCTTTAAAAAAAAAAAAAATTATAGGGACAGAAAACTATAGGTAGGGAGAGTGTCAGTGTGTTTTACTGTGCTAAACCTTGTTTGTAGGGACAGGGAAGGACAGTGAGGGAAATTCTCATTGTGCTATACTGTACTAAAGCATTCCTCATCAACCATCTTTAAAAAAAAAAAAATTATAGGGACAGAAAACTATAGGTAGGGAGAGTGTCAGTGTGTTTTACTGTGCTAAACCTTGTTTGTAGGGACAGGGAAGGACAGTGAGGGAAATTCTCATTGTGCTATACTGTGCTAAAGCATTCCTCATCAACCATCTTTAAAAAAAAAATTTTTTATAGGGACAGAAAACTATAGGTAGGGAGAGTGTCAGTGTGTTTTACTGTGCTAAACCTTGTTTGTAGGGACAGGGAAGGACAGTGAGGGAAATTCTCATTGTGCTATACTGTGCTAAAGCATTCCTCATCAACCATCTTTAAAAAAAAAATTTTTTATAGGGACAGAAAACTATAGGTAGGGAGAGTGTCAGTGTGTTTTACTGTGCTAAACCTTGTTTGTAGGGACAGGGAAGGACAGTGAGGGAAATTCTCATTGTGCTATACTGTGCTAAAGCATTCCTCATCAACCATCTTTAAAAAAAAAAAATTATAGGGACAGAAAACTATAGGTAGGGAGAGTGTCAGTGTGTTTTACTGTGCTAAACCTTGTTTGTAGGGACAGGGAAGGACAGTGAGGGAAATTCTCATTGTGCTATACTGTGCTAAAGCATTCCTCATCAACCATCTTTAAAAAAAAATTTTTATAGGGACAGAAAACTATAGGTAGGGAGAGTGTCAGTGTGTTTTACTGTGCTAAACCTTGTTTGTAGGGACAGGGAAGGACAGTGAGGGAAATTCTCATTGTGCTATACTGTGCTAAAGCATTCCTCATCAACCATCTTTAAAAAAAAAAAAAATTATAGGGACAGAAAACTATAGGTAGGGAGAGTGTCAGTGTGTTTTACTGTGCTAAACCTTGTTTGTAGGGACAGGGAAGGACAGTGAGGGAAATTCTCATTGTGCTATACTGTACTAAAGCATTCCTCATCAACCATCTTTAAAAAAAAAAAAATTATAGGGACAGAAAACTATAGGTAGGGAGAGTGTCAGTGTGTTTTACTGTGCTAAACCTTGTTTGTAGGGACAGGGAAGGACAGTGAGGGAAATTCTCATTGTGCTATACTGTGCTAAAGCATTCCTCATCAACCATCTTTAAAAAAAAAATTTTTTATAGGGACAGAAAACTATAGGTAGGGAGAGTGTCAGTGTGTTTTACTGTGCTAAACCTTGTTTGTAGGGACAGGGAAGGACAGTGAGGGAAATTCTCATTGTGCTATACTGTGCTAAAGCATTCCTCATCAACCATCTTTAAAAAAAAAAATTTTTATAGGGACAGAAAACTATAGGTAGGGAGAGTGTCAGTGTGTTTTACTGTGCTAAACCTTGTTTGTAGGGACAGGGAAGGACAGTGAGGGAAATTCTCATTGTGCTATACTGTGCTAAAGCATTCCTCATCAACCATCTTTAAAAAAAAAAAATTATAGGGACAGAAAACTATAGGTAGGGAGAGTGTCAGTGTGTTTTACTGTGCTAAACCTTGTTTGTAGGGACAGGGAAGGACAGTGAGGGAAATTCTCATTGTGCTATACTGTGCTAAAGCATTCCTCATCAACCATCTTTAAAAAAAAAAAATTTTTATAGGGACAGAAAACTATAGGTAGGGAGAGTGTCAGTGTGTTTTACTGTGCTAAACCTTGTTTGTAGGGACAGGGAAGGACAGTGAGGGAAATTCTCATTGTGCTATACTGTGCTAAAGCATTCCTCATCAACCATCTTTAAAAAAAAATTTTTATAGGGACAGAAAACTATAGGTAGGGAGAGTGTCAGTGTGTTTTACTGTGCTAAACCTTGTTTGTAGGGACAGGGAAGGACAGTGAGGGAAATTCTCATTGTGCTATACTGTGCTAAAGCATTCCTCATCAACCATCTTTAAAAAAAAAAAAAAATTATAGGGACAGAAAACTATAGGTAGGGAGAGTGTCAGTGTGTTTTACTGTGCTAAACCTTGTTTGTAGGGACAGGGAAGGACAGTGAGGGAAATTCTGATTGTGCTATACTGTGCTAAAGCATTCCTCATCAACCATCTTTGAAATCCTTGTTTTTTGGACAGTCAGGGAAATTGTCATTGTGCTATTCTGTGCGAAAGCAATCATCCTCAACCATATTTAGAAATCCTTAAGTAAAGGGACAGAGAAGGACACCTGAAGGTAGCCCTTATTGCTTTTTTTCCCATCTCCCTGCAGGCCATCCATTACAATGTCTGGAAGGCAAACAAGGAGAGGCAGACAGTCAGGAGGCAATAAAAGAGGGCAAGCAGGCTCTGTGTCTGGGGGCAACAGTGCTGGTCGTGGACGCGGTGCATTGTCATCAGCACATGGCCATGGGACACGCTTGTCCTTTTCGGCAGCTGGACATGTTGAGCCACATCATGCCGAAGACTTGGTAGAGTGGATGACCAAGCCCTCCTCCTCCTCCTCATCCTCTCTCACCCAGGCTCAGGGTACTGGAAAAGCAGCTGGCAAAGCGTCCTCTTCCCTGGTATCAATGTCAGACTCATCATCAGTCACTCCTTCCCTAGACCCACCATGTCCTCCTCCTGAGGAGTCCCCCGAACTGTTTGAGCACAGTGTTGGGTACATGCTCCAGGAGGATGCCCAGCGTTTCGAAGGGTCTGATGATGAAACCCAGCTAGAGGAAGGCAGTAGCGTGAGAGCAGACAGAGGGGATGCTCAAGAAGGACACCAATCTGGCAGTCATGTTCCAGCAGCTGCAGCATACTGCCAGATTGGCTCCAGTGATGAGGAGGGAGGGGATGATGAGGTCACTGACTCCACGTGGGTGCCTAATAGGAGAGAGGAGGAGGAGGAGGATGAGGAGGAGGCACATCTCCAACGAGGCAGGATGCCCTTTGGCGGCCAGCGTAAGGGCAGTACACCGACGGAATCACACCGCAGAGCTCCGCCTGTGCAGGGCGCTGCCTCTGCCCGTCATTCAAAAAGTTCTTTGGTGTGGGCCTTTTTTGAGGCTAGTGCATCAGATCGCACAGCTGCTGTTTGCAACATATGTCTCAAGCGTATATCGCGTGGCCAAAACATCAGCCGCTTGGGTACCACATGCCTGACCAGACATATGTTGACCTGCCATGCAGCTCGTTGGCAAGCCTACCTCAAAGACCCACACCAAAGAACAAAGCGGACCTCTCCTTGCACCGCATCAGCTGGGATCTCCAACCCCACTATAACTTCAGTCCTCTCTGAAACATGCACTGAGAGGAATGAAGGTGTAGAATTAGGTGTGTCACAGCCAAGTACTTGCGGCCACTCTGCTAGCAGTACACCGACGTCCGATTCTAGCAGGCAAATTTCCCTGCCCCAGCTGCTGGACCGTCGAAAGAAGTTCACTCCCAGCCATCCACATGGCCAGCGGTTGAATGCTAGCTTGGCTAAATTGCTAGCGCTTCAACTGCTGCCTTTTCAGTTGGTAGACTCGGCCCCCTTCCGTGAGTTTGTGCAATGTGCGGTTCCTCAGTGGCAGGTTCCAAAACGCCACTTTTTCTCACGGAAGGCTATTCCGGCTCTCTACCGACATGTGGAAGGCAATGTCTTGGCCTCGCTGGACAGGGCGGTCAGCGGTAAGGTGCATATTACCGCTGACTCATGGTCCAGCAGGCATGGACAGGGATGTTACCTTTCTTTCATGGCCCATTGGGTCACTCTTTTGGCAGCTGGGAAGGATGCAGGACAAGGTGCAGTAGTGTTGGAGGTTGTTCCACCGCCACGCCTCCAAAATGCTACTACTGGTTGTGACACACCTCTCTCCTCCACCCCCTCCTCTTCTTCTTCCTCCATGGCCTCTTCCTGTGCTTTGTCCTCTGAACCAGCGGTGCTCCGTAGGCGTTCAAGGGGCTACGCAAGTACGCAGGCAAAAAGATGCCATGCCGTACTTGCGCTGGTGTGTTTGGGGGACAGAAGCCACACTGGGGCAGAGGTCCTGTCTGCTCTGCAGGGCCAGGCCGAGAGGTGGTTGACGCCACGCCAGCTTAAGCCAGGAATGGTGGTTTGCGACAATGGCACCAACCTCCTCTCCGCCCTCCGACAGGGACAACTGACCCATGTGCCCTGTGTGGCTCACGTCCTTAACCTGGTGGTGCAGCGGTTCTTGGGCAGGTACCCGGGCTTACAGGATGTCCTGAGGCAGGCCAGGAAAGTCTGTGTGCATTTCCGCAGATCTTATAATGCCAGTGCTCGCCTGGCTGAGCTGCAAAAGGAGTTGATCCTGCCCAAGAACAGCCTTATATGTGACATGCCCACCAGGTGGAACTCAACGTTGGCCATGCTGCAGCGGCTGCACACGCAGCAGAGGGCCATCAATGAGTACCTGTGTGGCTACGGCACCAGGACAGGGTCAGGGGAGCTTGGTTTTTTTTCTCCACGCCAGTGGGGCATGATCAGGGATGCATGCACTGTCCTGGCACCATTTGAGGAGGCCACGAGGATGGTGAGCAGTGACAGTGCATGCATCAGTGACACTGTACCTCTTGTCCACCTGTTGGAGCACACGCTGCGTGGAATAATGGACAGGGCACTTGAGGCAGAACAGAGGCAGGAAGAGGAGGACTTCCTTGCCTCTCAAAGCCCCCTTTACCCAGACAGTGTTCCTTCTGTCCCACCCATCGCACAGGAAGAGAACGAGGAGGAGGAGGAGGAGGAGGAGGATTGTGTCAGCATGGAGGTGGAGCCTGGCACTCAGCAGCATCAACAGCAGCAGTCTTTTAGGGATGATTTACAGTCCCAAGAAACCCGTGGACTTGTACGTGGCTGGGAGGAGGTGGCTGCGGATCATGTCGTCCTTAGTGACCCAGAGGACTCCGGACCGAATGCCTCAGCTAACCTACACTGCATGGCCTCCCTGATCCTGCAAAGTCTGCGGAAGGATCCTTGTATTCTTCGGATCAAGGAGAGGGACCATTACTGGCTGGCCACTCTCCTTGATCCACGGTACAAGGGTAAGGTTGCGGACCTTATGTTACCGTCGCAGAGGGAGCAGAGGATGAGACAACTCCGGGAGGCCTTGCAGAAAGGTCTGTGCAACGCGTTCCCAGAGACTGGGAGGTTACAAACTCCTGATCCTGGACAACGAGTTGCTGAGGCTTCGGCCAGTCAAAGAAGGAGCGGTGGGGAAGGTGGCCGTCTGACCGATGCGTTCAGACAATTCTTTAGTCCGCAGCCCCAAAGTATGATCGGTTCCAGCAACCATCGCCAGCGTCTGATAAACATGGTGCAGGAATATCTAGGGGCAAGGTCAGACTTGGACACCTTCCCCACCGAAAATCCTCTGGCTTACTGGGTCTTGAGGATGGATCACTGGCCAGAGCTTGCACAGTATGCAATTGAGCTACTGGCCTGTCCTGCATCCAGCGTTCTTTCGGAACGCACATTCAGTGCTGCTGGAGGATTTGTCACGGATCACAGGGTGCGCCTGTCCACCGACTCGGTTGATCGACTGACTTTCATCAAGATGAACCAGTCTTGGATCACCACCAGCTACCACACACCTGATGCTGATATAACAGACTAATTGATTTTAACATGTCACATCCCTTCAAGACTGATGCTGATGCTGAGTGCCTGTGCTGTTATGTTGACTGGCTATCCTCCTCCTCCGAGTCCTCAATGATACGATTGATGATGATAGCTTGGAAGATCATTTTTGTTTATGGGTGCCGCCACCAGTGCCTAACGCCCAATTTTTCAGCCCCTGTTTAACAGGGGCGTGTAATTACAATTTTTGAAGCAATACTTTGCAACAGGGCTCATTGCTGTGCTCCAAGTACAGTATCTGTGAGGGGTTGCAGTGTTGTGCCACCAGTGCCTAAGGCCCAATTTTTCAGCCCCTGTTCAACAGGGGCATGTAATTACAATTCTTGATCTAATAATTCACAGCAGGGCCCATTGCTGCACCCACCAAGAGTAACTCTGAGGGCTTACAGTGTTGTGGCAACGCCACCACCACCACCACCACGAAAGGCCCAATTTTTCAGCCCCTGTTCAAAAGGGGCATGTAATTACAATTCTTGATCTAATAATTCACAGCAGGGCCCATTCCTGCACCCACCAAGAGTAACTCTGAGGGCTTACAGTGTTGTGGCAACACCACCACCAACACCACGAAAGGCCCAATTTTTCAGCCCCTGTTCAACAGGGGCATGCAATTACAATTCTTGATCTAATAATTCACAGCAGGGCCCATTGCTGCACCCACCAAGAGTAACTGTCAGGGCTTACAGTGTTGTGGCACCAGCACCACCATCAAAGGCCCAATTTTTACTACCACTGTTCAACAATTATATGTAATTACAATTCCTGATATAATAGTTGACAGCAGGGCGTTCCAGCACCAACCAAGAGTAACTGTGAGTGCTTACAGTGTTGTGCCAACACCAACAACTAAGGGGCCTATTTCTGCAGAGTATATACGGCAGGTCCCTACTTTCAAACATCCAACTTACAAACGACTCCTACTTGCAATCGCAAGAAGACAACAGGAAGTGAGAGGAAATCTACCCCTAGGAAGGAAAATTCTCTCCTGTAAGAATTAATATGGGAGAAAGGTGTCTCCTCTGTACTGATGCTTTATCACCAATCCTTGTTTCAAGAAAAACACCACATTTCAAAAACAGTTGTCATTGGGACGGAAAGTGAGGTGAAATGTTCTGAACAGGGGCACAGACAGCAAAACAAATGTTACAGGGGTGATAACCCTTACCTATGTTTTCCAAAAAGTTTAAAAATAGATTTTTGGGCTGGAGCTACACTTAAACAATGTACCTGTTCAAAATTACAAACAGATTCTACATAAGAACAAACCTACAGTCCCTGTCTTGTATGCACCGCCTGTATACGGCTGTTCAGAGTATATAGGGCCTTTTTTATTTTATGTGCGGGGTTCCCCTTAATATCCATACAAGACCCAAAGGGGCTGGTAATGGGCTGGGGTGGGGGGGGGGTCATGGGGTAGCTATGCCATTTTTCTTAAAGATTTTCATCCATATTACCGGGACCAGACATTACATTAAAGCCGCAAGCAGTTTTAAATGGCTTTTTTTTCCTTTAGAAGTGTCATTTTGTGCAGGGACAGTTCTAAACACGGGAAACACGTGGCACTTCATAGGCATACTTTAGACACCCCCCAGGTACAATATTTAAAGGAATATTTGACTTTTTTTTTTCACTTTATGCATCATTAAAATGACTGCTCCCGAAAAACGACCGTTTTTAAAACTTCTTTTTGCATTGATACATGTCCCCTGGTGCAGGACCCGGGTTCCCAAACCCTTTTTAGGACAATAACATGCATAATAGTCATTATAATTAGCACTTTAGAATTCGAACGTTCGCATCCATTGTATTTAATAGGGTTCTAATGTCCGTACGAACTTTCGGTCCGTTCGCGGGTTCTGGTGCGAACCGAACCCGGGGGTGTTCGGCTCATCACTAGCTGGTTGTACCCAAGTCGATTAATGGATCGACTTGGGTACAATCAGCCTGTCAATAGATGGATTCAATCTCATCCAGCGCCTGCTGAACCAGCTGAGATTCGATCCATCTACGGCCAGATGTACTCCTGGCTCCAGGATGTTTTCTAAATCCATGCCACCAGTCCCCTACAACATCCTCTCTGAGCAGTTTCAGGCCCTGGCTACATTCTCAGCTCCTATGTACAATGCAGGTTTAATAGCCCTGCACATGATGATGCCAAGGGACCACCCCCAGCCCATAGCCAGTGCAGGAGCCTGCCTGAGCCAAGAATAAGATAAGTAATAGATCTTATTTGTGCACCCTTGACATAACAAGCACTTAACCCTTGCAGTGCAAAAGGATTCACTGCAAGGGTAGAGTTTTTCCTATTCCCGGAGTTCAGCTTCAATGTGACAAAAAATTACCTAGAAAGATATCCCTGTAAAAAAAAAGAAGAGCGAAAATACTTACCTCATCTGCTCCATTGTAGGTAGATTTTTCTCTAAAATTTGCTGAGAAATGAATACTTCTGAGAGTGTTGATCTCCTATGTCTCCCACTGTGTACAGAGGTTCCTCCAATCTCCTGCCAATCTCCCGCCAATCTCCTGCAGTGATGTGGAGCAGCATTTGGCAGTGCAGACAGGCAGATGTATTTGCACTCTTTTTTACAGGGTTAGCTTCATGGACAGCTTTTATTTCTTAGAGCAGTGGTTCTCAACCTGGCTGTCGGGACGCCCTCTGGGGTTGAATGATGATTTGCCAGGTGTCACCAAATCCTGGGCTGTTCCTGAAGCCCACATCGCTCTCCCAGGCATTTCATGGCCACCCAGCAGGGCTGTCCCTGGAGCCTGTGGCCGCCCAGCTGGGCTGTTTCTGGAGCCCCCGGATGCCCACTCAGCCTCTTCGCAGCCGACCATTCAGTTCACGGCATGGCTGGGGGGGCAGAGACTAGAGGTCAGCTGAGTGGTGAGGAATGTGAAGTGGGAGGGGCTGGAGGAGACCCTATCTCCTGATTTCGGCATAGGTGTCACTGCTGCGAGACACCACAAAGTCAGAGACACAGTGAAGTTGGAGACACAGTGAGTAACACTACCTGTGATTATAGTTGCCATTACAATTCCCCACTACAGTTCTCAGACGGGAAGCTGACCTTGATCAAGAGCACCTAAGTTGGCTGATCAGAACTCTCCCCAGCACTGCCACTGATTCCACCCACCACCAGCACTGCCACTCATCCCAACTCCCTGCCAGCACCGCCACTCTTCCCATTCCCCCCACCCTGCCACCAAGGAGTAAGATAAGGAATAAATATAAAGAATACATGGAAGGAAGAGAAAAAGAGGGGGAGGAACAAAGAAAAAGGGAGAGAAAGAATAATAGAAAGAACAAGAAAGACAGCTAGAGAGAGGAATGGGGAAAAAAAACAAGAAATTAGGAATGAGAGAGATAAAAGAGAAAGAAAGAAGAACAAAGAGAAAGAGTGGTACATCCTAAAATGTACCATAAGGGGTTCTAATACTGTACGAGTGGAAGGGACTCAGGGAGCGCTAAATATCTGTGGGTTAGGGGCGCAAATTACTTTACTTGGGAAATTTTATCAAGGTGTCACTACATTAGAAAGGTTGAGAACCACTGCCTTAGAGGGTCACTTTAAGGAGCAAATTTCATACCTAGCCTGTGATCCTAAATCAGGTTCTGGAACACAAAAAATATACATTTTCAGAAGTGAAAAGGTATTTAAAATGAACACTGGCTAGGGTGAAAATGACTCTTTTGGTAAATGAGTCTAATATCTAATAAGTTAAAGGTTGGCATCCTTTCTAACAATTGCCACCCACTGGCACTTGCAGAACCATGATGAAGTAAATATTGCATGACTCATGGAAATTTCTTGATCTCATGTTTTATTGCCAAAGCTTTATGTTTAAATCATGCAATGCCAGCTTGGTACAGGTTTAACTTTTCCAGACTATGTAATGTGAAGCTGCCATTTCTAACTCTTGCTCATAATTGTCACCTTTAGAAGCTGTTTTATTGTGATAGAAACCAAAAGCTGAAAACACAATTCTGTGCTTGGCCAGAGGTTTATGAAGTGTCTGTGATTTGACCAACACATGGCTATAGTTACTGGTAACACATGGGCACTACTGACGGGTAAGAGTGACTAAAAGAGATGGCTATATAAAATTGTTAAATTGTTTTTGCAGCTACAGTATATGACATTTCAAAATATTAAAAATACTTTTTATTATTGTGAAAGTGTGTTTCAAACCTTTTCAAATACATCTATTTAAACACATGTGTATCTTGAAACAGTGAGATTTGTTTAAAAATTACTTCATGCTGGAGTAGAATGCAAACTCGAGGACAGCACAATAAGGCATTTCTCTTTCTGTTTCTACATTATGGTGACCTTGCAATGCTGGCATTCTGAATTCATTCCACAACAAGGACACTGTATGCATGGATGTAAATATTCTCCTTGCGTTTACAGAGGGTTTCCTCTGAATACTTTTTATTTTCCTCCTACAGCCTTAAAGAGTAAGTACATTTTAAGACAAAGTCCACTTATCCTTTTGCTCCCTTGCCCTGTTCTAACCCACCCTCACCCTTCCCAGATGCATACTTATCTCAATCCCATGGCTGTGGCCCGCAGCGTTTGTTTACATCCAGCGTCACATGTCTCAATGTCCTTATCACACCTGCAAATTACAGCCCCATAGATCTCTATAAGGCTGTGTTCTACTGCAAGAGATGAAGGCAGACAGCCATCATATTGAGATAATTCTGCATTTGTGGAAGGAGGGGGTAGGTTACATTAGTTTAGGGCAAAAAGGATAAGTGCACTTTGTCTTAGATTGCACTTATCCTTTAAGGGTTCGGGTAAGTTAATTGGCTTTACACTGAACTTATAGTGTAAGTGTGTGTGAATGCATGATTTTGGAAGTAGAAAATGTTATTGCGATACAAACATAGGAAATAGCTACAGGGGGAAAAAAAAAGATGTTTATATATATATATATATATATATATATATATATATATATATATATATACACATACACACACACACACACATGCACACGCACATAGGTGCATCTCATACAATTAGAATATCATCAAAATCATAATTTTGTTCAGTAATTCAATTAAAAAATCTCATATATTTTATATAGATGCGTTACACACAGAGTAATATAGTTCAAGCATTTCTTTCTTTTAATTTGGATTATTATGGCTTACATCTAGTGAAAACCCAGAGTTCAGTACAGTATCTCAGAAAATTTAAATATTACATAAGACCAATGCAGCGTGGCATAGAGGCTATCAGCCTGTGGCACTGCTGACATGTTTTGGAAACTCAGGTTACTTTGATAGTGGCTTTCAGCTCATCTGCATTGTTGGGTCTGGTGGACAGTGGACCAACACAAGCAGATGACATTGCTTCCCAAATCATCACTGACTGTGGAAACTTCACACTGGACCTCATATAACTTGGATTCTGTGCCTCTCCAATCTTCCTACAGACTCTGAAACTTTGATTTTCTAATGAAATGCTAAATTTTCCACAGTCTGTGATGATTTGGGGAGCCATGTCATCTGCTGGTGTTGGTCCACTATGTTTGATCAAGTCCAAAGTCAGCTGAGCCCTCTACCAGGAAATTCTAGAGCACTTCATGCTTCCCTCTGCTGACCAGCTTTATGGAGATGCTGATTTCATTTTCCAGCAGGACTTGGCACCTATCCACACTGCCAAAAGTACCAATACCTGGTTTAATGATCATGGTATCACTGTGCTTGATTGGCCAGCAAACTCACCTGACCTAAACCATATACAGAATCTGTGGGGTATTGTCAAGAGGAAGATGAGAAACACCAGAACCAACAATGCAGATGAGCTGAAAGCCACTACCAAACAAACCTGGGTTTCCATAACACCTCAGTAGTGCCACAGGATGCAGTAATTCATGCAAAAAGTGGCCCGACCAAGTTTTGAGTGCATACTATACTGTACATGGACATACTTTTCAGTAAGCCAACATTTCTGTATTAAAAATACTTTTTTTTATCGGTCTTATGTAATATTCTAATTTTACGAGATACTGAATTTGGGGTTTTCACTATCTGTAAGCCATAATCATCAAATTAAAAAGAAAGAAATGCTTGAAATATATCACCCTGTGTGTAACACATCTATATAAAATACGTGAGTTCAACTTTTTGAATTGAATTACTGAAATAAATTAACTTTTTGATGATATTCAAATTTTATGAGATGCACCTGTGTGTATATATATGTGTAGCGGGTACTTGAATTTAGGGAAGCATCTGGGTGCTAGTGTAACCCAGGTGCCTTGATTGTTAGGAAATCCTAGGTTCCCTTTGTGAGTCTTGGAGGACTCTGGTGGTGTGAAGTTCTCGCCGGCCTAAAGGTGGCGTTGTTGCCTTGGACCGGGGCTGGGCTCTCACCGCAAGACTGTGCCTTTTTGTCCTCCCCTGGAGCTGGTACAGCGGGGTGGGGAACCTGCTGTGGCACGAAGGGAGAGGTCATAAAAGGGGCGGACGCCCTGACCTTGGGTGCAGAGTTGGAGGACGCGGCCGCACCCAGGCACCTTCAGCTTGGGTGCCGGCATTCCGGTGCTCCAGGCCTAGGTGCCCTTGGCCTAGCTGGAGCGGAGATGGAGTCCATCTCAGGCACCTTTAGCCTGGGGTGAGGTACTATGGCGGATGCCTGGGGCTCAATACCTTCGACTGAGTTCCGCGAGGGTGGAGGAATCCGAAGGGGCCCTAACTCCTTGGGTGCCCGTGTCTGAGTTTGTGAGGACTGGTGCGCAGTAACTTCTCCGAAGAGTCTGGCGCTGCATCGCTGGTGACGGAGAGGCCTCCACTTCTCCCTTGGACGGATTTCTTCCTCTGACAGGGGCAAAGTGAGTGAAGGTAATTCACGTTCTATATCACTTAGTCAGTGGCAGTGACTAGTCACCACTGGTGACAACACAGTGGGCAGCAGCAAAAGGGAAAGGATTGTGCCTCGATCTGTCCCCATTTTCCAACGAAAAGAGATTGTTTTATTGCTTGGCAAGAAGAATAAAACTGAGTTGGACCTATTCACTGTGTGGAACTCGGGTTACTAAAGCAAAGGAGTCAGGGACGAAGGACTGGACTTGACTCTAGGAGACCTACACAAAAGACCCAATTTGCTGGCTTTCACCTCTTAGCTATGGAGGACATGGGCCGTGGTGTATCTCATCACTCTCTCCCAGGTACCCCTAGATAACAGCCGCATAACCGATAAAGATAGAGAGAGGGGTGAGTCCTCTACATATACATATATATATATATATATATATATATATATATATATATATATGGTATAGTATATATACAGTATCTCACAAAAGTGAGTACATCCCTCACATTTTTGTTAATATTTTATTATATCTTTTGATGTGATAACACTGAAGAAATTACACTTTGAAACAATGTAAAGTAGTGAGTGTACATCCCTGAGCAGTAGACCCCTGTCATGTTGCTAGGCAGAACAGGAAAATGCCTTGTTTACATAGACATCTCCCTATTCTGCAGCTCCGTGTCACGATCGCGGCCCCCCCGGCGGACATCAAGTTTGCGGGAAACCGCGGGCACGGTCACTGAGTACGCGGCGCACCCTTATAGTGCATTTATTTGCATATTTTAGTATCAGTTTGGAGTGTTTCAGATTCTTCCCTAGTTGCTTTTTTTTAGCTTTGAATGGTTAAATTGTTTTGAATGGATGAAGTAATGGATGAATGACCAAAAAACCTTGCAAAGCTCTGTGGCCCTTTTTAATGACATTTCATTTTTATTCTCTGGATCAGCTAAATCCGCCCAAAAAAAAAAAGAAAAAAGAAAACAAAATTAACTAAAGCTAATAAAATGGTTCCCATAACCTTTCAAACCTTTGTGTATAAAGCCACTGACCTGTAGAGCAGATCTTATTTTCAGAACAGGTGTCATTTGTGTATGGTTATACATAAGTAACTCACAGGGAAATATTTAGACAGCTGTGATACTTACTTAACACAAGGATAAAACATTTGACTGTTCACAATTTTAAATGTATTTTTACATAAACCAAATATGCATTTATCGTTGTATGGTTCTCCTGCCAAAAACTGCTTTCTTTCTCCTAACATGCGCAGTACGCTCTCTACATCTCACAAATGCTGAAAAGTAAAGCCTAATGCAGGGAGGGTGCAACTCCATCTCGCATGCGGGAGTTACCTCATCACCAGCCATACTATGGACTAGGGATGAGCTCGGTGTTCGAGTTGAACGCATGTTCGACTCGAACATCGGCTGTTCGCCTGTTCGGCGAAACCAGAACTTTGTGGGCCGTTGGCGCCAAATTCGTGTGACGTGAACAGCCCACAATGCACTGCGCCATCACAGTGCATTGCCGGCGCTGTGATTGGCCAAACATGCACTGTGACCCCGCATGCTTAGCCAATCACAGCGCCGGCAGCGAGGAGAGCCATAATTGGCCACAGGCAGGATGCCTGTGGCCAATTATAGCTCAGGGGGGTTTAGTACACGCCCCACACTATATAAGCCCCTCAGCGCGGCGGCCTTATGTAGTGTGTTGGCGTGCAGGGAGAGAGAAGGATAGGCAGGGACAGTGTCAGTGATATTCTTTGCTAAACCTTGTGCATTTACAGTGTGTTGGACTGTTGGCATGCAGGGAGAGAGAAGGATAGGCAGGGACAGTGTCAGTGTTATTCTTTGCTAAACCTTGTGCAGTTACAGTGTGTTGGCGTGCAGGGAGAGAGCAGAATAGGCAGGGACCGTGTCAGTGTTATTCTTTGCTAAACCTTGTGCAGTTACAGTGTGTTGGCGTGCAGGGAGAGAGCAGGATAGGCAGGGACAGTGTCAGTTTTATTCTTTGCTAAACCTTCTGCACAGTATACACCTGAAGCTACCCCTTATTGCTTGTGGTGTTTTTCTGTTGTGTAACACAGACAGGCATCTGCAAGCAGTTACAGTGGGTGTAGATGTCTCCTGCACAGTTTACGCTACCCCTTATTGCTCGTGGTGTTATTCTGTTGTGTAACACAGACAGGCATCTGCAAGCAGTTACAGTGGGTGTAGGTGCCTCCTGCACAGTTTACGCTACCCTTTATTGCTCGTGGTGTTGTTCTGTTGTGTAACACAGACAGGCATCTGCAAGCAGTTACAGTGGGTGTAGGTGCCTCCTGCACAGTATACGCTACCCCTTACTGCTCGTGGTGTTGTTCTGTTGTGTAACACAGACAGGCATCTGCAAGCAGTTACAGTGGGTGTAGGTGCCTCCTGCACAGTATACGCTACCCCTTATTGCTCGTGGTGTTGTTCTGTTGTGTAACACAGACAGGCATCTGCAAGCAGTTACAGTGGGTGTAGGTGCCTCCTGCACAGTATACACTACCCCTTATTGCTCATGGTGTTGTTCTGTTGTGTAACACAGACAGGCATCTGCAAGCAGTTAAAGTGGGTGTAGGTGCCTCCTGCACAGTATATGCTACCCCTTATTGCTCGTGGTGTTGTTCTGTTGTTTAACACAGACAGGCATCTGCAAGCAGTTACAGTGGTGTAGGTGCCTCCTGCACAGAATACGCTACCCCTTATTGCTCGTGGTGTTGTTCTGTTGTGTAACACAGACAGGCATCTGCAAGCAGTTACAGTGGGTGTAGGTGCCTCCTGCACAGTATACGCTACCCCTTATTGCTCGTGGTGTTGTTCTGTTGTGTAACACAGACAGGCATCTGCAAGCAGTTACAGTGGGTGTAGGTGCCTCCTGCACAGTATACACTACCCCTTATTGCTCATGGTGTTGTTCTGTTGTGTAACACAGACAGGCATCTGCAAGCAGTTACAGTGGGTATAGGTGCCTCCTGCACAGTATACGCTACCCCTTATTGCTCGTGGTGTTGTTCTGTTGTGTAACACAGACAGGCATCTGCAAGCAGTTACAGTGGGTGTAGGTGCCTCCTGCACAGTATACGCTACCCCTTATTGCTCGTGGTGTTGTTCTGTTGTGTAACACAGACAGGCATCTGCAAGCAGTTACAGTGGGTGTAGGTGCCTCCTGCACAGTATACGCTACCCCTCATTGCTTGTGGTGTTGTTCTGTTGTGTAACACAGACAGGCATCTGCAAGCAGTTACAGTGGGTGTAGGTGCCTCCTGCACAGTATACACCTGAAGCTACCCCTTATTGCTCGTGGTGTTGTTCTGTTGTGTAACACAGACAGGCATCTGCAAGCAGTTACAGTGGGTGTAGTGTGCCTCCTGCACAGTATACACCTGAAGCTACCCCGTATTGCTGTTTTTTTTTCTTTTGTGTAACACTAACAGGCATCTGCAAGCAGTTACAGTGGGTGTAGGTGCCTCCTGCACAGTATACACCTGAAGCTACCCCTTATTGCTGTGTTTTTCTGTTGTGTAACACAGACAGGCATCTGCAAGCAGTTACAGTGGGTGTAGGTGCCTCCTGCACAGTATACACCTGAAGCTACCCCTTATTGCTGTGTTTTCCTGTTGTAAGTGGGGTGTAGGTGCCTCTTGCACAGTATATGCTACCCCTTATTGCTCGTGGTGTTGTTCTGTTGTGTAACACAGACAGGCATCTGAAAGCAGTTACAGTGGGTGTAGGTGCCTCCTGCACAGTATACGCTACCTCTTATTGCTTGTGGTGTTGTTCTGTTGTGTAACACAGACAGGCATCTGCAAGTAGTTACAGTGGGTGTAGTGTGCCTCCTGCACAGTATACACCTAAAGCTACCCCTTATTGCTCGTGGTGTTGTTCTGTTGTGTAACACAGACAGGCATCTGCAAGCAGTTACAGTGGGTGTAGTGTGCCTCCTGCACAGTATACACCTGAAGCTACCTCTTATTGCTGTGTTTTTCTGTTGTGTAACACAGACAGGCATCTGCAAGCAGTTACAGTGGGTGTAGGTGCCTCCTGCACAGTATACACCTGAAGCTACCCCTTATTGCTGTGTTTTCCTGTTGTGTAACACAGGCAGGCATCTGCAGCAGTTACAGTGGGTGTAGGTGCCTCCTGCACAGTATACATCTGAAGCTACCCCGTATTGCTGGTGTTTTTCTGTTGTGTAACACAGACAGGCATCTGCAAGCAGTTACAGTGGGTGTAGGTGCCTCCTGCACAGTATACACCTGAAGCTACCCCTTATTGCTGCTTTTGCCATCTCCCTGTAGGCCATTAGAATGTCTGGAAGGTCAACAAGGAGAGACAGACAGTCACGGGCCAATAAAAGAGGGCAAGCAGGCTCTGTGTCTGGGGGCAACAGTACTGGTCGTGGACGCGGTGCATTGTCATCAGCACGTGGCCATGGGACACCCTTGTCCTTATTTTCGGCAGCTGGACGTGTTGAACCGCATCATGCCGAAGACTTGGTAGCGTGGATGACCAAGCCCTCCTCATCCTCCTTATTCTCTCTCACCCAGGCTCAGGGTACTGGCAAAGCAGCTGCCAATGCGTCCTCTTCTCTCGTATCAATGTCATCATCAGTCACTCCTTCCCTAGACCCACCATGTCCTCCTGAGGAGTCCCCCGAACTGTTTGAGCACAGTGTTGGGTACATGCTCCAGGAGGATGCCCAGAGTTTTGAAAGGTCTGATGATGATACCCAGCTAGAGCGCAGAGAGAGAGGGGATGCTCAAGAAGGACAGCAATCTGTCAGTCATGTTCCAGCAGCTGCAGCATACTGCCAGGTTTGCTCCAGTGATCAAGAGGGAGGGGATGATGAGGTCACTGACTCCACGTGGGTGCCTGATAGGAGAGAGGAGGAGGATGAGGAGGAGGCACATCTCCAACGAGGCAGGATGACCCCTCGGGGCCAGCGTAAGGGCAGCACACCGACTGAATCACACCGCAGAGCTCCGCCTGTGCAGGGCGCTGCCTCTGCCTGTTATTCCAAAAATTCTTTGGTGTGGGCCTTTTTTGAGTCGAGTGCATCAGATCGCACCGCTGCTATTTGCAACATATGTCTCAAGCGTATCTCGCGTGGCCAAAACATCATTTGCTTGGGCACCACATGCTTGACCAGACATATGTTGACCTGCCATGCAGCTCGTTGGCAAGCGTACCTTAAAGACCCACACCAAAGAACAAAGCGGACCTCTCCTTGCTCCTCATCAGCTGGGATCTCCAACCCCACTATACCTTCAGTCCTCTCTGAAACCTGCACTGAGAGGAATGAAGGTGTAGAATTAGGTGTGCCACAGCCAAGTACTTGCGGGCACTCTGCTAGCAGTACACCGACGTCCGATTGTAGCAGGCAAACTTCCCTGCCCCAGCTGCTGGACCAACGAAAGAAGTTCACTCCCAGCCATCCACATGCCCAGCGGTTGAATGCTAGCTTGGCTAAATTGCTAGCACTTCAACTGCTGCCTTATCAGTTGGTAGACTCAGCCCCCTTCTGTGAGTTTCTGCAATGTGCGGTTCCTCAGTGGCAGGTTCCCAAACGCCACTTTTTCTCACGAAAGGCGATTCCGGCTCTCTAGCGGCATGTGGAAGGCAATGTCCATGCCTCGCTGGACAGGGCGGTCAGCGGTAAGGTGCATATTACCGCTGACTCATGGTCCAGCAGGAATGGACAGGGACGTTACCTATCTTTCACGGCCCATTGGGTCACTCTTTTGGCAGCTGGGAAGGATGCAGGACAAGGTGCAGTAGTGTTGGAGGTTGTTCCGCCGCCACGCCTCCAAAATGCTACTACTGGTTGTGACACACCTCTCTCCTCCACCCCCTCCTCTTCTTCTTTCTCCATGGCCTCTTCCTGTGCTTTGTTCTCGGAAACAGCGGTGCTCCGTAGGCGTTCAAGGGGCTACGCAAGTACGCAGGCAAAAAGATGCCATGCCGTGCTTGCGCTGGTGTGTTTGGGGGACAGGAGCCACACTGGGGCAGAGGTTCTGTCAGCTCTGCAGGGGCAGGCTGAGAGGTGGTTGACACCACGCCAGCTTAAGGCAGGAACGGTGGTTTGCGACAATGGCACCAACCAATGTGGCTCACGTCCTTAACCTGGTGGTGCAGTGGTTCTTGGGCAGGTACCCGGGCTTACAGGATGTCCTGAGGCAGGCCAAGAAAGTCTTTGTGCATTTCCGCCGATCATATAATGGCAGTGCTCGGCTGGCTGAGCTGCAAAAGGAGTTGAACCTGCCCAAGAACCGCCTTATATGTGACATGCCCACCAGGTGGAACTCAACGTTGGCCATGCTGCAGCGGCTGCACACGCAGCAGAGGGCCATCAATGAGTACCTGTGCGACTACGGCACCAGGACAGGTTTAGGGGAGCTCTGGGTTTTTTCACCACGCCAGTGGGGCATGATCAGGGATGCATGCACTGT
The DNA here is from genome assembly GCA_029206835.1 of Rana muscosa. Classification (NCBI taxonomy): domain Eukaryota; kingdom Metazoa; phylum Chordata; class Amphibia; order Anura; family Ranidae; genus Rana; species Rana muscosa. The sequence continues at coordinate 374,169,386 of CM055116.1, forward strand.
CCTGGCACCATTTGAGGAGGCCACGAGGATGGTGAGCAGTGACAGTGCATGCATCAGTGACACTGTACCTCTTGTCCAGCTGTTGGAGCATACGCTGTGTGGAATAATGGACAGGGCACTTGAGGCACAACAGAGGCAGGAAGAGGAGGACTTCCTTGCCTCTCAAGGCCCCCTTTACCCAGACAGTGTTCCTTCTGTCCCACCCATCACACAGGAAGAGGACGAGGAGGAGGAGGATTGTGTCAGCATGGAGGTGGAGCCTGGCACTCAGCATCAGCATCAGCAGTCTTTTAGGGATGATTTACAGTCCCAAGAAACCCGTGGACTTGTACGTGGCTGGGAGGAGGTGGCTGCAGATCATGTCGTCCTTATTGACCCAGAGGACTCCGGACCAAATGCCTCAGCTAACCTACGCTGCATGGCCTCCCTGATCCTGCAAAGCCTGCGGAAAGATCCTCGTATTCTTCGGATCAAGGAGAGGGACCATTACTGGCTGGCCACTCTCCTTGATCTACGGTACAAGAGTAAGTTTGCGGACCTTATCTTGCCATCGCAGAGGGAGCAGAGGATGAGACATCTCCGGGAGGCCTTGCAGAAAGGTCTGTGCAACCCGTTCCCAGAGACAGGGAGGTTACAAACTCCTGGTCCTGGACAACGAGTTGCTGAGGCTTAGGTCAGTCAAAGAAGGAGCGGTGGGGAAGGTGGCCGTCTAACCGATGCGTTCAGACAATTTTTTAGTACGCAGCCCCAAGGTATGATCGGTTCCAGCAACCATCGCCAGTGTCTGATTTACATGGTCCAGGAATACCTAGGGGCAAGGTCAGACTAGGACACCTTTCCCACTGAAAATCCTCTGGCCTCCTGGGTCTTGAGGATGGATCACTGGCCAGAGCTTGCACAGTATGCAATTGAGCTACTGGCCTGTCCTGCATCCAGCGTTCTTTCGGAACGCACATTCAGTGCTGCTGGAGGCTTTGTAACCGATCACAGGGTGCGCCTGTCCACCGACTCGGTTGATCGACTGAACTTCATAAAGATGAATCAGTCTTGGATCACCACCAGCTACCAAGCACCTGAAGCTGATGTAACTGAATATTTTTTTTTTAAATGTCACATCCCTTCAAGTCTGCCTATGCTGATGCTGAGGGACTGTCCTGTTATGTTGACTGACTATCCTCTTCCTTCTCAATGATCCTGCCGATAGCTTGGAAGAACATTTGTGGTTCTGGGTGCCGCCACCAGTGGCTAAGGCCCAAGTTTTCAGCCCCTGTTTAACAAGGGCGTGTAATTACAATTTTTGATGCAATGCTTTGCAGCATGGCTCATTCCTGCACTCCAACTTGAGTATCTGGGAGAGGTTGCAGTGTTGTGGCACCAGCACCAGTGCCTAAGGCCCAATTTTTCTGCCCCTGTTCAACAGGGGCATGTAATTACAATTCTTGATCTAATACTTTGCAACAGGGCTCATTGCTGCGCTCTAAGTACAGTATCTGTGAGGGGTTGCAGTGTTGTGGCACCAGCACCAGTGCCTAAGGCCCAATTTTTCTGCCCCTGTTCAACAGGGGCATGTAATAAAAATTCTTGATCTAATATATTTCACAGATGGGCCCATTACTGCGCCCACCAAGAGTAACTGTGAGGATTTACAGTCTTGTGGCACCAGCACCACCGCCACCACCAAAGGCCCAATTTTTCAGCCCCTGTTCAACAGGGGCATGCAATTACAATTCTTGATCTAAAAATTCACAGCAGGGCCCATTCATGCGCCCACCAAGAGTAACTGTGAGGGCTTAAAGTGTTGTGGCACCAGCACCACCACCAAAGGCCCAATTTTTCCTACCACTGTTCAACAATAGCATGTAATTACAATTCCTGATATAATAGTTCACAGCAGGGCGTTCCAGCGCCCACCAAGAGTTACTGTGAGGGCTTACAGTGTTGTGGCAACACCAAAACCTAAGGGGCAAATTTCTGCAGAGTATATACGGCAGGCCCCTACTTTCAAACATTCAACTTACAAACGACTCCTACTTGCAAACGGAAGGAGACAACAGGAAGTGAGAGGAAATCTACCCCTAGGAAGTGAAGTTCTCTCCTGTAAGAGTTAATATGGGAAAAAGGTGTCTCCTAACATTTGTCATTGGGACGGAAAGTGAGGTGAAATGTTCTGAACAGGTGCACAGACAGCAAAACAAATGTTACAGGGGTGATAACCCTTCCCTATGTTCTCCAAAAAGCTTAAAAATAGATTTTTTGGCTAGAGCTACACTTAAAAAAGGTACCTGTTCCAAATTAGAAAAAGATTCTACTTAAGAACAAACCTATAGTCCCTGTCTTGTTTGCACTGCCTGTATACTGCTGTTCAGAGTATATAGGGCCTTTTTTTATTTTGGGTGCGGGGTTCCCCTTAATATCCATACAAGACCCAAAGGGGCTGGTAATGGGCTGGGGGCGGGGGGTGAAGGGGTAGCCATGCCATTTTTCTCAAAGGAGAGCGATATCCAAACTCGAAATGAGTTGGATATACAGGTTGAAATGTCTTAGACCATTGGGACTGAACGTGGATATTAAAACAAATGCATTCATAGACAACTCATGATCATCCCCTTTCACCCTCCTCCCCCTCCCCCCCTTTTTCAACTATAATTTTTTTACCATATATTTTTTCTATATTTTTCTTTTTTATTTGTATTTTTATATATTTTAGGCTTGTTTACTCAACAATGCCTTGATATATGGGTATATATATATATATATAATTTTTATTTTTATTAATCTTGGTGGTGAGGCTAATATCTCCAGTAAGGGGTATATCTCCAATGATGGTTGTTTTGGCTGCAGGTAATATTTTCTTTTACACGATCATATTGCCTGATCTGTAGGGTTAAAAATTGGAAATATTCGGAAGGTAAATCTTTTGACTAGGCCTTAGGGATTTATGGCTCCACTTGATATTGAATACCATGTTCATTACATGATATTGGGATTACTAGATTACGTGGAGTCCTTTATGCCAATATTGTTTTTATCGTTTTTTATTGTTTTTTATTGTTTCTATGTGATTTTATGTAAATCTACGCTATTCGTATGTGCTTTTCATGCGGATCTATCATTATTATTGCGTAAGATATGTACTGTATGTTCGCGCTTCCTATGTCCTCCCTTTCGTTGGGGATGTGCCATTAGTAGTGATGGAGGTTTAGAGAGAATTTCGCTCCCTCCCTCCGCAAGAATTAACTGAAATCGAGGGTTGGATATGACCTCAATGTCATGGCCGCCAAAACGAAAGTGAGGCGTGGTGCGCCTCACATGTATAAATAGAGTGATGATTCAGTGCGTCGCCCGTGCCCTTTGATAACGTTCTTTTGTAACGAAACTAGTCAGGGTGGTGCTACGCGCTGACGTCACTATTATCACGTGACCCCGGAAGCACGGGCAAACGCTAGAAATTTTTTATGCTAGTTCTTATGAATTTTTGTACTCCTTGTACCTTGATTATGGGAATAAATCGTTTTTTTTTTTAGGTAATACACTATCCGAGTCCCCCCCTCTTCTTTCTCTGTTGGTACCTATACCAGAGGTCTGTTGGGTCTTTTCAAAACACTTGACCACATCAGCCCCCAGAGGATGAGACAGCACAACTAGAGGCAGAGGGATTAACAGGATTTCGGAGTCGTGATACCTCCAGGATCAGCATTAATACCCTGCAGAGGGTGATATCTGCAGGCTTTTCCGACCTTGCCACAGTGGAGGTCCACCTTTTGCAGTAAGGTACCCATCTTGATTTCACACTCACCGTGGTGGATGTAGCCTCTCTACAATATCGGTGGATCTACCTTGGGCATTATCCTTTTCACATTCCTCTACAAAACCCCTGTTTTTCTTCATATGAAGCAATCCCTTTTTGCATTGGAACTTTCTTTGGAAATCTCCTAAAGGAACGGATTTTCTTATTGTTGTTATGGTCAATGATTTGGAGTATTATTGTAGTATTGTTACAGCAATTTGTTGTCACAATATTTAGCAACTTATGCTCCAACTTTTCACGTATTTCACAATATTTGGACAATTTTTTTATTACATATAGGAGTGCAATTTTTTGCAGGTTTTATATTTATTTATTTAGAACAGGGGTTTAGTCCCTGTATCTGCACATTTATCAAGTTGTTGGTATTCATTTATGTGGTTCATTCACCTTTTATGTTTATCCACTTTTCATATCTTTTATGAACTTTCACCAGAGCTCTGTTTTCCCCTTCTTCACATTAGCGCAGTATTACCCTTATTATTAATTTTTCTCAATGATTTTCATCCATATTGCCGGGACCAGACATTACATTAAAGCCGCAAGCAGTTTTAAATGTCATTTTTTTCCTTTAGAAATGTCATTTTGTGCAGGGACAGTTCGAAACACGGGAAACACGTGCCACTTCACAGGCATACTTTAGACACCCCCAGGTACAATATTTAAAGGAATATTTCAATTTTTTTTTTCACTTTATGCATCATTAAAATGACTGCTGCCGAAAAAACGTCCGTTTTTAAAACTTCTTTTTGCATTGATACATGTCCCCTGGGGCAGGACCCGGGTCCCCAAACCCTTTTTAGGACAATAACTTGCATATTAGCCGTTATAATTAGCACTTTTGATTTCGAACGTTTGCGTCCATTGTATTTAATAGGGTTCTAAAGTTCGTGCAAACTTTCGGTCCGTTAGCAGGTTCTGGTGCGAACCGAACCGGGGGGTGTTCGGCTCATCCCTACTATGGACAAACAAAAAAGACACCGACAGCAGGAGAAGCATCAGAGACAAGACTAGGGGTTGTGACGTAGTGAGGGAGAGCGCTGGGCTGTCGTTGATGGAGCAAATGCAGAGGTAAGTTTAGTAGGTAAAATAGCATACAACTTTTTTTTTTTACAGTTTACAAATTTGTTTGCTCATGTTTTCTCTCCCTGCGTTGTGCATATCCTGTAGTCACTTTGTATGAACTTCCTGTGTTCATATGCTATAGCAGCTGCTGAACGTCACATTTTTACAGTGGTGACTACAGTGGAATATGGCAGTGCTTGTAGTCCAATTCATGGGTGTGGAGGAAAGGGTGACAATGCCACAGCTCAATTGAGTAAAACGGTGTCAATCTAAGAAAGCAAGTGCCTGTAGATACACCTTACTGAAGTACCTTCATTAAGATTACATTACGGCTTTTGATATTACTTTACAAAACATTATAGCTTTTGAAGGGAATATCTTCAACAAAATTTTTAGTTTAAGGCCTCACACACACACACAGGATGTAAAAATGCATTTTTTTCAGGTGTTGGACTTTTTCTTTACGCCTCTAAACACAACTCTACTGTATGTTAGCCAATGTGGCCATGCACACATAAAACTATTGGAGGGGATGATAAGGGATTATATCCAACAATTTGCTGATCAAAATGGTATTAGTAGTAACTAGCATGGATTTATGAAGGATCATTCTTGCCAGACAAACCTGTTAAAAAATTTCGAAGAAGTGAGCTGTAATCTGGATAGAGGAAGACCTGTGGATGTATGGTATCTAGACTTTACTAAAGCAGTTGATATAGTACCCTATATATGCTTAATTTACAAATTAAGGACTGTTGGCATTTTTAATAGTGTATGTTTGTAGATAGAAAAATGGTTTTAGAAGCGAGTCCAAAGGGTGGTCATAAATAGTGTCTCTTCTGAATGGGCTATTGTTGTAAGTGGGGTACCCCAAGCTTTGTCCTGGCCAGTGGTGGCATATTTTTTTGGGGGGGCAAACAATCCACCCACGCCTAGTCGGTCGGTCACCAGCCCCACACCTACCCCATCTAGGTCACGAGCATCACTTTCTCTGGGTGGCAGGGGCGGCTCCTCCTCCTGGTGCTTCACGGCGGCTTCCCCTGGGTCTCCTCCCTCCTCCTCTTTGGCGGCCAAAATGATAGCTTCTCCTCTTGGCCAATCGGGTGACGGGTCTCAGGATCCACTTTCTGATTGGCCAGGAGGAGAGTTAGGAAGACAAAAGAAAATATTAATTTGCTATTTTCCTCTTTAAATATTTTATTATATTATATTTTGTAAGATACAACAAATTACAATAATATTCATCGTAATAAACAAGTTTCAAGCATAAAATTAAACATAAAACAGGAGAGCTTCTCATGAAAATTTAAGTTAATCGATTATAGTATTGATTTTTAAACATTCTACTACATAAAACAAAATGTCAGAAATTTTACATATTAGAGTATTTCTAAATAGCGTAAAGTAAAATAAGACATTCAGAGTAATAAATGAAGTGAATAATAAACATTGAGTAAATCTGCCAAAATAGAATATGAAAGTTATGAACCATATATAAAACGAGAAAAGATAGGGGGCTGAGATAGAATAGCATTTTAGAATTTGATGGAGTTAAGGGGTATATCAGTCCTTAATCAGGGTCAGGGTCCGGCTGTGTGGCCTGGCGTATCCTGAAAGAGTAAATTAATAATTTTCCTACCCTATCTTGTATTCTAACTTTTGTGGGGAGGGGGGGAGGGAAAAGAAAACGGAGAGTTGTAAGGAGAGGGGGAAAAGGAAGCAGCATTCAGAGAATTATATTATATATTTTAAGTTTATATCAATGATATATTTGTATCTGGTGGAAGATAGTGGTCAATCCATGGTTGCCATACAGATTCAAATTTATGGATTCTGTCCAAGTAAATTGCTTCAGTTTTAGCATGTACCATGGCTTGCGTCACTCTCTGTTTAACAGTTTGTATGTAGAGAGAATTGGTTTTTCATTCTTTGGCTATGGATTGTTTAGCCGCTGTTGTAACAAATAAGGATAGTTTGAATTGGCGAAGGGTCAAGCATTGGGGTTTGTAGTTTAATAAAGCAATCTTTGGGTCAGGCAGTAAGGTTGTTTTAAAAATTGTTAAAGAATTTTAAAAACTTCCTTCCAGAATGAGTTAGCTATAGGACACTCCCACCATGTGTGTATGTATGTGCCTTGGTCTGTACAGCCTCTAAAACAATTGGCAGGGTATTGATGGTTAAATTTAGATAGACGGGAAGGTACTAAGTACCATCTAGTAAGGACGTTGTAATTAGTCTCAAGAGCTACAATGTTGGGACTGGCTGATTTAGTTGCTTGCCATATTTGGGCCCAGTCGTGTTCATCTAGTTGGAGGTGAAGGTAATTTTTCAATTTTTCTATGTATGACGGAAGAGAGGAAGTTGTATGAGAAGTCAATTGGGCATAAAGATCTGAGATTAAACCCTTCCTGTGTGGATTTGATTTACAACTTTGCTCAAAAATTGAGAATTTGTGAGGTGTAGTGTTTGTTGGTTCGTAGGAGGACAGATTTTTTTTTATTTATAGGTACCTGAAGGATTCTGTTTGTGGTAAATTGTATTGTTCGCAAAAAGTCGAAAAAGGTAATATTTTTGAAGCTTGGAAAAATTGGTGGTTCCTCAGGAGACCTGCAGTGGTCCATGCCGAGAACGATTTAGGGAATGACCAGGCCGGATAGAAGGAAGGGTTATGAAGGAAGGAGAGAAGAGGGTTTAGTTTAGATTGCAGACCAAAATGAGTTTTTAATCTATCCCATAAGGAAAGGCCATGTTTAGTATAAGGATTTGTGATTGATTTCCGTTGTGCTGGGGAGAGCCAGAGGAGATTGGCGGTGGAGAGGGGATCACAGTCTACCGATTCTAATACAACCCATAGTGGTATTTCTTTAGTAGCATGATATTTCGTTAACTGAGCTAATTGTGCCGCATAAAAATATTTTGTAAAATCAGGTACTCCAAGGCCACCTTTAATTTTAGGGGTATATAGTGTATGTTTAGGAAGGCGAGGTCTGAGTTTATTCCAGATATATTGGTTGGTCCTGCGTTGGAGGATACGCAGGAAGTGTGAAGGGACTGAAATGGGGAGTACTCTAAATAGGTATAGGATTTTAGGGAGAATAGACATTTTTATGACAGTGATACGACCTAACCAAGCTAGAGGTATGGATGACCACGTGGAAAGTAATTTGGATAATTGTGTTAACATCTGTGGATAATTAGACTTATAAAGATCACTTGGGTTGGCTGTGAAATTAATACCTAGATAAGTAATGTGAGACATCGACCAAGTGAAAGGAAGCGAACATTGTAATTGTGATTGAAGTTCAGGAGATAATGATATATTCAATGCTTTAGATTTTTGTATATTAACTGCTAGACCAGAAATATGTCCGAATTCGTTGAGGGTTTTAAAGGAGAATTGGTGCTGATAGCAAGGGATTAGTGAGAAAAATTAGGACATCATCTGCAAATAAACAGATTTTGTGATTATAGCCACCTAGTTCTAGTCCCTTGATATCAGTGTTGGATCGGATGAGTTGGGCCAGGGGTTCTATCGCTAAAGCAAAGAGAAGTGGGGATAGGGGACATCCCTGACGAGTTCCTCTCTCAATATCAAAGGAATTTGAGCAGAATCCAGAATAGGATATAAAGGCTTTAGGATCTTGATATAGAGCCGATATCCATCTCATGAAGTGGGTACCGAATCCCCATTTATGTAGAATTGAGTTTAGATAGGGCCAAGATAAGGAGTCAAATGCCTTTATTATATCCAGCAAGAGGAAACAGGTAGGGATGTTCCTGGTACGAGCTGTGTGGGCCAAAATCGCCGCCCGACGTATGTTATCTCCCACTTGTCTACAAGGAATAAATCCTGTTTGGTCTCGGTGTATTAGAGTACCTATTATAGGGTTGAGTCTATTTGAGAGAAGTTTAGCTAATCATTTTATATCAATGTTAAGTATTGATATAGGTCTGTAGTTAGACCAAGATGTATCATCCGTATTTGGTTTTGGTATCATAAAAATGGAGGCCAGGAGGGATTCTGGACGGAATGAGTGGTCAGTGAGAAGGGAATTAAAGGCATCAACCATGAGGGGTGATAGTAGGTTAGCAAATTTTTTATAATATGTGGCTGAAAAACCATCAATACCTGGGCGTTTACGTGGTTTTAGGGACTTGATCGCGTTTTGTATTTCTAAAACTGTGATTGGTTTATCTAGGTTTTCTTGTTGTGAGATGGAGAGTGATGGTAAAGTGATTGTAGATAGGAGATTATTTAGTCTATTTTGGTCAAAATTATGAGGATCTTTATATAGTTCTGACAATCTTTTTTGAAATTCTTGTAGTATTTTAAGTGGGTTACTAGTGAAGTTATCTTTGGTTAATTTTAGTCTTATTGGTTTTGGAGTATAAACTTTCTTTCTTAGAGCAAGTGCTAAGAAAGTGTCAGGTTTATTAGCCTTCATATAAAAGGTGTGCTTGGATTTTCTGAGAATCTTTTCCGCTGATTCCGTCAAAAGTAAATCTAGTTCCAAACGTGCTTTATCATTTTGTATTTTTGTAGATGGGTTTGGATCAGTTTGGAATTTCTCCGAAGCATCATAGAAAGCTTTTTCTAACTCATTGTGAAGCTGTCGTTTTTGCTTATGATAGTGAGACGCCTGGCTTATACAGACACCTCTGATACAAGGTTTAAGGGCTTCCCAGTAAGTTAAAGGATTTGTATCAGTAATTTTATTATTTGCAATATAATCTGTGATAGCTTTCTCAATGACCTTTCCATATGAAGGCTGTGCTAATAAACCATCATTTATAGACCAAGTTTTATGATTCGGTCGTGGTATAAGTGAGGAAAGTGTTGTCAGAACTATGTTATGGTCAGACCATGTACACGGTATAATGTTTGAGTCCAAGATATAAGCTGAGATGTTGATATTAATGAGAAGATTGTCAATGCGGGAAAATTGTTTATGTGGATGGGAATAATGGGTATATTGTCGTCTAGCTGGATGTTGCTCCCTCCATGTGTCTATTAAAGAATATTGATTAAGAAGTTGTTGGTATGAGCAGCGTTGGATTTGTGTCGGGGTCGGAGATTTATCTAAAAATTGATATATTACCTGGTTAGAATCTCCACCAAGTATAAGTGTACCTCGTTTATGATTTTCTATAACAGAGAATAAGTGAGATAAGAAGGACAATGGGTTTTTATTTGGGGCATAGTATGAAACTATGGTGACTTCGGTGTCTTGTAAAAGGCCAGTCAATATTATGTAGCGACCTTCAGGGTCTTTAAGTTCAGTTTGTAGTGTAAATGATGCTGTATGGTGAAACGCGACTAGGACACCTCTTTGTTTGGTAGCTGATGATGCGGTATAAACTTGAGGGAATTTACGGCTAAAGAATTTAGGACAAGAATGGGAGGCAAAATGCGTCTCTTGAAGGCAGACCACATGTGCCTTTAGTTTAGAAAAGGAACAAAATGCTTTTGTTCTTTTAGGTGGTGAATTTAGACCCTGTACATTCAGCGTTATTATATTTAGAGGTGCCATTATATGTGAATAGGAAAGGGGAGGAGCGTTAAGAATTAACTATAGCAATATTTCTCTGGAGGATATTGTAATAGGGACTATGTTTGGAGGTATGGGGGAAAGAAAAAGGGGAAAAAGGGAGAAAAAAGGGCCTGAAAAAATAAGATCCGTTAATGGGTTAGTTATTACTCTGTAAATAGTATATAAACAATAAATCAAGAAGCTTTCTTTTGTGTTCAAAAAAATAAAATTTAAAAAGAGCAATTAGCTCCCAAAAGGAGCAAGTATCCAAAGATTGGTATAAAATACCGATCTATGGGTACTCTGTATCCAAAGAGTGTCCAAACTATTTGGCGGGCACTCCAGGATATGTTGGAGACGCAGTGGCTATCTCCGGGACTACAAAGACCATCAAGAAAAAATGCAATAAGAATATAAACTCCAAGTCTAAGCCGACGAATAGTGTATTTTAAATCGGTAACTATGTATATCAAAATTCAACAGAGTTACAGTTATACCAGAATTTGAGACAAAATCAACATTCTAGATATGGTAAAGATGCTGAAAATAAGTTTATATCATAGGAAATAGAGCGGGGATAAACCACTCTACTTTTTATTATGAGATGTATTGCATTATAAAGGCTAGTTAGAGTATGAATAAAAATAGAAAATTAAATAGAAGAAATACAAATAAAGGTGAATAAACTACATTAGTTCAATATTATGTCTACGCCATAGAGATCTAGATCTTCTAGAGCCTAAATGAAAAAATAAGCTAAGATATATCGTTTTATAGAAATATAAACAAAATGAGTACAGTAATATGTATGAAAGGATAAATATAAGCTTAAAAATAAAACTAAAAATAAATAAATATAGACCAGTAAGGTCTACTATATTTTGGGGTGTACATTGCAAGACAGTATTATTTGTATTCATACCGCCTTGTGAGCATGCCACCTATTATAGCATATAAGTATGTGAATACATATTTTGATTCAATATTATGCTAAAAAACATTTCTTTTGTTTAGTGTATATAGAGTTGCTTATGTTAAACTTTTTAATTTTGGATCAGAATCAATAGTTAAAAATAAATAATAATTAGTTATTAATTCATACCACAGGAGAAGAGAGGGGAATAAACCATTCTTTTCCTCATGAAGAAATAAAAAAAGGGGGGAAAATGGTGTGTTTTTCTTATAAATAAAAGTATAATATTAACTAAGTTCCTGCAATAGTCATATTTCATCTAAGCAAGATTGGGATCTTAATAATATGGTGAAAAGATGAAATATAAAAACAGAGTAAAGCAACAATATCAGTTTTGACTCATAACATTAATCTAAGTATTCTATATATATACTGTCTCATCTAAGGGGTGTGTTTTCTAGGATCAGTATAATATATGTGTTAATAAGTATTGGCCTATATATTGAATCAAATCACTTCATGTCATTGGTGCAGTGTCTGGAATAGGTGAAGCAAAACGACTTCTCTTATGGGTACTAGAAGAGGCAGGTTGATCTGAAATGTCTTGTTCGCGTTGTAAGGGGGAACCAGAGTGTGTCCGCCTTTTGGTTCCTTCTGTTGTGGTTTCTGGAGTTGACAGGCGAAGATCTAGAATAGTAGAAAGCAAATCATCTGCAGATTTACAGATTTACAGATATAGGTAGTTCCTTTGTATGTAAAGCGGATGGCAAAGGGGAAAGTCCAGCGGTATGTGATGTGATTATATTGGAGGACCTGTAGATGGGGTTTCATTTCCTTCCTTTTCATCAGTGTCTGTTGAGAGAGGTCTTGGTATATTTGGTATTGATGACCTTGGAATGATAGTGAGCCTTTGTTGCGAGCTGCTTCTAATAGTTGTTCCTTTGTACGGAAATAATGAAATTTGATTATTATATCCCTGGGAGGACCCTTGTCCTTTTTTGGTGTTAATGATCTGTGAATTCTGTCCATTTCAAGTCTTTCCAGTGGGATAGAGGGTGCCAGTTCTTGAAATAATGCTGTGGCTGTAGAATGGAGATCCTCTATACTCTCAGGGAGTCCTCTGATGCGGAGATTTGATCTCCTATTCCTGTTCTCAAAATCTTCAAGTCTATTTTGGAGGGAATAATAATCTTCTTTAAGGCAGTCTAATTCATCAGCATGGTTAGAGATTGCAGCATTAAGTTCATCTGTTCTCTGTTCTACCCACCTCACGAATTTCTCTAGTCAGCTTTTCTGTAATGCTATCAGATGTATTCTGAAGAGCTTTATGTAGGACCTTTTCAAATTGATTAATTAAGTCAATATTAGGTGATGTTTGTTGTAGGGAGTTTGTAAATATCCCTATGTCATATTCTGTCTCTGAGTGCTGTGAGCAGGCTAGAGACTGCAGCTGCTTCTGTGAGAGGATTTGTGAGGGAAGTGGCACAGCCATTTTAGATGTAGATTTAGTCAGCGCTTCTTGTGCTTTCCCTGCCTTAGGTTTAGTTTTCCTCCCGCTATACATTATTTCAAAAGGTGCCCAAGAGTATTAGTAGTATACCTGTCACCAATTTATGTATATTACCAGCTTAGACCCGGATTATTGGCCGTTTGTGTCCCGGTCGGTGCGGAGCGCTCAGGCAGACATGACTACCTCAGGCGGCTTCGCGCATGCATCTCAATTTGCTATTTTCACACAAATGGGTGAGCCCACATTTTTTTTAAAGCCTATAAAAGCCTCTGGCTCTAATCACATGCTTCTAAAAAAAAAAAAACATTGGATAACATGCATCTGGCGCTCTGCATGTAGATTAGGGGGCCGGATGCATGGATTAGGGGGGCGGCCTGCATTACGGGCCGCCACTGGTCCTGGGACCAATTCTGTTTAATATGTTCATAAATTACATAGAGGTTTGTATAAATAGTTCAATCTCAAGTTTTGAGAAAACCTTGATAAAGTAGAGCGGATGGGCAACTCCATGGCAAAGGTTTAATGTAGGAAAATGTAAATAATACACTTTCAGGCTACAATTACGAATGCAAGTTACTCATTAGGGAAAGAACCTTTGGGGGAATGCAAGATGAAAAAAGATCTGGTGTCCTAGTAGATGATAGACTCAGCAAAAGCATGCAATACCAAGCTGCAGCAAACAAGGCTAGTAAACTATTAGCATGTATTATGAAGGGAATTTACTCCAGAGATAAAACTATAATTCTACCACTTCACAAAACGTTGGTTTGACCACATCTGGAGTATGTTGTCCAGTTCTGGTCACCAGTCCTCAGGAAGGATGTGCTGGAACTGGAGAGATTCCAGAGAAGGGCAACAAAGCTAATAAGGAGGTGGGAGTTATGAGGAACGACTACAAACATTAAACTTATTTCCCTGGAAAAGAGATACTTGAGAGGAGACATGATCGCAATGTACAAATATCTAATTGGTGATTCTAGCATAGGGGGAATACTATTCAGTCTCAGGTCACTTAAGAAGACATGCGGTTGGAGCGGTAAGGATGTGGAACCCCCTTTCACAAATTTTGAGATGAGCATCTTAGCGAAAAGAATGTACAAGGGTATGGGAAGTGGTAGAAACATAATACATACACAAACCCACATAAATTGGATCATGTCTTTATTCAACCTTACCAACTATATAACTATGTAACAGAGGCATTTACAAGTGTATTAGAAAAAAAGAATTTAACCACCTCAATACCGGGCCTATTCTGGCACTTCTTTCCTTCATGTAAAAATCATAATTTTTTTGCTAGAAAATTACTCAGAGCCCCCAAACATTATATATATATATATATATATATATATATATATATATGTAACGATACCCCCAACTTAAGAGGGCCTCTGGTATTATTTTGGGCCCTGTACACAGCACTGCAAACCCCCGGCAATCTACTCGACCCTCCTCTGGCACAGCTAGTCTAGGGGATGAGGTATTGGTATAACTCTGTAATTTTCTGTGAGCAATCCCACAGTAATGCAAATAGTAATAACATACAGTAATTGACACTAAGACCAGAGTACTTAACCACAGCAACTTTACTGATGGTATAAAGGTTTCATAGCAATACAGTACATCATAACTCATGCAGAGCCCTGCAATTAAAATAACACCTAGCAATACTGTAAAAGAATGAATCACACACCATGTGCAGCTATTCTCCCTATGAGCAATATGGCGCTCAATACTGTTCTACACTACCCAGTCAGGCCTGACTTAAGAAGGTGGGGGTTTAGTTTTATGGTGAAGAATCTTCGCATGCAAGGGGTAATCGGTGGTGCACATTCAGGAACAACAATTTATAAATCCAAAAGAACAGTATCTGATAACGGAGCAATTCACAGGAGACTATAAACTCAGTTCTGGAACTAGTCTCCTGCTAAGACAGTAGGTATAGTACGAAGGGCCAAAGCAGTCAATAGGCCTAGACAAAGTACTTGGCTATAGCTGTGAGCAGGTGCTCTCTCACCACACCGGACTTAGTCCTCGTCCGTAACTTCCACCGCTGTGTATCCACACACAGGGTATGCGACAGCCAGGTCTTCGGTCCTCCTGATGTCAGTCAAAGGCAAGAGGAGATCAGGTGCCACACAGGCTCCGCAGTGGGGTGGAAGGCTCTTTGGAAGTGCGCAAGGCCCAGGCTTCAGGCCTTGCACCAGCAGCGAGTCCACACAGGGGGGATCCCTCTTGATAGAAGCTCGGTGTCCAAAGAGGCCTAACTTGGCCTCGCCCCTCACCTTTATAACCCACCCCAGGAGTCTCTGCGGGTGGCAATGCACCTTGGGTGCCAAACAGGGTTCTGGGAATTGTAGTCCGTGGGGCCTTAAAGGAGACCCCGCTACACACATACATATATATATATATATATATATATATACAGTGGGGCAAAAAAGTATTTAGTCAGCCACCAATTGTGCAAGTTCTCCCACTTAAAAAGATGAGAGAGGCCTGTAATTGTCATCATAGGTATACCTCAACTATGAGAGACAAAATGTGGAAATAAATCCAGACAATCACATTGTCTGATTTGGAAAGTTTTTTTTTTCAAATTATGGTGGAAAATAAGTATTTGGTCACCTACAAACAAGCAAGATTTCTGGCTCTCACAGACCTGTATCTTCTTCTTTAAGAGGCTCCTGTGTCCTCCACTCATTACCTGTATTAATGGCACCTGTTTGAACTTGTTATCAGTATAAAAGACACCTGTCCACAACCTCAAACAGTCACACTCCAAACTCCACTATGGTGAAGACCAAAGAGCTGTCGAAGGACACCAGAAACAAAATTGTAGACCTGCACCAGGCTGGGAAGACTGAATCTGCAATAGGCAAGCAGCTTGGTGTGAAGAAATCAACTGTGGGAGCAATAATTAGAAAATGGAAGACATACAAGACCACTGATAATCTCCCTCGATCTGGGGCTCCACGCAAGATCTCACCCCGTGGGGTCAAAATGATCACAAGAACGGTGAGCAAAAATCCCAGAACCACACGGGGGGACCTAGTGAATGACCTGCAGAGAGCTGGGACCAACGTAACAAAGGCTACCATCAGTAACACACTACACCGCCAGGGACTCAGATCCTGCAGTGCCAGACGTGTCCCCCTGCTTAAGCCAGTACATGTCCGGGACCGTCTGAGGTTTGCTAGAGAGCATTTGGATGATCCAGAAGAGGATTGGGAGAATGTCATATGGTCAGATGAAACCAAAGTAGATCTGTTTGGTAGAAACACAACTCGTCGTGTTTGGAGGAGAGAGAATGCTGAGTTGCAACCAAAGAACACCATACCTACTGTGAAGCATGGGGGTGGCAACATCATGCTTTGGGGCTGTTTCTCTGCAAAGGGAACAGGACGACTGATCCATGTACATGAAAGAATGAATGGGGCCATGTATCGTGAGATTTTGAGTGAAAACCTCCTCCCATCAGCAAGGACATTGAAGATGAAATGTGGCTGGGTCTTTCAGCATGACAATGATCCCAAACACACCGCCCGGGCAACGAAGGAGTGGCTTCGTAAGAAGCATTTCAAGGTCCTGGAGTGGCCTAGCCAGTCTCCAGATCTCAACCCCATAGAAAACCTTTGGAGGGAGTTAAAAGTCCGTGTTGCCCAGCGACAGCCCCAAAACATCACTGCTCTAGAGGAGATCTGCATGGAGGAATGGGTCAACATACCAGCAACAGTGTGTGACAACCTTGTGAAGACTTACAGAACACGTTTGACCTCTATCATTGCCAACAAAGGATTTATACCAAAGTATTGAGATGAACTTTTGATATTGACCAAATACTTATTTTCCACCATAATTTGCAAAAAAAATCTTTCCAAATCAGACAATGTGATTGTCTGGATTTGTTTCCACATTTTGTCTCTCCTAGTTGAGGTATACCTATGATGACAATTACAGGCCTCTCTCATCTTTTTAAGTGGGAGAACTTGCACAATTGGTGGCTGACTAAATACTTTTTTGCCCCACTGTATATATATATATATATATATATATATATATACTGTGAGGGGGTTAGCTCGGCAGCGGGTGTGTGTGACCCCCGAGATGGGCTCCCCACACAAAAACAGGCCCAGCAAACGGAGGTTGTGGTTTTCAAAATCAAAAAGGTGCGGTTTATTTTCTATTTACAGTGACAAAACACAGCAAAGCAAAAGAAACATAAACAAAAATAAATCCTGGTCAACTTGACCTCTGACTAAACATACAGGTTTCCTAACTAACAACTGGGATCAGCCTAGTGCTGTCCTAGTCCCTAAGTCCCTGGTTTTAAATGTCCAAGCAAATAGCCACACAGACTTTGTCTCACCGCACAGGGGTTCACTCTCCCTAGACAGTCCACACAGGTCTGGGTCCAGGCATGAGCTAACATCTAATGAAGCTGGGAGTTCTTATAGAGGCCTAAATGAGCTGACAAGCTTCAGCTGGTCTCATCAACTCCCTGTCTGCATGACGCCCCACACTCTCCCTAGAGGTATGAGTCATCCATGAGCCCACTAGCCTCAGCTGGGCTTATACAACTCTCCACCTAGTTGTATAAGTCGGCGTAAAGCCTGAATCTGGGCGAAATATATCTACCCCCCTGGATGCAACCAGGTGACTTTACCTTCCTGCTGTCACATACCCCCCCCTCTTGTTTTAACCTCGGGGTTGGAACACCAGCAATCAGGCATTCATGTACTCGAGACAAAGCATCCACATTCCCCATTTGAACACCAGGGCGATGCTTTACTGTGAAGTTGAATTCCTGGAGGGCCAGGAACCACCTATTCACTCTTCTATTTGTTTCCTTGTTTTGAGCCATCCACTTTAACGGAGCGTGATCCGTAACCATGTCAAAGTGCCTACCTAGCAGGTAGTACCGAAGGGAATCTAGAGCCCACTTCACCGCTAAACACTCCTTTTCAACGGTGGCGTAATTTACCTCATGGGACTTCAACTTCCTGCTGAGGTAAATGACTGGGTGCTCTTCCCCGTTCCAGACCTGGGACAATACTGCTCCTAACCCCACATCTGACGCATCACTTTGTACGACAAAGTCTTTAGAGAAGTCGGGTGAGTACAACACTGGCTGGCTACATAAGGCTTGTTTCAAGAATTGGAATGCTGCCTCAGCCTCGGGGGTCCATTTAATCATGACCGACCCTTTCCCCTTCGTCAGGTTGGTTAGGGGCACAGCCTTAGAAGCAAAGTGGGGAATGAATCGCCGATAATACCCAGCGATTCCCAGAAAGGCTCGTACCTGCTTCTTGCTGTTGGGACGTGGCCAACTCTGGATGGCCTCGACTTTGTTGAGTTGGGGTTTTATTACTCCCCTCCCAATGGTGTACCCAAGATATTTGGCCTCCTCCTGCCCAATGGTACACTTCTTGGGGTTAGCCGTAAACCCCGCTTCCCGAACAGAGTCCAGGACTGCTTGCACTTTTGGCAGATGTGAGGCCCAATCTGTGCTATGGACAATTACGTCATCCAGGTAAGCCGCAGCATACTTCCGATGGGGCCTCAGCATCTGGTCCATTTTCCGCTGGAATGTGGCCGGCGCATTCTGTAACCCGAACGGCATTCTTTTATATTGGAACGCCCCGTCTGGGGTTACAAATGCGGTTTTCTCTTTGGCCGACTTGGCCAGGGGGATTTGCCAATACCCTTTTGTGAGGTCAAGAGTCGTCATGTATCGGGCTGTTCCCAGCCGGTCGATCAACTCATCTATACGTGGCATGGGGTAGGTGTCAAATTTTGTAACTTTGTTCAACTGACGAAAATCGTTACAAAATCGCCAGCTCCCATCCGGTTTAGGCACCAACACAATGGGACTAGACCAATCACTTTGGGACTCCTCTATCACCCCTAAGTTCAGCATTTTCTGTACTTCCTCCCGTATTGCCTCCCGTCGGGCCTCTGGGATCCGATAGGGTTTTAACTTCACCCTTTCACCGGGCGGGGTAATGATGTCATGCTCTACCCCAGATGTTTGTCCCGGCAGCTCAGAGAATACCTCCTTGTTGCAAAGCACAAACTCCTTAACCTCCTGTTGTTGGGGTTGTGACAAGGTGGCTGCTATTCCAACCTCAGGAATCACGCAACCAGTTTGAGCTGGTGACCAAGTGTCTGCGACTAGGGACTCTCTATCCCTCCAGGCTTTCAACAGATTAACGTGATAGATCTGTTCGGGCTTTCGCCTTCCTGGTTGTCTGACCTTGTAATTCACTTCGCTCACTTTTTCCATTATCTCGTAGGGGCCTTGCCATTTGGCAAGGAATTTACTTTCAACCGTAGGGACAAGTACCAGTATCCTATCCCCCGGGGAAAAGGTACGGGTCTTGGCTCCACGGTTGTACACTCTCTGCTGTGCTAACTGCGCTTGGGCCAAATGTTCCTTCACGATGGGCATTACCTGTGCAATTCGGTCTTGCATCAGGGCGACATGCTCAATCACACTCCTGTGGGGAGAACTCTCACTTTCCCAAGTTTCCTTGGCAATATCCAACAGCCCTCTTAGGTGTCTCCCATACAGTAACTCAAAGGGGGAGAATCCCGTAGAGGATTGGGGCACCTCCCTAATAGCAAACATCAGATAAGGAAGTAGACAGTCCCAATCCTTTCCATCTCTATCCACCACTTTCTTCAACATTTGTTTTAGGGTTTTGTTGAATCTTTCAACCAGCCCATCGGTTTGGGGGTGATACACAGATGTACGTAATTGCGTCACTTTGAACAATTTACACAGCTCCTTCATAACCCGGGACATAAAGGGTGTACCTTGGTCCGTAAGCAGTTCTTTACAAATACCCACCCAGCTAAACACAAGAGATAGCTCTTTGGCTATGGTTTTGGCCGAGGTATTTCGGAGAGGGATCGCTTCTGGATAACGGGTGGCATAGTCCATTATAACTAATATGTACTGGTGCCCCCTAGCGGACTTGATTATAGGACCTACCAAATCCATGGCGATCCTCTCAAACGGGACCTCAATGATGGGTAGAGGGACCAGCGGGCTACGGAAATGTGGCATCGGGGCCGACCTCTGACACACAGGGCAGGAGGAACAATAATTTTCTATGTCCTTCATCACCCCCGGCCAATAGAATCTCTGTAATACCCTCTCTCGGGTTTTCTCTGTCCCCAGATGACCTCCAAGAATGTGCCCATGGGCCAACTCCAACACCAACTTCCTGTAAGGTTTGGGCACCACAAGCTGCTCAACGGTTTCTTCTGCCCTTTTTGCCAACCGATACAGTAGGTCCTTCTCTACGCTGAAGTATGGGTAAGTGCAGGTATTATCTGGGTTCACTAACTCGCCATCTATTTTCACTACGTTTTCCCGTGCCTTTATTAGGGCGGGGTCTTTCAACTGTTCTGTGGCAAAGTTTTCCCTGTGAACCTCAAGATCAGAAAACTCCACAGACGGTAGGTTTTCGTCTGAGGAGGTGGGCTCCTCTCCAGTTTCTTGAGTCTCCCCTGCCAATACTGATAAGGGAAATTCCGGAGAGTCCTCACCACTCTCAGGGGAGTTCTGGCTATCACATTCCTGGTACATAGGGGCACCAGTGGGGGGCTCAGGATCATCCCACAGTTCCCAGAACTTCGGAAAATCCCTTCCCACAATGGCGTCATGCGGTAACTGAGATACTAAGCCCACTGGATGAGAGAGGGTACCTTTGGGGGTCGCGAAACACACTGTAGTCACTGGATACTCTCGGGTGTCCCCATGCACACAAATAACAGCTACCTTGCTATTCCCAGAGACCTCTGTTTTAACTAACTCAGCCTTTATCAGGGTCACAAGGCTACCTGAATCCAGCAATACCACAACATTTCTACCATTAACACACATTTTGCATAAATGTTTCTCAGTTCCTCGAATGGCAGTGCATGCGACTGTCGCACACAGCGACTGACGTCTGCCCGTCAGAAAGTCACACTGCATGGGTTCCTCCACAACCGGGCAATTGGCTGCAATATGTCCCGCTTGCCGGCAGCGGTAGCAAACGATCCTTCTTGCGGCCTCTTGAGCCGCTGATTTCCCAGGCTGTTCTCGCCAAACTTGGGGTAGAGCTCCCACCCTCTCACTCTCTCCACCCTCACCCCTTGGAATCCTCTTATCCGCCCCTGGGGATGGTCTGGTCTTAGGGTGGAAAGTCAGAGTGTCTCTGGAAGAGGCCGTCAGGTTCTCTGTAGCCAAGTATTTCTCCACAAGACCATCGGCCGTCTCTGGGTCTCCATGGCTTACCCACTTTTGGATGGCAGTAGGAAGAGCTCTCAAAAACCGATCCATTACAACACGTTCCACAATCTTTGGTGCGGACAAAGTCTCTGGCTGTAGCCACTTTCTGCTCAGGTGAATGAGATCATACATTTGAGACCTGGGGGGTTTTCCAAGCTGGAAAGTCCAGTTATGCACACGCTGAGCCCGGACAGCCTGGGTGACACCCAGCCTTGCCAATATTTCAGCTTTTAGCATCACATAGTCTTTTGCTTGGTTAGGCTCTAGGTCATAGTAAGCTTTCTGCGATTCACCAGTTAACAGAGGAGCCACCAGTCCAGCCCACTGCTCCTCAGGCCACTTTTCTCTTTCAGCGGTCCTTTCAAATGTGGTCAAAAATACCTCTGGATCATCCTCTCCAGTCATTTTTGACAATAAACGACTCACCCCAAAGGACGCGGTATTAGTGGGACGGCTTTCCTTACTGGTCTGCGGACGTTGCTGCATTACTGCTTCCATCTGTTGTTGTAGTCTCTGCTCTTGCTTCTGCAACAGGTCTATGAAGCGGGCCTCAGATTGCTGCTGGGCTTGTTGCTGAGCCTCCAGACTCTGTTGCAAAGTTGCGTTTGTCTGCTGCTGGGCTGCAAGGCTCTGTTGATGAGCTTGCTGCTGGGCTGCGAAGTTCTGTTGTTGAGCTGCAAGGCTCTGTTGATGAGCTGCAAGGCTCTTTTGCAAACCTGCATTTGTCTGCTGTTGATTGGCATTTGCTAGAGCCAGCTGCTTCAGTATCTCCTTCATGCTGGCTTAAAAAAAACTGCCACTGGTTCTCCACCAACTGTGAGGGGGTTAGCTCGGCAGCGGGTGTGTGTGACCCCCGAGATGGGCTCCCCACACAAAAACAGGCCCAGCAAACGGAGGTTGTGGTTTTCAAAATCAAAAAGGTGCGGTTTATTTTCTATTTACAGTGACAAAACACAGCAAAGCAAAAGAAACATAAACAAAAATAAATCCTGGTCAACTTGACCTCTGACTAAACATACAGGTTTCCTAACTAACAACTGGGATCAGCCTAGTGCTGTCCTAGTCCCTAAGTCCCTGGTTTTAAATGTCCAAGCAAATAGCCACACAGGCTTTGTCTCACCGCACAGGGGTTCACTCTCCCTAGACAGTCCACACAGGTCTGGGTCCAGGCATGAGCTAACATCTAATGAAGCTGGGAGTTCTTATAGAGGCCTAAATGAGCTGACAAGCTTCAGCTGGTCTCATCAACTCCCTGTCTGCACGACGCCCCACACTCTCCCTAGAGGTATGAGTCATCCATGAGCCCACTAGCCTCAGCTGGGCTTATACAACTCTCCACCTAGTTGTATAAGTCGGCGTAAAGCCTGAATCTGGGCGAAATATATCTACCCCCCTGGATGCAACCAGGTGACTTTACCTTCCTGCTGTCACAATATATATATATGTATATATATATATATATATATATATGTAGCGGGGTCTCTTTTAAGGCTCCAGGACTACGTTACCCGGAACCCCATTCGGCCCCAGGGCGGAGGTTCCACCGCAGAGACTCATGGGAGGGGTTACTTAAGTGAGAGGCGAGGTGGAGCTCGCTCTCTTGGGACACGGCACGTCAAGTGACAAGTCATCCTGTGCGGATCGGCTGTGAAGCAAGGCCTGAAGCCTGAGGCCTTGCTTGAAGTCCGAAGAGCCTTCCACCATACTGCGGAGCCTGGGTGGATCCTGACCCGTCGTGATAGGACGAGAGTTGGATCGAGGACTCGATCGGAGCAGACACTGTGTGCGACACACAGGAGGTGGAAGTCCCAGGCTGGGATCGCGCCTGGAGTGGTGAGCGGGCACCTGCCCATATCAATAGACTGAGTTGTGTTCAGGCCTATAGACTGCCTAGGCCCGCTGTTCACTCACCAGTGTTTCTTGGGGGGTCCGGTAGCGGGACAGAGTTGAAGTACCTACCCCCCCGTTTTGCCCTGTTATTTAAAGTTAACACCCAATGTGGATTACAAATGGTTATTTCTTCAAGTGCACCAACGAAAGCTGGCCGGTGAAGAAACCTTCCTTCCTTAGGGAAAAGAGACTCAGTTCCATCCCATGTCAGGCCTGACTTAGGCGGGGAGTTTAGAAAGTTTGTGTTACTACGCCATAGGCGAGCGCACGCCATAAGAGCTCCGTGTGGTGGACACTGCGCGGCGCCATATTATTGTGCTGCACCTAGTACATTGATTGATGCAGGGCTCTGCAGGCCCATGTATATGTTGCATGTTATACCTTGAATCCTTCATTACCAGTAAAGCTGATATATATATTTTATATTCTTGCCTCAGTGTGTTGTCTGACTGTTTAGAAATTATTAAGTATAATACACATGAGAGTGATAGGAGTTTAACCCTAGACTGACTGTGCCAGAGTGGGTCAAGTAAGATTGCCGGGGGTTGGCGGTACTGCGTGCAGGGCCCGAAATCAAATCAGCGGCTCTCTTAACTGGGGGTAGCGCTACCCGTGGGGGCTCGTCCGGTATCCTGTTGCAGCAAATAGCAGCCAAAAAGTACCAGCATGGACCCACTAGAAGTAGTGAAGTGGTGCGCAGCAGTCACAGATCCAAATGGGGCAGTGATCATAGAACTCCCAGGGATCTGGCAAGAAGATGCAGTGAAACAGTTAGTGATGTCACTGTTCCCACAACAGAAGGCATGGATAGTGGATGTCAGATCAGAACCTCCTTTGACATATGTACTGATAAAATGGAAGGATGGAGTCCCAGAAGACTTCAAGAAGCCAAGCATAGAAACGGTGGATAAACAAACTTATAAGTTAATACGCGCCCCACCCAACCTAAAAGATGTAAAGAAAGAAGAGAGTCCCGGGTCGCCGCAGGGCACCCTCAGCACAGAATTATGCGCGGTTCTAGGGGAAATCATAGCGCAATGCAAGAAAGACACAGCAGATTATCAAATATCAGGATACCGGAAACTCAGAACGTTTTCAGGAAGGAAACCTGTACCTTCAGGCGAAGAAGGATTTGAGGAGTGGTTAGACGGCGGATCACGGATCACGAATTGCGGTAAATCGCCGCTGATAGCGGCCGTTTACCACGTGATCGCTCCGTCAAATGACGGAGCAATCACTTGTAAACAGACCGGCGTCATTTGATGACGCCGGTTCCTCCCTCCCCTCTCTGTACCGATCGGTACAGTGTGAGAGGGGAGGGGGAGGGAGCGGATGGCAGCAGCAGCACTGTGGGCTGGATCTGTGACAATTGCAGTCACAGATCCAGCCATCCATCCATCCCTGCTCAGCCATCCCTGTGCTATACCCTGCCAATACTCTGCAATACACCCTGCCAATACTCTGCAAAATACCCTGCCAATACTCTGCAAAATACCCTGCCAATACCCTGGTGCAATACTCTGCAATACCCTGGTGCAATACTCTGCAATACCCTGGTGCAATACTCTGCAATACCCTGGTGCAATACTCTGCAATACCCTGCGAAATACTCTGCAATACCCTGCAAAATACTCTGCAATACCCTGCAAAATACTCTGCAATACCCTGCGCAATACTCTGCAATACCCTGCGCAATACTCTGCAATACCCTGCGCAATACCCTGCAAAATACTCTGCAATACCCTGCGCAATACCCTGCAAAATACTCTGCAATACCCTGGTGCAATACTCTGCAATACTCTGGTGCAATACTCTGCAATACTCTGGTGCAATACTCTGCAATACTCTGGTGTACCCTGCGCAATACTCTGCAATACCCTGCGCAATACTCTGCAATACCCTGCGCAATACTCTGCAATACCCTGCGCAATATTCTGCAAAATACTCTGCAATACCCTGCACAATACTCTGCAATACCCTGCACAATACTCTGCAATACCCTGCACAATACTCTGCAATACCCTCCACAATACTCTGCAATACCCTCCACAATACCCTGTGCAATACCCTCCACAATACCCTGTGCAATACCCGTGCAATACCCTGCCATACACCGCAATACCCTGCCATAGTCCGCAATACTCCGCAATGCCCTGCAATACTCCGCAATGCCCGGCAATACTCCGCAATGCCCGGCAATACTCTGCAATAACCACTTCCCGCCCTCCGGCCGTCATATGACGTCCTTGACTTTGTGCGGGGATATCTGAATGATGGGAGCAGCTACAGGCATCATTCAGATATTAGCTTTTTCAGCCGGCGATTCCCTACACCATAAGAACAATCATAGCGGCTGTTCCGCCGCATGATCATTCTTACGGGAGGCGAGAGGGGATGCCCCCCCCTCCCGCTGCCCTCCGGTGCTTCTACCGACTCACCGCTACGATCAAAGCCAGGATTGTTGTTTTTTTTTTGTATTTTTTTCAGGCTTCCCAGCCTAGAGGTGAGATGTGGGGTCTTATTGACACCCCCCCCATATCTCACTGTAAAGAGGACCTGTCATGCCATATTCCTATTACAAGGGATGTTTACGTTCCTTGTAATAGGTATAAAAGTGATCAAAAAAATGTTTAGGGCGGAAAAACATGTCAAACTAAAATAAATAAAGTAAAATGAAGAATAATTTTTTTTTTTTTTTAAAGCGCCCCTGTCCCCGTGAGCTCGCATACAGAAGCGAACGCATACGTAAGTCCCGCCCACATATGAAAACGGTTTTCAAACCACACATGTGAGGTATCTCTGCGAACGTTAGAGCGAGAGCAATCATTTTGGCCCTAGACCTCCTCTGTAACTCAAAACATGTAACCAGTAAAAATATTTAAAGCGTCGCCTATGGGGATTTTTTAAGTAGCGAAGTTTGGCGCCATTCCACGAGTGTGTGCAATTTTTAAGGGCGACATGTTAGGTATCTATTTACTCGGCGTAACTTCATCTTTCACATTATGCAAAAACATTGGGCTAACTTTACTGTTTTTTTTTTTTTAAGCACAAAACATTTTTTTCCGTAAAAAACGCGTTAAAAAAATTGCTGCGCAAATATCGTGCGAGATAAAAAGTTGCAACAACCACCATTATATTCTCTAAGGTCTTTGCTAAAAAAAAATATATAATGTTTTGGGGTTCTATGTAATTTTCTAGCAAACAAATGATGATTTTTACATGTAGGAGAGAAATGTCAGAATTGGCCTGGGTGCTCCAGAACGCCTGAAGGTGCTCCCTGCATGTCGGGCCTCTGTATGTGGCCACGCTGTGTAAAAGTCTCACACATGTGATATCGCCATACTCGGGAGTAATAGCAGAATGTGTTTTGGGGTGTAATTTGTGGAATGCATATGCTGTGTGTGAGAAATAACCTGCTAATATGACAATTTTGTGAAAAAAAAAAAAAGAGAAAAAAAAATCTTGATTTTGCAAAGAATTGTGGGAAAAAATGACAACTTCAAAAAACTCACAATGCCTCTTTCTGAATACCTTGGAATGTCTTCTTTCCAAAAAGGGGTCATTTGGGGGGTATTTGTACTTTTCTGGCATGTTAGGGTCTCAAGAATTGAGATAGGCCGTCAGTACTTCAGGTGTGATCAATTTTCAGATATTGGCACCATAGCTTGTGAACTCTATAACTTTCACAAAGACCAAATAATATACACCAATTTGTACTTATTTTTACCAAAAATATGTAGCAGTATAAATTTTGGCCAAAATTTATGAAGAAAAAATAGTAATTTGCAAAATTTTATAACAGAAACGAAAAAAAAATCATTTTTTTACAACATTTTCAGTCTTTTTTCTCTTATAGCGCAAAAAATAAAAAACCCAACAGTGATTAAATACCACCAAAAGAAAGCTCTATTTGTGTGAAAAAAGGACAAAAATTTCATATGGGTACAGTGTTGTATGACTGGGTAATTGTCATTCAAAATGTGAGAGCACCGAAAGCTGAAAATTGGTCTGGTTATTAAGGGGGTTTAAGTGCCCAGTGGTCAAGGGGTTAAATGTGTAGCTTGAAGTTATGTTATCTTTGGGGACCAAAGAGTTCAAGTGGGGGAGTGTGTAGCGGGGTCTCTTTTAAGGCCCCAGGACTACGTTACCCAGAACCCCATTCGGCCCCAGGGAGGAGGTTCCACCGCAGAGACTCATGGGAGGGGTTACTTAAGTGAGAGGCGAGGCGAGGCGGAGCTCGCTCTCTTGGGACACGGCGCGTCAAGTGACAAGTCATCCCGTGCGGATCGGCTGTGAAGCAAGGCCTGAAGCCTGAGGCCTTGCTTGAAGTCCGAAGAGCCTTCCACCATACTGTGGAGCCTGGGTGGATCCTGACCCGTCGTGATAGGACGTGAGTTGGATCGAGGACTCGATCGGAGCAGACGCTGTGTGCGACACACAGGAGGTGGAAGTCCCAGGCTGGGATCGCGCCTGGAGTGGTGAGCGGGCACCTGCCCATATCAATAGACTGAGTTGTGTTCAGGCCTGTAGACTGCCTAGGCCCGCTGTTCGCTCACCAGTGTTTCTTGGGGGGTCCGGTAGCGGGACAGAGTTGAAGTACCTACCCCCCCCCCCCCCACCGTTTTGCCCTGTTATTTCAAGTTAACACCCAATGTGGATTACAAATGGTTATTTCTTCAAGTGCACCAACGAAAGCTGGCCGGTGAAGAAACCTTCCTTCCTTAGGGAAAAGAGACTCAGTTCCATCCCATGTCAGGCCTGACTTAGGCGGGGAGTTTAGAAAGTTTGTGTTACTACGCCATAGGCGAGCGCATGCCATAATAGCTCCGCGTGGTGGACACTGCGCGGCGCCATAATTTTGTGCTGCACCTAGTACATTGATTGATGCAGGGCTCTGCAGGCCCATGTATGTGTTGCATGTTATACCTTGAATCCTTCATTACCAGTAAAGCTGATATATATATTTTATATTCTTGCCTCAGTGTGTTGTCTGACTGTTTAGAAATTATTAAGTATAATACACCTGAGAGTGATAGGAGTTTAACCCTAGACTGACTGTGCCAGAGTGGGTCGAGTAAGATTGCCGGGGGTTGGCGGTACTGCGTGCAGGGCCCGAAATCAAATCAGCGGCTCTCTTAACTGGGGGTAGCGCTATATATATATATATATATATATATATATATATATATATATATATATATTTATTTATTTTTTAGCAGACGCCCTAGGGAATAAAGTGGCGGTCATTGGAACTTTTTATCTAGCACGGTATTTGCGCAATCATTTTTCAAACGCCTTTTTTTTTTTTTAAACGGTTTCATGAATTAAAAAATAACAAAACAGTAAAGTTAGCCCAATTTTTTTGTATAATGTGAAAGATGATGTTACGCCGAGTAAATAGATACCTAACATGTCACGCTTTAAAATTGCACACACTCATGGAATGGCGCCAAACTTTGGTACTTAAAATTCTCCATAGGCGATGCTTTACATTTTTTTACAGGTTACCAGTTTAGAGTTACAGAGGAGGTCTAGTGCTAGAATTGTTGCACATGCTCTAAAAGACGCGGCGATACCTCACATGTGTGGTTTGAACGGCGTTTACATATGTGGGTGGGACTTACATGTGTGTTCGCTTCTGAACACGAGCTACCGGGGACAGGGGCGTTTTAAAAAATGTATTTATTTATTTTTTTACTTATTTATTTTTCTATTTTTTTAGATCACTTTTATTCCTATTACAAGGAATGTAAACATCCCTTGTAATAGGAATCATTGTGACAGATCCTCTTTATGGAAAGATGCGGGGTCAATAAGGGCATGAGATCGTGAATAAAAAAAAATCACGATCTCATGCCGACAGCCACGATTGCGGCTTTGTTTACTTCCGGGTAACCTGGCGTTATGTCATAACGTCGCACCCGGCCCTCCGACGGTCATAGAGATGACCGGTGACCATCTGGTCACCGGTCATCTCTATGCTCGTCATCCGACGTCGGCCGATTCGTTCTCCGGGCCCCCGATGGCATGGGAGAGCCCGGAGAAGCACCGGATGGAGGCAGGGGGGGGGGGGGTTTGAAAAAACATGGTACCCATGGATAAAATATTACCAACCACCTGCTTTTAATGGATCTGTTCTCCTGCCATGGTAGCTGATTCAAACAAACACCACATATCCTGTGCTGGTGCTTGGATCGACCTTGTGCACTTCTTCGTTCTCTTACTTTCTTTCTCTTCTATTCTTATTTCCCCTTTATTTAAATTTGATCGTTTAGTATCCTACTGTACACGACCTGTACCCTCAATTCCGTTGGCAATTACAATTGTTGTTATAGTTAAATAATATAAGATTGAATATATTGCTACACAACCTCCCACCATCTCCTCAGGTTGTATTTAGTCATATATAACGTGTATAATATTTCCTGATTTCTTTAGAAGTACATGATTTCACGTTACAAAGAGCTTCTTTACTTCTTTCTCTACACATGTAATTGATTTTCCTGTTATTTACTGTGTAATCAATAAACATTTTTGACAAGGAATAATGTAGCAGTCTACAAAATGCATTATACCATAGTATAATGCCGCGTACACACGATAGATTTTCTCGACGGTGAAAACACCGTCGAGAAAATCGACGGGAAAAACAAGGGAACGGCTTGGTTCCCTACACACATCCGTTTTTCCCGACATTTTTTTTTTGGTCGAGAAAAACGACCGTGTGTGGGCTCCGTGGCAGTGTTTCCCTATGGGAAAACTGCCGCGGAAAAAAACGACGGGAATCACGACGAGAAAAATTAGAGCATGTTCTAATTTTTCTCGTCGTGATTAATGCCGTTTTTCCCGTCTGGAAAAACGGCAAAAAGCCCACAGACGATCGTTTTTCTCGTTCAAAGGGAAAAAAATGATCGTGTGTATGCGGCATAAGGGCTATACAAACAGGGCAAAGCAAAAATTTGCATTCCTACCAATAGGAATGAGGGCCATTTTCAACATTTTCCCATAAGCATGTCATAGCTAGCCAGCTTGTCGCAACAGATGTGGAGGAAGAAGAGATCATATTTTTTGAAGGGGAAGCAAAGAGTAGGTTGATGCCAACATCCCTCCAATTAAGTACAATACAATATTTAGTGCAAATTTGACTTTTTAGGCACCACTTACATACAAGTAAAATGTTAAAATACAATGTTTAGTGTTAGGCTCCATGTACACAGAAGCTCAAAAACGGTCGTTTTTAAAACAGCAGAAAAAGCTAGCTTTTATCAGCGTTTTTTTACTAGATTTTATTAGCATTTTTCAGTGTAGCGTTTTGTAGTTTTAAAAATTTTTTTTTTTTCAATGGACCAAAAAATGCCAAAAAACGCTCGGGCCAGCGTTTTTGAGCGTATATGAGCGTTTATGAGCGTTTTGCGTTTTTTTGCGTTTTTTTCTGCCGAAAAACGGCACTTTGAATGCAAATTTCTTGCGTTCAGAAAAAAGCCCATTAACTCCACTGCTCATTAAAGCTAAAAAACGTTATGTGTACATGAACACATAGGCTAACATAGAGTGCAGTTAATTGGCTTTTTTTTAAAACGCCAAAACGCCAATAAACTGCAGTTTATCAGCTTCTGTGTACATGGAGCCTAAAAATACAATATTGTGATGGTAATGGCAATAAACTTTTAACACTTTATTTGCTGTATGTAAGTGGTGCCTAAAAAGTCAAATTTTCTCAAAATATTGGGGGAGATTTACTAAGGCCTGGTTCACACTGGGGCGACAAACGCTTCGACATTGGGAGCTCATGTCGCATGACGTGTGAAAATCAATGTTTCCCTATGGGAGCCGTCTTAACTGGTCCGACACATGTCGGTCCGACTTTGAAAATGCTCCCTGTACTACTTCGGTCCGACTTTGATCCGACTTCAGCCCATTGACTATCATTGAAGTCGGATCAAAGTCGGACCGCAGTCTTGCATGATCCGACTTTGACATGCGACTTGTGCTGTGCTGCTCTTGAGGGGGAACTCCAGGCCAAATTTTAAATAAAAAACCGGCATGGGTTCCCCCTCCAGGAGCATACCAGGCCCTTGGGTCTGGTCTGGATTTGAAGGGGCGCCCCTACGCCAAAAAAGCGGCGTGGGGTCCCCCCCAAAATCCAAACCAGACCCTTATCCGAGCACACAACCTAGCAGGCCGCAGGGGAAGAGGGGGGGACGAGAGAGCGGCCCCCCCTCCCTCCTGAACCGTACCAGGCCGCATGCCCTCAACATGGGGGGTTTGGTGCTCTGGGGCAGGGGGGCGACCTGCGGCCCCCCCACCCCAGAGCACCCTGTCCCCATGTTGATGAGGACAGGACCTCTTCCCGACAACCCTGGCCATTGGTTGTCGGGGTCTGCGGGCGGGGGGCTTATCGGAATCCGGGAGCCCCCTTTAATAAAGGGGCCCCTGGATCCCGGCCCCCCCACCCTATGTGAATGAGTATGGGGTACATCGTACCCCTACCCATTCACCTGGTGGAAAAAATTTGCAATAAACCACACAGCTTTTTAAAGTATTTTATTGCACAGCTCCGGGGGTCTTCTTCCGACTTCGGGGGTCTCCGGTGTCATCGCCGCGCTCTCCGGTTCTTTCTTCTGCCGGGCCTCCGCTAACTTCTTTTTAGCTCTTTTGCTAACGGAGGCCCGGTCTTCTCCGTCGTCTCGTCCGGCTCTCCGTTATCCTTCTGCCGGCCCCTCCACTAACTTCTTTAGCTCTTTTGCTAGTGGAGGGGCCGGTCTTCCCGTCGTCACCGTCGGCGTCTTCTTCCCTCTTCTCCTCCTCGATGTTGACGTGTCGCTTCCTCCCGCTGTAATACTGTCTGTCCGCTCCGCATTAATATAGGCTTCCCATGACGTCACAGTCACATGTTCCCATGACGTCACAGTCACATGCTTTGGGGCCATGTGCCCCGGAACATGTGACTGTGACGTCATGAAAAGCCTATATTAATGCGGAGCGGAGAGCCAGTATTACAGCGGGAGGAAGCGACGCGTCAACATCGAGGAGGAGAAGAGAGAAGAAGACGCCGACGACGGGAAGACCGGCTCCTGCACTAGCAAAAGAGCTACCAAGAAGTTAGTGGAGGGGCCGGCAGAAGGACAACGGAGAGCTGGACGAGACGACGGAGAAGACCGGGCCTCCGTTAGCAAAAGAGCTAAAAAGAAGTTAGCGGAGGCCCGGCAGAAGAAAGAACCGGAGAGCGCGGCGATGACACCGGAGACCCCCGAAGTCGGAAGAAGACCCCCGATAAGCCCCCCGCCTGCAGACCCCGACAACCAATGGCCAGGGTTGTCGGGAAGAGGCCCTGTCCTCA
Organism: Rana muscosa; assembly: GCA_029206835.1. Classification (NCBI taxonomy): domain Eukaryota; kingdom Metazoa; phylum Chordata; class Amphibia; order Anura; family Ranidae; genus Rana; species Rana muscosa. The sequence goes on from CM055116.1 coordinate 374,201,721, forward strand.
TCAACATGGGGACAGGGTGCTCTGGGGTGGGGGGGCCGCAGGTCGCCCCCCTGCCCCAGAGCACCAAACCCCCCATGTTGAGGGCATGCGGCCTGGTACAGTTCAGGAGGGAGGGGGGCCGCTCTCTCGTCCCCCCCTCTTCCCCTGCGGCCGGCCAGGTTGTGTGCTCGGATAAGGGTCTGGTTTGGATTTTGGGGGGACCCCCATGCCGTTTTTTCGGCGTAGGGGCGCCCCTTCAAATCCAGACCAGACCCAAGGGCCTGGTATGCTCCTGGAGGGGGAACCCATGCCGGTTTTTTATTTAAAATTTGGCCTGGAGTTCCCCCTCAAGATTCATACCAAACACAGTGCCTGATATTGGCGGGGATCCAAGTCGGATCCCCGTTCATTGAAAGTCGGACATATGTCGGCTTCATGTCGCAGGGCAAAGTCGGATCCAAAGTAGGACAGATGTCGTGTCGCACTAGTGTGAACCCAGCCTCAACCTGGTGCACCCAAGATATGGTGCAGCTGTGCATGGTAGCCAATTAGCTTCTAAATTCAGCTTGTTCAATTAAGCTTGGACACTAAGCCCAGGTTCACTCTGGGCTGCGGGAGTGAAGCCGTGCGAGTTCAGCTGAACTCGCACAATTTCACTCTCGCTGGCAGTCCTGATTTCAGCCGCGATTACAAAGACATCTGACACAGATGTCAATGTAAATCGTGGCCGAAATCGCAAAAAGTAGTACAGAAACTACTTTTTGAAATCGGTGCAGTGCCGCAGATGCGGCGTCGCACCGATTAGGACGGTGCCATTGCCGGCAATTTGCGGCAAATATTGGCGTTTTGACATGCGATTTGACATGCCAAATCACATGTCAAAACGCACCAGTGTAAGCCAGGGCTAAAACCTGGAAGCTGTTTGGTTTCTATGCAGAGCTGTACCAGATTTTGCACTCTCCAATTTTAGTTATCACCGCCACCCCTAATATTGAAAAAAAGAGAGGGTTTTTAAAAAATATTATTCTGACAAAGTTTGAAAATGTTTACAGTCTCTGAGATTTCTCTCCAGAGACAAGAGATGCAGCCTAATTAGGGTTGCCACCTCATCCCTTTAAACCCGAACACATATTAATTACACAGGTTCTGTGGCTGATTAAGGTGGTAATTAAACTCACTTGGTGCCTTATCTGCATTAAATTGGCCTCAGAACCTGTGTAATTCATATGTGTTTGGGTTTAAAGGGATGAGGTGGCAACCCTAAGCCTAATGTGTACTGACATAGTAAAGGTAATGCCGTATTATTACTAGTAATGCCTTATTTTTCATTTCATCCTCTTAAATTAAGCTGGCCAAACATTTAAATTTTCCTTAGATTTGATTTGTCTCTGCCGAAACAGCCAAAAACTCCATTCAGTCCTTGACAGTAGTAGAGATGTCCCGAACTATTCGCCGGTGAATAGTTCCCGGCGAACATGGCTTGTTCGCGTTCGCCGCGGCGGGCGAACATATGCGATGTTCGGTCCGCCCCCTATTCATCATCATTGAGCAAACTTTGACCCTGTACCTCACAGTCAGCAGACACATTCCAGCCAATCAGCAGCATACCCTCCCTCCCAGACCCTCCCACCTCCTGGACAGCATCCATTTTAGATTCATTGGGAAGCTGCAGTCTTAGTGAGAGGAGGGACAGTGTAGCTGCTGCTGATTTAATAGGGAAATCTATAGCTAGGCCAGTTTATTCAGTGTCCACTCCAGTCCTGAAAGACTCATCTGATCTCTGCTGTAAGGACAGCATCCTGACAGCACCCCAAAAAGCCCTTTTTAGGGCTAGTACATCAGTCTGCTTTTTTTTTTCCTGGCACAGTAGCTTACATAAAAAAAAAACAACTGTTTTGACTGCAGTAGAATAGCAGTCAGTTGCCTGCCAGCGTGTGTCAGGCCTACAGCGTCTACTCTGCCAACTTCTGCCAGTGCACAGTGCCACTCATATCTGTTGTCACAGTAGCTTACATAAAAAAACAACAGTTTTGACTGCAATAGAATAGCAGTCAGTTGCCTGCCAGCGTGTGTGTCAGGCCTACAGCGTCTACTCTGCCAACTTCTGCCAGTGCACAGTGCCACTCATCTCTGGTGTCACAGTAGCTTGCACGCATAGTACAACTAAACTAATCTAAAAAAAATGACAGGCAGAGGCAGGCCACCCCGCAGGGGCTGTCGTGGTCGTGGTGCTGTGATTCCCTTTGGCCCAAGAATAATGCCCAGTGTTCAGGGGCCACGTACCCTGAACTCGAAAAGTTCTGGGGACATAGTTGACTGGCTAACACAGGACACCCAATCTTCTACAGCTTCCGCTCGAAACCTTGACACACCATCCTCCTCCAGCTCAGCTTCGGGCACCTCTCAAGTTACCACTCGCCCACCTGCCACCACCACCCACACTAGCACCACAGCTGCTTCACTTGATCTGTCAGAGGAGTTATTTACACATGAGTTGGAATAAATGAGTGATGCGCAACCATTATTGCCAGAGCATGTAGATAAAAGGGATATGTCTCAGTCAGGCAGCATTACACACATGGATGTACGGTGTGATGATGATGATGTTGTACCCGCTGCTGCTTCCTTTGCTGAGTTGTCAGATACAAGTGAAGTGGTTGATGATGACGATGTGGATGTCACGTGGGTGCCCGCTCGAAGAGAAGAAGAACAGGGGGAAAGTTCAGATAGGGAGACAGAGAGGAGTAGGAGACGAGTTGGAAGCAGGGGTAGGTCATCGCAAGGAGCTAGTGGCACAGTCAGACAGCATGTATCGGCACCCGGGGTCAGCCAGACAGCACGCCAATAAACGCATGCTGTTGCCACCACCAGAATGCCGCCATTGCAAAGCTCAGCAGTGTGGCATTTTTTTGTGTGTGTCTGCCTCTGATAACAGCGATGCCATTTGCAACCTGTGCCAAAAGAAACTGAGTCGTGGGAAATCCAACACCCACCTAGGTACAACTGCTTTGCGAAGGCACATGATAGCACATCACAAACGCCTATGGGATCAACACATGATGACGAGTACAAGCAGCATACAAGCTCAAAGCCACTATCCTCCTCCTGGTCCAGCATCTTCAGCCACGTCAACCACTGCTGTCCTCCTTGCCCCGTCTCAACCATCCGCCACACCGTCTCTCGCCTTGAGCAGTTCCTGCTCATCTGCCCACAGTCAGGTGTCGGTCAAGGACATGTTTGAGCGTAAGAAGTGAATGTCACAGAGTCACCCCCTTGCCTGGTGTCTGACAGCTGGCTTGTCGGAACTCTTAGCCCGCCAGCTTTTACCATACAAGCTGGTGGAGTCTGAGGCCTTCAAAAAATTTGTAGCTATTGGGACACCGCAGTGGAAGGTACCTGGCCGAAATTTCCTTTCACAAAAGGCAATCCCCAACCTGTACTCTATTGTGCAAAAGGAAGTCATGGCATGTCTGGCACACAGTGTTGGGGCAAGGGTCCGTCTGACCACTGATACCTGGTCTGCAAAGCACGGTCAGGGCAGGTATATACCTAAACTGCGCATTGGGTAAACCTGCTGACGGCTGCCAAGCATGTAATGCGTGGCTCTGCAGAGGAGTTGGTGGTGACACCGCCACGACTTGCAGGCAGGCCTGCTGCCACCTCCTCTACTCCTCCTACTCCATCCTCTTCGATAACCTCCTCGGCTGAGTCCTCTTCTGCTGCTGCGTCTTGCTCCACATCAACTGCACCCTCCCCAGGGGCTATTCCACATCCCGGATACGACAGTGTCACGCCGTCTTGGGGTTGACTTGCCTGAAAGCAGAGAGTCACACCGGACCAGCACTCCTGTCCGCCCTGAATGCTCAGGTGGATCAGTGGCTGACTCCGCACCAACTGGAGATCAGCAAAGTGGTGTGTGACAATGGAAGCAATTTGTTGGCGGCATTGAATTTGGGCAAGTTGACACATGTGTCGTGCATGGCACATGTGTTGAATCTGTTTGTACAACGCTTTGTGCATAAGTACCCAGACTTACAGGACGTCCTCAAGCAGGCCAGGAAGGTGTGTGGCCATTTCAGGCGTTCCTACGCGGCCATGGCGCACTTTTCATATATCCAGCGGCGAAACAACATGCCAGTGAGGCGCTTGATTTGCGACAGCCCGACACGTTGGAATTCAACACTCCTAATGTTTGACCGCCTGCTCCAACAAGAAAAAGCCGTCAATGAGTATTTGTATGACCGGGGTGCTAGGACAGCCTCTGCGCAGCTGGGAATTTTTTTGCCACGTTACTGGATGCTCATGCGCAATGCCTGTAGGCGCATGCGTCCTTTTGATGAGGTGACAAACCTAGTCAGTCGTACTGAAGGCACCATCAGCGACATCATCCCATTTGTTTTCCTCCTGGAGCGTGCCCTGCGAAGAGTGCTGGATCAGGCCGTAGATGTGCGTGAAGAGGAAGAGGAAGAGTTGTGGTCACCATCACCACCAGAAACAGCCTTATCAGCATCGCTTGCTGGACCTGCGGCAACGCTGGAAGAGGAGTCTGAGGAAGAGGAGTCAGAGGAGGAATGTGGCTTTGAGGAGGAGGAGGAAGAACAACCACAGCAGGCATCCCAGGGTGCTCGTTGTCACCTATCTGGTACCCGTGGTGTTGTACGTGGCTGGGGGGAAGAACAAACCTTCAGTGAGATCAGTGAGGACGAGGAACGGGACATGAGAAGCTCGGCATCCAACTTTGTGCAAATGGGGTCTTTCATGCTGTCGTGCCTGTTGAGGGACCCTCGTATAAAAAGGCTGAAGGAGAACGACCTGTACTGGGTGACCACGCTACTAGACCCCCAGTATAAGCAGAAAGTGCCTGAAATGTTACAGAATTACCGGAAGTCGGAAAGGATGCAGCAGTTCCAAAATAAATTAAAAAGTATGCTTTACACAGCGTATAAGGGTGATGTCACAGCACAACGGGAATCTAACAGGGGAAGAGGTGAAAGTAATCCTCCTCCTACCACGACCACGCCGGCAAGGACAGGACGCTTTACAGACGTGTTGTTGATGGAGGACATGCGGAGCTTTTTAAGTCTTACGCATCGCCAAAGGCCTTTGGGGTCCACCCTCAGAGAACGACTCGACCGACAGGTAGCAGACTACTTCGCCTTAACTGCAGATATCGACACTCTGAGGAGCGATGAACCCCTTGACTACTGGGTGTGCAGGCTTGACCTGTGGCCTGAGCTATCCCAATTTGCGATATAACTTCTGGCCTGCCCCGCTTCAAGTGTCCTTTCAGAAAGGACCTTCAGTGCAGCAGGAGGTATTGTCACTGAGAAGAGAAGTCGCCTAGGTCAAAAAAGTCTAGATTACCTCACCTTTATTAAGATGAATGAGGCATGGATCCCGAAGGGACTGACAGTGGGCGATACATTTGACTAAAAAAGGCCTGATGACTCTGAGATGAGCTGCCTTGGGCTAAAAATGGTCCACACGCTGCTGTATTTTATCTCTGCATGCCGGATGACTTGCGTGACTTATCCGCCACCAACTAGGGTTCAAGCCGCAATGTTTTAGGGCACTTTCTGCATGGAAAACATACATTTTTCTGGCCGCAATACCTGATTTTTCAGGCATGTGTACATGCCTAATTTTTCTGGCCTCTGGTGCTGCACTGTGGCTGCAAAAACAAAACAAACAAAAAAGCACATACATGTGTCAATTCCCCTTTGTGATCGTTACCTTGTTGTGGTGAAGGGGCTTGCATATCACAATGAAGCGACCACCTCTATGAGTGTGTTGGCAATGGCAATGTTGGCACACCCCAGATGATAAGCTCGTTGCTTCATTGTGAACAGACCAAAAGCGATCGGCAGGATAATTTTGCATAGAAAAAACATTAATTTTCTTTGTGATCATCTAAGGTGATCATTAAAGCCTTGCGGTTGTGCAAATGGACTGTTTGCGGTGCGTTAAACGGGGAGTTTGGTCTGTCACTGTGAAGCGGGCGTTACCCTTACACTACCTGATCGATACAACATCATACCTGATGTTTTAAAGCACGTTATTCCAAACAATTTAGGAATGTTAGGTGATTTATGCCCTTTATGGATTAAAACCCGACTCTGTGTCAACTATGTCATTTTCCATGGGAATTTTGCCATGGATCCCCCTCCGGCATGCCACAGTCCAGGTGTTAGTCCCCTTGAAACAACTTTTCCATCACTATTGTGGCCAGAAAGAGTCCCTGTGGGTTTTAAAATTTGCCTGCCTATTGAAGTCTATGGCGGTTCGCACGGTTCGCCCGTTCGCGAACATTTGCGGAAATTCGCGTTCGCCGTTCGCGAACGGAAAATTTTATGTTCGCGACATCACTAGACAGCAGTTAACAGACTCTGGTGCAGCAGATGCTGGGACTGTAGGGTACTCTATTCCAGGACTATAGTAAGTATTTGGTGGGTTGCAAAACCATTTAATGGGAGCTTTAAAGAGGATCAACTGATCTAATCTCTGTTTTTGACACCAGGTTCTTCTTGAAACATTCTTACTTCCTAAATTCATTAGCTTGGGAACGTGGCTCGTCACAGTCTTAAGAAACCAAAATAAGGCTTAGAAGATGGGATGAGGCAAGGCTACTATCCCAGTTGACCCAGGAAGAATGTATTAGAGCACCAGGCAATCGGAGCACCCAGGACCAGTGTTGGTCATCTTACTTTAAAAAAGTAATTAGTTACAGTTACAAATGACTTCTCACAAAAAGTTATTGCGTTAGTAACCCAGTTACTACATTGAAAAAGTAATTAGTTACTCAGCAAAGTAACTATCATGCTTACTAGCATAAATTCCCCCCCCCCCCCCATTCCCATTTCTAACAATATTTCCTATCCTAGCACAAATTCCCCCCCATCACCTCTTCTAGCACAACCCCCTCCCCCCAAAATACCCCTACTAGAAAAAAATCATATCCTGACACCCCTCAAATTCCCCATCCCAGCAGAACCCCGCCAGAATTCCCTTCCTACTATAACAGCACAAATACACCCCCCTTCATATAAATCCCACCTAGAAGTTAGCATTTTCTCCCTACAAATACTCTCATTCCTCCCCTTGTGTCCTCAGTGCAGCTCTCCCTTCCCTCAACTTGGCAGCAGCTTTCCTCACACACACACAGACCTCAGATATAGTGCAGCACATCGCTCTGTGATGCCCATCTTCCGACGTTCCTCCTCATGTTGTCCTGTCAGAGCTGAGGAGGAGCCGATTTCTAAACTTACCTGTACGGCAGGCTGGCAGCTAGCAGGAGAGATACCGCTGCTGAAGGGGGCCGGGATCACGGCTCGGAGATGCCCGCCTCCCGCCCACACTGCTTTCCACTTCCAGCTTCCATCTAGAGCCAGGTTGTAGAGGAGATAGAGGTCATAGAGGAGAGGAGGAATTACACTACTGCCATCTAGTGGCGGTAGATGTAATTGCAGTAACGCAGCGAAAGTAATGGGAACGGCGTTACCATGAGGGAAAGGGTAATCAGTTAGATTACTCGTTACCCTCTAAAGTAACTGCGTTAAGTAACGCTGTTTATTTTAACGCAGTTACTACCATCACTACCCAGGACACTTACCCTGAGCCATCTGGAGGGGCAAACTATGTGTTGAAAGTGCTGGATTGGATAGGTAGAACACTTCATGTTCCATAATCCATATTTGATAAAAGTTTTTTTTACATTTAGACTCCATTCACACAGGGGCAACACGACTTCCAGCACGACTTTGGTAGGCAACTTGGACACGACTTGAGTATGAATCACAGTGCGACATGAAGCTACTTACAAGGCAACTTCAAGTTGCTTCCAGGATAGGAGACATTGCAGTGGCCAATAAAACAAGAATCAGCTCTGTGGGAGGGGGAAGGTCGGAGTTTGCCTGAGAAATGTATGTTCTCTTCCTGGAAAGTTGCTTCTGTTAAGACAGTCATCCGACTTCTGAGGCGACTTCCATTGAAATCAATGGGTACAGGTCGCCTAGCAGTCGCCAAGAAGTCGGATTGAAGTAGTACAGGATCCTTTTTTGAAGTCGGAGCGACTGCAGTAGTGTGCATTAAGACGGCTCCATTCACCTACATTGATTTTCTCATGCAGCGCGACTTGAGGCGACTAGGGGTGACCTGGGGCGACTTGAAGTCGAATCCAAAGTTGCCTCTGTGTGAATGGGCTCTTATGGTACTTCTTGCAAAGTGCAAAAAGAAGATACGATTTGGTGGGTAAAGCCAAATTTTATTCTGGTATCTAAAAGTTATTTACAAGACACTAAAACCATTTGAGGCAAAACACACTGCATTATTTCCAAAATGTTACTTTAGTAATGCCGTGTACACACGATCGATTTTCTCGACGGTGAAAACACCGTCGAGAAAATCGACGGGAAAAACGAGGAACGGCTTGTTCCCCTACACACGGCCGGTTTTCCTGACATTTTTTCTCGTGGTCGAGAAAAATGACCGTGTGTAGGCTCCCTGGCAGTGTTTTTCTATGGGAAAACTGCCGCGTAAAAAAATGCCGTGAATCACGACGAGAAAAATTAGAGCATGTTCTAATTTTTCTCATCGTAATTCATGCCGTTTTTCTCATCTGGAAAAATGATGAAAAGCCCACACACGGTCGTTTTTTTCGTCAAAGAGAAAAAATGAAATTTTTCCCGACGAGAAAAATGGTTGTGTGTACGCGGCAGAAGAGTTCATGATGTCACATTTTTAGTTAACATACATTTCTGAACTCTGACTGAATATGAACTGAATAGAATAAAGTAGAAAGCTTTGGGAATGGTACTCAGACAGATGAGGTAAACTAGTTGACTCTTCTAGCATTCACTCCAGAGACATGGATGTATCACCATGTACTCATAATTCAGATACTTCATTGACACGGTATAAAAATGTATTATGCCCCTAACTGCAAAGATGGCAAACTCTTTAAATTATTATCCCCAAGTCAGCAATCACTGGGGATCAATAAATTATATTTCAAGATGTTATAATCTCATGAAGTCACGCTGATATATACAAATCCAGTATATAAATCACACCAATGATTTGGATCAATATATGCTAACTGAGTCAATTCTTTGACTCATTTTTCATTTTGACATCAGACTTGAAAAGTATGAATACACACAACTGTACATTCCTGTTTTTCTGCTGCAAGGTTAATTAATGTTTTCACAGCATTGAGAATTTTTCATGTCACGTAATATTGGTCACATATGAGTTAAGCACATGTAGCACCCCTTTCCCTTTGGAAAGCGATGAGGAGCCCCAGGTAGCTCGGTGGGCTAGCTTTTGAAACCTTTGACACTTTATGGGCACAGGATACCCAAAAGCAACAAAAAATGCAGACTCCAGACCTATATTCACAGTCAATGCAAAACAAAGGGCCTGTAAACCGTAACTGGAACTCTGTACTTATCAGACTGTAAAGAAGCTTCCTACAGTACATGCACCCACTGGAGCAAGTAGACAGCAGCAACCACCTGCAATGTCCCCAGGCAGCAGCTTGTTCCCAGCACTCCATATGCCAGGCAGCAGGCCAGGCAGGCACAGACCTCCAACACACAATTTTCTCTCTTGGCAAAGGCCCAGAAAGCAAGAGCCCTTCTGCAAGGTCACTCCGAATATTTATATCTTTCCCCAGCATGCACCAATGGCAAGAAACTTTCTAGTGGTTGGCCAGGGAGACATATTCATAACTCAGAATTATTGTATCTTCTCACAGTTTGCCAGAAACAATTCCTAACAGCAGGCAGAAGCAAACAATTATACTGAGCTTAGGGGGAACCTAACAAAGCAGAGCTGTTCCAATCTACAGTAATCTTAGGATGGCTGTAGTCATTAAATTTAGGATACAGACACTATTGCTTGTTAGCAGTAGTGGTAAAGGTAGGTGCATACAGAAAATTCAGTTTCATGCTTAATAATGTTTTACTTACCTATTTTTTAGGCAGTTGTTCCTCCTGTCATTTTCAATGACCATTAACAAAAGTCAGGTTGGTTGTTAAAGAAAATGACTTCCTAATAAGCCTAAGTAAATTAACCTCAATTTCTACCCCTGCTTCCGTAATGTAAAATACAGCTAGAAGCCTTAAGGGGTTATTTAAATATGACTCAGCTGCTCATGCACTCAGATCACAATCCAGCATGTTTATTTTGTTGTGCCAAAAGTTCCCAGGAGGGTAACATAGCGTAAAATAACTTTTCCCAATGCAGAGGCCAATGGCTGCCAGTGCTGATCAGTGTGTTCTGGTGGGGGGAGCAGTCCCTGTGTCAGAACACAATAGCAGAGTGCGGGAGATCAGCGCACTAACATTGCTTGTGTTAGTACTGCAAGTTTTTTTTTTCGTTCAGCCTGCTGAGTTGAACGAAAAAATGTATTGTGTGTACCCCGCATAAGGGTGTGTTGCAGTATGTGATCAGTATCAGTAGAGGCAGGAAATGCAGATGAGTATGGTTCTCCTTAATCTGTAAAGGGCTGTGACATGTTGGTTATATGTAAAAATAATAAAAATATTTGGTATGTTTATGTGCCCTTGATATTTTCTATATACACAGTGCCTTGAAAACGTATTCATAACCCTTGAAATTTGAAAAATGTAAATGTATTTTATTGGGATGTTATGTGATAGATCAACACAAAGTGGCACATAATTATGAAGGAAAATTATAAATGGTTTTCAATTGTAAAATATAAAAAATATCTGAAAAGTGTGGTGTGCATTTGTATTCAGCCCCCTTTACTAACTAATTGCCTTCAGAAGTCATCTGATTAGTAAATAGAGTCCACCTGTGAGTAATTTAATCTCAGTACAAATACAGATGTTCTGTGAAGCCCTCAGAGGTTTGTTAGAGAACCTTAGTGAACAAACAGAATCATGAAGGCCAAGGAACACACCAGGCAGGCCAGGGATAAAAATGGATAGAGCCAAATACAGGGCAATCTTAGAAGAAAACCTGTAAAGCCGCGTACACACGATCGGTTTTACCGATGTAAACAGTCCGATGGATTTTTTTCATCGGACAAACCGATCGTGTATGGGCCCCATCGGTCTTTTTTCTATCGATGTCAAAAAATAGAACATGTTTTAAATTTTTCCGATGGATAAAAAACCGATAGCAAATTCCGATCGTCTATGGGCAAGTCCATTGGTTAAAACTTTTGACTGATGGTGTGTAGGCAAGACTAATGGAAGTCAGCTTCGTCGGTTTTCCGATGGAAAAATCCAACAGTTTAAAAACCATAGGAAATCCGATCGTGTGTACAGGGCTTTAGAGTCTGCAAAAGACCTGCGACTGGGGTGGAGGTTCACCTTCTGGCAGGAAAACAACCCTAAACAAACAGCCAGAGCTACAATGGAATAGTTTAGATAAAAAGCATATTCATGTGTTAGAATGGTCCAGTCAAAGTCCAGACCTAAATCCAATTGAGAATCTGTGTCATGACTTGAAAATTGCTGTTCACAGATGATCTCCATCCAATCTGACAGAGCTTGGGCTATTTTGCAGAGAAGAATGGGAAAAATTTTCACTCTCCAGATGTGTAAAGCTGGTAGAGACATCCCCAAAAAGACTTGCAGCTGTAATTGCCGCAAAAGGCGGTTCTACAAAGTATTGACTCAGAGGGGCTGAATACAAATGCACACCACACTTTTCACATATATATTTGTACAAAAATGTAAAACCATTTATTATTTTCCTTCCACTTCACAACTATAGGCCACTTTGTGTTGGTTTATCACATAAAACCACAATAAAATACATTTAAGTTTTTGGTTACAACATGACAAAATGTGGAAAATGTCAGGGGGTATGAATACTTTTTCTGCTTTAGTCATCCCTCCCCCCCTCCTATGCCACGTCTGGCAAGTCCTTTTTTTGGGGGGGCAGGGGGGTGGGGCGGGTACCTAGTTTTGACAGGTACCCGCTCCCACTTCCGCTTGGGACACTTAGGCGATCCGAGCAAAAGTTCTGCTCTCCCCCTCCCTCCCTGCAATCCTCTGGGACAACTCACAGGTCCCAGAAGATTGCACAACCATTGAGGTGGCGCAGCGCGACTCGCACATGTGCAGTGCGCACCCGGCTGTGAATACCTTTTGTAGCTGCTGACTTTAAATAAACACAAAAACGACTGGAGCTCCTCTTAATGTGATGCAGATCAATGACATAGAACTTTTAGGGCAGATTCACATCTATGCATGCAGTAACTTTTGGTGGTTCATTCAAAGTAAACAGGTTGCTTTAATACAATGTGTATCAGTGCACAAGCTCAAGTGTTAACAGGAGCATATATGTGAATGTGCCATTAGTAAACTGAACCAATTAAGAAAGTAAATAGAAACAATAAATTAGCAACTTTCCATGGGCTTTTTTGCTTTGGTTCTATTATACAATGTAGTCTACAAAGAGAAATGAGTCATACAAAAGCCAGTCAAGAGTATGAGCTGGAATGGGAAGCTAAAGAATAAGATTACTTGCAGTCTGTTCAATCTGTGCTTTGAATTGCATAAGATTAGCTCAGCAAAATTCAAAGATCTATAAAAAGCAAGAATTTATATATATATAAAAAAAATTATATATATATATATATATATATATATATATATATATATATATATATATTGCAAAGGCTACAATATATTCCCAATTGTTTGTAGCACTAAAATAAAAAGTTTTATTTTCTTTTATTTTGTTGTTTCAAGAAAGAAAAACTTTATAAGAAAAACTGTAATTTCAGCAAAAGAAAGTACTGACCATATGGTAAAATAAAAACCATTAACAATCATCTAGCCCCTACACATGTTTATTTGCTTGCATAGGCTTTGCATGCGTCTATAGTGAATATTTGTCAGTAGAGGCCCCCACATCATCCACAAGCTGGGGTGGTACTGGTAGGTTTGGCCCCAATTAGTCTTGCAACCACAGAAGCAGCTTCATCCCCTGAACTCATAGTGATATCTTCACTGTATAAGTCTAAAAACCCATTTGTTTATTTGCTTAATAGTGATCTTCTAAACACAGTTCCAATCCACTAAGTTTTCAGTACTACTATTGTGATGCTAAAATATCCCAACACTTGTGATTGGTGCCTGTGATAGCCCTAGCTCTCAGGTTATGGTGTGCTACATTAAAGGCTTTTTCAGCAGCAGCCCTTGCATACCTTACTTCATTTTCCATTTAAATTATAATATATTTTGTGGGAAATTGTTTAGCGACTTTTCTTTATTGTGGTTATTAACTTGCAGTATTTCTGTCGATCGCTGTAATAAAAGCAAACCTCAGCTGTAATAAAAATCCAAATAGAATTACTCTATGGAACAGGTTTCATGCTCAGCATAACGCTGAACAAACTGCAGCCTGCTTTTGCCATCTAGTGGTCAATTTTCAGTACAACAATAAGTTTAAAAACAGTCACAATGATTGCATGGTAAAACTTAAAAGATGGCTAAAAATGTGATAATCTATATATTAACAAGCCTTTACTAGCAATGTTATATGATGCTTTTCAGAAGATTTTCTTGTAGTCAGATTACAAGACCTATATGCATGTGTCCGGTGCTTAAAACGGATCTTCACTGCATCTGAGCACAAAAAAATCAAAAACACTATTTAATAAATTTTTAATAATCAAAGAAAACTCCACCATACATCCATGTCTGCATGCTTTATTTTGTACAGAATTCACTTTGAAAAAAAAAAACCCTAGCATTTCTGGCTGTGGCCAACTTGAATAAGGGCAGATGATTCATGTAGCATTTACTTTCTGGAATCCGTCTGCCCTTAGCTCAAGCATGCATGCAGGAGAGTGTACTTAGCTGAGAAAACCCCTCCTCCCCTCTTGAAGACTCCTGGGTTACTGAAAAATAACCCAGTTATTGACCATCCTGAAGACTCCTGGGGTGTATAACATCATTTTAAATTCAGAAAGTGGGGATAGGTTTGCGCTCTGCTTATATATGTGGACTTTTGCACCTGGAGTAGTGAATACACTACTAAAATAATATTAATCAAAAAATAAATAAGAGTGCTGTTCCCAGATAATTCACCTTATGACATAAAAATCATATATATGATATATACAGTATAAGATTTCATATATGATTTTTATGTCATAAGGTGAATTATCTGGAGACAGCGCACTTATTTTTTTTATGACATCATTTGCCTAGGCATGACACCAGGAAGTAACTGAAGAAATGTAAAAAAAAGTTTAAAACTAGTAAGTATGATATACTTTCCTATCTACTTACTAATGCTAGCAGCATGAGGATTACAAATATTCACTGTTAATTTGGAGAGTGAGGTTCCACTTTAACATATATTACTTTTCTGGCTACTGTTTTCTATAAAACCAATATGACACTTATCTTAAGGTAAGTGCCACATAATGAGCTAGTATGCTATGCACACTAGCTCATTATGCCTTTCTCAAGGAAAAAAAAAATTGGGTTTACTTCCTCTTTAACTTTTCTATGTTTATGGGAGAGATAGGTATGTTGCCATTGCTGAATGCTCCTTCTAAAAATGTTAAACGTCCAGCTGTCATGGCAATCAGATGCCTTTAATACTTTTGACTTATTGACCCAGAAAATGCATGCATATCAGGTATTCTTTTTTTTTACTTGCTGCATGGTTGTTCTGGACTGGTTACTCTGAAGGCAGAATTAACTGTGTTACTAGTATTTTTCACAAGGAGGTCGGCAGGGATGGTCTCCATGTTTCTCTGAGTACAGATAAAAAGAAAGCTGTCTGCCTAGACGCTACACATCAAGGATAAAGCTACTGTCTATGGCTGTACCCTGGGTCAGGACAATTTTTAATCATACAAATTCTGCCATACAAGCGGTCCCCAGGTTAAAAACAAGACAGGAACTGTAGGTTTGTTCTTAAGTTGAATCTGTTTGTAAGTTGGGACAGGTACATTTTTTAAGTGTAGCTCCAGCCCAAAAAATTTTTTTTAAGCTTTTTGGACAGCATGGGGAAGGGTGAACACCCCTGTAGCGTTTGTTTTTCTTTCTGTGCCCGTTCAGAAGATTCCACCTCACTTTCTGTCCCAATGACAATTGGATTTAGAAAATTTTGGGTTGTTGTGGAAACAAGCCTTGGTGATAAAGCTTCAGTGGAGACACCATTTTTGCATAATAACTCTTACAGGAGTGATTTCCCTTCCTAGGGGGAAATTTCCTTTCACTTCCTGTTGTCTCCCTCCGTTTGTAAGTAGGAGTCGTTTGTAAGTCGGATGTTTGTAACTAGGGGGCCACCTGTATTTAATACTTAACAAATAACTAAGGAATTCATAATCATCAATATTTGATTGCACCAAGACCATTATAAGCACAAGTGCGTTTCAATGAAAATTACCTTTTGTTTGAGTGATTATCTTGCTTCCACTGCTAATCCTTAGGACTTGTTCACGCATGTGCCAATGCTCTGTATTTAGGCAGTGTTTTTATAGCCTCATAACTGCCCTTCAATGTCTGCCACAAATATTACAATGGGCTTCACACAGTAGCGATACCATTATGTTGTGTTAAAAATTAGGCAGCCTGTCACTTTCATGAGGCATAACGCTTGTCAGCCACCTCATTCATTTCAATGGTGATGTGCCATAACAGCACCCTTAGCATTTGATGGATTGTTAGTAAAGCATCTAGAAAAGTGTTAACTGAGTGCTGGGGGAGAGGCAATGGAGGTTCCTGTATCCCAGAATGCACTGGGAAGTGATAGAGAACTAGAACAGAGCAGCTCCAGACACTTCCTGTTTGTACAGAGCAGCCATATGGTAACACCATTTGCTTCTGTGTGCAGGCAAAAGTATCAAGCCAGCCAGCAATACTTCCAGTGCCAAGTAGGAGCAGAGGCATTGAGAATTATTGCCTTTAGCAAAAAAAATTGTGTCAGCAACGTTGAGCTGGACCAAGCTAAGTGTCAAAGAGATCAAAGTATACAAATCCATCTTACAAAGAATTCACAAAAATGGCTGCTATTACACCACAGCCTAACCACATCTCAAAGCAAATAATTTCCTCTACATCGCCTCCCCTTTAATCACTTTCCCCCTAGAAAAACAACACTTTCATGGCATTTATCAAGCATTCTTGATGCTTTTTCAACGCTTCAAAAACACAACAAAAACATGTCAGAAATGCATCATAAATTCTATAGGAACGTTAATGAGTATTGCTTCATTCTTCATAATCAACATGTGTAAATGAGCCCTAATGATGAACATATTTCTCACTACCTGATTAAATGTTCATCAGTGCCATACTCAAGCAAAAGAATGAGTGTGCAATGTATTAGATGCTTTCCGCCGACGTAGCGCATATATGCGGCTTCTCAGTGGGTGGGCTTTAACGCCAAGAGTCCACATATAAAAAGATTTCTGTGCTAAGAACCCACACCCGGTGCGCTCCCAGCACAGTCACAGGAAGGGACTGGAAAGCTCCCGATGCATACTGGCAATCGGGAGCTTTTCTGATCATGTGATCGTTGTGACAGCAAATCACAGTGATCACGTGACCCGAATGCCCGCCTCTTGGTATTTAGAAGATCTTAAAGGGCCAGGAGGCGGTGGCGAGTAGGAAAATGAAAATGTTGAAAATAAACTGCAGAAATAATTTACAGACATGTGGTTTATTATATTGAAACCACAAAAAAATGTACATGCACAATTTTTGCAATACAGCGTAGTAGTGCATTACCATTTGTTGTGGTATGATGGACTGGTGGGAAAGGGGGCCCTTTAGGATTTATACATGAAACAAAAAAAAGTAAATTGCTTGTTACAGGAACCAAAAAAAAAATCTTCTTAGCCTGCTTTTCATAATAATACTGTTTTTGGTATAATTTGTTTTGCATTTAATTATTTATATTTTGCTTATAAGTATTATAAAGGTCGCATATTGGCCAGCACAAAGAAACCATGTGGACAAACTGTAAGATGTTAAAAACCAAATCATAAATCCAGTAATTTTTGGTAGTAACACTAGATATTCAAAGACTTGGTTGACTGAAAATGTTCACAGACATGCACAAAAACACTGATGAAACTATGTATATAACAAAGTAAAACAACACAAGACTATCCCTATTCAATCACTGAATGAATAATAAATGTATTGAAAGACCAAGGCGGCCAGTTATAATAAACATCAGCCAACTGAAAGCAGCCTGGAATTTAATCATAGGCTCAAATCACAGGGGGTAGGATTATTTTTATTCTTGCACTTCTATGTGAACAAAATTTATATTTGGTCCCTTGTGATGAACAAAAGCATCCCCCAGCTAAGGAATTAAATAATACTATTTGAAAGATCCAGGGGGATAGCAAAGTGTTATTTAGGATAACACAAGTAATTTAAGTGTTCTAAAAGTCTTGTTAAATTACGGTTGCATAGATACAAAAATGTTTCTCCATAGCATTTGTTTCAAATTGGGCAGAAGACCTTGAAAATCAAGCACATTTACAGAGCTGAATTCTCTGCACATTCACTGGAAAAATTTGCGTTTATAATACTAAGGATGTCAGTGAATGTTTTTCCTTAGCAAATGTCTTAAAAACAATTAATGTGATACAGATTGTTATATGAATGTATCCAGTTATTCATAATTATTTTCATGATAAATAAATCAAAGTGATTGTAAAATATACTATAAGTTGTTTATATTTTTTAATGTTTTCAACTAGTTCCCACCCGGCCTATAGCAGATTGCCTGCTGGGTGGGACTCTCGTCCTTCCGGGTGGACATCAAATTACGTCCTCCCGGTCATGCTGTTTGTTCGCACCCACGCTGGGCGAGCAGCATGGTGATCGGTGGTGAGCCGTGTCCCTCGGACACAGCACATCAGTGATCAGGGTAAAGAGACAATAACATTGGCTCTTTTTTTTTAACAGTTTGCGAACATTGGCTTTTTACCATGTGACCAGCTGTGGTCAATCACAGCTGATCACATGTAAACATCTACTGGTTATCAGCATTTTCCTTTCCTCAGTTCTGTCACTGTGTGGGGAAAAGAAAGGATTATCAGTGCCCTGTTTATCAGTGCAGCCCCATCAGTAACAATCAGTGTCCATCAGTGCAGCATTTTAGTTCCACCTATTAGTGCCCATTAGTGCCGCTTTATCAGTGCCTCTTCATCAGTGGCCATCAGTGCCGCCTCATTAGTGGCGCTTTATCAGTGCCTATCAGTGCAGCCTCATCAGTGCCACCTCATCACTACCCATCAGTGCAGCCTATCAATGCCCATCAGTGCAGTCTCATCAGCGGACATCAGTAAAGAAGAAACATTTATTATTTGCAAAATTTTATTACAGAAATTAGAAAAAAGTTTATTTTTTTCAAAATTCTTGCTTTTTATATCTGTTTAGCAAAAAAATAAAAAACCCAGTGGTGATTAAAAACCACCAAACGAAAGCTCTATATGTCTCAAAGAAATTATAATTAAATTTGGTTACCGTATTGCATGACCACGCAATTGTCAAAGTGCGACAGCTCTAAAAGATGAAAATTGGCCTGGGCAGGAAGGGGGTGAAAGTGCCCAGTACGCAAGTGGTTAAATAACAAACATGTTATACTTACCTGCTCTCTGAGTCTCTGCAATAGAATTGCTCAGAGCAGTCCTGATCCTTTTCTTCTCTATTCACCTCCCAGCCCTCCTGTCTCTTCCTCTTCTCACTGTACCACCATAGAAAGCAGTTTCCTATCGTGGTACACTTGCAGGCCTAAGCCATGCTGTATGCGTCCATAGACACAAACAGCGTGGCATGGCCCCGCCCCCCGATCACTTATCACAGGAGTTGTCTGACTGACAGCAGCAGGAGCCAATGGCTCCCACTAACCCAACAAAGCCTGTGAGAGCGGAGACAGCTGTTTCAGACGGGCACAGCACTGGATCGAGTGAGGGCTCAGCTAAGAATAAGGAGAGGGGTGGTAAGGGTGCAATAATAATACCTAAATATTTTTTTACCTTGATGCAACGAATGCATTAGGGTAAAACATGTTTAGACTTTAGAACCACTTTAGTATTAAAATATTAATATTAAATTAAATTATAGGGGATTTACTTATGCTAGATTATTAGATTTTTATACATACAATACTTACCCTTTCCTCTGATGGTCCTGCATCCTCTTTAGCCAGCATTCTGGGAAAATGTATGACGGTAGCATTGTAGAAGCTTACTGTACAAGTGTGGACAGGCAGGTAAGATGCTATAATGGAGAAGAGACAAAGCATGTCTATTCACCAATTTTAAACCATAGGCTAAAATTTCACTTTAAATATTCTGTTAGCATTTGTAGCTGGGTCTTCCAGGGAAGCTCCATGCTATTAAAAGAGAAGTGCGGAAATATAAAAACCAAACCATGTTACTCACCTGGGTGAATGCAACATTGGTCCGATACTGCAGCTGTCCCCTTCTCCAAGACCAAGAACTGAGCGATCAAAGACGGCTGATCACTCAGTTCTTGGTCTTCAGTGAGCAGAGAGAGGTGACTGTCAGTCACTGGCTCTCTGCTCTGCCCCTCCAGTACTCACTGGAGTGCCAGGCTGTTGAGTGGCCAGGAGAGGCAGGCTCTCAGCAGCTTGCTGAGGGGCCAAACCTGCTGCCCGTCCAGGCATCTGGGTAGATCCTGATATTAAAGTCGGATCTCTCAGAATCTGGACCGGCACAGCAAAGGCTCATCTGAGTGACAGGATTGCAGAACTAACTGCACTCCTGAGATCCACAGGAAAGGTAGGACCAAAAGAGCTTTGGCCCTACTTCTCCTTTCAGCTCTTTCTTGGCTGGCCTGCAAGCTAGTTCTGACAGTAGAGGTCCTCTTACCTGACTGCAGAGCACTTGCTCACCTACCTCTTCCTTGTAAGGTGTGGCCTGCTGAGGGAGAGAATCTGAAGAACTTATCTTCTCTGGGTGTGTCTAGGAACCCAGGAACCCAGGGAGTTGTGGGAAAATAAGTTAAAGGGGCCTGCATCTGAGCAAGGTGCGCTTTAACGAGGTGTTTGAAAATCACCCCCAACCCCTGCTTTAGAATGAGACTCAATTAGACTCAGCTGCAACCATCTGCAAACACAAATCAGCCTTCACCCCTTGGTCTTGCAGCTCAATCTAGATCTTACATAGTCTCCTCAAGGATTCTAAGGATTCAAGGATTTTTACTAGCTAGCACTTAAAACCAAAGATACATCTTTTTCCCCAGTGTGACTATACTTATGTACCATTGCCTAGATCCCAGTCTTCCATTACCCCTTAACCAGCCATCACTCCACTATCGATTTCCCTTTTCTGTATGCATCAAAACTTTTACTGAAGGCTTTTCATATAGAAAATTACATACCACCATGATCCAATCATACCACTATTTCTAAAAGTTTCTGAGGGACACTATCACAGTTTCAGAGGCCATGGAATGCCCAGATGGCACAAACCCCCCAAAATGACCCAATTTTGGAAAGTAGACACCCCAAGCTATTTGCTAAGAGGTATGGTGAGTATTTTGCAGATCTCACTTTTTGTCACAAAGTTTTGAAAATTGAAAATTGAAACAATTTTGAAACAAAATTTTCAAAAACAAATGAGAGCTGTAAAATACTCACCATGCCTCTCAGCAAATAGCTTGGGGTGTCTACTTTCCAAAATGGGGTCATTTGGGGGGGGGGGGGGTTTGTGCTATTTTGGCATTTTATGGCCTTCAAAACTGTGATAGGTAGTGAGGAGTGAAATCAAAAATTTGCGCCCTTAGAAATCCTGAAGGCGGTGCTTGGTTTTCAGGGTCCCGTAAGCGGCTAGGCTCCCAAAAAGTCCCACACATGTGGTATCCCCATACTCAGGAGAAGCAGCAGAATGTATTTTGGGGTGAAATTCCACATATAACCATGGCATGTGTGAGCAATGTATCATTTAGTGACAACTTTTTGTAATTTTATTTTTTTTGTCATTATTCAATCACTTGGGACAAAAAAAAAAAAAATATTCAATAGGCTCAACAGGCCTCTCAGCAATTTCCTTGGGGTGTCTACTTTCCAAAATGGGGTCATTTGGGGGGATTCTGTGCTATTTTGGCATTTTATGGCCTTCGAAACTGTGATAGGTAGTGAGGAGTTAAATTAAAAATTTGCGCCCTTAGAAATCCTGAAGGCGGTGCTTGGTTTTCGGGGTCCCGTACGTGGCTAGGCTCCTAAAAAGTCCCACCCATGTGGTATCCCCATACTCAGGAGATGCAGCAGAATGTATTTTGGGGGTGCAATTCCACATATAACCATGGCATGTGTGAGCAATATATCATTTAGTGACAGCTTTTTGTAATTTTTTTTTTGTCATTATTCAATCACTTGGGAAAAAAAAAATATTCAATGGGCTCAACATGCCTCTCAGCAATTTCCTTGGGGTGTCTACTTTCCAAAATGGGGTCATTTGGGGGGGGGCGTTTGTACCGCCCTGCCATTTTAGCACCTCAAGAAATGAGATAGGCAGTCATAAATTAAAAGCTGTGTAAATTCCAGAAAATGTACGCTAGTCTGTAGACCCTATAACTTTTGCGCAAACCAATAAATATACGCTTATTGACATTTTTTTTACTAAAGACATGTGGCTGAATACATTTTGGCCTAAATGTATGACTAAAATTGAGTTTATTCGATTTTTCTTATAACAAAAAGTAGAAAATATCATTTTTTTTCAAAATTTTCGGTCTTTTTCCGTTTATATCGCAAAAAATAAAAATAGCAGAGGCAATCAAATACCATTAAAAGAAAGCTCTATTTGTGGGAAGAAAAGGACGCAAATTTCGTTTGGGTACAACATTGCATGTCCGCACAATTTTCAGTTAAAGCAGTGCAGTGCCAAATTGTGAAATCACCTCTGGTCATTAAGGTCCGTATTGGTCCGGTCCTTAAGTGGTAAAAGTATTTGTAATGGGATTTTTATTTTTTTGCTGTGGACAAAAGTGGAAAAGCTCCCTTGCCAGGTTTTAATTGCTACCACAAAAAGAAAAAAGAAAAATAATGTATGCACATCCAAAGGCTAGGTCCTCATAACTAATT
Source organism: Rana muscosa (assembly GCA_029206835.1). Lineage (NCBI taxonomy): Eukaryota > Metazoa > Chordata > Amphibia > Anura > Ranidae > Rana > Rana muscosa. The sequence continues at coordinate 374,223,774 of CM055116.1, forward strand.
TATTGAAATATAAAACAGCATGACATGACCTACTGTATCTCTCCAATGTGTCCCTCAAAACCAGTACCCCCACTCCCAACTAAAATGAGAGTCGCATTCTCATCCCTCCCTCCCCTCCAAACCCGTGTGAACGAATATAATATCCCAATGTTCTGTTACCCCGAAAGTTCATAAAAATATAAGTAAACCCCCAGGATGTCCTATTGTTTCAGGGATAGAATGGTCCCCTAGAAGGATTAGGGAAGTATGTGGATAAACTTGTAAAACACTTGGTTACGAAACTGCCATCATTTGTCCTGAATTCTTCTAACATTTTACGCAAACTGAAAGATCTCACTATACCCGAGGATTGTGTCTTGGCAGGGGTGGACGTCGAGTCCCTATACTCCTCCATCCCACATGAGGCAGGAGTACATGCAGTGTCCCAATAGCTAGAAGTACGTCACCCATTGGTGGGACCACACAATGAGTTCTTGGTGGAACTATTAGAGATGGTTTTGAACAACATTTTTTTTTGTGTTCAATAAAGTTATTTTGCCAAGTAAGGGGTGCCATGGGAGCAGCATGTGCTCCATTTTATTCTTGTCTGCATTTGGGATGGTGGGAGAAGGATGTATACACTCACCCTGCCTTTTACCATACCTCCCAACTTTTAAAAGTCCCACCGCGGGACATTCAGATCTCCCCTCTCCCCTGTTCTAACGAAAGTTCGAAAGTTGTTGAGCGGGGGGGGGGTGCCGCGGGACATGTAAAAAAAATTATGTCGGGGGGGGGGTTGGTGGGTTATTTTCCGCGGGACATGTAAAGCTGTTTTGTCCGTGGATCGCGGGGGGGTGCCGCCGGTCGCGGGGGGGTGCCGCGGAACACTGTTTTGTTGTTTTGTCCACCAATCGCGGGGGGGGGGCTTACCTGCTGGTTGCTGTTTCCTCCTCTTCATGCTTCCTGCTGTGCGGGGAAAATGACACTCTTGCGGGACTGCGGGAAGGAGGAGCCTATGCGGGTAAAACCCGCAGAATCCGTGCCAGTTGGGAGGTATGCTTTTACCTATTTGTCATTCATTGGGTTTGTTACATTGATGATGTGCTGGTGGTGTGTAGGGGTCCCTCTGAACAACTTGAGAACTTTATCCTGGACCCGAATAAGAATAATAAAAACATCTATCTTACTTTCAAGATGGATTTATCCAAAATTGAATTTTTGAACTCTTGATAAGTAAAGAGGGTACCAGGATAAGAACCAAAAGTTTTAGGAAGCCCACTGCAGGCAACACCCTCCTTCACACCACCAGCCATCATCCATGGCCCTTGATTAGGGGTATCCCAATAGGACAGTTCCTGAAGACTCGTATGAACTGTTTGAATATTAGGGATTTCCATCAACAAAGCAAGGAACTCAGACATAGATTCGGGGCACATGGCTATCCCAATTCTCTAATAAGAGATGAAGAAATCACTACATAAAAGCAGGGAACACACCCTTCGACTTTAATATAACACTGATAACATCATACCGGAACCAAAAGGTGAAAAAAATGGGAGTTGTAACCACGTACGGAACACATTGGACCCACCTAAAAACAGTACTGACCAAAATATTGGCACATCCTCCTCCTTGACCATGGACTTAAAGAAATGTGGGATCTCAGACCCACCCCTATTGCAAAAAAGACCCCCGATACAAAAGTAAAGAACAAACTGCTGGGATTGTATGGGGCACAGGCCGCTTGAACGGCTTGTATCCCTGTGGGCATTGCAGTATATGTAAATTTGTAGCGACGACAAAGTCCTTTACGGTCTCAGGTCATTTGTCAATTGCTCTTCCAGTTTTATTGTATATTAGATATCATGCCAACGTGGCAAGATATATATAGGAAAGACGAGACAGGAATTCCAAAAGAGAATTGGTGAGCATCTATCTAGTATAACTAAAAAAGATGATGGGTCACCAGTAACTATAAATTTTAGAGATGTGCATGGGGCCACTACAGAGCGATTTATATGTGCAGCAATTTACAAACTTGAATTTTCTCAAGGGGAGGAGACAGGGACAAAATATTGCTACAAAAAAGAGGTTAAATGGATATTCCTGTTGGAATCTATGTCATCCAAAGAATTGAATAATGATTTCTCATTGCATAATTTCCTATGAGCATGTTGTCCCCGTTTTCTCTCTAATGACTCTCTCTCTGTCTTCCCTCTGTGGGGGCTATATAGGATCATTTGAGAGACTGTTAGGCCAACCCCCAAAATATTGATTTACTTACTATGCCCTAAAATAGATGCCTTGGACATATTGGGAAGAAAGTACTCTTCACTTTTTCTGCCTCATTGTGGGCTGCATATGATTGGTAGATGGGAGATATATACGGTATCTCACAAAACTGAGTACACCCCTCACATTTTTGGAAATATTTTATATCATGTCATGTGACAACACTGAAAAAATGACCTTTGCTACAATGTAAAGTAGTGAGTGTACAGCTTGTATAACAGTGTAAATTTGCTGCCCTCTCAAAATAACTCAACACACAGCCATTAATGTCTAAACCGCTGGCAACAAAAGTGAGTACACCCCTAAGTGAGCCCAATTAGCCATTTTCCCTCCCCGGTGTCATTAGTGTTACAAGGTCTCAGGTCTGAATGGGGAGCAGGTGTGTTAAATTTGGTGTTATCGCTCTCACTCTCAGTTATGAGGAGATAGTCTTTGGGTGTGCATACATTATTTTTCTTTAAACTTTGTATGGTAGTTTATGAGCAGTGAATACACCCTGCCATTATTTTATGGTGGTACCCTCATGAATTTATCATCCATCGGGTTCCCGGTTTTTATTTTATTTTTAATAGGTTTTAATTTGTGTCTGTGTCCCCACTGGTGAGATTCACCTTGTTATTCTTCCAGGTGACCATTGTCACTAAGACAGAAAGTGTTAGTGTTGTCAGCAAAGCAAGAAGTGAAGGCAAATATACCTGTTTCTACCTGTTTCTATGACAACTCTAACAAGGAATGAGATTTCTTCTAATTTCCTGTTGCGTTTTTAGAACAAGAAGTAAAGGGAAATCTCTAAAGGAGGACAATGGCAGCAAAAAAATTGTAAAAAGTTTTCGCTGTATATACACTTTAGGGCTCATCCAGGCCTGAACACTACCCACATCATGTACTGCAGGTATGATGGCTGGTTTCCTTTCCCTAAGTTCTTAAGATGGAGTCTGATCACCTGGGATGCACCCGTTTCCTTTCCTCAGAATGAGGGATAATGGGAGCTCTTATTAAAGCAAAACAGTTTCTACTTTCTGTAAAGCAGTAAATTTGTTCCAGGCTCCATCTAGTGGGTCAAATTTAATATTGCAGGCAGGACAACCTAGTACATTTTATGAAATGATGGAGGCAGAACGCTCCCCGCATGGTATCAGCAGATACCGCTATTTGGGTCCTCAGGAGAAAAAGACAAAACCAGATCAGAAACTGGTCTGAGGAACAACTTTGTATCCTTGCTCCTGTGAGCTTTAACTTCAACCCTTCTGACTCTCCCATCGTCACTTGAAAGTTATGGTGACAAGGCCTAGGCCACTTTTTCCGTGGTTGCAAAGTAGAGATGTTTCCTCCACCTGTCCCAAAAGGTGTTAGCAAGGCTTTCACTTTTCTCCACTGGCACAAACACTTAGGGGCTGATTTACGAAACGTTTGCGCCATGAGTAGGGATGAGCTTCGAGTTCGAGTCGAACTCATGTTCGACTCGAACATTGCCTGTTCGCCCGTTCGCCGAACAGCGAACAAATTGGGGTGTTCGCGGCAAATTCGAAAAATCTATGGGAGAAATCTAAAGTGCTAATTATAAAGGCTTATATGCAAGTTATTGTCCTAAAAAGTGTTTGGGGACCGGGGTCCTGCCCCAGGGGACATGTATCAATGTAAAAAGAAGTTTTAAAAACTGCCGTTTTTTTGGGAGCAGTGATTTTAATAATGCTTAAAATGAAAAAAAAAAAGTGAAATATTCCTTTAAATTTCGTACCTGGGGGGTGTGTATGATATGCATGTGAAGTGGCGCATGTTTCCCGTGCTTAGAACTGTCCCTGCAAAAAATGTCATTTTTGAAAGAAAAAAAGTATTTTAAAACTGACTCACGGCTATTAATGAATTGTCGGCTCCCGGCAATACATACAAAAGTCATTGATAAAAAAAAAGCGTGGGGGTTCCCCAGAATTCAATTACCAGGCCCTTCAGGTCTGGAATGGATATTAAGGGGAACCCCGCCGCAAATTTAAAAAAAATTGACGTGGGGTTCCCCCAAATATCCATTCCAGGCCCTTCAGATCTGGCATGGATTTTAAGGGGAACTCTACCCCAAATTTTAAAAAAAAATGGCGTGGAGTCCCCCTAAAAATCCATACCAGACCCCTTATCCGAGCACGCAACCTGGCCGGCCGCAGGGGAAAAGGGGGGGACGAGAGAGCGGCCCCCCCTCCCTCCTGAACCGTACCAGGCCACATGCCCTCAACATGGGGAGGATGTCCCCATGTTGATGGGGACAAGGGCCTCATCCCCACAACCCTTGCCCGGTGGTTGTGGGGGTCTGCGGGCGGGGGGCTTATCGGAATCTGGAAGACCCCTTTAACAAAGGGGACCCCCAGATCCCGGCTCCCCCCTATGTGAATTGGTAAGGGGTACATTGTACCCCTACCATTTCACGAAGAAAGCGTACATTTTTTTTTAAAAAAAACACACAAACACCTTGAAAAAGTCCTTTATTTAAAATAATAATAAAAAAAAAAAAACATTCCAGCGCTGAAATCCAGTGTCCCGCGGTGATCCCGATGTCCAGAACCCCCATGTCCAGATGGGGAACTTTAGAAGGGGCGGGGTCTATACATTTAAAATACTGAGAGGGAGTTCCCCATCAGGTCCGCTCAGGCACAACCAATGAAGGACAGCGCTGGACATCGGGATCGCCGCGGGACACTGGATTTCACCGCTGGAATGTTTTTTTTTTTTAAATAAAGGACTTTTTCAAGGTGTTTGTGTGTTTTTTTTAAACATTTTTTTACGCTTTCTTCGTGAAATGGTAGGGGTACAATGTACCCCTTACCAATTCACATAGGGGGGCCGGGATCTGGGGGTCCCCTTTGTTAAAGGGGTCTTCCAGATTCCGATAAGCCCCCCGCCCGCAGACCCCCACAACCACCGGGCAAGGGTTGTGGGGATGAGGCCCTTGTCCCCATCAACATGGGGACATCCTCCCCATGTTGAGGGCATGTGGCCTGGTACGGTTCAGGAGGGAGGGGGGGCCGCTCTCTCGTCCCCCCCCCTTTTCCCCTGTGGCCGGCCAGGTTGCGTGCTCGGATAAGGGGTCTGGTATGGATTTTTAGGGGGACTCCACGCCATTTTTTTTTTAAATTTGGGGTGGAGTTCCCCTTAAAATCCATGCCAGATCTGAAGGGCCTGGAATGGATATGTGGGGGAACCCCACGTCAATTTTTTTTTAAATTTGCGGCAGGGTTCCCCTTAATATCCATTCCAGACCTGAAGGGCCTGGTAATTGAATTCTGGGGAACCCCCACGCTTTTTTTTTTTTTATCAATGACTTTTGAATGTATTGCCGGGAGCCGACAATTCATTAATAGCCGCAAGTCAGTTTTAAATGCCTTTTTTTCTTTCAAAAATGACATTTTTTGCAGGGACAGTTCTAAGCACGGGAAACAAGCGCCACTTCACATGCATATCATACACACCCCCCAGGTATGAAATTTAAAGGAATATTTCACTTTTATTTTTTCATTTTAAGCATTATTAAAATCACTGCTCCCGGAAAAACGGCCATTTTTAAAACTTCTTTTTGCATTGATACATGTCCCCTGGGGCAGGACCCCGGTCCCCAAACACTTTTTAGGACAATAACTTGCATATAAGCCTTTATAATTAACACTTTAGATTTCGAACGTTCGAGTCCATTGTATTTAATAGGGTTCTAAAGTTTACACGAACATTTTGTCTGTTCGCAGGTTCTGGTGCGAACCGAACAGGGGGGTGTTCGGCTCATCCCTGGCCATGAGTATTGGCGCATCTGCGCGCGCAACGGCAGTTTTGGTATTTACAAAACATTAGCGCCGGTAGCGCAGTGCTATTTCCCATTTACTATAGTGTTCTCGGCGGACGGGAGGAGGCGCTCAGTGCGCCACTATGGACCTGGCGCACGGCATCTTAAAATCTAAATATAAAGAAGCTGGAAGTGCCAATATAATGGGGGTGATGTGGGGTGATGTGAGGAAGTGTAGTGACACCTGCCCAAATAACAAACATGCCCAAAATAGAGTGAGAAAGTACATTTTTCAGAACCAGCCCGCTGCGCCGGCAATTAGGTTTAGAACTGCAAGAGGTTTTTTTGAGCTCAGCGCGGGAATTTTACTTGTTCAAACGTGCCAAGACACTGTGCCGGCAAAATCTTAGTAAATGTCAAGTCACATAACTCAATTTGCATAAGTTGAACAGGCGCAGCTCTGAACTTGCCAGTGCGCCTGCAAAATTACATTTCTAAAGGAAAAAAAAGGCATTTAAAAGCACCCGCGGCTATAATGAATTGTCGGCTCCCGGCAATATAGAGAAAAGTCATTGAAAGTCTATGATAAAAACAAAAAAAAAAAGCGTAGGGTCCCCCCAAATTCCATTACCAGGCCCTTCAGGTCTGCTATGGATATTAAGGGGAACTCTGCCGCAAATTTAAAAAAAAAATGCGTGCGGTTCCCCCAAATATCCATACCAGGCCCTTCAGATCTGGAATGGATTTTAAGGGGAACTCCACCCCAAAATTTTTTTTAAAATGGCGTGGAGTCCCCCCAAAAATCCACACCAGACCCTTATCCGAGCACGCAACCTGGCAGGCCGCAGGAAAAGAGGGGGGGGCGAGAGAGCGGCCCCCTCCCCCTGAACCGTACCAGGCCACATGCCCTCAACATGGGGAGGATGTCCCCTGTTGATGGGGACAAGGGCCTCTTCCCGACAACCCTGGCCATTGGTTGTCGGGGTCTGCGGGCGGGGGGCTTATCGGAATCCGGGAGCCCCCTTTAATATGGGGGACCCTAGATACTGGCCCCCCACCCTATGTGAATGAGTATGGGGTACATCGTACCCCTACCCATTCACCTGGTGGCAAAAAAAGTCAATAAAAAACACAACACAGTTTTTTTAAGTAATTTATTAGGCAGCTCCGGGGGTCTTCCTGCCGGGTGCCCCGCTATCTTCTTCCAGCTCTTTTGCTAGTGGGGTCCCGGTCTTCCTCGTCGTCTTCTTCCGTCTTCGGGGGTCTTTCTGCCGGGCGCCCGCTATCTTCTTCCAGCTCTTTTGCTAGCGGGGTCCCGGTCTTCCTTGTCGTCTTCTTCCGACTTCGGGGGTCTCTTGTTCTGTTCTCCGGTTTCGTCTCCGCACTCTCCGGTTCTTCTTCCGCTCTCCGGTGCCTTCTCCACGATCTCCGGTTCTTTCTGCCTTCTGCCGGGCGCCCCGCTATCTTCTTCCAGCTCTTTTGCTAACGGGGTCCCGGTCTTCATCGTCGTCTTCTTCCCTCTTCTCTCCGTCCGATGTTGCCTCGTCGCTGTCCGCCGCTACAATGCTCTGCCCGCGGAGCGCACCCACTTATATTGGCATGGGGCGTGGTCACCGGTGATGCCACTCGCTGACCCAGCCCCCGTATCATGTCACGGTCCCATCATTCCCCGGGACTGTGGCATCACCCGGTGACCACGCCCCATGCCAATATAAGTGGGTGCGCTCCGCGGGCAGAGCATTGTAGCGGCGGATTAAGACCGGGACCCCGCTAGCAAAAGAGCTGGAAGAAGATAGCGGGGCGCCCGGCAGAAAGACCCCCGAAGACGATGAGGAAGCCCGGGACCCCGCTAGCAAAAGAGCTGGAAGAAGATAGCGGGGCGCCCGGCAGAAAGACCCCCGAAGACGACGAGGAAGCCCGGGACCCCGCTAGCAAAAGAGCTGGAAGAAGATAGCGGGGCGCTCGGCAGAAAGACCCCCGGAGCTGCCTAATAAATTACTTTGAAAACCTGTGTTGTGTTTTTTATTGACTTTTTTGCCACCAGGTGAATGGGTAGGGGTACGATGTACCCCATACTCATTCACATAGGGTGGGGGGGCCGGCATCTCGGGGCCCCCTTATTAAAGGGGGCTCCCGGATTCCGATAAGCCCCCCGCCCGCAGACCCCGACAACCAACGGCCAGGGTTGTCGGGAAGAGGCCCTTGTCCCCATCAACATGGGGGCAGGGTGCTTTGGGATGGGGAGGCCGCAGGTCGCCCCCCTGCCCCAAAGCACCAAACCCCCCATGTTGAGGGCATGCGGCCTGGTACAGTTCAGGAGGGAGGGGGGGCCGCTCTCGTCCCCCCCTCTTACCCTGCGGCCTGCCAGGTTGCGTGCTCGGATAAGGGTCTGGTTTGGATTTTGGGGGGAACCCCACGCCGTTTTTCGGCTTAGGGGGTTCCCCTTAAAATCCATACCAGACCTAAGGGCCTGGCATGCTCCTGAAGGGGAACCCATGCCGGTTTTTTCATTAAAATTTGGCGTGGAGTTCCCCTTCATGATTCATACCAAACACGGGACAGCGAGGCTGCCGAGAACCAGCGCGATGCCATCACGCTGGAGACATTCTCGGCCAGGTAGTCGCCTCTAGGACACGACTTGAGCGGCTGCTTCACGCTCAGGTCGTGTCCAAGTTGCCTCGCAAAGTTGCGCTGTCCCTGTGTCAGCCGTCACACGAGTCGCCCCGCAAGTCGGATTGGCTTCATCCGACTTCCCGGGTGACCTCTATTCAAATCAATGGGCTCCCATAGGGAACCATTCATTTTCAATAGAGCGCCACTGACATTTTTATTTACTATAACAGTGCGCCGCTGGTTCCTGCGCCCAGTGAAGGAGTTATCCGGTGCACCAATTAAAGTATGAACCGGCGCAGCGCACTGTTATTAGTAAATCACCCCCTTAGTGTCCTTAGTGTTGAAGTCTCCAGGAGAAGCACTGACTTCTTCAGTTTTTTGGGTTAGGAGTGTTGCTGGAGTAAGCAAAATAGGGCCCTCTGGGTCATTTGAGACTGGAGCTAGAGGTCTGGAATTGATGATGGCTGAGACCTCTGCCATGAAAGTTGTCAGACTATCGTGAGTGAGTCTTGCACCCCGTATTTGAAGGAAGACAGGATCAAGTATTCTGCTAGCTATGTCAATCATTCTTTCCCAGGCTCCTCCCACGTGCAATGAGTGAGGTGGATTGAAAGTTTATATACAGCCCTGATCACTAAGATATCCACTCCTTTGGTGTCGATGTTTGAAGACATTTTTAGATCTTTGGCTGCCCCAACAGAGTTAGTTCCTCTGTCTAAGCAGATGTGTTTCACAGGGCCCCAGATATCAATGTAATGTCTAAGAGCATGTTTAAAGCTGGAAGTGTCCATAAATTCAATCACTTCAATTTGGACAGCTCTGATGGTCATACAGGTGAATATGACCACCCAGCGCTTATTGCTTGCATGATCACTGTCACTGACTTTGGGCTGCAGGAGAGCCATGGCCTGGAGAACTCTGTGTTATAATGTGTTCTTAAGTTATCCAGACAGGGCTGGTCACTAATTGCTTGTGGCTTCTTTCGCAAGTTAGTCCGGGGAGCCAGACTGTCTAAGGAGGTCATTGTTATGATAATAGGACTAGCTCTACTGTGTTAGGTGACCTTTGTCTGAAATAATGGGAGTAGCCCTTATCTGATGGTTTGCTGTATAAATTCAGTGTGTTTCTCAAATAAGTTCCTTTTCTGGTGTACTCCAAGACTGGTGTTGTCTGGTCCTTGGGGTTTATATAGCCAGATCCATTGGTCTCATGTTCCAGGACTTGGGAAGCAGCTTCTTGGCGGAAATACCCAACAGGGTGTCCGGAGTCCGTCACATTTGGTTGGCAGCGGTGGGATGCTTTCTTGTGCCTGGAACATCCAAGCCACCAACGGGACCTTTTCAGATGGATCTTTACTACTCCAGCCTTAAGCGAAGCACACTCAAGGATCTGCTGGAATCAAGGGGACAGAACGCCAGCAACAAGTCAAAGGCAACTCTAATTGCCAAGTTGATGGAGAGTGACCAGGCCAGCGACCAAAGCAGAGGGCCAGCTATAGGGGGGTCCAGGATGGCCGAGCTCCATTGACAGATCCAGTGGTGGCTGTCGCTATACAGCACCACTCCCCCCCAAGAGGTGATCACCCAGATAATTGCAGACATGACACATCTGAAAATGCTTGAGGTTCAGAAGGAGATTGGGGGTACTGCAGCTGCAGAACGGGATAGCCGCAAGAAACTTCCCTACGCAGCTTTTCGACCCTTTCAGGATGGGGTGGAGGAAATTGACCGGTACCTTCATGTCTTCGAGACCCAGTGCGATCTCCAGGAAATTGACAAAGCTGACTTGGTCACCATTCTCATCAGCAAGCTGTCTGGTCGAGCACTGGATGCTTTTGAAGCCATACCTGGGGAAGACAAAAAAGTAAAGGAGTGACTGCTGGCAAGATACGCAATCACCCCCGAAGCTCATAGGTCCAAATTTCGCAGCCTACAATGGAAAGAGGGCCAGCCCTTTATGTAATGGGCTCATCAGATGTCCCGATCGGTAGATGCATGGCTCTCCGGCTGTCAGGCAACTGCCTTAGCGGATGCTGCCCAACTGATCCTACTGGAACAGTTTTACAACCAATCCCCTAGTGAAGTTCGCCCGTGGATCCAAGACCAAAAGCTCCTGACGGTAGACAAAGTAGCGGAACTAGCCAACCAGTATATGGATACCCAGAGATCCCACCAACTGGAGCCTCGTGGCATCTCCAGACCACCGCCAGCACCTGCCCATATCCAGCCATCCACCCAGCAGTCAGTCGTCCTCCCTGCAATGGCCCGACCGGCTATACCCATCAAGAAGACCAGGCCTCGCTGGTATGGGTGTAATCAAATGGGACACCAACGAGCTAACTGTCCTCGAAATGTTAACGTCACTTCATGGAACCGTGCTGCACCTGCCCCAGCCCGAGCGGCTGCTCATTACCTGAAAGCCGCCACACCATCTACCTCAACTGGCTGGGGTGAAGAGGAATTTGGGCTACTCCATGAGGTGAACTGGATACAAACTGCTGCCAATGACAATCGCAGGCATCACCGACAGGCCATATGGGTGAATGGATGACCCGACCCGCCCAAGGACTCAGGGACAACGGAGCTTCAATTACTTTCAACCCAGGATGGTTACAATGACTGGGAAAACTGGGCTGTGCAAGTGGCTGGAGGCAAAGTTTTACGCATCCCTACTGCCCAAGTGCATATAGATTGGGGCTCGGGATACAGAGACGTGGAAGTTGGAGTTATGAGAGATATACCCGCAGATGTTCTACTTGGAAATGATTTGGGATATCTATCTTCATCTTTCCATGTGGATTTATCCCCAGAAGCCTTCCCTGTGACCACCTGTCAGCAAGCAAGGTGAGCGGAGGAGGCTCTCGATGATGGGACCCAGGTGAGGCCTAACTTCCCTAACCCTGAGCAGACTGTACCACCCTTTACCTGGGCTACCCCGACTGACTTTACCCGGAACTACTATCTGACTCGACGTTAGCTAGTTACCGGGAAAGGGCAGGGATGGACCCCGGGGGATTAGAAAGGGAACCGATATAGTGGGATAGGGAATTACTTTATCAAGTGACTGAAGGGAAGGGATCTCATCCAGTGCCCAAGCGACAGATTAATCGTGCCGCAGAAATATTGGCGTGACCTGCTTAGCATCGGACATGACATTTCCCTAGCTGGTCACTTTGGAGTGACCAAAACTGTTCACCGTTTGACTCAGCTATTCTTCTGGCCAGGAATGTCTGGTTCCTCCCTCCTCTTTCAGAGGACAACAAGGGGGTGTGCCAGACCGCTGGCTGAGCTGAGGAGAGCGATAAAAGCCAGCGGTCTTACAAACAGGAAGTCAGCAGCCAATAACGTTTTTTCAGCAAGTTCAGCAGCCCATTACAGAGGAACAGGGCTCAGAATGGATGGCAAACTTGGTAAAGGTAAAGGTTCCGCTTTAAGGCGACATGCAACAACAACTCTTGTAGCATGGTCTGCAGGGTTATGGTCAGTAAATACATAGTGCTATTGTGTTGAATGGGTGGATCCCCTAATCCTTAGCACTAGGGATGAGCTCGACGTTCGAATCTAACGTAAGTTCCACTTGAACATCAGGTTGTTGCCCGTTCCCCGAACAGCGAATATTATGGGGCGTTCACGGGAAATTTGAGCACCGTGGAACGCCCCATAATGCACTGCTGTATGATGATTGTCCAAAGCATGCACCTGACCTGCATGCTTTGGCCAATCACAGCGCGCTCTGCTGAGAGAGCCATAATTGGCCAAAGGCAGGGTGCCTTTGGCCAATCATGGCTCAGGGGGACTAAGTCCATACCCCACACTATATAAGACTGCTTACATTCTGGCCGTGTATAGTGTGAGGATGGAGATAGTTTGAGCTAGATTAGGCAGGCAGGATAGTCAGTGGCAGTGTATTTGATATATACATATATAAAAGCACATGTACATATTGTTGTTGTACCGGAATGATGCCTGCAGCTATAGGCATCATTCCAGTATCGTTTTTTAAATCAGGTGGCCAGATTTTATGTAAAAGCTTACCACAGAGATTGTGAAAGAGTGGAAGGTCCCAGATGATCTCTGTGGTATAGGAAAAAGGAAGCAACGTCACTTCTGGTTTCTCGGATGTAAACAGCACAAAAGTTTTACTGCTACAGGGCAGCAGCTGTGTGCCAGATCACGTATATATACATGATCCAGCTGTCCCGGGTAGCGGGCGTGAATGCGTGCGATTATACACAGCGGGAGATAATCAGTGGGTACCGAAGACTAGATGTCCGCCGGCACCCTATGATAATTCGGTACAGAGGCAGAATGGCAGCCTGCCTATGTAAACAAGGCAGATTGCTGTTCTGTCAGTAGGGAAGGCATAGATCCTGTGCAAAGCAGGGACAAGGATGCATACCTTCCCCCTAGTAAAAGCACCTCCCACACTGTACAGAAACACTATCTAGGCATACAGTTAACCCTGTGATCACCCCTGATGTTAACCCCTTCCCAGACAGTGTCATTAGTACAGTGACAGTGCATATTCTTTCTTCTGATCACTGTATAATGCCGCGTACACACGATCGTTTTTCACGTCGTTAAAAATGCAGTTTTTTAACTTGGGCTTTAGAGCATTTTTAACGACGTGAAAAACGGCCTAAAAAAATTTAGAACCTGCTCTATTTTTTCACGTCGTTTTTCATGTCGTTTTTTTTCCCCGTTGTGAAAAACTGTAGTGTATATGCTTTTACGAGGGGAAAAAAACACGCATGCTCAAAATCAAGTATGAGACGGGAGCGCTCGTTCTGGTAAAACTAGCGTTCGTAATGGAGATAGCACATTCGTCACGCTGTAACGGACTGAAAAGCATGAGGCTGAAAAGCGCGAATCGTCGCTCAACAAACTTTACTAACATGAAGGGTGGCGCCATTCAAATGGAACTTCCCCTTTATAGTGCTGTCGTACGTGTTCTACGTCACTGCGCTTTGCTTGAGCATTTTTTTTAATGAACGTGTGTATGCAAGACAGGCTTAAGAGGAAACAAGAAAAATCACGTCGAGAAAAACGTCGTTTTGAAAAATTACATTAAAAACGATCGTGTGTATGGGGCATTAGTGTCACTGATTTCCCAAAAAGTGTCAAACGTGTCAGTTAGTGTCAGGATGTCCGCCACAATATTGCAGTCCCGCTATAAGTTGCTGATCATCGCCATCACTAGTATAAAAAAAAAATCCATAAATATATCCCATAGTTTGTAGACGCTATACATTTTGTGTAAAGCAATCAATATACGCTTATTGGGATTTTTTTTACCAAAAATATGTAGCAGAATACATATTGGCCTAAATTGATGAAGAAATTCGATTTTTTTTGTTTTTTATTTATTAGATATGTTTTATAGCAGAAACTAAAAAAAATGTTGTTTGTTTTAATTGTGGGTCTTGTTTTTCTTTATAGCGCAAAAAATAAAAAATGCAGAGGTGATCAGATACCACCAATAGAAACCTCTAAAAAAAAGGACATAAATTTTAATTGGGTACAGTGTCACACAAACACGCAACTGTCAGTTAAAGTAACGCAGTGTGGTATCACAAAAAATGGCCTGGTCATGAAGGGGTGTAAATCTTATGAAGTGGTTTAAAGGCACAGGGGTGCACTGGACACCCAGCATATAGCACCATGGCAACAAAGGTGTCCAGTTCATCCCCACACCAATATTTTAACAATACAAACAAATGGCCACTGCCCCCACCTATAACTGGCCTTTGCAGCAAGGAGCACATGGAAGGGCAACGCATTCAAAACAAAACTAGAGATTCCCAGCTCAACTTACCGACCAGCCTGCAACCAACTGAATTGTCCGGTCTAACAGTATGCGTTAAAAACCGGGGTTTAGTTTGGACACATTTGCAAATACATGTGTAAGCTACAGAGGCCCTTCACGGCACCCCAGTATTTTGTTTGTAATTATAAGTAGGTCTATGCTGTGTGTGAGAAATAACTTAAAATGACAACTTTGTTTTTTTGTTTTGTTTTTTAATTTTCCCAAAAATTGTGACAAAAAATCATAACTTCAAAAAACTCACTATGCTTCTTACTAAATACCTTGGATTGTCTACTTTCCAAAAGAGGGTCAATTGGGGGGGGGGGGGGGATTTGTGCTGTACTGACATTTTAGGGCCTCAAGATCAACTGTTCAAAGTTCAAATATATATACCATAGAATATAGACTCTATAACTTTCACACAGACTAAATAATATACACGAATTTGGTTTCTATTCACCAAAGAAATGTAGCAGAATGCATTTTTGCCCAAATGTACGATTTTTTATTTTTTATTTATTTGCAAAATTGTATAACAGAAGCTAAGAACCTTATGCCTTGTACACACGATCGGATTTCCGATGGAATAAAATCCGATGGACTTGTTTCATCGGAAATTCCAATCGTGTGTGGGCCCCATCAGACTTTTTTCCATTGGAGTAAAAAAATAAAACATGTTTTAAATTTTTCCGATGGAGAAAAATTTACGCATGCTCAGAATCAAGTCGACGCATGCTCGGAAGCATTGAACTTCATTTTTCTCGGCTCGTCGTAAGTGTTTTACGTCACTGCGTTTTGGACGGTCGAAATTTAGTCTGACAGTGTGTATGCAAGACTGATGGAAGTCAGCTTCATCGGAATTCCGACAGATAATTCCATCGGATTTTATTCCATCGGAAATCCGATCGTGTGTACAAGGCATAAGGAAAAAAAATATTGTTTTGACCATATAGCAAAAAATAGAAAACAATGGTGAATAAATACCACCAAAAGAAAGCTCTATCTGTGTTTCATGTCTGAGTAATTGTCATTCACAGTGTGACAGCGCTGAAAGCTGAAAATTTGCCTGAACTGGAATTGGGTGAAAGTGTCTGGCCTTAAGGTGGTTAAAGAGGAGCTCCATCCCCATGAGTACGCTCCAGTGGGCGGGGTGAAATGCATTGGGGCATGGCCTGGGGGGGGGGGGGTTCCGCTTGAGACTGCCACTTGTCTACACACAGAAGAACATTTCAAATAGATACCATCTCCTCAGATTTACAATCCCTAGGACATTGACAACTACAGTCAATGAGAACACAAGGGACCACATGGCTATCCACAACTGGCTCATGGGATAACCACCAGGGATAATGTCAAATTCCACATGACCAGCAATCCAACAGGGTATGTGTTGACTTAAAGGGGACTCTCTGTTGTCCTCTCCTTGTGGCTCCAGGCAGACTCTCCTTTGACACAAGCTCCTCCCACCTTAATAAGGGGCAACTCTGATTTCATATATATATATATATATATATATATATATATATATAACACATACACATACAGTATCTCACAAAAGTGAGTACACCACTCGCATTTTTGTAAATATTTTATTATATCTTTTCATGTGACAACACTGAAGAAATGACACTTTGCTACAATGTAAAGTAGTGAGTGTACAGCTTGTATAACAGTGTAAATTTTTTGTCCCCTCAAAATAACTTAAGACACAGCCATTAATGTCTAAACCACGGGCAACAAAAGTTAGTACACTCCTAAGTGAAAATGTCCAAATTGGGCCCAATTAGCCATTTTCCCTCCCCGGTGTCATGTGACTCATTAAGGTCTCAGGTGTGAATGGGGAGCAGGTGTAGTAAATTTGGTGTTATCACTTTCACTCTCTCGTACTGGTCACTGGAAGTTCAACATGGCACCTCATGGCAAAGAACTCTCTGAGGATCTGAAAAAAGGAAATGATTGCTCTACATAAAGATGACCTAGGCTATAAGAAGATTGCCAAGACCCTGAAACTGAGCTGCAGCATGGTGGCCAAGACCATACAGTGGTTTAATAGGACAGGTTCCACTCAGAACAGGCCTGGCCATGATCGGCCAAAAAAGTTGAGTGCATGTGCTCAGTGTCATATCCAAAGGCTGTCTTTGGGAAATAGACGTATGAGTGCTGCCAGCATTACTGCAGAGGTTGAAGGGGTGGGGGGTCAGCCTGCCAGTGCTCAGACCATATGCCGCACACTGCATCAAATTAGTCTGCATGGCTGTCATCCCAAAAGACAGCCTCTTCTAAAGATGCACAAGAAAGCCTGCAAACAGTTTGCTGAAGACAAGCAGACTAAGGACATGGATTACTGGAACCATGTCCTGTGGTCTAATGAGCCCAAAATAAACGTATTTGGTTCAGACAGTGTCAAACGTGTGGGGCGGCAACCAGGTAAGGAGTACAAAGACAAGTGTGTCTTGCCTACAGTCAAGCATGGTGGTGGGAGTGTCATGGTCTGGGGCTGCATGAGTGCTGCCAGCACTAGGGAGCTACAGTTCATTGATGGAGCCATGAATGCCAACATGTACTGTGACATACTGAAGCAGAGCATGATCCCCTCCCTTCGGAGACTGGGCCACAGGGCAGTATTCCAACATGATAACGACTCCAAACACACCTCCAAAACGACCACTACCTTGCTAAAGAATCTGAGGGTAAGGGTGATGGACTGGCCAAGCATGTCTCCAGACCTAAACCCTATTGAGCATCTGTGGGCATCCTCAAATGGAAAGTGGAGGAGCGCAAGGTCTCTAACATCCACCAGCTCTGTGATGTCGTCATGGAGGAGTGGAAGAGGATTCCAGTGGCAACCTGCGAAGCTCTGGTGAACTCCATGCCCAAGAGGGTTAAGGCAGTGTTAGAAAATAATGGTGGCCACACAAAATATTGACACTTTGGGCCAAATTTGGACATTTTCACTTAGGGGTGTACTCACTTATGTTGCCAGCAGTTTAGACATTAATGGCATTAATGTGTTGAGTTATTTTGAGGGGACAGCAAATTTACACTGTTATACAAGCTGTGCACTCACTACTTAACATTGTAGCAAAGTGTAATTTCTTCAATGTTGTCACATGAAAAAATATAATAAAATATTTACAAAAATGTGAGGGGTGTACTCACTTTTGTCAGATATAGTGGGGAGAACAAGTATTTGATACACTGCCGATTTTGCAGGTTTTCCTACTTACAAAGCATGTAGAGGTCTGTAATTTTTATCATAGGTACTCTTCAACTGTGAGAGACGGAATCTAAAACAAAAATCCAGAAAATCACATTGTATGATTTTTAAATAATTAATCTGCATTTTATTGCATTACATAAGTATTTGATCACCTACCAACCAGTAAGAATTTCGGCTCTCACAGACCTGTTATTCTTTATTTAAGAAGCCCTCCTGTTCTTCACTCATTACCTGTATTAACTGCACCCGTTTGAACTTGTTACCTGTATAAAAGACACCTGTCCACACACTCAATCAAACAGACTCCAACCTCTCCACAATGGCCAAGACCAGAGAGCTGTGTAAGGACATCAGGGATAAAGTTGTAGTCCTGCACAAGGCTGGGATGGGCTACAGGACCATAGGCAAGCAGCTTGGTGAGAAGGCAACAACTGTTGGCGCAATTATTATAAAATGGAAGAAGTTCAAGATGACGGTCAATCTCCCTCGGTCTGGGGTCCGTGCAAGATCTAAACTCGTGGGGCATCAATGATCATGAGGAATGTGAGGGATCAGCCCATAACTACACGGCAGGACCTGGTCAATGACCTGAAAAGAGCTGGGACCAAAGTCCCAAAGAAAACCATTAGTAACACACTATGCCGTCATGGATTAAAATCCTGCAGCGCACGCAAGGTCCCTCTGCTCAAGGCAGCGCATGTCCAGGCCCATCTGAAATTTGCCAATGACCATCTGGATGATCCAGAGGAGGAATGGGATAAGGTCATGAGGTCTGATGAGACAAAAATAGAGCTTTTTGGTCTAAACCAGGGATATGCAATTAGCGGACCTCCAGCTGTTGCAAAACTACAAGTCCCATCATGCCTCTGCCTCTGGGTGTCATGCTTGTGGTTGTCAGAGTCTTGCTCTGCCTCATGGGAATTGTAGTTCTGCAACAGCTGGAGGTCCGCTAATTGCATATCCCTGGTCTAAACTCTACTCGCAGTTTTTGGAGGAAGAAGGATGAGTACAACCCCAAGGACACCATCCCAACCGTGAAGCGTGGAGGTTGAAACATCATTCTTTGGGGATGCTTTTCTGTAAAGGGGACAGGACAACTGCACTGTATTGAGGGAAGGATGGATGGGGCCATGTATCGCAAGATCTTGGCCAACAACCTCCTTCCCTCAGTATGAGCATTGAAGATGGGTCATGGCTGGGTCTTCCAGTATGACAACGACCGGAAACACACAGCCAGGGCAACTAAGGAGTGGCTCCGTAAGAAGCATCTCAAGGTCCTGAAGTGGCCTAGCCTCCAGACCTGAGCCCAATAGAAAATCTTTGGAGGGAGCTGAAAGTCCGTATTGCCCAGCGACAGCCCCAAAACCTGAAGGATCTGGAGAAAATCTGTATGGAGGAGTGGGCCAAATCCCTGCTGCAGTGTGTGAAAAACTGGTCAAGAATTACAGTAAACGTATGATCTCTGTAATTGCAAACAAAGGTTTCTGTACCAAATATTAAGTTCTGCTTTTCTGATGTATCAAATACTTATGTCATGCAATAAAATGCAAAATAATTACTTAAAAATCATACAATGTGATTTTCGGGATTTTTGTATTAGATTCCGTCACTCACAGTTGAAGAGTACCTATGATAAAAATTACAGACCTCTACATGCTTTGTAAGTAGGAAAACCTGCAAAATCGGCAGTGTATCAAATACTTGTTCTCCCCACTGTATATACATATAGCGTTTCTTGATATATTTCATATAGGCAGGAACACCTGCGTAGATCACCACTGAGCTGTACCTGTACAGCACCCTGGGGCTAACTCCATGTGCTGCACAACTGCCATGGGGGAGCGCCTAAAGCAGGATTCAGTGCCTGAAGCAACTGAACAGGCTGGCTCCGTGTCTTACATCATTATGGTGGGGTCTGGGTATGGTGCCAGTGTGGTGCCTGGAGTATGGATCTTGAGGCTGCGTAAGTATCTGGTATGTAGCCACGTTCCATGTTGGAGCAGACAATATAAAAGAATCTGTAGAAAATGTAATCCATCGCCTAAGGACACATGCAAAACCTGAGGATAACTGTAAGTGCTTGGGGTTATATAGGGGTCCTAACAGTTCTGTTTGACAGTGTCCAGTCACCTGAAAGTAGCAACATAAAGCCCAGTCGTCTAAGAATATGCCTGCATCCTGTATGATCAAGGAATATGCATTTGACAAACAGTTGTGCGCAGGCCCGGACTGGGACAAAAAATAGGCCCAGGCATTTTGGAATGAGCAGCCCATGACATTTTAACCAGCCCCTTCCCCACTCTCTATCCAGATGGATCCCCTGGGAGAGGAGAGGAGGGAACCCAGCAAAGGTGCGGGGTGCGAGGGGGACAGGGAAAGAGCAGGGGGGCAGAGAGCACAGGGAAGAACCTTGAGAACATGGGGTGGGGCTGGAGAGCACTGTGGGGGGAGGCGGAGAGCATGGGGGAGAGGCAGAGAACACAGAGAGGAAGAGGAGAGCACAAGGGGGCCAGAGAGCACAGGGGGAAGCAAAAACACAGGGTGGGGTGGAGAGCACAGAGAGCGCAGGAGAGCACAGGAGCGGAGAGCATGGGGGGAGGCAGAGATCACTGGGGGGGAAGCGGAGGGCACAGAGGGGCAGCGGAAAGCATGGGGGGAGTTGGAGAGCACAGGGGGTAGGCGGAGATCAATTGGGGGGCTGGAGAGCAATGGGGGCAGGTGTAGGGAACAGGGGGGCAGCGTAGAGCATGGGGGGGTGGAGAGCACAGGAGGGAGGTGGAGAGCACTGGGGGGGCTAGAGAGCACTGGGGGGGGGGCTAGAGAGCACTGGGAGAGGTGGAGAGCACAGGGAGAGAGGTGGAGGGCACAGGGGGCAGCGTAGAGCATGGGGGGATGTGAAGAGCACAGGGGGAGAGACGGAGGGCACAGGGGGGCAGCGTAGAGCATGGGGGGAGGTGGAGAGCACAGAAGAGAGGTGGCGAGAACAGGGGGGCTGGAGAGCACTGGGGGTGCTAGAGAGCACAAGGGGGTGGAGAGCACAGGGGAGAGGCAGAGGGCACAGGGGGGGCAGCGTAGAGCATGGGGGAGGTGGAGAGCACAGGGGGTAGGCGGAGATCAATTGGGGGGCTGGAGAGCACTGGGGGAGGTGTAGGGAACAGGGGGGGCAGTGTAGAGCATGGGGGGTGGAGAGCACAGGAGGGAGGTGGAGAGCACTGGGAGGGGCTAGAGAGCACAGGGGGGGCTAGAGGGCACTGGGGGAGGTGGAGAGCACAGGGAGAGAGGCGGAGGGCACAGGGGGGCAGCGTAGAGAATGGGGGGATATGAAGAGCACAGGGGGAGAGACGGAGGGCACAGGGGGGCAGCGTAGAGCATGGGGGGAGGTGGAGAGCACAGAAGAGAGGTGGAGAGAACAGGGGGGCTGGAGAGAACAAGGGGGCTGGAGAGCACTGGGGGGCTAGAGAGCACAAGGGGGTTGAGAGCACGGGGGAGAGGCAGAGGGCACAGGGGGGCAGCGTAGAGCATGGGGGAGGTGGAGAGCACAGGGGGAGGTGAAGAGCACAGGGGGAGAGGCGGAGGGCACAGGGGGGAAGCGTAGAGCATGGGGGAGGTGGAGAGCACAGGGGGAGGTGAAGAGCACAGGGGGGGAGGCGGAGGGCACAGGGGGAGAGGCGGCGGGGGAGGTAGAGAGCACAGGGGGAGGGAGGAGGAGAGCACAGGGGGGCTAGAGAGCACGGGGGCTAGAAAGCACTGAGTGGAGGTAGAGCTCACTGGGGGAGAAGCGGAGGGCACAGGGGGGCAGCAGAGAGCATGGGGGAGGTGGAGAGCACAGGATAGAGGTGGAGAGCACATGGGGAGAGGCGGAGGGCACAGGGGGAGAGGGGGAGGGCACAGGGGGAGGTGGAGATCACAGGGGGAGGTGAAAAGCACAGAGGGAGGGGCAGAGGGCACAGGGGGGCAGCATAGAGCATGGGGAGGTGGAGAGCACAGGAGGGAGGAGGAGAGCACAGGGGGGCAGCGTAGAGCATGGGGGAGGTGGAGAGCACAGGAGGGAGAAGAGCACAGGGGGGCTGGATAGCACTGGGGAGAGGTGAAGAGCACAGGGGGGCTGGAGAGCACTGGGGGAGAAGTGGAGGGAACAGGGGGGCAGAGGAGAGCATGGGGGAGGTGGAGAGCACAGGGGGACGGGGAGAGGCGGAGGGCACAAGGGGGCTAGAGAGCACGGAGGGGCTAGAGAGCATTGGGGGGGGGCTAGAGAGCACTGGGGGGGCAGCAGAGATAAGCAGGATAGGAGGAGCGGTGGGGTGGCTGCATATAGAAGAATCATTCTCTCCATCTTCCTCCCGCAGTACCTGAAAGCCTGCGAGAGGGAGAGGAGCAGAAGCAGGCATTCAGAGACTGCGGGAGGAAGATGGAGAGAATGATTCTTCTATATGCAGCCGCCTCACCGCTCCTCCTATTCAGGATACAGGGTTGGCCGCACTCACGTTCTCTCGGCTCTATGGCGTCTGCAGCAGGAGTCTCCGCTAGCTCCTCCCCCATTCGTGGTCACGCCCCCTGGCACAGACGGCTGAACTGTACAGTACTGGCGGCCGTGGAGAGGCCAAAGGTGTCTCCTTTAGCTCCTTCCCCCTTCATGTTTCCGTCCCCCTGGTGCGGATGGCTTTGCCTGAGGTGAACTGGCAGCTGGGCGGGCGCAGAAAGTTCGGGGGACTGGCGCAGGCTCAAAGAGCAGCCTGCCTTGGGCCCCGCAAGCAAGGACATGCGGCCCAAATGAACGGTTTGCCCTATGGCCAATCCGGGCCTGGTTTTGCGCCATTTTATTCTCCAGGGCTGTTGCTTTCTGAATATATATGTAGCGGGGTGTTCCCCTTTAATGCAGAGAGACAAGAAGTTCCAGGTGAGAGGTGAGTCGGGAGGAAGTAAAGAGACATTATGGAAGTGAAAGCAGAGGAGAGAGAGACTACATCTCCCAGTACATCTTGCAGCACCCAGGGTGCATTGCTCCAGAACAGAGACTGCTGGGGGAGACTTTATAAAGGGGAGGCGGAGTTTTGGTCTGGTTTTTTGGACACCCCTCTCCTAGCAAGAGGATGTCTGTGCTGAACTGCTGTGTGCACAAGGCCTGAAGCCTGGGCCGTGTGCTCCTTTCCAAAGAGCCCTCTGCCAGCCTAGCAGAGCCTTAGAGACATCTAATCCTCCTTGCTGCAGTACACCAGAAGGATTGAAGACTTGGATGTCGGTGGATTCCTGTTCCTAGACGAATCGATGGAGGAAACGGACTTTGACTTGCCCGGGTGGTGAGAGCTGTTTAAAGACAGATACCTTTATCTTTACTATTCGTTGGGATTACAAAGTTGTTCTTCAAGTGCACCACCGAAAAGATTGCTAGCGAATATTGTTTCACTGAACTTCCATTTAGATCAGTCAGGCCTGACTGCATAGGTGGACATTGCTGGGTGTTAGTCTACCCATGAGGGGAAGTAGCTGTAAAAGGGCAGCGCTAGAGTTGCATAGCAATACTTTATTATTCTGATTACTCTGTTTATCTTTATTACTGTTTATTGCAGGGATCTGCAACTTGTTATACTGTTGTTTATTACTTGCCCATTAGCCTCAGTAAAATATCTGGGTAAAGTACATTTGGTGTCAGTTCCGCTTACTTTAATAGGAGTTTTAAAGTATATTCTGTGTATGTTTGTTATAGGACTGTGTCACCAACAGTTGCGGTCACGCGGTCCTATCCCTCTATCACCAGCTGTGCCACGGGAGGTTAGAGCCGATTGCCAGGGGTTGACAGCAGTGCACTACAGGGCCCAAATCAATATCAGCGGCTCTCTTAACTGGGGGTAGCGCTACACGTGGGGGCTCGAGTCCGGGATCCTTGTACGTTGCACGCTGCAATCAAGCCGGTCAGAAGTACCAGCATGGACCCGCTGGCAATGTCACAGTGGTGCGCAGCGATTGGCGCCGATCCAACCGCGGCGGTAGTCATTGTACTCCCGGGGGAAAGATGGAAGGAAGAGGAGATAAAACAGCTCGTACTTTTACTGTCTCCGAGCCACAAAGCATGGGTGATGGATTTTAGGCCAGATCCAGTGATCTTGTTTACATACGCACTGGTAGAATGGAAAAACGAAATCCCAGAGCATTTTAAAAGTCAGAGTATACAAGCCATAGATAATCAGATCTATCACTTGATACATACGCTGCCAGTGAAGGAAGAATGGTTTCAGACACCAAAGCCATCACTCCCACAATTATCTCCACCACTATCCCCTAAAGCAGAAAAGCTTAAGGAACTATTAAGCCCGGGATCACCGCTGGCCGCTATAGGGCCTGAATTGTTGAATGCTCTAGGAGACCTTGTAATTAAGTGCCAGAAAAGCAGTACGTTGCATGTGGAGGCCGGTTACCGGAAGCTTAGCACCTTCTCAGGGAAGCTCCCCGTCCCTGCGGGGGAGGAAGATTTTGACACTTGGGTGGAACAGGCATTGCAGGCAGTAGAAGCATGGGAGGTGCCTGAGGCACAGAAGAGACAGCGAGTCTTAGAAAGTCTGAAAGGTGCCGCGGCAGAAGCGGTGAAGAGCTTCCGGTTTGGAAATGAAAACTGTACAGCTCAAGATTGCCTGGCCATGCTGCAGGAAGAGTTTGGTCAGCTGGAGAAGGTGTCAGAGATGATTTATCAAATTGAACACACTCTCCAGCAGCCGAATGAGAAACTGTCAGAATATGTTAGAAGGCTGAACAGGCAGTTATGCAAGATTGTACGGAAGAAGGGAATGCTGCCCAAAGATGCAGATGAAGCACGCATGAAGCAGATCATGAGGGGAGCGCGGCGCTCAGACCCGGTCTGGCTGCACCTGAAAACCTCAGGAGGAGGAATGTCACTAACCTACTCTGATCTAATAAAAATTATTAGGGACGAAGAGGCGCTGGAGGAAGATCAGCAGGTGGCCAAGGCGAATGTCACACCTGTACCAGTGTTGGTCCATTCGGTCAAGAGCCCAGAAAGAGATGCGGAGGTTGACACTCTGAAATCGCAAATGGCCCAAGTGTTGGAGATGCTGACCTCTTTGATGGAGAAAGATCAGAGAAGACGAGAGAAACCAAGCCCAAGAAAGGAGTTGTTCCTGAACACCTCAGCACCGGCCTCCCTACAGGACCGAGAAGAGGTGATTTGCTATAACTGCGGAGGGAGTGGCCACTTTGCTAACGTATGCTCCAGCCCAAAGAAGAAGAGAACAGATAATTGCAAGCCGGCGGGAAACTCCAAAGGGGCCCCGGTGAAGGAGTCAACCGGGTGCCCATCATCTTCAGTGCGCTCCAAACTAAAAAAAAAGGCCAAGAATGGAGGAGACAAAACTCCTAGGAGGAGGTATAGTACACCCCCACCAAGATGTACCCCAGAGGGAGGGGGCAAGACCCCTCAGTGGAAGTACAGCACCCCAAAGAAGGAACATCCACCTAAAAGGAACAATAACATCCCTCAGCGGGTTTGTGCCCCCATTGAGAGGGAGAAAGTCAATGCATGCCAGGCTCAGGAAAAATTAAAGTCCAAAAGGAGCAGGGCAAGGGTCGAAAGCAAAAAAAAAAGAGGTGACCCCAGTCCGGCCATACCCAAAGGAACTGGTGGGCCCGTCTCCTACTGTGCCCATTCAAGTGGAAGGAGTCTATACTAAAGCTCTTTTGGACACCGGAGCACAGGTGACTTTACTATACCGGGACTTCTATGATAGGCACTTGAGTCATCTGCCTATCCAGAAGATAGAAGAGCTGGAGATATGGGGACTTGGAACCCAGAGTTTCCCTTATGATGGGTACCTGCCCATAAAGATGACTTTCGACCCATCCGTGGCTGGGAAGGCTGAAGTGTTTGACACCCTGGCAGTTGTGTGTCCCCGGCCGCCTGGAGCCAGCAAGATTTCCCTGATCATTGGGACAAACACGGATCTAGTCAGGAGACTCCTGACCCCTCTAGTGAAAGAGAGAAACCATTCAGCCACCAAAATCCATCCCATGCTAAAGACGGCCTACCAACGACTGGTCTTAGAGCAGAAGACCCCGGGAGAGGGGATAGGGAATGTGTGGAGACTTGGCAGAGAAGGAGTAGTGCTACAGCCCGGAGAAGTAACCTGTCTTAGGGCCACTGTGAAGCTTTCGTGGGAACAACCTGGCCCCTTTGTCATGCTGGAATCAGACCCAAGGGAAGAGTCCTCAGGCCTGGAAGTGATATCAGAAGTGATTCCGTTCAAGGCCCTGAAGAAGGCCCATGGCAGAGTTCCGGTGAGTGTTAGGAACACTACGGGAGGACCCATGGAGATCCCTGCCAGAGTGTTGCTTGGTCAGGTGAGCCCTGCTGCCCCGGTCACTTGGTCCGAAGTCAAGGGGACGGGTGACGGAGGAGATGTTTGGGAGAAACTGTCCGTGGAAAACCCGAACCTACCCAGGGCTTGGAAAGAAAGAGCCAAGGCCCAGCTGACCAGGTGGGAGAAGATCTTTTCCGAAGATGAATTCGATGTGGGGTGTGCAAGAAGTGCCACCCATCGGATCCGCCTCCAAGAAGATAAGCCCTTCCGAGAGAGGGTCAGGCGGGTCCCCCTGGCAGATCTGGAGGATCTGAGGGAACAACTTGTAGAACTAAAGAAGACTGGTGTTATCCGTGAGTCTAGAAGTCCCTATGCCTCCCCAATCGTGGTGGTCAGAAAGAAGAATGGGTCGTTGAGGCTTTGTATCGATTACAGGACTCTCAACAGGAGAACCATCCCTGACCAATACACCACGCCAAGGATAGAAGATGCCCTACAAAGTTTGTCTGGAGCCAAATGGTTCAGTGTGATGGACCTCAAGAGTGGGTACTATCAAATCCCTATGCACCCAGAAGACAGGGAGAAGACAGCCTTCATAACCCCGGTGGGATTCTTCGAATTCAATAGGATGCCTCAGGGTCTGTCTGGAGCTCCTGCTACCTTTCAACGCCTTATGGAGAAGACTGTTGGAGACATGAATCTTATAGAAGTCCTTGTGTACTTGGACGATGTCATTGTCTTTGGAAGAACCTTGGAAGAACATGAAGCCAGGTTGGAGAAGGTATTGAGAAGACTCAGCGAAGAGGGACTTAAGCTTTCCCCCGAGAAGTGTCGGTTCTACCAGTCTTCTGTGAACTATCTGGGGCACATAGTGTCTGAAGAAGGGGTGGCCATAGATCCTGAGAAGTTGGAAGCAGTCACTTCCTGGCCACGACCCACCACAGTAACAGAGCTCAGATCCTTCCTGGGGTTCTGCTCCTATTATAGGAGGTTTGTGGAGGGGTTTGCTCGGATTGCCCGCCCGTTGAATGAATTGCTAAAGGCAGAAGGGGAAGAGGATGACTCAGGGCCCAGGAGGCCTGGTGAGTCAGTTCAAGATCAGTGGAACCCAAGGTGTGAAGAGGCCTTTCATGCTCTGAAGAGGAGCTTAACCACTGCCCCAGTCCTGGCCTACGCCGACCCTACCAGACCTTATGAATTACATGTGGATGCCAGCCATGAGGGTCTAGGTGGTGTACTCTACCAAGAACATGAAGGACAACTGCGACCAGTGGCCTATGTGAGCAGGAGCCTGACCCCCTCAGAAAAGAATTACCCCACTCATAAGCTGGAATTCCTGGCCCTCAAATGGGCGGTAGTAGACAAGCTAAAAGACTACTTGTATGGGGCAGAGTTTACTGTGAAGACAGACAACAACCCCCTGACCTACCTCTTCACCACCGCGAAACTAGATGCCACCGGACACAGGTGGTTGGCCGCATTGTCTGGATTCAACTTCAGTCTGAAGTACAGACCAGGAGCCGGAAATAGGGATGCAGATGCCCTGTCCCGGAGGTCTCATGCCACGACAAATGACTGGGAAGATTGGACCCAAGTGGCACCGGACGGGGTGCGGGCCCTTTGTCAAGGGGCTGAATTCCAAGCCAGAGGAGGCTCCAGAGCAGAAGAAATAGGGGTTACCATGGTAGGAGTCCCCAAACACTATTGTGGGGTAACTCAACTGGAGGAAGACAACCTACCGAGACTGTCCAAGAAGGAGTTGAGGTGTGACCAATTGGAAGACCCCATGGGGAGATTGGTCCTCGAAGCCCTGGAGAATCAGGATCCCAACAAATTCCTACATCACCCCTCAAAGGAGGCTCGCCTGTTGAGGAAGGAATTGGACAGGCTACAGGTACATCAGGGAGTGGTCTACCGAAGGGGCCCCTCTGATGACTCAGAAGATAAGTGGCAGTTATTTCTTCCAGAGAAGCACCGAGAGACTGTACTAATTGCCCTGCATGACCATCATGGTCACCTAGGGGCAGAAAGGACCTTCCAGCTCGTCAGAAATCGGTTCTATTGGCCCTGCATGAGGGCAGAAGTAGAGGAGTATTGCCATTCCTGTGCACGATGCATTCAGAGAAAGACCCTACCCCATCAAGCTGCCCCAATGGGCCACTTACAGAGTCAAGGCCCAATGGATCTGGTATGCATTGACTTTCTCTGCCTCGAACCCGACCTGAGTGGATTGGGGAATGTTCTGGTAATAACCGACCATTTCACCCGCTATGCTCAAGCTTTCCCAACCAAAGACCAGAAGGCATCCACCGTGGCCAAGATACTTATGGAGAAGTATTTTGTCCATTACGGACTACCACAGAGACTCCACTCAGATCAAGGAAGGGACTTTGAGAGTCGGTTGATCCGAAGACTTTTGGATTCATTAGGAATAAAGAAGACCAGAACCACGCCTTACCACCCACAAGGAGATGCTCAGCCGGAGAGATTTAACCGGACCCTGCTCAACATGTTGGGAACCTTAGAAACAGAGAAGAAGCAACACTGGAGTCAGCACATATCAGCCCTAGTACATGCCTATAACTGTACCACAAGTGACGCCACTGGCTACTCCCCTTATCGACTTATGTTTGGGAGAGAAGCAAGGCTACCTGTGGACCTGGCCTTTGGCACTTCTATAGACAATACCTCAGCTACATCCCACAAGGGATACGTGGACAGACTTAGACGTAGCTTGCAGGTGGCCTATGAACAAGCCCAGGCGGCTTCGGATCAAAGGGGGGCCCGCAACAAGAGAAATTTTGATCTGAAGGTTCGAGTGCAAGATCTGCAGCCCGGGGACCGAGTACTGCTACGCAATCTGGGGGTCCCTGGAAAACACAAGCTTGCCGACAGGTGGAGATCTGAGCCCTATGTTGTCTGTAGGAAGTTGCCCGGTTTGCCTGTCTACAAACTAAAGCCAGAAGGAAAGGTGGGTCCACTGAAGACGTGGCATCGGAACCACCTGCTCCCACTTGCTGAGGCAGTCAGAATACCTCCCGTGAGAGACTCCCCTGAACCGGCCTCTATCCTGGATATTCCTAGGCCGAACACTCGGTCCCAGACCTCTCGAGCCAAAGATGGGGAGGCCTCCCAATTGAGTACAGAAGGTGGAGAACTGGACTGGCTGTGGCCTCCCTCGACTCTGGGAACGTCCGCCATAGATCTCCCAAATGGAGGGGATACCCCAGATGCAACGCTGAATCCGGAGGCTACTGAATTCATACCCTTCAGTCCCTCGGCTGATTACTGGGAAGATGTTCCTGACAATTGCGCAGAGGAGGACTCTAGAGATTCCATACGTCAGTCGACTTCTGAATCAGAGGTTCCAGAACCAGCAATGTTACCTGAACTTACTCCTGAAGAAGAGCCTGTGGTGCCAGAGTCAGAAGCACCAAGAGAGCAGAGGGCTCGCAGAGTCATCAGGCCTCCCAAGAAACTAACTTACCCCCAAATGGGGACGAGCTCAGAGGACTCTGTTGTAACGGCTAGGAGAAGTGTTGAACAACCTGATCCTTCCACCGTCCATTTGGTGGAGGGCAACCCCAGCTCACTCTCTGGCACAGTTAGGCAGGCCACTCATGGTAGTGTGACCTGTGGGCAAGAGAGTTCCATCCCAAAGTTTTGGTGGGAATTCCCTATGCCAACATCATGCTCGACATTGTCCAAAATGGTAAACAGTATTTGTTGAAGTTTATCTTTGGGGACCAAAGAGTTCAAGTGGGGGGAGTGTGTAGCGGGGTGTTCCCCTTTAATGCAGAGAGACAAGAAGTTCCAGGTGAGAGGTGAGTCGGGAGGAAGTAAAGAGACATTATGGAAGTGAAAGCAGAGGAGAGAGAGACTACATCTCCCAGTACATCTTGCAGCACCCAGGGTGCATTGCTCCAGAACAGAGACTGCTGGGGGAGACTTTATAAAGGGGAGGCGGAGTTTTGGTCTGGTTTTTTGGACACCCCTCTCCTAGCAAGAGGATGTCTGTGCTGAACTGCTGTGTGCACAAGGCCTGAAGCCTGGGCCGTGTGCTCCTTTCCAAAGAGCCCTCTGCCAGCCTAGCAGAGCCTTAGAGACATCTAATCCTCCTTGCTGCAGTACACCAGAAGGATTGAAGACTTGGATGTCGGTGGATTCCTGTTCCTAGACGAATCGATGGAGGAAAGGGACTTGGACTTGTCCAGGTGGTGAGAGCTGTTTAAAGACAGATACCTTTATCTTTACTATTCGTTGGGATTACAAAGTTGTTCTTCAAGTGCACCACCGAAAAGATTGCTAGCGAATATTGTTTCACTGAACTTCCATTTAGATCAGTCAGGCCTGACTGCATAGGTAGACATTGCTGGGTGTTAGTCTACCCATGAGGGGAAGTAGCTGTAAAAGGGCAGCGCTAGAGTTGCATAGCAATACTTTATTATTCTGATTACTCTGTTTATCTCTATTACTGTTTATTGCAGGGATCTGCAACTTGTTATACTGTTGTTTATTACTTGCCCATTAGCCTCAGTAAAATATCTGGGTAAAGTACGTTTGGTGTCAGTTCCGCTTACTTTAATAGGAGTTTTAAAGTATATTCTGTGTATGTTTGTTATAGGACTGTGTCACCAACAGTTGCGGTCACGCGGTCCTATCCCTCTATCACCAGCTGTGCCACGGGAGGTTAGAGCCGATTGCCAGGGGTTGACAGCAGTGCACTACAGGGCCCAAATCAATATCAGCGGCTCTCTTAACTGGGGGTAGCGCTACATATATATTTGCTGATAGTTTCATGTAAAATTCTAGCAAAAATTAAGATTTCCACACTTGAGAAAAATTATAAAATTGCTCTGGACTTCAACCACTTGCCGGTCAGCCGCCGTCATTATACTGCGGCAGGTTGGCTCTATTGCGTGAATACCCGTAGCTGTACGTCGGTTCGTGCAATAGATACAGTGGGCGTGAGCACGGCATCAGAGGCGCGCGGGCCCGTGGCATGGCGTCAGAGCCAATGCATGTGACCAGCAGCAGCGATTTCCGCCGGCCAACTGCGATCGATCCACAGGGAGCCAGAATGGTGATCTGTCAATGTAAACAAACAGATCCCGTGTTGACAGGGGAGGAGAGAGAGATCGTCTGTTCCTAGTGATTAGGAACAGCGATCTCTTTCCTCCTCCAGTCAGTACACTTCCCCCATAGCTAGAAACACCTCCCAGGGAACACATTTAACCCCTTGATCACCACTAGTGTTAACCCCTTCCCTGCCAGTGTCATTTATCCAGTAATCAGTGTATTTTTATAGCACTGATGCTGTATAAATGTCACTGGTCCCAAAAAAGTGTAATAAATGTCCAATCTGCCTGCCTCAATGTCGCAGTCCTGCTAAAAATCGCTGATCGCCGCCATTACTAGTAAAAAAAAATAATTAAAATGCAATAAATCTATCCCCTACTTTGTAGACACGGCAGGGGTGAGGTGGGTGCAGAGTGCAGGAGTACAGTGGGTGCAGAGTGCAGGAATGAGGTGGTTGCAGAGTGCAGGAGTGAGGTGGGTGCAGAGTACAGGAGTGAGGTGGGTGCAAAGTACAGGGGTGAGATGGGTGCAGAGTGCAGGGGTGAGGTGGGTGCAGAGTGCAGGGGTGAGGTGGGTGCAGAGTGCAGGGGTGAGGTGGGTGCAGAGTGCAGGGGTGAGGTGGGTGCAGAAGGCAGGAGTGAGGTGGGTGCAGAAGGTAGGAGTGAGGTGGGTGCAGAGTACAGGAGTGAGGTGGGTGCAGAGTGCAGGAGTGAGGTGGGTGCAGAGTGCAAAAGTGAGGTGGGTGCAGAGTGCAAAAGTGAGGTGGGTGCAGAGTGCAAAAGTTAGGTGGGTACAGAGTACAGGGGTGAAATGGGTGCAGAGTTCAGGGGTGAGGTGGGTGCAGAGTGCAGGTGTGAGGTGGGTGCAGAGTACAGGGGTGAGGTGGGTGCAGAGTACAGGGGTGAGGTGGGTGCAGAGTACAGGGGTGAGGTGGGTGCAGCGTGCAGCAGTGAGGTGGGTGCAGAGTGCAAGTGTGAGGTGGGTGCAGCGTGCAGGAGTGAGGTGGGTGCAGCGTGTAGGAGTGAGGTGGGTGCAGAGTGCAGGGGTGAGGTGGGTGCAGCGTGCAGGAGTGAGGTGGGTGCAGGGGTGAGGTGGGTGCAGAGTGCAGGGGTGAGGTGTGTGCAGAGTGCAGGGGTCCGGTGGGTGCAGAGTGCAAGGGTCCGGTGGGTGCAGAGTGCAGGGGTGAGGTGGGTGCAGAGTGCAGGGGTGAGGTGGGTGCAGAGTGCAGGGGTCCGGTGGGTGCAGAGTACAGGGGTGAGGTGGGTGCAGAGTACAGGGGTGAGGTGGGTGCAGCGTGCAGGAGTGAGGTGGGTGCAGAGTGCAGGGGTGAGGTGGGTTCAGAGTGCAGGGGTGAGGTGGGTGCAG
The DNA here is from genome assembly GCA_029206835.1 of Rana muscosa. Lineage (NCBI taxonomy): Eukaryota > Metazoa > Chordata > Amphibia > Anura > Ranidae > Rana > Rana muscosa. The sequence continues at coordinate 374,256,193 of CM055116.1, forward strand.
AGTGCAGGGGTGAGGTGGGTGCAGAAGGCAGGAGTGAGGTGGGTGCAGAAGGCAGGAGTGAGGTGGGTGCAGAGTACAGGGGTGTGGTGGGTGCAGAGTGCAGGAGTGAGGTGGGTGCAGAGTGCAGGAGTGAGGTGGGTGCAGAGTGCAGGAGTGAGGTGGGTGCAGAGTGCAAAAGTGAGGTGGGTACAGAGTGCAGGGGTGAAATGGGTGCAGAGTGCAGGGGTGAGGTGGGTGCAGAGTGCAGGGGTGAGGTGGGTGCAGAGTACAGGGGTGAGGTGGGTGCAGAGTACAGGGGTGAGGTGGGTGCAGCGTGCAGGAGTGAGGTGGGTGCAGAGTGCAGGGGTGAGGTGGGTGCAGCGTGCAGGAGTGAGGTGGGTGCAGCGTGCAGGAGTGAGGTGTGTGCAGAGTGCAGGGGTCCGGTGGGTGCAGAGTGCAGGGGTCCGGTGGGTGCAGAGTGCAGGGGTGAGGTGGGTGCAGAGTGCAGGGGTGAGGTGGGTGCAGAGTGCAGGGGTCCGGTGGGTGCAGAGTACAGGGGTGAGGTGGGTGCAGAGTACAAGGGTGAGGTGGGTGCAGCGTGCAGGAGTGAGGTGGGTGCAGAGTGCAGGGGTGAGGTGGGTGCAGCGTGCAGGAGTGAGGTGGGTGCAGCGTGCAGGAGTGAGGTGGGTGCAGGAGTGAGGTGGGTGCAGAGTGCAGGGGTCCGGTGGGTGCAGAGTGCAGGAGTGAGGTGGGTGCAGCGTGCAGGAGTGAGGTGGGTGCAGAGTGCAGGGGTGAGGTGGGTGCAGCGTGCAGGAGTGAGGTGGGTGCAGAGTGCAGGGGTGAGGTGGGTGCAGCGTGCAGGAGTGAGGTGGGTGCAGGAGTGAGGTGGGTGCAGAGTGCAGGGGTCCGGTGGGTGCAGAGTGCAGGGGTCCGGTGGGTGCAGAGTGCAGGGGTGGTATCAGCCAGGAATGGTATGTACATATAGCTACATTGGGTCCAAGCTGGAGCACTATTTCCACACCTGAAATTTCTCTTTAATGGGTAAGCAGATTTCCTCTAGCTGAGCATTTCAAGAAGCACAAGGCTGCTCAGTTCTCGGACACGCCCACCCCAGATCAGAAACACTTGATTAGTCAGTCACCTCTCCTTAGTGCACCCTGTAGTTCACCCCTGGAGAGGTAATAGGCAGCCTATTATACAAGGCAGATTATAGATCCCCCCATAACACAATACAGGGCAGCTCATTCATTCCCCTCACAGAAAAACTCGGACACGATCTCTGCGCTGCCTTTCAGAGTGATCCCTTCATATGTCAGCTGCCCCGCCATCTCTCTTTTGTAGAGAGTGTACTAACTGGAGGAGTAAAGAGATCACTGTTCTTAATCGCTAGGAACAGACAATCTCTCTCTCCTCCCCTGACAGAACGGGAATCTGTTTGTTTACATTGACAGATCACCGTTCTGGCACCCTGTGGAGCGATCGCAGTTGGCCTTTTGCCCCGCGTTAAAGACGGTCCTGGATGACGTTGGTGCAAGCGTATATGGCAAATATCTCCTAAACCGTACAGGTGTAGGAGATATTTCCAGTACCTACAGGTAAACCTTATTTCAGGCTTACCTGTAGGTAAAAGTGGTGTAACTAGGTTTATAACCACTTTAAGTGGTTAACGGTAGGCAGGGCCGGCCCTACCATGGGACCCGATGGTACCCCGGTCCCAGGCGGCACTTTAAGGGGGGCGGCAAATTGCCGCCCGTCAGCCAGCGACATTCCGTGTCTCCTACTGATTTTCCTTTCCTGTGTCCCCGATTTTCCAGCCGCCATGTTTAGTGTCCGGCGCCCTGTGATTGGACGAATGGGGGTCATGTGCGGCGTGGGGCTGGCCTGTCAGCGATCGCTCTAGAAGTCCCGCCTCCGCACATGACCGCCATACGCCCAATCACAGTGCGCCGGGAAACACGAACATGGTGGCGGGAGACAAGCACTGGAAGTGTGAGCTGTCTTCGCCTCCGCCTGTCCCTCTGCTTTGTTACGGCGCGGTGGAGATGGGATCATGGAGGTGCAGGCGTGCAGCGTCTGACACCATGGAGCGGGCTGCGGGTGGATGGCGCTGGGGGGAAGTTGGGACGCCAAAGCAGTTCTGCACATCCAGTGCTGAGGTCCGGAGGAGAGTCCTGGTGAAGAGCAGACAAAGGTAAGGAGGACTCAAAGGATGGATTTGCACCGAGCTGTGGGGAGGGGGTCGGGTGTGAGTACTGCAGGAAGTAGGACTCCTACTGTAGGAGTCAGGTGGGTCTGTGTAGTAGGTCAGTGTAGGTGTAAGGTCGGTGGGTCAGTGTATGTGTCAGTCAGTGTAATAGTCAGTGTTGCTGTCAGGTCAGTGTAATGTGAGTAGTGCAGGATGTAGGAGTGAGGTAGGTGTCAGGTAGGTCAGTGTAGGTGTCAGGTAGGTCAGTGTAGGGGTCAGTGTAATGGTCATGTAGGTCAGGTGGGTCAGTGTAATGTGAGTAGTTCAGGAAGTAGGGGTCAGTGTAGGGGTCAGGGTAGGGGTCAGTGTAGGGGTCAGGGTAATGGTCATGTGGGTCAGTGTAATGTGAGTAGTGCAGGAAGTAGGAGTCAGGTGGGTCAGTGTAATGTGAGTAGTTCAGGAAGTAGGGGTCAGTGTAGGGGTCAGTGTAGGGGTCAGGGTAGGGGTCAGTGTAGGGGTCAGGGTAATGGTCATGTGGGTCAGTGTAATGTGAGTAGTGCAGGAAGTAGGAGTCAGGTGGGTCAGTGTAATGTGAGTAGGGTAGGGGTCAGGGTAGGGGTCAGGGTAGGGGTCAGTGTAGGGGTCAGTGTAGGGGTCAGAGTAATGGTCATGTAGGTCAGGTGGGTCAGTGTAATGTGAGTAGTGCAGGAAGTAGGGGTCAGTGTAGGGGTCAGGGTAGGGGTCAGTGTAGGGGTCAGGGTAATGGTCATGTGGGTCAGTGTAATGTGAGTAGTGCAAGAAGTAGGAGTCAGGTGGGTCAGTGTAATGTGAGTAGGGTAGGGGTCAGGGTAGGGGTCAGGGTAGGGGTCAGGGTAATGGTCATGTAGGTCAGGTGGGTCAGTGTAATGTGAGTAGTGCAGGAAGTAGGAGTCAGGTGGATCAGTGCATGTGTCACGTAGGTGTGTCAGGGGGTCAGTGTAGGGGTCAGATAGGTCACATGTGTTCAAAAAATGTGCAGCGCTATGTGGTTAAAACCATGTGTGAAATAAATGTTAAACCTTGAAATGTGAAAAATTAATATATGAAAAATTAATTAAAAAGAAAACTAATGCAGAGTCCAAAAAGAACACAACATAGTCCGTGAAGAGTTAATTCCAAAAGCAAATCCATGAAGGGTTAAGGGCTGTAGCCAATAAAGAGACTAGGGTCTAGTGGAGCATAATAAAATAAAAATAAACATTTCTTGATCAGTTTAGGTCGATATGTATTCTTCTACATATGTTTGGTAAAAAAAATGCAATGTGTATATTGATTAGTTCGCGCAAAAGTTATACCGTCTACAAAATAGTGGATAGATTTATGGCATTTTTATTATTATTATTTTTTTTTTACTAGTGTAGCGGGGTCTGGTGATCTGCGATTTTTAGCTAGACTGTGACATTGCGGTGGACAGATTAGACACTTTTGACACTTTTTTGGGACCAGTGACATTTATACAGCGATCTGTGCTATAAAAATGCACTGATTAATGTGTAAATGTCACTGGCAGGAAAGGGGTTAAATGTGTTCCCTGGGAGGTGTTTCTAACTGGGGGGGATGGGACTGACTGTAGGAGGAGAGAGATCTCTGTTCCTAATCACTAGGAAGAGCAGATCTGTCTCTCCTCCCCTGTCAGAATAGGGATCTGTCTGTTTACATTAACAGATCCCCGTTCTGGCTCTCTGGAGCGATCGCGGCCACCAGCCACGCACAGGTCCTTTTATACTCCTTTACATGTATAGAGCCATGACAGGTCCACTTTAGTTATCATGATATAAAATAATGAATGTGGGGTATTTGGTGGGCGTGATTTTTTTTTGGGGGGGGGCAGCATTTAATTCTTGGTACCAGGCAGCACAATGTCTTGGGCCGGCACTGACGGTAGGTACATGAAATATAACTCAACCAGAATTTTCATACATGAACTCTCAAAGCTGTAAGCCGCTCTAACAAGTGTACAGTATATTCATATATTGGCTGGCGTGCAGTCACATGGCCCGCCGTCGGTCCCTTCTTGCCCTTAGTAAAAATGGCCGACGTTCACAGCTGAAGCATACTACAAACAGTGTGCATGGCTGTATGTAGTTTGCTTACCCTTACCAAAAATGGCTGAAAACACAGCAAAGACGATTATGTACACGTAACCAACCAGAGAGCACGCTCGTCGGCTGGGCGTGGCAATTGCCTCGCTGGCGGTTTGAAGCGGAAGGCGCGACTCAGTCTCCGTAGGAGTGTTTGGGTTGCAGTGAATCGGGTCGCAAAGGCAGGAAGAGAGATGGCGGGGCAGCTGACATGTGAAGGGATCACTCTGAAAGGCAGCGCGGAGATCGTGTCCGAGTTCTTCTGTAAGGGGAATGAATGAGCTGCCCTGTATTGTGTTATGGGGGGGGATCTATAGGCTGCCTTGTATAATAGGCTGCCTGTCACCGGAACCTCTCCAGTATATCAGGGGTGAACTACAAGAAGGTGCAATAAGGAGAGGTGACTGACCAATCAGGGGTTTCTGATCTGGGGTGGGCGTGTCCTAACTGACCAGCCTTGTGCTGCTTGAAGTGTACAGCTAGAGGAAATCTGCTTACCCATTATGCTCCAGCTTGGACCCAATGTATATACATCCCATTCCTGGCTGATACCTCGGAATCCTCCATCCATGCTTCCCCCATCTTCTTCAGCGGTGGTTAACCACTTGAAGACCAGCCATTTTCTGGCACTTTTTTTGTTTGTGTGTGTGTGTGTGTGTGTTTTTTTTTTTTTTTTTATGCAATTTTTTTTTTTTTAACCCAATGTTTTTGTAAAATATAACATGTTATGCTGAGCCAGAATTTTGAGCTTTAATATATAATAATATTATTATTATGATGATGATGTTATGGTTGTTGTTTATAAAACACACCTTGTTTTGTCACCACAGTTTTTGGCATCAACAGTATTTTGTATCAGCGTGGGATTTATCCTCCAGAGACCTTCACCCGTGCACAGAAATATGGGCTCACCCTTCTAGTCTCTACAGATCCAGATCTCAAGGAATACTTGAATACTGTAGCGGAGCAACTCCAAGGTACTGAAAAATGTGGTTTCCCCTTAGGCTCGTTTCGCATATATGTGAATCGGTTGCATTTTGAACCGCATCCTATTCACATAACATGTGCACTGGACCAGCTTGCAATGCCAGTTCACATATGTCCAGGGCGGCCGGGGTCTGCTTGAATAAGTCCTGTGAGATTTTTAGGTCCGGTTCAGGTGCAAATTCAAGTAAAAAAACATGAACCTGTGAATAAAGCTGCACCAGACTCCTTTTTAAAAACTGACTGTAAATCGCATCGGACATGTGTGAACCGAGCCTAAATGGGTTTCTAGAGGAAATTTTGCAAAATGTATCCTCTCTAGTGAATAGTATTTATTTACATTGTTACTGTACACATAAGGGGCTGTTTGGTTACTGGGTGCTGTACTTGTCCTCACGTATTCACTTGGTATCGGGTGCCATACACAACTGAGCTTATGCTTAAAGGGGTTGTAAAGGTTTGCTTTTTTTTTTTTTCTAAATAGGTTCCTTTAAGCTAGTGCATTGTTGGTTCACTTACCTTTTCCTTAGATTTCCCTTCTAAATTTTTTTTTTTTCTTTGTCTGAATTTCTCACTTCCTGTTCCTCAGTAAGCTGTTCTGGCTGACTAAACACCGCTCAGATGATGGTGTGAAGTTTAGTGAGGAGAAACAGGAAGTGAGAAATTCAGACAAAACAAACATTTAGAAGGTAAATCTAAGGAAAAGGGAAATGAACCAACAATGCACTAGCTTAAAGGAGCCTATTTAGAAAATAAAAAAAGAACCTTTACAACCCCTTTTAAAGTTCAACTCCAGCCTTACCTTCAGTTCTGCAAGGTTGTATAGGCTCCTTGTTTCCTGAAATTGATTACTATGACTCCACTGCAAGCTTTTCACAGTGTGCATTAGAAGCTGCAGCAAGTCAGAACCTGGCTGGAGGATGTGCAGAATCATGTAGCCTTTATCCCTCCTTCAGTCTGTCCTGAATGCTGCTGCCAGACTCATCCACCTTCCCAGCCATTCAGTGTCTGCCAATCCCTTCACTGGCTCCCTCTCGCCTAACAAATTAAACTCAAAATACTAACTTACAAAGCTGTCTTCAACTCTCAAAATACCAACCTAATTGTTCTCTTCAGTCTTTCCAAGACTTCCTGCTCGCTAGTTCTCGTCACCTCCAGGCCTCCCCCATCCTCTGGAACTCCCTTCCCCAGTCTGATTACTTTATTTATTGGTGTATAACACTCACTTTTTTACCCTGAAAATAGAGGGTAAACTGTGCCTGCGTGTTATACGCAGGGGGCTGTGGAAAGTTTTTTTTTTTTTTTTTTTCCTGAAACCTCCCTCTTAAAGTTAGGGTGCGTGTTATACGCCGATAAATACGGTATCTCCTACTCTGTCCACTTTTAAACGATCTCTAAAAAACATTCTCTTCAGAGAAGCCTATCCTGCCTCCTGCTAACAACCATACATGTGTTTTCTCAATTAGCCCTCCAGTCGTCTGTGGTTACCTTACTTAGGCCTACTCAAGCCATTGAAGTAAATTCTTTAGACCAGGGGTAGGCAATCTTAAAGAGGTGGAGATCTACCGGAAACAACATGGGAGAAGTCAAAGATCACTGGTCCCAGTGTCGCCACCTGACACGCAGCAATTATGGGTTTAAATTAGGTGGCAACATATTGCCTCCTTACCACCTGTCAAACACACTGGGATCACTTTTCAGAGGAGCAGCTGTGCCTGCTGCACTTGTGAATGAGCTTAACACTTAAACGTAAAGTGGGGGGAGGCGGTGGTTGTTAAACCCTGTGGTTTTACTGGCCCCAATCCCTACCTCCTTTGGTGTACACATGCTGCAGTAGGAATTAAGCCCCCTGTTGCTTTCGGTGGGTGCTACCGCCTGCCAAGCAACCCATTCAAGTAAATGGGGCTACTCTGCACGTGCCCTGCAATTTCATGCTTCTGCAAGGTCCAAGGGGGTTAAAGCAGGTGGTGAGAAAGCAACACAAAGCTGCTATTATGCCCAGTGTATTGTTTAACACTGACCTGAGAATTTCTTTTTTCCTGCTGCTGGCACTTTGGAAACCGCCAGCTGGGATAAGAGGTGGAGTGTAGTTGGTATCACTCCGCAAGGGACAGGAGCCAGCACTACAGAGAAAACATAGGCTTATGTGGCTCTTGCTCCAACTTTACAAGTAGTCCCTCTGCCGTAACAGAGTGCAATGCAGTTCAGCAAATCCAGACCAAGATCTACCAGTCACCTGTCCATGATCTACAGGCTGCTGACCCCCGCTTTAGACTGACTTTTATAAAGTGGCTTAGTTACTTTCACACAATCTTACTTTCTTTGTGTTGTCCATTTGTATGTTTGTAATTTCGTATATCATGGATCTTGCTAAGAGAAATATTAAATGCGTTACAATGAATTTTTAAGGGGGTCTGTAGGGAGTACAAATATATATATTTTGTAAAGCGCTAATAGCAGTGATCTCTCGCAGTGTGTGTGTGTGTGTGTGTGTGTGTGTGTGTGTGTGTGTGTGTGTTTTTTCCAATCCATGTCTTATGAAACTTGTTGCTAATCTATGAATGTGTCTTCTAAAGCATGATCCCAGTCTCCCATAATCTGTTGCGTGTCTGCAGTCTTTGACCACCTCCTGCAGTCCATCTCCTGTCTTATTTGCAGCCTCTGATGGCCTTCTGTTGCATAACATACACTATGTGTGGCCCATTGGTGATGTCAAGGGCTGCACTTGGGGGCGGGGGAGAGAAGAGTTGACCGCCACTGCCCTACAGAATAGTTCTATTCATTTCAGTCTGACAGTCATGCATACATTTGCTTCTGTGTAATCTCTATTTTGGTTCAGCTACTTTCACCTAAATTATGAGCTATCCACATGTATAAAAAGCAATTAATCACCTGTTCATGTGTTCTCTGTCCTCCATAACTTTTACTTTATTTCAACATAATACCTCCTTGTTTTCCAGCTTTTAGCCCTCGCCTGCTATCTTTGCACTTCTAAGCAAGATTTGTGTTGCACCCTCATGAAACTGTTCTTGTGGCTAGAGCCTTCATTCCTTTATAGGTTTAAAGTGGATGTAAACCCCCTATCATCCTTTCTAAACTACTGCCATAGTGCTGATCTATAAGGATATAGATGCCTCCTGCATGTATCCTTATCTGTCAAATGTCTCCCCTCTGTCTGTTATAAGAACTGAAAAACTGCAGATTCTGTGGGTGGATCTGTTGTCTGGAGCTCGGTGGGTGGAGTCGTGATGTCAGACTCCCCGCCCACCTCTACACTCCCCGCCCACCTCTACACTCCCCGCCCACCTCTACACTCCCCGCCCACCTCTACACTCCCCGCCCACCTCTACACTCCCCGCCCACCTCTACACTCCCCGCCCACCTCTACACTCCCCGCCCACCTCTACACTCCCCGCCCACCTCTACACTCCCCGCCCACCTCTACACTCCCCGCCCACCTCTACACTCCCCGCCCACCTCTACACTCCCCGCCCACCTCTACACTCCCCGCCCACCTCTACACTCCCCGCCCACCTCTACACTCCCCGCCCACCTCTACACTCCCCTTGTCAACATGCATTTTCTCCTGTGTATTCCTTCTGCTATGATCACTAACATCCAATCAAAATCCAGAAAAGTAACCACATAACTTCAGAAAAGGAGTGGGGGTGGGAATTAAAAATAAAGCTAGTGCACAAGATATGTTAACCTGTCACTCAAAGCAAGGGGGCGGAATGGACAAAGGTGTTTCTCTGTCCGTTTTATTTAACTGAACAATAAGAGGATTGCTCAGAGCTGGATTAACTCTGTGTGGCAAGACCTGGCACAAATGATGGGAAATCTTATACTCTACATTGTGACAGCAAAAAAAAAAAAATTCGGGTTTACATCCACTTTAAGGAAAGTGAGTAAATCACAAATACTTTTTTTTTTATTTTTTTTATTTTTTTAATCGACTTTATTATAACAAAGTGCATACATGTTATAGCATACATCCAAAGTGTCAATGATGGCATGAGAGTGTACAGTAATCAGAATACAGACAGTTCAAAACCGGTGTCATGAATAACAAACATATAAAAAAAAAAAGAGAGCAATATCTGGTGCCGACCATGCAGGTCCTCTAGACCTGTAACAATGCGCCCAGCCAGGGGTAAGCCCCCCATCTGGCAACACAGTCCCAATGCGCCTTACGTACAAGTATCAGAGTCTTGTAGCCAAAGATCCCGTATTTGGTCGGGCACTCCCTGTTAATATACATGACCTTTTTTATACGGTAGATTGTTATTGACCTCCACCATCCACTCCACCAGCTTAGGGGGTACGGGTCGCATCCAGGTTCGGGCAATAACCTTCCGCACCGAGAACAAAGTCTCATGCAGGAACGTCTTCGTATATTTGTCTAAAGTATCCGGGAACACCCCAAGTAGGCATTGTTTTGGGTCTAGCGTGACCGGAGATCCCATGTGATCATGTAGAAAGGTTACAGCTTGCGCCCACAGGCCCTGTATTTTGGGACATGACCATATTAAATGAAAGAACGTGCCCACCTCCCTCCCACACATCTGACAAAGGGTAGATTGGGTGCTCCTATATCTGGCAACCCGAAGGGGGGTGAGATATATGCCTGATCTATAATATAGATTTGTGTCAATCTGTCAGAGCTTGGGTGAGACATCCTTGCAGGATTCTAAAGCCTCCTTCCATTCCTCATCCTCCAAGGGGCCTATCACTCTCTCCCAGCGAGGTTTAAGTTTATACGCCAATTTGGTGGAAACGGGGGTAGTGAGCATACTGTAGAAGGCCGATATTAATTTGCAGGGGTCCGTACTTTTGATTATAGCCATAATTGGATTGGGGGCCGACCGCGGGGCGGACGCCGAAAACTGAGCCCGGACTGCGTGTCTCACCTGCATGAATCGAAAGAGCATGTATCCGGGGAGTGAAAATTCTTCGCTAAGCGTGGTGAAAGGTTTGAGGGTTCCGTCGGCAAACAGTTGGTGCATGTAAAGAATACCATGATTTGACCAAAGGTCTGCATCAGGCATTTGCAGAAATTCTGACAGAATTTTATTGTGCCATAGAGGAGTATAATTATTGTAGATTGGTATCCCTAGCTTGGCAGAAGCTAAGTCCCATATGCGTCTGTAATGGTATATCAGAGTCTGTCTGTCATCCCCTCAGCCCCGCATCACTAGAGGCCAGCGCGTAAATTGAGTCCCCAGTGCGTCGAGCCCACCTCGGGCAGAGCAGCTGGAGAAACCGCTCCCTTGTCCGTCTTGTCGATATGGTACAGTTGGGATAATTGTGAGGCGATATAGTAGAGATTAAAATCGGGGAGAGCGGTGCCCCCCAGGTCTGTGGGGTTTTTTAGGCACCTGCCAAGCTAATTTGTGTCTGCTGTTTCCCCACACAAGGTTTGAGAAGGGCCTCAAGGGATTTAAAATGTTTCAGGGTTAAGTACACCGGGGAGTGCCAGAGAACATAGAGTATCTTGGGTAGGAGGACCATTTTAATGAGGTTCACCCAGCCCCAAACCCCCAGTGGAAGACGGGCCCAGGCTCGCAATTTGGATTTAACATGGGAAATCAGGGGACCTAGATTTAAATATATATAATCTGCCGGTGTTCTGGATACGCAAATCCCTAAGTATTTAATGGTACTGACTCGTTGTAATGGCAAACTGTCCTGAAATTCAGTCGGTGGGAAACTGTCGAGAGGAAGGACTTGGGACTTGCCCTAGTTGATTTTTAGCCCGGAAAAAGTCCCAAACTGTTAGATTGTCTGGAGAGCCGTGTGTAGAGAGGGGCCCGAGTCCGCCAGATACAGCAGTGTGTCATCTGCATACATGCTGATCTTTTCAGTCAGAGTGCCACAACTCAGTCCCCTGATCTCCGGGTTAGCTCGGATGGACATGGCTAAGGATTCCAAGGCATATAGTAGTGGTGAAAGAGGGCAGCCTTGTCTCGTGCTTCTGCTGCGGTCAAACATTCGAGACAACCAGCCATTGGCCACCACCTTGGCCGTGGGCGCCTGATACAGCAATTGGACCCACTTGATAAACCGCGGTCCAAAGCCATATTCCTCCAAGCAGCTCCAGAGATACCCCCACTCCACCGAATCGAATGCCTTTGCCGTATCTAATGTGACCACCACCCTCGACCCAACTTCAGCATGCGTAGCTTGTAGGTTTATGTACAATTTGTGTAAATTAAAAGAAGTGTTGCGGCCCGGCATGAAGCCTGCTTGATCTGCGTGTATGAGGGACAGAATTACTTGGTTTAATCTAAGGGACAGCACCTTGGCTAGTATTTTTATATCAACTTGCAGTAGAGAAATGGGGCGGTAGGACTCGGGGTAGCCTGGGTCCTTCCCAGGTTTGGGGATAAGGACTATCGTCGCTTCCCGCATAGAGGGGGGCAGGGTGAAGGTTTCAAATAGGTGATTAAATGGTGCAAGCAGTTTGGGAGTTAGTAGTTCACTAAATTAGGAGTAAAATTCAACAGGGAGACCGTCGGAGCCCGGGGATTTGGATCTAGTGAAACTGGCGATCGCAGTATCTATTTCTTTCGTGGTGAGGGGTGCCTCAAGTAAGACTACCTGATCCTTTGTCAGTTGGGGAAAGGTGATGCTGTGAAGGAAAGCAGTCTGTAAGTCGGTCGAGTCTGTCATTGTCGTTTTTATATAGGTCTGCAAAAAAATCCCTAAACTTGGAGGTTACACTGCTTGGGTCTGTGATCTGTCTTCCCCCTGGACCGTGAAGGGTGATAACAACTGGGGGCCTGTCCTCGCTATGCACTAGGTATGCTAGGAGCTTGCCTGCCTTTTCCCCATATTCAAAGAGTTTCTGTTTAGTAAAGAGCTTTTGACAAGCTTTCGTAAACTGTAGTTGGGTTACCACTCTGTCCGCATTTTAAGCTGGGCCGCCGTTGCCGGGGTGGGATTGGCAGCATATTCTCTTTCAGTAGAGTCTAGCTCCATCACCGCCCTGTCAAACGCACCAGCGGAGTCTGTTTTGATTTTATTTGTGTGAGATAAGGGTAGTACGGGCGTACATTTTAAATGAATCCCAGACTGCAGCAATAGAGGCCGTGTGATCATTTTCCAAAAATGATTGCTTCCATTGGGCGATGAGCACATCATCCTCCGGCAGCAGTGTGAGCCAGAACGGATTTAGCCACCATGGCCTCTGCGGCTTCTCAATAGGAATACTGAGGGTGGTCCAATATGGACTGTGGTCAGACAGTAACCTGGGGCAAAGCGCAGTTTCCAGGATCCGTGGTGCCAGGGTGTGGGACACGAGAATAAAATCTATGCGGGGCAGGGGAGAAACAGGAGTAGGCTCGAGTATGTGGGAAGTTGTGTCTACAAGGTGAAAGGTGGAGATGAGTTTCGAGAATTTAGTCGCATCAGCACTAGCGCCTGATGCCTGTGTCGTTTGGAGTCTGTCAAGGGCCAGACATAGTGTAGTGTTGAAATCGCCCAGCCATATTGCCGGTACTGTGGGGTTACAAGACATAAAGGTAAAGCCTTCCAGAACCACAGTTGCGCTAAAGGGGGAGGTATGTAAAAAGCCATGAGAAGGAACGGTTCACCGTATAACTTGGCATGGAGAAATACATACCGGCCGATGGTCAGTGAGGAGCTCACACAGTTCAAAATGTACCGATTTGGCAATTTTAATACAGAAACACCCCTAGCGTGAGTCGTGTGGGTGGAGTGATACGCTCACCCAACTGAAGGGCCATTTGGAGTCTGCCCTCGACATGCTTCTCAACCAGCACCACCACGTCTGCACGTTGCTTTTTAAGGAATGCAAGGGCAGCCGAGCGGTTCATTTTCTCACGCAGACCCCTTAGATTCCACGTGAGGAATTTTATAGTTGCCATAGTGCTGTACACGGAACATAACCTCGCCACAGTAAGACACATACCTTAAAGACCAGTGAAAAATATAGTATGGAACAGAACTGAAATATATTAAACACCATATAAGGCATCCATTCAACATGTATACATTGTTCCATGATTGGTTTCTGAGACACTACATACACATGTGAAAAATAACTTTAACAATTTCCCCCCCCCCCCCCTCCCCGCCTTACACCCACCCCAACTTGTGCAGGCATGATCCCTTAACAACTCTGTACTGCCATCTGGGAAAAACAGTAGCTTCACGTACAAGGAGAAAATGAGAAACCGTCTTAGCAACTGGGTCCAGTAGAGATTCCGAGCCAACCACCACAGAGAAGGATGAGAATGGGGCCTAGTTGTGCGCCCCAGCAAGTTGGCATGAGAAAAAAAAGCAGTAAGACCCAGTTTCTCTGTTCATCCGCATAGTCATGGCTCCCAGTGGTTAGTGGGGCGTGAATTCGCTGCACTGTGCATGCAGCTTGTAGGACTAACGTGTCCCTTTAGCTCCGTGTTACAAATAAGTTCAGGGGTATGAAAGACCCCCATGTGGGAGGGGGGGGGGTTGATGACGTCAGTGGTTGTGGCGGCGTGTTTAGCAGAGGTACAGGATTCCACCTGCCCCCCGATCTGGCAAAGGTATATCAACGTGGAACCGCCAATGTGTGGTGTGGGTCAGGGAAGCAACGCATCAAGGATAGTTAAATCAGGCCAGGTAACGGTGAAAAAAAGAGGCAAAAGTATCTCGCCATATGGCTCACCTGATGTGTGGTCAGTCAGCTCTTCCATGTGTAGGCCCGCGCTCCAGCCAGGAGATGACCTCTTCAGGATCCTCAAAGAACGATACGCGGCCATCATGTTCCACTCTCAGGTGTGCAGGGAAAAGCATAGAATATTTCAGGTGACGGATGCGCAGCCTGCGTTTTGGCCTCCATGAAGCTCTGCCGGCGTTTCTGTATCTCGGCCGAGAAGTCAGGAAATATTGCCACTTTGTTTCTTACTGGGATATTGCCCTTCTCTCTCGCCAGCCTCAGAGCAGCATCCCGGTCTTTATAGTTTAATAGTTTTGCAATGAAGGTGCGGTGGGGGAGCTCCCTGAGGAGGAGGCTTAGCAGGCATCCTATGAGCCCTCTCTACCATCAACATGGGGGAGAAGGCCTCTCGACCATATGTGGTTACCAGGCGCTGTTCCAGGAACGATGTCGGGTCCTTCCCCTCCGTCCCCTCCAGGAGACCAATGAATTGGAGATTACACCTCCTCAGGTGATTCTCCATGTCCTCTTGTTTGGCGAGCAACTGGTTAATCTGCCTCTGCATATGTTCAGATCCGGCCTGTAATGGCGGCAGGGTGCCCTCCACCGTGCTGATGCGGGTTTCCGTTTCCCGTTCGAAGTTTATGGAGATCCTGCCTAATCAAAGAAGTGTCCACCTTGACCACCTCAATCTGGGCAGTGAGGGAGGTCCTGCAGAGTGTAATCTCCTCAAGCAGTTTATTCGTGTCTCCCTGCCCGCGCTCTCCTCCCGTCTTCTCAGCACCGCCATCTTCGTCTGTCTCCTCCCTCATTATGTCGGTACTGTGCGAGCTTTGCCGCGGCAGATTTTTGGCTTTTTGAGGGGGACATGATAGCGGGTGTGATGAGTGACAGTCAGTCAGGGTAGGCTAGGCAGGCTGGAAAGAGGGTCTCCAGGCCGGTAACAGGGATGGGGCCCAGTGCTGGATCAGGGATCAGGAGCACCAAGATGGCCGCGGACCTCCGTGTATAGGCCGAAGCCACAGTCTTGCCTAAACGCGGCGGCCACCAGATGGCTGGAGGTCAGAGGTCAGGTATAGCATGTAGAGGGTCTCCAGGCCGGTAACGGGGCCTGGTGCTGGGTCGGGGAGAAGGAGTACCAAGATGGCCGCGAACCTCCGGGTGTAGGCCGGAGCCGCGGACTTGCCTGAATGCGGCCGCCGTGCGGGAGGATCGCCGCTCCGTTCGGGCTGCCGGATGGCAGAAGGACAGGAGGCCAAGCAGGGTGTGAAGGGGGTCCCCAGGCAGGTAGCAGACCTGGATGGGAGGATTAGCAGAATCCAGGATAAACGTTACTACAGGAGTAATGGACGGAGCTCAGGGTACACACGTCCTACTCCATGCTGTGTCAGGCCACGCCCCAAATCACAAAGACTTTAAAGGAAAGTCAGTAGCTTAATTTTGGAATTGGAGGCTCAGGCTATATCTTGAGCTGCATGAAATTAAATATATATGGTATAGACACCAGTTTAAAGTTGAAATGAGCCTTGCAGTGAGTGTCCACCTGTGCTGCAAGTGTTAAATGCTCCTTGTCTGAGGCATTTTTAAAAATCCGTTTTCTCACCTTCCAGGATGGCAACACATGAGATGATAGACTCCACCTAACAGGAAACACAATCAAATCACAGCGGTTTATAAGGCCCCACCTTACCCCTTGTCCCTCCCAGTATTGATTGTGTTTCTCCCACAGCGAAACGTTTGTTTTTTTTTTCCTCCGACCAGAAGATGAAGAATGGTCGGTTGGTACCCCTGTGAGCCAGGTGAAGGCTGCACTTATCTGCCGCCTCAGAGCTTCTCACAGGTCGCCCCAAAAGCGGCGCCATTTTGCTGGATCCGATCGTTCAAACGCCAGGGGAAGACTCAGCGTGCTCCAAGCCTCACTCAGGCTAAAACTTCCTGTCGAAGGGAGCCACCCCAAGCATGACCCAGGAAGTGGGTTAAAAGCATGGAGGAGACGCCGGACCCGCGCGGCTGCGGAGACTGGTGCATTCCTGTTCACAGCAGGACTCCGTGAGCTGTGAAGAGCTAATAGTCAGTCTGTCTGAGCCCACCTCATGGACAAGGAGGCTGGAAAGACAGCACAGGTGGCTGCAGGCAAAAGCAAACCAGGACGGAGTAAGTGCCGATTTCTTACCTACTTGGGGGTTGTTGGGGACCAGCTAATCTGGTATCAGGTAATCCCCCATGCCTTCTGCTTTGGGAGAAGGGGCCTGCAGCCATGATACAGGGGGCAGGAAGAGTGACTATGGTTTGTTCCCTCTTTTCTTAGATTTCCCCCAGCGAAGCACAGGAGGTCTTTTGACAAACCTCCTTCTGCATTCGCTAGCACTGATGCCAGTAGAAGGTGCGTTTAAACTGCGGGGGAAGATTGTCTAAACCAAGCCATTTTGTTATTGGTGTATTAGCAGACTGGCTGGGAAAGGGGCCTCAGGATTAATGAGAGATATTTTCTTAAATCTGTTCAAGGGGGGGGGTTGGCCACTTTTTTAAAATCTTTCCGCACCTCTGTACCCACACCTTAGGGGGTAGACTCCGAGCAACTCGCCCCTAAAGAGGATAATGGCCCTGGCCTCCCCCCCCCCCCCCCCTTCCTTTGGAAGAAGTTTGGATCCCAGAAGAGGTGTGTGGGCATGCTACTGTTGCAGTGCACACAGCCTAACTTGGCAGCTCCCTAGTTGGGACAGCAACTTGGAAAGGGGTGTTTCTTCGGCCGCTATCCTCTTCTCATGTGCCTTTGAGGAGAGGAGAGAAAAGCAAGCCCTGTGAAAAAAGAAAAGACAACAGGGATGAGTACTTCCCTTTTTTGTCTTGGTAGATTTTGCCCTTGGTGGGGCAGTGGAAATTACTAGGACTTTATGCCTTACCTGGTTGCACATCAGAAACAGTCATTTTGTGTCCTTCTGGTTGTCTTGCTGCTCATCAGAATACACAGTAAATGATACTGTTCCTTGTTACTAATCAGAAAATGCACAGCATTTGAAGTTTGTTAGCGACATTTCTGTCGCTAATAAGACTAGCAACAGGTTACAGTCAGAAATGCACAGCATTAATGTTGCTAGTGAATTTTCCATTCTAGGATTATACGCTGTTGCTAGGGCTGGGAAAAAAATCGATTTTAATCTTGAATCGAGTTTTAAGCTCAAAGATTTTTTATTTTTTTTTCAAAGTTTCCGTAGCAGGACTGCAGGGGGCGTATCCGGAATGGCACTGGGCGGCGTTGCCCAAATTACATCTACTCGCCGCAGCCGCCGTCTGCCTACCTGATCAGCGTGTCATGCAGACAGACAGCGGCCATTGCAGTGTTCAAAAGCCGCGCTTCCCGAGTCCTCGTCTGTGATAGGCGGAACACTCAATTTCACAGCAGGCAGTGTTCAGCCTATCACGGACATCCCCTCATCCTCGTCTGTGTTATGAGGATGACCATGATAGGCGGAACACTGAATGCTGGGAAATTGAGTGTTCCGCCTATCACAGACGAGGAGGAGGCGTGGCTTTTGAATACTGGAATGGCCACCGGTGTAGCAGTAAAATCCGTATACCATTAAAATCTGCATCAGGCACGGGCACAGTGATTGAAGCACGGGCACAGTGAGGCATGGACACAGTTCAATTCAACTAAGAGTAACCAAGATTTTTTGTTTTATTAGCTAAATCCAAATACAGTATTAATAATTTGGATGTTTAACAATCTTTGTTGCACACTGACTTTGCAGTTAGAGAAAGGGTTTGCCTTTGCAATTTTGTTTGATGCACTTTAATATAATAAAAAAAAAAATCGAATCGTAAATCGAGTTTTTTATAAAAAAAATCGCAGATTTTTTTTGGGGGGGAAAATCGCCCAGCCCCAGCTGTTGCTAATAAAAAGGTTGTTAGTGGCATTCTGTCGGATTTTGGACTTTACCCTGTCGCTAAAAAAGAATGCGCAGCATTTAAGTTGATAGCGACTCTGTCTTAGGACTGTACCCCGTTGCTAATCGGAAATACACTGCAGTTTAAGTTGCTAGTGACATTTCTGCTGGTCATATGGCGATACGCTGTTACTAACCAAAATGCACAGCATTGGAAGTCTGTCAGTGACATATCTGTTGATCTTAAGACTGTTACTATTCAGAAATGGACAGCCTGAAGTAAATAGTGTAATTTCTGTTGGTTTTATGACTACGCGGTTGCTAATGAAAAATGCACAGCATTTAAAGTTTGCCCATCATAAGACGGCACCCAGTTTCTACCAGAAATACACAGCATTAACTTTGCTGGTGACATTTCTGCTACATGTCTGTATGCTGTGGCTAATCAAAAGGTACAGCAGTGGAATTGCTGGCGACATTTCTTATTGGATAGATGGCTATACACTGTTGCCAATCAAACGCGCAGCATTAGAATTTGTCAGCATCTTCTGTTATAACTACACTTTGTTACTAATCAGAAAGGCACAACGTTGAACCTTTTTCTGTTTTCGTTTTGGTTATACGCCTGTACCTTGATGAGCACCAGCAATACACAGCTCTGAAGTTCGTGTCCTTATATTTCTTTTTGCCACACTTCAGAAATGCACAACACTGCAAGTTTCGGTGTCGTTTCTGTGATGGTCTATCCAGCTGCACTTCAGAAATACACAACATTGTTGACTATATGATATTTATATTTTATGATATTAATCATACATGTATCACTTACTTTTAGTTCAGACCCTATTTTCCCATGGACACGGAAGGGGCCAGGAACTCGGTCCCTTACATTCAGGCACACCTGAGGCATTCCCTGTGCTTGTAACCCTACGGGGTATATGTAGGGCCGAAACAACTAATCGATTATGAAATTAATCGATTACTATTTTCATCGATTAATCGGGCAGTAACATAATGGGGTTAAAAAAAAAACTAAAATTAGCCCTTTATAGTACAAAAAGAGCAAATCGCTACTGTAAATATTACTTTCACTGTCCCACAGTAAAAAATTAACCCCTTACAGTAACGATTTGCTCCTTTTTTTTTTTTTTTTTTTTTTAACCCCATTATGTTACTAAACATCTCAGGCCTGGTTCATACCTCTGTTTTTTGGTACTTTTTGCAGAAACACACTACAGTTCATTTACATGGTTTCCTATGGGACACGTTCACATCCATGCTTTTTTCAGCTGCCGCGTATTTGGAAAGGGCAAGGACTTTTTTGCATTTAAAAAAAAAAAAAAAAACATTTTTTTTGGTTTAATATACTTCAATGGAGAAGCTGCAGAAAAGCGTGTAATTTGTGTTTGTTGGGCAGATTAAAAAATAAATAAAAATTGGCCAAATTAAAAATGTAAATGTGGAAATCTCCGCAAAATCACCTTTTTGTTTAATAACCAAAAAAAATCGATCGAAACAATCGGCCAACTAATCGATTATGAAAATAATCGTTGGTTGCAGCCCTAGTTATATGACACTGGAAGAAGTTTATAAAATCACCTTTAGTTCAAAATTGGGGTCATGAGTAGTGTTGAGCGGGTAGCTGGATATTCGGGTCCGGCGGGTTCGGCCGAACTTCGGAAAAAAGTTCGGATTCGGGACCGAACTTTAACCCGAACCCGGACCCCATTGAAGTCAATGGGGACCCGGACTTCTGACGACTAAAAAGGCTCTAAAAAAGTAATGGAAAGGGCTAGAGGGCTGCAAATGGCAGCAAAATGTTGTTAAGAACATGGCAAGTGCTCTGCAAACAAATGTGGATAGGAAATAACTTAAAAGAACATAAAAAAAATAAAAAAATATGCTGGAGGCCCCCTTTTCAGCAGAAGAGGTACAGGAAGTCATTAAGAACCTCAGAAACTCAACGGCACAATGCCACACATATGGTGGGAATGCCCCAGAATACGCCCTTTCTGGAATAAATTATTTAATTTAATGGATAAGCTAGTGGGAAAATAAAATACTTTGAAATAAAAATGTAGCGGGGTGCTAAATTTAAGGAAAGTGTTTGAGTGGTAAATAGGCTCAAATACCCTAATTCTGTAGGATTCATGGACCATTTTGTCCTCGGGGGACAGTATTGGTGTGCAGTTCCCTGCGGCCTACAGGTGGCGCCTTTTGTGTCCCCTCTTGGCAGTAGTACAGCGGGGCGGGGAACCTGCTGTGCATGCCGGGAGAGCATATAAAAGGGGCAGACCTTTGGCCTGGGGGCTGATGTCCAGTGGGGTCCGCGCCCAGGTGCCTTCGGCCTGGGTGCATGTGTTCCTGTTCCATCTCGGGCACCTTTAGCCCGGGGTGAGGTACTATCCTGGAGTTCTTGCTGCCCTGGGTATGGAGGCCTAGGGGCGGGAGTAAAGCCTGGAGTCCTGAGCCGCCTCGTGTAGGGGACCCTGTTCCAGGGAAGGGAGGATCATTCTGATGGACCGATGCGGGAGTCACGGTGAAGGAATGGTCTGTTGACTCCCTGGAGAGATGTCTTCCCCTTGATATGGGCTAGGTTCGTAGAAGGAGAAGCTCAAGGTCACCTTGACTGTATCAGAGGCCTTATTCAACCGGCCCGTGGCAGGGGCCTTATACACCCTGGTCTGTGGCTGAGACCAAAGTTCTCCAGGCCCGTGGCAGGGGCCTTGTACACCCGGTCTGTGGCAGAGACCAACCTCAATGTCTGTGGCAGAGACCGTGCGCCAAAAACTGTTTGAGAAACCTAAGCAGTGAAGTGAATGTGCTACGTTTGTGCCTGGACCTCCTCCACACCTTAAGCTGTCCTGTTTCTTTGCTCTAACCTTTTCTATCTGAGTACAGTTTATTTTGCCATGAGAGAATAAGAGTTGGAGTTTCAGCTGGTGTGGACATTGACTTTACTGGCAATTAAAGGACTTGCCTCTACCTACAGTAGAGGTGAGAATCATCCTCTGGAGGAGTTTTGACTCCGGCTGTGGACACGGCCCGTCAAGTACACCGCTCAACCTCTTTATATAGGATGATACGGGCTGGTAGTGCGGTGTGCCTTTCTCCCTCCTGCGAAGAGCCAACAACATAAAGGCAGGTAAGGGGGAAAGGATCTGTGCGCTACAAAAAATAAAATAAAAAGGTTAATCTTGGCCTAGCAGGACGAGGTCCATATGGAGTAGGAGGTTGAGGTGGCGGTGGATGTGGCTGTGTAGGTGGAAGCGGTGGTGGAGGAGGACGAGGTAGCCAACACTGGTTCAAAAATACAACAATGGCTGGGTAAGGCCGGTGGTGTGTCGAATTCTGTCCCCTGTCGAATAGTGTCCGCCCTGTACTGCGCTTGCTGAGTATGTAGGACAAGGGGATTTCAAAAATCTCCCAAGACTAACGGCGCCTGCGTGTTGAGTTCAGGTGAAGGCCACACCATCTGTGGTTCAAGCCGAGCCAAGCAAGGCCGCGATCGAAGCGAGCCCGTGAGGGGCCCTGTTACTATGTGCTACCGTATGTCCTCTTGGATGGTGGGGCTTGAACCTGCACTCACAGCGCAGGCGCCGTTCATCTTCGGAGATTTTGTGAATCTCCTTGTCCTCTGTACTGCGCAAGCGCTGCGCCTGCGCAGTACGGGCCGGGCACAATCCGATGGCCGGACAGTTTTTGTCACAACACCGGTATACATGTCTATTCTGCACAAGGTACGGACAAGTCCTGTGGGATCCATGCCTGGTTCATTTTAATGAACGTGAGCTTGTCCACATTGGCTCTGGACAGGCGGCTGCGCTTGTCTGTGATAACGCCCCCTGCCGTGCTAAATACACGTTCAGATAATACACTGGCTGCAGGGCAGGCCAGCACCTCCCAAGGCATAAACGGCAAGCTCAGGCCATGTGCCCAATTTGGAGACCCAGAAGTTAAAGGGGGCAGACCCGTCATCCAGTACGTGTAGGCCTGTGGACACATACTGCTCAACCATGTTGGTGAAATGCTGCCTCCTGCTAAGACGTTCCATCTCAGCTGGTGGTGCTGGTTGTTGTGGCGTGCTGACAAAGCTTTTCCACATTTCGGCCATGCTAACCCTGCCTTCTGAGGTGCTGCCGGTGCCCCGGCTGCGTTGGCGACCTCTTCCTCCTCCTCTGCCTTCGCCTTGTGCTTCCACCGTACGCCCGCTGTCAGGTGGGAATGCCACCAGCAGCGCGTCTACCAGCGTGCGCTTGTACTCGCGCATCTTACGATCCCGCTCCAGTGAGGGAATTAAGGACGGTACGTTGTCCTTGTAACGGGGATCCAGCAGGGTGGCCACCCAGTAATCAGCACCAGTTAAAATGTGGGCAACTCGGCTGTCGTTGCGGAAACACTGCAGCATGTAATCGCTCATGTGTGCCAGGCTGCCCAGAGGCAAAGAAAAGCTGTCCTCTGTGGGAGGTGTATCGTCTGTGTCCTCTGTATCCCCCCAGCCACGCACCAGTAATGGCCACGAGCTGGTCTGAGTGCCACCCTGCTGTGAACATGGCTCCTCCTCCTCCTCCTCCTCCTCCTCCTCCTCCTCCTCCTCCTCCTCCTCCTCCTCCTCCTCCTCCTCCTCCTCCTCCTCCTCCTCCTCCTCCTCCTCCTCCTCCTCCTCCTCCTCCTCCTCCTCCTCCTCCTCCTCCTCCTCCTCCTCCTCCTCCTCCTCCTCCTCCTCCTCCTCCTCCATCTCCTCCTCCTCCTCCTCCTCCTCCTCCTCCTCCTCCTCCTCCTCCTCCATCTCCTCCTCCTCCTCCATCTCCTCCTCCTCCTCCATCTCCTCCTCCTCCTCCATCTCCTCCTCCTCCTCCATCTCCTCCTCCTCCTCCATCTCCTCCTCCTCCTCCATCTCCTCCTCCTCCTCCATCTCCTCCTCCTCCTCCATCTCCTCCTCCTCCTCCATCTCCTCCTCCTCCTCCATCTCCTCCTCCTCCTCCATCTCCTCCTCCTCCTCCTCCTCCTCCTCCATCTCCTCCTCCTCCTCCTCCTCCTCCTCCTCCATCATCTCCTCCTCCTCCTCCATCTCCTCCTCCACCTCCATCTCCTCCTCCACCTCCGTCCTCCTCCTCCACCTCGTCCTCCACCTCCACCTCGTCCTCCACCTCCACCTCGTCCTCCACCTCGTCCTCGTCCTCCTCCTCCACCTCGTCCTCCTCCTCCACCTCGTCCTCGTCCTCCACCTCGTCCTCGTCCTCCACCTCGTCCTCGTCCTCCACCTCGTCCTCGTCCTCCTCCTCCACCTCGTCCTCGTCCTCCTCCTCCACCTCGTCCTCGTCCTCCTCCTCCACCTCGTCCTCCACCTCGTCCTCCTCCTCCACCTCGTCCTCCTCCTCCACCTCGTCCTCCTCCTCCACCTCGTCCTCCACCTCGTCCTCCTCCTCCACCTCGTCCTCCTCCTCCACCTCGTCCTCCTCCTCCACCTCGTCCTCCTCCTCCACCTCGTCCTCCTCCTCCACCTCGTCCTCCTCCTCCACCTCGTCCTCCTCCTCCACCTCGTCCTCCTCCAGAACTGTGCCCTTTCTGCCGGACAATTGTGTACCTGGCGTTTGTTGGTGCAGGAACCCACCCTCGTAGCCACTTGTGAAAGACTGCCCTGAAAGCCTTTTGAAATGATCCCGCTTCCTCCTCCTCCTCCTCATCCTCCTGTGCCACATCCTCTTCCATCATCGCACGAAGTGTTTTTTCAAGGAGGCATAGAACTGGGATAGTAACGCTGAGAACGGCGTCATTGGCACTGGCCATGTTGGTGGAGTACTCGAAACAGCGCAACAAGGCACACAGGTCTCGCATGGAGGCCCAGTTATTGGTGGTGAAGTGGTGCTGTTCCGCAGAGCGACTCACGCGTGATTGCTGCAGCTGAAACTCCACTATTGCCTGCTGCTGCTCGCACAGTCTGGCCAGCATGTGCAAGGTGGAGTTCCACCTTGTGGGCACGTCACATATGAGGCGGTGAGCGGGAAGGCCGAAGTTACGCTGCAGCGCTGACAGGCGAGCAGCAGCAGGGTGAGAACGCCGAAAGTGCGCACACACAGCCCGCACTTTCTGCAGCAGCTCTGGCATATTGGGGTCATTTTTAAGGAACCTCTGGACCACCAAGTTCAGCACATGCGCCAGGCAAGGGATGTGCGTCAAACCGGCTAGACCCAGAGCTGCTACGAGATTTCGCCCATTATCGCACACCACCAGGCCGGGCTTGAGGCTCACTGACAGCAACCACTCATCGGTCTGTTGTTCCATGTCCCTCCACAACTCCTGCGCGGTGTGGGGATTTTCCCCCAAACAGGAAAGTTTTAAAACTGCCTGCTGTCGTTTACCCCTGGCTGTGCTGAAGTTGGTGGTGAAGGTGTTACGCTGAATGGATGAGGAGGCGGTAGAGGATGAGGAAGCGGAGAAGGAGGAGTTAGCAACAGGAGGCAAACTGAAGCGCCCTGCAATCCTCGGTGGTGGAAGGACATGCGCCAAACCGCTATCTGCCTCAGGCCCAGCAGCCACTGCATTTACCCAGTGTGCTGTTAGGGAGATATAACGTCCCTGACCGTGCTTACTGGTCCACGCATCCGTAGTTAGGTGGACCTTGCCACAGATGGCGTTGCGTAGTGCACACCTGATTTTGTCCCCCACCTGGTTGTGCAGGGAAGGGATGGCTCGCCTGGAAAAGTAGTGGCGGCTGGGCACGACGTACTGCGGGACAGCCAATGCCATCAGGCTTTTAAAACTCTGCGTCTCCACCAGACGGAATGACAGCATTTCAAAGGCCAGGAATTTTGAAATGCTGGCATTCATGGCCAGGGATCGCGGGTGGCTAGGGGGGTACTTCCTCTTCCGCTCCAATGTTTGGGAGATAGAGAGCTGAACGCTTCCATGGGACATTGTGGAGATGGTCGGTGACCCAGGTGGTAGTGTTGCTGGCAGATCCTCTGTTTGCGTGGTGACAGGTGCCACTGTCACTACAGAGGTGGATGAAGAGGCCGAGACTGCAGCAGAAGAGGAAGCAGGAGGAGCCAGAGACCTTTCTTGGTTTCCCTATGGGAAAACTGCCGTGGAAAAAAATGCTGTGAATCGCGACGAGAAAAATTGGGGCATGTTCTAATTTTTCTCGTCGGGGAAAAATGCAGGAAAGCCCACACACGGGCGTCTTTCTCGTCAAAGAGAAAAAAAATTAATTTTTCCCGACGAGAAAAATGGTCGTGTACGCGGCATTAAGTTTGGTGTGCTTTAAATCCATACCTGTCCAGGCTTCTGAACCCAGGGAGCTACCTTCCCTTGTTTTGTTTTTTCCTTAGGTGAGCTTCCCTTTACCCATCACTAGGAATACATAATAAATTAGAGGGGACCTGCAAGGTCTGTCTGGGAGTCCTTCTTTTTTTTATTTTTTTTATTATAAATATCCTGAACAGAGTAGTGCTTAGGACAGATCCTCTTTGTTGACCAAAGTAGTATCCCCGTGTCACAAAGCAAGTCTTTGAGTCCATTTTAGTGGCCCTAAAAATGGTTACAGGTATGTTGGGCCACAACTGCTAGATGATTGAGGCAGTCAAACCATGCTAATTTACTAATTTCACAGATTTCTCTGACTCCATCTTTAAAAGCACTCCACATAGATCCTGCATCCGAAGCGGAGAAGGCAGGGACATCGTGGAGCAAATTGCTGATCAAGCCTACTGATCCAGCTAAAATATCAGTCATAATGAAGTGGAGGTAAACGTGCTGCAGAATGTGGCATTTGGCAGGAAAATCGTGCAGCCAGTGGTCCCACCCTAAGATAGGCCCGGGGATTTCTTTATTCTCTCGTGTTGCCGTAGTAGAAGGTTTTGTAGAAACACTATTTATCGGTAAGCAACTGTCGGTTTTTCCTTATCTTGTCCCTCGCTCCAGCAGGTTTCCTTCTTTCTGTGTAACTGGTCCTCCGAATCCAGTTTTTTTTTTTTTTTTCTTGGAGCTTCGTGTGTTTTTGGCATTGTCACACAACCTGGAGTGTTTGAGGGGGAGAGGAGAGTGCCAGCTCCCAGGGTAGGGAGGGGGTACAGCAGGTAAAACTGCTTTGTATTTATACTTGAGACAAAAACAAGCATTTAATCCTTGCAGTGCATGGGGGTTTAAGCATTGGCGAGGGGGCTTTTGAGATTTCCTGGAGTTCTGCTATAATTGCAAAATTAGTGTTTGGTTTTGCATTAGAGCTGCAGAAGGTTCTAAAGGTTGGGAGCCTTTAAGGATGTGCTTTCTAGATTCGTCACACAAATTTACTAATCCCATTAGAAGTTGTAGTCAAATTAAGAAATGTATTGCTTACAATGGATTGTTCCATTGTGGTGAACCCTGTTGGCTTTGCCTAAAATGATTTTCTGCCTTTTTAAAATCCAGCTTGTTGATTAGTTTTTAATGTTTTATTGTAGTCACTTTTGCCTGTTAAAGATTTTTGGATTATGCATGTCATTTCAGATTGGCTGTACAAATGTCAGGTCCAGAAACTGGTGGTAGTTATTACAAGTATTGACAGCAGTGAAATTTTGGAACGTTGGCAGTTTGATGTAGAATGTGACAAAACTGTAAAAGATGACAAGTAAGTATAGTAACTGATCTATGAATGTTTTCTTGTTTAGCAGATCAGCATAATCTGCCTGTTACCTACCTGAAATGATCTTGTCCGTGTTCACAAAGATTTCCAATTGTGATGCTTAAGATCAGCCTGTCTCATGATACCTTCAGCAGCTTGCCACCATGTTACATGCTAACTATTGGTGTCATTTTCTGAAAGGTGGACGTAGCCTTTAAATGAGGTGTGTGTGTGTCCCCTCCTAATCATTCTTGCCTAGGCGGGGAGTGGCCGTCTCGCAGCTCGCTAAGACTGCCATCAGTCTAGGCAGCTGACGGATCCAGACTTCCTAAGTCGGGATGACGCACTGCCTCGACTGATTCCAGTAAAGCCAGCGGAGAGCTCTCCACTGAAAACGGGTCATGGGAGTGCAAAATGAATTGCACTCCTGTGACCCATAGGAGACGCCCAGCCTAAAAAGCTCAGGCTGGACTTCTCTTTAAGCCCCCACAAATACTTGACCTATTGCCCTCATTTGGCTAGCAGTTTTTAGAAATGCTGTGGACCGAAAAATCAACAGGGTTTGGCCACTGAATGACGGACATGGAGGTTAGTGGTGGTAGGAGGCAGGCCTAATGTCAACATGGCCAAAACAAAAGCCTAGTAAAGCTTGGGATCCAAGGGATAGCACAGATATTGTGTACAGCCTAGGATCCAAGGTGTAACTGCTCCAGTTAGAAAGTTAACCACAAGGATTAGGTTCACTTTAAAGTGGAGCTCCACCCAAAAGGGGAAGCTCTGCTTGTTTCTGGCTTTGACATTTACCCACTTCCGGCTCGGCTCGCCACAGTGAACTGAGCCAGAAGTTTGGCCGCATGGCTTCATTTCCTGTTTCCCTTACTTAAAATGCCACCACTTGCACCAGAAACCAAAGAATCTGCATAGGTGAGGATATTGCTGGATCCAGACGTAGGTAAGTGTCCTATTTAAAAGTCAGTAGCTACAGTATTTGTACTAGGGATGCACCGAAATTTCGGCCACCGAAACATATCGGCAAATATGGTGGCGGGGCTCCGCCCCCCCGCCCATTACGAGGTGTCGACGTGGGAGAGGAGAGCCGCTGCCGCCTGGTGATTGGAGCGCCGGGAACATAACCGCTTTCATTTCAATAGCTGTGTGTTCCCTGTGGCGTGCCATCACATACAGCCCCTCCTTTGTCCGGGCACGTTGATAGACAGATCACCCGTCCAATCCTGGGACGGGTGATCTGTCTATCAAAGTTCCCCGGACAAGGGGGAGGGGCTGTATGTGATGGCGTGCCGCAGGGAACACACAGCTATTGAAATGAAAGCTGTTATGTTACCAATGCTCTAATCACCAGGCGGCAGCGGCTCTCCTCTCTTCCCATGCACAGGTGAGGCTGCTGAACTGGGGACACAGGTGAGGCTGCATTGATCTCCTGTACCATGGCCCCAGTCTCTGGCCATCGCCTGTATAAAAATATTATTTAAAAACGGTCACATTCGGTTATTGGCTTTCGGGATCAATCAAGATTGGTTTTCGGTATCGGATTCGGTGCATCGCTAATTTGTACAGTGCCTTGAAAAAGTATTCCTAACCCTTGCAATTTTGCCATGTTACAACCAAAAACGTAAATGTTTTTTATGTGATAAAACACAAAGTGGCACATAATTGTGAAGAATAGTTTTCCAAATATTTTACAAACATCTGAAAAGTGTGGTGTGCATTTGTATTCAGCCCCCGAGTCAATACTTTGTAGAACCACCTTTTGCTGCAATTACAGCTGCAAGTCTTTCTGGGTATGTCTCTACCAGCTTTGCACATCCAGAATGCATTTTTTGCCCATACTTCTTTGCAAAATAGCTCAAGCTCTGTCAGATTGGATGGAGAGTGTCTGTCTGAACAGCAAATTTCAAGTCTTGCCACAGATTCTCAATTGGATTTACAGACGGTCTGGACTTTGACTGGGCCATTCAAATGTATGAATATGCTTTGATCTAAGCCATTCCATTGTAGCTCTGGCTGTATGTTTAGAGTCTTTGTCCTGCTGGAAGGTGAACCTTGGCCCGTCTCAAGTCTTTTGCAGCCTCTAACAGGTTTTCTTCTAAGATTGCCCTGTATTTGGCTCCATCCATCTTCCCTGTCCCTGCTGAAGATGAGCATCCCCACAACATGATGCAGCCACCACTATGTTTTACGGTGGGGATGGTGTGTTCAGGGTGATGTGCAGTGTTAGTTTTCCGCCACATATAGTGTTTTTTGCTTTTAGGCCAAGAATTTTTATTTTTTGTCTTAACTGACCAGAGCACTTTCTTCAACATGTTTGCTGTGTCCTCCACATGGATTCTCACAAACTGCAAACTGGACATCTTTTGGCTTTCTTCTTGCCACTCTTCCACAAAGGCCAGATTTATGGAGTGCACGACTAATAGTTGTCCTGTGGACAGATTCTCCCACCTGAGCCGTGAATCTCTGCAGCTCCTCCAGAGTTATCATGGTCCTCTTGTCTGCTTCTCTGATTAAGGATGTTCTTGCCCGACCTGTCTTTTTTTTTTTTTTCTTTTTTTTTTAGGTGGACGGACATGTCTTGGTAGGTTTGCAGTTGTGCTATACTCTTTCCATTTTTGTATGATGAGTTGAACAGTGCTTTGTGAGATGTTGAAGGCTTTGGATATTTTTTTTATATAACCTAACCCTTCTACCTCTCTCGTAACAGGTAGAAGTATTAAAAAAAGAAATTCAGGTTTACACACGGGGGCTCTATTTACTAATTGGGTGACTTCTGAAGGCAATTGGTTCCACTATTTTAGTTGGGGGGTATCAGAGTAAAGGGGGCTGAATACAAATGCACACCACACTTAAGATATTTATTTGGAAAATCATTTTCCTTCCACTTCACAATTATGTGCCACTTTGTGTTGATTTATCACATAAAATACATTTACGTTTTTGGTTGTAACATGACAAAATGTGGGAAATTTCAAGGGAGTATGCATACTTTTTAAAGGCACTGGACCTGCTGACTTTTTTTTTTTTTTTAGGGAGGAGCCTGGAGCGCCGCTTTAAGAGAAGTATGGGTTTTTGCTATTCATACCTTAGTGGATGCAGCATCAGACTGAAGCTGCATCTGTCCCCCGGCGTCTTTGCACTGAGAACCGAGCCATCGAACACTGCTGATGGCTTGGTTCTAACGCCTCCCCGAGCAGAGTGCTGCTGACTGTCAGTCAGGATCGCTTCTGCTCTACTTCTCCATGCTCATTGGAGCGCTGAGCTGTGGAGGGACGGAGCGGCCATCTCGGCAGCTCGCTGAGACTGCCATCAATCAAGGCAGCTGGGAGATCCAGACTTGGAAGTCGGGATGACGCGCCACCTCGACTGATGGCGGTGACGTCAGCTGAGAGCGCACCTCAGACCCAAATAAACTACTTGCAGCGATGGCAATGCTGACGTTCAGCCGTTTTTGGATGGAGTGAAGAGGGGTTAGAACACCTGCCAGGTTTTTATTGCTTCCTGGGCCCCTGTTAAGGAGAGTTACTCTTAGTCCTGTTTACCGTTATTAAAAGTAAAAAAAAAATCCCAAATTCTGGTTTGTCCCCAGAAAAGCAATAGAGGGGGAAATCTTTTAATGGGGACACTAGTTCTGGTAGGAAGGAATTTGCAGGAATTTCCTCAAGTTGGCTAGCTTTTAAAATCTTGGTGCTTTTACCTGTTGACTGCCCTGACTATCTAATCTCCTCCTGTCCTAATAGTGTTTTTTTTTTTTTGTTTTTTTTTGTTTTTGTTTTTTTAGCCATGTCAGGAATAAATCTCCAAAGGTTATTCAAGAAGAAATCCGATCAGTCATTAGACAAATCACAGCTACAGTAACGTTCCTTCCATTGCTGGATACAGCTTGTAAGTTTTTTTTTTTATGTATGTCTGTCTATCTCTTGATACAGTGTTATGTGGTGTCTTGCAGCATTATGGTTTTGGGAATGGTTTAAAGTAAGCATGTGATAAATGCTTGAAGGCTAAGCATTTACATAAACTGGCCCATGTAGGCAAGGGGCCCAAATAGTTTAAAAGGCACTGTACGTAAAAATATTGTTTAATGCAAATGCATACCTGCAAGCCTTTTGTCATCCATGAGACCTAACCAAAATACTCCCAATATATGCATTTGTATGCCCTGGCCTATTTCCAGGGCATTGCAGAGGGTTGGGTGTTCACCCACAGCATCACAGGAATGGACGTGCTTCCTGGTTCAAAAGCCATGCATACATTGTGTGCTCTCTTCCCCTATTCCAGTAAAAACCAAGCTTTGAGTAGTTGGGATAGAAGAAAAGAGCATGTACTTTGCATGCGCAGCTTTTGAATCGGGAAGCATGTTCTGTTCATGCCTTTGCCTGGAAATAAGCCAGATAAATAAGACTTCAGTGTCGGGGGGAGGGGGGAAGCATAATGTATCGAAGTGTTCTGCGCTTACTCAAGCGCAAGTGCCGAGTCATACTTGTGCAGGTGTGCCTATGCGAGTGTGCATGCCCGCTACTAATACAGGCACCAAGCAGGCTTTTTAAACTGGACCGATTCCCTAGATCCTTGCCGTTTTTGGTCTGCAACCTTTCCTGTGTAACCTGCTGCCTGATCTGCCTCGGATTACATCTGAACCTGCACTGGCCCCTGCTTGTCTCTGGATTACGTTTCTGCCTGCCACCTCAACGTTACTGACTTTGGCTTGGACCCTGACAACTCTTCTGTCTTCTGCATACATTTGGCCTGCCTGACTCTAACACTCAGTACCTGTGCCTTTTTCTGGTCCACGCTGAATCATTAATGGCAGCTATCTCCATGAGTCTAACTTCAGACTAATATCAATCCTCAACCTAGACGTCAAAATCCTTGCAAAAATTCTTTCCACCTTTTTAGTACACTAAGACCAAGTGGGGTTTCTCGTCAGGCAGGCGACCATGTCCAACGGGCAACGCTCCTGACGCGTGCTGCTCGCACTCGCCAGAGTCCCTCATGCTTTGTATCCATAGAGATGTGCAAGGCCTTTGATACTCTCTTGGCCTTGCCTACACTTTATCCTACGCCATTGGGGGTTTGACAAACCTTTTCTTAAGGTGGACCTCGGTGCTTTTGAATTCCAAAGCCTTCCCCTCTCCTCTTCGCCCTGGCGATGGAGCCCCTGGCCCTCCTAATTCATTCAAACCATAATTTTCATTGTGTAGAACTTGGTGGCGGCCGTTAACACAAACTTGTCTCTTGGCAGATGATATCCTTGTTTTTATGGCTCCCGCCCCCCCTAAATTTCAGCACCCAACTTACTGGACACTCTTTCCAGACAGACACCCCTCTGGCCTCCTAGTTAATCCCAATAAATAAAAAGCTCACAACATCTCTCTACTGTGTGCTCTGCAGACTCGGCAAGATTTTCCCCTTTCCATGGGCTGCCGGACACATCCCCTTCCTGGGTATTAAACTTGTGGCTAACCCTTCGGATCGTTGCACTGCAAACTATCCATATATACTTTCCCATCTTATGACTCTACTGTCCAGATTGGCCCCATTACCCCTGACCTTGATGGGCAGGATAACTGTTGTTTTTAAAATGTCTCCTCTCTAAAATCTCTACCTCCTTCTGGGTACTCTCAATCCTGGTGCTTTCCCACTATTTACACATCCTGCAGCACTGAGAGTCTCAATATATCTGGGGCAAGCGAAGGCCTTGTTTTACCCAAACCTACGCTATACACGCCTAAAATCGGAGAGGGCCTTGGGGTGCCTAATTTTTTTTAAATATGCTGTGCAGTTTGCCCAACTCCCTAAATACCACGCTGCTACAGAAAGTCTCCTTTTATATATCTATCTCTCTACCCTCTCTTTGTTTTGTTTTTTTTGCTTGGTCAGCAGTAGGCCTGATCCGAGGCCATACATTTTTTGCAACCAATACTTTCAAAACCTTCCTGACACTTTGAGACCTATGGTATTCCCTCCTCTAAACTTTTTCGATACTTGCAAATTAAACTTGATTACCATGTACCCCTCCTGACTCCTTAGACCCAGGATTTGCGCTTCTTGAACGAATGCAAATTTGACCTCCATAGCCATGGGCTAATCTAGCTCCAGACACAGTGAAACACCCAGCTTGTATTAGCAAGTAGGAAAGATCTTAACCTCACCCTTGACCATGCTAATTGGTCACTAATCTGGCAGGTGACTAAATCTCCCAACATCACTGCCTAAAACATAAAAAAAACACACACAGTGCTCACTAGGTGGTACCTTCCCTGCCAGGATTAGAAAATCTTACCGCATCACTCGCTACACTATTTTCGTGGCTGTAACAAGCTAGGCACGCACCTCCACATTTGATGGGAGTGCCCTATAGCACAGTCCTTCTGGTCAGACATCTTTGCGATCCTATGGAAACTCTTTGCCACTCCCCTATTGCCGGACCCAGCTGTGGCTCTCCTGAATAACCCATGTCTTTTCACACACTGCCAGTTTAAGCTTCTGCTTCATGTCACTACTTCAGCCAAACAGACCATTGCTAAGGCCTGGAAAATCCACTCCCCTGTGTGTACATGTGACAAAACTTAGAATTACCCAAGCAATGATCCGTGCCAAACCAGAAGTTAATGGACAGTGCAAAAATTCAAGAAGCTTTGGAAACCCTGGGTGATCCATTACTTGCCCCGCTGGTTTCGATGAGACACTACTTCTCCCATAATTTCTCCAATGTGCATTCTTTATCCTGACCTTAAGTCTGTCGCCATGATTCCATTCCCCCCCCCCCCAAGGGGATGGCTTGCTCACCCTTTCTGTGGGTCAAGACAGAGGAGTTTAATTAGGGGGAGGTGATGTGTGGCAGCAAGTGCTTCCAGCAGAAGCTGTGGTCATTCTGCACGCCTTCTATGGATCCCTCTGCTCTTCCTCTGGTATTGGTGGAAGCAGGCTCTTTCTTTTTTAAGCCGAGTCAGGTAGTGATGCTGAATCCCTAGAAGATGAGTCCTCTAGAGTATCTTGGTACAAGTTATCTCTCAAATGTTATAATTTATTGAAAGCTATTTTTGAGACCTTGGTGATTTGAAGAGGAAAATGTTAATCTAGCTGGATATCTAATGCAGGGGTACTGAATTAAAATTCAAAGGTCCGTCAATTTTTTTTTGATGAATCTGCCGGTGTCCTTGAGACATTATGGCAGCGGTGAACCTATAAACTTTCATCCCAGCAGTGCCTTGGACAAGGCTGCTACATAGTTATTGCTAATGTGTGGGATGGGTCCAGAGATTCGCTGAACAACCTGGTGAAGATTCCCGCAAGGATAAATCGCACTCTGGTGGTGGAGGGCCCCTGTTCACCTATCAGTCTTCCATGGAGTTGGCCAGTCTTTGATAATAACCAGAGATCTAAGTTCTTGGTACTAGGGTGCCCATCTGCAGAAGCTAGTGGTCCAGGAACAAAGCCAGATTCTCCTCTAATTGGCAAGGATTGAGTGCAGTAGATTGAGCTTTGTAAGTCTTCCAGGAAGAAATGAAAGGACATCCTAACCAAAACCTTTTGGACAACATGACCACTGTGGCTTATATTTAACAAGCATGGGGGCACAAGGAGCCCTACCTTCATAAATGTAGCGGAGGGCCTCCTGACCTGGGCAGAACGAAACATTGCCTCGATCTCGGCAAAGCATCTAAAGGGGACGTAGAATGAATTGGTGGATTTCCTAAGTCATTGCAAGTGAGACGACAAATGCCCTCTCAGGAAGTGTTTTTTTTTTGTTTGTTTTTTTGGACTCTGACTTCTGCGGACAGCCAAAAGTACTTTTTTTTTTGTTTTTGTTTTTGTTTTTGTTTTTGTTTTTTTGTTTTTGTTTTGTTTACCTCTCAATAAGGTAGAGAAGTTATTTTCCCTAAATCCACAGGACCCAGCAGTGGCAGTAGATTGTAGCTCTTTTTTGGCCCAAAAGGCTATGTATGGGTTTTCTCTCCTTCAGTTTCTAACGGTTCTGCTTTTTTTGCTTTTAATATGAAAGTGAATTTAATACTCCTACACACTACCTGATTTCAATTCTTATGAGCTGCACGCAGTCACGATTTGTTCTCGCATCTGTTCGTATTGCATCTCAAACAAATTATGGAAACAAGCCCCCCCAAAAAATGTGCAAAGTTTGTGTGTGTATATATGTATGTGTGTGTGTGTGTGTATATATATATATATATATATATATATATATATATATATATATATATATATATATATACATTGTTTTTGTGTAATATCTATGCGTTAACAGTCTTTTATACATTGATTTAGTGCGTTACACCAGTTATTCACTCTAGCCCTTAATGTGTGTTTTTTTTTGTTTTTTTTGTTTTTTGTTTCTTTACTTTTCGGAGCTATCTCTAGAAGATAGAAATGCTGTCCATCCTGGGATTTGTTTATAGTTTTCAAGGTATTGTCCCCTCGCCCTTTGAGCTGCTTGTTGAAACTCTAGGCCAAGAAAATCAACCAGCTTCAGGCACTATTAAAGAGCCACTTCTCTGTTTCTCAGAGGAAGCATTTTATATTCATTTGGAAAATGCAAAACTTCCTGTAAATGGCTAAGAGCTCAGCTTTGACTCAATTTTGTTCCAGGAGTGGGACAAAGGTTCCCATCCTGCTGTTGGACAACTGTTAGAAAAGCAAATAGTTAATAGAAATGGTGCCTCTATAGGAGTCTATTTATTTCACGTACACCCTAACCCCTACACATAAAGCAAATGGTTGGTTTGGGCCAATCAAGCTAAAGTGACTAACATTGAGTTAGGCTTTAAATACATTTTGGCATTGTCAATTTTTCATACAGCTGCATTTTAAAATGGGTGGGGGGCGGGGGGTTCTTGTTAAGTCCACTTTGTTTCAAGCACAGAACTAGGTGATAGTTATAACATATATCATGTTCATAAAAGTCACTGCTTTCCTATGTGGCTACATTTCTCTCATTACCTCTGTTCATTTTAGGTGCCTTTGACTTGCTGATCTACACAGACAAGGATTTGAAAGTGCCTGAAAAGTGGGAGGAATCTGGGCCTCAGTTTGTTTCCAACTCTGAAGAAGTCCGTCTTCGTTCCTTTACTACTACAATCCACAAAGTCAACAGTATGGTGGCATACAAGAAGATAGACTCCTAGAGATTTCTTCTACTGATGTACAGAAAGCTGCTTCATCTTTTTCTCTGCTGCATATGTCACTAATGACTTGTGTGCTGATATAGCTTTTAATGGGATGTTGATATATTGTACAATAATTGGGAAGGAACGTGGGCATTTTATTCTTGCATAAACATTTGGAAGTGTGAAGAGATTTCATATGCTAAATTTAATTTTTTTGGACACTGCACATCATTGATTTTTGTACCTCCTTATCAGGAGTTTTTTTTTTGCTGCTTAAACATTACATTTCCTATCATCAAACACATTTGGTCCCATCACTACTTCCAGTTAACTCTTCTGTTTTATTTATATGGATGCTATGTTTGAACCTTGACATCAGATTATTATTATTTTTTTTCCTTGTAAATGTGAAGTTATCCATTTCAAGACCTTTTGATATAATAAAGTGTTGATATTTCTTAACCTATGTTCGTACGTAATTCATGGCTACTTTAGTTATGGTGCAGGAGGACACTGGCCAAAAAAGCAGCAATTGCCCACCCAGGCATAACCCCTCCCAGCTCAGCTAAGGAAATTAGATATGTAATTCATGCCTCTAGAATACCTGAAGGTGATCCTTGGATTTTGTGCCCCTCAAGTGGCTAGGCTGTGAAAGTCTTGGGTGGTATCCCCATACCCAGGAGGCATAGCAGATTATGTTTTGAGGTGTAATTCTAAGTATACCTATGCTGTGTGTTGGAAATATATAATTCACTTTGTTTTTTTTGTTTTTTTTTAAATCCTTTACTTTCCTGCATTTTTTCCTAAGAATCATGGCAAAAAAATGACTTCAAAATACTCACTGCCTTTCATACCTTTTTGGGTGTTTGCTTTCCAAAATGAGGTCATTTTGTGGTTGTTTCGCCCGTCATGGAACTTCCGTGACCAAGGAAATTAGATGTGTACGTTATGCCCTTAGAAGGTCCAAAGGTATTTTGAGTCCCTCTGTCTAAGCTTTGGGGGGGGGGGGGGGGGGGACATGAGGTTTCCCCACACTCAGGAGGAATAGCAGAATGTTTTTTTTTTTTTTTTTTTTTGGGTGCGTGTATTAACTTGTTAAAATTACAACAAATGGCAATTTTTTGTTTATCCCACTTTGTTTTCCAAAAAATTACAACTTCAAAGGAAACTCGCCATGTCTCTTAATACATTGGACTCTACCTACTTTCCAAAAGGGACCATTTTGCGGGTATGTGTACTGTCCCAGCATCTTGGCCTCAAATGAGATCGGCAGTCAGTACATCAGGACTGAACTGTGTGTGTGTGTGTGTATGTATGTGTGTATATGTGTGTGTGTGTATATATATATATATATATATATAAGTCTACAAAATGTCATGTTTCTGTGATGTAAAAATGAGACAAAGATTAATAATTTTAGA
Organism: Rana muscosa; assembly: GCA_029206835.1. Lineage (NCBI taxonomy): Eukaryota > Metazoa > Chordata > Amphibia > Anura > Ranidae > Rana > Rana muscosa. The sequence goes on from CM055116.1 coordinate 374,293,167, forward strand.
ACTTTTTTTCCTTTTATTATTATTTTTTATTTTTTTATGTGACCTATAAACTGTACAACTCAGTTGAACAACAAACTCACTAAAATAATATGGTTGCATAAGTGTGCAAACAATAATACTTTGTTGAAGCACCTTTTTGATTTTATTGCAGCACTCAGTCTTTTTTGGTATGAGTCTATCAGCATGGCACATCTTGACTTGACAATATTTGCCCACTCTTCTTTGCAAAAACACTCCAAATCGGTCAGATTGCGAGGGCATCTCCTGTGCACAGCCCTCTTCAGATCACCCCTCAGATTTTCAATGGGTTTCTGTCTGAGCCATTACAAAACTTCATCTTCTGGTGAAGCCATTCCTTTGATTTGGATGTATGCTTTGAGGAGTCGCCATGCTGAAAGATTTCATATTCAGCTTTCTAGCAGAAGCCTGAAGGTTTTGTGCCAATGTTGACTACCTTGACTAAGGCCCCTGTTCCAGCTGTGTTCTTTTGGTGATGTGCAGTGTTGGTTTTTGCACCAAACATATCTTCTGGAATTATGGCCAAAAAGTTCAACCTTGGTTTCATCAGGCTAGAACACATTTTCCCACATGTTTTTGGGAAACTTCAGATGAGTTTTTGCAAAATTTAGCTGGGCTTGGTGGCTTTTCTTCAGAAAAGACTTCCGTCTTGCTACTCTACCCCATAGCCAAAACATATGAAGAATATAGGAGATTGTTGTCACATGTACCACACAGCCAGTACTTGCCAGATATTCCTGCAGCTCATTTAATGTTGATGTAGGCCTCTTGGCAGCCTCCCTGATGACCAGTTTTCTTTTGTCTTCATTAATTTTGGAGACACGTCCAGTTCTTGGTAAAGTCACTGTTGTGACATGTTTTCTCCACTTGTTGACTGTCTTCACTGTGTTCCATGGTATATTTAATGCCTTGGAAATTCTTTTGTACCCTTCTCCTGACTGATACCTTTTTAACAATGAGATACCTCTGATGCTTTGGAAGCTCTCTGCGGACCATGGCTTTTGCTGTAAGATGCAATTTAAGAAAATGTCAAGAAAAAGTGACTCCCGTGGAGAGCTTGAGCTTGCCAAGTCTGATACCTGTGCGGCGGAAACCCTCTACATTCAGAATCCATCTCCAGATATCCAAAAGGAATGGCTTTCATCTCAATATAGGCTGAATGAACTGTTGGAATCTAGAGCTAGGAATAAACTCTTCTTCCAGAAGAGACTTAACTGGGCTGAGGGAGAGGCAAATGGTAGACTTGGCTCGGATAGTAAGGTCTCAATCCAACCCTACATATGTCTCAGCTCTAATGAATGTAGAGGGGGAGGTTTTTAATCGGACTAGCCCTATTATTATAGCTATTTTTAAGTCTTATCAGGATTTGTATACTTCTAGGGCTGACTATACCCCAGCAGAGCTATCTAGTTATTTGGCCAGTATTAATCTTCTGGTTATCCTACAAGAGAGAAGTTCTTAATGCTCCACTCACCTTACTAGAAGTGGAAAGTGCGGTGGCTAGCCTCCCTAATTCCAAGGCACCCAGGGATTGATGGTCTCCCTATAGAGATCTATAAAAAATATAAAGGGATGCTTTCCGCCCTCCTTGGTACATTAAATTAGGCTTTTCATCTGGGTCGGCTTCCAGACACTATGGGTCAATCTGTAATTTGTATCATTCCTAAAAAGGATAAAAACTTGCTCCATCCTGAATCTTAGAGACCAATCTCTTTACTATCCACAGATGTTAAAATTCTTGCTAAAGATACTTGCTACTAAATTAAAGAAGGTTATTAAATATATTATCCATTCAGATTAGGTAGGATTCATGCCCAATAAGTCAACCGCATTCAATATCATATGCGCATATTTATATATGCAGGTTCCGGCTCCGAGCCACTCAAATTGTGCCTTTTTGCCGTTGGATACAATCAAGGCCTTTGACAGTGTCGAATGGCCATACCTATGGGCAATCCTCGAAAAATTTGGGCTTGGCTCTGGCTTCTGCCAGTGGGTGCGGTTGTTATACTCTGCTCCGGTGGCATTCGGTTAGGGTCAATGGCCATCAATCTTCCAGGACACTAGGCAGGGGTGTCCATTGTGTCGCCCCCCCCCCCCTGCTTTTTGCTATAGAGCCTTTGACATGTCTTAAGCGGGCCTCTTCCGATGTTACCGGTTTCATTTAGGGGAGATATGGAGGAAAATCTTTTTTTTTTTTTTCTTGACCAATATCTGCTCATCCCTGCCGGCGGTAGTGAAATATATTAAGGAGTTTGGCAGGTTTTCCAGGTTAGGCATAAACTGGTAGAAATACATGCTAATGCCTCTGGATCCCCTTCCAGATTCATTGCCATCTACATCTTAAGGTTGTTTCTTCTATAAAATATTTGGGTATAACTATCTGACTCCCCACAGTCATATATTGTGGATAATATACTTCTATTACTTTTCTAGATTCCAAATTCAAAGTAAAACCTTGAATAAGCTCCCCTTATCGTTAATAGGCCGTATTAATCTAATTAAGATGATATGGATGCCTTGGCTTTATTTTTTTACATAATGCCCAGATCTGGATACCCATACTGATCTTTATTAAGATTAATATGGTGGAACAAAACCCCTCGCATTCAATTGGAGATTCTACAACACGGTCTGGCAGTTCCTAATCCAAGGTTATACTTTTTTGCATTCCAACTACAGTACTTTGCTTGATGGGAGTCTGAGCAGACACTTCTTCCTGCTTGATGATTTATTTTCCTATGCATTTAAAGGTCGGTTACCACTATATGTCCTAGATGGTGCAAGATGGGGTGTCTCGCTTGCCGATATGCCTACCTGCACGTTAATATGTAAAATATGGGATACAGTTAATAAAATACTGGGTGTCTCTTATCCTACTAGATACACCCCCATATGGGAAAATTATAGACTTCCTTACATTTTGGCCCTTAGAGGCTTTCAGAGATGGGGGGGAAATTTAGGAATAACAACTCCTAGCTCAGTTATACGAAGATGGTATACTTAAATCCTTTGAAGATCTAAGGAGAGAGTTCTCTTTACAATCTAATTGGTTCTATCAATTCCTCCAACTAAAGCCCTGTACACATGGTCGGACTTCCATCGGACTTTTCTGTGTTTTTTTGTCTGAACGGAGTTGGTCGGGAACACCCATAGCATACACACCACAGGACTTTTCTGCAAACTTTCTTAAAACTTCTTACAACATCACTTGTTTTTTCTGCTCTTTTCTGATCTTTACTGCCACCCTTTGGTCAACTTCTGCTATTGTTGGTTGCTTTTAACATTGGTTGTTTTGTCCATCGGACTAAAGTCCTATGGTTTTCTGTACACACGGCAGGACTTTGCTCCATAGGCCTTTTGTTGGGCAAAAGTTTGTCTGTTCGCAGACCCAACTTTTGTCCGATGAAAACAAAACCAAACTCAAAAAAGTTTGTCCGATGGAGCGTACACACGGTCGGATTGTTGGTCCAACTTGCTTAAAACTAAGTTTGTTGGGCAAAAGTCCGACCGTGTGTACGGGCCTTAAGACATGTTTTACATGCCCAATTCTCTTCTGCTAGGATATTTTTCCCCCTATCCTTGTTCTTGATAAAGTACAGGCAGGGTCAACATTCGCTCTAGGGCTGGCTGGGAATAAGATATCGATTCTATCCCTGAGGAGGTCTGGGATGATTTTCTTCGGTCCTCACCCCGGGTGTCTCTTCATCACACAGATCTTTATTCTCCATATAGTCTATAGAACTCCCCAATTTCTGAATGCAATTGGATTGAAATCTCAGTCAGCCTGTGCTAGATGTGGTGATACAGGTACGCTAATACATATTTTGTGGCGGTGTTCGAAACTTCAAAGATACTGGGCGGAGGTGATTGGTACCCTAAATGGGCTATTGGATACTAATATTCCGGTTGAACCACTTGTGTCAATTGGGATACTGCGATACGTCTATCTATACCTCCTCTATTGGTAACACTATAAGACGCGCGCCTACCGGCCGACCGTATCTGAGTAGATTTTAGATCTTAATAGGATTGTTTTTTAAAAATCATACTTACTCCCTAAGGAATTCCATGAGTAAGTTTGATGCTACCTGGTCAAGATGGTTTCAATTCATGACCTAGGTATCATGTAAACTAATAGGTACTATATACTTTGTAATATTGGATGCCGCTTATTTTCTGTCCTCTTTTTCTTTTTTTTTTTTTTTTTCCCTTTGTCTGTATTGTCTTATTGTTGTTTGCATATAAAAAAAAAAGGATCTGATTAAAAAAAAAAAAAAAAAGTCAAAGACCTACTAGAACAGCTGAACTTTATTTGGGGTTAATCAGAGACGCTTTAACCACTTAACAACTGCGCCATAGCCCAATGACGGCTACAGCGTGGCTCGATAACTCTGGGAAGGGCGTACTATGACTTCCTCCCAGAATCGTGGGTTAAGGGCATGACTGTGCAGACCACTCAAGATTCTCCACTCCAAACCCGCTTATCCGTGTCTTTATGGACTTTGCTTTGTGCACTGGTGCGCAGTCATGTTGGAACAGGAAGGGGCCATCCCCAAACTGTTCCCACAAAGTTGGGAGCATGAATTTGTCCAAAATTTCTTGGTATGCTGATACCTTAAAAGTTCCCTTCACTGCAACTAAGGGGCCAAGCCCAACCCCCTGAAAAACAACCCCACACCATAATCCACCAAATGATTTGGACCAGTGCACAAAGCAAGGTCCATACAGACATGGATGAGCGAGTTTGGGGTGGAGGAACTTGACAGGCCTGCACAGAGTCCTGACCTCAACCCGATAGAACACCTTTGGGATGAATAAGGGTGGAGACCTCACAAATAGGCTTCTAGAAGAATGGTCAAACATAGACACACTTGTAAACCTTGTGGACAGTCTTCCCAGAGACGTTTAAGCTGTTATAGCTGCAAAGGGTCAACTCAATACTGAACCCTAAAGACTAAAGCCTCGTACACACGACCGAGTTTCTCGGCAAGAACCAGCAAGAAACTTGCTGGCAGAGCTTTCTTGCCGAGTAAATCGGTCGTGTGTACGCAGCTATCATGTTTCTCGTCAAGAAAACCAACAAGAATCTCGACGAGAAAAATAGAGAACCTGCTCTCTTTTTTTCTCATCGAGATTCTTGTCAGCAGGTTTCTCGACGAGAAAAGTGTGTGTGTACACTTACCTGTCCTGCGGGAAGCCCGCGCATGCTCAAAATGACTTTGACGCATGCGCGGTAGCTTCCTAGGCATAGGTAGGGTGTAGCAAGATGGCCGCATCGAATGAGACAAGCGCACGCTCGTCATAGTCGATTACGTCACCGCGTTCGCTCCATTCAAATAACCGCGGGTTCTTTGAAAGGAGCGTGTGTACACTCGGCCGGGACAAGTTTCTTGTCCAAGAATCTCGTCAAGAAAAATGACGTGTTTTTTCTTGACCAGATTCTCGGCCGTGTGTACGAGGCTTAAGACTGGGATGCCATTAAAGTTGATGTGTGTGTTTGTAAAGACGGGTGTACCAATACTTTTGGTAATATAGCGTATCTGTTTATCCAAAATTATATTGTGAATGGGGAGATGAAAATCTATTTGCATGCTATCTCCAAACAGGCATCTGGGTCTATAGGGAATATGTATGATTTAGACCAAAGTTTCTGAAATCTTGAATATCAACAAAATACTCAGATGAAGGGCAATACTAAAGAATGTTCCTTGGTTGTTATTGTAATATATTATGTCCCCTGCATATAAATCATTTTCTTTAGTGATGGATGCTTTAACCACTTGCCTACTGGGCACTTTCACCCCCTTCTTGCCAATTTTCAGCTTTCAGCACTTTCACACTTTGACAATTGCACGGTCATGCAACACTGTACCCAAACTAAATTTCTATCAATTTTTTTTTTAAGTCAAATAGAGCTTTCTTTCGATGGTACTATTTAATCACCACTGAGTTTTTTTGCTAAACAAGCGATAAAAAGACCAAAAACGTTGAAAAAAAAAGATTTTCTTAGTTTCTGTTATAAAATTTTGTAAATAAGTATTTTTTCTCCTTCACTGATGTGTGCTGATGAGGCAGCACTTATAGGCTGCACTGATTGGCAGTACAGATAATCAGGACACTAATGATCAGTGCCCTGATTGTCAGTGCAGATGTTCCCTGTGTGGATTTGCCGGTTTTCGGCTCTCCCCGCGCTCTGTCAGTGTGAGGGGAGGATTCCCGATAACCGGAAAATCCTGTTTAGATCCATAATCAGCTGATCACGTGGTAAAGGGCCACCATGATTGGCTCTTTACCCTGATCTGTGATCACTACGATGCGCGCCTCAGGGGTCTTACCAGCAGCGCAAGCACGGGAGGCCATCAGGCAAAGTGCGTCCTCACTGTAACCGTCATTCAGCTATAGCCTGGTCACAAAGGGGTTAGATAGCTTTTTGCCAATGGTGTGTGGAAGTGCTGTTGGTATCAGAATATATAAATTGGTGCCTTTGTCCCATCAAATATTGTATAGAAGGAAGAGGCTTAAATGGACTATGTGGGCACCATATGTGAGACCGATGTACAGTCAAGGGTATAAATATAAAAGGTTTTTATTACACAAATATAAAACAAGTTTACCATGTACATGTTTATAGATTAAAAAATCGTTTTGTGACAAACATAAAACCACTCATATAGGCATACCATTGTTGCCAATGGAATGTCATACAGTAGCATAGTATACAAGACTCAACATGTTTTGCGTTTTATGATTCCGTAGAATCTGCTTCTTCAGGAGCTAGATAACAAGCAATATTTTTCAGTAGATAAATATGAGTTTTGTCACGTGGCTATAAACAAAGAAACAACATGATTAATGTAAAATAGGAAAATGTGGCTATATAAAATTATATTTTACAATAAAAACATGTATCCATCACATGAACCATAAAGCCAGACAAGGCCCCAAAGTCTCACCATGGGAGCTGGGCCACATAGTGGCCGAGATGCGGATCAGTCAAGTGGGTCCGTCCTGGAGGACAACAGGACCCTCACCAGAGACCATAGATATCCAGAGGTATAGATCTAAGATAGAAGTGGTAAATATACATATCAGTGTATCATTCCATTATTGGCCAAACTAAGCAGGCCAAATGGTGGATAGTAACCCTGAGTATTAATTCCCAATGTAGGTGTAGCCATACCTCCTAAGACGACACATTCAATTCATCCCAGAGGCATCAAGCGCATGGAGAAAGGGATAATGAAGGTAATTAGTACCTCTGGGTACAGGGAGGGCTGTAGAATAAATAGCAAGAATGTTAACTATCACTACGCTATATATTGATTGAAGTCTATCTAGTTCAGGGGTCTCAAACTGGCAGCCCTCCAGTTGTTGCAAAACTACAAGTCCCACGAGGCATTGCAAGGCTGATAGTTACAAGCATGACTCCCATAGGCAGAGGTATGATGGGACTTGTAGTTTCGCAACAGCTGGAGTGCCACCAGTTTGAGACCCCTGATCTAGTTAGTTTATTTAGAACCTGATAGCAGGTGGAAGTATACCTGAATGCCTTTGGGGAGGGTATAACATGTAGGCAGGTCTATATGAGGACAGGGTGTTAGCTTAATTGGGATTAGCTGACAAGCATGGTGAAATTAGTGCTGGTGTACCTATGTATGTGAATGTGATGAAAAAATAAAAATTATATATAAAATTATATATATATCACTATAAATAAGTAATAACATAAATCATGGGAAAAGATCTGATCCCCCAAGGAGCGATGGATAGGAAGTCGAGTGAGGGCAAGGTGGCCCCCACTCAACTCTATGCCCCTGGAGCATCGGAGCGATGTCTGACACCACTTCCACCTAACAGGCTTAAAGGGCCAAAATTTTTTTGTAGTAATTGTAAAATTACATATTTTTTTTGCAATTAAGTGTAATTGTGAGATCTGAGGTCTTCTTTACCCCAGATCTCGCAATAATGAGGACCTGTCATGCTTATTTCTATTACAGGGGATGTTTACGTTCTTTGTAAGTGATAAAAAAATAAATAAAAATGTTATATATATATTAGTGAAAGTGTAAAAATAAAAAGCGAGTTCACGCGCAGAAGCGAATGCATACGTAAGTCGCGCCCACATATGTAAACTGTGTTCAAACCACACATGTGAGGTATCGCAGCAATCTTTAGAGTGAGAGCAATAATTCTTGCACTAGACCTCCTCTGTAACTCTAAACAAGTAACTTTAAAAAAAAAAACATTTAGAGTCGTCTATGGAGATCTTGAGGTATCGTAGTTTATCGCCATTCCACGAGCATGCGTAATTTTCGAAGCATAACATGTTAGGTATCTATTTACCCAACGTAACATCATCTTTCACATTATAAAAAAATTTGGTTAACTTTTAGAGTTTTTTTTTTTTTTATACATGAAAGTGTATTTTTTATCAAAACAATTGCGTTTGGAACACTGCTGCACAAATACAGTGTGACATAAAATATTGCAACGACTGCCATTTTATTCTCTGTAGTCTCTGCTAAAATATATATAAATATATATATATATATATATATATAATGTTTGGGGGTTCTAACAAGTTTTCTAGCAAAAAATAAAAATTTGAACTTGTAAACAACAAGTGTCAGGAAAAGGCCTGGTCCTTAAGAGGTTAATAATATCTATTCTAGAGCAACAATATATTTGCCTTATGTAAATCAACCCCAATGTGTATTGTATTCTGAGATGCCGTTGTTTCGTATGTTAAGTCTTCAGTTGACCAGTAGATGTCACCCTTGTACTTTTTACAAAAATACTGTACAACATCTTATGTACCATTTTAGACATTAAATTGTATTTCCTACATTTGATGCCCAGTGCTGGAATTTTTCTGCAAGCTACTTTCATTCTGTTCCTGCAACAAGTTAATAAAAGATTTAGGCTCCATGTACACAGAAGCTCAAAAACGGTCATTTTTAAAGCAGCAGAAAAAGCTAGCTTTTATCAGCGTTTTTTTACTAGCTTTTATTAGCGTTTTTTTACTAGCTTTTATTAGCGTTTTTCAGTGTAGCGTTTTTTAGCTTTTTGGACCAAAAAACGCTCGCGACCAGCGTTTATGAGCGTTTTTCGTCGTTTTGCATTTTTTTGCGTTTTTTTCTGCCGAAAAACGGCACTTTGAACGCAAATTTCTTGCGTTCAGAAAAAAGCCCATTAACTCCACTGCTCATTAAAGCTAAAAAAAACGTTATGTGTACATGAACACATAGGCTAACATAGAGTGCAGTTAATGGGCTTTTTAAAAAAACGCCAAAACGCCAATAAACTGCAGTTTATCAGCTTCTGTGTACATGGAGCCTTACAGTATATGTTTACGTAATGTGAACTGAGATTATATATCTTATCCCAATAATATAGAGCAGACATTCTCTACCAGAGTTCCTCCAGAGGTTGTTAGGTGTTCCTTGAGCTGTGGCTGATGAACCACCTATTTGATGATGCCTACAGAGTTCAAGGTTCAGCACCACTTAGCAAAGCCAGCAGCATAACACCAAATATTTTTTTATCTGTCTTTTAATTCTTCCTATTGACCACCAATATAAGGAGCATTGTTCCTATTGAGACCTGATGAATTGGTTTTAGTAAGGGTTCCATGAGACATGAAAACATTTTTTGGGGTTCCTCTAGGGTTAAAAGGTTGAGAAAGTCTGATATAGAGGATCAAATTAAGCCATGTATACATTTGTGAAGACCAATGTAGCCTCTTATATGAAACAAACACATAAGACCACAGAGAGTTAAAATTGTCATTGTCTTTATCTAATACTATGCAGGGCTTATTGGAGTGAACGCAGTCACCTCATTTTGTCTGCTCTTCTAGTAGTGTTATACTATTGTATGTCCTACGGACAAGTTCATCTACAGCTTCTTTGGAAAGCAATATAATAGAGCTTTCTGCATTTATCAGACATGGTATGCAGCATTTGGATTCAGTTAGCATGACTGAGTAATTTACGTTTGTTACAATGTGAGGACCATAAATGTCAAGGCACAAAGATTACAGGCTCCTTACAAACTAAACACAGTTGAAATTCCTGTTTCTTATTTGCAAGCACTGAAAGGGCAAAAGCCTTGAATAAGGGAAATGCCATTGATTCTTTGCTAAAAATAGGTATTTCAATAATTGTGGATGCTGGACAGTGTTTGCAGCATCCTTTGTTGCGTTATGTAAAAAAAATAAAAAAAATGTGCGTTTGTTTATATAATCTTAAATATTATGTTGGTTGTCCATTGCGCATGAGAAATCTGTTTTGTTTTTGTTTTTTTGCATGTGCAATATTATTTAAAGGTATTCAAAATGTTTTTACAACAATTCTTTTTTTTTATATATAAGCTGTTGCAATGTATCTTTTTTTATAGATCACTGTCGCATACAACCTTAGATATTCTTGTCATTTAGGCCCGGTTCACACAGGCGCGACTCCTCAGGCGACTCGGTCGCCTGAGGAGTCGCGTCCAGGTCGCGTCCCAGTCTTTCCTATGGAACCGTTCTAATAGGAGCGACCTGAGTCGCTCCGACTTAGAAAAAGGTTCCTGTACTACTTTTGGGGGCGACCCAAGGCGACCTGCATAGACTTCTATACAGAAGTCTTTATGCAAATCGCCTCGGCGGGCGTCTCAAGTCGTCTTGAGATCGCGCCGCCGAGGTCGCCCCCAGAAGTAGTGCCGCGTCGTGCCGCCCCTGTGTGAATGGGGCTTAAAGGGGTTGTAAACCTACGTGTTTTTTCACCTTAAGATTTCATCCTATGCATTAAGGTGAAATTACACCTTGCAGTGTCTGGCCCCCCAGTCCCCTCGTTTTACTTACCCGAGCCCTGAATTTCCGTGGGCGTGTCCCCACCATCCTTCTCTCCTTGGAGTCCTGGCTTTGGTTGGATAGATTGATAGCAGTGCAGCCATTGGCTCCCGCTGCTGTCAATCAAATCCAATGACGCAGGTGGCGGGGGCAGGGCCGAGTCATACACTAGGCGTCTATACATGCCGAGTGTATGACACAGAAGTGCGCCCGCAAGGTTACTCCCTTGGGAGATAGCTTTCCAGAGGGGGTTATCTAATACAGGGAGGAGCCGCGAGAGCTGCCGTGGGAACCCAGAACAGGTGGATCAGGGCCACTGTGCAAAACAAACTGCACAGTGGAGGTAAGTATGACACGTTTGTTATTTTTAAAAAAAAAACGGGAACCTTTAGTGTCACTTTAAAGCTCATCTCCGGGGAAAGAAAATTCTTTCCCTTACCGGGGGTTGTCCCTGTACTGCAGGGTTTAAATGCCGTTTAAGTCTAGGTGGCCACAAAAAGCCTCTTACCTCATCCTTACGCCCAATGCAGGACTACAGGTTCTGCATTATACTTGACATCAGAGGACCTGCGACTGGGGGAACATAGGGAAGAGGAGGCTGTGGGGACCGGTCCTTAGGCTGCATTCACACCCGAGCGTATAGTTTTTGGGCGTTTTCTCAAGCGTTTTTGCAGCATTTTTGTACAGGTCGAAAGGTCACCAATGTAAAAAGCAGAAAAACGGCTGTAATCTGCCTAAGAAGAAGCTCATGTACTCTTTTGAGCTTCAAGCGTTTTGCTTCACGTGACAGAACGGTCAGATGTGAACAGTGGCCATTTAAATGAATTTTGCTTGTTGGGCGTTTTGGAACTTTTGAGATGAGCGTTTTACAAGCTGAAAATGCTCAGGTGTGAATGGGTCCTTAGGCCCCTTTCACACTTGTGCGACTTGTCCTGCAAAGTTCCATGACAAGTCATTCCCCATTATTTCCAAGCATAACCATTCAAATATGCGCAACTTCAAGTCATGCGACTTCAAAGTAGTTCCTGTACTACTTTGGTCCGACCTTCATGCGAGTTGAGGTCATATAACTCAAGTTTACACAGGCATTCCCTGAAATCGCATCAAAATCACGGTAAAGTCACGGCAAAATTGTGCGACTTTAAAGTCCTAGTAGTGTGGAAGGGGCCTTAGGCTCGATTCACATCTATGCATGTTGCTTTTGGCTTTTCTGCAGTGCCTTTTGCTGTGCTTTCTGTGTTTTTGTAACCGTGTTTTTACTGCGATTTGTGTTTTGCGATTTGTGTCTTTTTATTTACATTCACTGTATATAGCTGGTTGCTTAGGAGCGGGTCTGACCAGCTTTTGTCATAGGGACACGCTGGAAATCCAGCATCCGATCAGTGTGTTCTGGTGGAGGGGGGACAGTCCCCAGGGGTTGAACAAAATGAAACTTTACCCCGCTCAAAGTGGTTGTAAAGTCTGAAGGTTTTTTACCTACATGCATTCTATGTATGAAGGTAAAAAACCTTCTGTGTCCTGCAATCAGGTCTCAGGACCTGCTTTCTGATTGGCCAGGAGGAGGAACAGGAAAACATTAGCGAATATTAATTCACTAATGTCACACAACTGGGTGGGCTCAGGGCGCAGTGCTCTGCGCCCCAAACCCACCCTTTTTGAAGCCAATTAGAGCCTCAGACTCTAATCATGTGCTTAAAAAAACAAAAAAAAACATTGAAATCCATGTGTCTGGCACCTTTCATGTAGATTAGGGGCTGGATGCATGGGTTAGGGGGGGCGGCTCCCCTGCGCCCTGCATGAGCGGCCGCCACTGCTATTGGGGGCACTGGTTAAAGAGGAGGAGCCAGAAGCACCAGCGGGGAACCCGAAAAGGAGAGTATTGAGGCTGCTCTGTTGAAAATGATTGCACAGAGCAGGTAAGTATAGGCATGTTTGTTATTTAGAAAACAAATCTCACTATAAATCTTAGGATTAGTAAGCTACAGTATATTAAACTTTTGTCTTTGGTCATGCCCATTTAAGCTTATCTAAATACAAAGTGTATGACCGTGTGCCCCATGCCTAACATGAATTCAAAAATACAATGTTACCATTTTATTAAATGAGAACCACTGGGGTTGATTTACTAAATGCAAATATACTGGGGGTTATTTACGAAAAGGCAAATCCACTTTGCACTACAAGTGCACTTGAAAGTGCAGTTTCATGTGCAGTCTCTGTAGATCTGAGGAGGACATGCAAAGAAAATAAAAAACAGCCTGCACATGATTGGATGATAAAAATCAGCAGAGCTTCCCCTAATTTCAGAGCTTCCCCTCAGATCTTCAGCGACTGCACTTACAAGTGCACTTGCAGTGCAGAGTGGATTTCCCTTTAGTATATCAACCCCACTGTGCACGGCAAGTGCACTTGCTCCAGAGCTTAGTAAATTAGGTAAAGCTTCACTTTACATAAATTGGGGAAAGATTCACTTTACAAATGTAGCAATACCCCCAATTAAGAGGGCCGCTGATAGATTTTGGGCCTGTAACACACTGCTGTCAACCCCCAGTAACTGGCTCTAACCTCCCTTGGCACAGATAGCAGTAAATATGGGATTGTGAAACCCGTTAGCTAAGGGGATCACAATACAGCAATAAACATGTAACCACACAGCATATTTGCTTAAGTAAATTTTACTGAGTATAAAGCATAAAGTTAAACAGTAGTACATATGCCTATGCAGAGCCCTGCAATGTTAACTGTTAAGCATATAATCAAGCAATAAATTCTAACAGTATTTCACACATTAAATGCCAATCAACTGTGCTCGCGAGCTTCCCCCTCGTGGGCAAAGATGGCGCCCAAACAGTGTCTAGTTACTTTTAAAGTCAGGCCTGACTATAGCAGATACGATGCTCCGTTGGGAGAGATCTTCTCTAGCAATGGTGGTGCACTTAAAAAGGGTATTTGTAATCCACAGGGAAAAAGAACAGTCATCTACTTGATATGCACTAAAGGATTCAACTATTGCTGCACAACACACGGTCCTTCGCAGGTGCAATGCAACACTCCGGTAAACTGTGGTCCCTGAACGGGGAACACTGAGCCTAAAGATTAGTCAATAAATCCTTGAGCAAGTGCTCTCTCACCTGACTGGATCAGTCCACACATCCGACTCCCGCAACCGGACTCCTGTACACAGTCTCACGACTCCCGTAGTCTCCGATACTCTCAGCAGTCCTTAGAAGGATGATGGATGAGGTAACTCTTGGGATCTCCCGTGAAGGCCGGAGGCTCTTTGGATCACAAGGCCCAACTCTCAGGCCCAGTCCAGCGACAGACCCAGCGCAGGCTCCACTTGCTAGGTGAGCGACATCCAAAGAGACCCGCGTGTTGCTCCGCTCCTCCTTAAATAGGCCTTCCCCAGCAGACCTTGCGCTGGGCAATGTACTGTGGGTGTCCCGCTGTACTCTGGGTATAGTAGTCTTTCAGGCTCCTTAAAGGGACACACTGCTACACAAAGAATACTCAATCACATACAAGGAAAATAAAAACAGCATTTTGCTTGTACATTATTGGATGATAGAAATTAGTGGAGTTTCCCCTCATTTCAGAGCTTCCCCTCAGATCTAGAGCAAGTCCACAGTATATTTGCCTTTAGTAAATCAACCTCACTGTGTCCCCATAGTTTACATAAAAATTTTCCCTAGTCCTCCAGCACCTGTTTGTGGTGCAATCAAAGCCCAGGTACTCTATTACATACCTTTTGGGACTGGGCAATATTGAAACTACACTGAATTAAAGTTAAACACTTCACCCTCAAAATTGTAGACATTCACCTGGAGCTACAACCAGGTGCATACATTCAACATCTTAACAACTACTTGAACTTCAACAGCTTGAACACTGTGAAGGCATGCATACCAGTGATGTGCAAACAAACCAGTCACCTGACAGTAGATTTGTGGTTTTGAAAAATGAATGAAACCAGGCTAATAGAAGATTCAACTGCTTCCCCATATGACAGACAAGATAAGTACTGTGCCACATGGTATGCATGTATAAGGATTACTACTTCCCAGGACTACCGGGGGACCCTTGTGTGACGGAATCCGGACACCCTGACTGGGTTTCTCTTCCAAGAAGCTGCTTCCCAATGCTATGGAACATGAGATCAGTGAATCTGGCTATAGTTACCCCATGAACTAGGCAACACCAGTTTTGGAGCAAACCAGAATAAGAACTCTTTATTTGAACACAGATACAGAGATATACACTCAGGGGGCAATCCCCCTTCTTTGCATAATGGCACAGGGCAGTGTAAACTTTACCTCCTCCAGTAGCATGACACAGGTGTATTCAACTTTCCAATAGTAGACCGTCTTTGGTAGGGGCTGCTGGAGACCCCCCCCCCTTCTCACAGCTAATCCACATAGACATATACATCCCATAATAGTTTGCTCCCAAGGCAAACACAAACAACAGCACAATGGGATACAGGCACTTAACAAACACATAGCAACCCCCATCCCAACTCAAACCATCTAGCAATGGTCTCTGACGAAAGGTGGACTTTATCTTAATATATTCTTGAGGGATATTGTTCAAAAATATTATTGTCCCAAGTGAAAGAGCCCCTTCATTTCTTCAACACAAATCACTCATATAAGACCTTGAATAATGAGTCTGGTGTGGTTGTACGGTGAGTCCGATTAGCGCAGATCAGACTGGGGTTTTTGATCACCCTGTGCCCCTAATAGACACAGGGTGAATTACACATAGGAGGGGCCGGGAGAGCTGGACAAGGAGTTTCCAGAGCTCTCTAAGGTAAGCTGGGTTCCACAAGCCCCCCGCCCAAGGTGACTCCCGTCACACATCTCCCCTTTCGGCAGAAGACTAACACAGAAGGAGACCCCAAACGGGTTGACTTCGAAGTTACTCTGTAGTTTCAGTCCCCCAATGCTCGTGCCCATACAGTACCCCAAACACATTGTCCCAAACAGCATTACTCACCCAGCCAACCTCTGCCTCTCTCGTAGAACATACCTGCTGCTGGGGAGAAGTGTGCACTGATCCTTACTCCTGGAGTCCTTTCAGCCGCTGGAGAGAAGACAGGGTGACTGGGCTCACTCCGTCATGCTGTTGGGGATCCTGTGGAGTTGATTATTGTGGGCAGAGGTCAACAGCACCATGCTCTGAAGCCTGCTCTTCTGCTGAAGGCTCACCAGGTTGTTCCTCCTCAGCAGAAAAGTCTATTAAATCCCCAGTCTCTGGAACTGGTGTCTGGGGATAGAGGTTCACCATCTCTTGTCCGTGGAACCCAGAAGATGTAATCGGTGCTGGGCAGAGGTTAGCAGAGCTCTGCCCTGTTGTCAGGACTTCAGCTTTGGGAATGGTCATCTCCGGAGTTTCTGATGCTAATTCTAGGGCATGCTGCTGAACGTGTTCTAGCAGTTACCCGTATGCCCTTTCCAGATGCTGTTCTTCTCCTTAGCAAATATTCAAGATCAGGTTTAAGCTCTGAGACCCCTGCAAGACTGAGCATAGCCTCTCTGTATTCTCGAAGGTTCTCAAAGCGTAGGTTCCCCTTCTTCGCCAAACTCAAAACGATCTGTAAGGCTCTCCCACAGCAATCCAGGGCCACCAAAGTCATATCCCCCGGAGAAAATTCTGTTGTCTCCCCTAAATATTCCTGCTCTGCATACCATTGCAGAGCCCGATATGGATTGTCCAGCTCTATCTCCTGCTGGACTAGCCTGTCCAACTCAGTCACCCATTGCTTCTGGGGCTGCTCTCCCAGGAATGCCATCCGCATCTCCCGTTGGTCTTTGGCCTGTTGCTCTGGGGTTGGAAAGCACTTGCCCTTGTGTATACCAGTGACCTGGAGGGCTCCAATCCAGAGCCCTACCCAAATCTGCTGCCCGAGCTCCAGGTATTCATCTGCAGACACAGTCCTGGTGTATGCTGAAATGACGATCTGCAGCAGCCCCGGAACTCTGATGCCAGGTCCATATCTCTGCTGGTGTAAATGAAGTCTGCTATCCCGAGCTTAGGTCCCATTGGTTTGGATGTTCCAGGCACCGCTGCCAACCAAATGTGAATCCGGACACCCTGACTGGGTATCTCCACCAAGAAGCTGCTTCCCAATGCTCTGGAACACAAGATCAGTGAATCTGGCTATAGTTACCCCACAAACTAGGCAACACCAGTTTTGGAGAAAAACAGAATAAGAACTCTTTATTTGAACACAGGTACAGAGATATACCTTCAGGGGACAACCCCCCTTCTTTGCATAATGACACAGGGCGGTGTAAACTTTACCTTCTCCAGTAGTATGACACAGGTGTATTCAACTTTCCAATAGTAGACCGCCTTTGGGAGGGGCTGCTGGAGAAATCCCCCCTCCCCTCTCACAGCTAATCCACATAGACATATACATCCCATAATAGGTTGCTCCCAAGGCAGACACAAACAATAGAACAATGGGATACAGGCACTTAACAAACACATAGCAACCCCCATCTCACCTCAAACCATCTAGCAATGGTCTCTGATGAAAGGTGGACTTTATCTTCATATATTCTTGAGGGATATTGTTCAGAAATATTACTGTTCCAACTGAAAGAGCCCCTTCATTCCTTCAACACAAACCACACATATAAGACCCTGGATAACGGGTAAAGGGAAATGCTAAGTCCAGTGTGGTTGTTTGGTGAGCCTGATTAGTGCAGATCAGACTGGGGTTCTCGATCACCCTGTGCCCCTAATAGACACAGGGTTACTTACAGATAGGAGGGGCCGGGGGACCTGGACAAGAAGTTTCCTCTAAGGTAAGCTGGGTTCCACTAGCCCCTCACCCAAAGTGACTCCCGTCACACCTCGCCTCTTAATAATGCAAATGAGCATGCAAAAGGGGCATGGTGGACTGACAGGAGCCAGTTATGCGAGTATGGCTTAAAAAGATGACAAATCCCACTCATGACTAAGTATTGAATATTTATTTTTGGCTTGTGTATAACCAGGGTGCCCATACATGAATCAAACTCGGCATTAGACAAACTGCACAACAGCTGCAACAGGAAAGTATTGTCTACCTGGCTGCATATCTATTTCTGTCACTTCATTTAAGCTTTAAGTACATTGAAATCTGCTGGCTTTGAGTAAAGCCAACCCCTCCTAATTTTTTTTTTATTATTATTATCTAAGGCCAATAGAACTAATGACATTCTGTATATGTTAAAATTACAGTGAACGGCTGTTTCTAGTGACGTGTGTTTAGTTTTTCCCATGTATTCGTATAAAAATATTAAATGACCTCTTTGGGTTTACTGAATGTTTCACAGCTACATTATGCTAAATACAGCAATTTAAAATAAATAATGAAAAAAAAATATTTATTTTACAACCAGTATTATTGCTATACTGTGTTTAGGAAAGTAACGCTAATAGCTAAAAATGTGTTCAAACAGGAACAAACCACAAAATCCTTTGGATTAGATCAAAATTTCCTACACACAGTGCATAGTGTTTTTTTCTAATATGGGGGCACTGGAGTGACCAGTTGCAATGAGTCATGATTTATATATTACCTATTTACAGTATTACCCCAAAATCTTATCAGTAAAGCCTCATGCACCCAGAACATTTTGCAAACTCTCCTGGAAGCCTTTCCGCCTGGCAGCAGCGTTTTGGCTGAAAAAAATGCCTGACGCTTGTGTATCGTGTTTAGGCACATACCGTATATACTCGAGTATAAGCCGAGGTACCTAATGTTGCCCAAAAAAACTGGGTGACCTTACTGACTCGAGTATAAGCCGATGCCCCACTGTTCCCTAGTTTGCTGTTCCCTGTAAATAGAAATTTTTACATTGTAAATATTACCTGTAAAGAAGTTGCGGCTGCGGCGTCCATCGTTCGAATTCCGCGGCGTCCATCGTTCAAAATTCCGCGGTCTCTTCCTGTTCCTTACTTGATAGGCGAGTCTCAGCAGACACTCTCCGCCTATCACGATCATTCTCTCATCCTTAGTTTTCCCAGCAGACACTGTGTTGGGTGTTCCGCCAATCACAGACGTCTGCTGGAAAACTGAGGATGAGAGAACGTTCGTGATAGGCGGAGAGTGTCTGCTGAGACTCGCCTATCAAGTAAGGAACAGGAAGAGACCGCGGAATTTGAACGATGGACGCCGCGGAATTTGAACGATGGACGCCGCAGCCGCAACTTCTTTACAGGTAATATTTACAATGTAAAAATTTCTATGACTCGAGTATAAGCCGAGGGGGGGGACATTCAGCCCCAAAAAAAGGGCTGAAAATCTCGGCTTATACTCGAGTATATACGGTATATAGGCATCAAATGCTTGGGCATAAATAAATTTCATTGGCCAGAATAATCATTTTATCTGGCTATTGAAATGAATTAACACTCAAATGCTAAATGCGCCTAGCATTAAGCGTTTTTTTTCTGCCAAAACACTACTGCTCCTGGACGCACTGGCAGTGGTTTTTTTTTTCTGCCTCTAAAAGCCCTTGCCACTATAAACTGCTAGAAACCTATGCATGCATGGCTAACATGCAGGGGAGTTTAACCACTTAACGACCGCTCACTGTATATATACGTCGGCAGAATGGCACCGACAGGCACAATCACGTAGAGTGTACGTGATTGCCTTTGTACAGTTGGGGGGTCCAATCGGACCCCCCTTCTATACAGTGAGCGGTGGCTAAGTGTCCGGGAGCGTTCCGGGATGAGGGGGCAGCCATTTGTTTCTGGCCACCCCCTCGCGATCGCTCCTGGCGAATGGAAATGCCCCCTCTGTCTGTGTCAGACAGAGGGAGCAGGAGGAAGTGATGTCATCTCCGGTGCGGCGCTCACATATACCGAGCGCCGTACAAGAGAAGATATCAGGTCAGTGCACACAACACTACACTGACACCAGGACACATAGGGACATAAATCGCCCCCCCAGGCCCCCCCAGACACCCCAGATCACCCCCCCAGCCCCCAGTCACAGTGTCACTGATTGCAGTGACCATTTATTTAGTGATCACTGCAATCAGTGACATTTGTGACTGTAAAAGTGTCACCAAAGTTTAGTCTTAGGTCCAGTGTAGCCCCCTAACCCCCCCAATAAAGGTTTAACCCCCTGATCACCCCCAGATAACCTTTTCACCCCCTATCACCACTGTCGCTTAGCGATCATTTTTCTGATCGCTGTCTTAGCGTCAGTGATGCCGATCGGCAGCCAGTAATTTTTTTTAGGTTCGCCGCAGGTTTTTATAGCGTCAGGTACCCCAATATATTATCTAATAAAGGTTTAACCCCCTTGATCGCCCCCCAGGTAACCCTTTCACCCCCTATCACCACTATCACTAAGCGATCGTTTTTCTAAACACTGTCTTAGTGTCTGTGATGCAGATCGGTAGCCGGTAATTTTTTTTAGGTTCGCCGCAGGTTTTTATAGCGTCAGGTACCCCAATATATTATCTAATAAAGGTTTAACCCCCTTGATCGCCCCCCAGGTAACCCTTTCACCCCCTATCACCACTGTCGCTAAGCAATTGTTTTTCTAAACGCTGTCTTAGTGTCGGTGATGCAGATCGTAGCCAGTAATTTTTTTTAGGTTCGCCGCATGTTTTTATAGCGTCAGGTACCCCAATATATTATCTAATAAAGGTTTAACCCCCTTGATCGCCCCCCAGGTAACCCTTTCACCCCCTATCACCACTGTCACTAAGCGATCGTTTTTCTAAACACTGTCTTAGTGTCTGTGATGCAGATCGGTAGCCGGTAATTTTTTTTAGGTTCGCCGCAGGTTTTTATAGCGTCAGGTACCCCAATATATTATCTAATAAAGGTTTAACCCCCTTGATCGCCCCCCAGGTAACCCTTTCACCCCCTATCACCACTGTCACTAAGCAATTGTTTTTCTAAACGCTGTCTTAGTGTCGGTGATGCAGATCGTAGCCAGTAATTTTTTTTAGGTTTGCCGCAGGTTTTTATAGCGTCAGGTACCCCAATATATTATCTAATAAAGGTTTAACCCCCTTGATCGCCCCCCAGGTAACCCTTTCACCCCCTATCACCACTGTCGCTAAGCAATTGTTTTTCTAAACGCTGTCTTAGTGTCGGTGATGCAGATCGTAGCCAGTAATTTTTTTTAGGTTCGCCGCATGTTTTAATAGCGTCAGGTACCCCAATATATTATCTAATAAAGGTTTAACCCCCTTGATCGCCCCCCCAGGTAACCCTTTCACCCCCATCACCACTGTCGCTAAGCAATCGTTTTTCTAAACGCTGTCTTAGTGTCGGTGATGCAGATCGGTAGCTGTAATTTTTTTTAGGTTCGCCGCAGGTTTTTATAGCGTCAGGTACCCCCATATATTATCTAATAAAGGTTTTAACCCCCTGATTGCCCCTAGTTAACCCTTTCACCAGTGATCACCATATAAGTGTTACGGGTGACGCTGGTTAGTTAGTTTGCTTTTTATAGTGTCAGGGCACCCGCCGTGTATATAACCCAATAAAGGTTTAACCCCCTGATCGCCCGGCGGGTGATATCAATTAGGTTTTAGCGTCAGAGAGGGTCTGAGTCACACCCCAGGCAGCGTCAGGTTAGTGCCAGTAACGCTAACACCCACGCGTGAAGCATACACCCCCCTTAGTGGTATAGTATCTGAACAGATCAATATCTGATCTGATCAGATCTATACTAGCGTCCCCAGCAGTTTAGGGTTCCCAAAAACGCAGTGTTAGCGGGATCAGCCCAGATACCTGCTGGCACCTGCGTTTTGCCCCTCCGTCCAGCCCAGGCCACCCAAGTGCAGTATCGATCGATCACTGTCACTTACAAAACACAACACACATAACTGCAGCGTTCGCAGAGACAGGCCTGATCCCTGTGACTCCAGTGCTGTAGGAGGTGATTTCACCACCACAGTTAAAAAAAAAAGCAAATATGCCGAAGCATTGGGGCAGCAGGGGCGGAGGAGCGATTTTGCTCCTAATGCCGCGTACATACGGTCGAAATTCCGACGGAGGCTTGCCCGTGGAAAAGTCCGACCATGTGTGTGCGGCATAACTTTTTTGCGGGAGGATGCCCCCATGCTTCGGCATATATAAATGGTGCGTGTATGCCCATCATTGGAAGTGGGTGGATGAAGGGCGGTATTCTAATGGTGGGCATACCCACCGATCAATCTCTTTTTTCGTTCAGCCAACTGGCTGCATGAAATAAAAAGATTACAATACATGTCCAACAAGGACCAGCAACGTACTGGTATGTTGCTGGACTTTGAATGTTTATACCAGAATGATGCCTGCGGGTTTAGGTATCATCTTGGTATCATTCTTTTCAGCCTGCGGCCGGCTTTAATGTAAAAGCAATCCTAGCGGCTAATTAGCCTCTGGACTGCTTTTACAAGCAGTGCGAGGGAATGCCCCCCCCGGATATAAAAAGCGCCATTGGGAAATTGGGAAAGCATTTTATCACACCGATCTTGGTGTGGTCAGATGCTTTGAGGGCAGAGGAAAAATCTAGGGTCTAGAAGACCCCAGTTTTTTCAAAAAAAGAGTACCTGTCACTACCTATTGCTATCATAGGGGATATTTACATTCCCTGAGATAACAATAAAAATGATAAAAAAAAAATACTTGGAAGGAACAATTTAAAAATAAAATATAAAAGCAAAATTAATAATAAAAAAAAAAAAAAAGCACCCCTGTCCTGCCCTGCTCTTGCCCAATGGCGAACGCAAGCGTCGGTCTGGCGTCATATGTAAACAGCAATTGCACCATGCATGTGAGGTATCACCGCGAAGGTCAGATCGAGGGCAATCATTTTAGCAGTAGACCTCCTCTGTAAATCTACTGGGGTAACCTGTAAAGGCTTTTAAAGGCTTTTAAAAATGTATGTAGTTTGTCGCCAATGCGCGTTTGTGCGAAATTTTAAAGCATGTCGTGTTTGGTATCTATGTACTCGGCCTAAGATCATCTTTTTTATTTCATCAAACATTTGGGCAATATAGTGTGTTTTAGTGCATTAAAATTAAAAAAAGTGTATTTTTTAACCCAAAAAATGCGTTTGAAAAATCGCTGCGCAAATACTGTGTAGAAAAAAAAAATGCAACACCCACCATTTTAATCTGTAGGGCCTTTGCTTTAAAAATATATATATAATGTTTGGGGGTTCAACATCATTTTCTTGCAAAAAAAAAAATGTTTTCATGTAAACAAAAAGTGTCAAAAAGGGCTTTGTCTTCAAGTGGTTAGAAGAGTGGATGTAAGCTTCCTAATGTTGTGTATAAAATGCCAGAACAGTTCAAAACCCCCCCAAATGACCCCATTTTGGAAAGTAGACACCCCAAGCTATATACTGAGAGGCATGTCGAGTCCATGGAATATTTTATATGTTGACACAAGTTGCGGAAAAACGACAATTTTTTTTTTTTTTTTTTGCACAAAGTTGTCACTAAATGATATATTGCTCAAACATGCCATGGGCATATGTGGAATTACACCCCAAAATACATTCTGTTGCTTCTCCTGAGTACGGGGATACCACATGTGTGAGACTTTTTGGGAGCCTAGCCATGTACGGGACCCCAAAAACCAAGCACCGCCTTCAGGCTTTCTAAGGGTGTAAATTTTTGATTTCACTTCTTACTGCCTATCACAGTTTCGGAGGCCATGGAATGCCCAGATAGCACAAAACCCCCCCAAATGACCCCATTTTGGAAAGTAGACACCCCAAGCTATTTGCTGAGAGGTATTGTGAGTATTTTGCAGATCTCGCTTTTTGTCACAAAGTTTTGAAAATTGAAAAAAAAAAAAATATATATATATATATATATTTTCTTTCTTCATTTTCAAAAACAAATGAGAGCTGTAAAATACTCGCCATTCCTCTCAGCAAATAGCTTGGGGTGTCTATATTCCAAAATGGGGTCATTTGGGGGGGTTTTGTGCGATTTTGGCATTTTATGGCCTTCGAAACTGTGATAGGTAGTGAGGAGTGAAATCAAAAATTTGTGCCTAGAAATCCTGAAGGCGGTGCTTGGTTTTCGGGGTCCCGTACGCGGCTAGGCTCCTAAAAAGTCCCACACATGTGGTATCCCCGTACTCAGGAGAAGCAGAAAAATGTATTTTGGGGTGTAATTCCACATATAACCATGGCATGTGTGAGCAATATATCATTTAGTGACAACTTTTTGTAATTTTTTTTTTTTTTTGTCATTATTTAATCACTTGGGACAAAAAAAATTATATTCAATGGGCTCAACAGGCCTCTCAGCAATTTCCTTGGGGTGTCTACTTTCTAAAATGGGGTCATTTGGGGGGGTTTTGTGCTATTTTGGCATTTTATGGCCTTCGAAACTGTGATAGGTAGTGAGGAGTGAAATCAAAAATTTGCGCCCTTAGAAATCCTGAAGGCGGTGCTTGGTTTCCGGGGTCCCGTACGCGGCTAGGCTCCCAAAAAGTCCCACACATGTGGTATCCCCGTACTCAGGAGAAGCAGCAAAATGTATTTTGGGGTGAAATTCCACATATAACCATGGCATGTGTGAGCAATATATCATTTAGTGACAACTTTTTGTAAATTTTTTTTTTTTTTTTTTTTAGTCATTATTCAATCACTTGGGACAAAAAATAAAAAATTCAATGGGCTCAACATGCCTCTCAGCAATTTCCTTGGGGTGTCTACTTTCCAAAATGGGGTCATTTGGGGGGGTTTTGTACTGCCCTGTCATTTTAGCACCTCAAGAAATGAGATAGGCAGTCATAAATTTAAAGCTGTGTAAATTTCAGAAAATGTACCCTAGTTTGTAAACTCTATAACTTTTGTGCAAACCAATAAATATACGCTTATTGACATTTTTTTTACTAAAAACATGTGGCTGAATACATTTTGGCCTAAATGTATGACTACAATTGAGTTTATTCGATTTTTCTTATAACAAAAAGTAGAAAATATCATTTTTTTTCAAAATTTTCGGTCTTTTTCCGTTTATATCGCAAAAAATAAAAATCACAGAGGCAATCAAATACCATTAAAAGAAAGCTCTATTTGTGGGAAGAAAAGGACGCAAATTTCGTTTGGGTACAACATTGCATGTCCGCACAATTTACAGTTAAAGCAGCGCAGTGCAAAATTCTGAATTCACCTCTGGTCCTCTAGCTACCAAATGGTCCGGGGCTTAAGTGGTTAAAAGCAGGGGAAAAAACGCTTGATCCACCTAGAATCAGCTGCAAAACTGTCCTGTGTGCATGAGGCCTAAAGCGTTCCTTAGTCACAGATCCTAGTCATGATAAAAGCTGTTTTGGTTGTGCTTTTTTATTGCCTTTTTTGCATAATTACATCAGTAAAGTATTGCTTGCTTTTGTTGTGAAGCTTGGAAAATTTACTGGCCAGAGGGATACAATTGTTGGTATCAAAACAGCTATAAAGATCCCTAATTCACCCATTTGAAGCAGATTTTATAATTGCTTGCTAGCAATACTGGCTTATTGATTCATATAGAGAATTTACATTTACAACCCAGTAGATTACTCCTAAAAACAAAGGTTGTCTTATGAAGTCTTTGAGAATCATTGGGTCTATCGTACACCTCTCGCACATGGGTATCTGAGCCCATGCAATGTTACATATTTGATAAGGTTGAATAAAAACTCCAGTCCATCCAGTTCATCCTGTGTGTATGTCTCTACCATTTCCCATGTCCTTGTATATTGTGTTCGCCAAGATGCCCATCTGAAGGTTTTTTGAAATTGTCTAAACTCCCCACTGACACTACCGATTATGGAAGGGAGTTCCACATCCTTACTGCTCTAATAGTAAAGAACCCTTTACAGAGTTTAAGGCTAAACCGCTTCTTGTCCAACTTCATTGAGTGTTCATGTGTCTTGTCATACCCACCTTTATATCATTTATGAACAGGTTAAAAATAATTGGTCCCAGGACAGAGTCCTGGGGCACCCCACACACAACGCCAGACCATTATGAATATATGCTATTTATCACCACCCTCTGGATTCGCTCCTATTACCATCTTTTGATCCAGGTACATACACTGTCATCAATGCCAACTCATCTCAGTTTGTAAATTACCGTATATACTCGAGTATAAGCCGACCTGAATATAAGCCAAGGCACCTAATTTTACCACAAAAAACTGGGAAAACGTATTGACTCGAGTATAAGCCTAGGGTGTCCATCTGCATGCCTCACTGTGCCTCACTTTGCCTCACTGTGTCCATGTGCTTGCCTCACTGTGCCTCACTGTGTCCATGCCTCACTGTGCCTTACTGTGGCCATGCCTCACTGTATCCATGCCTCACTGTGTCCATGCCTCACTGTGCCCATGCCTCACTGTGCCCATGCCTCACTGTGTCCATGCCTCACTTTGCCCAATCTTTCTACCTGATCTCCGGGGCTGTGTGACTAGACTGGCTTTTAACATGGGAGTCTATGAAAGGGGTGCCCGGCTTTGGAAAATCAGACAACAAACTTTGCACACTTGTAGATGAAGAGTGGGGCTACATGTGTGCCAAGCTTGGGGTCCAGGGGACCTAGGGCCGGCCAGGATCAGGTGCACAAAGTTGAAGATGGACACAGACTCGAGTATAAGCTGAGGGGGGCATCTTCAGCACAAAAAAATGTGCTGAAAAACTCGGCTTATACTCGAGTATATACGGTAAGCATTTATGGGGCACTGTATCAAATACTTTGGCAAAATCCAGATACACCACATTTATAGGCCTTCCTCTATCCAGATGACAGCTCACTTACTCATACAATATTAGTAGGTTGGTTTGGCACAAACGATCTTTCATAAATCCATGCTGGTTATTACTAATGATATCATTTTCATCAACAAATTTCTGAATATAGTCCCTTATCATCCCCTCCAATAGTTTACATAATATTGATGTTAGGCCGAACGGTCTGTAGTTTATAGGTATACTGTATATCTTGGGTCTTTTTTGAATATTTGTACCACGTTAACTTTTTTTGCCAATCAGATAGTATCTTTCCAGTCAGTAAAGATTAGGAATGATGGTTTAGCAATAACTTGGCTAAGTTCTGTAAGGATTCGGGTAGAAGACATCTGGTCCTGGTGACTTCTTCACATTACGTTTTTCAAGTCTTTTTTTAATATTGGCTTCTGTTAGTAACAAACAAAGTATTTACCCTTGTGGCTAACACTACAGCCTTGATAATTTACCACAGCTATCTTCACCTTGTCACTTGTAACCAATTTCCCCTGACTATCATTTATGGGGTCTATATGATCTGACTTTGCATTTTTACTATTAATACATTTTAAACATTTTTAGGAATTCTTTTACTCTCATCTGCTATGTGTCTCTTGTGGCCTATTTTCTCTGCCCGAATCATGCTTTTACAATTCTTATTGCATGCTTTGTAGTGTTGGAATGCCAATGATGACCCCTTGGCCTTAAATTTTTTAAAGAACAGTTGTTAACAGTTGTTAATCTTTAATATGCTTGAATTTAGCCACCCAGGTTTTACTAGTTCTTTTATAGTTGTTGCCCATTGGAATGCACTGGCTAACGCCATTAGTTAATATGTTCTTAAAGCAATCCCATTTTTCCACAGTGTTTTTTGTTTGTAGAGAATCTTCCCATTTAGTGCCTTGAAATATGTAGAGCGGTTTGATTAAGTTGGCTCTCTTGAAATTCAACATTCTTGTCCTATCCTTTTCCTATTTACAATGAACATAATTACCCTGTGATCGCTATTTCCCAGGTTATCCTTTTTTTCCACATCTGCAATAAGATGTGTGTTGTTTGTATTTAGTAGGCCAAGGAAAGCCTTATTTTTGACTAGGGCATCCACTAGTTGGCACACAAAATTTTCCTGCAAGACATGACGAGCGTTAGATGACGGAGCAATTTCATCTGCCCAGTCCATATCCAGATAATTTAAGTCCCCATGATAATAGCAACTTCTTGCTTTGCCACCATTTCTAACTGTGATAGGAGATCCTTCAGGTTAGGGAACCCTGAAGCATACACCCACTGTTAATTTCTCTTTTATTTATTTTCTTTTGAAGATCCAGCCACAAGGATTCTACCTCCTCTCTTGCCCATTAGCAATGTCATCCCTTGTGTTCACTCACAAATCACTCATGACAAACATGCACACCCCTCTCCCTCTTCTACCTACCCTATTCCTTTAATACGGGAAATAGCCTTGGGCAGTCGAAAGCCAGTTGTTTGAGCTGTTAAACCAGGTTACTGATGCTCCTACGGAGTTGAAATCCTCCTCATGTATCAGTAGATCTATTTCTTCATGTAAATGTCAGTCTTTCTCTGTCCCTGAAGTCCAGGTGCAGCATACAGCTTCCCACAGACATGAATAGCTGTTTACGACTGTCCGTTTTTCCAGGCAGGGAAAAACACCGGGATTTACTTTGCATTGGTTCAGATGCCCATTGACATGAGGTCTTCAAGAGGCACAATGATTCACAAAGACTTCAGGAGGCAACCTTTGTTTCTTGAGAGTAATCACCATTGTGTTGAAAATGTTTCCACTATGTTATAAAGGTGCACTTTTTTCAAATATACAATAAGTTATTCAGTAAGGTTTGTTTCACATGGGCCGCAGGTTCCGGTGATCCATGGTGGATCACTTTTCATTTTGTGGTTTAAAGCTGGTTTACAGGCATTCAAGAGATGATACCGCTCCCTCTTTGAACACCTGTTTTTCGATCCAAATTTTACATTAAAATATCACACTGCAACAAGCTTAGTTATATTTGCTTTTATTGACTTTATTGGGTGCATTTGACAGGTAAAATGTCTGAAGAACACAATATGCTAAATGAAAACTAGCACTTTGCACCCCAAAACAGTGCAAACGCACTAGTCTGAACCTTTTCATTCAGCGGTAAGGTAAACTACCGTGATGCAAATGCCTGTTTCCTACTGCAGCCCTCTGCCCATATGAACTTAGCCTTAATCAGTAAAAAATTGCATTTCTTGTGTACAGTTGCAAGAGGTAGTATATTCACCATTATGGCGGCCCTTGTCTCCAAGTTCCCTCTACTCCTGCCCAACAACTACAGCAATAATGTACTACCGTACCTTTTCACTTGCAGGCAACATCCAGCTGTATTTTTTTTAGAGTCTTTGAGATTCACTTTCGGCAGATAAATATTTTTGCATCTGCATGAGCATGTAAACAGAAATGAATATAGGACTTTTCTGGCAAAACACAAAATTCACTCATAAGTATGCATGATGAATGAATAGTTATGTACCTGTGTCTAAGTTTTGTTTTTGGATGCACCATTTGGAAGTAAGATGATGTTCCATAAATATTTGATCTTGCAAAAGCAGCCTGAGTCAAACACTTTCTTGTTTCTCTAGATTTTCTAATTAGCCTTTACACACAATGCAATTCTATCCTCATCTACTTAGCTACAGCTGTAGTGAAAAGTTTGAATTGTAATTTTCAGTATGCAGTTACTACTGTATCTCACACTCAGGGGAAGACACAGCATATACTGTACATGTAACCTTGCTTTTTTTTTTAAAGTTTACCATTTTTATCAGAACTTTTAAATATTTTTTAAGATATAAAAACTTTCTTTTTCTTTTTTGCAGCTGTAACTTCAGAATTTGTAATTTAATTAGACTATCCTTATTCAACCAAACTCTGTATTAATGCAGGCAGCTGGCACTGTCTCCAGGTTATCGGCTGGTTAGCAAATGTAATTAAACAAATATTGGCTCCACATTTTACTTCATTCAGTTTGGCTCATTATTTTTTCACACTTTGCACAGAGTTGAGGCTACTTTGCTTTACCAGAGAGAAAATTTAAGTTTAATGGGAATAGGAAAATGAAAGGAACTTTTCATAATGTAAGCAACAAAATAAGAAATCCTGCAATTTGATCATAATGATTATAACTTTTTATCACTCCATCCTCTGTCATTATATAATCATTATATAATCATATATAATCATGTACAATCAATATGACTCCATAATGTCACTACTTAACAAAGTTCATGGTTATTCTAATAAATATACAAAAAGCTATTTTCCCAGATCTTAAGATGCATGAAAACTCAAAGGCTTTTCAAATATAGTTGTCTCTTCTTATAATTATAGACTAAGACTGTGGATTACTAATTTTAAATGTCTTAGGAAATCAAATTTGGTTGATGTAAATGTTTTTTTATCCAAATGCAGCATCAGCAATAAACAAGACCTGTTCATTCCACACACTGCATGTCAAACATAATTCCATTGCTTCGTTATACCCCTTCATTGCTTGTCCTTTAGTTCTGCATGCTACTATCATATCAGTCTATGTTTGAATCATCTCCAGCTCCAGTAGTGCTCATCAAATATACTATATAGTGACTAGATACATTATAACATATCCAACCGACATATCACTTATAGCTCTCCATGGTGCTTACACAGAGGCATCAACAGCATTATGGAAATATATGGAGAACTCCCGCGCTGTCCTACATATGGTTAATTAAACTAGAAAAGGAGAAATAGGGGGTGGGGAGGGGGGGGAGTGGTACTGCTGCCAAACACCTGTGAATCCAATGCAGAGAAACTAAGGTAAATATAAAACAGTGATGGTGTTAGCGCTGTAATAAACAAAGGAAGAGTGAAAAACAATGTGACTGATAACACACTGAATCTTGATACTGAAAATGCCTTGTGAAAAGTGCACTAATAAATCTTATGCATGGCTATATAATACATAGACAATAAAAACAAGTGAAAAAAAGTTTTGTGAATGGATGGATGTATGCAGCCCACCACATCCACTCACTCCTATTCCTAGCAAAGGAAATAAGTGACAATCCAAACGTGATGTGTCCAAATCACAAAAGTAAACGTGTCCTGGAAGTGACTTCAGTAAAATATATAAAAAAATATATAAAATATTCAAGGGAAATGTGATCCAAATAAATCCAAACAAGTGTAACATCCAATTGTGGAGTGGCTCCCACCACCAAGGTGAAATTATGTAGATTAACACACGTTGTGTAGTGCTCCAAGCTTTTTGGGCTTCAGTGATACACCTCTGTGCCTATAAGCAGCTCACCTTATCGCTATTCACAAACAGTATAAAATCCTAAATTCTACAGCAGGGGTCTCTAAACTTTCTAAACATAGGATCAGTTTACAACCCTTCAAACTTTAAAAGGGGCCGGACTGTGGCCAGTGGGAGTAGAAAATGTCCTGGTGTTGATAACAGTGCCACATCATTGGTATCAGTAGGAGGAATAGTACCCCATTATTGGTGCCTGTGAGAGGAACAGTGCCCCACCGTTGGAGTCCATGCAAGAAATAGTGCCCCATTGTTGGTGTGCGTGGGAGGAATAGTGCCTCATCATTGGTGTCTGTGGTAGGAATAGTGTCCCATCTTTGGTGTTAGTGGGCAGAATAGTGCCTCATCATTGGTGTCAGTGGGAGGAATAGTGCCCTTAACCACTTGTCCCCCGCCCACTGTCAATTGACGGCGGGCGGAGGATACTCTCGTTCTGGGAGGACGTCATATGACGTCCTCCCTTTAAAACGAGCTAGGAGGCGCGCGCTCGCCGCCAGCGGCGTGCGCGCGCACCGCGTTCACAAGGCCCCGTTGCGCGTGCCCGGCGGCCGCGATTGCCGCCGGGCACCCGCGATTGCCCGGGAAACGAGCAGGAAAGTGGGTCTCTGTGTGTAAACACAGAGATCCACGTCCTGTGAGGGAGAGGGGACCGATGGTGTGTCCCTTGTACATAGGGACAACCATCGGTCACCTCCCCCAGTCAGTCACCTCCCCCCACAGTAAGAACACATTGAGGGAACATATTTAACCCCTTCCCGCCCCCTAGTGGTTAACCCCTTCCCTGCCAATCACATTTATACAGTAATCAATGCATTTTTATAGCAGGGATCGCTGTATAAATGTGAATGGTCCCAAAAATGTGTCAAAAGTGTCCGATGTGTCCGCCGCAATATCGCAGTCACAATAAAAAATCGCAGATCGCCGCCATTACTAATAAAAAAAAAAAAAAATGCTATAAATCTATCCCCTGTTTTGTAGACGCTATAACTTTTGCGCAAACCAATCAATACGCGCTTATTGCGATTTTTTTTTTTTACCAAAAATATGTAGAAGAATACGTATCGGCCTAAACTGAGGAAAATTTTATTGAAAAAAAAAAAATGGGTATTTATTATAGCAAAAAGTAAAAAATAGTGTTTTTTTTCCAAACTGGACGC
The DNA here is from genome assembly GCA_029206835.1 of Rana muscosa. NCBI lineage: Eukaryota > Metazoa > Chordata > Amphibia > Anura > Ranidae > Rana > Rana muscosa. The sequence continues at coordinate 374,325,269 of CM055116.1, forward strand.
TCTTCTTTTGTTTATAGCGCAAAAAATAAAAAACACAGAGGTGATCAAATACCACCAAAAGAAATCTCTATTTGTGGAAAAAAAAGGACACAAATTTCGTTTGGGAGCCACGTCGCACGACCGCGCAATTGTCATTCAAAGTGTGACAGCGCTGAAAGCTGAAAAATGGCTTGGGCAGGAAGGGGGTTTTGGTGCACAGTAGAGAAGTGGTTAATCATTGATGTCAGTGGGCAGAAGAGTCCCCCATCAATGGTGTCAGTGGCACTCGGGCTGCATTTTGAAGACCACTGTTCTACAGTATATCATATATTCCTATAAATTATTATTAAAGGCTATTAAAATTTTCACTTTTCACTCAGAATTCTAACAGTGTTTTTTTTGTGAGTGCCAAAGCAGAAAATAAAGTCCAGATCTAAGTGCTCAGCCCTCTCGATCTGCTCATAGCACATGATGATGCTCAACTATATTCAACTGTTTACAGGACATGTCATTCTCAATCCATACTCCTGTGTACTTTAAGAATAAATTGTAACTTTTGTTTTTAATGCTGTAAGATTCCACCACCAGAAATGAATGTAGCAGGAAAGCACATGCACCCCCTCTAATATCTCACCCCTTCCAAAGTGTTTAAAGTCTCCAACACACACATTCCTGACTAAATTGAACCCCCTATCACAGCCATTTTTTATCATCATTGTCTGTGTCTCCAGGACATATTTTTCCCTCGGCAGTGTCCACAAACTGCAGACTCCCCACACCCCTACTTTTCAGATTTTTCCCTAAATGTCTATCCTAGCTTCTTTTGCAGCTCTCCCACATTGTCTTCAGAAGCTCCTTTGGCAGCAGTACCACCTCTACCTGCACTATATCTTCTGACAACAAACCCCAGCCACCCATACTATGCTCCCTCCAGTTTCCACAATGTTCTTTGGTACCCCAATTTATTTAACAAAAAAGTACACATTTTCTGATTTCCCAGGTCCTCCCACTGCTGTCAATTATATCCAGTGATACGGGAGTCAGGGGGCAGGGGCGAGTCCTGCTGTCTGTGTCAATAGACGCAGCAGCATGACTCGGGAGCGTGCCCGCACGAGCGCCCCCCTGGAAAGCATCTCTCTGCAGGGGCACTCAATGCGGAGGAGGAGCCAGGAGCTCCGCCGGGGGACCCCATAAAAGGTGGATCGGGGCCGCTCTGTGCAAAACCCTTGCACAGAGGAGGTAAGTATAGGCATGTTTGTTATTTAAAAAAAACGAAGCTTTACAATCACTTTAACCACTTCCTGCCAGGCCAATAACAGATTGACCAGTTTTTCCAAACCAACAAGGTTATGGTTACGGTCCCAATTATGTCTCTGGTCCTAGTCACTTTGAGCTATCGACCTCCTCTGATTTAGATTATAGTGTTGATACACAGAATAGATTCTATCCCCTTCGGGACAAAGAGGGTCCAGGAGGTGACTATGACCAGAGAAATGCACATTTATACCCTACTCAGGGAAGTGGTGCCTCCATAGCTCCTTACAACTTCATTTTTTCGGAATGAACATCCTTATAGGGGCCTGGGTTCATTTGGGCAAGACCCACAGCAGTGGGGTTTTCACAGGCCTGGTCAGGGCATCAAACGAGCCGGAGACCAAAGAGAGGAGTCAGAGGGGGGAGAAGGATACGACTTAAAGAGAAAAAAGATGTAAAAGGGACAGGTATTTTCAATCTTAGCTCACGGACTCTGAGACAATCAGAGAAAGTTGTTTTAGATAAATGCCTGAAATATGCGCCACCATGTAGGCTTAAAAAATTTGAAACCTACATGGACATCCACAAGTTCATACGCAAACTCAATATCAAGCGTTACATGCTTTCTAACCCTATTGACAATAGTAAGTTGAAGCCTACTAGTTACCAACATTCAGGCTTTTCAAATGCCTCTTTATTTAACCCCACTGGGGCCATTGCCCCTTCTATTAAAGTCTTTAGAGACGTCCTTCTCAGGGATTTGGATAGGTTACCTACTAAAAAAGTCAGATCCAATCAGGATATGAAAGCAGGTCTAGATTCCTTATGCGACAACAAGGAGATAGTCATCAGACCCGCAGATAAGGGGGGAGGCATCGTAATACTCAATAGGAGTGATTACTTACTAGAAATGGGAAGGATTTTGGGTGACCGTGACACTAACACCCCACTTGCTTCTGACCCTAAGGTCACTTATTTAAAGCAATTAGATGCCATTATCACAAGAGGGTTCAATGAAGAGATTATTAACAAAAAATAAAAACTCTATCTCATCCCGAAGGCACCACGGACACTGGTAATCTATTACCTTCCAAAAATTAATAAACATCTTAGTGAAACAAGGGGGTACCTATGCGCGTACCAATTGGTGTAAATAAATAAAAAAATAAAACTAAAATGTAGAAGTGCTAATGAAAATATAAATGACAAGCAGCAGCTAAACTTCTATGGTGTGACCAACACAGATGAATATAGTAAAAATATTGAAGCAGCGCTAAATATCAAAGTGCAAGGTGCTAAAAGTGAAACGTGCTATAAATGGTCCAATAACACAATAAGTGTAAAAGTATCTAATAATACATGTGCATCATAAAGTCAAAAAAAAAAGAAAAAGACTTAGTATATATATATAAAAAAGTGAATCCAAAAAATGATGTGTCCCAAGAAAATGTGTATAAAAATATAGTTCACACAAAGGGAAACAATCTCCCAAAAGAGACAAAAATTTCCAGCAAGCAAGAAGAGAAGAGAGGGAGAAGAACAGGCGTGGGAGTCCAGGTTTTAACATCAATAGGGAATCAAGCATTACAGGCATATTCTCGCAATCGTCCCCCGATGATACCAGCCTCTCACCTTATTGATGGACCCAGATCAATCTCCAGCATTAAAGATGATACTCTCCAACTCCTATGTGTGTTCAGTAAGCAGGCATCACTGCAGCCTTTCCACCACTTCCAACCGTGTATTCCTAAAATCTTCTCTTACTCCGTGGAAAACCTGGACTCCCACGCCTGTTCTTCTCCCTCTCTTCTTGCTTGCTGGAAATCTTCGTCTCTGTTGGGAGATTGTTTCCCTTTGTGTGAACTATATTATTATACACATTTTCTTGGGACACATCAGTTTTTGGATTCACTTTTTTATATATATACTAAGTCTTTTTCTTTTTTTTGAGTTTATGATGCACATGTATTATTAGATACTTTTACACTTAAACGGATGCACACACAGACGCACACATAGGTTTATTTCCACGAGTACATCAATGGAATATGACATTAAGCCTTTCATCACTTGCTCCACAGAGGGGGTTGTATACTTGCTCCAATGCCCTTGCGGGCTACAATATGTATGCAGGACCAAAAAACTCCTCTCTGTGAGGCTTAATGAGCACATCTGTCAGAGAACTGACCTTGCTGGACGTGTTGTGCATGCTCCTGTGTGTGCTGGTTCACGTCCCGGACTGCGGGCGCGCGCGCCTGTGCGCGATGGTGTGCCTGTGTGCGCGTGTGCGCCGATGCATGTGCCGATGCACTCCAAACAGTCCATTTAAATCCCTGGAATACTTCAGACCGGTGCTGTTTGATCTGCAGCTACCTGTGACCCTTTGCTCCTGATACCTATCTGAACACTTGCCTCCTGATTACCCAGCCTGCCCATCGGATTACCCTTGTCTTCTGCCTGCACCTGACCTCAGCTTGCCTTGACCTTGTACCTGCCTGTTCCTCTGTACTTCGCTGCCTGCCTGTTGCCGACCCTGCCTGTGACCCCACCATCCCGCTCTGCTCCTGCTCAGCATCCTCTGCCTGTGTTCCTGTTTCCTGTTGCCTGTCCGGCCGGACACCTACTCCTCTGCACCTGCATCCAGAGCCGCATCTCCTCCAACTACCCGTCAGGCTCTCATACCACTCCACACTCCCGTGCCTTCTGTTCATACTATCAGGGGCCGCGAGTCGGACACGTAAGGAAGACCTTCCTCTGCTCCATTGGGCTCACCAGTCTGGTACGTATAAGTCTGACAACATCACTAATAATAAAGCAGGTTTTCCTAAGCACTCAGTCTCCAAACATTACCTTCTGGCTCATAATAAGGACCCCTCCAAGACTATTTGCTTGGGGATTGATAGGTACCACCCGCATTGGCGAGGAAGTTCTTTGGTCAGGAGAATTTCTAGGCTTGAAATGTCGTGGATACATAAATTAAAATGTTATACACCCTTTGGTCTTAACATAGATGTCGACGTTAACGCATTTATCGACAATTCTTAAATCTTATTTTTGTGTATCCATGGTCTCATATTATTTGTGTTCACATAAGATGTAAACTTGATCTGAGTCGGAGTTGGAGCAACCCCAACTTGCTTACCTTCCCTGTTGGGGTGGGGGTGGCTATACCTGGTCTGTTTACTGGGACACACCTTTTTTGATAACCCTTGACACTTGTCCCTTCATATTCACCTTGATACCTGTGTATTATGGCATTATAATATCACAAGGCATTGCAGGTTTACTAAACAGTCATTTTTTTTTGATTATTTTTGGTGAACATATAATTTTTTGTTCTTATTTTAAATTCTCTCTTGGCAGGACATTCATCAGTTTGGCCTAACTGAGAGGGTGTATTTTCTATCTTAATTTTTATTTTATTTTATTTTTAAATTCATTTCATCTTATTCATTTTATTTATCAATTTACTTTTTAATATTATTATCTTTTCTTTGTTTATCACTAATATATATATATTTCTCATGTTAAATTTTATATATTTGTTCTAGCCCTTTAGGTGATTATGATTGGTAACCAATTAATCATTGTTCACTAATTGAATCTGATTACGGCTCTGTCAAACTGTATTCTTAAATGTATTAATTTTTTGTCTCCTATTTCATTTTCCATGTTTTTATATTACAATCATTGTATTGTCGCCTTTAGGGGATGTCTAATGACTTTCTCCTTTTTCTACCACCAGATGGAGTTAATTCTATTGAATGGGTGACATAATTCTTCTTTTTTAATATTGCATTATTGCCTTTGGGGGATGTTAAATTACTTCCTTTTTTTCACCCCTAGATGGAGTTATTTCTATCTAATGAGTGACATAATTTTTTATAATATATTAAGTGCAGTCAATTAATTTACTCATTTTCTGTATTCATTTAGGTTCTCTCCTCTATGTTTCGAAATCCAGTTGAGATATACTGTTTTTTACGTTTTTTTGTTATTTCCCTTGGATTCTCTGTGAGCAGATTGAGTCCTTCGGTTCCTTTTTTGAGGTTTCCTGGCTTTGACTCAGATCGAGGCTTGGTTTTAATGATTTCCTATATAACGCGATGCGTCAGTACGTCGCCCGTGCCCCAGACGACGTCATATTATGACAAAATGCGCGTCGGAAGGAGTTGACGTGCTAACATCATCGCGTTAAAGTCAGAGCAGACGGGCATTCCCTAGCCGGCCGGCTATTTGTATCTTATCTGCCGTTTTATCTACGATTTCTTGTAAGTGTTTTTAAATCTATTAAACCATTCATGTTATTTGGATTTACGCTATGGTGAGCCTTCTTTATTCTCGGTAACCACGTAATTTCCCTGCACGACACCTGGTTTACTCCAAGCTCCCAGTCCTCCAGCATAGTCCCTGTGAAGCTGCCATCAATGAGTCTTCTTGTAAAGGCCCTGGCTGGGGTTTGCAACCGCAAGCTTACCTTGCTTGCCGTTTGGTAAGCGTGCAATCCTTACGGTGTGAGCACTATTTGGTGGTTGAATTTGTTGCTGATGTCACTCATTTATGCAAGATTTTTGCTGTTTGAACTTCACTCAATCTGTTATTTGATCCTTGCACATTATTGGACAATTATTTTACTTCATTGGATTATTTTGACTATTATGGTTTAATCTATTTTCTCAGTTATTGGTATATTACACTTTTATTGTGCACCAATCACTATCACTTATTGGGGGGTTATTATTTATTATTTTTTTGTTTATTTACAGGTTGGGTTAGCGCAGCTACATTCCTTGTTATCTAATAACAGATTGATGTCCGGGAAGTGATTCTGTTATCCTGACTGGGCGTCATATGACATCCAGCAAGATAACATGCCGGCGTGCGCCCACAGCACGAGGATCGCGAGTGCGGCATTTTAGTATGACACCCTGCATCTCCGATCGTGATACGAAGCCTCTGTCAGAGGCTTCTTACCACGTGATCAGATGTGACCAATCACAGCTGATCATCGCGTGAACCAGGAAGTGCCAGTAAACGGCATTCCTCGGTTTGCGCTGACAGGGAGAGCCGATCGGCGGCTCTCCCTGTCAGAGGGGGGGGGGGTCTGTGCTGATAATAAGCACATTTATTATCAGCACAGCCCCCTCAGATGTGCCAATCACCTGCCAACCAGTGCCCAGCAGTGTTCCAAGATTAAAATCTGCCAGTGCCCACCACAGTGCCAATCACTGCCCCCCACAGTGCCAATCACTGCCCACCACAGTGCCAATTGCTGCCCAGCAGTAACACCTGTCAGTACTTATCAGTACCTCATCATCAGTGCTGCCCATTAGTGCCACCTGTCAGTGCAAATCAGTACCGCCTGTCAGTGCCCATCACAGCCGCCTTTCAGTGCCCATCAATTCTACATATCAGTGCCTCCTCATCAGTGACCATCAGTGCCCATCAGTGACACTTTATCAGTGCCCATCAGTGCCGCCTCATCAGTGCCCATCAGTGAAGGGAAAAACATTTTTTTTGACAGAAACTAAGAAAAACTTTTTTTTTTTTATGTTTTTTTTTTAGTTTGTTTAGCAAAAAAAAATTAAAACCCGGAGGTGATGAAATATCACCATAAAAAAGCTCTATTGGTGGGAAGAAATTATAAAAAATTTAGTTTGGGTACAGTGTTGCATGACCGCGCAATTGACATTCAAAATGTGACAGCGCTGAAAGCTGAAAATTGTCCTGGGCTGGAAGGGGCGTAAGTGCATGGTATTGAAGTGGTTAAAGTCTCCCAAACTTTAGATGTTAAATTCTGATCTACAGTTTACAAACAAATAAATAACAAATAAAAATTATATTTACATGATTGCAGCCATGATGTTTAGTATTATCCTAGTGCCTTTGTAAGCCTGCTAGTTAACTTGTCTGTTGACAGAAAACACTTTTGAAATTAAGTAAATTTATGGAATCTTTTATCAAAAATGCCAAGAGACAACATGCATCCCAAGTACATTGTAAATCAAATGAGCATATGGAAGTGTTTTGCATATACCAGCCTGAAGAATTCACTTTGAATATCAGTCCTGGAATGTTTATATAAGGAGCCAACCATGCTGTCTGGATTCCAAGAGTTACTTCTGGCAGTGTATATTTAGGATATTTTATAGGGCTTTCTGCAGATAACCCAATGCCTTTGTTCATAAAATTCAGAGCGGCTCATAAAAGTGTCTATGTGTACCAACTACAAAATTACGTATAATGCTGTCCATGAATGGAGGTCATAATGAATATTGCAGGTTAGCTCAGGATAAATCTATTACCTTATAACATAGCTATGCTTATGTGCAGCCTAGGAGCCTGTTAATATTAGGTGCTGGGCACTGTATATTCCCCCAGAGCCAGGAATCTGCTGTGGCAAAGAAAAGATTTTTAGGCTACCATGCAGTAGTGGCCTCGGGTTAGGAAAGGACTCTTACCTTACCTGGCAGGAGCAGTCTGGAGCCAAGAAGCGGGAGTCGGGGGGGGGAGCTGAGCTAGAAGGCGGAGCTGTTGGAGCAACTCTGCACTGAGGTTTCCTCCTGCTGCGTGTAGTAGCAAAGCGCATCATCAGTCCAGCAACCAATGACTGTTAGTCTCCTTCTACAGTGATCAGAACCCTCCTGTGACATGAACTGATTGCTGCTGAGGCTGGGACTCCGGTGTGCAGGGGCGCCACTCCCCCACCACCCCCTAGGGAACGGAAGACAGTTATTTTAGAAACCTGAATCTCCAGCCAGTGGCTGGGATTCCAATTTCACCACCCCCCTATCCTGGAGCCCTGAGGCGGCTGCCTAGGTCGCCTTATCCTTGCGTCGGCCCTGAGCTAAGAACAGGCTTATTTGCCTCTAAAAGTATTAATGGCCATCTTGTATTTTCCCACTAAGATAAAACATTTATGTCTACAAATTTAAGGCTTATTTGCCTCTAAAAGTATTAATGGCCATCTTGTATTTTCCTACTAAGATAAAACATTTTATTTCTACAAATTTAAAACGGACAACCGTTCACTTTAAGAACACTTTAAAGCCTTCATTCCTTATAAAATTAGAATGTTTTTGTGTTTTTGATCGTTATGTCCTGGAGAGAGCTGCTTTTGTTTCCATTTGTCCAGAAGACAATAATAACCGCAGCAACAATATTAATAATAATCATTGTCATCACCATCATCAGATAAATAAACACAAATAAATTAACAAGATAGACTGTAAAATGAAATCCATTTTTATGAGACAAAACTGGAACAGAAATTTGATAATCGCCCTCTAGTGTTTATTGATAATGTATAATAACATGACAGTAATGATCTCAGTGAGTTTGCTGCAGGCTCTTAACTTTGAAGAGAAGTAGGTCACTTGCTTTACATGGTTGGGCACGCTTAGATCGGCAAATTGTTTTTGTCAAATAAGCTTTTCTTATTTTTTTCCCTGGACATTGTTTAATAGGCTCTCCAGGGCATGTCTGCCTTACATGTTTACAATTGCTATTAACCACAAACATTTGCATATTATGGAATAATAACTGCATTAAGATGCATTTTTTTTTCTTTTTAAATTTTCAAATATAGTCAAATGCCTGTGTAACCTGGACTGTAGCTGATGAACTTCTCTGGGACATCTTTCTTTGTTGCTGCTGTATTAACCTTCTGCAGTGTGGACAGAGTTAAGTTAAATATTTGAATTATGAATTCAGAAGTGCAGCAGCCATCTTTAGGGAGACCACTTTGCAATGCATGCCTATGGATTGTCTCCAGTGCAGGGGGCAGCCATCTTGGCTGGGTCTAGATTGACCCTGGAGGATGGTGATTGGCTATAAAGTAAGGAGAGATGGATATGCAGGCTGCTGAGGGCAAAAGGGGAGGACAGTCTTAAAGGGATTAGGAGTGTTAGAAAATACTTGGTTTTGCTGCTGCTGGCTGAACAAAGCCCCGCCATAGCTGACCACAATTGGAAGAGACTGTCCATCGCACAGGACCTTGCCTCAGAGACAAGAGTGTTCTCCCTGGAAGGTGTGAGGTGTCATTTGGGTGCTTGGTGTGATCAGACTGTACTAGAGAATTTGTAAGAAAGAAAAAGAAGGGACTGTCTCAGCAGGATTGTAAAAGAGACATCATAGCAACTCCTATCCCTGTCTGAGGACTTAAAGTGTTAGTAAAGTCTAAATGAGAAAAAACAGTGACAGGCATGGTTTTTAAAACAGAAGAGACCCTAGAGGTCTGTTCTGACATACATATCCCCCCCTGCCTGACTAGGGTTGCCACCTGTCCGGTTTTGACCCGGACAGTACGGGATTTGAATCCTGTGTCCGGGTTTGAGTTCATCTCAAAACCGGACAAATCATTAAAACCAGATTGCGGCTTTCTCCATTGCTGCCTAATGAGGAGAGGATTAAGTGCCCCCAGAGAAGAGCGTAGGCAGTGCTGTGTGTGTCTCTGAAAGCAGAGTGAGTGTGATCATGGAGGACACCTCCGGCTGGCTCAGGTTAAACTCTTCTTTCTTAGTAACAGACGGTCGTGCTGGCCCAGCTCTGGAGTTAGGGGAGAGATCATCTGATTGTTTAGCTCCATGTGTCTAAGTCGGACAGTGTGTAGTGTGCTTGGGGTGGAGGTGGGGCTCAGACCTGTATCCTGCTGGGGGGGGGGGTCTCTGGGCTGTCCTCTGCTGTCACTGTCCAGGTCTCCTCTGCCCACACTTCCCCTGACTTGTCCTTAGTATAGTCTGAGCTGTGACCTGTAATATGGGGGGCTGCATGAGGTCATAGCCAAGATCTCTGCATGGATTATTCTATAAAGTTTACTCTTGCATGAACTGCATGTTTGAGATCTCCCCAGAGTGGCTCAATGATATTGAGGTCAGGAGACTGAGATGGCCACTCCAGAACCTTCACTTTATTCTGCTGTAGCCAATGACAGGTCGACTTTGCCTTGTGTTTTGGATCATTTCATGCTGGAATGTCCAAGTACGTCCCATGCGCAGCTTCCTGGCTGATGAATGCAAATGTTCCTCCAGTATTTTTTGATAACATACTGCATTCATCTTGCCAACAATTTTGACCAAATTTCCTGTGACTTTGTAACACACTGATCCCCAAAACATCAGCCCTGTTGACTCCTCTCCAAATGAAGCATTTATGGTTGTGGCCAAAAAGCTAAATTTTGGTCTCATCACTCTGCATGGATTATTCTATAAAGTTTACTCATCTTCTGCATTTGATTGCAAGTTCTCCATAGGAGTTCACAAGTCATATGATAGCTATATGTGGTAATGCCAGTGTATTTCTGCAGTCAGCCACTCCATGCAGCGCAAGCACGCTTACAACGCATCGCATCTGTGTAAATCCTGACAGCACAGCGTGTGGTTTCACATAGTACTTATACCTAAGCATTGTGTACTGTAACGCACAATATTCACATCTGTACATTGTGCTGCGTCATACAGCACTCACACCAATACATTGTAACGCATTGCTATACACTATGCCACATTGCACTATATTGAACATTACATACTTCTCTCACCAAAGTTTCCATTGTCTTAACAGTAGCTGGTTGCTATGCAGTCCCTGACTATTTTAACCACTTCAATACCAGGCACTTTTACCCCCTTCCTGCCCAGGACAATTTTCTTCCCACAAATAGAGCTTTCTTTTGGTGATATTTGATCACCTCTGGGGGTTTTATTTTTTGCTAAACAAACTAAAAAAGACCAACATTTTTGAAAAAAAAAGTTTTTCATAATTTCGGTTATAAAATTTAGTTTTCTCCTTCACTGATGAGTTGGCACTGATGAGCACTGAGAAGCGGATGTGATGGGCACTGACAGGCAGTACTGATGGGCAGCACTGATGATGAGGTACTGACAGGTGTAAATGTAGGGCACTGATTGGCACCCTGGTGGGCACTGATGGGCACCTACAGCTGTTTCTGATGGGGCACTGACTGGCAGCTGATGAGCACCTTTTTGGCAGCTGTGGTGGCCCATCTGATGGGGGCTGTGCTGATTATCAGCACAGACTCCCCCTCTGACAGGGAAAGCCGCCGATCGGCTCTCCATGTCAGCGCCAACCGAGGAAAGCCATTTACCGGCACTTCCTGGTTCACGCGATGATCAGCTGTGATTGGTCACAGCTGATCACTTGGTAAGAAGCCTCTGTCAGAGGCTCCTTACCATGATCAAAGATGCGGCATGTCAGACTGACACGCCACACTCGCGATCGCCGCGATGCACGCAGCATGTTCTCCTGCTGGGCGTCATATGACGCCCAATCAGGATAACAGAACCACCGCCTGCCTGTCATTCTGCTATAGGCCGGGCAGGAAGTGGTTAACTAAGGTTGGCTCAGATAAATTGTTAGCTCTCTGATTGTTTTCAATGTACACAAAATCATATGTACTAGAAGAGTTTGTTTTTTTATGATTATGCTAAGGTTTATACATGCCTTTGAGACACTTACTTGCGGCACAGCAAATAAAGATTATTTTATGGACACAAGAAAGCTTTTGTTTTCTTTAACAATTCCCCTTCCACTGTTAACACAATTTTGCCACACCCACTCTTTGCTGTGGTGCGCGGTGTGCGCCACATTACAACTCTCCTTGGGGCACCCAAAGGTGTCCCAGTTCTTTTACAATCCTATAGAGTATACTACAGGAAAAAAATCCTGTGCGTCGCTAAAGTGTTTGGGTTTGGCCTGGAGAAAAGGCGGCAATCCTATGCCTGACAGCAAGTAATGTGATCTGAGCTGCACATGTGCAGTTTTTTTCATAATTCACTCACCAGTGTGATCAAGCATGAACTGTTATAGCTAGTTAGGACTATCTTTATATACTGTTGCCAGGTAAATTCAGTTTAATTCTGCTATGTACTGTTTGTCAGAATACTGCAGGTGTTTACCCATATCTCTCTGAGTAATGTTATAATCTTATTGATTCTTTGCATAAGTGCACCTGCTAAACCTCTTTTCTTTTAAGTTATGCTTGGCCTAATAAACTCTTTGAAATACCTCAGGCGTACAGAGAAATCACAAAACAATTCAGCGGCTCCTTTAGGGGTAACGCTACACCTGTTTGCCATAGCACCTCAAATGAACCTGAAAAATTCTACCCATCTATATACTTAAATCTTAATCTTAAAATACTTTTCTTGTTAGAAAATCTATATGTATGGAATCACTTAAAATGAATGCAAACTTTAACAACGATATTATCTTATTTGCTCTCTTTAGGTCTAATATATACAGTATACAGTTGTGCTCATACATTTAAATACCCTGGCAGAATTTATGATTTCTTGGCCATTTTTCTGAGAATATGAATGATAACACAAAAACTTTTCTTACACTCATGGTTAGTGTTTGGCTGAAGCCATTTGTTATCAATCAACTGTGTTTACTCTTTTTAAATCATAATGACAACAGAAACTACACAAATGACCCTGATCAAAAGTTTACCCCAGTTCTTAATACTGTGTATTGCCCCATTTAACATCAATGAGAGCTTGAAGTCTTTTGTGGTATTTGTGGATGAGGCTCTTTATCTTCTCAGATGGTAAAGCTGCCCATTCCTCTTGGCAAAAAGCATCCAGTTCCTGTAAATTCTTCGGCTGTCTTGCATGAACTGCATGTTTGAGATCTCCCCAGAGTGGCTCAATGATATTGAGGTCAGGAGACTGAGATGGCCACTCCAGAACCTTCACTTTATTCTGCTGTAGCCAATGACAGGTCGACTTGGCCTTGTGTTTTGGATCATTTCATGCTGGAATGTCCAAGTACGTCCCATGCGCAGCTTCCTGGCTGATGAATGCAAATGTTCCTCCAGTATTTTTTGATAACATACTGCATTCATCTTGCCAACAATTTTGACCAAATTTCCTGTGCCTTTGTAACACACTGATCCCCAAAACATCAGCCTTGTTGACTCCTCTCCAAATGAAGCATTTATGGTTGTGGCCAAAAAGCTCAATTTTGGTCTCATCACTCCAAATGACTTTGTGCCAGAAGGTTTGAAGCGTGTCTCTGTGCTGTTTGGCATATTTTAAGCAGGATACTTTGTGGCATTTGTGTAGTAATGGCTTTCTTCTGGAAACTCGACCATGCAGCCCATCTTTCTTCAAGTGCCTCCTTATTGTGCATCTTAAAACAGGCACACCACATGTTTTCATAGCGTCCTGTATTTCACCTGAAGTTATTTGTGGGTTTTTCTTTGCATCCTGAACAATTTTACTGGCAGTTGTGGCTGAAATTTTAGTTGGTCTATCTGACCGTGGTTTGGTTTCAACAGAACCCCTCATTTTCCACTTCTTGATTAGACTTTGAACACTGCTGATTGGCATTCTCAATTCCTTGGATATCTTTTTATATCCCTTTCCTATTTTATACAGTTCAACTACCTTTTCCTGTAGATCCTTTGAAAATTCTTTTGCTTTCCCCATGACTCAGAATCCAGAAACGTCAGTGCAGCACTGGATGAAAGATGCAAGGGCCTGTCAAGAGTCCAGTAACGCATTGACATTTCATACACATGTAGCGGCCTCACCCTCTCTCTCTTCTTTAATGGTTACTTTGGCTTCGGTCTAGGGGTACCTTGAAGGGGAGAGCGAGGTGCGCCACGGCCCATGTCCTTTAGATTACTGCGTGTAGAGGTGAAGGCCAGAATCAGATTACACCTGGGCTGTGTATACGTTCAGAGCCAAGTCTGTTCTCCTGATAATCCACTTTGCTCCCAGTAATTGGAGTACCACACACTGAAAAGGTCCAACACGTATTTATTCCATAACGGCAAACAAATAGTCCTTTGCGAGCAGACAGTTTGAGACCCATAGAACAGTTCAGTATTGGTGGGGAGTAGGTCAAGGCACAATCCTCAAAGAAACAAAACCGTTGAGGTTTCACCAACGGTTGCTAAGCACAGTGGCTGTTAAATGGACTTTTTGGCTTCAGAGTCTCTTCCAGCGACTCTAGTGAACAGGAACTGGAGTTACCTTCGCTACGTTGCAGCCCCTGTCAGGGGGAAGACATCCCTCCAAGAGAGTTACCAGAGGCCCCGCCGTCACTGGATTAATGCTGCACCGGACTATCCGGAAGGGTTACACTCCCCGGCCTCCTCGCCTCAGATACGGGTCCCAACACCTTAGGGCCCCTCGGACTCCTCCACCCTCGCGGAACCCAGTCAAAGTTACTGGGCCCCCGGCCTTGGCCATAGTACCTCACCCCAGGCTTAAGGTGCCTGGGATGGACTCCATCCCTCGCTCCGGCCAGGTCAAGGGCACCTGGGCCCGGATCTCCGGAACGCCAGCACCCAGGCCGAAGGTGCCTGGGTGCGGCCCCGTCCTCCAACTCTGAACCTCAAGGTCAGGGCGTCCGCCCCTTTTATCTCCTCTCCCTTTGCGTCACAGCGGGTTCCCCGCCCCGCTGTACCGGCGCCAGGAAAGGACAAAAAGGCACAGTCTTGCGGTGCAGGTTCAACTCCGACCCAGGGCGACAACGCCACTTGCAGGCCACAGGGAACCTTGCACCACCAGAGTCCTCCAAGAACCACAAAAGGGATTCTCAGATTCCCTAACAATTAGTACATCTGGGTTAAATAACCCAGATGCTCCCCCCCAAATTTAAATACCCGCTACACACATACACACTAATTACAAGAAAAAAGATCACAGGTGAGGATGGTTACCTTTAATAGCCATTCAAACCCCTTTGTATCAACTTGCGTGCATGTTATCAGGCCAAAATCACCAGGATATGTAAACGTTTGATCAGGGTAGTTTCTGTTGCCATTATGATTTAAAAAGAGTAAACACAGTTGATTGTTAATATATGGCTTCAGCCAAACACTAACCATGAGTGAAAGAAATGTTTTTGTGTTATTCATATTCTCAGAAAATTCATAAATTCTGCCAGGGTATGTAAACTTATGAGCACAACTGTATACCCTACTGTGCAAAAGTTTTAGCAAAAGTTTTAGGCAGGTGTGGAAAAATGCTGTAAATGAAGAATACTTTCAGAAATAAAAGTGTTAATAGTTTATTTTTAATAATTAACAAAATGGAAAGTAAATGAACAAAAGAGAAATCCAAATCAAATCGATATTTGGTGTGACCACTGAAAAACTGCATCAATTCTTGGTACACTTCTTGGTACACTTGCACACAGTTTTTGAAAGAACTCGGCAAGCATCTTGGAAAACAAACCACAGATCTTCTGTGGATGTAGGCTGCCTCAAATCCTTCTGACTCTTCATGTAATCCGAAACAGAGTTGATGTTCAAATCAGGGTTCAGTGGGGGCCAAACCATTTCTTACAGGATTCCTTGTTCTTCTTTACACCAAAGATAGTTCCTAATGACATTGGCCATATGTTTGGGGTCATTGTCCTGCTGCAAAATAAATTTGGGGCCAATCACATGCCTCCTTGATAGTAAGGCATGATGGATAGATATCTGCCTGTATTTCTCAGCATTGAGGACACCATTGATCCTGACCAAATCTCTTATCGTGACGTTTCTATAGGGTCCGTGCTGTGACTATCAGCTTCCACGCGCATACGTGGGAGTGACGTCACACGACTCCGGCTAGTCACAGAGCCGGAGTCCACGAGGAAGAGGTGTGAAGATAGATGCTTCCACTAGCCCATTATGCTTTTACATTGCAGGGGAATAAAGAGGAAGTAAAACCAATCAGGGTTTACTTCCTCTAAGTTTTCTTGGCTGACAACTTCATCTACTGTCCTCAACAATGCTCGGTTCTTTGTGCTTCTTCAAAAGAGTTTCAGCAGCACATCTTGAAACCCCAGTCTGCTTTGAAATATTTTGTTACAATAGTATACTGCGCTATAGACCTATAGATTAAACAGCTGCAAACACCACAATTTGACAAACATTGTGCATGATTATAGAAAGTTAAAAAGCGCTGTGCTATACATGTACATTAATAAACTTTCTTATTCAGAAAGTGACATATATTGATTAGACAAATGGTGTATCATACAATCCTACTCAGATTGGACCATTCACTTATGTATGTAAATTATAGTCCATACGTGACATCAAAAAGAAAAAAAAAATGTTCATAAATATAAAAAAAAAACAAAGTGTATCAAACTTCCATATTGATAGAAGAAAGCCTTTTTATTCCAAAGATCACCACGGTGTGTAAACCGTCACCAGTTTATAGGTTCAAATGCGCTTATGTTATTAACATAGAGTCAGATGGGCATCAGGAGACTAAGCTCTCCCAGCCTTTAAAACTGTGTAGCAGATCCAGCATCCATTCCCACATAAGTCATGGTAAACTTCTCACTCAGTAGGTCAATTGTCAAAGAAGCAAAAAAAAATCTCCACATAGTGTAAAACCATTTATATCTAATTTATTAAAAGAATATTGCACTTCCTTGCAACAGGAAGAAAACAGGGATGTCATCATAGAATCCAATAATCATAGTATTCAAACGCAATTGTTAGATAAACATCAACTCAACGTGTTTCGTCTGATAAGACAGCATCTGGAGTATCTTTGAAATATTTGCCTGGGAGAGACCTTGCTGATGCAGTATACAGTAACTAACTTGTGTCTTGTTGCTGTGCTCAGTCTTGCCATGGTGTATGATCTGTGACAGCCTCACCTTAGTAGCAGTTTAGCTGTTCCTCATCCAGTTTTAAGCCTCCTACACAGCTGTTTCTGTTCCAGTAAATGGCTGTGTTTCAACCTACAGAACCTCTACCCTCAGTGTTATAGAGCAGAGGCAAAGGGGACATTTTCATCCTGTACTTTAATGATAACGCTGGTCCCTAATAGATACAGTACATGTGTGTGAGGATTACCACCCTAGGACCTTAAGTTTTTACTGGCAGGATCATCTGACGAAAAAAATCACATCTATTGGTCAATCTGACATATATATATCTGTTTTCGGTTTTAGATAGGATTAATACGTTTTCAACATTGTCTGGCCTCTTCTCCCATCCCTGACCCATAATTAATAGTTGTAAGACAATCTAGGAGGGTGGTAGGAGGAACCATATAGTAAAGAGAAGGACCAGGAATCTAACATTCCTAGAAGTGTTAAATTCTGAAGAATACAAAGAGGTCTCCAGAACACTTTTAAAGCTAGCCAACAAAAATAGGATTTTTTGTACTCACCGTAAAATCCTTTTCTCTGACATCCATGGACTGACACGGTGTCTCTTTACACTTTACACGTGGGTATGTCCCTGCTTGCAGGAGAAGACCTAGGCAGAATGTGAGATGTTATACATACATTCTAAAAGCCAGAGCTGAACAGCCCCACCCAGGGGGCGGTCCCTCCAGACATAACCCTCCCACTACAGTCAGCAGACTTCAGTTCGTAACAAAGCAGTACAAACTTAAAAAGGAAGGGTGGGTGCCGTGTCAGTCCATGGATGTCAGAGAAAAGGATTTTACGGTGAGTACAAAAAATACTATTTTCTCTTATCATCCATGGACTGACACGGTGTCTCTTTACACTTTACACATGGGATGTCCCAAAGCAGTGTCAAGAGGGATGGGAGCAGTATAAATGGAAAAACCAAAAACTTCACTCCAAGAAGGCAGAGCTCCTCAACGGAGGAGTCGCAACTTTAAACAGCGGCCTGCAGCACCCTGCGGCCGAAGGAAGCATCCGGAGATGCAGCCACATTAACCTTATAAAACTTAAAAGGCATGAACAGACGACCAGGTCGCCGCCTTGCACACTTGTGCAACCGACGCTTGATGTCGGAAAACCCAGGAAGCACCAATTGCTCTGGTGGAATGCGCCGTAACCGGAAAGGGAGGCGCCCGCCCTTTGAGAGCATAGGCTTGAATGACGGTTTGTCTGATTCCCCTAGAAATGATGGCAGACGAAACCGCTTGGCCCTGTTATGGACCAGAGACAGTCACAAACAGTGAGTCGGACTTCCAAATAGAAGCAGTAACAGACAGGTACACCCGTAAGGCTTGTACCACATCCAATATGTGCAGCGCAAACTCTCTGGGATGCGATGGGTGAGGACACAAGGACGGGAGGACAATGTCCTCATGTAGGTGAAAGGTCGACACCACCTTTGGCAAAAAGGAAGGTCACGGATGCAACACCGCCTTATCCTTATGGATGACTAAATATGGCGACTTGCAGGACAAAGCCGCCAACTCAGACACCCGTCAAACAGAAGTGATTGCCACTAAAAGGCCACCTTCTGAGACAAGACAAGAGGGGAATATCCCGGATATTCCCAAAAGGAGGTTCCTGGAGGACCGAGAGCACCAAATTCAGATCCCACGGTGGGAGAGGAGGCTTGACAGGAGGGAGCACATGGCGAACCCCCAACACAAGGTGCTAACCAAGAAATGACCCGCTAGAGGTCGCTGAAAGAAGACGGCCAAGGCCGAAATCTGATCCTTGATGGTACTCAAAGCAAGCTTTTGGGTCACTCCACACTGCAGAGGACGCAGGATTCTGGGGACGGAATACGTCCGAGGACGCCAGTCCAGCGCTTCGCATATGGCGATATAAGCTTTCCAGGCACGGTGATAGATCTGCTTGGAGGAAGACTTCCGTGTCCTTAACATGGTCAAAATGACCGAGTCCGAGAGACCTTCGGACCCTCAACACCTGGCTTTCAACAGCCCTGCCGTTAAAGCCAGAGACTGTAAGCCGGATGAAACATAGGACCTTGAGACTGAAGGTCCTCCCTCATCGGCAACCGCCAGGGAACGTCCGCGACGAGACGTACCAGATCAGCGTACCAATCAGGAACAATTAGGATCACCAGAGTTTATATCAAGCGATAAGGACCCTATGGGGCCACCAACGCATCCGAGGCATCGCCCAAGGATCCCTGGATCTGGCCACAACCTCGACCCTTGCGATTGAGTCGAGAGGCCATCAGGTCCACATCCGGCGTGCCCCACCGTCGGCAAAGGAGTTGAAATATGCAAGGGCCACTCTTCTTGGTCCGGCGATTGGCGACTCAGATAGTCCGCCTGCCCATTGTCTATGCCCAGAATGTAAATGGCCTACAGAGCCGGCACGTTTCTTCCGGCCCACTTCAGGATACGGACTACCTCGGAAGCCGCAGCTGAGCTCCGAGTCCCCCCTTGATGGTTTACATACGCCACCGCCGTGGCGTTGTCCGACTGGCTCCTGATGGAGCGACCCCGTACTCTCTCCGACCTGAGGAGAGACACAGTCCGATGGCCCGTATTTCCAGAACAGTGATTGGTAAACGGGCTCGTCCGGAGTCCAAGGCCTTGAGCCGACAGGACTCCCCAGACTCCAACCCAGCCCGTCAGGCTGGTGTCCGTCGTGAGTACCGTCCATTGGATGGGAGGGGAACGACTTTCCGGACCGAAGAGCCGAGGATCTCAACCACCATGTCAGGGGCGCCCTGACCAGGTGAATCACCTGGATCTGAAGATCCAAGGACAACGGGGATTTGTCCCAGGTGGACAAGATCTCCTTCTGCAATGCCCTGGTGTGTGATTGGGCATACGGAACGGCCACGAAGGAGGCCACCACGAGTCCCGGGACTCTCATGCAAAAAAACGGATTGACAACCATTTTCGGGATGTCAGCACCCGCACCGCAGACTGAAGTGTCAGCAACTTCTCCAGAGGTAGGATACCTTTGCCTCCAAGGAGTCTAGAATCAGAACTAGATACTCCAGACACTGAGTCGGGACCAGGACTGACTCCTGAATGTTCAGGAACCACCCCAAGTCCCTGAGGGTCTAATTGACGATAGTCACCTTTCCTCTAAGTCTGAGCCACTTTCTGCTCTTAGCAGAAGATCGTCCAGATAGCCCACGACAGCAATACCTCACTGTAACAGAAGGCTAGAACCGGAGCAAGCACCTTGGTGAACACCCTTGGTGCCAAGGCTAGGCCGAAAGGAAGAGCCACAATCGATAGTGGACTTCGCTGATCGCAAGCGCAGAAACTTCTGGTGACTTGCGCAGATCGGAACATGCAAGTAGGCGTCCTTGAAGTCCAAGGACGCCAGAAGAAAATCCCTTTGGTGGAGTGTAGCGATCACCGTGCGAATGGATTCCATGCAGAATTTCTGCACCTTCTCGAAGGCATTCAGGGCCTTGAGGTCCAGGATAGGTCGAACCACGTCCTATTTTTGGGACGACAAACAGATTCGAGTAGAATCCCTGAAAACTCTCCTGTGACGGAACCGGCACAATCACTCCGGACCTGATCAAATCCTGTACAGCCCCCAAGAGGGCTGCCCGACAGGTAGGAAGGAGAGGAAGATTCGAGGGAAAGAATCTGTCTGGGGGCCAGGATCGGAATACTATCCTGTATCCTGAGGTGACCACCTCGCACACCCACCAGTCGGAGATTCGGGAGGACCACCGATTCGTGACCTGCGAAGTCGTCCCCCCACCCCAGAGTCGGGCGGAGGCAAGACTTCACGCGGAGGCGGGCTTGGGAGCCGCTTGTTCGGCTTACGCACCCAGGGGCACTTCTGCCCACCAGCCGCACTGCCGTCAGTCTGAGAGGACCTACCCGTGGACTCTGACTGACGAAAAAACCCCGTTTTGCTGGAAAGGAAGGCCCCTGTTTTCGGCGGGCCTCCTCACTCTTGCTAGTCTAAGGAAGAAGAGTGCTATTACCTCCCATGACATCCATGATGATGTCATCCAGAGCAGCACCGAAAGGTCTACCACCTTTAAATGGTAGATCTGTCAGGAGCTTCCTAAGGCTAGGTCAGCAGACCAGCACTTCAACCAGATAAGACGACGCAATACCACCGCCGAGACAGAGGCCCTGGATATTAAAGGGGCCGCGTCCAACGTGGCGTCGCACACATAAACCAGGCCCTGAACCAGTTGGTGGGCCAGAGCAACTGTGTCTGGAGGAAGATTATGCTCCTGTACAGCTAGGTGCAACATTTTTGCCCAACCTGTAAGTGTTTAAGACACAAGGGTCGCCGCTACCACAGGCCGTAGGGCGGATCCCAACAAGGCAAACATGGCTCTGCTCACCACTTGTGACCTCCTGTCAGTGGGGTCCTCAAATGCAGGAGTCCCCTCCATCGGGAGAGTGATGGCCTTGTTCAACCGGGCGACTGGAGGGTCGACCCTGGGGGAGAAGCCCACTTTTTAAGTAGGGCATCTTCAAGGGGTATCTGATAGACAAATGCCGCGGGACCATAAAAAAAGTCTTCTCCGGCTTTTCCCAGACCTTATCAATGAGCTGGTCAAAGAAAGTACATATGGAAAAACCTCTTTAGAAGGCCTGGCCTTAAAAGAACCAAAGGAGACTGTATCCGCCTGAGGTTCTGCATCCGCAGCATTTTAGCTTGAGAGTGTCCCTCACCGCAGTCATGAGTACACTAACAAGCACCCTGTCATTTACTGACTCAGAACTGGAGTTTTCCTCATAAGGAATGTCCTGTTCAAAACCATCCAATACATTCAGAACTAGGGTCCTGAGCGGTAGTGGCTAGGCCCATATCTGAATCAGCGCACTGCCCTCATGAAGTAAAGTGGGGGGAGGGCGCTTTTTTGCTCCCTTGCGCTTGCACACAGCTCCCATCCTGGTCAGAAATGATTCCAGGACTGCCCACAACTGGTCCCTAGGGACCGCAGGTGCTGAAGCACTGCCTGTTGTCCAGTGACATTTAGGGGAAGCTGGTGACAGAGACTCCATATTGCCCCCCTCTGAGACTCCTCAGATAAAAAGTCCACCCACAGGCTGTGCTGACTGAGGAGGGGGCGCCCAGGGGACTCACCAAACCGGACCAGGGACCGCTCAGTTCCGCTGTCTGTACCGCGCTGTGTCAGCGCTGGTGAGCTGTGAGGAGATTGTGAGGAGATTCGCGCTGTTACAGCAGCGCTAGAGGCCAAAACTAGTGCTGAAGAGCGCGCAGGCTACAAGAAAATGGCCGCCGCACTTCACTGAGGCGATCCACGGCAAGATGGCCGCCATGACTCAGCAAAAGTGAAAAAAACAGCACACACACACAGCGCCACTCGGCGCTCAGGCCCCAAAACACACAAAAAAAGGCCCCAAGCATATCTGCAGACCAGCATTAGCCCCTCCAAGAACAGTGTGACCCCCAGGCACCCCACACAGCACAGCGCCAGCAATGGTGACAGAGAGTGACAATGAAATACAGGGGGAGACAGGGAAAATCCCCCACAGAGAAACACACAGCTTTTTGTACTCACCTGCAGGCAGGAGAGACTACTTACCCATCCCCTGAGGGACCCACTGGTGTGTTTCTGACAGGACTATCACAGTGCAGTACTGAGTAGCTGTCGGCCCGGTCCACCGCGAAAGATACAGTCAGTCAGGAACTGTTCAGTCTTGAGAGGACCGTGGGAGCATGAAAGCAAACCCGGCCACCCCTGGAGTCATGGGGCCTGTCGTGAACTGAGTCTCACGCACACAAGGCGAGGATCAGCACGCTCGATGGTCGGACAGGGAAGACTACGAGGATATCTTGTACCCAACCTGTTGCCCAGCCGACAGTGGATAGAAGATTCTCAAAAATAAAATAGAATTCCAGAAAAGGAATAAAAAATAGGTCAGGAGACTGGCTCCTGAGAGAGCCACGTCTTCTCCTTCTGCTAGGCAGAAAAAAACTGAAGTCTGCTGACTGTAGTGGGAGGGTTATGTCTGGAGGGACCGCCCCCTGGGTGGGGCTGTTCAGCTCTGGCTTTTAGAATGTATGTATAACATCTCACATTCTGCCTAGGTCTTCTCCTGCAAGCAGGGACATACCCACGTGTAAAGTGTAAAGAGACACCGTGTCAGTCCATGGATGATGAGAGAAAAATCCTAATTAATATGCATAGATAAAAGGTCCCAAACACTGCACACCTAGAAAAGCCATTGGGTGAAAGAATTCTCAGCAAGCATTCACCCAAAGCCACACCCCAACACGTTTCACCCCACCCACGAAGCTTAATCATGGAGGCCATGTGGGTGGGGTGAGATGCGTTGGGGGGGGAGTGGCTTTGGATAAAGCTAGCTGAGGCTGCTTTAACCTGTTTACTAATGGCTTTGCTAGGTGTGTTATGTTTGGGACCTTACTCTATGAATATACACTGTTATCAACATCCATTGATGATTTTTGGTTTTGTGAAGATACACACTTCAAGTTAAAGGGCTGCCTTCAAGTGAACCTGCTTTTTGAGAGTTACTTTATACATCCATAGCTGGAAACACACTCATGAGAGGTGCCATGATGGGGCAGTGTGGCTTCCACATGCATTTGCAAATGTATACAACAGAAACCTTATATTTTAACCTAAATAGTTGAAACAGATTAGTTAGGATTTTCTACTGGCTAACTTAAATGTGTGCTGGAGACCCATTTGTATTGTTTATTATATATCCATGCGCACGTGAATCTTATCACTTTTTCTAGCTATACTGTAAATAAATCGGCCATTGTTGTTTTTTTTTTTAATTCCGCAGAATTCTTCTTCAAGTGTCAACTTCTGTTTTATAAGCCTCGTACACACGACCGAGTTTCTCGTCCAAATCCGACAAGAAAAGTGCCGAGAGAGCTTTATTGTCGAGAAAACCGTTCGTGTGTATGGTTTTACGACGAGAAAACTGCCGTGAATCTCGACGAGAAAAATAGAGAACCTGCTCTCTATTTTCTCGTCCGGATTCTAGATTTTCTTGTCGTGTTTCTCGTCGGCCTGTTTTGCGACGAGAAAATGGTTTGTGTGTATGCTTTTACAACTCTTCAAAAAGCGCGCATGCTCAGAATCAAGTATGAGATGGGAGCGCATCTTCTGGTAAAACAAGCCTTCGTAAAGGAGATAGCACATTCGTCACGCTAAAACGAACTGAAAGCACGAAGACTGAAAAGCGCGAATCGTCTCTTCCCAAACTTTTACTTCACACACGGTAACACGAGATCAGCAAAAGCAGCCCAAGGGGTGGCGCCATTGAAATCGATCTTCCCCTTTATACTGCCGTCGTACGTGCTGGACGTGACCGCACAGAACAACGACGAGATTTGGAATTGTCAGTGTGTACGCATGGAAAGCTTGACGAGAAACTCGTCAAGGTTAACAAGAATCTCGTCCAGAAAAACGACGTGTTTTTAACGACGAGAAACTCGGTCGTGTGTACGAGGCTTTACAGTTAAGTTCGGCAGTAGAGCCAGAGAGGTGAGTATTTCATTTCCTCTTTTTTAGGGGGCACATTTATTGGCAGTTTTAGAGACATAGGGGGTTATTTACAAAAGACAAATCCACTTTGCACTACAAGTGCAAACTACAAGTGCAAAGTGCACTTGAAATTGCACTGAAAGTGCACTTGGAAATGCAGTCGCTGTAGATCTGAGGGGGACATGCAAGGAAAATAAAAAAGAGAATTATCAGCTTGCACATGATTGGATGATAAAATCAGCAGAGCTTCCCCTCATTTCAGATCTACCCCTCAGATTTACAGCGACTGCACTTCCAAATGCATTTTCAGTGCAATTTAAAGTGCACTTTGCACATGTAGTTTGCACTTGTAGTGCAAAGTGGATTTGCCTTTTGTAAATAACCCCCATAGTAATTTTACAGAAAAAAAAAAAACAGACTAATCCTAATTTACTTCTCAAACATGGCCACGTTCTAATACAGTGGAACCTTGGATTACGAGCATAATCTGTTCCAGGAGAATGCTTGTAATCCAAAGCACTTGCATATCAAAACAAGTTTCCCCATAGAAGTCAATGGAAACAAAGATAATTAATTCCACATTGACTTCTATTGCATGCAATACCGCATGTGACCTGAGGTGGGGGGGTGCTCGAAAAGGGTCGGAAACACTCAGGAACGCTCGGAAACACTCAGTAACGGAGTATTTCCGAGTATTTACGAACGGTTCCAAACGGCTCCGAGTGTCGCCGTCCACCTCTGGCCAAATGCGGTACTGCACACCGCAGAGGCTTGAATCCTGCTAGTTTCGCGAGACAACACTCGCAAACCGAGTCAGGATTTAGTGGAACAGTGGAACCTCGCAATCCGAGGTTCCACTGTATAGAGAAAGCAAAATGTCATTCAGAAACTCGCCACATCTTGCATTGCATTTTAATTCCCATGTCAAATGTTAGGATAAATGAAGAATTGTACTTGTTATCATATTAACAACCTGTAATGGCTAACTGTAGTATACACCATAACTAATTTCAAGGATCAAATGTAATCCATAGCTAATTTCACGGATCAAGTATAAGTCATATCTAATTTCAAGGATCAAGTATAAACCATAGCTAAGTTTGAACGGGTTCAGGGTTTAGAGATTTTAATGGAAAAGAAATCAAAAAAGGGAACCGTGCCTTTAAATCCTGTGAATAAATTGTTATATAGTCAAATAATAGAGTGCAATAGTCTGTTTCTGATACCGGTAAGTGTTATATTATCTGAATAACACAAACCAATACTTTCATCATCATTATGGCCAAAAAATCTGTGAGGCACACAATAAAATATTTATGCAACCCTCTAACTGTACTTGACTTCATCTTTTTTAAGGCTGTATGTACTGAAAATGTTCACACTGCAACTGTTTTGCAAATCTTCCTTTTTATCAATTACACATTCTTATTAGAGGTTAGAGACTGAGAAACTAAATGCATTGCAATTGAAGGAAAAAAAAACCCACAACTGTAGAGTTGTTGTATATTGCGAACAATTATTATTCTTTCATTTCAATTTAATTCAAATGTTCATGAAATAAAGGTTGCTGTAACTTTATTGTGTCACAGAGAGACATTTTGCAGCATACCAGCTTTCACGGATGTAAATATTGTTATAATTCCTTCAGAGTTGCCGTAGAAATTTTTTAGTTGCACAGTTTCTAATAAAATTACTATATCAATGTATAAACAAAATATGCTCACCACCACTTGCCAACCGCCTTACTGTAAGGCCTCATGCCCAGCGGCGTTAAAAATTCGATTTTATCTGCGTTTTGCATTGAAGTCAATGCACGTTTAGCCGCGCTGGCTTTCAGCCACGTTTCTCTGTCTCTATTGAAAATCAATGGTTCCCTATGGGAGCCCATTGATTTGAATAGAAGTCGCACCAGAAGTCGAATCAAGATGGTCCGACTTGCGGTGCGACTTGTGTGCTGAGAATCTTGAAGGGGAACCCCCGCCAAAACCCTGCCAAAAAGGGAAAAAATTTTGCGTGAGGTTCCCCCCCAAGACGATACAGACCCTTCGGTGTGGTATGGATCTTAAGGGGAACCCCCCACGCAAAATAAATGGTGTGGGGGTCCCCCCAAGATCCATACCAGACCCTTATCCGAACATGCAGCCCGGCAGGTCAGGAAAGGGGTGGGAAGAGCGGGCGCCCCCCCTCCTGGACCATACCAGGCCACATGGGGGTTTGGTGCTTTGGGGCAGGGGGGCTCCCATAGGGAACCATTGATTTTGAATAGAGACAGAAACGCCGGACGAGGCTTAACACCAGGGATGAGCCGAACACCCCCCTGTTCGGTTCGCACCAGAACCTGCGAACAGACAAAATGTTCGTGTAAACTTTAGAACCCTATTAAATACAATGGACTCGAACGTTCGAAATCTAAAGTGTTAATTATAAAGGCTAATATGCAAGTTATTGTCCTAAAAAGTGTTTGGGGACCCGGGTCCTGCCCCAGGGGACATGTATCAATGCAAAAAGAAGTTTTAAAAACGGCCGTTTTTTTGGGAGCAGTGATTTTAATAATGCTTAAAATGAAAAAATAAAAGTGAAATATTCCTTTAAATTTCGTACCTGGGGGGTGTGTATGATATGCATGTGAAGTGGCGCATGTTTCCCGTGCTTAGAACTGTCCCTGCAAAAAATGTCATTTTTGAAAGAAAAAAATGCATTTAAAACTGACTCGCGGCTATTAATGAATTGTCGGCTCCCGGCAATACATACAAAAGTCATTGATAAAAAAAAAAAAAAAAAAGCGTGGGGGTTCCCCAGAATTCAATTACCAGGCCCTTCAGGTCTGGAATGGATATTAAGGGGAACCCTGCCGCAAATTAAAAAAAAAAATTGACGTGGGGTTCCCCCAAATATCCATTCCAGGCCCTTCAGATCTGGCATGGATTTTAAGGGGAACTCCACGCCAAATTTTAAAAAAAAATGGCGTGGAGTCCCCCTAAAAATCCATACCAGACCCCTTATCCGAGCACGCAACCTGGCCGGCCGCAGGGGAAAAGGGGGGACGAGAGAGCGGCCCCCCTCCCTCCTGAACCGTACCAGGCCACATGCCCTCAACATGGGGAGGATGTCCCCATGTTGATGGGGACAAGGGCCTCATCCCCACAACCCTTGCCCGGTGGTTGTGGGGGTCTGCGGGCGGTGGCTTATCGGAATCTGGAAGACCCCTTTAACAAAGGGGACCCCCAGATCCCGGCCCCCCCTATGTGAATTGGTAAGGGGTACATTGTACCCCTACCATTTCACGAAGAAAGCGTAAAAAAATGTTTAAAAAAACACACAAACACCTTGAAAAAGTCCTTTATTTAAAAAAAAAAAAAAACATTCCAGCGGTGAAATCCAGTGTCCCGCGGCGATCCCGATGTCCAGCGCTGTCCTTCATTGGTTGTGCCTGAGCGGACCTGATGGGGAACTCCCTCTCAGTATTTTAAATGTATAGACCCGCCCCTTCTAAAGTTCCCCATCAGGTCCGCTCAGCGGACCAGATGCGGAACATGAGAAGGGGCGGGTCTATACATGTATTACCAAAGTGAGAGCAGTCCCCCATCAGGTCCGCCCCCTCGGTATGTCAGACCCGCCTACGTCATTGGCTTGAGCGGGGAACTTCCTTCACTATGTAAATTTAAATTACACAGTGAAGGAAGTTCCCCGCTCAAGCCAATGACGTAGGCGGGTCCGACATACCGAGGGAGCGGACCTGATGGGGAACTTTAGAAGGGGCGGGTCTATACATTTAAAATACTGAGAGGGAGTTCCCCATCAGGTCCGCTCTGGCACAACCAATGAAGGACAGCGCTGGACATCGGGATCGCCGCGGGACACTGGATTTCACCGCTGGAATGTTTTTTTTTGTTTTTTTTTTTAAATAAAGGACTTTTTCAAGGTGTTTGTGTGTTTTTTTAAACATTTTTTTACGCTTTCTTCGTGAAATGGTAGGGGTACAATGTACCCCTTACCAATTCACATAGGGGGGGCCGGGATCTGGGGGTCCCCTTTGTTAAAGGGGTCTTCCAGATTCCGATAAGCCCCCGCCCGCAGACCCCCACAACCACCGGGCAAGGGTTGTGGGGATGAGGCCCTTGTCCCCATCAACATGAGGACATCCTCCCCATGTTGAGGGCATGTGGCCTGGTACGGTTCAGGAGGGAGGGGGGCCGCTCTCTCGTCCCCCCCTTTTCCCCTGCAGCCGGCCAGGTTGCGTGCTCGGATAAGGGGTCTGGTATGGATTTTTAGGGGGACTCCACGCCATTTTTTTTTAAAATTTGGGGTGGAGTTCCCCTTAAAATCCATGCCAGATCTGAAGGGCCTGGAATGGATATTTGGGGGAACCCCACGTCAATTATTTTTTTAATTTGCGGCGGGGTTCCCCTTAATATCCATTCCAGACCTGAAGGGCCTGGTAATTGAATTCTGGGGAACCCCCACGCTTTTTTTTTTTTTTTTATCAATGACTTTTGTATGTATTGCCGGGAGCCGACAGTTCATTAATAGCCGCGAGTCAGTTTTAAAAGACTTTTTTTCTTTCAAAAATGACATTTTTTGCAGGGACAGTTCTAAGCACGGGAAACATGCGCCACTTCACATGCATATCATACACACCCCCCAAGTACGAAATTTAAAGGAATATTTCACTTTTATTTTTTCATTTTAAGCATTATTAAAATCACTGCTCCCGAAAAAACGGCCGTTTTTAAAACTTCTTTTTGCATTGATACATGTCCCCTGGGGCAGGACCCCGGTCCCCAAACACTTTTTAGGACAATAACTTGCATATTAGCCTTTATAATTAACACTTTAGATTTCTCCCATAGATTTTTCGAATTTGCCGCGAACACCCCAATTTGTTCGCTGTTCGGCGAACGGGCAATGTTCGAGTCGAACATGAGTTCGACTCGAACTCGAAGCTCATCCCTACTTAACACCAATAAATCGCGTTTAACACCTTTTGCCAGTGTCTGGCGTTTTACAGCTCTAGTGCTGGAGCCTCAGAATGCACTGGTCCTGGGTCCTATCTGCAATAACCCCCCTATCTTTCTTTCAGTCAGGTGGTCAGCTTTCATATAAAAGTAGTCCCAGCGGGATCACTTTTATAGGCAGCGGGTGACCCCCACCCCCAGAGCCGTTGGTAAGCCTGGAGCCGATCCATTCCTTCTGATGCCTGGGCAGAAAGCCAAGTGAGGGCAAGATAGCCCCCACTCGGCTCTATGCCCTTGGAGTACCGGAGTGACGTTTGACGTCACTTCCGCCTCTTGGGCTTAAAGGGATTTTTTTTTCCTTCTTAAAGTCAAATTGTTTTTTTTTTTGCTTTTAAAGGTAAATGAGAGATCTGGGGTCTTTTTGACCCCAGATCTCTCAATAAAGAGGACCTGTCATGCTTATTTCTATATTCAATGGATGTTAAAATTTCTTGTAATAGGAATAACAGTGATAAAAAAAATTAAAGGGAAAGTGTAAAAATTTCAAATTAAAATTAAAATAAATCATAAAAAAATTGTTTCCCTTCAAGCTCGCGCACAGAAGCAAACGCATACGTAAGCCCCGCCCGCATATGTAAACAATGTTCAAACCACACATGTGAGGTATTGCCACGATAGTTACAGCAAGAGCACTGTCGCTTATGGAGATTTTTAAGTACTGTAGTTTGTCGCTATTCCCTAGGCAATTTTAAAGCATGAAATGTTAGGTATCTATTTACTCGGCATAACATCATCTTTCACATTATACAAAAAAAATTGGCTAACTTTACTGTTTTGGTTTATTTAAACTTTATTAAAGTGTATTTAAAAAAAAATAGCGGTTAAAATACTGCTGTGCAAATACAGTGTGACATAAAATATTGCAACGCCTGCCATTTGTTTTCTCTAGGGTCTCTGCTAAAAAAAAATATAAAAAATACAGATTTTTACTTGTCAACAACAAATGTCAGAAAAAGGCCTAGTCTTAACATTAAAGTGGATGTTTGGGCACAAAAAACATATTCAGTGTATCTTCCCAATACATGCACATTTCCCTATTTTGCTAGAAATTCAGTAAACTCCTAACTTCCTGTTCACTCTACTTCTGCAGCACTGAAATCTCAACCATAGTTGTAAGCCTTTCTCATTTCACCTACACAGAACAATCCATACAGTTCTCAATGGCTATGAACAATTGGAAATAATGTCACCCACTGCTGATACACAGCCAATGTGGAAACATTTCTATATAATATTATATTGCACAGCATATTTTTCTAACCTTTGCATGGAGCATTTGTGCCTGAGGTATGCTCAGTTACTTCCTCCTCAAAATCTTCCTCATCTATGCACCATTGTCTGGGATGTTCCCTCCTCACTTTGCATGACTTCTGCCAAACATGTTTAAAAAAAATAGGAGATTTTTCTCTTTACACAATCCTCTGCGTTTAATGCTGATAGGTGTGTGTGTTTGCTTAAAAAAAAAAAGGTCTATACCTTATTTCATAGTGCAACTAGGCACTCACATGATTGTTTTGCTTGCGTCTATCTAGCAAGGTTACTCTGTGGTATAACAAGGAAGCTGAGACTTCTGCACTTCTGCAGTGTGTAAATGTGCTTTTACTATACAAGATGCTGTACATACAAAACTATTACAATATTAGGAATATACTACAAGACTGACAGATTTCTATAACAAGCAAAATGCCTAGAAAATAGAACAGCCTATGGTCTATAACTACAAATACATTTAAAGGTTACTTAACTTGGATTACGCTTTGTTCATGATCTTCATTGTTGAGACCAGGCATCTTCTTCTTATGATGAATGGCTTCTCCTCTCTTACAGCAACATGATGTGTGTGTCCCTCCTAGCTTACTGTCTGCTTTTATGTGTGTGTGCTGTTTACCATTATCAGAACTGTAGCTGTATTTCAACAAAAGCATTGAATACAACAATGCTATCTACCTATTGTCTACTCAAAATGAACCTGTAATCTAAACTGTGATTTCTTTCAGTTTGAGAGCTGAAAGAAATCTCAAACAGGTAATGTTTACTGTGGCTATAGAGACATTAGTATATTGGATACAACAATGGTATCTAACCTATTGTCTACTCAAAATGAAACCTGTAATCTAAACTGTAATTCTTTTCAGTTTGAGAGCTGAAAGAAATCTCAAACAGGTAATGTACTAAAATACAACAATGGTATCTAATCCCATTGTCATTTGTTTGAGAGATCTACTTAAACCAAATGCTGACAGGTAATCTGACTATTGTAAAATTGTCCCATGTATCCTATGTCTGATTAATATAATAAAAATCATATTTTTAACAAACGCAATACATTCCGCCCTATGATTTTTATTTTTTCTCTCTCAGACCACACAGAAAATCTCTTCATTACTAAAAACTCAATATACACATGAATTTTCCTTAAATGCAACCCCTCCCATATTTCTGTCACTGGGAGGGTGTTTCAGTCTTTGGATAAAAGTTCATTAGAAAGTCCATTCTAAAGTTCTTTAGAAACAAGTCCAGGCTTGGAATACATCAAAAGGCCTTGTTCTCCACAGCTCTTGTGATCTTCCGTCATTCTTTCCATCATGTAACCACTTTTCTCTGGTCTTCCTGTGGATCAAATCGGAGACAACCTGTGGAGTGGAAAACAAAGCGGATTATCTGTTCCTTCTAACAATACATAAACAGTAGATCCTGGCCCTTCAGCTACTATCTCTCCTCTAAATGGCTTCTTGCCTGGATATCTGACCAATACTTTGCCACCTGCCTGTATGCACCTCTGACCCTCCCAAAGAACATCAATAGGGAGGAGAGGAAATATACTGATATTTCCCAGAAAATCACTGCTGTTTATTTTGGAAGGTTTGATGTTATGTAGCCTCACTTTCCACTCTTGCTGAGAAGTATCCACTAACCAGTCAGAGTCCCAGCCACTGTCTTGAAGCTCATCTGCCAATGCAAATATAACCTCAAACCTTCCTGCCAGATTCCCTCTCATTCCTAGATAAGCTTCAGCTTCAGATACGTCACTCTTGGTTTCTATGTCATGGGAAGCAGTAACATGGTATCTGTTAAACCCTGTTCTTTCAGGAACCTTACATAAATACTGAACTCTGCACTCCAGCTGTGGAATCTGTGCCTCAGCCCCTACCATCCTCTCATATGGTGTGCTTTTGGCTATTGGCCTAGAATTTAACAACATGACTGCCTGTGTGAGGACCCGATCCCACCCCCTTAGTGTATGTGTGGGTGTAATTTTGCGTATCTGGTCCTTCAATAGCCCGTTGTATCTTTCAATCAAACCAGCTGCCTGTGGATGGTATGGGATGTGGCACAACCAGTACACTCCAGAATCTTTGGCCCACTGCTGTACTGTTAATCCGGTGAAGTGTGAGCCATTATCACTTTGGACTTGTTTGGGACAACCATAAGCAACGCCAAGTTTCTGAAGCAGTTGAAGCGTTGCGGCTTGATCTGCACGTTTGTAAGGATGAACAAGCATAAGTCCTGAATAGGTGTCCACCGCAGTGCAACAATATCTCAGTCCATTGTTTCCCCGGGGCAGGGGACCGATGAAGTCAATCTGCCAAATCTCTGCAGGCCTCTCACCCCTCTTAATCGACCCAGTGGAGTACTTTTGCAATGGCCA
Organism: Rana muscosa; assembly: GCA_029206835.1. Lineage (NCBI taxonomy): Eukaryota > Metazoa > Chordata > Amphibia > Anura > Ranidae > Rana > Rana muscosa. The sequence continues at coordinate 374,358,321 of CM055116.1, forward strand.
TTGTCACACTTCTCCACACACTGTACAGTTCCCTATTACAGTCTTTATCATGTCCATGGATATAGGCAATCCTCTCTGCTGTGCCCATTCATATGTTGCTTTCTGCCCCAAATGTCCAGATTGTTTGTGGGCCCAGTTGGCCAAGTCCATCAAAACAGGATCAATTGGCACAACTGCCTTCACTTTTGCGATTTCATCTGCAACTCTGTTATAGTTCTCAAAGTCTGGTACTAGGGGGAACATGTGCATCAACATGCCCCACTTTTATGGTGCGGGAGTGAGCTTCCTTCCAGATGTAGTCCCAGACTTCCTTGCCTCCCCACACCACCTTTCCATGAATCATTCATTCATTGGACTTCCACGTGGGCATCCAAGTTGTCAGTCCTTTAAAAACCACCCAGCTGTCAGTGTAGATAGTGACATGGGAAGAAGGATCCTCCTGAAGAGTCATCACTACAGCTTTCAACTCTGCATACTGACTGGACCCTCCGATTCCGGACTCCTGCAGGACTGTGTCTGTACTTGGGTTGTAGGCTGCTGCTGTCCATTTACGCCCAGACGAGGTGATTATGGCTGAACCATCAGTGAACCATGCGGACTCCTTCATGTCTTCTGACAGAGACTCAAAGGATGGAGCCTCTTGAATGGGGGATGACTGCAGCACAGGAATTTCTTCTTCTGGCCGGGTGCTGGTAAAAGTAACAAGCCCTGCCAACTGTTTTGAAATGTCTCTAACATCCCCAGCTGCAATACCCCCTCTTTCTTGAAGGTACCACTTCCATTTCATCAGTGTCTGGTTCTGGGCTACAGCTGCCCTAGTGGTCAGTCCATTATCTCTCACCCATCCTGCTATTGGCAATGCAGTATGGATGGTGACTGTGTCCTTTCCTGTAATGGTCTCTACATGTTGAAGTGCTGTGTAGGCCCCAAACAGGTACTTCTCTAGGGGCGTGTATCTCGTCTGTGCCCCTGTCAGTTGTTTGGACCAAAATCCAATAGGTATTGCTCTCAGTCCTTTCTTTTCATTTGGCTGCCACAGACTCCAAGATATGGTACCATTCTGCTCCACTACATCCAGCTGAAATGGTACTCCTTGTCTCACGGGTCCCAATCCCTGATGCTGCAAATAAGCTTCTTTAGCAGCCAGGAATGCAGTCCGCTGCTCTGAACCCCATGAGAACTCATTCTTTTTTCTGGTAACATTGTATATAGGCCTCAGAATCAGTCCAAGATGTGGAATGAACGATCTCGAGAATCCCACAACTCCAATGAACTTCTGTGCCTCCTTTTTGGTAGTAGGGGGCAACAGGGCCTGGATAGTTTGCACAACTGTCTCTGAAATCTTCCTCTGTGGCCCAGTCCACATCATTCCTAGGAATTTCACCTCTGTGGCAGGTCCTTGGACTTTGTCTCTGTTGATAGCCCACCCTCTGTTCTCCAAGTGTTGTATCAGCAGGTGCAGTGCTTCAGTTACATCTTCTTTTGTCCCAGAGATCATGATGTCATCAATGTAGTGAAACACAGCGACTTTCAAATTCAGGGTACTTAAATCTCAGGCAATCAGTCCATGACAATCGTTGGAGAATGAAGATAGCCTTGCGGAAGGACAGTGAAAGTGTACTGGCGGCCGTCCCACACCATAGCAAACTGGTCTTGACAATCTGGGTCTATCAAAATTGAAAAGAAAGCATTAGCCAGGTCTATCACAGCATGATATTCTCCTGCATCTTTAGCAATTTTCTCAACAATTGAGATCATATCTGGTACAGCTGACTTCAATGGAGGTGCCACTTTGTTTAGACCTCTGTAATCCACAGTCATTCTATATGTCCCATCAGGTTTCTTTACTGGGAACACCGGAGATGAGAAAGGACTTACAGCAGGTCTAAGGATCCCTACTCTCAACAGTTCTTGAATAGTCTCCCCAATTTCTTTGTGGCCTCCAGGAAGTCTGTACTGCTTGAGACAGACTGGCTTCTCTGGTGAAGGAATGTAGACAGGGGTCCATTTCGCATGACCTCTGACCACAGCCTTCACCGCCCTTACCAGATACGCTTTAACAGGATACCCGAATGTGAATGTACCTCTTTCAGTCTGAATTGACTGACCTTGAAGTACATCCATCCCAAGAATATTTTCGGATAACTCTGATATGAAAACATTTGTCATAAATCCTGATCCCTTGCCAATAGCCAATTTCACCCGTATCCTAACTGCTGGTGTAGTTTGCCCTCCCAAACCTTCTACATAAATCAATTCTCCTTTGTGATGGGAAGGATTTCCTTGCAAAAGTGTAACTTCAGCTCCACTATCAACTAAAGCCATTACATGTGTAGGAGAAGATGACTTCCCCCACCATACAGTGACAGGTGCATATGGGCGTCGGTCTCCTGCTGTCACTGCCCTTGCTGCTATTACAGGAGACTCACCTTCCCTTCATAAAGGATATTGAACCTCCCAATCCCCTTTTCTGATTCTCTCTAACTCCTCCCCAGGATAAAGGGATTTGGGTTTGGGTTCATGTTCACTTTTGGGAATTGGTTTGGGGCTAACAGGAGGGGTCTGTTCTGTTTCCTCTGATGCCGCTTACACACGATCATTATTCACGCCGGTTAAAAAACCGCCTTGAATAATGACAGGAAAAACGAGGGAACCGCTTGGTTCCCTACACACGGTCGTTTTTCCCGTCATTTTTTCTCTTGACGAGAAAAACGACCGTCTGTGGGCTCCGCGGCAGTGTTTCCCTATGGGAAAACTGCCGCGGAAGAAAATGCTGGAAAAAACGACGAGAAAATTTAGAACATGTTCTAATTTTTCTCGTCGTTTTTTATGCCGTTTTTCTCGACGAGAAAAACGACATAAAGCCCACAGACGATCGTTTTTCTCGGCGAAAAGAAAAAATGCAGTTTTTCTCGTCGAGAAAAGCGGTCGTGTGTACGCGGCATAAGTCTAGGCTGATGTTATCTTCACTAGGAGTAGTGTTTCTAACCCTGACAGTTTTACCTACTAAATGTTTCCACCTCTTCAGCATTTCTGCAGTAGGAATGCCATCTATCTCATCTCTAGGTACTCCTGCCTTTAATAGATCCACCCACATTTCTTTCCTAGAAACAACTAGCCTGGTTTTCTCTTCACCTTCTGTCTTCTCTACCCCATTCCGTTTCTTCTCTGTTCTTTTCTGCTTGTATTCTTCCTGTCTGGCCTTGACCTTATCTACTGCCCTGACAGGTTTTGTTTTAGTCTCCTCTATCTCCCCCAACTGGCTTAAAAGGGTTGTGGCTTCATGAATCTTGCTGTTTAATCCCAGGCCTCCCAACAAAGACAATAAAGGTGCCCTGAGATTAAATGGCGCAGACTTCATCAGCTTAGAGCGCAGAGCAGACGTAAAGGGTTCCATATCTGGACCTATCCATTCTGGAAATGTATTTAATCTGGTTATACAGCCCATCTCACGTAACCTGGAAATACCCTCTCCTATTGATCTCCAGGAGTAGGTATTTTCCAGGTCAGTAGGACTGGCGTATACTCGGACTATTCCATCTCTCACAAGGTCTAACAGTGAAAAATTCACGCTAAAATCTCGGGCTTTTCGCATTGCCTGACGCAATTGTGGATCATGGGTTAACACTCCCATAGCCACTGCTTCCTTACCTGACAAAACAACACTGTCCGCCCCTTCATCCCATAAGCGTAGGAGCCAACCCAATAGGGGCTCCCCAGACCTTTGTTTGTATTGTTTTGCCAGCTCATGGAGTTCAGTTTGTGAAAACTCCCATACTTCTTCAAATTCAACATCTCTGGGGTTGCGATAATGCACCTCCCCATCTGCCATATCCTCTCTATCATGTTGCCGTTTCCTATGCTTAGTAATGAGAGGTCTGGCATACTTTTTCTTTCCCACTAGCAGATCATCCTCTGAAATATCAAACTCTATCTCCTCATCCTCACTATCATTTGAGGAGAACACATCCTCACAATCCCAATTTTGGGATGTGACAATGGCACGTACCCTGGCTTTACTAACAGGTTTACGCCCCTTCCTTTTCCTTAAGGCATTAATTGATTTGGTCATGAGGGCTGCACACCGCTCTTGCAAATCATCAGCCCGACTAGCGGTTGAACGTACACACTCTGAAGTAACTGCTAGCTGGTCTTTTAATACCTTAAACTTCTGCCTCTGCCTTCTCCCTTTTATGTGATTCAGTATAGAGAGCATGGAGGAAGTACCAACCCACTGTGGACACTGTCCTCTTCTCTTTCTTACTTAAATCCAACCCCTTAAGGCTAAAATCTACAAAATGATCTGAGACTTTATCTCCCTTAAGTCAGCTTCAAGGGAGAAGCATACTTCACAAATGCATTAGCAAGAGGCTCCCACTCATTATTTCTGGCCCAGATAGGTAAGCTGCACACTTTCTTCTGGTCACCAGAACCCTCTGCAGCCTTGCTTTTCCTAAACAGCTTACGCAGCATTTTACCTAGCACAAGCTACACAACACACTACAGAAAAATAAGTCTGCTTCAATTGAATTATAGCACAAATTCCGGCTGAGCCCCCAAATGTTTCGCTTGCGTCTATCTAGCAAGGTTACTTTGTGGTATAACAAGGAAGCTGAGACTCCTGCAGTGTGTAAATGTGCTTTTACTATACAAGATGCTGTACATACAAAACTATTACAATATTAGGAATATACTACAAGACTGACAGATTTCTATAACAAGCAAAATGCCTAGAAAATAGAACAGCCTATGGTCTATAACTGCAAATACATTTAAAGGTTACTTAACTTGGATTACGTTTTGTTCATGATCTCCATTGGCAATGATTCTTCTTGGAGATCAGGTCCTGTTCTTCTTCATGATCTTACACACCATGTTGCTGTAAGATCATGAAGAAGAACAGGACCTGATCTCCAAGAAGAATCATTGCCAATGGAGATCATGAACAAAGCGTAATCCAAGTTAAGTAACCTTTAAATGTATTTGTAGTTATAGACCATAGGCTGTTCTATTTTCTAGGCATTTTGCTTGTTATAGAAATCTGTCAGTCTTGTAGTATATTCCTAATATTGGAATAGTTTTGTATGTACAGCATCTTGTATAGTAAAAGCACATTTACACACTGCAGAAGTCTCAGCTTCCTTGTTATACCACAGAGTAACCTTGCTAGATAGACGCAAGCAAAACAATGATCGGCCTTCCTCTCCCCTCTCTCGATCATACAGCTAAAGCATAAGGGGACGATAATCAACCGCTGGTGTTAGCTGTGAGGGGGTTGGGTTGTTGTGGTAGAGGAGGGGAGAGGCGGACGGTCACATGACAGTCAAGTTGTGCTCTGCAATAATTTATGGAATGGCATTTTATTATTATAAAGCACACACTCTAAGGCACCATACTATGGAATTATACAAGTAATTTCAGCAGCAATAGGGAAAGGGCAGGCCTTGACACTGAGCTGACAGGCAGAAAGAGGAAGAGAGTGGAAGTCAAAGGAGAGGTGTGGATGATGGAGGCATGTACACTGACCACAAGAACCTTGGCTCTCCGGGGACTCACATTGCTGATTGGCTGTTCGCGTCAGAGCGATTGGCTCCTATTCCTGTCAATCACAGCCAGTGAGCCAATCCGATGATGGAGGTGGCAATCCATGATTTGATGTGTGAATGAACACACAGAGCCATTATTCGGGAGTGCACCTGCTTGGGTGCCCCCAAAGGAAGGTGCCTGCTGTGGGGTCACCCTGAAAGAGGGAGGGGCTAGGGGTTCCAGTGAGGGACACGGGAAGAGAATGATTCAAGCTGCTCTGTGCAAAACCACTACATATAGCAGATAATTATAACATGTTTGTAGTAAAAAATAGTTTTTCTAAAATTGGAGTGCACTGAGATTTCTATCCACTACATACTCGCTTGTTGCACAGTCATTTAAGATTATGGTCCATTATTAAAGTCCAAATATTGATGAATTCTGACCACACCCACAGTTTTGGCATGGCGTTGTTATATTGCCACATAACCTTTTTCTTGTTGGGTTGTGGTGCAAAAAACAATGACCAGCCCTGTGTGACAGATGTACTAACTATGCTATTTTTTACACCACCTAAAATAGCAAACAAAATTAGATGCACACTTGGTAAAGTTATAATTGCATAGTATGCAATGTACATAAATTTGCTTTGTGGACTGGATTACCCCAAATAAATAAAGTATGTGCACCTACCTGTACTGCTGAGAAAGATGTCCGAGTCCACTTTTTCTATTTCATCAATTGCACAATCCTCAATATTTGTTGCTGTGCTATCCGGACATGTTTTCTTACATGATCTTCTCTTGGGAAGCTTCTTCTTTAGTTTTCCTAAAATATATATATATATATATATATATATATATATATATATATATATATATATATGTATATATATATATATATACACATATACATACATATATACACACACACACACACACACACACACACACACACACACACATATATATATATATATATATATATACACACACACATACATACACATATACCGTATTTATCGGCGTATAACACGCACTTTTTTCCCCTGAAAATCAGGGGAAAATCGTGGGTGCGTGTTATACGCCGATACCCACATCCCTGAGCTGTCTCCGCTGACTGTGAGCGGAGCGGAGCGAGATACACATAGCCGAATGTACTCGGCTATACTCGGCTTTTCTCGGCTCCGCTCACAGTCACGCCCAGTCCCGCCATTGGACCTGTGTTATGTCCATCATAGGGCGGGACTCGGCGTGACTGTGAGCGGAGCCGAGAAAAGCCGAGTATAGCCGAGTACACTCGGCTATGTGTATCTCGGCGGCGGCTCCGCCCAGTCCCTGCGTCCCCTGCGTCCCCGGCGTTCTCGGCGGCGTCCGCACAGTCTCGGCACCAATTTTAAAATGATGCACGGCGACACTGGGGCAAGGCTGCACGGCGACACTGGGGCAAGGCTGCACGGCGACTCTGGGGCAAGGCTGAAATGGACTCTGGGGCAAGGCTGCAATGGACACTGACAAGGCTGCACTGTGACAAGGCTGCAATGGACACTGACAAGGCTGCACTGTGACAAGGCTGCAATGGACACTGACAAGGCTGCACTGTGACAAGGCTGCAATGGACACTGACAAGGCTGCATTTAAATGTAAGTTATTTTTCCTTAAACTTCCCTGCTAAAAGTTTTTTTCCCTAAAATTTCCTCCTAAACTTGGGGTGCGTGTTATACGCCGGCGCGTGTTATACGCCGATACCCACATCCCTGAGCTGTCTCCGCTGACTGTGAGCGGAGCGGAGCGAGATACACATAGCCGAATGTACTCGGCTATACTCGGCTTTTCTCGGCTCCGCTCACAGTCACGCCCAGTCCCGCCATTGGACCTGTGTTATGTCCATCATAGGGCGGGACTCGGCGTGACTGTGAGCGGAGCTGAGAAAAGCCGAGTATAGCCGAGTACACTCGGCTATGTGTATCTCGGCGGCGGCTGCGTCCCCTGCGTCCCCGGCGTTCTCGGCGGCGTCCGCACAGTCTCAGCGCCAATTTTAAAATGATGCACGGCGACACTGGGGCAAGGCTGCACGGCGACACTGGGGCAAGGCTGCACGGCGACTCTGGGGCAAGGCTGAAATGGACTCTGGGGCAAGGCTGCAATGGACACTGACAAGGCTGCACTGTGACAAGGCTGCAATGGACACTGACAAGGCTGCACTGTGACAAGGCTGCAATGGACACTGACAAGGCTGCACTGTGACAAGGCTGCAATGGACACTGACAAGGCTGCATTTAAATGTAAGTTATTTTTCCTTAAACTTCCCTGCTAAAAGTTTTTTTCCCTAAAATTTCCTCCTAAACTTGGGGTGCGTGTTATACGCCGGCGCGTGTTATACGCCGATAAATAATGTAATAGATGCAAAGTTCTAACAATCAGAAAACAATATAGATCAGTAATGAATTACTTTTTTTTTTGATAATATGATGAATGGCCCAAACTTTTCAGGTTCTCTATGTTTGAGATCATCTCTTTCACACTTGGTCTTTGGATCTTTCCAATCCAAATTTCTTCTGCAGCACTCTTAGAACTTTCTGTAAAATCTGGTCTTTCCTTGCATTGGGTTTTACATAGGTCTTCCATTTTCCATCATAATCATATTTCTCTAGCAGATATACCAGCTCCACTATCTCATCCATTGTCATGGCTGTGGCCTTGACTTTGCCTGCTTTCGTGCCTTCACTTGTGTTCTGCTCCATTGTGGTTTTCAGGCCTGCTGTGTCTTGGCATCGCAAATGGGGGCTGGCGCGCACGTAGACACTACAGCATCACATGTCAGGCAGAGGCGGAGCTTCGTACGGAACGCACGAGCGGTCGACGTTAACGAGAACCGGAATATTATTTGTAGGATGATACTAAAAGTAATTATGGTTTTTATTATTTTTGTATTTTGCAGGAGACATGGCAGACAAATTGACCTTGCCTTCCTTCTCACCTCAATTTATTGACCAATATAGGCAAATGCCATGTTTATGGAGGGTAAAGTCCAAGGAGTACTCGAACTGGAATAAGAAACATGAGGCTCTATGCAAGCTATTGGAGACGTGCAAGACTAAAATCTCTCCAAACGCTAACCTCACTTGTGTACGGAACAAAATTGCAAATCTCTGTACTGTTTTTAAAAAAGGAGTTAAACAAAATAAAGGAATGAGAACGTTCTGGAGCTGCAGCAGAAGACATATATGTGCCCAGACTGTGGTATTTTGAAAGCTTTCACTTTCTGATGGATCATTGCGACTGCAGGCCTTCGTTGTCTACTCTGCCATCAACATCAACTGAGGCCTTGTCACCAGATCTGTGTGGCGAAGACCAGGACGAGCTAGGACTGACATAAGAGCCATCAGTGACCCAGGAGCTCTCAGTGACAACAGTACTTGTCTACATTAACCTGTACATTAAATGTTTAATTATTAAATATATATATATATATATATATATATATATATATATATATATATATATATATATAGATATATATATATATCTATATATCTACTGTATATCTATATATGTGTAGCAAGGGTCCCAAATTTAGGGATTGCTATTCCAAATTTAAGGGTGATTCGAGTGGTAGTTGGCTCAAATCTTTCAATTTGCTGGACTCTGCCTTGCTGCTGTTTTGTCTGGTGTGCAGTTCCCCTTTGAAGTATGGGTGGCGCTGTCACTTGTACTCGGGATTGAACCACAGGTAATGGGGCAGTGATTTGGTGTCCTCTCTCGGCAGCCGTGGGTGGATGTGGTCTACCTGCTGTGCATGCCGGGAGAGGATACATAAGGGGCAGACGCCGCCTTGGAGAGTTTGGTTCTTTTTGGTTCCAGAGTCGGAGTCCTGGTGCGTGGCGCGTGGCCCTCCAGGCCATGGGGCCACGTGCACTTCAGTCCCAGGCACCTTTAGTCCTGGGAATGCAACTTCAGCCCTGGGCCCAGCACCTTTAGCTGGAGCCCACTTCGGGAGGAGGAATCCCAGGGTGCCGCCTTGCGAGGGGACCCGTTTCTAGAAGAGGAGGCTGGGGGAGGACCGTTCTGAAGGACTGGTGAGAGATCACAGTGAAGGAAGGGGCCCAGTAACTCTCTGGAGGGATGTCATCCATCCGAAAACAGGGATCTAAACAACGGGACCAGTAGGAGGTTTGGGACACTATAGATTCTGTGGCAGCGGATCTCCTGAACGCATCCATTAGGGAACCCAATAGACTGTTTGAGTTACACGCCGGCTGCTGGTGCCTTCGGGTGACTGTCCGGATGAGCTATACCCACTCGGGATCGAGTGGCGAAGAAACAAGAGTGCCTGAATTGATCTGTCTTCCTAACACCTTTCTCTCTTCTCCTCATTTTGTGGATGTTCATGCATAAAGAAATAAACTCTATGTTGGAGTTGACGCTGGTGTGGACCTTGGAGTTACTTGGGGTATAGAGACTTTGTCCTTACATTCTAGGGACAGAAGCCAACACTGAGGTGGAGCCTACTGCAAAGACCCGTAAGTGAAAACAAGTATGCTTAACCTCTGCAACCCAGGGGGTACGGGCATGGTGGAGACTGTGCACCTTCTTCTCCTGTGAGCGAGCCAAACAGTGGAGAAGGAGGGCCGGTGTGCTACATATATATCTATATATATAGATATATATTTATATCAATTATGTTTTATAGACATATTACATTAATTAATGTTTAGTTATGTCGTTTATAGTTATTAACGCTAGGAAAATTACACATTGATGCCCCAATCAAGATTGCCTGCGGCTAGATCCAGAAAAATGAAGGAATATGGGGGAAGCTGCTACATCATTTTTAGTACAGGCTTCTGAATCAATGAAAAAAAGACATGATGAGTGAAAGAGAATGAACAAACTTAACTCCATTTTGTAACCAGCATCCATTTTGAGATATATCAGCTTACTTTGTTTGTAACTTGTTTTCTGCTTAAATGCTTTCCCATGCCTTAGCCGCAAGCTATCTAGTTTTAGAAGATATGTGATTTCTCTGCAATGACGTTAAAGTGCCTCTAATCACATTCCTGTCCAGATATTGTTTTCAGCACATTCTGACTGTCCAGATATTGTTTTCAGTACATTCTGTGGAAAGTCTCATGAATAGAGTTTGAGCGGACACCTGGATGTTCGGGAACTTCGCAAAAAAAGTTTGAGTTCAGGACCCGAACTTGACCCCGAACCCGAACCCCAGTGAAGTCAATGGGGACCCAAACTTTTGAGGACTAAAATGGCTCTAAAAAAGTAATGGAAAGGGCTAGAGGGCTGCAAATGGCAGCAAAATGTTGTTAAGAGCATGGCAAGTGCTCTGCAAACTAATGTGGATAGGGAAATAACTTAAAATAACATAAAATACATAAAAATAAAAAAAATAATAATCTTGACCTAGGAGGACGAGGTCCATATGGAGTAGGAGGTTGAGGTGGCGGTGGATGTGGCGGTGTAGGTGGAAGCGGCGGTGGAGGAGGACGAGGTAGCCAACACTGGTTTTTGTTTTTAATTTTATTTATTTTTAAATTAGGGTACACCCTAAAAGAGTGAGAAAGATCAAAAATACAACAATGGCTGGGTAAGGCCGGTATACATGTCTATTCTGCACAAGGTACGGACAAGTCCTGTGGGATCCATGCCTGGTTCATTTTAATGAACGTGAGCTTGTCCACATTGGCTCTGGACAGGCGGCTGCGCTTGTCTGTGATAACGCCACCTGCCGTGCTAAATACACGTTCAGATAATACACTGGCTGCAGAGCAGGCCAGCACCTCCAAGGCGTAAAGGGCAAGCTCAGGCCATGTGCCCAATTTGGAGACCCAGAAGTTGAAGGGGGCAGACCCGTTATTCAGTACGTGTAGGCGTGTGCACACATACTGCTCCACCATGTTGGTGAAATGCTGCCTCCTGCTAAGACGTTCCATATCAGCTGGTGGTGCTGGTTGTTGTGGCGTGCTGACAAAGCTTTTCCACATTTCAGCCATGCTAACCCTGCCTTCTGAGGTGCTGGCGGTGCCCCGGCTGCGTTGGCGACCTCTTCCTCCTTCTCTGCCTTCGCCTTGTGTTTCCACTGTGCCCCCGCTGTCAGGTGGGAATGCCACCAGCAGTGGGTCTACCAGTGTGCGCTTGTACTCGCGCATCTTACGATCACGCTCCAGTGAGAGAATTAAGGACAGTACGTTGTCCTTTTAACGGGGATCCAGCAGCGTGGCCACCCAGTAATCAGCACCAGTTAGAATGTGGGCAACTCGGCGGTCGTTGCGGAGACACTGCAGCATGTAATCGCTCATGTGTGCCAGGCTGCCCAGAGACAACGAAAAGCTGTCCTCTGTGGGAGGTGTATCGTCTGTGTCCTCTGTATCCCCCCAGCCACGCACCAGTGATGGCCATGAGCTGGTCTGGGTGCCACCCTGCTGTGAACATGGTTCCTCCTCCTCCATCTCCTCCTCCTCATCCTCCACCTCGTCATCCTCCAGAACTGTGCCCTTGCTGGACAATTGTGTACCTGGCGTTTGTTGGTGCAGAAACCCACCCTCGGAGCCACTTGTGAATGACTGCTGTGCTATGTGCCTCTAGCTTATATAGAGGCTGGGTCACATGCTGCACTGGCCAATCACAGCCATGCCATTAGTAGGAATGGCTGTGATGGCTTCTAAGGGCACACAAGTTAAACGAATGTTGATAGGCTGCCCTGCAGCTTTTTAAAATGCGCCATTACATTGCCGAACACCGAACTCGAACCCGAACATACAGTAAATTGTTCGGGTTCGGGTACCAAAAACCCAAAAGTCCGTTACTTTACAGTTCAGGTTCGCTCAACCCTACTCATGAACAATCTAGATGTAATTTGTTTAGTCTGGTTTATGCTGATCTTTTTGTTATTGTATTTGTCTATATAAACCACGCAATAATACAGCATTAGCAGATTACTTTGAGAGACTACACTGTGTCTGTGTCCAGTTATTTCAGAGTGATCTCCAGGCCAGCTGAGACAGAGGAACAACCTGGTCAGATCTCGTAGTCTATTGAACCAAGGACTGGTTCACCCCAACAATCTGGCGTAGTCGGCAGGATGGTCAAGACATGACTGCCCTGAAAGCCTTGGAAATTATCCCTCTTCCTCCTCCTCCTCCTCCTGTGCCACATCCTTTTCTATCATCGCCCAAAGCGTTTTTTCAAGGAGGCATAGAACTGGGATGGTAAGGCTGAGAACGGCGTCATCGGCACTGGCAGGGCTAGGTTGATGGCCCTGGGAAACCCTGCTAACAGAGTCATCAAAAAGCAGAAGAGACTGCTGCATGACTTGGGGCTCAGACTGCTTGGCTGATTTGCAAGGGGGTGAGGTGAAAGACTGATGGACATCGGCTGCACGTGCCAACTCTGATCTTTCAGCAGGAGACTGGGTGGGAGACAATGTGAAGGAACTGGAGGCACTGTCAGCAACCCAATCTACTATCGCCTGTACTTGTCCTGGCCTCAACATTCGTAGAGCCGCATTAGGCCCGACCAAATACCGCTGCAGGCTCTGTCGCCTACTCGCACCTGAGGAAGGTGTTTCACTTGTGCATGTAGCTGGCACAGATCGACCACGTCCTCTCCCTGCAACAGGAGCTCCACCAGCAGCACCACGACCGGGGCCACATCCATTATTTGACGTTCTCCTCATATTTCTCAAATTTAGGATCTTGCCCTAAATGTTTTTTTTTTTTGAATAGCAGAATAGAACAACAGTATCTAAAGGGTGTATCTCACACGTACAGATACAGACTAGGCCGCAATTTAAGATTTTTCACCTAAATGTGTTTTTTTGAATAGCAAAATAATAGAACAGTATCTAAAGTGTGTATCTCACACGTACAAATATGCAGAAAACTTTGGGCAAAAATTTTTTTGGTCCTAAATTTTTTTTTAATAGCAGAATAAAACAACAGTATCTAAAGTGTGTCTAAAGTGTGTATCTCACTAATAACATATATGCAGGAAACGCAGAAAACTATCTTTATTTTGCCCTAAATGGGTGTTTTTAGAATAGCAGAATAGACCAACAGTATCTAAAGGGTGTATCTCACAGTAACATATGCAGTGCTGGCGCACTGAGCTTGCATAAAATGCCCGCCGACGCCAACCTAACAGACGGATAAAAGTTATCTTTTCTCTGGCACTGGGCTCAGGGCAGGGTAAAAAGATTGTGCACTGCACCCACACAACAAAATCGAGGTAGATCACTGAGTAATTTGATTTCTGAATCAGGACTCCTATCTAATTCTCTCCCTAAATCTAAAGCAGAGTGACGTGCTGTGCTATGTGCCTCTAGCTTTTATAGAGGCTGGGTCACATGCTGCACTGGCCAATCACAGCCATGCCATTAGTAGGCATGGCTGTGATGGCTTCTAAGGGCACACGAGTTAAACGAATGTTGATAGGCTGCCCTGCAGCTTTTTAAAATGCGCCATTACATTGCCGAACACCGAACTCGAACCCGAACATACAGTAAATTGTTCGGGTTCGGGTACCAAAAACCCAAAAGTCCGTTACTTTACAGTTTAGGTTCGCTCAACCCTACTCATGAACAATCTAGATGTAATTTGTTTAGTCTGGTTTATGCTGATCTTTTTGTTATTGTATTTGTCTATATAAACCACGCAATAATACAGCATTAGCAGATTACTTTGAGAGACTACACTGTGTCTGTGTCCAGTTATTTCAGAGTGATCTCCAGGCCAGCTGAGACGGAGGAACAACCTGGTCAGATCTCGTAGTCTATTGAACCAAGGACTGGTTCACCCCAACAATCTGGCGTAGTCGGCAGGATGGTCAAGACATCTGTCCGGTAAGTGTTAAATTTATTTTTCCTTGCTTTGACCTGTGTTCGCGACCATCCTCATTTTAAAGATCTGTGAAGGGGAGAGATAGACTTCTAAAAGTGTTCTAGGAACACAAACAGACAGACTCTGGGTGAGTCTTCTAAGTCCTGGGTGACTATTAAAGGTGTTCTAGGAACACATACAGGCAGACTCTGGGTGAGTCTAAAGTCCTGAGTGACTATTAAAAGGTCCTGAGAGACCAAAAGGAAATTTAAAGGTGTATACACAAAATAGACTGACGGGTTGAGTCCAATATCTCAGATCACTTTCGCTTATCTTTCTGTCACATAGAAGTATAAGAATAACTTTGTATAGAGTATAAGAACATTATTAATGTCTGGTAAGAGTTCAGAGTGTGTTTTTGGACTATTATTTTGTTACCACGGTAGTAGGACATATTTAATAAGTACTGTTCCGGAAGGTTATCAGTCTAAACTTGGAAAACAATATTTGTTTAAAGAAGGGAAACCTAAAGTTAAAGTTTTAAGGTTAAATGTACATTGTGAGGTGAATTTTACTGAAGGGTTGTCACTACAAAAAATTAGGAAACAGGTATATGATAACAACTTGTTCTTTGAAGTTTGCCCAGATTCTCTATTATTTGTATCACCAAGTGACATTTTTCCAAATTGGGAAGAGTCAGACTAAAATTTTTTTTGTTAGACCTCAACAGTATAACTGTTCTAAGAAGTCCTATAGCTGTTCTGAGAAACAGTAGTAGAAAGAGCTCTGGGGGAGCTCCGGACTCTAAGAGTCCTAAGGAGAAAAGATTTATAGAATCCAGTAGTGTGAAAAAAAATGTTTCTATAAGTTAAAGTGAGGTCCATAAATGCTGACAGTAAGGATCAATTAATGTTACTGTAAAACAGTCCAGTGGACTCCCGATCAAAAAGACGTGGAACTCACTTTGAGCAGAAGTGTGGCCACAGTGAGGAAAGATTATTCTCACTTATTCTGCTCTCTCTGGCGAGTAATTAGTCGGCGTCTGGGGTCCATTGGCTAAGCCTGATCGATTTTTCTAATACTGCGTATGGATGCAGGGGACTTCTCCACCCCCACCCTCGGGATTTCTGTGAAGCAGGGAGTACTCTGCCTCTCCTTTCACATTCTTGTGAAGAAAAAAAAAATGTACATTCCTGTGATTCCTCTGGGAGGGAATAGGGGAAAAAAATGTTATATGTGACAATAACAAAGAAAGGGGGATTGAATGTTCGGTCTAGCAAGATGAGCATTTCTACCTGCTTTCTGACAGAAACAGGACACCTAAGTGAGATAGGGGACAAGGAAAAGAGGCAGGATGAGCCAAGACCTCACTGTATGTAGGACTCATCCAATGTACACCCTATAAGGCCACACTAAGATCGGGGGTCCAATAAAACATAATTGTCAGGATGCCAAGTAGGTATACCTCTTAACAAAAAGTTTATTTTGAAAAATGAATTTTTGCACATTGGGATATGCCCAAAAATTTCTGAGATTTAAAAATCATGGCATCTTAAAGGAACAGAACACTTTAACACTTATTAAGCCTAATCTGTGTATTAGTGAGCGATTATAGTAGTGTTGATAACACTCTGTTCTGAGGCATAGTCAAAAATGTATAATCTATAAATTTCTAGAAGAGGGGATACTATAGAGATCACCCTACAACACCTCTATAAACCCTGTAAAGAAAGCCGATGGAACTTACCGCTTTTTACAGGATTTGAGAAAAATTAACAGTTTAGTTATACCTAGAGCACCAGTTGTACCTGATGTGCCATGCCACAGCCATACCATCCGATGCTACCCACTTCACTTCATAGTGATTGGTTTAGCGAATGCCTTTTAGCGTCCTGGTGGACGAGGAGAGGGCATCCCCTTGTGGACACAGCCCATCTTTTTATTTATCCTTCGCGGCCGGTGACTAACCTGGTGGATGATATGCTCAGGGTTATGTACCCTTTGTTGTCTACGCAATTGTGCTCCAGACCACATTGCGAGCCCACCTGCGAGACCACACCTACACATAGATCGGTCCTGCTACAGTACCCACCGCTCGCAATATGACAATGTTATATCCTTCTCTGGAGTTACTCTTTGGAGGCCTGTCAAAAGGACGGGTTGAGTTTGCACCCAGAAGGACACTCTGTATTCAGAGTCATTGGATCCTTTGTTCGGGGTCGTTCGAAATATATTTATATAGAAAGTGGAGAGATAGAGGGCTTTTTGGTTTCATTTGAAGGGCCAGAAGTTTGTTTTCACTTCGGCAGGTAAATCAATCAAGCAATAAGTTAAATTGATTGGCTGTTTTCAGCCTTCCAGGTTGCTGAGGTAGCCATACTAACATTAAAACCCACACGTGCAAAGCACAATGGGTTAAACTCACATATGGAAGCAGACCAGGCAACTAAGGATGCTGCATTACAGCCCCGGACACTTGATGGGTCTGTGCAACTCACAGATTCCACCCTAGTTCTGGCCCAGTATAGCTGGGATTAAAAATTCTACTTTAAGGACCCCAGAACGAGAAGAACAAGTGGTCCACAGGGGGCAACTTCTTATGAAACAAGAATCAATGTGATCTTTTATGTCTGCCAGCCATTCTGACCCCTCCACAGCCATATTCCCTCCAGCTTGACACATGGTACGTGTCTTCAGTCTCAAGCAGTTATGGCTGCCAAAGTAAATGAACAGGGGATAGAGACAGGGTTCACCACAGTTGGTTTTATAATTTACCACTTCTTGTTTTACCTGTTACCAAAAGGTGTTACAAAGGGCTGAACATCCATTCCAGAGATTACAAAAAGATATATCCGGATGCCCGAGTAGAGGTATCTGAAAAATGCTATGGTTGTAGCGCCCATTCTTGGCCTCCCTGATTGTGGAAAAAAAATGTTTTATTTGTATGCAAGGGACAATTGTAAGACTACAAATACTTGGTGGAGAACTGCGCCCTGTAGGGTTTTTTCCAAAGATGGTCCCAGTTCAGGTTCAAGGCATGTCTGCGTGCCTCCGAGCATTAGCATCCTCTGCGATGGTAGTCGGGATGGCAACATCATTTACCCTGGGCAGACCTGCTACTTTACACCCCACTCACAATGTGACAATGTTACTTAAAATATTCACACCCAACACATGTCTGCTCAAAGATTGGGTGGATATGGAGCAAATCCAAAACTAGAGACAAAATATGCCTCTCCCACATCAGGCCCAGCCCGATTTTAATGCCTTTTGAGGATTAAATAGGAGAACAGGGTGAGGTAGTACCACAACATGACTGTATACACATTGCTCAATGGACACTTGGACACTTCTCCCAGGTCATTTATTACTTCCACTGTTTTACCTGATGTACACAAGGGTTTTGTAGATTCTGCTGTTATTAGAGTGCATTTGCAGAGTCAGCTGCTAGAGCAGCCAGCAGATACCCAAATGCCAGTACTAATACCTGAAATAGCACTGCTAGATCATACATTATTAGACCTTCAGACACGTGCTCCCCTATTCTGTGAAGTCCTTCTTAAGGATTTTTATATTGCAGGACTACCCAAATTGGTCAGAGGTTATGTTGCACGGTGTATTACCTAAATAAACCAGAACATGAACACTTATGAGCACAATAGTTGAAGGGGATAGTCAAAACCCCCTAACACCACACATTTATTTTATTTATTTATTCATTTTTTTCACAACACAAACACACTTCCACTCACCTCCCTCCCTGTCCTCCTCTATGATGGGGATTGTGAGAGGAGGGGAGGGAATATAAATAACATAAAGGGGAAGAAAGATAAAGAGAGAAATTTACATCGAACACAAATAAACACATAGAGGAAACATAGGAATTTCTATGAGCACAATAGTTGAAGGGAAAATTTTTAAGGCTCCCTAACACATCTCACGTTAACACCATCATGATGTAAACACATAAATAAAATATTAGGGAAAGAGGGGGGCAGAGGGAGGGGAAAGGGAAAGAGGGGAAGAAAGGGAAAAGGGGATACATAAAACCACTAACACAATGGGGGAAAGAAAGGAAAGGGGGAGAAAGAGGAAGGGTAAGGGGGGGGGAGGATTCAGCCTCTGACTCAATAAGTAGGTTCTTCACAAAGGGAAAGAAAGGAAGGAAATCAGGGGAGGAGAGGAGAGATGAAGGAAGGGGGGAAGAAGGAGAAGGAAAAAATGCAAGTTAGACTTACCGGTAACTTGTTTTCCAATAGGCTTTCAGGACAGCACCCGAGAGATCATGGCTCCTCCTCCTACAGGAAACACCTCATCAATTAATTCTTTAATTGGAGGCCTCCACGTTGCTTCCATCAGTTGTTTGTAGAGAACCTCCAGCCCCAGCTGCAACACATAAGCGACAGTTATTACATAGTATTACAGCCACAGCATAAAAAAAGGGCGGGATCCTGCTGTCCTGAAAGCCTATTGGAAAACAAGTTACCGGTAAGTCTAACTTGCATTTTTCCAAAACGTCTTTCAGGACAGCACCCGAGAGGATAATCGAGACTTACCCCATTTAGGGTGGGACAACAGCCTGTAAGACTTTCCTTCCGAAAGCCTGGTCCCCAGCCGTCATGAGATCTAATCTATAATGACGGGCAAAGGTCGTCAGACTTGTCCATGTAGCTGCCTTACAGATTTGTTCGGGGGTGGCACCAGCTTTTTCTGCCCAACTCACCGCCGAAGCTCTAGTAGAATGAGCCCTGATACTTACTGGACTCTCCTGGCCTGTAAGGGAATAGGCGTCTGAGATAGCCATTCTCAACCATCTGGCAATTGAACTGAGGCAACCTTTGGTAAAAAGTTAGGATCCGTCTTCAGCACAATTCTGTCTGAAAAAATAGAAAAAAATGGTTCCCTGATAGATAAAGCTTGCAGCTCAC
The DNA here is from genome assembly GCA_029206835.1 of Rana muscosa. Lineage (NCBI taxonomy): Eukaryota > Metazoa > Chordata > Amphibia > Anura > Ranidae > Rana > Rana muscosa. The sequence continues at coordinate 374,377,605 of CM055116.1, forward strand.
TGATCCTTCGAGCTGTTGTAATAGCTACTAGAAAAATTGTTTTTAAAGTAATTAGCTTCAGGGAGGTTAAATTGAGAGGTTCGAAAGGTTCCCTGGTCAGGGCCTGTAGAACGACTGATAGTGATCAAAAACTGTCCGTCATGGAACTTATCGGTCTAGCCCGAGTGAGGGCTTTAAAGAATCTGTTTACTAGGGGTTCTGATGAAATAGATTTCTCAAAATATACCCCCAGTGCGGCAACCTGAACTTTTAGGGTACTGATCGCTAGGCCCTTGTCTGCTCCTTCTTGCAGAAATTCCAAGATAGAAGAAATCTGCTTTAATGGTCTGCCGGATGTAGTGCACCAAGAGTTAAAGACTTTCCAGACTTTGTGATATATTGCTCTGGTAACATTCTTTCTGCTAGATAGGAGGGTAGCCACCAACCTATCCGAGAATCCTTTTCTCCTTAAGAGCTGCTCCTCAGAAGCCAGGCTGTGAGTTTTAGCTTTTCTACTTCTTGGTGAAACAGCGGACCTTGTAACAGAAGGTCTTGCCTCAAGGGAAGATGCCAGTATGGTTTGATCTGCATCTGTAAAAGAGCCGAAAACCAAGGCCTCTTGGGCCAGAAGGGAGTGATGAGGATTACTGTCGTATCCTCTTTCTGGATTTTTGTTATGACCTGCGGAATCAGCTGAAAAGGAGGGAAGGCGTAGCTGAGGTGAAAATTCCAACTGTGCGCCAGAGCATCTACCCCAAGAGATGACTCGTTCCTGTTCAGGGAAAAAAAGAGAGATATTTGTGTATTTTCCTGAGTCGCAAAGAGATCCACTCTTGGCTGTCCCCATTTCTTCACTATTAGATTGAAGACATCTGGATTCAATTGCCACTCCGCTTCGTACACCTGGTTCCTGCTGAGGAAATCCGCTATCCTGTTTAGGGTCCCTTTTAGATGGACCGCGGACAAGGATTGAGTATGGAGCTCTGCCCAATTTAGAATGCTCTCTACTAGGCCTTGAAGTATTCTGCTTCTGGTGCCCCCTTGTCGGTTTATGTAAGCCACCGCCGTGGCGTTGTCCGACAGAATTTGTGTATGTCGCCCTTGGACTTCTTCTGCAAAGAACAATAAGGCCATTTCTATCGCCTTTAGTTCCCTCCAGTTTGAAGATCTCAGTGCTTCCCTTGTGGACCAAGATCTCTGAGCCCAACGACCGCTCATGTGAGCCCCCCAACCCCAGGAGCTGGCATCGGTTGTTAGCCTTACCTGGGTTGGAAAGGACCATAACAGGCCTGCTGAGAGTCTTGCCTGGTTCTTCCACCACCAGAGACTCCTCTTTACTTTGGTGGGGATCTTCACCAGTGAATCTAGTGAATTCTGCTGGCGATCCCAGATTTTTAACAGAAACTTTTGCAGTGGCCTGAAATGGAGCTTTGCCCATTGTACTGCCGGTATGGAAGAGGTCAGGGTTCCTAATGCTGACATGACCCTCCTGATGGACAGAAGCTGACTGGTTTGTAAGAGTGACACAACCTTTAACAGCTTTTCCCGTTTTTCTTCTGGGAGAAAAATCTTTTGCTCCACAGAGTTGATACGGAAACCCAGGAATAACACCTCCTGAGAGGGAATCAGATTGGACTTTTGGAGGTTTAGTATCCATCCGATGGATTCTAGGTGAGCACGTGCTCTATCCAAGTTTCTCTGAAGTCCATCTCTTGTTTGAGCAAACAGTAGCAGGTCGTCTAGATAAGGAATCACTGAAATTCCCTCTAGACGCAAGGGTGCTAGAGCTTCGGCCATTACCTTCGTGAACACCCTTGGAGAAGATGACAGGCCAAATGGAAGAGCTCTGAATTGCAGGTGTACCACCTTCTTCCCTTCTCTCAGTGCTAACCTCAGATATCTCTGAGATCTGGCAGCAATAGGAATGTGGAGGTATGCGTCCTGCAAATCTATTGACGCCATGAAGCATCCTTGACTCAGGAGGCTTCTTACTGAGAAAATGGAATCCATCCGAAATCTTTTGTATTCTACTGACAAATTCAGCATTTTTAGATTTAGGATGAGGCGGTACTTTCCTGAAGGTTTCTGTACAAGGAAAACGTGAGAATAGAACCCCTGGAAGAACTCCTTTGTTGGAACCGGAACAATGACTCTCTGGGATATCAGTTCCTGAATTAGGGACTTCATGGCGAGTGCCTTGACCGGATCCCTCGGGACGTTTGTCACTAGGAATCTCTTTGGGGGTTCTTCCGTGAATTCCACCACATATCCTTGGGAGAGCATGTTTACAATATACTGATTTGTAGTGATGTCTCTCCACTGGGGAATGAACTCCTGGAGTCTTCCCCCTACTTGGGGTGGATTGTCACTGCGGCTTTCCGGGGGTCGCAGGAGGATGGAAGAGCACTCCACTCCTACCTTTTGGTTTCTGGGAAGACCACTGCTTCCTTTTGTTTGCGTTTTCCCTTCCTGTTGTCCTTTTTGGGGACGAAAAAAACGCTTACGGGTCTGTACCTGTTGTTTTTTGACCGGAAACGCCTTCTTTTTGTCAGCCGTACGGTCAAGAATGGACTCCAGCTCAGAACCAAATAGCAAATTCCCTGTAAAGGGAATGCTACACAGTCTATTTTTAGATGCAGCATCTCCTGGCCAAGTTTTAAGCCACAAGGCTCTCCTAGCAGAATTGGTCAAAGCCGCTGACCTGGCTGACATACGAATGGATTCTGCTGAAGCATCCGCAATATATGATACTGCTGCAGAAAGCGTTGTAAATGAGTCCAGAATCTCCTGTTTTGGAGAATCTGCCGTAACATGGGCCTTCGTCTGGTTAATCCAGTGTTCTAAATTCCTAGCGACACAGGTTGTTGCTATTGCTGGTTTTAGATTGTTCATCACAGACTGCCAAGCCCTTTTAAGAAGCAAATCCATTCCTTTGTCCATGGGCTCCTTTAACATGCCCATGTCCTCAAAGGCAAGGTCAGTTGATTTTGAGACCTGTGAAAAAGCAGAGTCCAGTTTTGGAACCTTGTTCCAGATGGAATCCGGGTTGTCCTCAAATGGAAATCTTCTCTTATGAGACCGGGAAAAAAAATGGCTTTTTCTCGGGTTCCAACCACTCTTTTTTAATCATGTCCGAGATTATTGAATGGACTGGAAAAACACGGCTTTTTGGATCACCCAAACCTGCATACATGCGGTCATGTAGGGAGAGCTCCTTCTTTTCCTCTTCAATCCCCAAAGTCGCATGGATTACTTTTAAAAGTCCTGCGACTTCTTCAAGCGACATTTTGTACTTAGAAGCGCTCTCTGCTTCATTTTCTTCCTCCTCAGAGTCTGTTCCATCTGGAGCAAGGGAAGCAGATTCTTGGGAAGCGTCTATCGGACCTCCCAATAATATTTGAGAGCCGTCTTGGGGTTCTGAAGAAGGCTGCGGAGCCCTAGGTTCCCTTGAAGGGCCTGGTTCTTCTCTTAGGTTTGACCTAAAAGCTTGAAAGGTGGCACGGAGTTCATCCTTAATTGTAGATACTAGATCACCACAAAAGGATGGAGACTCTTCCCTGACTACATTTGCAGTGCAATCTGCACAAAGCGACTTGGTCCAAGCCTCGCTTAACTTTTCCTTGCAGACAGGGCACCTTCTCTTCACTGGTTGAGCAGAACTTTTGGCCTGCACAAACAGAAAAGAAAAAAACCAGGGACCACGCTAAGAAAAAACTGTTACACAGTACAAATCAATACACCCAGGTACACATAGGAAAAAACACTTTCACTTCCTTGTGCCCCGCAAGCCATGCACCACCACCACCTTTTACAAAAAGACCCCTAGTATTATGCAGACATGCTAAATCACCAGCCACTGCACCACCAGGGAGATGGGGGGTGGGGGAGATGGAGGGGGAAGAAGGTGAATACCCCCCCCACAGGAGAAAACGGCCCAGTGTAAAATAGGACACAGTCCCTTACCTTAACCTTGCTGGTGCCTTGGCTTGCCCCCTTATCCGCTGCATCGCTGTCCATAGCTGTCTGCGGATGCGTGGTGAAGAAAAAAATGCCGGTTCCAGATTCGAAAACGCCGCCGCGCTGACCGGAACTTTAAGGCACCAGGTGACCCTGCCCTCTCCCTCTGCGCTTTGCGGCCGGAAATGACGCGCGCGCCGACCCGGAAGTGCTGCCTCTTCCCATACAGGACGCGGCCGAGGCTCTCCTCGGCCACCAGAACAATGGCGGCCGCTGTAAAGCTCCACGCCGCTATTCGCAATCGGTCGGCGAGAACACAGCAAACCACCGCTCTGAAGACAAAAAGGAGGCAGCACTCCCGGGCTGTACAGGCTCTCCCCGAGCACGGAAGAGGGAGAGGGAGCCCACGGGACCATCCATGCTAGGAGGTAAGTGGGAGGATCACTCTCCTAAGAAAAAAAGACTGACTGAGAACCTTGTCTCCCAGGAAAGCCCTGAGAGATCGTGGCTCTCACCAGAGGTGTTCCTCCGGCTGGAGGAAACACAAAAAACTGATGGAAGCAACGTGGAGGCCTCCAATTAAAGAATTAATTGATGAGGTGTTTCCTGTAGGAGGAGGAGCCATGATCTCTCGGGTGCTGTCCTGAAAGACGTTTTGGAAATTATTATTATTATTATTGTATTTATTTTTACACAGAGGTAGTAGAATATGTGTTTTTTATTATTTTATAAGGGGGGGGGGGGTCACCTCCCATAGTCTAAGTATATATGTTTTTTGTCTGTTTTGTGATTGTATATGAGATTGTAAGGAAAAAATGTTTTTGTTGTTATGTTTTCAAATAAAGATGAATTAATACAAAAAAAAACAGAACATGAACACTTACAGTACCCTACTCAGATAATGGCCCTGCTTTTGTTTCAAGGGTTTGCCAAGATCTAGTTAGAGCCCTTAAGATAGACTGGACGTTTCACATTCCCTATCACCCGCAGAGTTCAGGCATAATAGAAAGGATGAATAGAACAAATAAAGATAAAAGCAGAAAAGCAACAGGTGGGTCCTTCACTGGGTGGGTAAAAGCACTTCCTGTGGTCTTGGCTGAGATCAGGATGACACCATCAAAGACCACAGGATACTCCCCATTCGGAGTGTGGGAAGACAGTTCCCCACCCCATGGGCAAGACCACCCCTTATCTTAGAAGCAGGAGATCTTGATCAGATAAGGGAGGAAAAATGTCAGAAAGTTAATTGAAACTTTAGACCAAGTTGAAAGAAATGTTGCTCGCACCTCTCTTATTTTTCTTCACAGGAACCAACACATCCCTTTCAAGTAGGAGATACCGTATTAATCCAACAACTGAATAGGACCAAAAAGCAGGACCCCTTTGGACCTCCTACCACAGTAGTCGCTGTGACCCAGACAGCCATCCTGGTGGAGAATTCCCAAACCTGGATCCATGCCAGTTGAGTAAAAAAGGTCAAGGTGGATTGTGCGAAGCAAGACAAAGAGGCAGATAAAGCTTCAGTTCCGGACCAAGGAGGTGAAGCAGGTGTTGAAAATCCTCGAAAAGCGAGTGAAACAGGTGGAAAAAAGTCTCTGAAATACAGAAAAATTACTTTGTTTACTGCTCAGGATTCTGAGTAACTTTGGACACTCCTGGGGGTGATCACACTTTCAGTGTTTCCCCCAACATGGATCATAACTAACTGTATATACCACCGAGAAGATTTAGGTGTCATAGAAGACATCTGTGGAAAAGGAACTAACTCTAGCCACACTGGAAGACATGCTAGAGTGAAAAGAGAAATCGGTGAAAGTTTTACCAACAAAATGTTATTGTTAAATCTTAAATATGCTTATGCTAGAAAATAAGGATATGACAAATGTTAGATATATAGTAAACTCCACCCGGGTACCACTAGAATCCCTATAATGGCGGTGCCTTTAAAACTTCACTCCTCTTCTAAAAGGGTACCCCACCTATTTGTCTTACTGATGTCACAAGAACATTTTCAAACAACACTTTTGTGTTCCAAGCCATGGGTAAAAGCCACTCCCCAGATTTGTGCTTTAAGTTAGGTAATTCCACAAGGGGTGCTACAGTATGCGGCACGTAATTTTTCAGCAACATCACGGTATAGCTCCTTATTCTGTACCTCAGACCCTTTATTTAATTCTACGTTGCTAGAATTCCTGAGCTCCAACCCACCTCTACAGTAGAACAATTGTTGTCAACTATAGCATTCTCCGGTCTCTCTTACGAGCTAAGGAGAATTTTCCAAAGGTTGCCTTTAGCCCTTGTCAATTATACATACATCTGTTGCAAAGATGTTATCACCGGATCCCTTTAGAATCCCAGGGATGGTGTTATTTAGCGGCCCTGGTCCCAGTAATGGGGGTATTAGGTGATAATAAAGGAGGACACCTTCTTAAAACTATTTTATACCCCATGTATCCTCTCAAACATATTAATAAAAAGGAATTATTCGTTGAGAAAGATATGGCCTGGGCCTGGTTCCCTTCTAGTACAGGTTGGGGAATAGATTTAATGAAGAGGCTCAATAATTATACTGGTATTATTGATGATGAAATGGAAAATAATTCTGATGATATTACCAAATTAAATATAGAAACTAGAGCAATCAGGAAACAATTAGAACTCCATGACCTTGCCATTGAAAGCTGCACTTACAGGCTATGCGAAGTCACTGAGGACTATGAGTGTTGCACTTGGGTTCATAATACATCTATTGAGGTCCCTGTTTATTATTGCCCAACATAGAAAGGAGGTAGACAAGCTACAACAAGAGGCCAGGGATATCACCAAAACATGGAGCCCCTTTGGAGAGGGAGGGTTTTGGATTTGGAGGCATTTTCTCTTGGCTTAAGGATATCGTGCTTACCATTATAATGATCTTAATCTTTGTAGTGATACTCTACTTATGCTTTAAGTGTTGTATGTGCATAGTGAAAAGGGTCCAACGGCCCCCTAGTGATATACTGCCTTATGCAATGTATATGAAAGCTTATAACACACTCAAATAGGTTTCTGAGCACTCTGCATATAGTTATTAGAAATCATTATATATGATTTAAGAGGGGATTGAAAGAGAATGAACAAGCTTAACTCCATTTTGTAACCAGCATCCATTTTGAGATATATCAGCTTACTTTGTTTGTAACTTGTTTTCTGCTTAAATGCTTTCCCATGCCTTAGCCGCAAGCTATCTAGTTTTAGTTCTTAGAAGATATGTGATTTCTCAAGGATTCGTTAATTGGTATCGGCGAGCACTTGAGAAAAAGTGCCAGTACTACACTGTTAAATAAAATGTTATTTGTGCATTCCTTTTATATATACTGTATGTATGTGTATATATATATATATATATATATATATATATATATATAGACAGAGAGAGAGAAAGAGGGTGAGATATGGGGTGTGTGTGTGTATATATATATATATATATATATATATATATATATATATATATATATATATATATATGTATATACTGGGAAGATCCGTGTGCTGCTGTTTCTCCTCCCCAGTTGTTGGGCAGCTGAGAAGAGTGGTTATGTGATTACTTATAAAAAAGAAAAAAAAAAGTATTCATAATGTTATTTTAAACTGAATTTGTTGTTTTACAAGGTGAGGGTTTACAATCACTTTAAGGGAAAGCCACCCTGCCATGCACCATGCTCACTAGAAGCAAAGCCTACGATGACCTAGAACAAAGCCAAAATAGGGAACATTAGATTCTTTAACAGAATAGGTGGTGATAGCCGTTGTAATTCATGTTATAATTTATAGTAAATCATTAACTTAAGTAACAGTACAAACTTCTAAAGAAATACATTCAATCATAGGAAAGAAAGGTTGGTTTTTGAGCTGCCGCTTTACTGTTAATATGATTGTTATAGGAACATTTTCCAGTCCATTGCATTAATGCGCAAAGACAGAATTTTGGCTGTGACACAATCGTCCCTGTGTTGGGAAAACTTACCACAGAAAATTTGACTATTTGACTTCCACCTGGTCAAGATGGAAATACGCACATGCCGGTTTGATGTTCTACAACATTGACTCCAGAGCGTTCAACTTTGCGCTGTCATCTTTGAGCAGGCCTGCTGAAAGATGGAGCATTTCCAGGTTCCCCAGCTGAGTCTGAACCTGTTACTGTTGTCCAGAGAGCCAAACTCCTATGCCCAGAGCCAGTACAAACAGAGAGAATGAAAAAAGATGTTATAATGAGAAAAACAAGGACATTAAGGCAAAAAGTGAGAGAATTTTAAATGCACAAAGGCACATTTATTTTTTCCAACTGGAAAAGGCAAAAGTCAATGTGTGTAAACAGTGGAATAATTGTACCATTTCCAGTTAGGATTCTGAATATCCAATAGAATATGAACAAGTTCTAATGATTGTTTTTTATGATAATGAAATGACAACTATGTTATAACTATTGCTACGTGTATGATACGGTCTGGTCTAATATGTTTTAGTACAGAAAACATAAATACACATTTCCAAATTATTATAATTTATCATATCATTATGTAGCATTAGCAACATTATTTTTGAATATATTGTGTAACAATTTGACAAGCAGTTGTGAATTTTAAAAAAGTTGAAAAGATTATAAAAATTATAATATCATTGTCAAAAAATTAAACCTGTAAAGTTCTTCTTACAACCATGCTTTATTAAGTTATATATACTGTATATATCCATCCTTTTTTAACTACTTGCTTACTGGGCACTTAAACCCCCTTCCTGCCCAGGCCAATTTTCAGCTTTCAGCGCTGTCACGCTTGGAATGACAATTGCGCGGTCGTGCAACGTGGCTCCCAAGCAAAATTGACGTCCTTTTTTTCCCACAAATAGAGCTCTCTATTGGTGGTATTTGATCATCTCTGCGGTTTTTATTTTTTGCGCTATAAACAAAAATAGAGCGACGATTTTGAAAAAAACACAATATTTTTTACTTTTTGCTATAATAAATATCCCAAATTATTATTTTTTTAAATATATTTTTTTCCTCACTTTAGTCCGATACGTATTCTTCTACATATTTTTGGTAAAAAAAAAATCACAATAAGCGTTTATTGATTGGGTTGCGCAAAAGTTATAGCGTTTACAAAATAGGGCATAGTTTTATAGCATTTTTATTAATAATTTTTTTTTTTTTACTAGTAATGGCGGCGATCAGCGATTTTTATTGTGACTGCGACATTATGGCGGACACATCGGACACTTTTGACACCATTTTGGGACCATGTCATTTTTACAGCGACCAGTGCTAAAAAATGCACTGGTTACTGTAAAAATGACACTGGCAGGGTAGGGGTTACCACTAGGGGGCAAGGAAGGGGTTAAATGTGTAACCTGGGAGTGATTACTAGTGTGTGAGGGAGGGGACTGACTGGGGGAGGTGACCGATCTGTGTCCCTATGTACAAGGGACACAGCATCGGTCCCCTCTCTCTGACAAGACGTGGATCTCTGTGTTTACACACAGAGATCCACATCCTTCTCTGTGTACACGCCGATCGCGGGTAACTGGCGGACATCGCGGCCGCCAGGTACGCGCATCGGCATCTCAGTGATGCGCCGGGCGCGCTCGCGTGCCCCCCAGTGGCCGGAATAGCCGAGGCCGTCTATTGATGGCCTCCCGGATTTATAGAGCCACCTTGAGGCCGTCATTTGAACATGGCCCAGGTCTCAGGTGGTTAAGTGATATATACTGTATATATCTATGTATATGTGCATACAGTATATACACTCATCGGCCACTTTATTAGGTACACCTGTTCAATTGCTTGGTAACACAAATTGCTAATCAGCCGATCACACAGCAGCAACTCAATGCATTTAGGCATCTAGGACGACTTGCTGAAGTTCAAACCAAGCATCAGAAGAAAGGGGATTTAAGTGATTTTGAACGTGGCATGGTTGTTGAGTTGATTTAAGAGGTATCTTACCCCGAAGGGTCCCAACGCGCTTGACTAGGGCCAATTTAGACGGGAGCCAATTAACTTACCAGCATGTCTTTAGAATGTGGGCGGAAACTGGAGAACCCGGAGGAAACCCACGCAGGCACAGGGAGAACATGCAAACTCCAGGCAGATGGTGTCGTGGTCTGGATTCAAACCAGCGACCCTTTTGCTGCTAGGTGAAAGTGCTAACCACTACACCACTGCGCTGCCCATGTTGGTGCCAGATGGGCTGATCTGAGTATTTCAAAAACTGCTGATCTACTAGGATTTTCACGCACAACCATCTCTAGGGTTTACAGAGAATGATTCGAAAAAGAGAAAATATATAGCGACTGCCAGTTGTGTGGACAAAAACGCCTTGTTGATGTCAGAAATCAGAGAAGAATGGGCAGACTGGTTTGAGATAATAGAAAGGCAACAGTAACTCAAATTACCACTCGTTACAACCAAGGTATGCAGAATGCCATCTCTAATCACACAACACATTGAACCTTGAAGCAGATGAGCTACAGCAGCTGAAGACCACACTGGGTGCCACTCCTGTCAGCTAAGAACAGGAAACTGAGGCTACAATTCACACAGGCTCACCAAAATTGGACGATAGAAGACTGGAAATACGTTGCCTGGTCTGATGAGTCTCAATTTCAGCTGCAACATTCAGATGGTAGGGTCAGAATTTAGTGTAAACAACATGACAGCATGGATCCATCCTGCCTTGTATCAGCAGTTTAAGCTGGTGGTGGTGTAATGGTGTGCGGGATCTTTTCTTGGCACACTTTGGGCCTCTTAGTACCAATTGAGCATTGTTCAAATGCCATGGGCCTACCTGAGTATTGTTCCTGACCATGTCCATCTCTTTATGACTACAGTGTACCCATCTTCTGATGGCTAATTCCAGCAGGATAATGTCACAAAGCTCAGACGGATAGGATAGATTAAATAAGTAGGTAAGGTTAGGTTTTAGTAATGTATATGGGGTAATGTCCCTTTAAGAGTAATTCAAATGTGGGCTGTGGGCGGGGTTAACGGTCCAAAGCTATTGGGCATTTCCCGGAAGGTCATGTGTCCACAGTGGAATGTTCTGGAAAAGGGGCTTATTATATAAGGGACCCCCTCACAGGTGTATTCCCGCCAGTTCCAGCCAGGAAGTGAAGGTGCAACAAGCTCCTGGAAGGTCAGCAGTCATGGCTATGAAATCCCTCATGAGACAAGTATTGGAAAAAGCTGGGGACAATCGAGGAAAGGAATGGCTTAGAAGATGCCTAGCTTTAGCTGAAGAGGTTAATGAGCAGAGTGGGGTAGAATGTGAACAGCCAGCACAGATAGCCATGGAAGTGCCTAGCATTACCCCTGTAGCCAGAGGCAGAGTGGAGGTGAATATCCCCCAGCACCGCCAGACACGCTGCCACGGACCGTTGCCACGGCTGCCTGTCTCACAGTAGGGAGAGGACAGTAGAACAGCGTGGCTGGAGGAGCCAGTACCTGCTGTCCAACGCCGCGCTAGCCTGAGGGAAAAGAAGAAGAGGAGGGTCCAGTCACCATCGCCGCCCAGAGGGACCAGTGGGCAGGCGAGAAGAGCGCCATACACTAAGAGAACAGAGGAGGTTTTGGAGGCTGTAGGCGTGGAGAAGCAATCCCTGCCCACTGTATCACTATCGCAGCATGAGGCTGCTGGCAATGTGTGTGTGACAGACGTCCCGCGGATGGCCACTGGAGGCAACAGAGAGCAGCATTATGCTGAGTCAGTTATACCAATTTCTCCAGCGCCACCTGGTGGTATAGGTGAGTTAACGCACACACTTAACAGTATTAAGGAATCCATTAATAGATTAGCTCACAGCATGAATACACCTGTTCAGGAGACTAGTTATGGAAATGTTTGGTCTAATGAGAACAGTAATTATGTCAGCTTAAGTAGTTTAAGTAATGTCAATAATACTCCATTGATTAATACTAATCCACAACAATTTTTACCAGCTGAAATTAATATATCTAGCACAGCGGTCCCAGAGGTATGTTATAAAGAAACATTACCCTGTGAGATCTCGCCGTTAGGTTACCACCTTTCTCCTCAGACCAAAGAAAAAATTTGGAAGGGACAATATGTGGATATCCTGTCGCTGCTTCCATCCACAAAGGAATTTGTTAATAGAACTGACAAGAAATCAGATGAAAAAACTGAGGATGATAGGAGAAGACCAGTGGCGAGGTCTTTTAACAATTGGCTGCAATCATTTGCCATATACTCCAGTGTACTAGGTAAGAAACACCCAGAGGAGTATTGCAGTGGACTGTTTCAGCATATGGAGCATGTCCTAGAGGCTTATAAGAGTTTTGGAGGTCGAGGATGGTTCCAGTATGACAAAACATTTAGACAGAAGTTAGCAATATACCCTTCATTGAAGTGGGGCAACAAGGATGTTGGGTTGTGGCTTAACCTGATGGTCCCACAGAAACCTGGTTTTGCTAGGCAGCAGACACAAGCTGCAATGTCCCCTTATAAAAGGGGATTCTGCTTTGCTTATAACGAGAACCAATGTAAATGGGGGGGGGGGGGGGTCTCGCAAGTACAAGCATGAATGCTCGAATTGTTCAGGGCCACACCCCTTGCTCAGGTGTTTCATAAGAGACCCCAATTTTCAAAGCTTGCAGAGAGATAATTATACAAAAAGCTTACACACTGGTGAAACTAGCAAACACGCGACAATGGTTGGAAATATATCCAGACCAGGAGACAGCCAGGTTCTTAATTGAAGGTTTTTCCAAGGGTTTCCCTTTACCAGTATTTCAGGGTGAAGGGTGTGAGATAGTTCAAAATTTGAAGTCAGTTACTACTTATGCACACATAGTTAAGAAAAAGTTAGATAAAGAGATTAAGGAAGGTAGGATAGCAGGTCCATTTGATTCCCCTCCTCTCCTACCTTTCAGGATTTCACCATTGGGCATCATACCTAAAAAGGAGCCAAATACCTTTTGTTTAATCCAACATTTGTCATTCCCCAATGGTAGCTCTTTAAACGATGAAATAGATGCTTGCATGTCATTTGTATCTTACTGCACGTTTGAAGATGCTATTCAGCAGATTAGGAAATTTGGAAAAGGTGCGCTGCTGGGGAAGGTGTATATATAAGGAGCCTTCAGGCTGCTACCGATTGATCCGGTAGCTTTCAACTCTTTAGGTATGTAGTTTGAAGGTAAATATTTCTTTGATATGTGCCTACCTATGGGTTGCGCCATATCTTGTGCATATTTTGAAAAATTTGCTACCTTTATCCAATGGGTGGTTGCCTTTGAAGCCGGCTATCCAGGTATATTACATTACCTGGACGACTTCTTGTTTATTGGTCCAGCCCAATCTCCTATGTGTTATTTTATGTTACAGATGTTTGGTGCAGTATCCCACCATTTCGGTATCCCTCTAGCTAGTGAAAAAACTGTTTTTCCTGCCTCAGTGATAGAATTCCTGGGTATCGGGATAGACACTTGTAATGACAGGGGTTAACGTCATTTAGGATATTCCATTCTCGAAACACACGCCAGCTACCAGACACCCCAACCAGCCGAATAAGACCCCATACAAATTATTCTCCCTCCACAAACGAGACAACGCTCTGTCTTGAGGTTCCAAAACAGGGAATGAATCTTTATTGCAAGCACATGGTAACACACTTCTCTTAAAAAACACTTCCCTCCCCTCCTTGGGAAACAGGGCGGGTTAAACTGTCCAATGGCAATGGTGATACAGGTCAGGTGTGTTCAAACTTCTTCTTCAGTAAACAGTCTTAGCAGGAGGGGTTGCTGGAGTGATTCCCCCCCCCCCCTTTCCTCACAGACACTTAAACATCCCATAATAGGCAGTCAGACTGTCCACCAAGGTCCAATCCACATCACCACAAACAACAATGAAAAGGTCTCCAGAAGTCAGTCTGGATTCATTAACATTACACAGGCATCAAGGTGGTTGGAGTTGAACATATCAGCATCTCTCAATTAACCTGTTGAGTTCAGAATCAAACAACCAGCAAATAGTCCTTTACAGATATCCTGGGGAGCATTGTGGATTAACACCACAGACCCATTTTAAAGCAATCCAAGACATATTCTCAATGTCCATTGTTTTCTGGCTCATACTTTCTAAGAACTTCTGGGTTCCACGGGCCCTCCCGTTACAACACTGTTAACCACTTAAGCCCCGGACCATTTGGTAGCTAGAGGACCAGAGGTGAATTCAGAATTTTGCACTGCGCTGCTTTAACTGTAAATTGTGCGGATATGCAATGTTGTACCCAAACAAAATTTGCGTCCTTTTCTTCCCACAAATAGAGCTTTCTTTTAATGGTATTTGATTGCCTCTGCGATTTTTATTTTTTGCGATATAAACGGAAAAAGACCGAAAAGTTTGAAAAAAAATGATATTTTCTACTTTTTGTTATAAGAAAAATCGAATAAACTCAATTTTAGTCATACATTTAGGCCAAAATGTATTCAGCCACATGTCTTTAGTAAAAAAAACGTCAATAAGTGTATATTTATCGGTTTGCGCAAAAGTTATAGAGTTTACAAACTAGGGTACATTTTCTGAAATTTACACAGCTTTAAATTTATGACTGCCTATCTCATTTCTTGAGGTGCTAAAATGGCAGGGCAGTACAAAACCCCCCCAAATGACCCCATTTTGGAAAGTAGACACCCCAAGGAAATTGCTGAGAGGCATGTTGAGCCCATTGAATATTTTTTTTTTGTCCCAAGTGATTGAATAATGACAAAAAAAAAAAAAAAAAAATTACAAAAAGTTGTCACTAAATGATATATTGCTCACACATGCCATGGTTATATGTGGAATTGCACCTCGAAATACATTCTGCTGCTTCTCCTGAGTACGGGAATACCACATGTGTGGGACTTTTTAGGAGCCTAGCCACGTACGGGACCCCGGAATAGAGCACCGCCTTCAGGATTTCTAAGGGCGCAAATTTTTGATTTCACTCCTCACTACCTATCACAGTTTTGAAGGCCATAAAATGCCAAAATAGCACAAAACCCCCCCAAATGACCCCATTTTAGAAAGTAGACACCCCAAGGAAATTTCTGAGAGGCCTGTTGAGCCCATTGAATATTTTTTTTTTTGTCCCAAGTGATTGAATAATGACAAAAAAAAAAAAAAATTACAAAAAGTTGTCACTAAATGATATATTGCTCACACATGCCATGGTTATATGTGGAATTGCACCCCAAAATAGATTTTGCTGCTTCTCCTGAGTACGGGGATACCACATTTGTGGGACTTTTTAGGAGCCTAGCCGCGTACGGGACCCCGAAAACCAATCACCGCCTTCAGGATTTCTAGGCACAAATTTTTGATTTCACTCCTCACTACCTATCACAGTTTTGAAGGCCATAAAATGCCAAAATAGCACAAAACCCCCCCAAATGACCCCATTTTGGAAAGTAGACACCCCAAGTTGTTTGCTGAGAGGCATGGTGAGTATTTTACAGCTCTCATTTGTTTTTGAAAATGAAGAAAGTATTCTTTTTTTTTCTTTTTTTTTTTTCAATTTTCAAAACTTTGTGACAAAAAGCGAGATCTGCAAAATACTCACAATACCTCTCAGCAAATAGCTTGGGGTGTCTACTTTCCAAAATGGGGTCATTTGGGGGGGTTTTGTGCCATCTGGGCATTCCATGGCCTCCGAAACTGTGATAGGCAGTGAGAAGTGAAATCAAAAATTTACACCCTTAGAAAGCCTGAAGGCGGCGATTGGTTTTTGGGGTCCCGTACGCGGCTAGGCTCCCAAAAAGTCTCACACATGTGGTATCCCCGTACTCAGGAGAAGCAACAGAATGTATTTTGGGGTGTAATTCCACATATGCCCATGGCATGTTTGAGCAATATATCATTTAGTGACAACTTTGTGCAAAAAAAAAAAAAAAAAAATTGTCTTTTTTCCGCAACTTGTGTCAACATATAAAATATTCCATGGACTCGACATGCCTCTCAGTATATAGCTTGGGGTGTCTACTTTCCAAAATGGGGTCATTTGGGGGGGTTTTGAACTGTTCTGGCATTTTATACACAACATTAGGAAGCTTACATCCACTCTTCTAACCACTTGAAGACAAAGCCCTTTCTGACACTTTTTGTTTACATGAAAACATATTTTTTTTGCAGGAAAATTATGTTGAACCCCCAAACATTATATATATTTTTAAAGCAAAGGCCCTACAGAATAAAATGGTGGGTGTTGCATTTTTTTTTTCTACACAGTATTTGCGCAGCGATTTTTCAAACGCATTTTTTGGGGAAAAAATACACTTTTTTTTATTTTAATGCACTAAAACACACTATATTGCCCAAATGTTTGATGAAATAAAAAAGATGATCTTAGGCCGAGTACATAGATACCAAACACGACATGCTTTAAAATTTCGCACAAACGCGCATTGGCGACAAACTACATACATTTTTAAAAGCCTTTAAAAGCCTTTACAGGTTACCCCGTTAGATTTACAGAGGAGGTCTACTGCTAAAATTACTGCCCTCGATCTGACCTTCGCGGTGATACCTCACATGCATGGTGCAATTGCTGTTTACATATGACGCCAGACCGACGCTTGCGTTCGCCATTGGGCAAGAGCAGGGCAGGACAGGGGTGCTTTTTTTTTTATTATTAATTTTGCTTTTTTATTTTATTTTTAAATTGTTCCTTCCATGTTTTTTTTTTTATCATTTTTATTGTTATCTCAGGGAATGTAAATATCCCCTATGATAGTAATAGGTAGTGACAGGTACTCTTTTTTTGAAAAAACTGGGGTCTAGACCCTAGATCTTTCCTCTGCCCTCAAAGCATCTGACCACACCAAGATTGGTGTGATAAAATGCTTTCCCAATTTCCCAATGGCGCTTTTTATATCCAGGGGGGGGGACATTCCCTCCCACTGCTTGTAAAAGCAGTCCAGAGGCTAATTAGCCACTAGGGTTGCTTTTACATTAAAGCCGGCCGCTGGCTGAAAAGAATGATACCAAGATGATACCTAAACCCGCAGGCATCAATCTGGTATAACCATTCAAAGTCCAGCAACATACCAGTACGCTGCTGGTCCTTGTTGGACATGTATTGTAATCTTTTTTTTTCATGCAGCCAGGTGGCTGAACGAAAAAAGAGATTGATCGGTGGGTATGCCCACCATTAGAATACCGCCCTTCATCCACCCACTTCTAATGATGGGCATACATGCACCATTTATATATGCCGAAGCATGGGGGCATCCTCCCGCAAAAAAGTTATGCCGCACACACATGGTCGGACTTTTCCACGGGCAAGCCTCCGTCGGAATTTCGACCGTATGTACGCGGCATTAGGAGCAAAATCGCTCCTCCGCCCCTGCTGCCCCAATGCTTCGGCATATTTGCTTCTTTTTTTTTTTTAACTGTGGTGGTGAAATCACCTCCTACAGCACTGGAGTCGCAGGGATCAGGCCTGTCTCTGCGAACGCTGCAGTTATGCGTGTTGTGTTTTGTAAGTGACAGTGATCGATCGATACTGCACTTGGGTGGCCTGGGCTGGACGGAGGGGCAAAACGCAGGTGCTAGCAGGTATCTGGGCTGATCCCCCTAACAATGCATTTTTGGGAACGCTAGTATAGATCAGATCAGATATTGATCTGTTCAGATACTATACCACTAAGGGGGGTGTATGCTTCACGCGTGGGTGTTAGCGTTACTGGCACTAACCTGACGCTGCCTGGGGTGTGACGCAGACCCTCTCTGACGCTAAAACCTAATTGATATCACCCGCCGGGCGATCAGGGGGTTAAACCTTTATTGGGTTATATATACGGCGGGTGCCCTGACACTATAAAAAGCAAACTAACTAACCAGCGTCACCCGTAACACTTATATGATGATTACTGGTGAAAGGGTTAACTAGGGGCAATTAGGGGGTTAAAACCTTTATTAGATAATATATGGGGGTACCTGACGCTATAAAAACCTGCGGCGAACCTAAAAAAATTACTGGGTACCGATCTGCATCACCGACGCCAAGACAGCGATCAGAAAAACAATTGCTTAGTGACAGTGGTGATAGGGGGTGAAAGGGTTACCTGGGGGGCGATCAAGGGGGTTAAACCTTTATTAGATAATTTATGGGGGTACCCGACGCTATAAAAACCTGAGGCGAACCTAAAAAAAAAATACTGGCTACCGATCAGCATCACCAACGCTAAGACATCGATCAGAAAAACGATCGCTTAGTGACAGTGGTGATAGGGGGTGAAAGGGTTACCTGGGGGGCGATCAAGGGGGTTAAACCTTTATTAGATAATTTATGGGGGTACCCAACGCTATAAAAACCTGCGGCGAACCTAAAAAAAATTACTGGGTACCGATCTGCATCACCGACGCCAAGACAGCGATCAGAAAAACAATTGCTTAGTGACAGTGGTGATAGGGGGTGAAAGGGTTATCTGGGGGGTGATCAGGGGGGTTAAACCTTTATTAGGGGGGGGTTAGGGGGCTACACTGGACCTAAAACTAAACTGTAGTGACACTTTTACAGTCACAAATGTCACTGATTGCAGTGATCAGTAAATAAATGGTCACTGCAATCAGTGACACTGTGACTGGGGGCTGGGGGGTGATCTGGGGGGGCCTGGGGGGCGATTTATGTGCCTATGTGTGCTGGTGTTAGTGTAGTGTTAGTGCACTGACCTGTGTGTCTTCTCTTGTACGACGCTCGGTATATGTGAGCGCCGCACAAGAGATGACATCACTTCCTCCTGCTTTCTCTATCTGTGTAAACATTACACAGACAGAGGGGGCATTTCTATTCGCCGGTAGCGATCGCGGGGGGGTGGTCGGAATCGAACGGCCGCCCCCCCATCTCGGAACGCTCCCAGACGAATTCCGACCGCTCACTGTACAGAAGGGGGGTCCGATCGGACCCCCCAACTGTACAAAGGCAATCACGTATGCTCTACGTGATTGTGCCTGTCGGTGCCATTGTGCCGACGTATATATACAGTGAGCGGTCGTTAAGTGGTTAAGCTGGAAATTCAGTTACCTGAGACTAAAATCAGCAAGATTAAAGCTTTAATTTCATTTTTGGTTAGGCGTAAAAAAGTTTTATTAAAAGAGCTCCAATCGTTATTGGGGCTCCTGGCATTTGCGACAAGGATAATGCCAGTTGGCAGAATCTTCTCCCGGCGCCTGTATTTAGCCATGTCAAGGATGAAATCCCCATTCTCACACATCAGATTGACAGCTGACCTCAAGGAGGACCTGTTAGTTTGGTTTAAATTCTTTAACATATATAATGGTAGATCATTTTTTCAGGAGCAATTTTCTATCATCATCTGACCTTGAGTTATATACAGACGCTGCAGGTTCATGTGGTTTTGCTGCTGTTTGGAAGACTCACTGGTGCTGTGGTAAGTGGTCTGAGAGGTGGGTAACAAACAAAGCCACGAAAAGCATAGTAGTTTTGGAACTTTTTCCCTTAGTAGTTGCGATGGAAATTTGGGGTGAGCAATTTGCTAATAAAAGAATCCTGATCAATTCTGATGACAAAGGAGTCATTTATGCAGTAAATTGCTTGTCTGCTAAATCTTTACAAGTGATAAAATTACTAAGATACTTAGTCTTTCTCTGTCTTAAGTTCAATATCTGGCTAAATACCAGGCATGTCCCAGGGAAGGAGAATCAAATTGCGGATGCCTTGTCTCAATTTCAGGTATACTGATTCCGTCAACTCCTGCCAAATGCGGACAAGGAAGGTTACGCATGTCCGGAACATCTGTGGAGCCTAATTTAGAAGTTCTTACTAATGCAATACAACACTCTGTGGCAGAAAGTACATGGGCTGAGTACACAACCACATGGAATAGGTGGTTAAGATTTGCAAAAGAAGTGGGTATACAATTTGATTCTCCTTCTGAATCGGATATTCAGATGTTTCTGTGTAGTTTAATGCAGTTAGAAATGTCACACAGTCACATTGCCAAAATCTTGTCGGGAGTATCTTTCTTCTTTAAATTGAGAAACTTACATCCATGCACAGCATTCTTTTCAATTCAGCAGGCGATGAAGGGCTATAGGAAGAACCATTCCTTTCCAGATAATAGGAGACCTATTTCGATTCACTTATTAAAACAGCTGTGTGGTACTACGCATGCAGTGTGTTCATCTAGCTTTGAGACCGAGTTATTCAATACAGCTTTCATACTAGCCTTTTTTGGGGCCCTTAGAATATCAGAGTTGTTGCCAAAAAATAAAACAGTAGTTGGGGGTTTGTTGAGAGAACATGTGACTGTCTCTGAGACGGGGATTAGATTGTTCATCCCAGTATCAAAGACGGATAGGTTAGGTAAAGGCAGTTGGGTATCTTTAGGCCAAAGTGGGGATGTGGATATCTTTCTGGTTAGAGCCATATCAGAATACCTAGCAATTAGACCAATAGGGGAAGGTGTATTGTTGCTTCATGCGGATGGATCTCATCTTACTCAGTATCAGTTTAATTACATATTAAAAGAATGCATGAAAAAGTTGGATTTACATCATTTTAAGTTTACCTCTCACTCTTTCAGGATCGGAGCAGCTAGAGGCTGCTAAGATGGGTTTGGATGATACAGTAACCAAACGGTTGGGTAGATGGGAATCTAAACGTTTTCAGATTTATGTCAGACCTGATCTTTTTCTCTAATTCTAGGATATAGAAGATGTGTTTGGATCCTTGGACACTCTTTTGTACACTGGGCCAATAAAAGAGCCAAGAAGCGCTGCTATACGTCCAATTTTTCTCTGGATCCTGGAGAATTTCAAATTTTCTGGAAAGGAATTAGAGGTCTTCAATGGGCTAATTTGTTTTTTTATTTTTCCAGGTTGATTGAATTATGGCCAGCCCCTGACATATTTATCGTGCACTTAGGGGGCAACGACGTAGGTAAACTGAGAACATTGGACCTTTTGGCTTTGTTTAAACGTGACCTACAAAGAGTTAAGTTAGCATTCCCGAATACCAGAATAATTTTTTCTGAGATGGTTCCACGGCTATTATGGCTCCAGGAAACACAATTACATTTTTTTGAGAAAATCAGGAAGAGATTGAACAAGTATATGGAAAAATTTATGCCCAGTATTGGAGGTTTCTTTTACAGCCATATCGATTTAGAGGGTGGCTTCCCCGGACTATATAGATCAGATGGAGTTCATCTGTCAGACATCGGATTGGACATCTTTAATGTAGGTTTGCAAAACTGTATAGAATTGGCCGTGGTTGTAGCGTAGGCCGGGCTTGATATTTCAAACCCGGCATGTGGGGACTTTTGGTTATATATATTCCCATGGCCTGGTAGGGCTCCAAACTTGGAGCCTGACAGCATGGGCATGCGGTCGCCCCTCCCTTTAATAATAAATAGACGGAGAGGATAGATTACCGTATATACTCGAGTATAAGCCGAGATTTTCAGCCTTTTTTTTGGGGCTGAAAGTCCCCCCCTCGGCTTATACTCGAGTCATAGAAATTTTTACATTGTAAATATTACCTGTAAAGAAGTTGCGGCTGCGGCGTCCATCGTTCAAATTCCGCGGCGTCCATCGTTCAAAATTCCGCGGTCTCTTCCTGTTCCTTCCTTGATAGGCGAGTCTCAGCAGACACTCTCCGCCTATCACGATCATTCTCTCATCCTCAGTTTTCCAGCAGACGTCTGTGATTGGCGGAACACCCAACACAGTGTCTGCTGGGAAAACTAAGGATGAGAGAATGATCGTGATAGGCGGAGAGTGTCTGCTGAGACTCGCCTATCAAGTAAGGAACAGGAAGAGACCGCAGAATTTTGAACGATGGACGCCGCGGAATTCGAACGATGGACGCCGCAGCCGCAACTTCTTTACAGGTAATATTTACAATGTAAAAATTTCTATTTACAGGGAACAGCGAGCTAGGGAACAGTGGGGCATCGGCTTATACTCGAGTCAGTAAGGTTTCCCAGTTTTTTTGGGCAACATTAGGTACCTCGGCTTATACTCGAGTCAGCTTATACTCGAGTATATACGGTAAATAAGTAGATAAGGTTAGGTTTTAGTAATGTATATGGGGTAATGTCCCTTTAAGAGTAATTCAAATGTGGGCTGTGGGCGGGGTTAACGGTCCAAAGCTATTGGGCATTTCCCGGAAGGTCATGTGACCACAGTGGAATGTTCTGGAAAAGGGGCTTATTATATAAGGGACCCCCTCACAGGTGTATTCCCGCCAGTTCCAGCTAGGAAGTGAAGGTGCAACAAGCCCCCCACCCCCCTCCCTTGTCGCTAAGCACGATTATGTGGTCTGTCACCCTATGTGATATAGGGGGGACTTTTGGTTATATATATTCTGTATGCTCGAGTCCTTTAAGACTGAGCTGTTTTAAGTTGATGGTTTGAAATATAAGAAGTTTATGAAATAATAATATTATCAGAATATGGTTATTATTTATTTATGGATTTGAATACACCAATAAAAGTGCGGCGGACAATTTTTTGCCAAAGTAGTGGTTTGAGTAGTTATTTTAAATAAGTATATTGTTTCTGGTATTCGGGGAGGGTAGGTGCGGCCTGCATTCCCATG
The DNA here is from genome assembly GCA_029206835.1 of Rana muscosa. Taxonomy (NCBI): domain Eukaryota; kingdom Metazoa; phylum Chordata; class Amphibia; order Anura; family Ranidae; genus Rana; species Rana muscosa. The sequence continues at coordinate 374,400,141 of CM055116.1, forward strand.
TTTCCAACACCTTGTTGACTCTATGCCACGAAGAATTACCACTTCTGGACCGCCCGCCGCAGTTTTACGTCCTCTGTTTGAAGAGCAATACCATTGTTATGGTAGCAGCTAGCTGTCATGGATATGCAGTAATGTTTGTCTGTCAGTTTACCTTGCTCTCTATGTGTTCATCTTAGAGGCCAGCCTCTTTCACCTGGCTTCCTTTATAATCTCCTCCCAGCCTGACTCCACCCCAGGCCCTATCAAAGAGCACTATATTAACCTGTGCACTGCAAGCCTGTTTTGCTGATTAACATGTTTGTTAAGCATTGTGTGTTTGGGTTCCTGCCTGCCGTGTGCTGCGTCTGTCCCTGTGTTACCGATATTGGCTTGTTCCCGACTATCCCTGTCTGCTTGTTACCTTGACCTTCGGCTTGTCCTTCGTTTATCCTTGTCTGCTTGTGACCTTGACCTTCGGCTTGTCCTTCGTTTATCCTTGTCTGCTTGTTGCCCTGACCTTGGACTTTCCCCTCATTATTCTTGTATCCTGTGCTGCTGCTTCCCCTCTTTCCTCCTTACCCTATGAGGCGTGAGCTAGGAGACTCTAGGGGTCGTGACCTGGACCTAGCTGCAGCATAACATCCTCACCACTAGAGGCTCTGGTGAAGACCTGCTGGGTCTTAGACTCCGCGCCCTGGGGAATCTCGGCTCTAGCTTCCTGTGGATACCGGTTGTGCTCCTCTGGTCCCGCTTTCCACAACCACCCAGTATCCTATCCGCAGCAGTCAGCCATAGGGTTCACTACCTTGTGGTGCACTCCTGACCCCCTACGGTGTGCATCTGTCATCTGGCCACAGGTGACCTGACACTAGCTACCATAACCCCGGTATCCTCTTCTTCAGCTGGCGGTCCGCTACAATATAAAAGTGGTCTCTGCGGCGGATACGCCGCAAGATCACTTTTATCGGCGGTGGGAAAGGGCCCCCCTTTATCTCGCCGCTCTCTGGTGCCCTCCGCCGCTTACCGGAGGGCACCGGAGAGGGGGGGGTGGCATTCTTCTCTGTGCCATCAGGGCTTTTTTTCAGCGGGAACGCAGGGAAACTCAGTTCCGGCATCTCTGGCACTGAATGTATGCAATCCCAAGGGGTCCTGAGGTGTGCTGGAAGGTCTATTGTTGCTGGCTGCTGGGTTATCTATTGTTGTAGGGGTACCATTGTTGCTAGGAGTGATCTACTATTGAGGGAGGAGTCTATTGATGCTGGCTCCTGGGAGATCTATTGTTGCTGGGTGGGTCCATTGTTGCTAGGGGGAGGTATTGTTGCTGAGAGAGATCTGTTGTTGCTGGGGGGGTGGGGGGGGTCTATTGCTTGTGGGGTCTATCGCTGCTGGCTGCAGGGAATCTACTATTTTACTGATTTCATTGTTATCATTAAAGTGGTTGTAAACCCTCCTTTGCAAGTTTCACATACAGGTAAGTCTAGATTAAGGCTTACCTGTAGGTGTTTTCAATATCTCCTAAACCTGCACAGTTTAGGGGATATTTGTGAATGGGATTACACATTGTCTACGGCGCATTCGCGCCGCAGACAACAGTGCAGGCGCACTGTAAGACCCATTCACAAATCCGGCGTTGCCGGATTTGACGGCTCCCGCGCGCATGCGCGGAGTGACGTCTTCGCTGCTCCGGCCAATCACAGCGCCGGAGCGGCGATACCCGGAAGTAACCTTCCGGGTATCTGCGGAGAGATGTCTGCGGCCGGAGGGGGAGACGAGGGCGGCTTCCGGGGCTTCGAACTAAGGTAAGTGCCACATAATGAGCTAGTATGCTAGTCATACTAGCTCATTATGGCTTTGTCTTGCAGGTGTTTTTTTTTTTTTCCGGGTTTACAACCACTTTAACAAATTGCATACAAATTACATAGCACCATAAAATGATACTTGGTTCTGCATTTTCCAAAAAGGGTGATACTGGGAGGTGGGTATGGGGTGGAACTAAGGGACAGTGCTCAGGGGTGGGTAGGGGTTCAGAGAAAAGGGGTGACTGAAAAGGGGGAGTACCTGCATCTATTTTCTGAGAAAAAAAGCCCTGTGTACCATAAACATGATTTACAATTATATAAAAAGCCAGGCACCAGGTGAAACTAAAAAAATTTATAAACGTCAATTAAACAACATAACATTTTGTGTGGCCTAAAGAGAAAGCATAGATTCTCATTGTGGATTCCTGGCCCTTTGCAAGTGCTTGTGTGTTTGATCAACATATATTAAAGGGGAACTGAACCAAAGGGCTAGTCACTAACATTGACTGTAGTTTTTCTGCAACTGATATTTCCCCATTCTTGACTCAATGTGCCTTGTTCTGTATCTCAATGTAAAGGTGGCTATCTTGGTAGAGACAAAGTTTTGCTTCCTCTTGTCAGAGCCTTCAACAAGAACAGTGAGCAGAACAGTAGTGACCAGTGGCGGCTGGTGCTCAAAATTTTTGGGGGGGCGCAAACAAACTGAAAAAAAAAAATCAATTGCTGCCACTGTGCCCATTAAACGCAGCCACTGTGCCCAAACGCCACCAGTTTGCCCCCTCAAATACAGCCAGTTTGTTTCCATATACAGCCAGTGTGCCCCCATATATATATATATAACCAGTGTGCCCCCATATATACAGCCAGTGTGCCCCCATATACAGCCAGTGTGCCCCCATATACAGCCAGTGTGCCCCCATTTACAGCCAGTGTGCCCCCATTTACAGCCAGTGTGCCCCCCATATATATATAGCCAGTGTGCCCCCATATATATATATATAACCAGTGTGCCCCCATATATACAGCCAGTGTGCCCCCATATACAGCCAGTGTGCCCCCATATACAGCCAGTGTGCCCCCATATATATATAGCCAGTGTGCCCCCATATACAGCCAGTTTGTCCCCATATATATATATATAGCCAGTGTGCCCCCATATACAGCCAGTTTGTCCCCATATACAGCCAGTTCCCCCAAATGCAGCCAGTTTGTCCCCCATATACAGCCAGTTCCCCCCAAATGCAGCCAGTTTGTCCCCCATATACAGCCAGTTCCCCCCAAATGCAGCCAGTTTGTCCCCCATATACAGTCAGTTCCCCCCAAATGCAGCCAGTTTGTCCCCCATATACAGCCAGTTCCCCCCAAATGCAGCCAGCGTGTCCCCCATATACAGCCAGTTCCCCCCAAATGCAGCCAGTGTGTCCCCCATATACAGCCAGTTCCCCCCAAATGCAGCCAGCGTGTCCCCCATTTACAGCCAGTTCCCCCCATATTCAGCCAGTTTGTCCCCCATATACAGCCAGTTCGCCCATATACAGCCAGTTCCCCCCAAATGCAGCCAGCGTGTCCCCCATATTCAGCCAGTTTGTCCCCCATATACAGCCAGTTTGTCCCCCATATACAGCCAGTTCCCCCCAAATGCAGCCAGCGTGTCCCCCATATTCAGCCAGTTTGTCCCCCATATTCAGCCAGTTTGTGCCCCATATTCAGCCAGTTTGTCCCCCATATTAAGCCAGTTTGTCCCCCAAATGCAGCCTGTCCCCCCCCCAGCCCTGCACTTACCTTCCTCGGTCCGCGCCGTCCTCGATGTGTTCTCCCGCCCTCGATGTCGCTTCAGCCAATCAGGTTACCGGTAACCAGATCCGGTGAACCTGATTGGCTGAAACCTCCACACAGTCTTCTTCCAGGAACGCACCCCCGTGCGTATCTGGAAGGAGTTTTTGGAAGCCGAATACAGCGTGAGAGCTGTATTCGGAAAGCCTATCAGAGCCGCTGGCTCTGATAGGCACTTCCAAGTCACACCCACCGCCGGCCGCCGCTCTAATTCATATGGCCGGCGCTCACCAGGAGGCCGGCCATATGAATAGTGGGCAGCGCGGCAGCGGTGACAATACATAGATTCATGCAATGCATGAATCTGTGTATTGTCTTTCAGTGGCGGTGCGGGAGCGAGAGGGGGCGGCGCTCCGGCGCCCTCTATGGACGCACCGCCACTGGTAGTGACATTAAAATGTTTAACTTCAAATCTTCTAATATACAGCTATGAGGCTTTACTAGATAAAGGAGTGCCTAGGCACAGCCACATACCAGGAAGTGCTATATTTTAAGTGGCATTTCAGACAAAAGGTAAATTTTTAGGGTACTGCTTAGGCACAATTTACATTTTATAGTTGCTCCCTATAACATAGCAAATCTTGACTTCTTGAGTTCAAGTCTACTTTAAGCACTTGTCGACTGCCAACACTACATTTACTGCTGGCGGGCAGCTCCTACAGGCAGGGCCGTTTGAAGGAATTTGGGGGCCCCAAGCAAAATGGACATGGAGCCCCCCCCTTGCACTCACGCAAAGCCTACAGGAACCACAGCATAGCGATACAGTTTATCCTGGCAGGAGAGGACACACAAACACATCCTAGCAGGGCAGGGAGGGTTCATGCTGGGACTGGAAATCATGTGACCCCCCCAAAAGTGAAGAACTACAAGTCCCAGCATGAACCCCTCAGAGCTGACTACTGCTCCAGTCCTGCCCAGTGCCCACATAAGGGTGGTCACTGGGCAGGACTGGAGCAGGAGTCAGCTCTGAGGGGTTCATGCTGGGATCTGTAGTTCTTCACTTTTGGGGGGCCCGGGGGGTCACATGATTTTAAGTCCCAGCATGGACCCTCCCTGCTCTGCTAGGATGTGTTTGTGTGTCCTGAGGGGTTCGTGCTGGAACCTGTAGTTCTTCATTTTGGGGGGGGGGTCACATGATTTCAAGTCCCACAATGAACCCTCCCTGCCCTGCTAGGATGTGTTTGTGTGTCCTATCCTGGCAGGGCAGGGAGGGTTCATGCTGGGACTGGAAATCATGTGACCCCCCCAAAAGTGAAGAACTACAGGTCCCAGCATGAACCCCTCAGAGCTGACTACTGCTCCAGTCCTGCCCAGTGCAGTGCCCACCCCTTATGATGTGTTGGTCAGTGCTGTGCTGACAATGGTGAGTGAGCAATGCTTACTTGCCTGCTTTCTACAGCTGGCTGAAATCTGTCTCACTCTGTCACGTCTTTCTGTGTTCTTCAGACTTCACCACAGCAGCATGCCGCTGCCTGAGTGCCTGCCTGAGTGGCTGGACAGTGTGCCTCGAGGACAGAGCGGGAGGAGGAGGAGGGTGGACTCGGAGGCGGAGCTAGCTAGAAGACCTTTCCTCTGCTGCCTGTGATAGGCACAACTCTGCCTCTCTCCTGCTCTGCCAGTGACGTCACTGGTTGCTACAAGCCAAGCGGGCGTCACGTAGCAACCAGCAGAGACAGTGCCAGCTAGCTAGGCTAGGGGGGTCCACAGCCACTGTCAGATCGATCGTGCATTTGATTTAGATCGACCCAGGGCGGAATTTGGAAATCCAGGCCAGTGACAGGCAGCAGGCAGGCATCCTAGGCTGGGGCCCCAGGCAATTGCTTGTTTTGCCTGTCCTGTTCTGACGGCCCTGCCTACAGGCACCATGATATACCCGTACATCGCAGTGCACATGCACACTGGAGCACCTCCTCCTGAACGCAGTGGATTGCGTGCTCAGTATCGGGTCGCTGTGAGCAACCCAGTTACCATGTGATCGCTGTGAAATCACATGACACCTAGTAAACATTAGTCATGAACGGAATCCATAGGGAACAACGATTAGTGACGTCACACGCCAAGCCATGCCCCCCTACAGTAAGAATCACTCATTAGGTCACACTTAACCCCTACAGCGCCACCTAGAGGTTAACTCCTTCACTGCCAGTGTCATTTTCACAGTAATCAGTGCATATTTATAGCACTGATCGCTGTAAAAATGACAATGGTCCCAAAAATGTGTCAAAAGTGTCCAATGTGTTTGCCATAATGTTGCAGTCATGATAAAAATCGCTGATTATAAAAAGAAAAATTTGCGCTAGGTGCAAAATAATGTGAAGTAATAAATAAATGAATAAGTCCCTTAAGGAAACCTGCTGCTAACACCAAAAAAAACCTTGATATAAGGTACAAACAAAAATGGATATACAAAATAGTGTAGCGCTGGAAAAAAAACTGTGTATGTCTATACAGTGAATTAAATAAGTGAAAAAAGTATCAAAAACACAAGTAAACAGCACAAATAAACAAATAAAGTTCATAAATGCACGTGAAGAGCGAATAATTGAATGTGTAGTGGGTCTTCCCTCTAATTGGATGATGAAAGTTCCACAGAGAAAATATCCAATAAAACTGGTAGATATTATTCCAACAATAAGTGAAGATCCCGCCACCAAAGTGAGAAATGAAGGCTTACCAAACAGCCTGTGACCGCCCTTCTCAGGGGGGTCAAAACAAGCTTAGCAGAGCGATGTTCACTCCATGGGAGGCAGGAAGACTGCAGTAGGAACACTCCATTCACAGTAGGCGAGTCTCCAGAGACGTGTCTGCACAGCTGATCCAATCCAGAAATGGGAAACACTCTTGATGAATCAGAGTGAATAATCCTCAGCAGATGAAACGAAATCCAAAAAAGAAAAAAGAACTTTCCATAGTGCAGAGTTCATCAAGGAAGTTTTAATTCGATTTAAAAAAATGTACAAGAGAAAGTACAGTTCTCCTATATGCATAAAATAATAAAAGAGAAAATCCTTGCAAGGAAGTAAATTGCTCCGAGTTTCTGTCAAAGACCATTCGCGCGTGCGCAGTGCATGTGCGTGTCGCACGCGCGAATGGTCTTTGACAGAAACTCGGAGCAATTTACTTCCTTGCAAGGATTTTCTCTTTTATTATTTTATGCATATAGGAGAACTGTACTTTCTCTTGTACATTTTTTAAAATCGAATTAAAACTTCCTTGATGAACTCTGCACTATGGAAAGTTCTTTTTTCTTTTTTGGATTTCGTTTCATCTGCTGAGGATTATTCACTCTGATTCATCAAGAGTGTTTCCCATTTCTGGATTGGATCAGCTGTGCAGACACGTCTCTGGAGACTCGCCTACTGTGAATGGAGTGTTCCTACTGCAGTCTTCCTGCCTCCCATGGAGTGAACATCGCTCTGCTAAGCTTGTTTTGACCCCCCCTGAGAAGGGCGGTCACAGGCTGTTTGGTAAGCCTTCATTTCTCACTTTGGTGGCGGGATCTTCACTTATTGTTGGAATAATATCTACCAGTTTTATTGGATATTTTCTCTGTGGAACTTTCATCATCCAATTAGAGGGAAGACCCACTACACATTCAATTATTCGCTCTTCACGTGCATTTATGAACTTTATTTGTTTATTTGTGCTGTTTACTTGTGTTTTTGATACTTTTTTCACTTATTTAATTCACTGTATAGACATACACAGTTTTTTTTCCAGCGCTACACTATTTTGTATATCCAAAAATCGCTGATTGCCGCCATTACTAGTAAAAAAAAAAATTATTTATAAAAATGCCATAAAACTTTTGTAGACGCTATAACTTTTGCGCAAACCAATCAATAAACGCTTATTGCGATTTTTTTTTTACCAAAAATATGTAGAAGAATACGTATCCGCTTAAACTGAGGATAAAAAATGTTTTTTTATATATTTTTTGGGGATATTTATTATAGCAAAAAGTTAAAAATATGTAATTTTTTTCAAAATTGTCGCTCTATTTTTGTTTATAGCACAAAAAATAAAAACCACAGAGGTGATCAAATACCACCAAAAGAAAGCTCTATTTCTGGGAAAAAAGGGACATCAATTTTGTTTGAGAGCTACGTCGCACGACCGCGCAATTGTAAGTTAAAGCGACGCAGTGCCGAATCGCAAAAAGGGGCCTGGTCCTTTAGCAACAAAATGGTCTGGGGCTTAAGTGGTTAAGAAATGTGACAGGCAGTCAGTACATCAGCATTTTAAATTTTTGTAGCGGGTATGTACTTTCCCGGGTGTAATTTTGAATTTGGCAGAGACATCAGTGATGTGTAATTCCCTGCAGCCCAGTAGGTGGCGCTGTCGCCCTGGGCTGGGGCTGAATCATTGCTGTGTGCCGTCCTCCTTTTTGTCCTCCCTCGGCAGCGGTATGGTGGGGCAGGGAACCGCCCGTGCTTGCTGGGAGAGGGTATAAAGGGGGCCGGCCATCTTTGTCACGGGGTTGACGTCCCAGGCACCTTCAGCTTGCGGACGGTGGGTCGTGCCGCTCCTCTGGGTGGCTTAGGCCTAGAGGACAGCGGAGGTCGAGTTCCATCCCAGGCACCTTTGGCCTGGGGTGAGGTACTTGGATGGAGGTCCGGAGCTCAGTGCCCAACACTGAGTTCCGCGAGGGAAGGAGATCCTAGGGTACCCAGGGATTGGGTACTCGAATCCGGAAGGCGCAATGGATCGGGGGGAGCTCCTCATTTGAAGACCCAGTGCAGCATATTGCCGGTGACAAGCGAGTCTCTCGTCGGAGACCGCCTGGAAGGAAATCTACCCTCGTGCGGAGACCAGGACACACTTCTAGGAAGGGAAGTGGCAGCTTACATTGTGTCTGGGCCTGTTCGCATCCACACCTCCTTTTCTGTTTTGTTCTATCAAGGGAGTTCAACTGTTTGTGTTCATACAAGGAGAATAAAGGAGTGTTGAACTTTAATGGTGTGGAGCTCATTTTCTGACAGACATGGTTCGCGGTGACTCTTGGAGGGAGGATCCAGGTGCACAACACTGACCCGAAGGTAATACAGAACTGTTGCTTATACCGCACTAACATCTGTGGTGGAAGCTAGGCGTAGTGTCCCCGCTCCCTCCCCTCTAAGATACCCCTAGACAAGAGAAAGACGAGACCAAGAGGGGAGTGTGAGGAGCTGCCCCTACACGTGGGGGCTCGGGTCCGGTATAGTGTTTGTGCAGCACAGTATTGAACGTGTCTGTTGGAAGAGTTAAGCGAACAGGCAGGCCTTCATTGGCCGAAGTGCATCCCTGCTCAAAGTCGTGGACATGACCCGAAAAGAGGAAAGGCCCGCGCAGAAGAGTGGAAAGAGGGGGAAGCTTAGCCGTGTGAAGTAATACACGTGGGGGCTTCTATTGCACTGAGCCACCAGGCACACCCCCACCGCTTAGTTCGTGGGCGTGACTCAGAAACAGAAAAGAAGAAAAGCCCGCAAACTGGAGCAAAGGGGAGGAGTCCAATACGTGTGAAGGACTATACGTGGGACGTTGGCGCAAAAACTTTGCAGTGTGCGATGGATCAGCAACAGGTCGCCATGTTCGGACACACCTCGTGGATTCCAATTCATCCTTCCACCACGACTTTGACCGCTGCTGCTCCGGTAACGGATACGGGGATCCGACTAAAGCCAATTGGTCGATTCGCCCTGTATTCGTGCATTGACGTTGAGGCCCTGGGTGTGATTTGTCCCGGGTGTTCGGGACTGGTGTGCCAGTTGAAGCCGTTCGGATGCTGTGAGGCCTGTGGGGAGTTCCTGTTCGAAGTGGATCCGGCGGTGGAAAGGCCGAGGACCATTTACCCTGGCCAGGCTTCAGGCAACACCACTCAAAGAGGAGGAATCACTGCTGTGAGAGTCACCCCTGCGCACACTGCAACGACCGCGGAGGAGGTTGTAAAACCCAATCGGGAGAAATCCGAGGATGCTGACTCGGTCACCACTGTCTCGCAGCGTCCACCACCGAAGAGGAAGACCGGCATGGTAGCCCCGACCAGCGGTTGTGGTGGACCATCTCGCCCACTTATGCCCGGCCCGGATGAATCCGTCGACCTGAGTTCCGGACGTCCCGCTTCAAGTAAAGGCAGAGGTAAGCCAGGCGGTGAGACTTGGTGTGTGGGCGGAGGTGTCGGGAAGTCATGGCCTAGCGAATCTGCGGGAGGTGGTGGCTCCGTTTCTACAACCGGCTACATACCCGCGGAGGAGTGTGACACCTCCGACCTGGAGTCGCTCTCGGACATGGGAGACGACGTGGCAATAGACGATTTGTTTGCTGAGAAGGGCTGGGACAAAGTACCGCTTGCTTCATCCCGCAGGATCAGAGATCCACCCATGTCAACAGGGGAAAGCACACCCCGGGTGGAGGCATCAGCGCCTGAAGAGAGGTCCCGTCCCCAGTCTGCTGCTACATCCCCAGTGCCATCTGTACCGAAGGCCGGGGAATAGAGACTATTGCTGCGGGCTCCTATGCCCCGATCAGATGTGATCAAGGTCCCTCGCCACCCGGACTCGATAGTGTTGCCTGGCGAAGGGGACAAAGCTACCATGCCTCCTCTGGCAAGACTACAATGCCTGTTTGGGCAGAAGGTTGCTGCGGAGTACGGATGGGAGTATCCATACTTATCGAAGGACTTACTCTATGAGGTGGAAGTGTGCCGGGAACGCTGGTACAATGACTTTGTGTGGACTCACATTCAGGTTCCTCACGCCCGCAGGTACCTGGCATGCTCTCCAAAGGCCTCCCAACGTTTTAAAGACTGCAAGGCAGAATGGATGTTGGGACGACACATCCATGCAGATAAAGTTTTGATCCGAAGAAAGGAAGGAGAAGATGTGGAGTATCATCTGGAGACCATGGATCAGCACTTGAAACCACTTGTTCTGCCGCATCCCCGCTTTTACCTGTAGGAGAAAAGAGACTCCGTTCTTATCATGCTGTTGAACTTTCTGGGGCCCATTGCTTTTGTGCCCAGAGGAATGAAGAACTGTTCCTGTTTGTTCTTCACTTTCCCAGCAAAGAGAATACTGACTCTGGGGTAGATAGGGCCGAAAGAAAAGAGGAAAGTTCCACGGGTGCAGTTACCGCGATGCTGTCACCAGGTGGCAGTGTTGCGCAACGTTTAAACACTTATCATACACTGACTTTGGAGAAAAGGGATTTCTTCTCGGAGAAGTTTCTTTTCCATTACATGAACACAGGTGTCAGGGTTATGTGTGTTAATCCTTTATTTTCCCTCTGCAGGAGAACATCCCATCAAGTTTACTGAGGATGGGGTGGGTCTTAGTCAGGATGGGTGGGAAAAGTCAAATGTGAATATGTGATTCAAAGTTATGAATCAGTGCTGTTGTTTCTCTTCTGTCTTTATTCCCTTTCTTTACAGGGCTCAGACACAATGTTTTAGTAGGATAGTTTTACAAAGTTTTTATATTTTTGTATATCTAATTGTTAGACTGTTTCTGGACTGAATCATGGCAGCTGTTTAGGGCATGGTTTACTCCAGACACTGGGGACCAGTGTCAAAGGACCGAGGGGAGAGTGTAGCGGTTATGTACTTTCCCGGGTGTAATTTTGAATTTGGCAGAGACATCAGTGATGTGTAATTCCCTGCAGCCCAGTGGGTGGCGCTGTCGCCCTGGGCTGGGGCTGAATCATTGCTGTGTGCCGTCCTCCTTTTTGTCCTCCCTCGGCAGCGGTATGGTGGGGCGGGGAACCCGCTGTGCTTGCTGGGAGAGGGTATAAATGGGGCCGGCCATCTTTGTCACGGGGTTGACGTCCCAGGCACCTTCAGCTTGCGGACGGTGGGTCGTGTCGCTCCTCTGGGTGGCTTAGGCCTAGAGGACAGCGGAGGTCGAGTTCAATCCCAGGCACCTTTGGCCTGGGGTGAGGTACTTGGATGGAGGTCCGGAGCTCAGTGCCCAACACTGAGTTCCGCGAGGGAAGGAGATCCTAGGGTACCCAGGGATTGGGTACTCGAATCCGGAAGGCGCAATGGACCGGGGGGAGCTCCTCATTTGAAGACCCGGTGCAGCATATTGCCGTGACAAGTGAGTCTCTCGTCGGAGACGGCCTGGAAGGAAATCTACCAGGACACACTTCTAGGAAGGGAAGTGGCAGCTTACATTGTGTCTGGGCCTGTTCGCATCCACACCTCCTTTTCTGTTCTGTTCTATCAAGGGAGTTCAACTGTTTGTGTTCAGACAAGGAGAATAAAGGAGTGTTGAACTTTAATGGTGTGGAGCTCATTTTCTGACAGACATGGTTCGCGGTGACTCTTGGAGGGAGGATCCAGGTGCACAACACTGACCCAAAGGTAATACAGAACTGTTGCTTATACCGCACTAACATCTGTGGTGGAAGCTAGGCGTAGTGTCCCCGCTCCCTCCCCTCTAAGATACCCCTAGACAAGAGAAAGACGAGACCAAGAGGGGAGTGTGAGGAGCTGCCGCTACATATATATATATATATGTGTGTATGTGCATATATGTATATATATATTGTAACAGCAGGCAGGTAAAATCACCAGGTTGCATCCAGGATGGGAGATATATATGTCCTAGATTCAGGCTTTGTGCCAGTTTATACCACTAGGGGGAGTGCTGGGAGTCTTGCAGGGGAAGAGTTAATGAGCCCAGCTGAATCAAGTGGGCTCATTAGGGCCTCTACAAGAACTCCCAGCATGCTAAGGGAGATGCTCCAACCTGGAACCAGATCTGTGTGGATAGTCTGGGGAGTGTGATCTCTGTGCGGTGAGCCAAAGCCTGTGTGGTTATTACTTAGAACTTCTAAAAGCAGGGAGCTAGGGACTGGGACAGCACAAGGCTGTACCCAGTTGTTAGTTAGGGACACCAACGTGTGTAGTGAGCGGTCAAGTTGACCAGGATTTATTTTCCTGTTTCTTTTGTTTTTGCTGTATTTTTTGGTCTGTATTTAGTTCAAATAAAACCACACCCTTTTGTTTTCTCCTACCACTGTCTGCTGTGCCTGTTTTTGTGTGGTGAAGCCATCCAGGGGGTCACACACCCGCTGCTGAGTTAACCCCCTCACAATATATATATGTATATATACAGTGGGGAGAACAAGTATTTGATACACTGCCGATTTTGCTGGTTTATCTACTTACAAAGCATGTAGAGGTCTGTAATTTTTTATCATAGGTACTCTTCAACTGTTAGAGACGATATCTAAAACAAAAATCCAGAAAATCCCATTGTATGATTTTTAAGTAATTAATTAGCATTTTATTGCATGACATAAGTATTTGATACATCAGGAAAAAAAGAACTTAATATTTGGTACAGAAACCTTTGTTTGCAATTACAGAGATCATACGTTTCCTGTAGTTCTTGACCAGGTTTGCACACACTGCAGCAGGGATTTTGGCCCACTCCTCCATACAGAGCTTCTCCAGATCCTTCAGGTTTCGGGGCTGTCCCTGGGCAATACAAACTTTCAGCTCCCTCCAAAGATTTTCTATTGGGTTCAGGTCTGGAGACTGGCTAGGCCACTTCAGGACTTCTAGATGCTTCTTACGGAGCCACTCCTTAGTTGCCCTGGCTGTGTGTTTTGGGTCGTTGTCATGCTGGAAGACCAAGCCATGACCCTCTTCAATGCTCTTACTGAGGGAAGGAGGTTGTTGGCCAAGATCTCGCGATACACGGCCCCATCCATCCTCCCCTCAATACGGTGCAGTCGTCCTGTCCCCTTTGCAGAAAAGCATCCCCAAAGAATGATGTTTCCACCTCCATGCTTCATGGTTGGGAGGGTGTTCTTGGGGTTGTACTCATCCTTCTTTTTCCTCCAAATACGGCGAGTGGAGTTTATACCAAAAAGCTCATTTTTTTGTCTCATCAGACCACATGACCTTCTCCCATTCCTCCTCCGGATCATCCAGATGGTCATTGGCAAACTTCAGAAAGGCCTGGACATGCGCTGGCTTGAGCAGAGGGACCTTGCGTGCGCTGCAGGATTTTAATCCATGACGGCGTAGTGTGTTACGAATGGTTTTCTTTGAGAATGTGGTCCCAGCTCTCTTCAGGTCATTGACCAGGTCCGGCTGTGTAGTTCTGGGCTGATCCCTCACCTTCCTCATGATCATTGATGCCCCACAAGGTGAGATCTTGCATGGAGCCCCAGACCAAGGGAGATTGATCGTCATCTTGAACTTCTTCCATTTTCTAATAATTGCGCCAACAGTTGTTGCCTTCTCAACAAGCTGCTTGCCTATTGTCCTGTAGCCCATCCCAGCCTTGTGCAGGTCTACAATTTTATCCCTGATGTCCTTACACAGCTCTCTGGTCTTGGCCATTGTGGAGAGGTTGGAGTTTGTTTGAGTGTGTGGACAGGTGTTTTTTATACAGGTAACGAGTTCAGACAGGTGCAGTTAATACAGGTAATGAGTGAAGAACAGGAGGGCTTCTCAGGCCTGGTTCACACTGGGGCGACAAACGCTCCGACATTGGGAGCTCATGTCGCATGACGTGTGAAAATCAATGTTTCCCTATGGGAGCCGTCCTAACTGGTCCGACACATGTCGGTCCGACTTTGAAAATGCTCCCTGTACTACTTTGGTCCGACTTTGATCCGACTTCAGCCCATTGACTATCATTGAAGTCGGATCAAAGTCGGACCGCAGTCTTGCATGGTCCGACTTTGGCATGCGACTTGTGCTGTACTGCTCTTGAGGGGGAACTCCAGGCCAAATTTTAAATAAAAAACCGGCGTGGGTTCCCCTCCAGAGGCATACCAGGCCCTTGGGTCTGGTCTGGATTTGAACGGGCACCCTACGCCGAAAAGACGGCGTGGGGGGTCCCCCCAAAGTCCAAACCAGACCCTTATCCGAGCACACAACCTGGCAGGCCGCAGGGGAAGAGGGGGTGACGAGAGCGGCCCCCCCTCCCTCCTGAACCGTACCAGGCCGCATGCCCTCAACATGGGGGGTTTGGTGCTCTGGGGCAGGGGGGCGACCTGCGGCCCCCCCACCCCAGAGCACCCTGCCCCCATGTTGATGAGGACAGGGCCTCTTCCCGACAACCCTGGCCGTTGGTTGTCGGGGTCTGCGGGCGGGGGGCTTATCGGAATCCGGGAGCCCCCTTCAATAAGGGGGTCCCCGGATCCCGGCCCCCCCACCCTATGTGAATGAGTATGGGGTACATCGTACCCCTACCCATTCACCTGGTGGAAAAAAATTGCAATAAAAAGACACTACACAGGTTTTCAAAGTAATTTATTGCACAGCTCCGGGGGTCTTCTTCTGACTTCCGGGGGTCTTCTTCCGACTTCCGGGGGTCTTTTCCGACTTCGAGGGTCTCCGGTGTCGTCTCCCGCTCTCCGGTTCTTTCTTCCGCCGGGCCTCCGCTAACTTCTTTTTAGCCCTCTTGCTAACGGAGGCCCGGTCTTCCCGTTGTCTCGTCCGGCTCTCCGTTGTCCTTCTGCCGGCCCCTCCACTAACTTCTTTTTAGCTCTTTCGCTAGTGGAGGGGTCGGTCTTCCCGTCGACAGTCGGCTTCTTCTTCCCTCTTCTCCTCCTCGATGTTGACGCGTCGCTTCCTCCCGCTGTAATACTGGCTCTCCGCTCCGCATTAATATAGGCTTCTCATGACGTCACAGTCACATGTTCCGGGGCACATGGCCCCGGAGCATGTGACTGTGACGTCATGGGAACATGTGACTGTGACGTCATGAGAAGCCTATATTAATGCAGAGCGGAGAGCCAGTATTACAGCGAGAGGAAGCGACGCGTCAACATCGAGGAGGAGAAGAGGGAAGAAGAAGCCGACGGCGACAGCGACGGGAAGCCCGGCCCCTCCACTAGCGAAAGAGCTACCAAGAAGTTAGTGGAGGGGCCGGCAGAAGGACAACGGAGAGCCGGACGAGACAACGGGAAGACCGGGCCTCTGTTAGCAAGAGAGCTAAAAAGAAGTTAGCGGAGGCCCGGCGGAAGAAAGAACCGGAGAGCGGGAGACGACACCGGAGACCCCCGAAGTCGGAAAAGACCCCCGGAAGTCGGAAGAAGAGCGCCGGAGCTGTGTAATAAATTACTTTAAAAACCTGTGTAGTGTTTTTTTATTGCAATTTTTTTCCACCAGGTGAATGGGTAGGGGTACGATGTACCCCATACTCATTCACATAGGGTGGGGGGCTGGGATCCAGGGGCCCCTTTATTAAAGGGGGCTCCCGGATTACTATAAGCCCCCCGCCCGCAGACCCCGACAACCAACGGCCAGGGTTGTCGGGAAGAGGCCCTGTCCTCATCAACATGGGGGCAGGGTGCTCTGGGGTGGGGGGGGCCGCAGGTCGCCCCCTGCCCCAGAGCACCAAACCCCCCCATGTTGAGGGCATGCGGCCTGGTACGGTTCAGGAGGGGGGGCGCTCTCTCGTCCCCCCCTCTTCCCCTGCGGCCGGCCAGGTTGTGTGCTCGGATAAGGGTCTGGTTTGGATTTTGGGGGACCCCCCCACGCCGTTTTTTCGGCGTAGGGGCGCCTGTTCAAATCCAGACCAGACCCAAGGGCCTGGTATGCCCCTGGAGGGGAACCCGCACCGTTTTTGTAATTTAAAATTTGGCCTGGAGTTCCTCTTCAAGATTCATACCAAACACAGTGCCTGATATTGGCGGGGATCCAAGTCGGATCCCCGTTCATTGAAAGTCGGACATATGTCGGCTTCATGTCGCAGGGCAAAGTCGGATCCAAAGTAGGACGGATGTCGTGTCGCACTAGTGTGAACCCGGCCTTAAAGAAAAAATAACAGGTCTGTGAGAGTCATAATTCTCACTGGCTGGTAGGTGATCAAATACTTATGTCATGCAATAAAATGCTAATTAATTATTTAAAAATCATACAATGTGATTTTCTGGATTTTTGTTTTAGATTCCGTCTCTCACAGTTGAAGAGTACCTATGATAAAAAATACAGACCTCTACATGCTTTGTAAGTAGGAAAACCTGATAAATCGGCAGTGTATCAAATACTTGTTCTCACCGCTGTATATACCATAGTTAGTAGACTCTAGTATGTCCACACACACTTTAAATACCACCAAAAGAAAGCTCTATTTGTGAGAAAAAAATAAAATGTCCTGCAGCAAAAGAAATCAGCAAAAACAAAATACAGTTCATAATGTCTTATTACAAAAGCCAGTACACCAGTGCACTAAAATCTAAGACCTACCCATTGTTCTCCAAATGCTGCCCAGTGACAGAAAAAAAACTCCCTGCCACATTTAAAACAATGACCTGCTTATATGATAATTACAATATACAGTATTGAAGTGGATGTCACATATCATTGGTCTAGTCAGTGTGTTTCCTAAAGAATGACCAATAAAATATATAATTAACTAGTTTATTCATTCATTAGAAGAAAATAAATAGCTTTGGACATTCTTTACATTAATTCATAAAACAAATAGCTCAGCAGGATAAAAACATTATATGAAACGATTTAGGAAGAGAATGTATCAACATTAAACATGTGCAAATATAAAGTGACAGGAAACTCAGGAATAGTTTATGTCATTCTGGGAATGCATTATCACTTCCCTCGCTGGTAACATACTTGCTTATCTTGCACAAAAGACTGTATTCAACTATTTAGGGAATGTTCCTCTGTTGTCTAATTATATCTGTTCACTTTGCTATGCAGATGTAGAAATTGCAACTACTGATCCTGTAAAATGTCAGTAAATTTCTTAAGCCTCATACACACGATCGGACTTCCAACCAACTTTTCCATGGATTTTGGTCCGAAGGGCGTTGACCGTGAACTTGTTCTGCATACCGTGTGTGCACAACATTTTCAGCCAACATTCACCAAACCACGTGGTTTTAAAGCTCTTTACCGCCACCCTTTGGGCAACTTCTGCTATTGTTGGCTGCTGTTTAACATTGGTTCTGAGCATGCGTGTTTGTACATCGGATTTTATTTGGACCAACTTGCATACACACGATCGGATAAACCGACGTAACAGATTTATTGCCCAACAGTTGATGAGCATGAAAAGCCAACTTTTGTTGTCGTTAATTCAGCCAACAATTGTCTGATGGTGCATACACACGGTTGGATTATCCGACACAACACGTCCATCAGACAATTATGGCCATAAAGTTGGATCGTGTGTATGAGGCTTTAGGTATATTTATGTAAGGAAACACGTTATTAATGTCATGCTTGAAGGAATTAAATTCAGCGTGACAAACTCGCCATGAAACTTATTGCAGGTACCTATTAAGCCCTGTACAGACGATCGGATTTCCTATGGATTTTAAACCGATGGATTTTTCCATCGGAAATCCAATGAAGCTGACTTCCATCAGTCTTGCCTACACACCATCAGTCAAAAAACTGATCGTCCCAAACGCCGTGACGTAAAACACTCCGACGAGCCAAGAAAAATTAAGTTCTATGCTTCTGAGCATGCGTCGACTTGATTCTGAGCATGCGTGGGTTTTTTATCTGATGGAGCTCCCCACAGACGATAGTAATTTGCTATCGTTTTTTTTCCATCGGATAAATTTAAAATATGTTCTATTTTTTAACACCAATGGAAAAAAGACAGATGGTGCCCATACACGATCGGTTTGTCCGATGAGAAAAGTCCATCGGACTGTTTTCATCAGTAAAACCGATCGTGTGTACAGGGCTTAAGTGTTTGCATGCATATTAAGTCCAGTAGCAACAAAACCAGAATGACAAGTTTCAACCAGGTTGACAAGCTCTGGCCTGCACTCCCCCCTTTCTGATCAGTAAGGGGCACATCATAATTTTGTGGCTAGTAGGAATGTGCATGGGCAGGAAGAGACAGTGCCCTGAGCTTTGGAGCTCCCTAGACTCCATGGAAGTAAACTAAAATGAGTACAGAAACTTGTTGGCGCCTGCAATAGGGAGCATTTATCAAGATTGCCCCAGGTTATCATCCATTAATATTATAGCTACAAATCATTTTGTGCATTGCAGTATACAGTGCCTTGAAAAAGTATTCATACCCCTTGAAATTTTCCATATTTTGTCATGTTACAACCAAAAACTTAAATGTATTTTTGGGGATTTTATGTGATAGACCAACACAAAGTGGCACATAATTGTGAAGTGGAAGGAAAAAAGATAAATGGTTTTAATTTTTTTTTACAATACTCAATACTTTGTAGAACCACCTTTCACTGCAATTACAGCTGCAAGTCTTTTTTGGGGATGTCTCTACCAGCTTTGCACATCTAGAGGGTGAAATTTTTGCCCATTTTTTGCAAAATAGCTCACGCTCTGTCAGATTGGATGGAGAGCGTCTGCGAACAGCAATTTTCAAGTCTTGTCACAGATTCTCAGTTAGATTTAAGTCTGGACTTTGACTGGGCCATTCTAACACATAAATATGCTTTAAACGATCTAAACCATTCCATTGTAGCTCTGGCTGTCTGTTTTTGGTCGTTGTCCTGCTGGAAGGTGAACCCCTGCCCCAATCCCAAGTCTTTTGCAGATTCTAATGCCGTGTACACACGACCGTTTTTAATGACGAGAAAAATTACATTTTTTAAAATGGTCATTTAAAAATGATCGTGTGTGGGCTTCAGAGCATTTTTCATGACGTGAAAAACGGCCATGAAAAAATTGGAACATGCTCTAATTTTTCACGTCGTTTTTTACATCGTTGTTTTTCTCGTCATGAAAAATGGCCGTGTGTGGGCTTTAACGACGTGAAAAAAAATGCGCATGCTCAGAATCAAGTATGAGATGGGAGCGCTCGTTCTGGTAAAACTAGCGTTCGGAATGGAGATAGCACATTCGTCACGCTGTAACGGACTGGAAAGCACGAGGCTGAAAAGCGCGAATCGTCGCTTAACAAACTTTACTAACATGAAGGGTGGCGCCATCCGAATGGAACTTCCCCTTTATAGTGCCGTCGTACGTGTTGTACATCACCGCGCTTTACTCGAACATTTTTTTCCACGATAGTGTGTAGGCAAGGCAGGCTTAAGAGGAAACACGAAAAATCACGCCGAGAAAAATGTTTTTTTCAATTACATTAAAAACGTTCGTCTGTACGCGGCATTACAGGTTTTCTTCTAAGATTGCTCTGTATTTGGCTCCATCCATCTTCCCATCAACTCTGACCAGCTTCCCTGTCCCTGCTGAAGATAAGCATCCCTGCAACATGATGCTATCACCACCATGTTTTACGGTGGGGATGGTGTGTTCAGGGTGATGTGCAGTGTTAGTTTTCCTCCACACAGAGCGTTTTTAGGCCAAAAAGTTCCTTGTTCCACATGTTTGCTGTGTCCCCCACATGGCTTCTCGCAAACTGCAAATGGGAATGACTTTATTAAAAGTCAGCAGCTACAGTGTTTGTAGCTGCTGACTTAAAAAAAAAATTGTGGGTGGAACACTGCTTTAAAGTGGTTGTAAACCCACTTTTTCAACTTGCACCTACAGGTAAGCCTAGATTAAGGCTTACCTGTAGATGCAAGAAATATCTCCTAAACCTACACGGTTTAGGAGATATTTAGTAAAAATGACATTGCTCCGTGTCTACGGCGCATGCGCGCCGTAGAGAACGGCGCATTCATGGGGTTAATCCCATTCACAAAATCGGCTACTTCCCAGCAATAGCTGGGCGTAGCCGATTGTGACGGCTCTTGCGCGCATGCGCAGAGTGACGTCACCGCCGCTCCGGCCAATCACAGCCCTGGAGCGGCGCTGTGATTGGCTGCAGCGGCGATACCCGGAAGTAACCTTCCGGCTATCGCCGCAGCGATGGATGCGGCTAGATGGAGGGACGCGGACGGCTTCGGGGGCCCCGATCTAAGGTAAGTGGTACATAATGAGCTAATATGCTAGTCATACTAGCTCATTATAGCTTTGTCTTGCAGGTGGGGGGAAAAAAAAAAAAACTAAATGTGGGTTTACAACCACTTGATTTCTGCTTTGTATTAGTACTTATCTCTCTCGGCAATGCCCATTCCCCTTGCCGTTTGTTTCACAATTCCTTGCCTATTAGCCTTGAAAATAGCCAAAACTGATTCTGAAGATTCAGCTCCTATTGATTTTTATGGAGTATGGTTTAAAGTTCAGAACTTCAGCACAGTTTCGCAAACCTGAAGGGAACTAAACCCAGGTACATTCGGCTCATCAAAATAATTAGCCCAACATTCTGTTATGCACATGATGACTCTACACTTGTATTAAAGGTTAGCAATTCCATTTATGGTGCACACTAGACTCAATGCACCCTGGGAATTTCTCTAACTCTAGCTAGGGACCGCCATTCCAACTAAGGGAAACCGGCAGTGGAGCCTTGCGGCTTCACAGACGGTTTCCGACTGCGCATGCGCAAGTCCCGCTGCGATTTGTGAATGGCCAGCTTGTCTTCTGGGATACACACAGGTCCCAGAAGACAACAAGGGAGCTCACCAAAGAGGAGGATGTGAGGTCCTGGGCCGCGGCCTGGCTGAATCGGAAGTACACTTGTACTTCGAAAAAAAGCTGCTATTGGAAAAAATATATATATTTCAGTATCCAAAAACAAGGGGTGGGGAGGTGGTCTTTCGTTTAAGACCACCTCTCAAAAGTTGGTGGAACTCCGCTTTAAAGCAGAACTACATTGAATTTGAGTACCGCAAACCAAAAAATGCTATTTATTAAATTTTTAATATTCAAAGCAAACTCTCCCATCCATCCATCCATATCTACATGCAGTATTTTGCTGAGAAATCACTTTGCAAAACACCCCCTAGCATTTCTGGAAATAGCCATGTTGAGTAAGGGCAGATGATTCATGTAGTTTTTACTTCTTGGAATCCATCTGCCCTCAGGCATGCAGGCAGAAGGATGTGCTTAGCTCAGACAAACCCCCCTGAAGACTCCTGGGATGTGTGACATCATTTGTCTAGGCCTGTAAACCAGAAGGTAACTGAAGAAATGTGTAGCGCCCCCATCAATATTTGGGGGCGCTATGTGTAAATTTAAGGGTAGTCTGAGCCAGTAATTGGGCTCAGACCAATTGATTGTTCTGGATTTGCTTCTGCTCTGGTTGTGATACTGCCTGGCAGTAGTGTTCCCTGTCTGCTTGTAGGTGGCACTGTCATCACCAGCATAGGTTGAACCACAGGGGGTATCACAACACCTTGGGTGTCCTTTCTCGGCAGCCATACAGTGGGTGTGGTCTACCCGCTGTGCATGCTGGGAGAGGGTACATAAGGGGCAGACACCATTAATTGGGGTCCTGTTCTGGGGTTCCGCCCTGGGAGCCCACCCGTCGGTATGGCCCTCATGGCACGGGGTGCGTGTGTGTGTTCTGGCCCCGGGCACCTATAGCCTGAGGCTACGTCGCCGCATGATAGGCCCAGCTCTGCTGGCTGAGGCCTATACTTTTAAAAAGGATCCTCAGCTACCCACTTGAGGGAAGCCACGCTTAGGGAAGGAGACCAGGGGAGGATCTGCCCTGGAGGAGACTAGCGACGGTACTGCTGTCTTGGGAGGAGGCCTGGAGCTTACCTAAGGCGGGATCCATCATTACAAGCCCTGCAATACGCCAATCCGGCTTAAAGGTTCTTCACTATTGCTTGGCTGGGAGGTTCGGGACTTTTAACAATCCTGTGGCAGAGGATTCCTGATCGTATCCCTAGAAAGATTCATTTGTGCTTCATCCCAGCTGCTAGGACCACTAAACGGGACTATCCGGGTGAGCAATACCCACTCAGGCTTGAGTGGTGATGATTGGGACTTTAGTGTTGCGTGCCTGAACCTTCCCCTGTGTTTCTCTTGTTTCCTACTTTCCTCTAAAGTTTTCCACTTCAGCAAAGAAAAATAAAGCCTGAAGCCTCGTACCAAGAAATTCGTTTGTGTGTATGGTTTCTCGTTAAAAAAAAGCGACAAGAATCTCGACGAGAAAATAGAGAACCTGCTCTCTATTTTCTCGTCGAGATTCTCGTCAGCCTGTTTCTCGACGAGAAAATTGTGTGTGTGTACACTTACCTGTTCGCCGGGAAGCCCGCGCATGCTCGAAATGACTTTGACGCATGCGCGGTAGCTTCCTAGGCATAGGTAGGGTGAACCAAGATGGCAGCGACGGCATCGAATGTGACGAGCGCATGCTCGTCGTATTCGATGACGTCACCGCGTACGCTCCATTCAAAGAACCACGGGTTCTTTGAAATGAGCGTGTGTACACTCGGCCGGGACAAGTTTCTTGTCCAAGGATCTCGTCGAAAAAAACAACATGTTTTTAACGACGAGATTCTCGGCCGTGTGTACGAGGCATGACTGTTTGGGTTTTACATTGTGTGGATATTGGCCTTACTAAAGACTTTTCTCACACCCTGACAACGGAAGCCTTGGAGGTAGATTGCAGACCCAACAAAACCAGCCAGTCCCTTAAATGGGGGTAAGTGCTACAAATGTAAAAAAAAATACAGTTTAAAACAAGTATATATGATATACTTTCCTCTTTACCAATCCTAGTAGCATAAGGATTAAAAAATAGTCAACTTTAAATTGGAACAATACGAATGCCCAATTCCTTTAAAAAATAAGTATAGGATTAAAAATAAAAAATAAATTATACCCACCTAGGTGGATCCAGCATTATGAAGTGGCACACCAGTACCAGGTATACAATGTACAACAGCAGAAGTGACATTTTCAAAGAGATAAAAGACCACTTAACCGCTTGACAACCGCCGCACAAACTTATACTTCGACAGAAGGGCACAGCTGGGCGAATGGGCGTGTATATATACATCCCCTTTAATTTGCCGCCATGTGGTCGCGCGTGACCGTGCCCGCGGGACCCGGTGTCCCGCGATCGGGTCACAGAGCTGAAGAATGGGGAGATGTCAGTGTAAACACAACATCCCGTTCTTCCTAGTGACATGTCACTGATCGTCTGTTCCCTCTCATCGGGAACAGCGATCAGTGACGTGTCACTCGTAGCCACATCCCCTAACAGTTAGAATCCCTCCCTAGGACACACTTAACCCCTTCAGCACCCCCTACAGGTTAACCCCTTTACTGCCAGTGTCATTTTCACAGTAATCAGTGCATTTTTTATAGCACTGTACGCTGTGAAAATGACAATGGTCCCAAAATGGTGTCAAAAGTGTCCGATGTGTCCGCCATAATGTCGCAGTCACGATAAATATCGCTGATCGCCGCCATTACTAGTAAAAAAAAAATATTAATAAAAATGCCATAAAACTATCCCCTATTTTGTAGACGCTATTTTGCACAAACCAATCCATAAACGCTTATTGCGATTTATTTTTACCAAAAATATGTAGAAGAATACGTATTGGCCTAAACTAAGGGAAAAAAAAAATTATATATATTTTTTGGGGATATTTACTATAGCAAAAAGTAAAAAATATTGCATTTTCTTAAAAATTGTCGCTCTATTTTTGTTTATAGCATAAAAAAATAAAAACCGCAGAGGTGATCAAATACCACCAAAAGAAAGCTCTATTTGTGGGGCAAAAAAAGACTTAAATTTTGTTGGGAGCCACGTCGTACGACCGCGCAATTGTTAGTTAAAGTGATGCAGTGCCGAATCGCAAAAAGTGCTCTGGTCTTTGGCCAGCGAAATGGTCCGGGGCTGAAGTGGTTAAATTGCCAGTAAATTATATTTCCTTATCAGCTTTGTTTTCTTTGCAAATCTTTTGAAGATCCCCATAATGTTTTTTACAAAAACAAAACAAAAAATACGAGGAGAAAGATGGCAGGGAAATGTAAATTACTTTTTATATAGTATATCCTACATCAAGATTGTAAAAAAAAATCATGCCCCCCCCCCCCCCCCCAATTCATTGCATAACACTTATACTTGGAAATCCCCAGCTGACATCAGAATGGGCTTGGTATGGATGCGTCACTGGTTGCTAGGAAGCTGGCAACTGCCATCTCCTCAACAAACAGAGTGAGTAGAAAACTGTCACATTTAGTATTAATATAGGTACCGTTTCCATATGTATTATTTGCCGCTGCAGCCGTGGGTTCAGCCTGGCATGTTCTTTACCTGAACATCGAACAGACAACTTTCTTTTCTTTTTTTTATCTTTCTTTATTATTCTTTTTCAACATAACATAACATCAACTTTCAGGCCTCATGCCCACGGACGTTTTTACAGCTGCGTTTTTTACAGCTTAAAAACGCATGTCCGTGTTATTGTATAATTTTATTTTTTTTTCGAAAAAAAAACAAAACAAAATGTCGGAGCTAAAAAACGCGATTGCGTTTTTTTATGCCTAATGCCCCATACACACGATCGTTTTTCATGCCGTTAAAAATGCCATTTTAAAAAATGGCCATTAAAAATGATCGTGTGTAGGCTCCAGAGCATTTTTAACGACGTGAAAAACGGCCATTAAAAATTCCGGACATGCTCTCTTTTTTCACGTTGTTTTTCATGTCGTTTTTTTAACGACGTGAAAAACGATAGTGTGTATGCTTTCACGACGTGAAAAAAAACGCGCATGCTCAGAATCAAGTATGAGACGGGAGCGCTCGTTCAGGCAAAACTAGCGTTCGTAATGGAGATAGCACATTCATTACACAGTAACGGACTGAAAAGCGCGAATCATCGCTCAACAAACTTTACTAACATGAAGGGTAGCGCCATTCGAACGGAACTTCCCCTTTATAGTGCCGTCGTACGTGTTGAACGTCACTGCGCTTTGCTTGATCGTTTTTTTTAATGATGGTGTGTACGCAAGGCAGGCTTGAGAGGAAACGAGGAGAAAAACGTCGGTTTAAAAAATGACAGTAAAAACGATCGTGTGTACGATCGTAGGCCCCATGCACACAGGGCGTTTTTACAGCCGCGTTTTTTACAGCTTAAAAACGTCTGTCCATGTTTTGTAAATTTTTTTTGACCTTTTTAAAAAAAAAAAAAATGCTGGAGCTCAAAAACGCAATCGCGGCGTTTTTGCTCGTTTTCGCTGCGTTTTTGCGCGTTTATGCGCGTTTAATAGCATTGGGCGTTTTTGCAGCTCGCACCTGGAGCTCCAGAACGCACTGGTCTTGGGTTTTTTTTTGCAGCTGGAAAACGCCTATGCCACTTGGAGCTCATAAAAGCTCTATGTGTGCATGACACAATAGAATAACATGGATGGGCGTTTTGCAGCTGTAATAAAAAACGTC
This sequence comes from Rana muscosa, assembly GCA_029206835.1. NCBI lineage: Eukaryota > Metazoa > Chordata > Amphibia > Anura > Ranidae > Rana > Rana muscosa. Next base: position 374,425,900 of record CM055116.1, read on the forward strand.
TAACGCTGCTAACAGCAGCTGCAAAAACGCCCTGTGTGCATGGGGCCTTAGGCCGACGCTGAGGAACGCACTGGTCCTGGGTTTTTTTTACAGCTTAAAAACGTCTATGCTATTTGCAGCTCAAAAACGTCTAGGTGGGCATGAAGCTATAGACTAACATGGACAGGCGTTTTTAAGCTGTAAAAAACGCTCAAAAACGCGGCTGTAAAAACGTCCGTGGGCATGAGGCCTCAGACTGAATTCTATTTGTGTCCCAACCTGTAGCTCATCTCTATTTTCTTATATTGCTAAACTATGTTTAATTTTGTACTGCTTTTGATATAGAACATTAGAGAATGATATTTTATACAATTTTTTTAACTCAGTTTTTACCTCTGGTTTTCTATAAAATATACCATGTTAGCAAATTTCCATCTTTCATGTTTCAACAGATGCTTGGTAAACAATAGAATCTCCAGAGACACTTTGGTGCTTGTGAAGGTGTAGTCAAGGCTAAAAATCTTAAATCGAGCTGGCAGAACAAAAGGAAAATGTGAGTCCCTGAACATACAATGTCACGTTCACTTTGTCAGAAAATTCTTGTTTAACTTGTGAGCACATTTCACCATCAGACAGTTTATTTTAATGGTAACCCCGTAAAATATGAATATAAATAAAAAAAATTTAAACTCCCTGCATATCCGAAGGCATCATTCAACTCAACATTCAATAATACATACTGAACATAATTTTTGTTAGGAAAGAAAACAAGAACCAAACTTTTTATATATTTATACTTCAAGAAACCATAAGACACAGCTTAATCTTTGTTAAAATATTTTTGTATGGAATTGTTACCTTTTACATCTGATTTTTTTACGTAATATTATCAATGCAGTGCAAGAACCAGTCAGGTAATAGTGTAATTTCTGTTAAAACATATAACATATGATCTCCCTACCATAAATCCTGACTCCTGTCCACCTGGAAGTTTCGGGAGTCCCCACCCGTCTTTCTGCACTCCAGCTTCTATCGTTTCAATTCATATAATTTAAAAGTAATAACTAACAGGAAGAATGGGAATTGCTCATAATGGCCACAGTAGACCTGCAGTCCCAGAAACATTAAACGAGAGACTAATGATAGTTCTGATGAACAACCCACACCCTATCCCACACACCCACCTAACAACTATCCCCGAGCCACCCCCATCAAATTCTCTGCAGCTATTACCTTTTGTACCACCCCTTCCTTTAGAATGTAAGCTCTACGAGCAGGGCCCTCCTGTACCTTTTGTATTGAACTGTACTGTAATTCTGTTGTCCCCCTATACATTGTAAAGCGCTGTGTAAACTGTATATAAATCGTGTATAATAATAATAACAACCGATTTGCTAGGAGATTTAAGAAATTGTAGGATGGTTTAGCTCTCCAGCAGCTACCAAAAGCTAAAATATCAGTTTTGGGTGGACTGATTGTATAACAGTTGTCAAAAGAAAACAAAGATATGCTTCCCCATCTACCAGCTAATTTTGCTAGTAAGTTGGCCACACATTAAAATATTTTTTTGATCAATCAGCAGGTTACATGAAAAAAAATTATAATAAATAAATGACTTGATTCAATGTGGATGGGAGAACACACTGATCAGCATTTCTGGCTATGGCAGGTAGCACTGATTGTTTGGGAAAAACCTGACAGGCTAGTTGTACAGATTGGTAAATTTACTTCTGTACAACCATCCTGCCTATACATGGATACAAATTTGGCCGGTCTATACTGAATCAGTAGAATATCAATGGATGGCCTCCTTTACTAAGAAGTTTTGCAATGAGTGTATACAGTATGTATGAACATTTTAAGTATTCTTAAATTTGTTGTATTTCAATCTCGTTTTTTGTTTTATTAAGGTTTTACAACAGATGATACATATACAAGGAATACAGAAAATACACAGGGGGTACATTTTAGATCATCCACTTTTGGTAGAACACACACACACATAAGTTTTGCATATTCAACTACGCTGTTTCTTTTATTGGTCACACTTAACAACAGAATAGTATTACTTTTCAATGATTTTCCAATGTAGGCAGTCTTTAACCAATTTGGTTGGCCTGCCTACCTTCTAACTACTCCCTAGGTGACCTGAGAGGGCAGTACCTCCACATTATACCTTCTGTCTTGTATCACCAATAACTAAATACCAAAGCAATATACTGTGTGTAATATATATATATATATATATATATATATATATATATATATATATATATATATATATATATTGCTTTGGTATTTAGTTATTGGTGACCTGAGAGGGCAGTACCTCCACATTATACCTTCTGTCTTGTATCACCAATAACTAAATACCAAAGCAATATACTGTGTGTAATATATATATATATATATATATATATATATATATATATATATATTGCTTTGGTATTTAGTTATTGGTGACCTTAAAGGGCAGTACCTCCACATTATACCTTCTGTCTTGTATCACCAATAACTAAATACCAAAGCAATATACTGTGTGTGTGTGTATATATATATATATATATATATATATTGCTTTGGTATTTAGTTATTGGTGATACAAGACAGAAGGTATAATGTGGAGGTACTGCCCTCTCAGGTCACCTAGGGAGTAGTTAGAAGGTAGGCAGGCCAACCAAATTGGTTAAAGACTGCCTACATTGGAAAATCATTGAAAAGTAATACTATTCTGTTGTTAAGTGTGACCAATAAAAGAAACAGCGTAGTTGAATATGCAAAACTGACAGGGAATATACCATTTCAAGAGGAAAATACAATGGAAATAAGATAACCAGGTTTTAAATTGAGGACAGAGGGATTGCAGTTACTCCATTATGGCTGGTTGGAAGTTGGGGAGTGTCCTCCAAGCCTGAAACGCAGAAGAATAATTAAACTTAATATTTAAATGCTTAGGTCATTTAGAATGTTTCAATTCAGGAAATTGAAACTTGGAACTTAGAGGCTGCAAACACATGTACTTCATATTCCCTATAAAATGTTTATATAACTTTTCTTGTCTATGTGCACTAAGAGGGAATTAGAAGGTGTTGCGCTGGTCTGCGGTACAAGAAGATCACACAGGCAACTACAAGAAAAGCAAAAACAGAACAAAGGATCAAATCACATCTATTATCCATGCAACTCCCGAAGGTCAGACATTGGAAGAAAACCATGTGTTATTCTGAGCATCTCAGCAGATGTTTCCCAAAGTCTGCCATGTTTCTTGAATTTTAACAGATATTTCCATGCGACCAAATAAAAGCAATCTTTTAAATGGAAAGAAAAAAAACTATTACATGTGTGCATTGGAGTATAACTGGTATTCATTAAAATTTATTGTGGGCAATTTTTTTTTAGAAAGGCAGTGCCTCAGCATTATTATATAGAAAAAATATCATCAGCGTTTTAAAAACACCCTTAAAATATAGAAGAAATTAGATTAAAGATATGGACTTTGTAGGCACACGCATATATTTAGTAAAAAAAATAGTTTTTAATTGGATAAAGTTAAAACCATTTTATACAAACAAGTTGAGTGACCTCAAGAACTCTCATAACACATTTAATACATATACATATACCACATGTAACGAGCGCAAAGATTTTAAGCACGTAGAATGATATAAATCCAATGGTTGTTTGGATACGTGAAGAGGTTCACCCTTAAAATATAAGTGCACTATATCTGTTGTGATTACATTTGCAGTAGGTTATACTTACCTGAAATAATGCTTTTATGAGATCATTCGCTCTGTGCCCAGCCCATTGAAGCCTGCACAATGGAGGCTTGGAAAGATTTTGAATTGAGGCTCCTGGAATTTACCAGGAACCAGAATTTCAGGTAAGTATAACTTATTTCAAACATGATCACAAAGTTGATGGGTGGGCAGCTGTGGCATCTATACTTGTGTTTTGCTTAAACAGGACAAAGCAACAGGCTCATTTTAATGGCTCCTCCACCAGCAATATGTAGATGTGATAATTACACTGTCAGCCTCACCCTGCACAGAAAATTTCCAGCTCCAGGGAAAACAATCTAAGCACCAGCGGACTGTGATTGCCACTGAGTCAGGTTAACTAAGCAGTTAACCCTTTATGTACACATACGATAGTTTCCACTACGTATTTTAATGGAAACATGCATTATCTGCAGCAGCACTGCTGCAATTCTGACCTTTAAATAGTGTCTGTATCATTTGCTGCCACACCCAGTTCTTTCATTTATACTGTATTTCAAGCATTCAGAGAGATTCAGCCTAATGATTTTAAAATATTTTAATGAAAATAAAAGAGAAACAAAGTAGGAAATATTTTTAGAAAATATTTTACAAAACAGACATAAACATCCTTTCATGGGTGCCTGGTAGGGATGAGCTTCGTGTTCGAGTCGAACGTACATTCGACTCGAACATCGGCTGTTCGATCGCTCGACGAAGATCGAACGATTTGGGCCGTTCGCGCCAAATTCGAGTGACGCGAACGGCCCACAATGCACTACGCCATCGCAGTGTCATCCAGGCACTGTGATTGGCCAAGCATGCACTGTGACCCCGCATGCTTGGCCAATCACAGCGCCGGCAGCGAGGAGAGCAATGATTGGCCACAGGCAGGATGCCTGTGGCCAATTATTGCTGATGGGGTTTAGTACACGCCCCACACTATAAAAGGCCGCCAGCGCGGCGGCCTTGTGTAGTGTGTTCCGGAGCAGGGAAAGAGAAGCATAGGCAGGGACAGTGTCATTTTTTTTCCTTTACTAATCCTGGATTCCTTGTGTTTAGGGACAAATAAGGATAGGTAGGGAGAGTGTCAGTGACAGTGTGCTATTCTGTGCTAATCCTTGTTTGTAGGGACAGAGAGGTACAGTGAGGGAAAGTGTCAGTGTGCTATTCTGTTCTAAACCAATCTTGCTGAACCATATTTTCAATCCTTGAGTTGAGGGACAGAGAGCTACAGTGAGGGAAAGTGTCAGTGTGCTATTGTGTTCTAAAACTATTTTGCTGAACCATATTTTCAATCCTTGAGTTGAGGGACAGAGAGCTACAGTGAGGGAAAGTGTCAGTGTGCTATTGTGTTCTAAAACTATTTTGCTGAACCATATTTTCAATCCTTGAGTTGAGGGACAGAGAGCTACAGTGAGGGAAAGTGTCAGTGTGCTATTGTGTTCTAAAACTATTTTGCTGAACCATATTTTCAATCCTTGAGTTGAGGGACAGAGAGGTACAGTGAGTGAAACTGACAGTGTGCTATTCTGTTCTAAAACTATTTTGCTGTTCCATATTTTCAATCCTTGAGTTGAGGGACAGAGAGGTACAGTGAGTGAAACTGACAGTGTGCTATTCTGTTCTAAATCAATTTTGCTGTCCCATATTTTCAATCCTTGAGTTGAGGGACAGAGAGGTACAGTGAGTGAAACTGACAGTGTGCTATTCTGTTCTAAAACTATTTTGCTGTTCCATATTTTCAATCCTTGAGTTGAGGGACAGAGAGCTACAGTGAGGGAAAGTGTCAGTGTGCTATTGTGTTCTAAAACTATTTTGCTGAACCATATTTTCAATCCTTGAGTTGAGGGACAGAGAGGTACAGTGAGTGAAACTGACAGTGTGCTATTCTGTTCTAAAACTATTTTGCTGTTCCATATTTTCAATCCTTGAGTTGAGGGACAGAGAAGGACACTCGTAGAAATTATCAGTGTGCTATTCTGTGCTAAATCTTGTTTGTAGGGAGGGACAGAGTAGGACAGTGAGGGAAAGTGTCAGTGTGCTATTCTGTTCTAAAACTTTTTTGCTGAACCATATTTTCAATCCTTGTGTTTAGGGACAGAGAAGGATAGGCAGGGGACAGTGTCAGTGTCATTGTTGCTAAGCCTCCTGCACAATATACACCTGAAGGTAGCCCTTATTGCTGTTTTTCCCATCTCCCTGCAGGCCATCCATTAAAATGTCTGGAAGGCAACCAAGGAGAGGCAGACAGTCAGGAGGCAAAAAAAGAGGGCAAGCAGGCTCTGTGTCTGGGGGCAACAGTGCTGGTCGTGTACGCGGTGCATTGTCATCAGCACATGGCCATGGGACACGCTTGTCCTTGTTTTCGGCAGCTGGACATGTTGAGCCACATCATGCCGAAGACTTGGTAGAGTGGATGACCAAACCCACCTCATCCTCCTCATCCTCTCTCACCCAGGCTCAGGGTAGTGGCAAAGCAGCTGCCAAAGCGTCCTCTTCTCTGGTATCATTATCTTCATTAGTCAATCCTTCCCTAGACCCACCATGCCCTCCTCCTGAGGAGTCCCCCGAACTGTTTGAGCACAGTGTTGGGTACATGCTCCAGGAGGATGCCCAGCGTTTGGAAGGATCTGATGATGATACCCAGCTAGAGGAAGGCAGCAGCGTGAGAGCAGAGAGAGGGGATGCTCAAGAAGGACACCAATCTGGCAGTCATGTTCCAGCAGCTGCAGCATACTGCCAGATTGGCTCCAGTGATGAGGAGGGAGGGGATGATGAGGTCACTGACTCCACGTGGGTGCCTAATAGGAGAGAGGAGGAGGAGGAGGAGGCACATCTCCAACGAGGCAGGATGCCCTTGAGTGGCCAGCGTATGGGCAGCACACCGACGGAATCACACCGCAGAGCTCCGCCTGTGCAGGGCGCTGCCTCTGCCCGTCATTCAAAAAGTTCTTTGGTGTGGGCCTTTTTTGAGGCGAGTGCATCAGATCGCACAGCTGCTGTTTGCAACATATGTCTCAAGCGTATATCGCGTGGCCAAAACATCAGCCGCTTGGGCACCACATGCTTGATCAGACATATGTTGACCTGCCATGCAGCTCGTTGGCAAGCCTACCTTAAAGACCCACACCAAAGAACAAAGCTGACCTCTTCTTGCACCGTATCAGCTGGGATCTCCAACCCCACTATACCTTCACTCCTCTCTGAAACCTGCTCTGAGAGGAATGAAGGTGTAGAATTAGGTGTGTCACAGGCAAGTACTTGCGGGCACTCTGCTAGCAGTACACCAACGTCCGATTCTAGCAGGCAAATTTCCCTGCCCCAGCTGCTGGACCGTCGAAAGAAGTTCACTCCCAGCCATCCACATGCCCAGCGGTTGAATGCTAGCTTGGCTAAATTGCTAGCGCTTCAACTGCTGCCTTTTCAGTTGGTAGACTCGGCCCCCTTCCGTGAGTTTGTGCAATGTGCGGTTCCTCAGTGGCAGGTTCCCAAACGACACTTTTTCGCACGGAAGGCTATTCCGGCTCTCTACAGGCATGTGGAAGGCAATGTCTTGGCCTCGCTGGACAGGGCGGTCAGCGGTAAGGTGCATATTACCGCTGACTCATGGTCCAGCAGGCATGGACAGGGACGTTACCTTTCTTTCACGGCCCATTGGGTCACTCTTTTGGCAGCTGGGAAGGATGCAGGACAAGGTGCAGTAGTGTTGGAGGTTGTTCCACCCCCACGCCTCCAAAATGCTACTACTGGTTGTGACACACCTCTCTCCTCCACCCCCTTCTCTTCTTCTTCCTCCATGGCCTCTTCCTGTGGTTTGACCTCGGAACCAGCGGTGCTCCGTAGGCGTTCAAGGGGCTACGCAAGTACGCAGGCAAAAAGATGCCATGCCGTGCTTGCGCTGGTGTGTTTGGGGGACAGGAGCCACACTGGGGCAGAGGTCCTGTCTGCTCTGCAGGGCCAGGCCGAGAGGTGGTTGACGCCACGCCAGCTTAAGCCAGGAATGGTGGTTTGCGACAATGGCACCAACCTCCTCTCCGCCCTCCGACAGGGACAACTGACCCATGTGCCTTGTATGGCTCACGTCCTTAACCTGGTGGTGCAGCGGTTCTTGGGCAGGTACCCGGGCTTACAGGATGTCCTGAGGCAGGCCAGGAAAGTCTGTGTGCATTTCCGCAGATCTTATAATGCCAGTGCTCGCCTGGCTGAGCTTCAAAAGGAGTTGAACCTGCCCAAGAACCGCCTTATATGTGACATGCCCACCAGGTGGAACTCAACGTTGGCCATGCTGCAGCGGCTGCACACGCAGCAGAGGGCCATCAATGAGTACCTGTGCGACTACGGCACCAGGACAGGGTCAGGGGAGCTCGGGTTTTTTTCACCACGCCAGTGGGGCATGATCAGGGATGCATGCACTGTCCTGGCACCATTTGAGGAGGCCACGAGGATGGTGAGCAGTGACAGTGCATGCATCAGTGACACTGTACCTCTTGTCCACCTGTTGGAGCACACGCTGCGTGGAATAATGGACAGGGCACTTGAGGCAGAACAGAGGCAGGAAGAGGAGGACTTCCTTGCCTCTCAAGGCCCCCTTTACCCAGACAGTGTTCCTTCTGTCCCACCCATCGCACAGGAAGAGGAGGAGGAGGAGGAGGAGGAGGAGGAGGAGGATTGTGTCAGCATGGAAGTGGAGGCTGGCACTCAGCATCATCAGCAGCAGTCTTTTAGGGATGATTTACAGTCCCAAGAAACCAGTGGACTTGTACGTGGCTGGGAGGAGGTGGCTGCGGATCATGTCGTCCTTAGTGACCCAGAGGACTCCGGACTGAATGCCTCAGCTAACCTACGCTGCATGGCCTCCCTGATCCTGCAAAGTCTGCGGAAGGATCCTCGTATTCTTCGGATCAAGGAGAGGGACCATTACTGGCTGGCCACTCTCCTTGATCCACGGTACAAGGGTAAGGTTGCGGACCTTATCGTACCGTCGCAGAGGGAGCAGAGGATGAGACAACTCCGGGAGGCCTTGCAGAAAGGTCTGTGCAACGCGTTCCCAGAGACTGGGAGGTTACAAACTCCTGGTCCTGGACAACGAGTTGCTGAGGCTTCGGGCAGTCAAAGAAGGAGCGGTGGGGAAGGTGGCCGTCTGACCGATGCGTTCAGACAATTCTTTAGTCCGCAGCCCCAAAGTATGATCGGTTCCAGCAACCATCGCCAGCGTCTGATATACATGGTGCAGGAATACCTAGGGGCAAGGTCAGACTTGGACACCTTCCCCACCGAAAATCCTCTGGCTTACTGGGTCTTGAGGATGGATCACTGGCCAGAGCTTGCACAGTATGCAATTGAGCTACTGGCCTGTCCTGCATCCAGCGTTCTTTCAGAACGCACATTCAGTGCTGCTGGAGGATTTGTCACGGATCACAGGGTGCGCCTGTCCACGGACTCGGTTGATCGACTGACTTTCATCAAGATGAACCAGTCTTGGATCACCACCAGCTACCACACACCAGATGCTGATATAACAGACTAATTGATTTTAAAATGTCACATCCCTTCAAGACTGATGCTGATGCTGAGTGCCTGTGCTGTTATGTTGTCTGGCTATCCTCCTCCTCCTCCTCAATGATACGATTAACGATGATAGCTTGGAAGATCATTTTGGTTTATGGGTGACGCCACCAGTGGCTAAGGCCCAATTTCTCAGCCCCTGTTTAACAGGGGCGTGTAATTAAAATTTTTGATGCAATACTTTGCAACAGGCCTCATTGCTGTGCTCCAAGTACAGTATCTGTGAGGGGTTGCAGTGTTGTGCCACCAGTGCCTAAGGCCCAATTTTTCAGCCCCTGTTCAACAGGGGCATGCAATTATAATTATTGATCTAATAATTCACAGCAGGGCCCATTGCTGCGCCCACCAAGAGTAACTGTCAGGCCTTACAGTGTTGTGGCACCAGCAACACCATCACCACCACCACCACCACCAAAGGCCCAATTTTTCAGCCCCTGTTCAACAGGGGGATGCAATTATAATTATTGATCTAATAATTCACAGCAGGGACCATTGCTGCACCCACCAAGAGTAACTGTCAGGCCTTACAGTGTTGTGGCACCAGCACCACCATCAAAGGCCCAATTTTTACTACCACTGATCAACAATTATATGTTATTACAATTCCTGATATTATACTTGACAGCAGGGCGTTCCAGCACCCACCAAGAATAACTGTGAGTGCTTTCAGTGTTGTGCCAACACCAACACCTAAGGGGCCAATTTCTGCAGAGTATATACGGAAGGTCCCTACTTTCAAACATCCAACTTACAAACTACTACTACTTGCAAACGGAAGAAGACAACAGGAAGTGAGAGGAAATCTACCCCTTGGAAGGAAAATTCTCTCCTGTAAGAATTAATATGGGAGAAAAGTGTCTCCTCTCTACTGATGCTTTATCACCAATCCTTGTTTCAATACAAACACCACATTTCAAAAACAGTTGTCATTGGGACGCAAAGTGAGGTGAAATGTTCTGAACAGGGGCACAGACAGCAAAAAAAAATGTGACAGGGGTGATAACCGTTCCCTATGTTTTCCAAAAAGCTAAAAAAAAGGAATTTGGCATGGAGCTACACTTAAACAATGCAGCTGTTCAAAATTACAAACAGATTCTACATAAGAACAAACCTACAGTCCCTGTCTTGTATGCACCGCCTGTATACGGCTGTTCAGAGTATATAGGGGCTTTTTTATTTTGTGTGCGGGGTTCCCCTTAATATCCATACAAGACCCAAAGGGGCTGGTAATGGGCTGGGGTAGGGAGGGGGGGGGGTTGATGGGGTAGCTATGCCATTTTTCCTAAAGATTTTCATCCATATTACCCGGACCAGACATTGCATTAAAGCCGCAAGCAGTTTTAAATGGCTTTTTTCCCTTTAGAAATGTTATTTTGTGCAAGGACAGTTCTAAACACAGGAAACACGTGGCACTTCACAGGCATACTTTAGACACCCCCCAGGTACAATATTTAAAGGAATATTTGACTTTTTTTTTTTCACTTTATGCATCATTAAAATGACTGCTCCCGGAAAACGTCCGTTTTTAAAACTTCTTTTTGCATTGATACATGTCCCCTGGTGCAGAACCCGGGTTCCCAAACTCTGTTTCGGACAATAACATGGATAATAGTCGTTATAATTAGCACTTTAGAATCCGAACGTTCGCATCCATTGTATTTAATAGGGTTCTAATGTTCGCGCGAACTTTCGGTCCGTTTGCGGGTTCTGGTGCGAACCGAACCTGGGGGTGTTCGGCTCATCACTAGTGCCTGGAGATGATTAGGTTAATTCTGCTTGTGTGCTAGTGCAAGGTAAACCAGATTCCCAGCACCAGAAAGGCAGTGCAAGCTCATGCTCATATTCGTGCGCATGTGCGTTATTAGCATGCTAATACTTCTAGGAAAAGATGTACTATTCCCATTCATCGTTCTCGCATTCGTGCGCATACAAATTAGCATGCATACTTGGTGCCCAGTTGCCTATTTAACCACTTACGGACCGCCCGCCATCATTATACGTCGCTACTTTGAAGAGGAATACCGTTTTTATGGTAGCAGCTAATGCATACGTGAGCAGCGCCCGCATATGAAAACGGTGTTCAAACCACACATGTGAAGTATCACCGCGAATGGTAGAGTGAGAGCAATTATTCTAGCCCTAGACCTCCTCTGTAATTTAAAACATGCAACCTGTAGAATTTTTTAAACGTCGCCTATGTAGATTTTTAAGGGTAAAAGTTTGTCGCCATTCTATGAGCGGGTGCAACTTTGAAGCATGACATGGGTATTAATTTACTCGGCGTAACATTATCTTTCACAATATTAAAAAATTGGGCTAACTTTACTGTTGTCTTATTTTTTTATTTAAAAAAGTGAATTATTTTCCCAAAAAAGTGCACTTGTAAGACTGCTGTGCAAATACGGTGTGACAAAAAGTATTTTGGCAACGTCCGCCATTTTATTCTCTAGGGTGTTAGAAAGAAAAAATATATAATGTTTGGGGTTCTAAGTAATTTTCTAGCAAAAAAACTGAAAATTGTATCATACTTACCAGTAGGGATGAGCTCGGTGTTCGAGTCGAACATACGTTCGACTCGAACATCGGCTGTTCGATCGTTCGACGAAGATCGAACGATTTGGGCCGTTCGCGCCAAATTCGAGTGACGCGAACGGCCCACAATGCACTACGCCATCGCAGTGTCATCCAGGCGCTGTGATTGGCCAAGCATGCACTGTGACGCCGCATGCTTGGCCAATCACAGCGCCGGCAGCGAGGAGAGCAATGATGGCCATAGGCAGGATGCCTGTGGCCAATTATTGCTGAGGGTGTTTAGTACACGCCCCACACTATAAAAGGCCGCCAGCACGGCGGCCTAGTGTAGTGTGTTCCGGAGCAGGGAAAGAGAAACATAGGCAGGGACAGTGACATTTATTTTTTTCTTGCTTAACCTGGATTCCTTTAGTTTAGGGAAAGAGAAGGATAGGTAGGGAGAGTGTCAGTGTGTTTTACTGTGCGAATCCTTGTTTCTAGGGACAGGGAAGGACAGTGAGGGAATTCTCCTTGTGCTATAGTGTGCTTTAAAAAAACATTTTTTCTAGGGACAGAAAACTATAGGTAGGGAGAGTGTCAGTTTCTTTCACTGTGATAATCCTTGTTTCTAGGGACAAAGAAGGAAAGTGAGTGAAATTCTCCTTGTGCTATAGTGTGCTTTAAAAAAACATTTTTTCTAGGGACAGAAAACTATAGGTAGGGAGAGTGTCAGTGTCTTTTACTGTGCGAATCCTTGTTTCTAGGGACAGGGAAGGACAGTGAGGGAATTCTCCTTGTGCTATAGTGTGCTTTAAAAAAACATTTTTTCTAGGGACAGAAAACTATAGGTAGGGAGAGTGTCAGTTTCTTTCACTGTGATAATCCTTGTTTCTAGGGACAAAGAAGGAAAGTGAGTGAAATTCTCCTTGTGCTATAGTGTGCTTTAAAAAAACATTTTTTCTAGGGACAGAAAACTATAGGTAGGGAGAGTGTCAGTGTCTTTTACTGTGCGAATCCTTGTTTCTAGGGACAGGGAAGGACAGTGAGGGAATTCTCCTTGTGCTATAGTGTGCTTTAAAAAAACATTTTTTCTAGGGACAGAAAACTATAGGAAGGAAGAGTGTCAGTTTCTTTCACTGTGATAATCCTTGTTTCTAGGGACAGGGAAGGACAGTGAGGGAATTCTCCTTGTGCTATAGTGTGCTTTAAAAAAACATTTTTTCTAGGGACAGAAAACTATAGGTAGGGAGAGTGTCAGTGTCTTTTACTGTGCGAATCCTTGTTTCTAGGGACAGGGAAGGACAGTGAGGGAATTCTCCTTGTGCTATAGTGTGCTAAAGCATTCCTCATCAACCATCTTTGAAATCCTTGTTTTTTTGGACAGTCAGGGAAATTGTCGTTGTGCTATTCTGTGCAAAAGCAATCATCCTCAACCATATTTAGAAATCCTTAAGTAAAGGGACAGAGAAGGACACCTGAAGGTAGCCCTTATTGCTTTTTTCCCATCTCCCTGCAGGCCATCTATTAGAATGTCTGGAAGGCAAACAAGGAGAGGCAGACAGTCAGGAGGCAATAAAAGAGGGCAAGCAGGCTCTGTGTCTGGGGGCAACAGTGCTGGTCGTGGACGCGGTGCATTGTCATCAGCACATGGCCATGGGACACGCTTGTCCTTCTTTTCGGCAGCTGGACATGTTGAGCCACATCATGCCGAAGACTTGGTAGAGTGGATGACCAAGCCCTCCTCCTCCTCCTCATCCTCTCTCACCCAGGCTCAGGGTACTGGAAAAGCAGCTGCCAAAGCGTCCTCTTCCCTGGTATCAATGTCAGACTCATCATCAGTCACTCCTTCCCTAGACCCACCATGTCCTCCTCCTGAGGAGTCCCCCGAACTGTTTGAGCACAGTGTTGGGTACATGCTCCAGGAGGATGCCCAGCGTTTCAAAGGGTCTGATGATGAAACACAGCTAGAGGAAGGCAGTAGCGTGAGAGCAGACAGAGGGGATGCTCAAGAAGGACACCAATCTGGCAGTCATGTTCCAGCAGCTGCAGCATACTGCCAGATTGGCTCCAGTGATGAGGAGGGAGGTGATGATGAGGTCACTGACTCCACGTGGGTGCCTAATAGGAGAGAGGAGGAGGAGGAGGATGAGGAGGAGGCACATCTCCAACGAGGCAGGATGCCCTTTGGTGGCCAGCGTAAGGGCAGTACACCGACGGAATCACACCGCAGAGCTCCGCCTGTGCAGGGCGCTGCCTCTGCCCGTCATTCAAAAAGTTCTTTGGTGTGGGCCTTTTTTGAGGCTAGTGCATCAGATCGCACAGCTGCTGTTTGCAACATATGTCTCAAGCGTATATCGCGTGGCCAAAACATCAGCCGCTTGGGTACCACATGCCTGACCAGACATATGTTGACCTGCCATGCAGCTCGTTGGCAAGCCTACCTCAAAGACCCACACCAAAGAACAAAGCGGACCTCTCCTTGCACCGCATCAGCTGGGATCTCCAACCCCACTATAACTTCAGTCCTCTCTGAAACATGCACTGAGAGGAATGAAGGTGTAGAATTAGGTGTGTCACAGCCAAGTACTTGCGGCCACTCTGCTAGCAGTACACCGACGTCCGATTCTAGCAGGCAAATTTCCCTGCCCCAGCTGCTGGACCGTCGAAAGAAGTTCACTCCCAGCCATCCACATGCCCAGCGGTTGAATGCTAGCTTGGCTAAATTGCTAGCGCTTCAACTGCTGCCTTTTCAGTTGGTAGACTCGGCCCCCTTCCGTGAGTTTGTGCAATGTGCGGTTCCTCAGTGGCAGGTTCCCAAACGCCACTTTTTCTCACGGAAGGCTATTCCGGCTCTCTACCGGCATGTGGAAGGCAATGTCTTGGCCTTGCTGGACAGGGCGGTCAGCGGTAAGGTGCATATTACCGCTGACTCATGGTCCAGCAGGCATGGACAGGGACGTTACCTTTCTTTCACGGCCCATTGGGTCACTCTTTTGGCAGCTGGGAAGGATGCAGGACAAGGTGCAGTAGTGTTGGAGGTTGTTCCACCGCCACGCCTCCAAAATGCTACTACTGGTTGTGACACACCTCTCTCCTCCACCCCCTCCTCTTCTTCTTCCTCCATGGCCTCTTCCTGTGGTTTGTCCTCAGAACCAGCGGTGCTCCGTAGGCGTTCAAGGGGCTACGCAAGTACGCAGGCAAAAAGATGCCATGCCGTGCTTGCGCTGGTGTGTTTGGGGGACAGAAGCCACACTGGGGCAGAGGTCCTGTCTGCTCTGCAGGGCCAGGCCGAGAGGTGGTTGACGCCACGCCAGCTTAAGCCAGGAATGGTGGTTTGCGACAATGGCACCAACCTCCTCTCCGCCCTCCGACAGGGACAACTGACCCATGTGCCCTGTGTGGCTCACGTCCTTAACCTGGTGGTGCAGCGGTTCTTGGGCAGGTACCCGGGCTTACAGGATGTCCTGAGGCAGGCCAGGAAAGTCTGTGTGCATTTCCGCAGATCTTATAATGCCAGTGCTCGCCTGGCTGAGCTGCAAAAGGAGTTGAACCTGCCCAAGAACCGCCTTATATGTGACATGCCCACCAGGTGGAACTCAACGTTGGCCATGCTGCAGCGGCTGCACACGCAGCAGAGGGCCATCAATGAGTACCTGTGCGACTATGGGTCAGGGATGCATGCACTGTCCTGGCACCATTTGAGGAGGCCACGAGGATGGTGAGCAGTGACAGTGCATGCATCAGTGACACTGTACCTCTTGTCCACCTGTTGGAGCACACGCTGCATGGAATAATGGACAGGGCACTTGAGGCAGAACAGAGGCAGGAAGAGGAGGACTTCCTTGCCTCTCAAGGCCCCCTTTACCCAGACAGTGTTCCTTCTGTCCCACCCATCGCACAGGAAGAGGACGAGGAGGAGGAGGAGGAGGAGGATTGTGTCAGCATGGAGGTGGAGGCTGGCACTCAGCATCATCAGCAGCAGTCTTTTAGGGATGATTTACAGTCCCAAGAAACCAGTGGACTTGTACGTGGCTGGGAGGAGGTGGCTGCGGATCATGTCGTCCTTAGTGACCCAGAGGACTCCGGAGCGAATGCCTCAGCAAACCTACGCTGCATGGCCTCCCTGATCCTGCAAAGTCTGCGGAAGGATCCTCGTATTCTTCGGATCAAGGAGAGGGACCATTACTGGCTGGCCACTCTCCTTGATCCACGGTACAAGGGTAAGGTTGCGGACCTTATGTTACCGTCGCAGAGGGAGCAGAGGATGAGACAACTCCGGGAGGCCTTGCAGAAAGGTCTGTGCAACGCGTTCCCAGAGACTGGGAGGTTACAAACTCCTGGTCCTGGACAACGAGTTGCTGAGGCTTCGGCCAGTCAAAGAAGGAGCGGTGGGGAAGGTGGCCGTCTGACCGATGCGTTCAGACAATTCTTTAGTCCGCAGCCCCAAAGTATGATCGGTTCCAGCAACCATCGCCAGCGTCTGATAAACATGGTGCAGGAATATCTAGGGGCAAGGTCAGACTTGGACACCTTCCCCACCGAAAATCCTCTGGCTTACTGGGTCTTGAGGATGGATCACTGGCCAGAGCTTGCACAGTATGCAATTGAGCTACTGGCCTGTCCTGCATCCAGCGTTCTTTCGGAACGCACATTCAGTGCTGCTGGAGGATTTGTCACGGATCACAGGGTGCGCCTGTCCACCGACTCGGTTGATCGACTGACTTTCATCAAGATGAACCAGTCTTGGATCACCACCAGCTACCACACACCTGATGCTGATATAACAGACTAATTGATTTTAACATGTCACATCCCTTCAAGACTGATGCTGATGCTGAGTGCCTGTGCTGTTATGTTGACTGGCTATCCTCCTCCTCCGAGTCCTCAATGATACGATTGATGATGATAGCTTGGAAGATCATTTTTGTTTATGGGTGCCGCCACCAGTGGCTAAGGCCCAATTTTTCAGCCCCTGTTTTACAGGGGCGTGTAATTACAATTTTTTTAGCAATAATTTGCCATAGGGCTCATTGCTGTGCTCCAAGTACAGTATCTGTGAGGGGTTGGAGTGTTGTGGCACCAGTGCCTAAGGCCCAATTTTTCAGCCCCTGTTCAACAGGGGCATGCAATTACAATTCTTGATCTAATAATTCACAGCAGGGCCCATTGCTGCACCCACCAAGAGTAACTCTGAGGGCTTACAGTGTTGTGGCAACGCCACCACCACCACCACCACGAAAGGCCCAATTTTTCAGCCCCTGTTCAAAAGGGGCATGTAATTACAATTCTTGATCTAATAATTCACAGCAGGGCCCATTGCTGCACCCACCAAGAGTAACTCTGAGGGCTTACAGTGTTGTGGCAACACCACCACCACCACCACCACCACGAAAGGCCCAATTTTTCAGCCCCTGTTCAACAGGGGCATGCAATTACAATTCTTGATCTAATAATTCACAGCAGGGCCCATTGCTGCACCCACCAAGAGTAACTCTGAGGGCTTACAGTGTTGTGGCAACGCCACCACCACCACCACCACCACGAAAGGCCCAATTTTTCAGCCCCTGTTCAAAAGGGGCATGTAATTACAATTCTTGATCTAATAATTCACAGCAGGGCCCATTCCTGCACCCACCAAGAGTAACTCTGAGGGCTTACAGTGTTGTGGCAACACCACCACCACCACCACCACCACGAAAGGCCCAATTTTTCAGCCCCTGTTCAACAGGGGCATGCAATTACAATTCTTGATCTAATAATTCACAGCAGGGCCCATTCCTGCACCCACCAAGAGTAACTCTGAGGGCTTACAGTGTTGTGGCAACACCACCACCACCACCACCACCACGAAAGGTCCAATTTTTCAGCCCCTGTTCAACAGGGGCATGCAATTACAATTCTTGATCTAATAATTCACAGCAGGGCCCATTGCTGCACCCACCAAGAGTAACTGTCAGGGCTTACAGTGTTGTGGCACCAGCACCACCATCAAAGGCCCAATTTTTACTACCACTGTTCAACAATTATATGTAATTAAAATTCCTGATATAATAGTTGACAGCAGGGCGTTCCAGCACCAACCAAGAGTAACTGTGAGTGCTTACAGTGTTGTGCCAACACCAACAACTAAGGGGCCTATTTCTGCAGAGTATATACGGCAGGTCCCTACTTTCAAACATCCAACTTACAAACGACTCCTACTTGCAAACGCAAGAAGACAACAGGAAGTGAGAGGAAATCTACCACTAGGAAGGAAAATTCTCTCCTGTAAGAATAAATATGGGAGAAAGGTGTCTCCTCTGTACTGATGCTTTATCAGCAATCCTTGTTTCAAGAAAAACACCACATTTCAAAAACAGTTGTCATTGGGACGGAAAGTGAGGTGAAATGTTCTGAACAGGGGCACAGACAGCAAAACAAATGTTACAGGGGTGATAACCCTTACCTATGTTTTCCAAAAAGTTTAAAAATAGATTTTTGGGCTGGAGCTACACTTCAACAATGTACCTGTTCAAAATTACAAACAGATTCTACATAAGAACAAACCTACAGTCCCTGTCTTGTATGCACCGCCTGTATACGGCTGTTCAGAGTATATAGGGCCTTTTTTATTTTATGTGCGGGGTTCCCCTTAATATCCATACAAGACCCAAAGGGGCTGGTAATGGGCTGGGGTAGGGGGGGGGGGGGTCATGGGGTAGCTATGCCATTTTTCTTAAAGATTTTCATCCATATTACCGGGACCAGACATTACATTAAAGCCGCAAGCAGTTTTAAATGGCTTTTTTTCCCTTTAGAAGTGTCATTTTGTGCAGGGACAGTTCTAAACACGGGAAACACGTGGCACTTCACAGGCATACTTTAGACACCCCCCAGGTACGATATTTAAAGGAATATTTGACTTTTTTTTTTCACTTTATGCATCATTAAAATGACTGCTCCCGAAAAACGAACGTTTTTAAAACTTCTTTTTGCATTGATACATGTCCCCTGGTGCACAACCCGGGTTCCCAAACCCTTTTTAGGACAATAACATGCATAATAGTTGTTATAATTAGCACTTTAGAATTCGAACGTTCGCATCCATTGTATTTAATAGGGTTCTAATGTTCGTACGAACTTTCGGTCCGTTCGCGGGTTCTGGTGCGAACCGAACCCGGGGGTGTTCGGCTCATCACTACTTACCAGTAATTTTCCTTTCCTGGTGCCTATCCATGGCAGCATACCTGTGACAGAGCTCCGCCTCGACTCCTCCTTCAGGACTAGTGAATAGCATAAATTAAAAGGCATAGTCCCTCCCCCAACATTCTCTGTAATATAGAATACCGAGGGTGGGAGCGTATGCTGCCATGGATAGGCACTAGGAAAGGAAAATTACTGGTAAGTATGATACAATTTTCCGTTTTCCTGGTGCCTCCATGGCAGCATACCTGTGATAAATAACTAGCTGACATGGGTGGGATAATTGCTTAACAATAAATGTTTAATTAGAAGAGGACATAGCAACCTGAACTGCCCTCCTTCCAAACTCAACAGTCGTGAGCGCTCCTGGATCAATATGGTAGTGTCTGAGGAACGTATGGTGAGAAGACCAGGTGGCAGCCCTGCACACCGTCTCCAACAAAACATTAGCCCTTGCTGCCCAGGAAGCTGAGACTGCCCTTGTAGAATGAGCATTCACTCGGGATGGAGGCTCCATATTCTTCACCCTGTAGGCCTTCTGGATTAACTTTACAACCAAAGATGCCAGAGTTCTGATGGAAGCTTCTTTGCCCCTGTATTTACCAAACGGTATGATGAAAAGTCTCTCAGAATTTGTGAAGGGGCCGGTGGCTTCTAGGTAGGCCCTGAGCACTCTGGATACATCCAGTTCGTGACAAGACTCTGAATCCGTGTCTGTAAACACTGGTAGTGCCCAGGGTTCCAACAGGTGGCTTGGAGTAGCAACCTTTGGTGTGAACCCCCGAAGGGGATGAAGTTCCACTCTGTCTGGGAAGAAGGAGATGTGGTTGTCACCTATCCCTAAAGAGTGAAGTTCTGAGATTCTTCTGCCAGATGTAATGGCTAGCAGGAAAGCCGTCTTTAGTGTCAGGTTCCATATTGTTACTTGTTCCACTGGAGCAAAGGGATGGTCAGATAGAACTTCCAGGACTAGGGACAGATCCCACTTAGGAAATGATCGTCTGACAGGAGGGCGAATCTTTAATATACCTCTGAGGAAAGTGACTACTGAAGGATCCTCCGCCCATCTCTTATTTGTTGCAGCAGAGATTGCTGCTACCTGCACTTTGAGAGAGCTCAGACCAAGTCCCAGATCAAGTCCTGTCTGAAGGAATCCTAGAACATGAGATGTAGAAGGAAGGATTGGATCAAATCCATTTCCGGAAACAAATGACAAGAACTTGTCCCATATTTTTGAATATATGGCATTAGTTGCAGGCTTCCTAGCTTTTAGAAGGGTTGATATGACTCCTGGAGAACACCCTAGGGACTCGAACCTTCACCTCTCAACCTCCAGATTCGAAGATTCAACTTCTGAGGGTTTGGATGAACTAGACTGCCCTGCGACAGAAGTTGAGGGAAAGGAGGGATCTTGATTGGAGAGCCCACACTGAGGCGCAATACGGAAGTACTGCCACCACCTGGACTGGCTCCCTGAGGAGTAGTGATGAGCCGAACACCCCCGGGTTCGGTTCGCACCAGAACCCGCGAACGGACCGAAAGTTCGTACGAACATTAGAACCCTATTAAATACAATGGATGCGAACGTTCGAATTCTAAAGTGCTAATTATGACGACTATTATGCATGTTATTGTCCTAAAAAGGGTTTGGGAACCCGGGTTCTGCACCAGGGGACATGTATCAATGCAAAAAGAAGTTTTAAAAACGGTCGTTTTTCGGGAGCAGTCATTTTAATGATGCATAAAGTGAAAAAAAAAAGTCAAATATTCCTTTAAATATCGTACCTGGGGGGTGTCTAAAGTATGCCTGTGAAGTGCCACGTGTTTCCCGTGTTTAGAACTGTCCCTGCACAAAATGACACTTCTAAAGGAAAAAAAAGCCATTTAAAACTGCTTGCGGCTTTAATGTAATGTCTGGTCCCGGTAATATGGATGAAAATCTTTAAGAAAAATGGCATAGCTACCCCATGACCCCCCCCCCCCCTACCCCAGCCCATTACCAGCCCCTTTGGGTCTTGTATGGATATTAAGGGGAACCCCGCACATAAAATAAAAAAGGCCCTATATACTCTGAACAGCCGTATACAGGCGGTGCATACAAGACAGGGACTGTAGGTTTGTTCTTATGTAGAATCTGTTTGTAATTTTGAACAGGTACATTGTTTAAGTGTAGCTCCAGCCCAAAAATCTATTTTTAAACTTTTTGGAAAACATAGGTAAGGGTTATCACCCCTGTAACATTTGTTTTGCTGTCTGTGCCCCTGTTCAGAACATTTCACCTCACTTTCCGTCCCAATGACAACTGTTTTTGAAATGTGGTGTTTTTCTTGAAACAAGGATTGGTGATAAAGCATCAGTACAGAGGAGACACCTTTCTCCCATATTAATTCTTACAGGAGAGAATTTTCCTTCCTAGGGGTAGATTTCCTCTCACTTCCTGTTGTCTTCTTGCGTTTGCAAGTAGGAGTCGTTTGTAAGTTGGATGTTTGAAAGTAGGGACCTGCCGTATATACTCTGCAGAAATAGGCCCCTTAGTTGTTGGTGTTGGCACAACACTGTAAGCACTCACAGTTACTCTTGGTTGGTGCTGGAACGCCCTGCTGTCAACTATTATATCAGGAATTGTAATTACATATAATTGTTGAACAGTGGTAGTAAAAATTGGGCCTTTGATGGTGGTGCTGGTGCCACAACACTGTAAGCCCTGACAGTTACTCTTGGTGGGTGCAGCAATGGGCCCTGCTGTGAATTATTAGATCAAGAATTGTAATTGCATGCCCCTGTTGAACAGGGGCTGAAAAATTGGGCCTTTCGTGGTGGTGGTGGTGGTGTTGCCACAACACTGTAAGCCCTCAGAGTTACTCTTGGTGGGTGCAGCAATGGGCCCTGCTGTGAATTATTAGATCAAGAATTGTAATTACATGCCCCTGTTGAACAGGGGCTGAAAAATTGGGCCTTAGGCACTGGTGGCACAACACTGCAACCCCTCACAGATACTGTACTTGGAGCACAGCAATGAGCCCTGTTGCAAAGTATTGCTTCAAAAATTGTAATTACACGCCCCTGTTAAACAGGGGCTGAAAAATTGGGCCTTAGGCACTGGTGGCACAACACTGCAACCCCTCACAGATACTGTACTTGGAGCACAGCAATGAGCCCTGTTGCAAAGTATTGCTTCAAAAATTGTAATTACACGCCCCTGTTAAACAGGGGCTGAAAAATTGGGCGTTAGGCACTGGTGGCGGCACCCATAAACAAAAATGATCTTCCAAGCTATCATCATCAATCGTATCATTGAGGACTCGGAGGAGGAGGATAGCCAGTCAACATAACAGCACAGGCACTCAGCATCAGCATCAGTCTTGAAGGGATGTGACATGTTAAAATCAATTAGTCTGTTATATCAGCATCAGGTGTGTGGTAGCTGGTGGTGATCCAAGACTGGTTCATCTTGATGAAAGTCAGTCGATCAACCGAGTCGGTGGACAGGCGCACCCTGTGATCCGTGACAAATCCTCCAGCAGCACTGAATGTGCGTTCCGAAAGAACGCTGGATGCAGGACAGGCCAGTAGCTCAATTGCATACTGTGCAAGCTCTGGCCAGTGATCCATCCTCAAGACCCAGTAAGCCAGAGGATTTTCGGTGGGGAAGGTGTCCAAGTCTGACCTTGCCCCTAGATATTCCTGCACCATGTTTATCAGACGCTGGCGATGGTTGCTGGAACCGATCATACTTTGGGGCTGCGGACTAAAGAATTGTCTGAACGCATCGGTCAGACGGCCACCTTCCCCACCGCTCCTTCTTTGACTGGCCGAAGCCTCAGCAACTCGTTGTCCAGGACCAGGAGTTTGTAACCTCCCAGTCTCTGGGAACGCGTTGCACAGACCTTTCTGCAAGGCCTCCCGGAGTTGTCTCATCCTCTGCTCCCTCTGCGACGGTAACATAAGGTCCGCAACCTTACCCTTGTACCGTGGATCAAGGAGAGTGGCCAGCCAGTAATGGTCCCTCTCCTTGATCCGAAGAATACGAGGATCCTTCCGCAGACTTTGCAGGATCAGGGAGGCCATGCAGCGTAGGTTAGCTGAGGCATTCGGTCCGGAGTCCTCTGGGTCACTAAGGACGACATGATCCGCAGCCACCTCCTCCCAGCCACGTACAAGTCCACGGGTTTCTTGGGACTGTAAATCATCCCTAAAAGACTGCTGCTGTTGATGCTGCTGAGTGCCAGGCTCCACCTCCATGCTGACACAATCCTCCTCCTCCTCCTCCTCCTCCTCCTCCTCGTCCTCTTCCTGTGCGATGGGTGGGACAGAAGGAACACTGTCTGGGTAAAGGGGGCCTTGAGAGGCAAGGAAGTCCTCCTCTTCCTGCCTCTGTTCTGCCTCAAGTGCCCTGTCCATTATTCCACGCAGCGTGTGCTCCAACAGGTGGACAAGAGGTACAGTGTCACTGATGCATGCACTGTCACAGCTCACCATCCTCGTGGCCTCCTCAAATGGTGCCAGGACAGTGCATGCATCCCTGATCATGCCCCACTGGCGTGGAGAAAAAAAACCAAGCTCCCCTGACCCTGTCCTGGTGCCGTAGTCGCACAGGTACTCATTGATGGCCCTCTGCTGTGTGTGCAGCCGCTGCAGCATGGCCAACGTTGAGTTCCACCTGGTGGGCATGTCACATATAAGGCGGTTCTTGGGCAGGTTCAACTCCTTTTGCAGCTCAGCCAGGCGAGCACTGGCATTATAAGATCTGCGGAAATGCACACAGACTTTCCTGGCCTGCCTCAGAACATCCTGTAAGCCCGGGTACCTGCCCAAGAACCGCTGCACCACCAGGTTAAGGACGTGAGCCACACAGGGCACATGGGTCAGTTGTCCCTGTCGGAGGGCGGAGAGGAGGTTGGTGCCATTGTCGCAAACCACCATTCCTGGCTTAAGCTGGCGTGGCGTCAACCACCTCTCGGCCTGGCCCTGCAGAGCAGACAGGACCTCTGCCCCAGTGTGGCTTCTGTCCCCCAAACACACCAGCACAAGCACGGCATGGCATCTTTTTGCCTGCGTACTTGCGTAGCCCCTTGAACGCCTACGGAGCACCGCTGGTTCAGAGGACAAAGCACAGGAAGAGGCCATGGAGGAAGAAGAAGAGGAGGGGGTGGAGGAGAGAGGTGTGTCACAACCAGTAGTAGCATTTTGGAGGCGTGGCGGTGGAACAACCTCCAACACTACTGCACCTTGTCCTGCATCCTTCCCAGCTGCCAAAAGAGTGACCCAATGGGCCGTGAAAGAAAGGTAACGTCCCTGTCCATGCCTGCTGGACCATGAGTCAGCGGTAATATGCACCTTACCGCTGACCGCCCTGTCCAGCGAGGCCAAGACATTGCCTTCCACATGCCGGTAGAGAGCCGGAATAGCCTTCCGTGAGAAAAAGTGGCGTTTGGGAACCTGTCACTGAGGAACCGCACATTGCACAAACTCACGGAAGGGGGCCGAGTCTACCAACTGAAAAGGCAGCAGTTGAAGCGCTAGCAATTTAGCCAAGCTAGCATTCAACCGCTGGGCATGTGGATGGCTGGGAGTGAACTTCTTTCGACGGTCCAGCAGCTGGGGCAGGGAAATTTGCCTGCTAGAATCGGACGTCGGTGTACTGCTAGCAGAGTGGCCGCAAGTACTTGGCTGTGACACACCTAATTCTACACCTTCATTCCTCTCAGTGCATGTTTCAGAGAGGACTGAAGTTATAGTGGGGTTGGAGATCCCAGCTGATGCGGTGCAAGGAGAGGTCCGCTTTGTTCTTTGGTGTGGGTCTTTGAGGTAGGCTTGCCAACGAGCTGCATGGCAGGTCAACATATGTCTGGTCAGGCATGTGGTACCCAAGCGGCTGATGTTTGGCCACGCGATATACGCTTGAGACATATGTTGCAAACAGCAGCTGTGCGATCTGATGCACTAGCCTCAAAAAAGGCCCACACCAAAGAACTTTTTGAATGACGGGCAGAGGCAGCGCCCTGCACAGGCGGAGCTCTGCGGTGTGATTCCGTCGGTGTACTGCCCTTACGCTGGCCACCAAAGGGCATCCTGCCTCGTTGGAGATGTGCCTCCTCCTCATCCTCCTCCTCCTCCTCTCTCCTATTAGGCACCCACGTGGAGTCAGTGACCTCATCATCCCCTCCCTCCTCATCTTTGGAGCCAATCTGGCAGTATGCTGCAGCTGCTGGAACATGACTGCCAGATTGGTGTCCTTCTTGAGCATCCCCTCTGTCTGCTCTCACGCTACTGCCTTCCTCTAGCTGGGTTTCATCATCAGACCCTTCGAAACGCTGGGCATCCTCCTGGAGCATGTACCCAACACTGTGCTCAAACAGTTCGGGGGACTCCTCAGGAGGAGGACATGGTGGGTCTAGGGAAGGAGTGACTGATGATGAGTCTGACATTGATACCAGGGAAGAGGACGCTTTGGCAGCTGCTTTGCCAGTACCCTGAGCCTGGGTGAGAGAGGATGAGGAGGAGGAGGAGGGCTTGGTCATCCACTCTACCAAGTCTTCGGCATGATGTGGCTCAACATGTCCAGCTGCCGAAAAGAAGGACAAGCGTGTCCCATGGCCATGTGCTGATGACAATGCACCGCGTCCACGACCAGCACTGTTGCCCCCAGACACAGAGCCTGCTTGCCCTCTTTTATTGCCTCCTGACTGTCTGCCTCTCCTTGTTTGCCTTCCAGACATTCTAATGGATGGCCTGCAGGGAGATGGGAAAAAAAGCAATAAGGGCTACCTTCAGGTGTCCTTCTCTGTCCCTTTACTTAAGGATTTCTAAATATGGTTGAGGATGATTGCTTTCGCACAGAATAGCACAATGACAATTTCCCTGACTGTCCAAAAAACAAGGATTTCAAAGATGGTTGATGAGGAATGCTTTAGCACAGTATAGCACAATGAGAATTTCCCTCACTGTCCTTCCCTGTCCCTACAAACAAGGTTTAGCACAGTAAAACACACTGACACTCTCCCTACCTATAGTTTTCTGTCCCTATACATTTTTTTTTTTTTAAAGATGGTTGATGAGGAATGCTTTAGCACAGTATAGCACAATGAGAATTTCCCTCATGTCCTTCCCTGTCCCTACAAACAAGGTTTAGCACAGTAAAACACACTGACACTCTCCCTACCTATAGTTTTCTGTCCCTATAAAAAATGTTTTTTAAAGATGGTTGATGAGGAATGCTTTAGCACAGTATAGCACAATGAGAATTTCCCTCACTGTCCTTCCCTGTCCCTACAAACAAGGTTTAGCACAGTAAAACACACTGACACTCTCCCTACCTATAGTTTTCTGTCCCTATAAAAAATTTTTTTTTTAAAGATGGTTGATGAGGAATGCTTTAGCACAGTATAGCACAATGAGAATTTCCCTCACTGTCCTTCCCTGTCCCTACAAACAAGGTTTAGCACAGTAAAACACACTGACACTCTCCCTACCTATAGTTTTCTGTCCCTATAAATTTTTTTTTTTAAAGATGGTTGATGAGGAATGCTTTAGCACAGTATAGCACAATGAGAATTTCCCTCACTGTCCTTCCCTGTCCCTACAAACAAGGTTTAGCACAGTAAAACACACTGACACTCTCCCTACCTATAGTTTTCTGTCCCTATACATTTTTTTTTTTTTAAAGATGGTTGATGAGGAATGCTTTAGCACAGTATAGCACAATGAGAATTTCCCTCACTGTCCTTCCCTGTCCCTACAAACAAGGTTTAGCACAGTAAAACAGACTGACACTCTCCCTATCTATCCTTCTCTTTCCCTAAACTAAAGGAATCCAGGTTAAGCAAGAAAAAAAAATGTCACTGTCCCTGCCTATGCTTCTCTTTCCCTGCTCCGGAACACACTACACTAGGCCGCCGTGCTGGCGGCCTTTTATAGTGTGGGGCGTGTACTAAACACCCTCAGCAATAATTGGCCACAGGCATCCTGCCTGTGGCCAATCATTGCTCTCCTCGCTGCCGGCGCTGTGATTGGCCAAGCATGCGGGGTCACAGTGCATGCTTAGCCAATCACAGCGCCTGGATGACACTGCGATGGCGTAGTGCATTGTGGGCCGCGAATTAGGCGCGAACGGCCCAAATCGTTCGTTGTTCGGCGAACGATCGAACAGCCGATGTTCGAGTCGAACGTATGTTCGACTCGAACACCGAGCTCATCCCTACTGAGGAGCCTCAGGAGGAATTTGAATATTAATGGCCTGGGAGGAAAGGCATATGCCGTGGTGAACCTCCAGGGACATGACAGGGCTTCCACTGCCTCGGCTTGTGGATGCGGCAGCCGAGAGAAGAACCTGTCCAGCTTGGCGTTCTTCAGGGAGGTGAACAGATCTACCTGAGGGGGATCCTATATGTTGGCAATCTAAAAGGAAGACATGGGGGTGGAGAGCCCACTCGTTGTCCAGGAAGTTTCTGGATAACGTGTCTGCTTCCGTGTTCAACCTGCCTGGCAGATACTTCGCTCTGAGGTCCAGGAGGTTCTGCTCCGCCCAGAGCATGATCGGCTCCACCTCCTTGAGGAGTGACCTGCTGCGAGTGCCTCCCTGCTTCTGCAGATAAACGACAGCTGCCCTGTTGTCTAGGCGTAGGAGTATTCTCTGGCCTCTGATTTGGGGTGCCAAAGAGGTCAGTACCAAGAAGGCTGCCCTCATCTCCAAGATGTTTGATACCACTCCCTGGGTGGTGCATGACTATCTCCCCTGTATTCTGGTTTGCCCGCAATGGGCTCCCCAGCCCTGTCTGCTTGCATCGGACGTAACTGTGATCCAAGGAAGGGAGCCCAGGTGATGAGGCTTGGAGAGGTTTTCCGGAACTGTCCACCAGTGAAGGCTCCTGCGCATTTTTCCCATCAGCAAGATCGTCTGAGATAGTCGTTGTTTCTTCCACTGCGCCAAGAAACCAGTCTGGAAATACCTCAAGTGCCAATGTGCCCAAGGAACCATGGGTATACAGGAAGACATTGTGCCAATGAGGCTCAGGCATTGTGAAGCCGTCAGATATGGGCTCCGGATGACTTTGATCATTCTCTGGATGACAATCCTTGCCTTCGGCGGTGGTAATGACACTGTCCCCTCCTGAGTGTCGAACATTGCGCGTAGATTATCTGCTGTGTTGGCGTTAGTTGACTCTTTTCGGAATTCACCAGCCACCCTAGCTCTTTTTAGGGACTGTAGAAGAATGTCCTGGTGACATACCATCTGATCCGGATTGCTTGCTAGGAGTAGGATGTCGTCCAAGTAGTGGTACATCCTCAAGCCCCTCTCCCGCAGGGGAACCAAAGCAGATATTAGTATCTTGGTGAACACCCTGGGAGAGGTGCACAGACCGAAAGGCAGGGCTTGAAACTGTAGGTGGGTCCGTCCCACTGCAAATCTCAGGTATTTTTGAAATGCAGGTAGAATTGGAACATGTAGGTACGCATCCTGCAGATCGACCGAAATCATCCAATCTGATGGCTGGACTGTCTGAATAATCGTCTGCAGGGACTCCATTTTGAAGCTTTCGGGGCGGATATACCGGTTGAGCCTCTTTAGGTCTCTCACAGGCCTCCACCCACCTGTCCTCTATGGGACCAAAAATAGGGTGGAGTAAAAGCCTGTGAAGCGCTCTGCCAAGGGAATCGGAACAGCCGCCCCCTGAAGCTGGAGTGACGTTAGGAAGTTTTTCAGAGCTTGAGCCTTCAGTGGAGAGGATGGAATCTCTGTTCCTTTGAAAGAGTTCCGAGGTGGGGGGTGAGGAAAATTCCAAAAGTGCCCCCATTGAATTGTTGACAGAACCCAGGGGTCGTGGCAGCGGGTGGCCCAGACTGGGGTAAAAAACTTTAGCCTGGCTCCCACCGGGAGTGCCTGGGCTACTCTGGCGTAAAAAAAACCCCAAAAAGACTGCTTTTGCTCCTGTGGAGCCGGAAGGGCTTTCATCTTCCTGTTCAAAAAGGATCCCTTAGTACCTTTCCAAGGTCTTTTGTTGTTTCTGGGCTGTCTCGACTGCCTAAAATCCCTTGGGTTTGACTGGCGGAACCTAGAGGAACCACCTCTGAATCTTTGCATAGTTCTGTCCTGTGGAAGCATACCAGACTTCCCTCCTGACAGCCTCGAGATAGCTTTATCAATTT
The DNA here is from genome assembly GCA_029206835.1 of Rana muscosa. Classification (NCBI taxonomy): domain Eukaryota; kingdom Metazoa; phylum Chordata; class Amphibia; order Anura; family Ranidae; genus Rana; species Rana muscosa. The sequence goes on from CM055116.1 coordinate 374,455,044, forward strand.
TGTCTCCGAATAGTGCTTTCCCATCAAACGGGATTTTGCACCAATTTTGTTTGGAGGATAAGTCAGCCATCCAGGGTTTCAGCCACAAGGCCCTCTTCGCCATTACTGAATGCAACATGGATCTTGCCGAGCACCTGAACGTGTCAATGGCCGCTACGCAGACAAAGTCTGCCGACAATCTAAGCTCTTCTAAGGCCATTATATCCTCCCTGGGGACATCCTGACGCAAAGCCGTCTCAATATTATCTGTCCAAGATCTTATGGCATTTGATACTGATGTGAGGGCAATAGCTGGCTTACATGCTGCTTCCGCGGCTAAGTAGCTCCTCTTCAGCTCCAGGTCGACTTGCCTGTCTAGAAGGTCTTTGAAGGAAGCGGAATCCTCCATTGGCAAAGTTATATTTTTTGTGAGTCGCACCACCAACGCATCTACCACTGGCATGGAGTTTGGTGACTGCGTTCCCGACTCTGGTAAGGGGTATATAGTTTATTGAACCGACCCCAAAAAAGTTTTTTTTTTATCAGTCTTTGACCATTCCTTCTGAATGACTTGACTAATCTCGCCCATCTGAGGAATGGGAAGTAGCTTGTAGACTCTTGGGGAGGCTATTCTGCGTCTTTCCAGGCGATTGCAGTTTTGACTGCCTGGATGAATGGCTTTACCAAGGAGTGACTGAAGCCAGAAGGTTCTGACTCTTCTCAAGAGTCCCCTGAAGAGTCTTCAGGTGGTGAATCTCTAGCTGGTCGGCCTGACGGCGGCAGAGGTGTACTGACTGTTGACGGACCAGGGAGATTAGGTTCTATATCCTGAACCTGGGATATCTGCTGAAGTGGTTGAGCGGGGACCGAAGCCAAAAGCTCAGAGAAGGAATCCTTCATTGTTCGCTTCAGCAGATCTACAGCGTGCTGATTTTCTAGCTCGCGGTTGGACGCATAGTCCGTAAAACAGTCCTTACAGACCACTCTGTCTGGTAGCGGTGTAGCCCCACATGTCCAGCATTTCTCTTTCTATAGGTCCTAGGAGAGGGGGACCGATCATGTCCTCTGGATCTTCACCTCTCTGATCTACGACGTGAAGAATGGGACCTACGCCCTGATGAGCGGGACCCCTTGGAGTGGGTAGGGCTACGATGTAAGGAACTCACGCTAGACCAGTGAGCGCACTTTTTTTTTTTTTTTTACTCACGTATAGTTTGTCACATACCTAATAGAAGTGTGAGGATCTTTGCTGCGAGATGAATGACTCATTGCGGAGTTGGGCACAAGGATCAGCTCCGGAAATATAGTAAGAAAGGGAAAAGAATCAGGAGTTTTTGGCGTCACTTTTTTTTTTTTTTTTAAACATAAACATTTTTATATCGTAATCTTTTTTTTTTTTTTTTTTTTTAAACATAAACATTTTTGATCGGCAAATTTTTTTTTTTTTTTTTGAGAAAATAAAAAAGTACCTACTACAAAGCAGCATCAGAGAGACCTAGCAGGGCACAGCTGAGGAGACTCTGACAGCAATCCCTGAATCTGAACCTAAATAGGCTCAAGGTGCGTGGGCTAATCCCATAAACCACCATTTGGAATTGATTGAAAAAAGGGCAAATCTAGCCTTCTTTCCAGAATCCAAGATGGCCGCCACTGAACCAAGCGACCGTGCATGCGCACGTGCAGAAGATCCAGCGTCGCCCAGTACAGAGAGCCGAGAAACGACGGCTCTGTATCACTCCCGAATCGCGCGTGCGCAGACGGCGGTGAGGACGCCGTGCCATGACACTCTCCTACCTGGCGGGACGTACAGAGCACCTGTAGCCCCCCCCCGAACCTGGAAATAAGCACCACAATGTTGTTGCACAGAGAGACACCTGCCCTATCCAGTTGCACAGTTTTAAAGGAACAAAAAAGTAAGACAATAATCATTTTGAAGGCGCCTAACAAGCAAAGGAAAGGGGAGGGGAAGAGAGGAAAAGAAAGGGGAAAAACACAAATGCCTGTAATAAAAAATGGAAACCACCAGCCTGGGAAGATGGAGCTGATCCTTTTGCGACTGCATTCATCATGGATGTGATAGCAGACTGCGTTCCTGTGAGGAAACGCTGCAAAATGACCCCAACAGATCCACAGAGGGGTTCCCAGTCTTATCAGCGCTGTGAGCGGCCCAAGAACAGGGACTGCGCACGGGAAAGGCTAAACCCGGCGGACGCTGCCGACTGCAGAGGTATGGACATACTACTACTCTTCACCAGCACAAGAAGGTATGAGGGAAAAAAAGGAGAATGTTGGGGGAGGGACTATGCCTTTTAATTTATGCTATTCACTAGGAGGAGTCGAGGCGGAGCTCTATCACAGGTATGCTGCCATGGAGGCACCAGGAAAAAAAGTTTTTAACTTGTAAACACCAAAATTCTCCTTGACTGCCTTTGCTCATGCATTAACCTTGTTTACCTGATCTCTCTGACCTGTTTACTGGACTTGTCTTTGCCTGCTGATTCTGTACTGCACTGCCGATTGTTACCGACCTTGGCCTGCTTCCTGGACTTGCTTTGTCTGCTGACTCGGTCCCTTGTTACCCGGCTGCCGCTGGTCGTCGCCTGCATACCCGCTCTGCTACCATCTCCTGCTGTGGTGCCAAGCTGCTGCAGTATCCTGCTCCTAGGTCTGCAACCCCCAGCTTTATCCACCTAAGTGAGGACTTCACCAGCCAGCTACTCCGGCACTCGTGCCACTTTGTGCCCTCACACTCTCTGTCTCCACCTTCAGGAGTGTTGGGCAGGAGGTGCAAGTGATGCCTCCACAACATTCTAGTCATCACCAGGCAGGTGATAGCTAGGCCTGAGTCAGCCCAGTGTTTTTAGGTGGGTCCAGGAGGAAAGGCACATGGGTGCCTCAGGCACAGTTGGATCCACCTGCATAGTGATTATACATTGCTTGTATACACTTAAAATGCTTTGTGTGCGATTTTTGTTGAAAATATAATTTGATAAACATTTGCATTGGACTCATGGGATATACAAAATCATTGGTTCAGTATTTAAAAATGTTAGTTTCTGTTTTATAAGGTATGTAGCTTAGTAAATTGCATTGTAGAAATCACCTACTTACTTTCTGTATTCCTTAAGATTTTTTTTTTTTATCAAATAGATTTTTATTAAAGTTTTGACATGGTTTACAAACAAAACACATCACTTTTCTTCCCCCAATAAAACAACCCTCCCCACAAAAACTCCAACAAATGTTTTACAAAAACTATTTGGTAGGAGATAGGATAAACAGTCCAACAGGATAATCACATGCCTTCCTACATAATGACAGAAAGATGATTAGTACAACCCCTGGCAAAAGTATGGAATCACCACTCTTGGAAAGTGTTCATTCAATTGTTTAATTGTGTAGAAAAAAACTAATCACAGACATGCCTCAAAACTATTTTCATTTAACATTTCAACCTTCTGGCTTTAGGAAACACAAAAAAAAAAAGAAAAAAAAAGAAAGAAAACTGTAGTTAATTGCAACTGTTTTTGCAGACCAAGCAGTGGGAAAAAAAATATTGAATCACTCAACTCTGAGGAAAATATTATGGCATCAATGTGTACTTTGCAGTTCTAAACAAACATCTGCATCAGATTACATCTGCTAATTAGTCTGCAGATAAAAAAGAGTGCTTGCACACCTTGTTGAGCTGTTGCACCATCCTGATTGACATAAATTATGGCTCCAACACAAGAGACATCAGCTGAAACAAAGGATAGGATTATAGGACTTCTTCAAGAAGATAAATCATCACGGAATGTTGCACAAGATGTTGGTTGTGCTGTGTCTAAAATCTGGACCAAGTACAAATCAAATGGGAAGGTTGTTAAAAGGGAAGTGTATTGGTAGACCAAGGAAGACATCAAAGCGTCAATATAGAAAACATAAAGCAATATTTATTGAAAACAGAAAATGCACATCAAAACAAATGAGGAACAAATGGCCAGAAACTGAAGTCAATGTCTGTGACTGAACTGTTATGCCTTGTACACACGGTCGGATTTTCCGTTGGAAAAAAATCGGATGGTTTTTCTGTCGGAATTCCAGGCTTGGCTTGTATACACATGGTCACACCAAATTCCGACCGTCAAGAACGCGGTGACGTACAACACTACGATGAGCCGAGAAAAATTAAGTTCAATGCTTCCGAGCATGCGATTTGCATACAGACGAACGGATTTTCCGATAGGAATTTTTTTCCGTCGGAAAAATAGAGAACATGTTCTCTATCTAAGTCCGTCGGAATTTCCAACGGAAAAAGTCTGGAAATTCCGAAATTCTGACCGTGTGTACATTTTCTAAAGGAAATGGTATTTGCATACAGAAAAGCCAAACAAAAACCATCAATAATGCCTAAACAGAAAAAACAAGGTTACAGTGGGCTAAAGAAAAGCAATCATGGACTGTGGATTACTGGATGAAAGTGCTATTCAGTGATGAATCAAGAATCTGCATTGGGCAGGGTGAAGATGCTGGAACTTTCATATGCACAGTAAGGCTGCATTCATATGCACAGTAAGGCTGCATTCATATGCACAGTAAGGCTGCATTCATGGACAGTAAGGCTGCATTTATGGACAGTAAGGCTGCATTCATGTACAGTAAGGCTGCATTCATACGCTTAGTAAGGCTGCATTCATAGTAAGGCTGCATACATGGACAGTAATGCGGCGTACACACGATAGTTTTTCATGCCATTTTTTAAACCGACGTTTTTCTCGTCGTTTTTTTTCATGTTTCCTCTCAAGCCTGTCTTGCGTACACACGATCATTTTAAAAAACGTTCAAGGAAAGCGCAGTCACGTACAACACGTACGACGGCACTATAAAGGGGAAGTTCCGTTCGGATGGTGCCACCCTTCATGTTAGTAACGTTTGTTGAGCGACGATTCGCGCTTTTCAGCCTCCTGCTTTTCAGTCCGTTACAGCGTGACGAATGTGCTATCTCCATTACAAATGCTAGTTTTACCAGAACGTGCGCTCCCGTCTCATACTTGATTCTGAGCATGCGCGTTTTTTTCACCTCGTCAAAGCATACACACCATCGTTTTTCACGTCGTTAAAAAAAACGACATGAAAAACGACGTGAAAAAATAGAGCATGTTCGAAATTTTTAATGGCCGTTTTTCACGTTGTTAAAAATGCTCTGGAGCATACACACGATCGGTTTTAATGCCCATTTTTAAAAATGGAATTTTTAACGGCATGAAAAACGATCGTGTGTATGGGGCATAAGGCTGCATTCTCATGGACAGTAAGGCTGCATTCTCACGGACAGTAAGGCTGCATTCATGGACAGTAAGGCTGCATTCATGGACAGTAAGGCTGCATTCATAGTAAGGCTGCATTCATGGACAGTATGGCTTCATTCATGAATAGTAAGGCTGCATTCATATGCTCAGTGAGGCTGCATTCTTATGGACAGTAAGGCTGCATTCATATGCACAGTAAGGCTGCATTCATATGCATTCATGGACAGTAAGGCTGCATTTATGTACAGTAAGGCTACATTCATGTACAGTAAGGCTGAATTCATGGACAGTAAGGCTGCATTTTCATGGACAGTAAGGCTGCATTCATGGACAGTAAGGCTGCATTCATAAGCTCAGTAAGGCTGAATTCATAAGCTCAGTAAGGCTGCATTCATAAGCTCAGTAAGGCTGCATTCATAGTAAGGCTGCATTCATGGACAGTAAGGTTGAATTCATGGGCAGTAAGGCTGCATTCATATGCTCAGTGAGGCTGCATTCTTATGGACAGTAAGGCTGCATTCATATGCACAGTGAGGCTGCATTCATATGCACAGTGAGGCTGCATACATGGGCATGGTGAGGCTGCATTGATGGGCACAATGAGGCTGCTTTCAAGGGCACAGTGAGGCTGCATTCACGTGTACAGTGAGGTTGCATTCATGGGCACAGGCTGAATTCATGGACACTGTGAGGCTGCATTCACGGGCACAGTGATGCTGCATTGATGGGCACAGTGAGGCTGCATTGATGGGCACAGTGAGGCTACATTCATGGGCACTGATGAGGCTGCATTGATCTCTTGTACCATGTCTGCAGTCTCTGACCATCTCTTTTACCATGTCTCCAGTCTCTGACCATCTCTTGTACCATGTCTGCAGTCTCTGAGCATCTCTTGTATCATGTCTGTTGTCTCTGACCATCTATTGTATCATGTCTGAATTATCTGACCATCTCTTGTACCATGCCTCCAGTCTCTGACCATCTCTTGTACCATGTCTGCAGTCTCTGAGCATCTCTTGTATCATGTCTGTTGTCTCTGACCATCTATTGTATCATGTCTGAATTATCTGACCATCTCTTGTACCATGCCTCCAGTCTCTGACCATCTCTTGTACCATGTCTCCAGTCTCTGACCATCTCCTGTACCATGTCTCCGGTCTCTGACCATCTCCTGTATCATGTCTGAAGTCTCTGACCATCTCCTGTACCATGTCTGCATTCTCTGACCATCTCCTGTACCATGTCTCCAGGCTCTGACCATCTCCTGTATCATTTCTGTAGTCTCTGACCATCTCCTGTACCATGTCTGCAGTCTCTGACCATCTCTTGTACCATGTCTGCAGTCTCTGAGCATCTCTTGTATCATGTCTCAAGTCTCTGACCATCTCCTGTATCATGTCTGCAGTCTCTGACCATCTCCTGTACCATGCCTGCATTCTCTGACCATCTCTTGTACCATGTCTCCAGTCTCTGACCATCTCCTGTACCATGTCTCCAGGCTCTGACCATCCCTGTATCATGTCTGCAGTCTCTGACCCTCTCCTGTACCATGTCTGCATTCTCTGACCATCTCCTGTACCATATCTGCAGTCTTTGAGCATCTCTTGTATCATGTCTGTAGTCTCTGACCATCTATTGTATCATGTCTGCATTCTCTGACCATCTCTTGTACCATGTCTCCAGTCTCTGACCATGTCCTGTACCATGTCTCCAGTCTCTGACCATCTCCTGTATCATGTCTGCAGTCTCTGACCATCTCCTGTACCATGTCTGCATTCTCTGACCATCTCTTGTACCATGTCTCCAGTCTCTGACCATCTCCTGTACCATGTCTCCAGTCTCTGTCCATCTCCTGTACCATGTCTGCATTCTCTGATCATCTCTTGTACCAAGTCTGCAGTCTCTGACCATCTCCTGTACCATGTCTGCAGTCTCTGACCATCTCTCGTACCATGTCTGCAGTCTCTGACCATCTCTTGTATCATGTCCGCAACCTCTAACCATCTCTTGTCTTATATCATGTCTGCAGTCTCTGAGGGAGTCTGGAGAGGGAGTGCTGCCGGGATGGGGGTCATGGGAGAAGAAGTCAGAGGTGTGTGGACTGTGGAGAGGAGACTATAGGATAAAACCAGAGCTGGAGCTGACTGACTGATCCCTGCACAGTGCACCTGAGAGGAGGCCAATGACATAAAGGTTTCCCCCTATATTAGTAAAGCCACCCCCTTACCTTAGTGTATTCTTTCTGCGGGAGGTGGTCTCTGGTCAACAGAGAATAAATGGTGGTATTTGCGCTGCGAAGAAAAGGGGAGAGAGTGATGGAAAGCAAGCAATATTGTAGGTGTATAAAAAAGTAGTGTCCGTCTATAACATTAATGCATTCCTTTCACGTGATGGATACTACGTGAAAGGAACGTGACCGGTTAAATGATCCAGTAGAAAAGTCTGTGTCACAATACAAATAAATAAATGATAAATCCAGTAAACTCAGTGTCAAGTAAACAATCAATGTATACAAATGACATTAGTATAAACCTTCATACATAACTTAATGGATAGAGCATAATTAAACGTGAAAGAAACATGACCACATAAAAATAAAAATAGAAATAAAATTAAACAGTGATCCAGTAGAAAAGTCTGTTGCACAGTACAAAGTGGTGAAAAGTAAGTCCAACAAAAATCCAACAATAAGTACAACGTGATGAATACTACGTAAAAAAAAAAAATTGTTCCTCTGATGAAGTCACGTGATGTGATGATACGCGTCAGGATTTGAGCACTAGGTACATTCACAGCTGACGGAAGGATACGAGTTCGGCACTCGTGGTTTGCTGCACTTTCTTCCATTACAAATGTGAGTTTGTTTTTTATATTGTTGGTTTAATAAACTGTTTTTACAACGGGATTATGCTATGGACACCTCTCTTTCTTAATTTACCTCATATATATCGAGCCAGGGCTGGAGGGAGTTTGGATCTCAAGGCAGTGTAAGGACTTTATGCAGAGGCTTACAAACTCGGCGTTCGTGGATTGTTGTCCCTGTTATACTCTCTAAAAGTGAGTGCATCTCTGTTGGGTCAGCTGCCATCCATTCCTCTCTTGTCTATCATATGGAATTGTGCCATGAGCCTTTCTATGTTTTTTTCCTATGTTCATACTCATCATTGAGAGTTGAAAAAAAACAAGACCACCATAGACAGGAAGACATCATTGCATCCTGCACCTGAGACCATTTATGCCGTATACCTTACGGCAGTAAGGTGAGCGGCTTGCAGACACACAGGTGTCATCACTGAAGATCCTAGGTTTTCAAGCACTCAGGCTGGGTTCACACTGATACGACACGACATTCATCCGACTTTCATCCTACTTTGCTCTGCAACATCAGTCCTACATTGATCCTACATTGGTCCGACATCCATCTGACATTCATGAACAGGATACTACTTTGATCCGACATTGTGCTAGTCTGACTTGTCCTTTGACCAATCAAAACAATCCCAGGGTGAGATAAATTCCTTTTACTGCTGCTGTAATCACATGTCGGATGTCAAATGTCGGATGGTTAGGACAAGGATCCTACTTTGATCCTACTTCAATGATATTCAATGGGCTGAAGTAGGATCAAAGTCAGACCAAAGTAGTACAGGGAGCATTTTCAAAGTCGGACCGACTTGTGTCGGACCAGTTAAGACGGCTCCCATAGGGAAACATTGATTTTCACACGTCATGCGACATGAGCTCCCAATGTCGGAGCGTTTGTCGGACCAGTGTGAACCCGGTCTTACCCTTTCTCTGGTGATGGGATTGATCTTGCATACCTGACACAGATTTTTCTTGGACTTACTTTCCACCACTTTGTACTGTGCAACAGACTTTTCTGCTCGATCACAGTTTAATTTTATTTCTATTTTTATTTTTATGCGGTCATGTTTTTTTCACGTTTAATTATGCTCTATCCGTTACGTTATGTATGAAGGTTTATACTAATGTAGTTTGTATACATTGATTGTTTACTTGACTCTGAGATTACTGGATTTATTACTTATTTATTTGTATTGTGACACAGACTTTTCTACTGGATCATTTACCGGTCACGTTCCTTTGACGTAGTATCCATCACGTTCCATTATTGTTATAGACGGACACTACTTTGTTATACACCTACAATATTGCTTGCTTTCCATCACTCTCTCCCCTTTTCTTCGCAGCGCAAATACCACCATTTATTCACTTACCCCCTTTTTTCTGTTTAGGATCAGATTTTCAGATGTTTGCAGCAGCGCCCTCTAGGTTTTAGTTTTATTCTCAGACAGCGCATGAGTTATTCATTCACACACTCTGGTCAACAGAGTCCACCCCCCCCCCCATGTTCCCAGAGTTCCAGGGGTCCCCCTTGATGATTGACCACTTTTAGCACTTTTAACTGGAATTTGCTTTTTATATATATATATATATATATATATATATATATATATATATATATATATATATATATACAAAACAAAGGGTGTATAAAGGCCTACAATACACCACTCAGCGCCACAAACACAGCTTTGCTCAACCTAAGCAGTAGGTAAATATCTAAAAACCAAATAAGGTATAAAGGACTAAGCAGCAAACTGAGTTCCCTAGTGGTATACTAGAGCAACTCTTCCCTAAGCAGCCGTTTAAAACTAAAAAGTGATTTAGCCCTACGTCCCAGAGAGGGCTAAATCTTGAATAATGGTATTTAATGATTCCTCATAATATCCCTTTTCGACAAATTTACCCTTCACAATCTCTGCTTGCAAGAGAAAATCAGAGTCCTTAGAGCAATTCCTTTTTACCCTAGTCAATTGCCCTTTAGGGATGTTTTTAAGCCACATTGGATGATGGCCACTACTCATGGGTAAATAGCTATTAGCGTCAGTGGGCTTAAAAAAGACCCTTGTTCCCAAACTATTGCCTTGTCTGAAAATATGGACATCTAAAAAATGGATATCAGTAATACTGAATTCGCTGGTCAGTTTAATATTATTAGAATTTGAATTAAGTTCATCCAAAAACATCTCCAGCGTATCAAGTGGTCCACCCCAGACAAAAAACAAATCATCAATATACCTTTTATAAAATAATAGGTGGGGTCGGGTCTTTGAAAAAATCTTTTTATCTTCCCACTCACCCATAAAGAGATTCGCTATGCTAGGTGCAAATCTAGCCCCCATAGCAACTCCCTTACACTGCGAATAAAAGTTACCATCATACTAGGAACAAGATATCTTCTCTCTCGATTAGTTAATACCCCTGTTGAATACCCATTTTCAACCAAACAATTCAGATCAATCTCATACTGCATGGAGGGATCTTTCTCCAATTTAGTATAAGTACTGGTATCACTCAACATATCACTAAGTTGTTTGTGGTAGAAGTTTTTGTTTAAAATTACAACTCCTCCCCCCTTGTCGGCAGGTCTTATTACTAGATCATTTCTTTCTTCAAGCATTTTTATTCCATCAAGTATATGTCGAGGGTTGACACCTTTTTTAGGGACAATACGTTCAAGATCTCTAATCACAAGCCCTTTAAAAACCTCCACCTGATGGTTAGCCCCATTTAAGGGGTTAAAGAGGGATTTATTCCGTAAACCACTATCAAGAGCAACCGTTGAGAGACCAGTCGCAGGTTGGGAATTCTTATTCAGAAAATATTTTTTCATATTAACCTTACGCATATACTTATGAATGTCAATGAAGACATCAAATTTATTAATGGGCGTTTTCAGTCCACATTTCAAGCCTAAATGGAGGATATTGATTTCTTTATGTGATAATGTTGTGTCACTTAAGTTAAAAATACCGCCTACTCCCTCTCTCTCCTTCTTTTTCTGGACTTTTCGTCCAGCTCGACAGCCTCTAAATCTCCTCCCCTCTGGTTTGGATACTGAGTATATTCCCTGTCCCAGTAAGGGGGTTCTCTCCACTGAGGGTCCCTGTAGCCCTGTGTTTGTTGGGGGTGTGCTGGAGGTCTGCCTCTTTGTTGGGGAAACCCCCGACCGTGTTTCTGCCACCCCCTCCCCGTCCCTAAAAAAGGACGAGGGGACTGGTGATTCCCTCTACCTCTATTTTCCCATAATGGTTCAAACCTATTATAAACAGGGACTGAATAATGATTACCATTAGATGGATGTTGAAAATCACCATTCTGTCCATCTCTCATTGAGCCACCTCTAGGGCGATCATCATAATTCCTAACAGGGGTAGATTGATCCCTTGGAATGCGGGGAGGAACATCATTCCTCCTAATTTCATTTGTACTAGGCATATTCATGCTAGGTACAGGGGGCCTTATCACAGGGACATCAGCATGTACATTTTCTTTATTTTCATTAGCTTTCACTTGTTGCCATAAATATACACAATTAGACCGAAAGTCCCCCATATCACGCTGAAACTTCTTAATTTTCTTTTTTTGAGTATCTTTGTCTACTTTCTCTAGTTTCTTTTTTATTCTAGTATTAAAATCAATCAATTGTTGCGAGTCCTTAATGGGATCCAGCTGGAGTTTTAATTCATTAATCCTACATTCTAATTTAGTCATTTTTTTCTTTTTTCGTTTGAGGATAAGATCCTGCAGCTTAAAACCCATGGTATTGAAAAACTCATACCACTCACTCATTGATTCAGCATCATCAAGGCCATCTTGTGGGACTACCTCCCACCTAAGGCTCCTGATTATAATGTTTGCTTTAATATATTGCTCTAATGTGCAAATGTCCCACCAAGTACGAACTTGTTTTTCAAGGGCATTTCCAAGAGCAGTCATTGCCCCATTGTAATTAGTTTGTGCTGTGGTATGCTCATCAACTGTAAAAATATTGCTAAAGTCAATCGTCCTACTGTTCAGAAATTGCAAAGCGTCCATGGCTGCCGAGAAAAAAGTATAAATAAACAAAACAAAGGGTGTATAAAGGCCTACAATACACCACTCAGCGCCACAAACACAGCTTTGCTCAACCTAAGCAGTAGGTAAATATCTAAAAACCAAATAAGGTATAAAGGACTAAGCAGCAAACGGAGTTCCCTAGTGGTATACTAGAGCAACTCTTCCCTAAGCAGCCGTTTAAAACTAAAAAGTGATTAACCACTTAACGACCGCCCACTGTAAATATACGTCAGCAGAATGGCACCGACAGGCAGAATCACGTACATATACGTGATTGCCTTTGTATAGTTGGGGGGTCCGATCGGACCCCCCTTCTTTACAGTGGGTGGTCGTTTTACCTTCGGGAGCGATCCGGCATGAGGGGACGGCCGTTCGATTCCGGCCACCCCCTCTCGATCGCTCCCGGCGAATGAGAGAGCTTCCCCTGCCTGCCAGGAAGGAGGAAGTGATGTCATCTCTCCTGCGGCGCTCACATATACCGAGCGCCGTACAGGAGAAGATGCAGGTTAATACACAAAACAGCACACTGACACCAGGACACATAGGCACATAAATCGCCCCCCCAGGCCCCCCCAGACACCCCCAGATCACCCCCCAGCCCCCCCAGTCACAGTGTCACTGATTGCAGTGACCATTTATTTAGTGATCACTGCAATCAGTGACATTTGTGACTGTAAAAGTGTCACTACATTTAGTTTTAGGTCCAGTGTAGCCCCCTAACCCCCCCCCTAATAAAGGTTTAACCCCCTGATCACCCCCCAGATAACCCTTTCACCCCCTAGCACCGCCGTCACTAAGCAATCATTTTTCTGATCGATGTCTTAGCGTCGGTGATGCTGATCGGTAGCCAGTAATTTTTTTTAGGTTCGCCGCAGGTTTTTATAGCGTCGGGTACCCCCATATATTACCTAATGAAGGTTTAACCCCCTTGATCGCCCCCCAGGTAACCCTTTCACCCCCTATCACCACTGTCACTAAGCGATAATTTTTCTGATCGATGTCTTAGCGTCTGCGATGCTGATCGGTAGCCAGTAATTTTTTTTAGGTTTGCCGCAGGTTTTTATAGCGTCGGGTACCCCCATATATTACCTAATAAAGGTTTAACCCCCTTGATCACCCCCCAGGTAACCCTTTCACCCCCTAGCACCGCCGTCGCTATGCGATCATTTTTCTGATCGATGTCTTAGCGTCGGTGATGCTGATCGGTAGCCAGTAATTTTTTTTAGGTTTGCCGCAGGTTTTTATAGCGTCGGGTACCCCCATATATTACCTAATAAAGGTTTAACCCCCTTGATCACCCCCCAGGTAACCCTTTCACCCCCTAGCACCGCCGTCGCTATGCGATCATTTTTCTGATCGATGTCTTAGCGTCGGTGATGCTGATCGGTAGCCAGTAATTTTTTTTAGGTTTGCCGCAGGTTTTTATAGCGTCGGGTACCCCCATATATTACCTAATAAAGGTTTAACCCCCTTGATCGCCCCCCCCAGGTAACCCTTTCACCCCCTATCACCACTGTCACTAAGCGAAAAAATTTCTGATCGATGTCTTAGCGTCGGCGATGCTGATCGGTAGCCAGTAATTTTTTTTAGGTTCGCCGCAGGTTTTTATAGCGTCGGGTACCCCCATATATTACCTAATAAAGGTGTAACCCCCCTTGATCACCCCCCAGGTAACCCTTTCACCCCCTAGCACCGCCGTCACTATGCGATCATTTTTCTGATCGATGTCTTAGCGTCGGTGATGCTGATCGGTAGCCAGTAATTTTTTTTAGGTTCGCCGCAGGTTTTTATAGTGTCAGGTACCCCCATATATTATCTAATAAAGGTTTAACCCCCTGATCGCCCCCAGGTAACCCTTTCACCCCCTATCACCACTGTCGCTAAGCAATCGTTTTTATGATCGTTGTCTTAGTGTCGGTGATGCCGATAGGTAGCCAGTAATTTTTTTTTAGGTTCGCCGTCAGGTTTTTATATAGCGTCAGGTACCCCCATATATTACCTAATAAAGGTTTTAACCCCCTAATTGCCCCTAGTTAACCCTTTCACCAGTGATCATCATATAAGTGTTACGGGTGACGCTGGTTAGTTAGTTTGCTTTTTATAGTGTCAGGGCACCCGCCGTATATAACCCAATAAAGGTTTAACCCCCTGATCGCCCGGCGGGTGATATCATTTAGGTTTTAGCATCAGAGAGGGTCTGTGTCACACCCCAGGCAGCGTCAGGTTAGTGCCAGTAACGCTAACACCCACACGTGAAGCATACACCCTCCTTAGTGGTATAGTATCTGATCAGCTCAATATCTGATCTGATCAGATCTATACTAGCGTCCCCAGCAGTTTAGGGTTCCCAAAAACGCACTGTTAGTGGGATCAGCCCAGATACCTGCTAGCACCTGCGTTTTGCCCCTCCGTCCAGCCCAGGCCACCCAAGTGCAGTATCGATCGATCACTGTCACTTGCAAAACACAACACACATAACTGCAGCGTTCACAGAGACAGGCCTGATCCCTGCGACTCCAGTGCTGTAGGAGGTGATTTCACCACCACAGTTAATAAAAAAAAGCATATATGCCGAAGCATTGGGGCAGCAGGAGCGGAGGAGCGATTTTGCTCCTAATGCCGCGTATATACGGTCGAAATTCCGACGGAGGCTTGCCCGTGGAAAAGTCTGACCATGTGTACGCGGCATAACTTTTGCGAGAAGATGCCCCCATGCTTCGGCATATATAAATGGTGCATGTATGCCCATCATTAGAAGTGGGTGGATGAAGGGCGGTATTCTAATGGTGGGCATACCCACCGATCAATCTTTTTTTTTCGTTCAGCCAACAGGCTGCATGAAAAAAAAGATTACAATACATGTCCAACAAGGACCAGCAACGTACTGGTATGTTGCTGGACTTTGAATGTTTATACCAGAATGATGCCTGCGGGTTTAGGTATCATCTTGGTATCATTCTTTTCAGCCAGCGGCCGGCTTTCATGTAAAAGCAATCCTAGTGGCTAATTAGCCTCTGGACTGCTTTTACAAGCAGTGGGAGGGAATGTCCCCCCCCCCCGGAAATAAAAAGCGCCATTGGGAAATTGGGAAAGCATTTTATCACACCGATCTTGGTGTGGTCAGATGCTTTGAGGGCAGAGGAAAGATCTAGGGTCCAATAGACCCCAGTTTTTTCAAAAAAGAGTACCTGTCATTACCTATTGCTATCATAGGGGATATTTACATTCCCTGAGATAACAATGACCCCAAATGACCCCATTTTGGAAAGTAGACACCCCAATCTATATACTGAGAGGCATGTCGAGTCCATGGAATATTTTATATGTTGACACAAGTTGCGGAAAAAATAAATTTTTTTTTTTTTTTTGCACAAAGTTGTCACTAAATGATATATTGCTCAAACATGCCATGGGCATATGTGGAATTACACCCCAAAATACATTCTGTTGCTTCTCCTGAGTACGGGGATACCACATGTGTAAGACTTTTTGGGAGCCTAGCCGCGTACGGGACCCCAAAAACCAATCACCGCCTTCAGGCTTTCTAAGGGTGTCAATTTTTGATTTCACTTCTCACTGCCTATCACAGTTTCGGAGGCCATGGAATGCCCAGATGGCACAAACCCCCCCAAATGACCCCATTTTGGAAAGTAGACACCCCAAGCTATTTGCTGAGAGGTATTGTGAGTATTTTGCAGATCTCGCTTTTTGTCACAAAGTTTTGAAAATTGAAAAAAAAAAAAAGAAAAAAAAAAAAAATGTTCTTTCTTCATTTTCAAAAACAAATGAGAGCTGTAAAATACTCACCATGCCTCTCAGCAAACAGCTTGGGGTGTCTACTTTCCAAAATGGGGTCATTTGGGGGGGTTTCGTGCTATTTTGACATTTTATGGCCTTCAAAACTGTGATAGGTAGTGAGGAGTGAAATCAAAAATTTGCGCCCTTAGAAATCCTGAAGGCGGTGCTTGGTTTCCGGGATCCCGTACGTGGCTAGGCTCCTAAAAAGTCCCACACATGTGGTATCCCCGTACTCAGGAGAAGCAGCAGAATGTATTTTGGGGTGCAATTCCACATATAACCATGGCATGTGTGAGCAATATATCATTTAGTGACAACGTTTTGTAATTTTTATTTTTTTTTGTCATTATTCAATCACTTGGGACAAAAAAAAAAAATATTCAATGGGCTCAACATGCCTCTCAGCAATTTCCTTGGGGTGTCTACTTTCTAAAATGGGATCATTTGGGGGGGGGTTTTGTACTGCCCTGTCATTTTAGCACCTCAAGAAATGAGATAGGCAGTCATAAATTAAAAGCTGTGTAAATTCCAGAAAATGTACCCTAGTTTGTAAACGCTATAACTTTTGCGCAAACTGATAAATATACGCTTATTGACATTTTTTTTACTAAAAACATGTGGCTGAATACATTTTGGCCTAAATGTATGACTAAAATTGAGTTTATTCGATTTTTCTTATAACAAAAAGTAGAAAATATCATTTTTTTTCAAAATTTTCGGTCTTTTTCCGTTTATATCGCAAAAAATAAAAATCGCAGAGGCAATCAAATACCATTAAAAGAAAGCTCTATTTGTGGGAAGAAAAGGACGCAAATTTCGTTTGGGTACAACATTGCATGTCCGCACAATTTACAGTTAAAGCAGCACAGTGCAAAATTCTGAATTCACCTCTGGTCCTTTAGCTACCAAATGGTCCGGGGCTTAAGTGGTTAATAAGGGTAAAACATAAAAACAATAATGATGTTTCAAAATATTACCAAAACAGCGCTAAATGTTGGTATGAATTAGGTGACCAACATCACCTTAAAAAGGTGACAAACAGTTTTAAGACAGATAAACAGTGCAGAGGTGTCAGAAAGTGTCCATAAATGATCGTGGATAATAGCAGCGTGCACCTTCACCGTAACATCCAGGTCCACCCAGTGGGAACACACTCCCCCTCAGGGGTTTAAACTCACCGAAGCAAGATCTATATCAAGCCTTGACAACAGGAGGATAATCAACACCAAACACGAACTGCACTCGCATCAGTCAGGGAAACATCAGATCAATGGAGGCTCAGACGTAGCAATAAATGAATAGAAAAAAAGCCCATAGCATAATTCTATTTATTAATAAAAAACCCCCACATCACAGCACCCTTCATATAATAAACGTACATCAAGTAAAACAGTAGTGAGCATATAGATGTACTTCACCGTTTCTACTGAGTGTCGATCCGTCCCATCAACGTGTAAGAGGAAGTAACTTACTTCCGGGTCCGGCTCAGTGAAGCGCATACATCACTTCCGTTTGCGTCGTGTAGGTCACGCCCTGACGCGTTTCGTCATATCCTGACTTCGACAGAGGGCGTGCCTACACGACCAAGCCACCCTCCTTATAAAGACACTCCCTACACCACCCGCACCAATCAGCGCCTCCATATCACGGCAATGGGTGCACATTGCGGTAGCTATGGAAACCACTGAAGGCATATACAGGTGGGAAGGGGGATCAAAAGGAGCAAATTGCACTTCATTCATAGACATGGGAAACATAAGCCGATGTCATGAATAGGGGCATACATATGCAAAATTCATAGCACACATAATAAACATAGCAAAAATAGTAATTAAAATTAATTAATTAAAATCACTATTCACACAATAATGATAACAGTTAAATAATAAAAAATCTAAACTGATACAACATTAAAAACCAGTATAAATGAAACACAATCCATACTGTTTAAGTCATTAAAATCTTAAATACCCATAATACACAAAATCTGAATAAAAATGCTAAAATCAGATATAATATGTAAAGGAGCTAGACAAGAACAAAGATACATAATCAAAAATCACTAATGAAGCAGTTGATATCAAGATCTATGTTTAACCCTTTCGGCGAAAGCGTATCAACCGAAAATATCCATTGGGTCTCTCGCTTCGACAGATCTCTAACTAGATTAGACCCTCTCCACATGGGTTTCAAATGGTCTATTCCCCAGAATCTGAGGCCAGTGGGGTCCTGATTATGGCACAATTTAAAATGTAAAGACACATTGTGATCTTTAAATCCCAGTTTAATATTAGCAATGTGTTCAGCTATTCTAATTTTTAATTGACGCTTAGTGCAACCTATATAGATAAGCCCACATGGGCACTGAAGGGCATATACAACATAAGATGTATTGCATGTAATAAATTCACTAATAGTGAACTCCCTGTTATTTGAGGTGGAAATGAAATTTTCTACAGCCCTCAATGGTCTATTCACCTCTCTACATGCTCGACACCTCCTACAAGCAAAGAACCCATCTCGGTCCCAGAAAGTAGAGGGTCTAGATGGTGGATCCAGGACTTTTCTTACAATTTTATCTGCAAAACTACATGCCCGTCTATATATAAACCCTGGTTTTTGAGGAAGGACTGCCGACAGCACTTTATCCATACGGAGAACATGCCAATGAGTGGCAAAGATCTCCTCCACCTCCCTATACTGGGAGTGGAACCCTGAGATAAAATTCCACTCACGTCCTGTGTCTGGCTGGCAAACCACCACATCTCTAAGGAAGTCCTCTCTGGGACGTAGGGCTAAATCTTGAATAATGGTATTTAATGATTCCTCATAATATCCTCTTTCGACAAATTTACCCTTCACAATCTCTGCTTGCAAGAGAAAATCAGAGTCCTTAGAGCAATTCCTTTTTACCCTAGACAATTGCCCTTTAGGGATGTTTTTAAGCCACATTGGATGATGGCCACTACTCATGGGTAAATAGCTATTAGCGTCAGTGGGCTTAAAAAAGACCCTTGTTCCCAAACTATTGCCTTGTCTGAAAATATGGACATCTAAAAAATGGATATCAGTAATACTGAATTCGCTGGTCAGTTTATTTTATTAGAATTTGAATTAAGTTCATCCAAAAACATCTCCAGCGTATCAAGTGGTCCACCCCAGACAAAAAACAAATCATCAATATACCTTTTATAAAATAATAGGTGGGGTCGGGTCTTTGAAAAAATCTTTTTATCTTCCCACTCACCCATAAAGAGATTCGCTATGCTAGGTGCAAATCTAGCCACCATAGCAACTCCCTTACACTGCGAATAAAAGTTACCATCATACCAAAAAAAATTGTGGCCCAAACAAAAATCTAAAGAGTTCCTCAGAAAGACTTTTTAGACTATGTGTAATATCATCACGTTTACACAGAGCCCAATTGAGGGCCAGGAGCGCATCATCATGTTGGATGATGGTGTACAAGGACGCCACATCCGCTGTCACCATGTAAACATGCACCTTCCCTCTTAAATCGATTTGTTGCAACATCTGTAGCAGACTCTTAGTATCTTTCAGATATGCACGGGTTACTACCACACTCTTTTGCAAGTAAAGATCCAGGTATTGCCCCATCCGGGATGTAACTGACCCTATCCCATTAACTATGGGTGTTCCTGGAGGGTGCTGTATATCCTTATGGATCTTAGGGAGGGTATAAATGGTAGGGATCCTACTACTACTAGGAACAAGATATCTTCTCTCTCGATTAGTTAATACCCCTGTTGAATACCCATTTTCAACCAAACAATTCAGATCAATCTCATACTGCATGGAGGGATCTTTCTCCAATTTAGTATAAGTACTGGTATCACTCAACATATCACTAAGTTGTTCGTGGTAGAAGTTTTTGTTTAAAATTACAACTCCTCCCCCCTTGTCGGCAGGTCTTATTACTAGATCATTTCTTTCTTCAAGCATTTTTATTCCATCAAGTATATGTCGAGGGTTGACACCTTTTTTAGGGACAATACGTTCAAGATCTCTAATCACAAGCCCTTTAAAAACCTCCACCTGATGGTTAGCCCCATTTAAGGGGTTAAAGAGGGATTTATTCCGTAAACCACTATCAAGAGCAACCGTTGAGAGACCAGTCGCAGGTTGGGAATTCTTATTCAGAAAATATTTTTTCATATTAACCTTACGCATATACTTATGAATGTCAATGAAGACATCAAATTTATTAATGGGCGTTTTCAGTCCACATTTCAAGCCTAAATGGAGGATATTGATTTCTTTATGTGATAATGTTGTGTCACTTAAGTTAAAAATACCGCCTACTCCCTCTCTCTCCTTCTTTTTCTGGACTTTTCGTCCAGCTCGACAGCCTCTAAATCTCCTCCCCTCTGGTTTGGATACTGAGTATATTCCCTGTCCCAGTAAGGGAGTTCTCTCCACTGAGGGTCCCTGTAGCCCTGTGTTTGTTGGGGGTGTGCTGGAGGTCTGCCTCTTTGTTGGGGAAACCCCCGACCGCGTTTCTGCCACCCCCTCCCCCTCCCTAAAAAAGGACGAGGGGACTGGTGATTCCCTCTACCTCTATTTTCCCATAATGGTTCAAACCTATTATAAACAGGGACTGAATAATGATTACCATTAGATGGATGCTGAAAATCACCATTCTGTCCATCTCTCATTGAGCCACCTCTAGGGCGATCATCATAATTCCTAACAGGGGTAGATTGATCCCTTGGAATGCAGGGAGTGTCATGGATATGCAGTAGTGTTTGTCTGTCAGCTTACCTTCCTTCCCATGTGTTCATCTTAGAGGCCTGAGCCCTTTCACCTGGCTTCCTTTATAATCTCCTCCCAGCCAGACTCCACCCCAGGCCCTATCACAGAACACTATATTAACCTGTGCACTGCAAGCCTGCTTGGCTGATCAACGTGTTTGTTAGGCATTGTGTGTTTGGGTTCCTGCCTGCCGTGTGCTACGTCTGTCTCTCTGTTACGTTATTGGCTTGTCCCCGACTATCCCTGTCTGCTCGTGACCCTTGACCATCGGCTCGTTCTTCGTTATCCTTGTCTGCTTGTGGCCCCTGACCTTCAGCTTGTTATTCGGTTCTCTCTATCGTGTGCTGCTGCTTCCCCTCTTTTCCCCTTATCCTACGGGGCGTGAGCTAGGAAACTCCAGGGGCCGCGACCTGGTCCCAGCCTGTAGCGTAACATCCTCACCACTAGAGGCCCTGGAGAAGACCAGCTGGGTCTTAGACTCCGTGCCCTGGGGAATCTTGGCTCTCGCTTCCGTTGGGATCCCGGTTGTGCTCCTCTGGTCCCGCTTTCCACAACCACCCAGTTTCCTATCCGCAGAAGCC
This sequence comes from Rana muscosa, assembly GCA_029206835.1. Classification (NCBI taxonomy): domain Eukaryota; kingdom Metazoa; phylum Chordata; class Amphibia; order Anura; family Ranidae; genus Rana; species Rana muscosa. The sequence goes on from CM055116.1 coordinate 374,476,390, forward strand.
AGCCATAGGGTTCACTACCTCGCGGTGCACTCCTGTCCCCCTACGGTGTGCATCTGTCACCTGGCCACAGGTGACCCTGACAGGGAGGAACATCATTCCTCCTAATTTCATTTGTACTAGGCATATTCATGCTAGGTACAGGGGGCCTTATCACAGGGACATCAGCATGTATATTTTCTTTATTTTCATTAGCTTTCACTTGTTGCCATAAATATACACAATTAGACCGAAAGTCCCCCATATCACGCTGAAACTTCTTAATTTTCTTTTTTTGAGTATCTTTGTCTACTTTCTCTAGTTTCTTTTTTATTCTAGTATTAAAATCAATCAATTGTTGCGAGTCCTTAATGGGATCCAGCTGGAGTTTTAATTCATTAATCCTACATTCTAATTTAGTCATTTTTTTCTTTTTTCGTTTGAGGATAAGATCCTGCAGCTTAAAACCCATGGTATTGAAAAACTCATACCACTCACTCATTGATTCAGCATCATCAAGGCCAGAAGGAGAGAGAGGGAGTAGGCGGTATTTTTAACTTAAGTGACACAACATTATCACATAAAGAAATCAATATCCTCCATTTAGGCTTGAAATGTGGACTGAAAACGCCCATTAATAAATTTGATGTCTTCATTGACATTCATAAGTATATGCGTAAGGTTAATATGAAAAAATATTTTCTGAATAAGAATTCCCAACCTGCGACTGGTCTCTCAACGGTTGCTCTTGATAGTGGTTTACGGAATAAATCCCTCTTTAACCCCTTAAATGGGGCTAACCATCAGGTGGAGGTTTTTAAAGGGCTTGTGATTAGAGATCTTGAACGTATTGTCCCTAAAAAAGGTGTCAACCCTCGACATATACTTGATGGAATAAAAATGCTTGAAGAAAGAAATGATCTAGTAATAAGACCTGCCGACAAGGGGGGAGGAGTTGTAATTTTAAACAAAAACTTCTACCACAAACAACTTAGTGATATGTTGAGTGATACCAGTACTTATACTAAATTGGAGAAAGATCCCTCCATGCAGTATGAGATTGATCTGAATTGTTTGGTTGAAAATGGGTATTCAACAGGGGTATTAACTAATCGAGAGAGAAGATATCTTGTTCCTAGTAGTAGTAGGATCCCTACCATTTATACCCTCCCTAAGATCCATAAGGATATACAGCACCCTCCAGGAAGACCCATAGTTAATGGGATAGGGTCAGTTACATCCCGGATGGGGCAATACCTGGATCTTTACTTGCAAAAGAGTGTGGTAGTAACCCGTGCATATCTGAAAGATACTAAGAGTCTGCTACAGATGTTGCAACAAATCGATTTAAGAGGGAAGGAGCATGTTTACATGGTGACAGCGGATGTGGCGTCCTTGTACACCATCATCCAACATGATGATGCGCTCCTGGCCCTCAATTGGGCTCTGTGTAAACGTGATGATATTACACATAGTCAAAAAGTCTTTCTGAGGAACTCTTTAGATTTTTGTTTGGGCCACAATTTTTTTTGGTATGATGGTAACTTTTATTCGCAGTGTAAGGGAGTTGCTATGGGGGCTAGATTTGCACCTAGCATAGCGAATCTCTTTATGGGTGAGTGGGAAGATAAAAAGATTTTTTCAAAGACCCGACCCCACCTATTATTTTATAAAAGGTATATTGATGATTTGTTTTTTGTCTGGGGTGGACCACTTGATACGCTGGAGATGTTTTTGGATGAACTTAATTCAAATTCTAATAATATTAAACTGACCAGCGAATTCAGTATTACTGATATCCATTTTTTAGATGTCCATATTTTCAGACAAGGCAATAGTTTGGGAACAAGGGTCTTTTTTAAGCCCACTGACGCTAATAGCTATTTACCCATGAGTAGTGGCCATCATCCAATGTGGCTTAAAAACATCCCTAAAGGGCAATTGACTAGGGTAAAAAGGAATTGCTCTAAGGACTCTGATTTTCTCTTGCAAGCAGAGATTGTGAAGGGTAAATTTGTCGAAAAGGGATATTATGAGGAATCATTAAATACCATTATTCAAGATTTAGCCCTACGTCCCAGAGAGGACTTCCTTAGAGATGTGGTGGTTTGCCAGCCAGACACAGGACGTGAGTGGAATTTTATCTCAGGGTTCCACTCCCAGTATAGGGAGGTGGAGGAGATCTTTGCCACTCATTGGCATGTTCTCCGTATGGATAAAGTGCTGTCGGCAGTCCTTCCTCAAAAACCAGGGTTTATATATAGACGGGCATGTAGTTTTGCAGATAAAATTGTAAGAAAAGTCCTGGATCCACCATCTAGACCCTCTACTTTCTGGGACCGAGATGGGTTATTTGCTTGTAGGAGGTGTCGAGCATGTAGAGAGGTGAATAGACCATTGAGGGCTGTAGAAAATTTCATTTCCACCTCAAATAACAGGGAGTTCACTATTAGTGAATTTATTACATGCAATACATCTTATGTTGTATATGCCCTTCAGTGCCCATGCGGGCTTATCTATATAGGTCGCACTAAGCGTCAATTAAAAATTAGAATAGCTGAACACATTGCTAATATTAACCACTTAACGACCGCTCACTGTATATATACGTCGGCAGAATGGCACCGACAGGCACAATCACGTAGAGTGTACGTGATTGCCTTTGTACAGTTGGGGGGTCCAATCGGACCCCCCTTCTGTACAGTGAGCGGTGGCTAAGTGTCCGGGAGCGTTCCGGGATGAGGGGGCAGCCATTCGTTTCTGGCCACCCCCTCGCGATCGCTCCCGGCGAATGGAAATGCCCCCTCTGTCTGTGTCAGACAGAGGGAGCAGGAGGAAGTGATGTCATCTCTGGTGCGGCGCTCACATATACCGAGCGCCGTACAAGAGAAGATATCAGGTCAGTGCACACAACACTACACTGACACCAGGACACATAGGGACATAAATCGCCCCCCAGGCCCCCCCAGACACCCCAGATCACCCCCCAGATCACCCCCCCCAGCCCCCAGTCACAGTGTCACTGATTGCAGTGACCATTTATTTAGTGATCACTGCAATCAGTGACATTTGTGACTGTAAAAGTGTCACCAAAGTTTAGTCTTAGGTCCAGTGTAGCCCCCTAAGCCCCCTAAAAAAGGTTTAACCCCCTGATCACCCCCCAGATAACCCTTTCACCCCCTATCACCACTGTCGCTTAGCGATCATTTTTCTGATCGCTGTCTTAGCGTCAGTGATGCCGATCGGCAGCCAGTAATTTTTTTTAGGTTCGCCGCAGGTTTTTATAGCGTCAGGTACCCCAATATATTATCTAATAAAGGTTTAACCCCCTTGATCGCCCCCCAGGTAACCCTTTCACCCCCTATCACCACTATCACTAAGCGATCGTTTTTCTAAACGCTGTGTTAGTGTCTGTGATGCAGATCGGTAGCCGGTAATTTTTTTTAGGTTCGCCGCAGGTTTTTATAGCGTCAGGTACCCCAATATATTATCTAATAAAGGTTTAACCCCCTTGATCGCCCCCCAGGTAACCCTTTCACCCCCTATCACCACTGTCGCTAAGCAATTGTTTTTCTAAACGCTGTCTTAGTGTCGGTGATGCAGATCGTAGCCAGTAATTTTTTTTAGGTTCGCCGCATGTTTTTATAGCGTCAGGTACCCCAATATATTATCTAATAAAGGTTTAACCCCCTTGATCGCCCCCCAGGTAACCCTTTCACCCCCTATCACCACTGTCACTAAGCGATCGTTTTTCTAAACTCTGTCTTAGTGTCTGTGATGCAGATCGATAGCCGGTAATTTTTTTTAGGTTCGCCGCAGGTTTTTTAGCGTCAGGTACCCCAATATATTATCTAATAAAGGTTTAACCCCCTTGATCGCCCCCCAGGTAACCCTTTCACCCCCTATCACCACTGTCGCTAAGCAATTGTTTTTCTAAACGCTGTCTTAGTGTCGGTGATGCAGATCGTAGCCAGTATTTTTTTTTAGGTTCGCCGCATGTTTTTATAGCGTCAGGTACCCCAATATATTATCTAATAAAGGTTTAACCCCTTTGATCGCCCCCCAGGTAACCCTTTCACCCCCATCACCACTGTCGCTAAGCAATCGTTTTTCTAAACGCTGTCTTAGTGTCGGTGATGCAGATCGGTAGCTGGTAATTTTTTTTAGGTTCGCCGCAGGTTTTTATAGCGTCAGGTACCCCCATATATTATCTAATAAAGGTTTTAACCCCCTGATTGCCCCTAATTAACCCTTTCACCAGTGATCACCATATAAGTGTTACGGGTGACGCTGGTTAGTTAGTTTGCTTTTTATAGTGTCAGGGCACCCGCCGTGTATATAACCCAATAAAGGTTTAACCCCCTGATCGCCCGGCGGGTGATATCAATTAGGTTTTAGCGTCAGAGAGGGTCTGAGTCACACCCCAGGCAGCGTCAGGTTAGTGCCAGTAACGCTAACACCCACACGTGAAGCATACACCCCCCTTAGTGGTATAGTATCTGAACAGATCAATATCTGATCTGATCAGATCTATACTAGCGTCCCCAGCAGTTTAGGGTTCCCAAAAATGCAGTGTTAGCGGGATCAGCCCAGATACCTGCTGGCACCTGCGTTTTGCCCCTCCGTCCAGCCCAGGCCACCCAAGTGCAGTATCGATCGATCACTGTCACTTACAAAACAAAAACACACATAACTGCAGCGTTCGCAGAGACAGGCCTGATCCCTGCGACTCCAGTGCTGTAGGAGGTGATTTCACCACCACAGTTAAAAAAAAAAAGCAAATATGCCGAAGCATTGGGGCAGCAGGGGCGGAGGAGCGATTTTGCTCCTAATGCCGCGTACATACGGTCGAAATTCCGACGGAGGCTTGCCCGTGGAAAAGTCCGACCATGTGTGTGCGGCATAACTTTTTTGCGGGAGGATGCCCCCATGCTTCGGCATATATAAATGGTGCGTGTATGCCCATCATTGGAAGTGGGTGGATGAAGGGCGGTATTCTAATGGTGGGCATACCCACCGATCAATCTCTTTTTTCGTTCAGCCAACTGGCTGCATGAAATAAAAAGATTACAATACATGTCCAACAAGGACCAGCAACGTACTGGTATGTTGCTGGACTTTGAATGTTTATACCAGAATGATGCCTGCGGGTTTAGGTATCATCTTGGTATCATTCTTTTCAGCCTGTGGCCGGCTTTCATGTAAAAGCAATCCTAGTGGCTAATTAGCCTCTGGACTGCTTTTACAAGCAGTGGGAGGGAATGCCCCCCCCCCGGATATAAAAAGCGCCATTGGGAAATTGGGAAAGCATTTTATCACACCGATCTTGGTGTGGTCAGATGCTTTGAGGGCAGAGTAAAAATCTAGGGTCTAGAAGACCCCAGTTTTTTCAAAAAAAGAGTACCTGTCACTACCTATTGCTATCATAGGGGATATTTGCATTCCCTGAGATAACAATAAAAATGATAAAAAAAAAAATACTTGGAAGGAACAATTTAAAAATAAAATAAAAAAGCAAAATTAATAAAAAAAAAAAAAAAAAAGCACCCCTGTCCTGCCCTGCTCTTGCCCAATGGCGAACGCAAGCGTCGGTCTGGCGTCATATGTAAACAGCAATTGCACCATGCATGTGAGGTATCACCGCGAAGGTCAGATCGAGGGCAATCATTTTAGCAGTAGACCTCCTCTGTAAATCTACTGGGGTAACCTGTAAAGGCTTTTAAAGGCTTTTAAAAATGTATGTAGTTTGTCGCCAATGCGCGTTTGTGCGAAATTTTAAAGCATGTTGTGTTTGGTATCTATGTACTCGGCCTAAGATCATCTTTTTTATTTCATCAAACATTTGGGCAATATAGTGTGTTTTAGTGCATTAAAATTAAAAAAAGTATATTTTTTAACCCAAAAAATGCGTTTGAAAAATCGCTGCGCAAATACTGTGTAGAAAAAAAAAATGCAACACCCACCATTTTAATCTGTAGGGCCTTTGCTTTAAAAATATATATAATGTTTGGGGGTTCAACATAATTTTCTTGCAAAAAAAAATGTTTTCATGTAAACAAAAAGTGTCAAAAAGGGCTATGTCTTCAAGTGGTTAGAAGAGTGGATGTAAGCTTCCTAATGTTGTGTATAAAATGCCAGAACAGTTCAAAACCCCCCCAAATGACCCCATTTTGGAAAGTAGACACCCCAAGCTATATACTGAGAGGCATGTCGAGTCCATGGAATATTTTATATGTTGACACAAGTTGTGGAAAAACGACAATTTTTATTTTTTTTTGCACAAAGTTGTCACTAAATGATATATTGCTCAAACATGCCATGGGCATATGTGGACTTACACCCCAAAATACATTCTGTTGCTTCTCCTGAGTAAGGGGATACCACATGTGTGAGACTTTTTGGGAGCCTAGCCATGTACGGGACCCCAAAAACCAAGCACCGCCTTCAGGCTTTCTAAGGGTGTAAATTTTTGATTTCACTTCTCACTGCCTATCACAGTTTCGGAGGCCATGGAATGCCCAGATAGCACAAAACCCCCCCAAATGACCCCATTTTGGAAAGTAGACACCCCAAGCTATTTGCTGAGAGGTATTGTGAGTATTTTGCAGATCTCGCTTTTTGTCACAAAGTTTTGAAAATTGAAAAAAAATATATATATATATATTTTCTTTCTTCATTTTCAAAAACAAATGAGAGCTGTAAAATACTCGCCATTCCTCTCAGCAAATAGCTTGGGGTGTCTATATTCCAAAATGGGGTCATTTGGGGGGGGTTTTGTGCGATTTTGGCATTTTATGGCCTTCGAAACTGTGATAGGTAGTGAGGAGTGAAATCAAAAATTTGTGCCTAGAAATCCTTAAGGCGGTGCTTGGTTTTCGGGGTCCCGTACGCGTCTAGGCTCCTAAAAAGTCCCACACATGTGGTATCCCCGTACTCAGGAGAAGCAGAAAAATGTATTTTGGGGTGTAATTCCACATATAACCATGGCATGTGTGAGCAATATATCATTTAGTGACAACTTTTTGTAATTTTTTTATTTTTTTTTTGTCATTATTCAATCACGTGGGACAAAAAAAAATTATATTCAATGGGCTCAACAGGCCTCTCAGCAATTTCCTTGGGGTGTCTACTTTCTAAAATGGGGTCATTTGGGGGGGTTTTGTGCTATTTTGGCATTTTATGGCCTTCGAAACTGTGATAGGTAGTGAGGAGTGAAATCAAAAATTTGCGCCCTTAGAAATCCTGAAGGCGGTGCTTGGTTTCCGGGGTCCCGTACGTGGCTAGGCTCCCAAAAAGTCCCACACATGTGGTATCCCCGTACTCAGGAGAAGCAGCAAAATGTATTTTGGGGTGAAATTCCACATATAACCATGGCATGTGTGAGCAATATATCATTTAGTGACAACTTTTTGTAATTTTTTTTTTTTTTTTTTTTTAGTCATTATTCAATCACTTGGGACAAAAAAATAAAAAATTCAATGGGCTCAACATGCCTCTCAGCAATTTCCTTGGGGTGTCTACTTTCCAAAATGGGGTCATTTGGGGGGGGGGTTTGTACTGCCCTGTCATTTTAGCACCTCAAGAAATGAGATAGGCAGTCATAAATTTAAAGCTGTGTAAATTTCAGAAAATGTACCCTAGTTTGTAAACTCTATAACTTTTGCGCAAACCAATAAATATACGCTTATTGACATTTTTTTTACTAAAAACATGTGGCTGAATACATTTTGGCCTAAATGTATGACTACAATTGAGTTTATTCGATTTTTCTTATAACAAAAAGTAGAAAATATCATTTTTTTTCAAAATTTTCGGTCTTTTTCCGTTTATATCGCAAAAAATAAAAATCGCAGAGGCAATCATATACCATTAAAAGAAAGCTCTATTTGTGGGAAGAAAAGGACGCAAATTTCGTTTGGGTACAACATTGCATGTCCGCACAATTTACAGTTAAAGCAGCGCAGTGCAAAATTCTGAATTCACCTCTGGTCCTCTAGCTACCAAATGGTCCGGGGCTTAAGTGGTTAAACTGGAATTTAAAGATCACAATGTGTCTTTACATTTTAAATTGTGCCATAATCAGGACCCCACTGGCCTCAGATTCTGGGGAATAGACCATTTGAAACCCATGTGGAGAGGGTCTAATCTAGTTAGAGATCTGTCGAAGCGAGAGACCCAATGGATATTTTCGGTTGATACGCTTTCGCCGAAAGGGTTAAACATAGATCTTGATATCAACTGCTTCATTAGTGATTTTTGATTATGTATCTTTGTTCTTGTCTAGCTCCTTTACATATTATATCTGATTTTAGCATTTTTATTCAGATTTTGTGTATTATGGGTATTTAAGATTTTAATGACTTAAACAGTATGGATTGTGTTTCATTTATACTGGTTTTTAATGTTGTATCGGTTTAGATTTTTTATTATTTAACTGTTATCATTATTGTGTGAATAGTGATTTTAGTTAATTAATTTTAATTACTATTTTTGCTATGTTTATTATGTGTGCTATGAATTTTGCATATGTATGCCCCTATTCATGACATCGGCTTATGTTTCCCATGTCTACGAATGAAGTGCAATTTGCTCCTTTTGATCCTCCTTCCCACCTGTATATGCCTTCAGTGGTTTCCATAGCTACCGCAATGTGCACCCATTGCCGTGATATGGAGGCGCTGATTGGTGCGGCTGGTGTAGGGAGTGTCTTTATAAGGAGGGTGGCTTGGTCGTGTAGGCACGCCCTCTGTCGAAGTCAGGATATGACGAAACGCGTCAGGGCGTGACCTACACGACGCAAACGGAAGTGATGTATGCGCTTCACTGAGCCGGACCCGGAAGTAAGTTACTTCCTCTTACACGTTGATGGGACGGATCAACACTCAGTAGAAACGGTGAAGTACATCTATATGCTCACTACTGTTTTACTTGATGTACGTTTATTATATGAAGGGTGCTGTGATGTGGGGGTTTTTTATTAATAAATAGAATTATGCTATGGGCTTTTTTTCTATTCATTTATTGCTACGTCTGAGCCTCCATTGATCTGATGTTTCCCTGACTGATGCGAGTGCAGTTCGTGTTTGGTGTTGATTATCCACCTGTTGTCAAGGCTTGATATAGATCTTGCTTCGGTGAGTTTAAACCCCTGAGGGGGAGTGTGTTCCCACTGGGTGGACCTGGATGTTACGGTGAAGGTGCACGCCGCTATTATCCACGATCATTTATGGACACTTTCTGACACCTCTGCACTGTTTATCTGTCTTAAAACTGTTTGTCACCTTTTTAAGGTGATGTTGGTCACCTAATTCATACCAACATTTAGCGCTGTTTTGGTAATATTTTGAAACATCATTATTGTTTTTATGTTTTACCCTTATTAATATATATATATATATATATATATATATATATGTAGTGACCTCACCTCTCACTCCTTCCTTCTCTGTCAATGTCAATGGCTCTCGTCTAGGGGACCAGGGAGGAGAGTGTGAGGCACCACCAGCTCGTATCCTCCAGTGTGTAGAGGTGTGAGCTATAACCAATTACCTTCGGGCCTGTGCCCCTGTCCAGAGCCAAAACTTCCTTGAGAATGACCTTTAACTCCCAGAAAGCCAAGTTCCACACCATTGAAAGTCCAACACTTATTTATTCTTTTAGAGCAATAAATAGTCCTTTTAGAGCAGACTGGTTAGACAACAAACAGACAAGGTGAAGAGGAAGGTCCAGGCACAAACATGAACTTGTTACTCTCCTGTTTCAGTGTGCGCAAACAGGCTTAGCGCGTGGTCGCTGCCACCGACCGTGAGGGTGGTCGCTGCCACCGACCGGGTGAATTAGAATTGAGGTCTCTGCCACCGACCTGGGTTTCAGTTGGGTCTCTGCCACCTACCATGAGAACGTGGACTACCTTCTTGAGATGCGGCCCCTGTCAGGGAGAGTCATCCATCCGGACGGTCACCAGAGGCCTCCACCTTCACCAGCCAATGCTGCGCTGGATCTTCGGGAAGGTCACTTCTCTGGTCCCCCTCGCCCTAGATTCGGGTGTCCAACACCAGAGGACACCCTAGAAATCCTCCATCCCATGCGGGACCCAGTCGAAGGTACTGGGCCCCAGGCCTCCAGAGAGTACCTCACCCCAGACCAAAGGTGTCTGGGGTGGAATCGCAGCTCCGTCTCCGGGCCGAGGGCACCCAGAGACCACCAGCACTCACCCCCAGGCTGAAGGTGCCTGGGCGTGGACCCCGAGCGGAAGATGTCTGCCCCTTTTATCCCCTCTCCCAGCATGCACAGCAGGTTCCCTGCCCCACTGTACCACTGCCGCGAGAGGACAAAAAGGCACAGACATCCAATGGTGGTTCAACCCCGGCCTATGGCGACAGCGCCACCTATAGGCTGCAGGGAACTGGACACCATTGATATCCTCCACTGGCATAAATTGGTCCATGAACCCTAACAATTGCTGCATCTGAGCCTGTTATCACTCAGATGTCTCCCCTAAATGTAACCACCCGCTACATATATATATATATATATATATATAAAGCCCTATGTGCTTTCATATCTGTCTTCTCTATATATAATATACTCTTCAAATATGCTTTAAAATGCATGGTTTTCCCTTTCATGAACAAGAAAATAATGACGTTTGCTGTTGGGCTGGTATAAAAATGCTATGGGGCTGGTATGATTTTTTTTCCAGGACTGGTTTTTATTCCCAGTCCAGCCCTGCCCTTAAGGCTTGCTCCGCCCCCTCCTCCCCTAATTGGCCGGGCGGCTCTGCACATGCTCAAAGCGGAAGCCCAGCATGCTTTCCACGCTGGCCCGCATCTCCTACCTGGGGAAAACAGAAAAGGCAGAAAAAGAGCGTGGCTCGCCCCTAAAAGGCACAGTGATCCACCACTCTAAGGAGAGAGACACAGTACGCCGCCCAGCTGCCTCCAAGCTGACTGTTTAAGGCAGCATGAAGCTGCCCTGAGGATCAGCAGCAGGGCTCCCTGACAAGTTTGCCTTTAGCAACTTAAGAAACACGGACTGTGTCCAGCAGCAGCCGATTTCGGACGGACAGCCAACACTTTATACCAGCTAGGAGGGGAGACACCATTAGTCCTGACCTAAGAGGAAGAAAAAGGAACGCTGAGGCTGAGGTGAGTGAAAAATTTATAGTTAAGTCCTGATTAAGTAGGGGGTGGCAGGGCCTCACCCAGCTGTGCTGACATGGAGCCGCCAGGAAAATGGTCCATGACAAGGCTCCAACCTGCAAAGCTGATCTGGTAACTGCAATAAGAGAAAATTGGAGCTGGATTGATGAAAAATACTGTTTGTCAATAGTTAAATCCATGCCTCAGAGAATTCAAGCTGTTATAAAAGCCAGGGGTGGTGCACCAAAGTACTAGTGGTGTATTGTAATGTGTTTTTACTAACCATGGGTTAAAGAGGAAGTAAACCCCGGCCGATTTTTTTCTCTTTTTTAATTATTATGTTACACAAGGTTATCGCAATGCATATTACATATAACATTTAGAAAAGAGCCCGCAAATACCCTTTTTCTCCAGTTTTTTTCCTCTCTATTCCCAGGTATTGAAAGCGCCATTCTTTGTCCTGTTCAGTGATTCCCTTTCTGACGTCACTTCCGCCCTTACCTGTTAGTTATCTCGCGCGTGCGCCGTAGCGCCGTATCCAAGCCTCGATCTCGATTGCCATTACCGCGGCAACCAAGATACTCCTTGTTTCATTCGTTGCTGTGTCTGCTGCTGCTTTGTTGTTTCACTCCCCTTTGTGACGTCTTGTTTAGTCACACGGGGGAGTACCAGGAAGACGAGAAGAGGAGCTAAACAACGCAAGACTTCTCCTCTGTGCCGGACAGAGAGGAAGTTCGCTCAGACTGAGTTCCGGAAAGCATGCAAATGATAAAACCGGTGAGTTTTAGATGCCGCTTTTGAGGGGCTAATGTGAGCAAGCTTGGGTGACGTCATGAAAAATAAAAATATGATTTTCAAGGTAAATACAGCGGTGAGTACACTTACACAGGCAGCGATCAGCTGCCTGTGTTATGGGCTACTTTTTAAGAGAATGTTGTGTCAGAGGGTTTACAACCACTTTAAGCCAGTCTCCCCATAATTTATGAAACTTGACTGGACATCCCTGTTAAGTACATGTTAGTTTTTCCCCTGATTTAAAATGATTTTACTTAAGTGGTCATTATGCAATCTGACGTTTCAGAGGCAATGTTGTCTTTATACAGGGGATGAATCCAGGTCCTGGGACATTGCATTCCTTGTGACTTCTCCAAGAGAATCTCTTGAAAGTCCAGACAAAATTTTGTGTGTGTTGGATAGAGTGGATAAGTCACGAACTCTGTCAAGAATGTATTGTTGTCTGTTTTGCTAAAGAGGAGAGGTCCCCCTAGTTCCAGTGAGGTGTCAGACAGAAGAGGAAGAGAAGAAATGATTCCCCGATTTTTCGTTAACAAATTGAGCTTTAAGGAATAAAGAACATGTGCTGATGACAAAGGTTATTTACATGCTGTGAGGACGGCACCACCCATTGGTTCAGCATCCACTATGTCTGGGTCCAATTACTGTAAGTTGTATGATTGGGATATATTGTTCTTCTCTGTGGAGTATATGAAAAATAGAGAAATAGCCAAGCAATTTCAGTTTCTGGAGCAAAAGCGGTAAAAAAAAAAAAAATCCTGTAAATGTTAATGCTCTGGTCAATTACTCTTTGTTAAATTTTCCACCCTTTATAATGGGTTAATGTTTCTAATGTTTATTGTATCACACGGAATCAAAGTCCCACTTTGTTAACATTTACAGACAATGTTTGTACTAGCTGATATTAAAAATCAGTTTTGTAACCCTGGGTTTATAATGTTTATTACATTTTTCTTCTAAAAATACTTTTTGAAAAACAACCAGTCTCCTATTACCACTTGGCTGTACTTCAATGCCTTTAGCATGGGAGATATTATCCTGGCATAATGAAATTATTTCTGTGTACCCATTAATAACCCAAGTTTAGCATTTAGATATCTAGTGACTATGACTTGTATGAGTATATCAAATCTATTTTAAACTAACTCATAGAAAATCAGATTGTGAAAACGGATTTATGGATAGTTCCTGGAACCTTTGCAATTTAGAGCATAACAAATTTAATATTTCCCAGAGATTATTAAAGCCCCTATATTTTTTTCCATAGATCGCACCCTGGTATTAATTTTCTCCATAATTTTCATATTATTTACTTTATTTTGCTATAATTGTAGCACCCTATACCTTTTAGGTAGGTGCTAAGTGTAGGGTTTTGTGTTAGGTAAATTTAAGCAGGGCTATGCTGCGAGCTAGGCCTGTTTGTTTTTGATCTGGGGGCAGGGGAGTGGTTTAGTGTAGCAGTAGGTGACTGACATGTGCTTCAGCTCTTGGGCTCCTCCCCTGTTTCCAGTGGAGAATGTTCTGGAAAAGGGGCAGGGCTGAGTGCTGGAGTGACTTGGGGTACATGTGAGGAGCTCTGACCAATCCCCATCTAGGATTGGCAGGGGGCAGGCCTCCTACATATACCTACAGTCAACCTGCTGGGGGAGGAGTTGTCGGCTGGGTAAACTGAAGGATGGAGTGCTAGACCAATGTGCAGGAGGAACACCCCCATCCGGGGGTGGGGTGTAACTCTGGTGGAGGAGCTCGGGAGCCTCTCCTTACACGGTCATGGAGAGGTGTCCTGGAACAGGAGCTAGGAGAGACAGTTGGTCCGCACCTCTGGAGTAAGTCCTTTCAGGAAGGATCCAGCACAGGTGTCGGTGAGTGGAAGCACAGTGAGAGATCTGGAAGAGGCATGCCAGGGGAGCTGGGTGCAGAGCCAGAAGGAGAGACTGTGAAGTTTGTGTCAAATCGATGCAGCTATGAGGGCGGGCAGGATTTGCAAGTCGGACCGCTGGGATCAGTAGTCCATCACCATTAAATCTACTAAAATGACCGGTTGTCGCCATGAGGGGTACTGCAGGCCCCAGGCCTTCAACGGTTTCATCTTCTACTTAAACTGGGACTTATTCAGAGTGAGGCCTAGTCATATCTGATGGCGTGACAGGAAAGACTGTGACAGGAGGAGATGTTCTGAGGTAAAAGTCTGTCAAGCTGTGTGCAGGAGGAAGAGAAGTTCTGTGGTAAATGTCTGTCAAGTTTAGTGTCAGCCATCTTGTCCTATCTCAAGAGTGTGAGGCACTCATTTCTATATCCTATCTGAAGAAGTGTAACGCATCTATTGCTATAACATTTCAACTATTCATTGTTTCTATGGGCATCCCATGTGGGCAACCAAGTTCAACCCCCTAATAAAATAACAAAAACAAGCAAAAGACTGTTCATTGACTAAAGGAGAGTGTGTAATGGATGTCTGGCAGCAGTGTGAAATGTGTGGATGTAGTAACTTGTAGCAACCACCCGCTACATAAAAATTAGGCAAACATATTTTGAAGATATTAGTATAAACCAAAAGATATATAATTGCAATAGCATGGAAGGGTAAACAAAAATGATAGCTTAGATTTTATAGTTGCCAAATTTGAAAATAATAAAGAAGGACACCTTGAAGGGAAGAGAAGCTAATAAATAGGTTGGGCTTCATAGCATAGCGCTTTTAGTGAATAAAAGATACTAAAATCAACCTGGCCCTACTTATCAGTACCACTCTGCGCTTAGGATTAAAACTGCAAAGATAAACAGCTCACCCAAAATAAAATGTAACTGAAAATTAGCAGCTGCTTAAAAAAACAGACTATGTAAAAAACAGTATGCAAACAGTTAAATTCAAACTTAAAGGAAAAAAGTCCACAATGAAACTGTAGCAGCGCTACGATCAAATGTTCATATGAATGTCCTCTATATAGCAGTTCATATAGGAAGCGAAGATAGTGAATGAAATGAGTATTCCTGAGGACGTTAACAACGAAACGTACGTCGAGGCGGTACCTGGTCACGTTTGTACGCCATATCCGGACTGGATGGTTGCCGGAAGTTAGAGGGTGGAACGCACGTCGCACACGGAGGCGGACATATGGGAGAAGTCCCAGCGCCACACTATCTATTTTGACAAGCCAGCAGCCCCAGTGCTGGGATATAGGCACTTTTAAATGTGAGTAAGCCTTTGGCTTTCTATTTTTATTTGTTTTTTAATCAATAAATGGTTTTACGCTATGGGCAATTTTCATCATTTTTTCATATGATCTTACCGGCACGTCTGAGGAGGAAGGGTGTACGTCTCCAATTCATATACATGTGAGCAGGCACAAACCTGCATAAGCGCTACTGACCTACTTTTTGATTAAAGTGGTCATATTGTTCTGGTAAGATTGTCATATGGTCATATGGTGAGGCATTTCTATCCTCTTTTTTCATTGTGGTCAGTGAACCACACCCATTTCACTTGAATCACTTCATGTGTAATTAATTTAATTAATTTTCATTTAACTAATTATTTTCACCTTGGGGTTGGATCACATGACTTTCCCTGTTTAGGGTATATCTTGGGTAGGATTTGTGTAATAACTAGCTATGAATAAGCACTTTAAATAGTGTGAAACGCGTCAGCTAAACTAGATCAGTTTGTTGTGTTGTGCAGAGTGTTTTTGGTTTCCTGAAACCCCCTTTTTCTGGAATAAAGGCCTTTTAACCGGAGTGCTGCGTCCAGAAGACCTTCTTTTCTTTCTTCAATTGCATTTGCATTTGCCTGCACCCTTGGTTGCTGGGAGGAGGTAATTCCAGGGACTTCCACACCTGAGCGGCTCCCTCCCTCCTGTCTCTTCCATTTTCTGGACTTTTGCTACTCAGTGCTGACCAGCTCGGAGTGGATTCCCACCTCTTCATTCACTTTCATCTGAACATAGTATTATTCCAGCAACCAGCCTATCATGGATATTAATATGCCGAACACACCTGCCAACGAATCTGGTCATAGTAGAACTTTCATGGCACCTTCTGACAATCCCCTCAGATCGGGACTGCAGGCCTCAAAACTTCAGCCCATGGACGATAGAATAGTTTCCTTAACCAGTACCTTTAGGAAACTTGAATCGGTGATGGCTAAAGAAATCAGAATCTATTGGGATATCAACTCACTTTCTGAATATGTGGCATTTTCACGCATTCCCCGGGGCCTCAGAATCAAGAAATTCCCTACATCTGACCTCCTGAATGATGCTTTGAAGCAGGAATGGACTGACACACTCAGCTCATGCTCTCTTAAATTAATGGAGATACTCCTTAAATCAAAGAATCAAGAAATCAACATCATACAATCAGAAATGGCTGACATTCAGAGTAGTCTCACGGATTTACAGACACACCCCGAGTTTTCGGAATTGGACGGCCGACTGAATAAAAAATTAGACAAATTGGAAAGGCAAGTCATCTCCACCAAAACAAGCAAAATGACCAGAGACAAGGTCGACTACGAGAGTGGAAACGTATATACATGGAAGAAGATGCAATTCCAATCTGGCCGATCACGTAAGAACCGACCAAAAAAAGTCAGTTTTTCTGATTTAGAACATGACCTGGATAATGACACCATGGCTACATCTGCGTCGGATTCCTCACCTGAACGGTCATTGAGGTCTCCCATTCGGAATCATTCACAGGATGGAATTCAATCCGGAAACCCTCAGGGGCCCCACAAGAAAGCCAAACAGAAAAGCGCAATAAGAAAACCCGGAGAGGAGGGAAAAGACACTCGCACACCAAAAAATACCCCATACATCTTGCGGGGGAGAAAGAAATAGATGTCACCAACGTTATCAACATCTCGAGCAGAATTTTAAGCGATGAAGAAAAATGCATTTTATCTAAGGGACTTAATTTTTGCCCCACCAGGCATTTTGACCTCTTCAATACCTTATTAGACGTTAATAAATTCTCTCGTAGCTTAACGCTCAAGAAACACTATTTTGATCTCCCCATGCAAGCAGAGGACACCTCCTCCGGTGATCAGGATATGGGTGAGTGTCCTTCTCCAGTGTTGTTTTCAGAAGTGTGTGCTCTTCAAGAGCTTATGGATTTGGCCACTGAGTCCAGTCCTTGCCCCGTTGACCCCACCGATGTCCCCAATAGTATTTCTTTTAAACTTAGATCGGACTTTTATCCGGTGGGGTCGCGAGGCAAGGATCTTGACCTCTTTCAAAGCATGGTCGAGAAGGATCTTACCCATTTGGCCCGTGATTGCCGAAGGAGGTCTGTTCCCCATAATTTGTCCCCATCAGAACATAAGGCTCTTAAACATCTAGAAATGGACGATAACATTGTCATCCGCAATGCGGACAAGGGTGGGTTGGTGGTGGTCCTCAATTCTGATACCTACAAAGGTGAAGCTTTACGTCAGTTGTCTGACAGCAACACCTATACTCCACTCAAGGGTGATCCCACCATCCCTTTTTCTGCCAAACTTTCCTCCTTGTTGGACACAGCAGTCCATGCGGGAATTTTTTCAGATAAGGAGAAGCTGTTATTTATCCCCATCAATCCCGTAATGCCAGTGTTCCATCACCTGCCAAAGATTCACAAGGGCCTGGACCCACTCGTGGGCAGGCCCATAGTGGCAGGTATTGGATCCCTTAACGAGCGGCTAGGAGAGTGGGTTGACAGCCAACTTCAGCCTTTGGTCGTCAACCTTCCAGGGTATCTACGTGATACCAAACAACTGCTTAATAAACTCCGGGATTTTCAGTGGAAAGCAGAGTACAGGTGGATTACATGTGATGTGACCAGCCTCTACTCAAGCATTCCCCATGACTTGGGGGTTTTGGCTGTGTCCACTTTGCTTAAAGAATCTGGGAAGTATTCGTTAGCGTTACAGGAGTTCATTATTCTGTCATTGGACTATTTACTTACACATAATTTTTTTATGTTTGACGGGGGCTATTATCTCCAAAGGTGCGGGGCCTCCATGGGAGCGAAATTTTCGCCTTCCCTGGCTAATCTCTACATGGGATTTTGGGAGAGGTCTCGCATCTTTGGACATGATAGCCCCCGCCGTTTAGATACTATCTTTTTTTGCAGGTTCATTGACGACCTCCTGTTTCCTCTAAAGAGGACACAAATTTACAGGATTGGTTGGATCACCTCAATGACAATGTTATGAATCTCCGCTTTACTGGAAAACTTGGCATCACTTCCATAGATTTTTTGGATGTCAAATTGTCGGCTGTTAATGGTGTAGTAGTTACAGGTCTTTACAGAAAACCCACAGCTGGCAATGCCCTCCTTAGAGCGGATTCAGGCCACCCTAGCCACACCGTTCGTGGGGGTTCCGGTAGGACAATTCCTCAGGCTCCGACGCTTGTGCAGCAGACCTGAGGATTTTGTCACCGAAGCCACTAATATGACCCAACGATTCATCAATAGGGGTTATGCTCCCAATATAATAAATAGAGCCTTCCTAACTGCGAGTGTTATCCCAAGAGATACTTTACTTCAGAACTGTTCGAATAAACGTAAAAACAAAGCGACACTGTCGTTTAGTGGTGTACCGGTGTTTTCTACACCTCACAGTTTTGAATTTGGTAAAATAAAATCCATTATTGAGAAATATCTTCCCATTCTACTGAATGACCCTGCCTATCATGAAATACTTTCCAGGGGAGTTAAATCAGTGTCCCGCAGAGCCCCCACTTTGGGCAGTCGCCTCTCACCTAGTCTTTTTTCAAGTGCATCCTCAGCATCAAACTGGTTGCATTTCCAGGGTACTTTTAGATGTGGAATGCCTCACTGCAATTACTGTAGACATATAAAAACAGGGGACACAGTTCAGTCCAGTACCAATCACAATTCTTACGATATCAAGCAGTTCATTAATTGCAATACCAAGTTTCTGGTGTATGTGATTAAATGTGAACTATGCGATATCCAATATGTCGGAAGAACGACTAGGAGACTCAAAGACAGACTGTATGATATACAGAAAGATAGAAACACGAATGTTGCTAGGCATTGGGTATCAGTACATCAGAAAAATGTTTCATGCCTCTCCATACAAGGTATAGAAAAGATTGTTTCACCTTTAAGAGGGGGAGACAAATTCAGGACACTGTGCAGGCGTGAAGTCTATTGGATTTTTTCATTGCACACCAGGATACCGGCAGGCCTTAACTTTGAATGGGATGTATCCCATTATTATGATTAGTCCTCGCGTCCTGCACAGTGTCCTTTCTAGTTTTCTGTGTCTGGCATTTTTTCTGATGTTTCTAACATTGGTTACCCATGCGTGTCCATTTAGGTTCGGATCGCCTTTTTGTCCTTCCTTACTACATGCTCATGGGTACACACATGTTTATACCCGGTTTATTGTCAGAAGTTTTTATTTTATCTTGTTTCATATAGTTACCATGATATTGACTGCTTGTTGCATGTTCAAATCTTTATGGTTTCTATATTATTGTTCATATAATATATGGAACATGATAGTTCTACTACTTTATTAGGACCATTTTCTTCTCTTTTTCTTCCCCCAATTCTTTTAGTCTTGAACCATTATTCACCTGGCTTGGAAGAAATTGCATGTTTTGGTCTCTCTTTTTTTGCACTAATTATCTATTAGTGGTAGATCGTCTTGATCAGATTGTTTTATTGTATATGTGTCACACATTAATTTGCGTGTTTTATAGTCTCTTTATTCTTTTTATTTAATTTATGTTGGTTTTGGTTATGTCATTTTTGACAGCATGCACTGTCTTGGGCATATACAGAGTTCATTTTGTATATGGAAATGACATATAGATTTCCATCTCGGAAACCAATGCACACACAAGCTTTATGGCCCATGTTTCATCTGTATGTATATTGTGCTGTAGATGTAATATTGCATTGACATTCATTTAGTGTATAAGTTTATGTGGGCATCATGGCATGTTCACATTAAGTCAGGATCCAACCCCAAGGGTGACTTTTTCACATAAACATTCACTTCAAAGTGTATTGTTCACGTAGAATACCTTTCAGATGTTTTGATTGGATGGATTGTTTTCCATCGAGACGTCTGTGGTTGGTTGTATTGGACGGAATGGTTTCCAATCGAGACGTCTATGGTTGGACGCCTACCTCGATCAATGCTCACATTTTTGGAGCCACCATGTGCACACATACACAATATACCTTCAGGAATGACTTCCATCCCAACAGACATATAGACTCAAATATTTGTTAAAGAGACATATACCCATATATCAATACAAATCTGTACAGACATTAGTTTAAACAGAACATTTGTTCTTTTTTTCACATTAAATTCACTGTATAAATTATCAATATTAATAATAAAATAATACAATTTAAAAATAAATATATCTTTAAAGAGACATGCACATATCAGCACGGACTAAGTAATATTAATGCAAGCACTTTACAGTGCACCTAATCAATTTTAAGGTTGCTTTGCATTTTTTCATCTATACATGTCCAAAATTTCACATATATGCACATATATATCTATATTCATACATATATATTTTTTCTCTTTTTTGCATTTACACACATGGTCACACATGTCTTGGATGCACATTTATATTTATACTCTTTTTTCAATTGGTAGTATTTCATCCCAATTTTTTATTCATTTTATTCGATTTCTACATTTATTCTTATTGATATATTTTTGTTCCCACTCCACACCATATCACTTATTTTTATTATATATTTTTTTTATATATATTATATTTTCTAAAAATATATTTTTTACATATCTGTATAGACTGTCATATGGTGAGGCATTTCTATCCTCTTTTTTCATTGTGGTCAGTGAACCACACCCATTTCACTTGAATCACTTCATGTGTAATTAATGTAATTAATTTTCAATTAACTAATTATTTTCACCTTGGGGTTGGATCACATGACTTTCCCTGTTTAGGGTATATCTTGGGTAGGATTTGTGTAATAACTAGCTATGAATAAGCACTTTAAATAGTGTGAAACGCGTCAGTAAACTAGATCAGTTTGTTGTGTTGTGCAGAGTGTTTTTGGTTTCCTGAAACCCCCTTTTTCTGGAATAAAGGCCTTTTAACCGGAGTGCTGCGTCCAGAAGACCTTCTTTTCTTTCTTCAAAAGCAGAATCTTTAAACGGGCACATTGGGTGTGTGTTTTTTTTGGCGGAGGATCAATTTCATACCACACTTCAAGCTTATTTTGAGACATTGAATGGGCACGTTTGATGGTCGAACAACATATTCACTTTATTCTTTCAAGATATATCACGACAGCAAGCAGGAGTTTATGTTGGATATGGACATTCAATGTTAATTTTGAATCACTTTATTGGGACTTTTGCATAAACTTTATATCATATTAATGATTGTGGATTGGATCACAGTATTGATTTACCCAATACATTTCTTATATAATTTTTTATTATTATATGTGTATATATACTAGGATCCCAGGTGGGTTTATTCATAGTGTATAGTCACATCAAATATATATAGCGCCCCCTATAACAAATTATTCACAACTGGGAGTACACACTTCACAGGGGAGCAGCTTATTTTTATTAATTAATTAATTAGTAGTTAAACATTTGAGCAGGTAATATTCATCCTTTAGATAGCTCACTTAATTTTTGGCACGGAGTCCACTTTCACCAATGAAATGAGTATGGCTGTGACTGGTCAAAATCCTAGTAACAAGTGCTCCTTTCACCAAAAGATGTTCACCGCGTGGGGGATAAAATTCCCCTTTATAGGATAAATATGAGCATTCAATCACCATCCACTTTCAGCGTCTCTGCCTTCCACCATAAGTTTCACTTGTTTCCCAGGTATCGATTTAAGTGGTAAGTTTATGCATGATAAGGTCCCAAACAATCAGGGTCATCAGTGATATCTGTCTCTATGGAGCCGATGGATGTGCTGTCTCTGCAGTCGTCTCTGTAGCCACTAGATGGTATACAGCCGGCAGCAGTGGATGGACATCAGAGCGAGGCTTGAGGAGCAGACTGTAATTCAGGCAAGGAGAGATGATGTCACTGGAATACGCAACGTATCTTGAGCTGGCGTGCCGTGAATGATGTGACGATCGTGCTCATTCTTCAGGCCCTGAAGAATGAGCGCGGTCGTCACATCATTCACGGCATACACTAAAGTACACTAAAGAAAAAATGGCAATAAAATATGTCACATCATTGGTGTCAGTGATTAAAAAAAGTCCTGTCATTGCTGTCAGTAAGGCTACTTTCACACTTGGCACTTTTAACCCCAAAGAAGGGGTTAACAAGGGGTAAAAATGCCGCTGCCGAAGCGCTTTGCAGGCGCTTCTTCAGCGCTGCCTATTGATTTCAATGGCAGGGCGGTTTAGGAGCGGTGCTTGCAGTACTTTTTTTCCTGTGCTGCAAGCGCACCATCCCAGTGTGAAAGCACTTGGGCTTTCACACTAGGAAGGCGTGAGAGGCGCTTTTCAGGTGCTTTACATACGCTATTTTTAGCACTAGAAATGCCTGAAATGCGCCTTCAGTGTGAAAGGAGTCTTATGCCACGTACACACGATCGGAAATTCCGACAACAAATGTTCGATGTGAGCTTTTGGTCGGATATTCCGACCATGTGTAGGCTCCATTGGACATTTGCTGTCGGAATTTCAGACCTTTGAGGGTAGGGACCAATGTGAATGTACAATGTATATGTAAAGCGCTGCGTAAATTGACGGCGCTATATAAGTACCTAAATAATAATAATAATTCCGACGCACAAAAAAACTTTCATGTTCTGAATCAAGTATGAGACGGAAGCGCTCGGTCTGGTAAAACTAGCATTCATAATGGAGATAGCACATTTGTCGGGCTGCAATTTTTTTGATCTTTTAATGCAGCACATTCTTTTCTTCTTTATATTGCTAGAATAATTAAGTTGTTTTGCTGCTGATATTCACACAGAGTTCTGACAAACGTATTTCTTTATTATTTCTCATGATCTCCTGAATAATCTTTTTATTTTTTAAAGCCAGATCTCCATAATAATGTTTAGAATTTATTTTTATAGTGATCTTTTTTCCTTTTTTCATTTTAATCAAGATCTCCTGTTTTTTTATAATTAAAAAAAAAAAAATTCTAGTGAACTCCATATTTTTTTTTTTTTTGTGTGTGTCAAGTTACCACAACAACATTATTATCTTGTATTTTTTAAGCTCAAGGAGGTTGGTTGGTGTCCCTTGTTAATTTGACATTGTATATTTGAAATGTACCTGCCTATCCACAAACAAACTTTCCTTTTTGAAGAAAAACACATAGGCAAGTATTTGCAGAAAAAAAATATCCATTTATTATGGGTCATAAAAAAAGAAAGAGGAAGGCAATGCTGGAGAAATTGGGGAAATTTGCGAAGCCTTTGGACCACAGGGCAGACATCAACTATTTTAACCACTTGACCACTGGGCACTTAAACCCCCTTAATAACCAGACCAATTTTCAGCTTTCGGTGCTCTCACATTTTGAATGACAATTACTCAGTCATACAACACTGTACCCATATGAATTTTTTGTCCTTTTTTTCACACAAATAGAGCTTTCTTTTGGTGGTATTTAATCACTGTTGGGTTTTTTATTTTTTGCGCTATAAGAGAAAAAAGACTGAAAATTTTGTAAAAAAATGATTTTTTTTTGTTTCTTTTATAAAATTTTGCAAATTACTATTTTTTCTTCATAAATTTTGGCCAAAATTTATACTGCTACATATCTTTGGTAAAAATAAGTACAAATTGGTGGATATTATTTGGTCTTTGTGAAAGTTATAGAGTCCACAAGCTATGGTGCCAATATCTGAAAATTGATCACACCTGAAGTACTGACGGCCGATCTCATTTCTTGAGACCCTAACATGCCAGAAAAGTACAAATACCCCCCAAATGACCCCTTTTTGGAAAGAAGACATTCCAAGGTATTCAGAAAGAGGCATTGTGAGTTTTTTGAAGTTGTCATTTTTTCCCACAATTCTTTGCAAAATCAAGATTTTTTTTTTCTCTTTTTTTTTTCTTCACAAAATTGTCATATTAGCAGGTTATTTCTCACACACAGCATATGCATTCCACAAATTACACCCCAAAACACATTCTGCTATTCCTCCCGAGTATGGCGATACCACATGTGTGAGACTTTTACACAGCGTGGCCACATAGAGAGGCCCAACATGCAGGGAGCACCTTCAGGCGTTCTGGAGCACCCAGGCCAATTCTGACATTTCTCTCCTACATGTAAAAATCATCATTTATTTGCTAGAAAATTACATAGAACATTTAGCAAAGACCTTAGAGAATATAATGGTGGTTGTTGCAACTTTTTATCTCGCACGATATTTGCGCAGCAATTTTTTTAACGCGTTTTTTACGGAAAAAAAATGTTTTGTGCTTAAAAAAAAAAAAAAACAGTAAAGTTAGCCCAATGTTTTTGCATAATGTGAAAGATGAAGTTACGCCGAGTAAATAGATACCCAGCAACATGTCACCCTTAAAAATTGCACACACTCGTGGAATGGCGCCAAACTTCGCTACTTAAAATAATCCCCATAGGCGACGCTTTAAATATTTTTACTGGTTACATGTTTTGAGTTACAGAGGAGGTCTAGGGCCAGAATTATTGCTCTCGCCCTAACGTTCGCAGAGATACCTCACATGTGTGGTTTGAAAACCGTTTTCATATGTGGGCGGGACTTACGTATGCGTTCGCTTCTGTATGCGAGCTCACGGGGACAGGGGCGCTTTAAAAAAAATATATTTTTTTTTTATTGTTCATTTTACTTTATTTATTTTAGTTTGACATGTTTTTCCGCCCCAAAAATTTTTTTGATCACTTTTATACCTATTACAAGGAACGTAAACATCCCTTGTAATAGGAATATGGCATGACAGGTCCTCTTTACAGTGAGATATGGGGTCAATAAGACCCCATATCCCACCTCTAGGCTGGGAAGCCTGAAAAAACCCCCCAAAAAAAACAACAATCCTGGCTTTGATCGTAGCGGTGAGTCGGTAGAAGCACCGGAGGGCAGCGGGAGGGGGGGACATCCCCTCTCGCCTCCCGTAAGAATGATCAAGCAGCAGAACAGCCGCTATGATTGTTCTTATGGTGTAGGGAATCGCCGGCTGAAAAAGCTGATATCTGAATGATGCCTGTAGCTGCACCCATCATTCAGATATCCCCGTACAAAGTCAAGGACGTCATATGACGGCCGGCGGGCGGGAAGTGGGCATTGCGGAGTATTGCCGGGCATTGCAGGGCATTGCGGAGTATTGCGGACTATGGCAGGGTATTGCGGAGTATGACAGGGTATTGCACAGGGTATTGCAGGGTATTGCAGAGTATTGTGCAGGGTATTGCAGAGTATTGTGCAGGGTATTGCAGAGTATTGCACAGGGTATTGCAGAGTATTGCGCAGGGTATTGCAGAGTATTGCGCAGGGTATTGCAGAGTATTGCGCAGGGTATTGCAGAGTATTGCGCAGGGTATTGCAGAGTATTGCGCAGGGTATTGCAGAGTATTGTGCAGGGTATTGCAGAGTATTTTGCAGAGTATTGCGCAGGGTATTGCAGAGTATTGCGCAGGGTATTGCAGAGTATTGCGCAGGGTATTGCAGAGTATTGTGCAGGGTATTGCGCAGGGTATTGCAGAGTATTGCACAGGGTATTGCAGAGTATTGCGCAGGGTATTGCAGAGTATTTTGCAGGGTATTGCAGAGTATTGCGCAGGGTATTGCAGAGTATTGCGCAGGGTATTGCAGAGTATTGCGCAGGGTATTGCAGAGTATTTTGCAGGGTATTGCAGAGTATTGCGCAGGGTATTGCAGAGTATTGCGCAGGGTATTGCAGAGTATTGCGCCAGGGTATTGCAGAGTATTGCGCCAGGGTATTGCAGAGTATTGCACCAGGGTATTGCAGAGTATTTTGCAGAGTATTGCGCAGGGTATTTTGCAGAGTATTGGCAGGGTGTATTGCAGAGTATTGGCAGGGTATTGCACCAGGGATGGCTGAGCAGGGATGGATGGATGGCTGGATCTGTGACTGCAATTGTCACAGATCCAGCCCACAGAGCTGCTGCTGCCATCCGCTCCCTCCCCTCTCCTCTCACACTGTACCGATCGGTACAGAGAGGGGAGGGAGGAACCGGCGTCATCAAATGACGCCGGTCTGTTTACAAGTGATTGCTCCGTCATTTGACGGAGCGATCACGTGGTAAACGGCCGCTATCGGCGGCGATTTACCGCGATTCGTGATCCGCCGGGACATCTGGACCCGGCGGTCACGGAGTTTCCCGTGTGCGCGCCCCAGGGGGCGCGCGGGAGCGCGATTCTGGGAGGACGTTATATAACGTCCTCCCAGAGTTAAGCAACCACCTTGTCGACGTTATTTGTCGGCAGGTGGTTGTTAAGTGGTTAAAATCAAAATTGGTAGCCTGAGGAGACATTTATAATAGGGAGTACAATCTGGTCCAGGACGCAAAGAGATCAGGAACAGCAGCAGATGACATATATGTCTCCAGGCTGTGGCCATACAACAGCCTGCGTCTTCTGTCAGACCAGACTGAACCCAGGCCATCACGTTTTTGTCTTCCTTCCACGCTTCCTTCCAGGCTGTGGCTCTTGTGGTGGAGTTGTGGCAGGAGGAGGAGGAGGATGGTCAAGCTCACAAATGTGGCTTTTTCTGGTGAGTTCGCCCCTCAACCCCTTATTAAGGGCCATAAAAATTATTTCCTCACAGATGAGGCATTGGCCCTCCTCCATGTCCTGCATTTTAGATGCTGCCATGCAGGCATAGGCCTCTTGAAGGTTGGGGAGGGTTCTGAGGGCCGCATTAGCCTCCTGAATGAGGCCGAGTGCTGCCTCCTCCACGTTCCTCCCCTTCCTGGGCCTTTTGAGTGGAAGGCGGAGGGGAGGTACCTGGGATTCTGTCAGGCTACTGGGCCCGGCCACCTACTGGCTGCCACTTACCCCCGCCACCTCCTGGCTGCCACTTCCCCCTGCCACCTCCTGGCTGCCACATTCCAGAGCCTCGTCCTGGCTGAGGCTTTCCTCTGTATAAAAAAAGGACATAGTTTTAGTTTTTGGTTCATCAATCACACACAATTTTCAGCTCATGACTGTTGCAAATTGAATGTTAATAAATAGAAAAGACTACCATTCTGACCCCAGCATTCTTCATTCTTGTCTCAATCATTTTTGGCCACTACTGTCTATTGATATGTAAAACATTTTTTGTTAAATCATAAATTTGTTATCAATAATAACATCTAGTTAAGATCATTAATTTTAGGACAACAAATATGTAGAAAAATACAATTTACAAATACAATACGCCCCTGGAGTAATTTCTAGTATATTCCCCGCCCCTTCTCTTTCAGCGCAGTGGGAGAACACATCGCGGAGACACAGCAGATGCGTGATAATAGCACTAACGAGAAGGAAAGCACGGAGGCAGAAACGTCCCGACCCAGGAGGAGATATAAAGCCTCAATGATGTCCTTTGTAGAGATGGTGGAGATGGTGGACATCTTGAAGAGGACCGTCTATGATGGGAAGTATGGACCGTACCCCAACCCAAATGTGAGAAAGGCCAAGATCATGACTAAAGTTGTGAGAAGTCTGCACAGGAATTTTGGGGTACGACGATCCAAGGAGCAATTGAGGAAACGCTGGTCAGACCTGAAATTGAGGGAGCACGATCAGTACAGAAGAATCAGGAAACTGCATCTAAAAAGTAAGTATTTGTCCTGTGTTCCTATTATTATTATTACTTGCATGTTGCTCCATGTGCTTTTCTTTACTGTTGTATAGGGATGAGCTTCGAGTTCGAGTCAAACCCATGTTCGACTCGAACATTGCCTGTTCGCCCGTTCGCCGAACAGCGAACAAATTGGGGTGTTCGCGGCAAATTCGAAAAATCTATGGGAGAAATCTAAAGTGCTAATTATAAAGGCTTATATGCAAGTTATTGTCCTAAAAAGTGTTTGGGGACCGGGGTCCTGCCCCAGGGGACATGTATCAATGCAAAAAGAAGTTTTAAAAACGGCCGTTTTTTCGGGAGCAGTGATTTTAATAATGCTTAAAATGAAAAAATAAAAGTGAAATATTCCTTTAAATTTCGTACCTGGGGGGTGTGTATGATATGCATGTGAAGTGGCGCATGTTTCCCGTGCTTAGAACTGTCCCTGCAAAAAATGTCATTTTTGAAAGAAAAAAAGTCTTTTAAAACTGACTCGCGGCTATTAATGAATTGTCGGCTCCCGGCAATACATACAAAAGTCATTGATAAAAAAAAAAAAAAAAAAAGCGTGGGGGTTCCCCAGAATTCAATTACCAGGCCCTTCAGGTCTGGAATGGATATTAAGGGGAACCCTGCCGCAAATTTTAAAAAAATTTGACGTGGGGTTCCCCCAAATATCCATTCCAGGCCCTTCAGATCTGGCATTGATTTTAAGGGGAACTCCACCCCAAATTTTAAAAAAATGGCGTGGAGTCCCCCTAAAAATCCATACCAGACCCCTTATCCGAGCACGCAACCTGGCCAGCTGCAGGGGAAAAGGGGGGGACGAGAGAGCGGCCCCCCCTCCCTCCTGAACCGTACCAAGCCACATGCCCTCAACATGGGGAGGATGTCCCCATGTTGATGGGGACAAGGGCCTCATCCCCACAACCCTTGCCCGGTGGTTGTGGGGGTCTGCGGGCGGGGGGCTTATCGGAATCTGGAAGACCCCTTTAACAAAGGGGACCCCCAGATCCCGGCCCCCCCCTATGTGAATTGGTAAGGGGTACATTGTACCCCTACCATTTCACGAAGAAAGCGTAAAAAAATGTTTAAAAAAAACACACAAACACCTTGAAAAAGTCCTTTATTTAAAATAAAAAAAAAAAAAAAAAAACATTCCAGCGCTGAAATCCAGTGTTCCGCGGCGATCCCGATGTCCAGCGCTGTCCTTCATTGGTTGTGCCTGAGCGGACCTGATGGGGAACTCCCTCTCAGTATTTTAAATGTATAGACCCGCCCCTTCTAAAGTTCCCCATCAGGTCCGCTCCCTCGGTATGTCGGACCCACCTACGTCATTGGCTTGAGCGGGGAACTTCCTTCACTGTGTAATTTAAATTTACATAGTGAAGGAAGTTCCCCGCTCAAGCCAATGACGTAGGCGGGTCCGACATACCGAGGGGGCGGACCTGATGGGGAACTGCTCTCACTTTGGCAATACATGTATAGACCCGCCCCTTCTCATGTTGCGCATCTGGTCCGCTGAGCGGACCTGATGGGGAACTTTAGAAGGGGCGGGTCTATACATTTAAAATACTGAGAGGGAGTTCCCCATCAGGTCCGCTCAGGCTCAGCCAATGACGGACAGCGCTGGACATCGGGATCGCCGCGGGACACTGGATTTCACCGCTGGAATGTCTTTTTGTTTTTTTTTTAAATAAAGGACTTTTTCAAGGTGTTTTGTGTGTTTTTTTTAAACATTTTTTTACGCTTTCTTCGTGAAATGGTAGGGGTACAATGTACCCCTTACCAATTCACATAGGGGGGGGCCGGGATCTGGGGGTCCCCTTTGTTAAAGGGGTCTTCCAGATTCCGATAAGCCCCCCGCCCGCAGATCCCCACAACCACCGGGCAAGGGTTGTGGGGATGAGGCCCTTGTCCCCATCAACATGGGGACATCCTCCCCATGTTGAGGGCATGTGGCCTGGTACGGTTCAGGAGGGAGGGGGGGCCGCTCTCTCGTCCCCCCCTCTTCCCCTGCGGCCGGCCAGGTTGCATGCTCGGATAAGGGGTCTGGTATGGATTTTTAGGGGGACTCCACGCCATTTTTAAAAAAAATTTGGGGTGGAGTTCCCCTTAAAATCCATGCCAGATCTGAAGGGCCTGGAATGGATATGTGGGGGAACCCCACGTCAATTTTTTTTTAAATTTGCGGCAGGGTTCCCCTTAATATCCATTCCAGACCTGAAAGGCCTGGTAATTGAATTCTGGGGAACCCCCACGCTTTTTTTTTTTTTTTATCAATGACTTTTGTATGTATTGCCGGGAGCCGACAATTCATTAACCACTTAACGACCGCCCACCGCCGATTTACGTCGGCAGAATGGCACCGACAGGCAGAATCACGTAGATCTACGTGATCGCCTTTGTGCAGTTGGGGGGTCCATCCGGACCCCCCTTCACTGCAGTGAGCGGCCGTTAAGTGTTCGGGAGCGATCAGGCATGAGGGGGCGGCCGCTCGATTCCGCCCCCCCCTCGCGATCGCTCCCGGCCAATGAAATTGCTTGCTCCTGCCTGAAATGTAAACACAGGCTGGAGGAAGTGATGTCATCTCCCTCGCCGCGGTCTTTTCGTTCCCGGCGCCGAGATGAGAAGAAGCAGGTTAGTGCACCAACAGTCCACTGACACGTAGGTACACATAGGCACACAAATCACCCCCCAGTCACCCCCAGATCACCCCCCAGGTCACCCCAAAGCCCCCAATCACAGTGTCACTGATTGCAGTGATCATTTATTTTACTGACCACTGCATTTAGTGTCATCTGTGATTGTAAAAAGTTGCAGGGCAGTTAGGATTAGGCCCCTTTAGGTCCAGGGTAGCCCCCTAACCCCCCCCCCCAATAAAGGTTTAACCCCTTGATCACCCCCCAGGTAACCCTTTCACCCCCTAACTTCAGCGTCACTAAGCGATTGTTTTTCTGATCGCTGTATTCGTGTCGCTGGTGTTTTAGATAGGCAGTTATTTTTTTTTAGGTTCGCCGCAGGTTTTTATTAGTGTCAGGTACTCCCATATATTATTTTAACCCCCTGATTGCCCCTAGAGTTAACCCTTTCACCAGTGATCGCCGTATAAGCGTCACTGGTGTCACTGGTTAGCCAGTAAGTTATTTAGTTATTTAGGTTACCCGTCAGGTTTTTATATAGTGTCAGGTACCCCCATATTTAACCTAATAAAGGTTTTAACCCCCTGATTGCCCCTAGTTAACCCTTTCACCAGTGATAACCATATAAAGGTTACGGGTGACGCTGGTTGATTAGTTTGCTTTTTATAGCATCAGGGCACCCGCCGTATATAACCCAATAAAGGTTTAACCCCCCTGATCGCCCGGCGGGTGAGATCAATTAGGTTTTAGCGCCAGAGAGGGTCTGCGTCGCCCCAGGCAGTGTTAGGTTAGTGCCAGTAACGCTAACACCCA
The DNA here is from genome assembly GCA_029206835.1 of Rana muscosa. NCBI lineage: Eukaryota > Metazoa > Chordata > Amphibia > Anura > Ranidae > Rana > Rana muscosa. Next base: position 374,507,540 of record CM055116.1, read on the forward strand.
CGTGCAAAGCATACACCCCCCTTAGTGGTATAGTATCTGATCAGATCTATACTAGCATCCCCAGCGGTTTAGGGTTCCCAAAAACGCAGTGTTAGCGGGATCAGCCCAGATACCTGCTAGCGCCTGCGTTTAGCCCCTCCGCCCAGCCCAGCCCAGCCCAGCCCACCCAAGTGCAGTATCGATCGATCACTGTCACTTACCAAACACAACACACATAACTGCAGCGTTCGCAGAGACAGGCCTGATCCCTGCGATCGCTAACAGTTTTTTTGTAGCGTTTGATATATTTGCTGACGACAGTCAGGTGCTTTTTTTCCTGTGAATCTTACTAGTGTACCCCTAAATTTAGAGCCCAAAATGGCAAGACGAAGGTACACTAGTAAAGAGGCCTACGAGATTCTGAGCATGACAGATAGTGAAGAGGAGGTCACGTATCTGTCAGATTCAGGCTCAGAATATCTTCCCGTAGAAGACAGTGACGTCAGCGGCCCCACGTCAGATAGCTCTGACGACGAAGTTGAGGTCCCTGCTAAGGTCAGGTGTACCCGATCCCGATCTTCTGAGGTTGTTGAGGAGCAAGAACCGCAGGTCTCTCGTATCATGGAGCAGAGTAGTACTAGCGCCGCTATTCCTTCTGGTGAACTGGCAAGCACCAGCGGCCTAGTACAGCCTGGACGTACATCCAGCACTGCAGTAACACTTGGTGACGTGGCGAGTCCCATAAGTGCAGTTCAAGCTGGCGAGGTGGCAAGCACAAGTAGTGTCCCGCTGCCACCAAGAAGACAAAGGCAGGCCCGTCGTGCCCATACTGCCCTTCCTGCAGAATTCGCCTATCCTGATTGGGTCCCCACCACTTCTGCAGAACCCGTACTTCCCCCATTCACTGCCCAACCCGGTATTCAGGTGGAAACAGCTGATTTTATTCCAATTGATTTTTATTCGCTGTTTTTCACGGAAGATCTCTATAGATCTATTGTGGACCAGAGTAATTTATATGCTGGTCAATTTATCGCCGCTAACCCCCAGTTGCCTAAAATTGCCAGAAATTGGAAACCAATTACGGTTTCCGAATTTAAGACCTTTCTGGGCCTTTCCCTCAACATGGGCACACATAAATTTCCGTCATTGCGTGCTTATTGGTCCACGCACCCAATTGACCACATGCCCGTGTTCTCTGCCTCCATGTCCAGGGCACGATACGAGCAGATTTTGCGGTTCATGCACTTCAACGACAATGAACTTTGTCGTCCACGTGGGGACCCTGAATACGACCGGCTCTATAAAATTCGGCCCCTCATAAACCACTTCAACGAACGTTTTGCAGCCTTGTTTACTCCCGATCAAGTTGTCTGCGTTGATGAGTCCCTGATTAAATTTTCTGGCCGCTTGTCATTCAAGCAGTACCTTCCCAGCAAGCGTGCCAGATACGGGGTCAAGCTCTACAAGTTCTGTGACAGGGCAACAGGCTATGTAGTGAACTTTACGGTTTATGAGGGAAAAGATAGTCAGATTGAGTCGGTCAACTGCCCGGATTACATAGGGAGCGCTGGCAAGATAGTGTGGAACTTGGTGTCACCCTTATTCGGAAAGGGGTACCACTTGTATGTGGACAATTATTACACGAGCGTGCCACTGTTTAGTCACTTGTTTGATCATCAGATTGGAGCATGTGGCACCGTGCGACCTAATCGCCGGGGCTTTCCCCAGCGGCTTGTAGATGCCCGTCTTAGGCTGGGGGAGAGAGCCTGCTTGAAGTGTAATAACTTGCTCGCTATGAAGTGGAGGGATAAGAATGTTTTCCTTCTTACCTCCCTTCATGCAGACACGACAGTCCAAATTCGTACGGCGACTGGTGTTGTGGAGAAACCCCTCTGTGTCCACGAATATAACCAAAATATGGGAGGGGTGGACCTCAACGACCAGTTGATGGCGCCGTATCTAATTGACCGTAAGGCGAGACGCTGGTACAAAAAAGTGTCTCTATCATTATTCCAATTGGCTTTGCTGAACGCTCATGTGCTATACAGAGCTTCAGGCGGGACGTTATCTCTTCTAAAATTCCAGAATGAGATAGTCACAGAACTCCTGTATCCAGGCGGTTCTGCACCTCACCATCCCCTACCAAATGCAGTAAGCCGGCTGCATGAGAGGCATTATTCGTATGTCCTCCCGAGTACCCCTACCCAAAGCCACCCCCAAAAAAGATGTTGTGTCTGTAGCAAGCGCAGATTTAGGCGTGACACCCGTAGTTTTTGTCCACTCTGTCCTGACAAGCCTGGTCTTTGCCAAGGTGAATGTTTTGAACGCTACCACTCAAAAGTGAAGTTTTAGCGTAGGGTACAGCATTTCACAGACAAGGACACACTTACACAGGGTCTCCCAAGATGCCATTACATTTTGAGAGACCCGAACCATTACAGTTGTAAAGTTACAAAAAAAGTGTAAAAAAGAAAAAAAAAACGTAAAAAACAAAACACAAAAAAAATATAAAATAAAAAAAACAAAAATAGTTGTCGTTTTATTGTTCTCTCTCTCTCTATTTTCTCTCTATTGTTCTGCTCTTTTTTACTGTATTCTATTCTGCAATGTTTTATCATGCTTGCTTTTCAGGTATGTAATTTTTTGTTTTCAGGTGCGCCATTCAACTGCAGCGCGGAATTATTTATCTTGACAGCAACAGCGTTTGCTCCCACGATACATAAAGCCGTGACTCCAGTGCTGTAGGAGGTGATTTCACCACCACAGTTAAAAAAAAGAGCATATATGCCGAAGCATGGGGGCAGCAGGGGCGGAGGAGCGATTTTGCTCCTAATGCCGCGTACATACGGTCGAAATTCCGACGGAGGCCTGCCCGTGGAAAATTCCGACCGTGTGTACGCGGCATAACTTTTTTGCGGGAGGATGCCCCCATGCTTCGGCATATATATATTTTAGGCACAGGTTGCGTTAAAACATTTTTTTATTTTTTACTAGGTTTTGTTTTGGTATTTGCTTTGCAGGTATGGCATGGTAAGGTCTTACTGTTGTACTGTAATGTTACTTTGTTTTAATGTTAACCACCATTTGCTTAGCAGGTACGCCATTCAGTTGCAGCGCGGATCTATTTATCTTGACAGCAACAGCGTTTGCTCCCACGATACATAAAGCCGTGACTCCAACGCTGTAGGAGGTGATTTCACCACCACAGTTAAAAAAAAGAGCATATATGCCGAAGCATGGGGGCAGCAGGGGCGGAGGAGCGATTTTGCTCCTAATGCCGCGTATGTACGGTCGAAATTCCAACGGAGGCTTGCCCGTGGAAAAGTCCGACCGTGTGTACGCGGCATAACCTTTTATGCCGCGTACATACGGTCGAAATTCCGACGAAGGCTTGACCGTGTGTACGCGGCATAACTTTTTTGCAGGAGGATGCCCCCATGCTTCGGCATATATGCCCATCATTAGAAGTGGGTGGATGAAGGGAGGTATTCTAATGGTGGGCATACCCACCAATCAATCTCTTTTTTTCGTTCAGCCAATAGGCTGTATGAAAAAAAAGATTACAATACATGTCCAACAAGGACCAGCAACGTACTGGTATGTTGCTGGACTTTGAATGTTTATACCAGAATGATGCCTGCGGGTTTAGGTATCATCTTGGTATCATTCTTTTCAGCCAGCAGCCGGCTTTCATGTAAAAGCAATTCTAGCAGATAATTAGCCTCTAGACTGCTTTTACAAGCAGTGGGAGGGAATGTCCCCCCCCGGATATAAAAAGCGCCATTGGGAAATTGGGAAAGCATTTTATCACACCGATCTTGGTGTGGTCAGATGCTTTGAGGGCAGAGGAAAGATCTAGGGTCTAACCCCCCAATTTTTTTCAAAAAAAGAGTACCTGTCACTACTTATTGCTATCATAGGGGATATTTACATTCCCTGAGATAACGATAAAAATGGTAAAAAAATAAAATATGGAAGGCACAGTTTAAAAATAAAATAAAAAAGCCAAATAAATAATAAAAAAAAAAAAAAAAAAAAGCACCGCTGTCCCCCCCTGCTCTTGCGCAAAGGCGAACGCAAGCGTCGGTCTAGCGTCATATGTAAACAGCAATTGCATCATGCATGTGAGGTATCACCGCGAAGGTCAGATCGAGGGCAGTCATTTTAGCAGTAGACCTCCTCTGTAAATCTAACGTGGTAACCTGTAAAGGCTTTTAAATGCTTTTAAAAATGAATGTAGTTTGTCGCCGCTGCGCGTTTGTGCGCAATTTTAAAGCATGTCGTGTTTGGTATCCATGTACTCGGCCTATGATCATCTTTTTTATTTCATCAAACATTTGGGCAATATAGTGTTTTTTAGTGCATTAAAAATAAAAAAAAAGTGTGTTTTTCCCCCAAAAAATGAGTTTGAAAAATCGCTGCGCAAATACTGTGTGGAAAAAAAAAATGCAACACCCACTATTTTAATCTGTAGGGCCTTTGCTTTAAAAAAATATATAATGTTTGGGGGTTCAACATAATTTTCTTGCAAAAATTTTTTTTTTTTCATGTAAACAAAAAGTGTCAGAAAGGGCTTTGTCTTCAAGTGGTTAGAAGAGTGGATGATGTGTGACATAAGCTTCCTAATGTTGTGCATAAAATGCCAGGACAGTTCAAAACCACCCCAAATGACCCCATTTTGTAAAGTAGACACCTCAAGCTATTTGCTGAGAGGCATGTTGAGCCCATTGAATATTTTTTTTTTTGTCCCAAGTGATTGAATAATGACCAAAAAAAAAAAAATGTACAAAAAGTTGTCACTAAATTATATATTGCTCAAACATGCCATGGGCATATGTGGAATTACACCCCAAAATACATTCTGTTGCTTCTCCTGAGTACGGGGATACCACATGTGTGGGACTTTTTGGGAGCCTAGTCGCGTACGGGACCCCAAAAACCAAGCACCGCCTTCAGGATTTCTATGGGTGTAAATTTTTGATTTCACTCCTCACTGCCTATCACAGTTTCGGAGGCCATGGAATGCCCAGATGGCACAAAACCCCCCCAAATGACCCCATTTTGGAAAGTAGACACCCCAAGCTATTTGCTGAGAGGTATGTTGAGTATTTTGCAGATCTCGCTTTTTGTCACAAAGTTTTGAAAATGTAAAAAAAGAAAAAAAAAAAAAGAAAAAAAAATGTCTTTCTTAATTTTCAAAAACAAATGAGAGCTGTAAAATACTCACCATGCCTCTCAGCAAATAGCTTGGGGTGTCTACTTTCCAAAATGGGGTCATTTGTGGGGGTTTTGGGCTATTTTGACATTTTATGGCCTTCAAAACCGTGATAGGTAGTGAGGAGTGAAATCAAAAATTTATGCCCTTAGAAACCTTGAAGGCGGTGCTTGGTTTTTGGGGGTCCCGTACGCGGCTAGGCTCCCAAAAAGTCCCACACATGTGGTATCCCCATACTCAGGAGAAGCAGCAGAATGTATTTTGGGGTGTAATTTCACATATAACCATGGCATGTGTGAGCAATATATCATTTAGTGACAACTTTTTGTACATTTTTTTTTTCTTTTTGTCATTATTCAATCATTTGGGACAAAAAAAAAATATTCAATGGGCTCAACATGCCTCTCAGCAAATAGCTTGGGGTGTCTACTTTCGAAAATGGGGTCATTTGGGGGGGTTTTGTGCCATCTTGGCATTTTATGGCCTTCAAAACTGTGATAGGTAGTGAGGAGCGAAATCAAAAATTTATGCCCTTAGAAACCTTGAAGGCGGTGCTTGGTTTTTGGGGTCCCGTACGCGGCTAGGCTCCCAAAAAGTCCCACACATGTGGTATCCCCGCACTCAGGAGAAGCAGCAGAATGTATTTTGGGGTGTAATTTCACATATGCCCATGGCATGTGTGAGCAATATATCATTTAGTGACAACTTTGTGCAAAAAAAAAAAAGTTTGTCATATTCCCGCAACCTGGAGACAAAAGAAAAAAGAAGGGTCTGGTGTCACCAGTGACACACCTCCATCCCTGAATTTCATGAAAAAAAGAAGAGAGATTCGCCCTTGGGACTTTGAGTGAGGTGAGCACTGTTAGGCCAATAAAAAATCGCAAGAATAATTGCAGTGTATATTTATTCAGGTAAAAAGCAGTACATACATTAATGTCATGAACATGGGCCAATTCATACAAAATACAAGACCAATATAAATTAGGTAAAATGATATTGCGAGTATCTGACAGTAATTATGTAAACACATGGCATCAAAAGTAACCCGACGCGTTTCGCGAGGCTTGGCTCGCTCTTCAGGGGTGGATGCACGTAGTGTACCTAAAATGAGAGTGATATAGTATAAAGCATGATATGAAGGCACAGGGGGGGGGCCTTGAATATGGAAAACCCCATACTCACCACTGGACATTGCCAAAGGACAGCGGGGGTGAAGCTCAAACGGCGGCAGCGACTGTCTCACCAGGGAGCTGAGGAGGCGGAGCCAAACAAAGCTCCAAATCGGAGTCAAACGGAAGGAAGGCCCAGCATGGATGGAATAGGTGTAACCCCAAGAGTGTCAGTGAATCCAAGAGGAATGTTGGCTCTAAATATAAATATGTATATTGAATAATTAAAATATGGGAGTATACGAGTATGTGGTAACATATGTGTCTTTGCATGTATAAAAGACATGAGCCAAGAATGGTTAGAGTATGGAGACTGAGGGGGAGAGTGAAAAAATACCAGATTGGCTAGTATGATTAAGGAAAGTTCAGAGAGGAAAGTAATGAGTGAAAGAGAGTGTAAATAGAATGAAATACAGGTGTGTGATGAGGACTGTGATGAGAAAACAAGTTTGCATATAAATGCTTGCAGCGAGTAATATATAAACATATAAAAGTATACCTTAGTGAAGTAGGTCTAAGAGTAGTAAATTCCAAGGGAAGGACCTGCACTTGTGTGTCTGTCCTCAGTGAAAGAAAGCAAACAATGAGATCCATGCTGTGCAAACCTCCAATATATACCCCTGAAGGGGCCCGAGAGGCTCCGCCCCCAACACCATGTGCAAATGACCAGCAAACGAGTGCCTAAACCCACCAACCATCAAGAAGGCGGTGTGTGAGCCAAGACACTCCCAGGACCATCTTGATGGTAGTAATGCCTGCAGCCACAGCGATGCTGCAAAATCGCAGACATCGCGCGGCCGACGCATTAACATGGTGCCGATGTGCAAGTGGCCCCGTCCGCTCAAAAAGGGGGCAGGCGGGGACAGCAGGGGACAAAGGTCCCCCTTATAATGCACATCGCAGCTCCCAGGGAGAAATGAAGTAGCACCGCCGCCAACAGAGAACACCACACCAGCTGGATTGGGATAAAAGTCCAATGCGAGATGTTATTGGATATGTTGGAATAACAAATGGCTAGTGCATGATAAAAATGTAAAATCCATACATATATGTATGTTTTTGTTTTTATTGGCGAGTGTGACCACAGACCAGTTTTGGGCTATTGGGTGTCTTCCACCCGGGTATCCTTGAGACAAAAGAAAAAAGAAGGGTCTGGTGTCACCAGTGACACACCTCCATCCCTGAATTTCATGAAAAAAAGAAGAGAGATTCGCCCTTGGGACTTTGAGTGAGGTGAGCACTGTTAGGCCAATAAAAAATCGCAAGAATAATTGCAGTGTATATTTATTCAGGTAAAAAGCAGTACATACATTAATGTCATGAACATGGGCCAATTCATACAAAATACAAGACCAATATAAATTAGGTAAAATGATATTGCGAGTATCTGACAGTAATTATGTAAACACATGGCATCAAAAGTAACCCGACGCGTTTCGCGAGGCTTGGCTCGCTCTTCAGGGGTGGATGCACGTAGTGTACCTAAAATGAGAGTGATATAGTATAAAGCATGATATGAAGGCACAGGGGGGGGGCCTTGAATATGGAAAACCCCATACTCACCACTGGACATTGCCAAAGGACAGCGGGGGTGAAGCTCAAACGGCGGCAGCGACTGTCTTACCAGGGAGCTGAGGAGGCGGAGCCAAACAAAGCTCCAAATCGGAGTCAAACGGAAGGAAGGCCCAGCATGGATGGAATAGGTGTAACCCCAAGAGTGTCAGTGAATCCAAGAGGAATGTTGGCTCTAAATATAAATATGTATATTGAATAATTAAAATATGGGAGTATACGAGTATGTGGTAACATATGTGTCTTTGCATGTATAAAAGACATGAGCCAAGAATGGTTAGAGTATGGAGACTGAGGGGGAGAGTGAAAAAATACCAGATTGACTAGTATGATTAAGGAAAGTTCAGAGAGGAAAGTAATGAGTGAAAGAGAGTGTAAATAGAATGAAATACAGGTGTGTGATGAGGACTGTGATGAGAAAACAAGTTTGCATATAAATGCTTGCAGCGAGTAATATATAAACATATAAAAGTATACCTTAGTGAAGTAGGTCTAAGAGTAGTAAATTCCAAGGGAAGGACCTGCACTTGTGTGTCTGTCCTCAGTGAAAGAAAGCAAACAATGAGATCCATGCTGTGCAAACCTCCAATATATACCCCTGAAGGGGCCCGAGAGGCTCCGCCCCCAACACCATGTGCAAATGACCAGCAAACGAGTGCCTAAACCCACCAACCATCAAGAAGGCGGTGTGTGAGCCAAGACACTCCCAGGACCATCTTGATGGTAGTAATGCCTGCAGCCACAGCGATGCTGCAAAATCGCAGACATCGCGCGGCCGACGCATTAACATGGTGCCGATGTGCAAGTGGCCCCGTCCGCTCAAAAAGGGGGCAGGCGGGGACAGCAGGGGACAAAGGTCCCCCTTATAATGCACATCGCAGCTCCCAGGGAGAAATGAAGTAGCACCGCCGCCAACAGAGAACACCACACCAGCTGGATTGGGATAAAAGTCCAATGCGAGATGTTATTGGATATGTTGGAATAACAAATGGCTAGTGCATGATAAAAATGTCAAATCCATACATATATGTATGTTTTTGTTTTTATTGGCGAGTGTGACCACAGACCAGTTTTGGGCTATTGGGTGTCTTCCACCCGGGTATCCTTGAGACAAAAGAAAAAAGAAGGGTCTGGTGTCACCAGTGACACACCTCCATCCCTGAATTTCATGAAAAAAAGAAGAGAGATTCGCCCTTGGGACTTTGAGTGAGGTGAGCACTGTTAGGCCAATAAAAAATCGCAAGAATAATTGCAGTGTATATTTATTCAGGTAAAAAGCAGTACATACATTAATGTCATGAACATGGGCCAATTCATACAAAATACAAGACCAATATAAATTAGGTAAAATGATATTGCGAGTATCTGACAGTAATTATGTAAACACATGGCATCAAAAGTAACCCGACGCGTTTCGCGAGGCTTGGCTCGCTCTTCAGGGGTGGATGCACGTAGTGTACCTAAAATGAGAGTGATATAGTATAAAGCATGATATGAAGGCACAGGGGGGGGGCCTTGAATATGGAAAACCCCATACTCACCACTGGACATTGCCAAAGGACAGCGGGGGTGAAGCTCAAACGGCGGCAGCGACTGTCTCACCAGGGAGCTGAGGAGGCGGAGCCAAACAAAGCTCCAAATCGGAGTCAAACGGAAGGAAGGCCCAGCATGGATGGAATAGGTGTAACCCCAAGAGTGTCAGTTTTTCTTTTTGTCATTATTCAATCATTTGGGACAAAAAAAAAATATTCAATGGGCTCAACATGCCTCTCAGCAAATAGCTTGGGGTGTCTACTTTCCAAAATGGGGTCATTTGGGGGGGTTTTGTGCCATCTTGGCATTTTATGGCCTTCAAAACTGTGATAGGTAGTGAGGAGCGAAATCAAAAATGTATGCCCTTAGAAACCTTGAAGGCGGTGCTTGGTTTTTGGGGTCCCGTACGCGGCTAGGCTCCCAAAAAGTCCCACACATGTGGTATCCCCGCACTCAGGAGAAGCAGCAGAATGTATTTTGGGGTGTAATTTCACATATGCCCATGGCATGTGTGAGCAATATATCATTTAGTGACAACTTTGTGCAAAAAAAAAAAAGTTTGTCATATTCCCGCAACCTGTGGCAAAATATAAAATATTCTATGGACTCAACATGCCTCTCAGCAAATAGCTTGGGGTGTCTACTTTCCAAAATGAGGTAATTTGGGGGGGTTTTGTGCTATTTTGGCATTTTATGGCCTTCGAAACTGTGATAGGTAGTGAGGAGTGAAATCAAAAATTTATGCCCTTAGAAACCTTGAAGGCGGTGCTTGGTTTTTGGGGTCCCGTACGCGGCTAGGCTCCCAAAAAGTCCCACACATGTGGTATCCCCGTACTCAGGAGAAGCAGCAGAATGTATTTTGGGGTGTAATTTCACATATGCCCATGGCATGTGTGAGCAATATATCATTTAGTGACAACTTTGTGCAAAAAAAAAAAAAGTTTGTCATATTCCCGCAACTTGTGGCAAAATATAAAATATTCCATGGACTGAACATGCCTCTCAGTAAATAGCTTGGGGTGTCTACTTTCCAAAATGGGGTAATTTGGGGGGGTTTTGTGCTATTTTGGCATTTTATGGCCTTCGAAACTGTGATAAGTAGTGAGGAGTGAAATCAAAAATTTGCGCCCTTAGAAATCCTGAAGGCGGTGCTTGGTTTCCGGGGTCCCGTACGTGGCTAGGCTCCTAAAAAGTCCCACACATGTGGTATCCCCGTACTCAGGAGAAGCAGCAGAATGTATTATGGGGTGCAATTCCACATATAACCATGGCATGTGTGAGCAATATATCATTTAGTGACAACTTTTTGTAATTTTTTTTTTTTTGTCATTATTAAATCACTTGGGACAAAAAAAAAATATTCAATGGGCTCAACATGCCTCTCAGCAATTTCCTTGGGGTGTCTACTTTCCAAAATGGGGTCATTTGGGGGGGTTTTGTACTGCCCTGCCATTTTAGCACCTCAAGAAATGAGATAGGCAGTCATAAATTTAAAGCTGTGTAAATTTCAGAAAATGTACCCTAGTTTGTAAACGCTATAACTTTTGCGCAAACCAATAAATATACGCTTATTGACATTTTTTTACTAAAGACATGTGGCTGAATACATTTTGGCCTAAATGTTTGACTAAAATTGAGTTTATTCGATTTTTCTTATAACAAAAAGTAGAAAATATCATTTTTTTTCAAAATTTTCGGTCTTTTTCTGTTTATATCGCAAAAAATAAAAATCGCAGAGGCAATCAAATACCATTAAAAGAAAGCTCTATTTGTGGGAAGAAAAGGACGCAAATTTCATTTGGGTACAACATTGCATGTCCGCACAATTTACAGTTAAAGCAGCGCAGTGCCGAATCCCAAAAACAGGCCTGGTCCTAATGGCCCGAAATGGTCCGGGGCTTAAGTGGTTAATAGCCGCAAGTCAGTTTTAAATGACTTTTTTTCTTTCAAAAATTACATTTTTTGCAGGGACAGTTCTAAGCACGGGAAACATGCGCCACTTCACATGCATATCATACACACCCCCCAGGTACGAAATTTAAAGGAATATTTCACTTTTATTTTTTCATTTTAAGCATTATTAAAATCACTGCTCCCGAAAAAACGGCCGTTTTTAAAACTTCTTTTTGCATTGATACATGTCCCCTGGGGCAGGACCCCGGTCCCCAAACACTTTTTAGGACAATAACTTGCATATTAGCCTTTATAATTAACACTTTAGATTTCGAACGTTCGAGTCCATTGTATTTAATAGGGTTCTAAAGTTTACACGAACATTTTGTCTGTTCTCAGGTTCTGGTGCGAACCGAACAGGGGGGTGTTCGGCTCATCCCTGCTGTTGTACAGTTTAAAATGGCAACTTTCAGGTTCGTGGGCACAGTTATCGGTCGTAGTAAACATTGTTCGGTGCCCACTAAATACAATGTTTTTGGCAGATACAGGTTAACTACATTTGGTCATGCCTATTTTTATTAAAAGAAGTTTAGTACATTGTTGTCTAGATGTGTTTGTAACTAGAATGAAATGCAAACTTGATTCAGTGTAAGGAGAGGACACTCAGCAACTGTTTACACACCTGGACTCAGAAGCACTAGTGTGGGACACCAGAACAACCTTTTTAGGGTGTCCCACCCAAAAAAGGTAAGTATTCCAGCTTTGGTAAGGGAAAAAATCATGTCTTCAGCTTGGAACTCTGCCAAAACAGACAATTGTACCACACTTCCAAGCAATGTTTCATATTCCTATTTCTGGCCTCAAATATCTGTGTGCTAAGTATACCTTTTGTTTCATTCTCATAGGAGAGAAAAGACTCAGGACATCTGAGGACACCAGGAACCCCACACCTCAGAAAGAATGGGAACTGAGGACACCACAACCTGAGGATGTGGAGGGAGGAGAGGTGGATGAAGTGGGCGAAATAGTGACCACTAGGGATGAGCTTCATGTTCAAGTCAAACCCATGTTCGACTCGAACATCGGCTGTTCGATCGTTCGACGAAGATCAAACATTATGGGCCGTTCGCGCCAAATTCGAGTGGCGCGTCACGGCCCATAATTCACTGCGGCATTGCAGTGCATTGCTGGCTGATGATTGGCCAAGGATGCACTATGTACAGAGAGCCGTAATTGGCCAAAGCCAGGGTGGCTTTGGTCAATCATGGCTCAGAGGAGTAGGTAAACGCCCCACACTATATAAGGCCACCTGGAAGTCGGCCTTGTGTAGTGTGTTGGCGTTTGTGAAAGAGAGAGTTACAGAGAGAGAGACAGTGTCATTTATATTGAGTTAGATAGAGCAGGCAGGCGAGTCAGATGGCTGCAGTTACAGTGTGTAGAGGATATATATGCATCCTAGGTGTTGTATATATATTTATACACTGTATTGAGTTTAGCTAGATCCGTTCCTGTTAGTCTCTATACTGTGACAGGCACGCAGGTTATTGTGCTAGCTGCAGACAGTCAGTGTTTCACTTAGTGTACTACTGTGTGCTTTGCATAGCGTTCTCCTAAAGCTCACCTGAATACAGTTATTTTCTATACTGTGACAGGCAGGCCGGTGATTGTGCTAGCTGCAGACAGTCAGTGTTTCACTTAGTGTACTACTGTGTGCTTTGCATAGCGTTCACCTAAAGCTCACCTGAATACAGTTATTCTCTATACTGTGCCAGGCAGGCCGGTGATTGTGAAAGCTGCAGACAGTCAGTGTTTCACTTAGTATACTACTGTGTGCTTTGCATAGCGTTCACCTAAAGCTCGCCTGAATACAGTTAGTGACTAGGGATGAGCCGAACATCCCCCGGTTCGGTTCGCACCAGAACCTGCGAACGGACTGAAAGTTTGCGCGAACTTTAGAACCCTATTAAATACAATGGACACGAACGTTCGAAATCTAAAGTGCTAATTATAACTGTTAATATGTAAGTTATTGTCCTAAAAAGGGTTTGGGGACCCGGGTCCTGCCCCAGGGGACATGTATCAATGCAAAAAGAAGTTTTAAAAACTGTAGTTTTTTCGGGAGCAGTGATTTTAATGATGCATAAAGTGAAAAAAAAAAGTGAAATGTTCCTTTAAATATCGTACGTGGGGGGTGACTAAAGTATGCCTGTGAAGTGGCACGTGTCTCTCATGTTTAGAACTGTCCCTGCACAAAATGACATTTCTAAAGGAAAAAAAGACATTTAAAACTGCTTGTGGCTTTAATGTAATGTCTGGTCCCGGCAATATGGTTGAAAATCATTGAGAAAAATGGCATGGCAAGTAGGAGTCATTTGTAAGTTGGATGTTTGAAAGTAGGGGCCTGCCATATATACTTTGCAGAAATTTTGCCCTTAGGTGTTGGTGTTGCTACAACACTGTAAGCCCTCACAGTTACTCTTGGTGGGCGCTGGAACGCCCTGCTGTGAACTATTATATCAGGAATTGTAATTACATGCCATTGTTGAACAGTGGTAGGAAAAATTGGGCCTTTGGTGGTGGTGCTGGTGCCACAACACAGTAAGCCCTCACAGTTACTCTTGGTGGGCGCATGAATGGGCCCTGCTGTGAATTATTAGATCAAGAATTGTAATTGCATGCCCCTGTTGAACAGGGACTGAAAAATTGGGCCTTAGGCACTGGTGCTGGTGCCACAACAAACACTGCAACCCCTCACAGATACTGTACTTTGACTGCAGCAATGAGCCCTGTTGCAAAGTATTAGATCAAGAATTGTAATTACATGCCCCTGTTAAACAGGGGCAGAAAAATTGGGCCTTAGGCACTGGTGCCAAAACACTGCAATCCCTCACAGATACTGTACTTGGAGCGCAGCAATGAGCCCTGCTGCAAAGCATTGCATAAAAAATTGTAAATACACGTCCCTGTTAAACAGGGGCTGAAAAATTGGGCCTTAGGCACTGGTGCTGGTGCCACGACACTGCAACCTCTCCCAGATACTCTAGTTGGAGTGCAGGAATGAGCCCTGCTGCAAAGCATTGCATCAAACAGGGGCTGAAAAATTGGGCCTTAGCCACTGGTGGCGGCACCCAGAACCAAAAATGTTCTTCCAAGCTGATGGAACCCAGCTGGAGAAAGGTAGTAACGTGAGCTCAGAGAGAGGGGGTAGTAACGTAAGCCCAGAGAGAGGGGGTTTCCAACAAGGTCAACTATCTGGCAGTCATGTTCCCCCAGCTGCAGCATACTGCCAGATTGGCTCCAGTGATGAGGAGGGAGGGGATGATGAGGTCCCTGACTCCACGTGGGTGCCTGATAGGAGAGAGGAGGAGGAGGAGGAGGAGGAGGCACATCTCCAACGAGGCAGGATGCCCTCCAGGGGCCAGCTTAAGGGCAGTACACCGACTGCATCACACCGCAGAGCTCCGCATGTGCAGGGCGCTGCTGTCTCTGCACGTTATTCAAAAAGTTCTTTGGTGTGGGACTTTTTTCAGACGTGTGCAGCAGATCGCACCATTGCCATTTGCAACATATGTCTAAAGCGTATCTCGCGTGGCCAAAACATCAGCCGCTTGGGCACCACGTGCTTGACCAGACATATGTCGACCTGCCATGCAGTCCGTTGGCAAGCACACCTAAAAGACCCACACCAAAGAACAAGGCAGACCTCTCCTTGCTCCTCATCAGCTGGGATCTCCAACCCCACTATACCTTCAGTCCTCTCTGAAACCTGCACTGAGAGGAATGAAGGTGTAGAATTAGGTGTGTCACAGCCAAGTACTTGCGGGCAATCTGCTATCGGTACACCGACGTCCGATTGTACCAGGCAAATTTCCCTGCCCCAGCCGCTGCACGGCCAAAAGAAGTTTGCTCCCAGCCATCCACATGCCCAGCGGTTGAATGCTAGCTTGGCTAAATTGCTAGCACTTCAACTGCTGCCTTTTCAGTTGGTAGACTCTGCCCCCTTCTGTGAGTTTGTGGAATGTGCGGTTCCTTAGTGGCAGGTTCCCAAACGCCACTTTTTCTCACGGAAGGCGATTCCGGCTCTCTACCGGCATGTGGAAGGCAATGTCTTGGCCTCGCTGGACAGAGCGGTCAGCGGTAAGGTGCATATTACCACTGACTCATGGTCCAGCAGGCATGGACAGGGAAGTTACCTATCTTTCACGGTTCATTGGGTGACTCTGCTGGCAGCTGGGAAGGATGCAGGACAAGGTGCAGTAGTGTTGAAGGTTGTTCCGCCTCCACGCCTCCAAAATGTTACTACTGGTGATTCTGACACACCTCTCTCCTCCACCCCCTCCTCTTCTTCCTCCATGGCCTCTTCCTGTGCTGATTTGTCCTCGGAACCAGCGGTGCTCCGTAGGCCTTCAAGGGGCTACGCCAGTATGCAGGCAAAAAGATGCCATGCGGTGCTTGAGCTGGTGTGCTTGGGGGACAGGAGCCACACTGGGGCAGAGATTCTGTCAGCTCTGCAGGGGCAGGCTCAGAGGTGGTTGACGCCACGCCAGCTTAAGCCAGGAAAGGTGGTTTCCGACAATGGCACCAACCTCCTCTCCGACCTTCCGACAGGGACAACTAACCCATGTGCCCTGTTTGGCTCACGTCCTTAACTTGGTGGTGCAGCGGTTTTTGGGCAGGTACCCGGGCTTACAGGAGGTCCTGAAGCAGGCCAGGAAACTCTGTGGACATCTCCACCGGTCATATAATGCCAGTGCTCGGCTGTCTGAGCTGCAAAAGGATTACAACCTGCCCAAGAACCGCCTAATCTGTGACATGCCCACCAGGTGGAACTCTACGTTGGCCATGCTGCAGTGGCTGCACACGCAGCAGAGGGCCATTAATGAGTATCTGTTGCAATATGGCACCAGGACAGGGTCAGGGGAGCTTGGATTTTTTTCCCCACTCCAGTGGGCCATGATCAGGGATGCATGCACTGTCCTGGCACCATTTGAGGAGGCCACGAGGATGGTGAGCAGTGACAGTGCATGCATCAGTGACACTGTCCCTGTTGTCCACCTGTTGGAGTACACGCTGCGTGGGATAATGGACAGGGCACTTGAGGCAGAACAGAGGCAGGAAGAGGAGGAATTCCTTACCTCTCAAGGCCCCCATTATCCAGACAGTGTTCCTGCTGGCCCGGCTATCACACAGGAAGAGGAGGAGGAGGAGGATTGTGTCAGCATGGAGGTGGAGACTAGCACTCAGCATCAGCAGCAGTCTTCAAGGGATCAATTACAGTCCCAAGACACCCATGGACTTGTACGTGGCTGGGAGGAGGTGGCTGCAGATCATGTCGTCCTCAGTGACCCAGAGGACTTGGCACCGAATGCCTCAGCAAACCTACGCTGCATGGCCTCCCTGATCCTGCAAAGCCTGCATAAGGATCCTCGTATTCGTGCGATCAAGGAGAGGGATCATTACTGGCTGGTAACCCTCCTTGATCCACGTTACAAGGGTAAGGTTGCGGACCTTATCTTGCCGTCGCAGCAGGGAGCAGAGGATGAGGCATCTTCGGGAAGCCTTGCAGAAAAGGTCTGTACAATGCGTTCCCAGAGACTGGGAGGTTACAAATTCCTGGTCCTGGACAACATGTTGCTCAGGCTTCGGTCAGTCAAAGAAGAAGCGGTGGAGAAGGTGGCCGTCTGACCGATGCGTTCAGACAATTTTTTAGTCCGCAGCCCCAAGGTATGATCGGTTTCCAGCAACCATCACCAGCGTCTGGTTTACATGGTACAGGAATACCTAGGGGCAAGATCAGACTTGGACACCTTTCCTACCGAAAATCCTCTGGGTTACTGGATCTTGAGTAGGGATGAGCTCGGTGTTCGAGTCGAACATACGTTCGACTTGAACATCGGCTGTTCGATCGTTCGACGAAGATCGAACGATTTGGGCCGTTCGCGCCTAATTCGAGTGACGCGAACGGCCCACAATGCACTACGCCATCGCAGTGTCATCCAGGCGCTGTGATTGGCCAAGCATGCACTGTGACCCCGCATGCTTGGCCAATCACAGCGCCGGCAGCGAGGAGAGCAATGATTGGCCACAGGCAGGATGCCTGTGGCCAATTATTGCTGAGGGTGTTCAGTACACGCCCCACACTATAAAAGGCCGCCAGCACGGCAGCCTAGTGTAGTGTGTTCCGGAGCAGGGAAAGAGAAGCATAGGCAGGGACAGTGACATATTTTTTTCTTGCTTAACCTGGATTCCTTTAGTTTAGGGAAAGAGAAGGATAGGTAGGGAGAGTGTCAGTGTGTTTTACTGTGCTAATCCTTGTTTCTAGGGACAGGGAAGGACAGTGAGGGAAATTCTCCTTGTGCTATACTGTGCTAAAGCATTGATCATCAACCATCTTTAAAAAATCATTTTTTCTAGGGACAGAAAACTATAGGTAGGGAGAGTGTCAGTGTGTTTTACTGTGCTAATCCTTGTTTCTAGGGACAGAGAAGGACAGTGAGGGAAATTCTCCTTGTGCCATAGTGTTCTAAAGCATTGATCATCAACCATCTTTAAAAAAAAAAATTTCTAGGGACAGAAAACTATAGGTAGGGAGAGTGTCAGTGTGTTTTACTGTGCTAATCCTTGTTTCTAGGGACAGGGAAGGACAGTGAGGGAAATTCTCCTTGTGCTATAGTGTGCTAAAGCATTGATCATCAACCATCTTTAAAAAAACATTTTTTCTAGGGACAGAAAACTATAGGTAGGGAGAGTGTCAGTGTGTTTTACTGTGCTAATCCTTGTTTCTAGGGACAGGGAAGGACAGTGAGGGAAATTCTCCTTGTGCTATAGTGTGCTAAAGCATTGATCATCAACCATCTTTAAAAAAACATTTTTTCTAGGGACAGAAAACTATAGGTAGGGAGAGTGTCAGTGTGTTTTACTGTGCTAATCCTTGTTTCTAGGGACAGGGAAGGACAGTGAGGGAAATTCTCCTTGTGCTATAGTGTGCTAAAGCATTGATCATCAACCATCTTTAAAAAAACATTTTTTCTAGGGACAGAAAACTATAGGTAGGGAGAGTGTCAGTGTGTTTTACTGTGCTAATCCTTGTTTCTAGGGACAGGGAAGGACAGTGAGGGAAATTCTCCTTGTGCTATAGTGTGCTAAAGCATTGATCATCAACCATCTTTAACCACTTCCTACCGGGTCATAGACATATGACGCCGGCAGGAACCCTCCCTCCCTCCGGGCGGACGTCATATGACGTCCTTTTTTCCCGGCCGTCTATGGGGCGCGCGGCAACGCTCGTGACCCGGTGAGTGTGCCCGGCGGTCGCGATGTCCGCTGGGCACCCGCGATTGCCCACGATCACGGCAGAAGTGTGGATCTGTGTGTGTAAACACACAGATCCACCTCCTGTCAGAGGTGAGGAGACCGATGTGTGTTCCCAGTACAGAGGAACACAGATCGGTCTCCTCCCCTTGTGAGTCCCCTCCCCCTACAGTTACAATCACTCAATAGGGAACATATTAACCCCTTGATCGCCCCCTAGTGTTAACCCTTTCCCTGCCAGTCACATTTACACAGTAATTAGTGCAGTTTTATAGCACTAATCGCTGTATAAATGTGAATGGTCCCAAAAACGCGCCAATAGTGTCCGATGTGTCTGCCGCAATGTCACGGTCACAATAAAAATCGCAGATCGCCGCTATTACTAGTAAAAAAAATAAAAAAAATAAAAATGCCATAAATCTATCCCCTATTATGTAGACGCTATAACTTTTGCGCAAACCAATCAATATACGCTTATTGCAAAAAAAAATTACCAAAAATATGTAGAATACGTATCGGTCTAAACTTAGAAAAAAAATTGTTTTAAAAAAAAAATTGTGATATTTATTAAATCAAAAAGTAAAAAATATTGCATTTTTTTCAAATATGTCGCTCTTCTTTTGTTTATAGCACAAAAAATAAAAACCGCAGAGGTGATCAAATACCACCAAAAGAAAGCTCTATTTGTGGGGGAAAAAGGACGTCAATTTTGGTTAGGTTCAACGTCGCACGACCGCGCAATTGTCAGTTAAAGCGACACAGTGCTGCATCGCAAAAAGTGCTCTGGTCAGGAAGGGGGTAAATTCTTCCAGGGCTGAAGTGGTTAAAAAAACATTTTTTCTAGGGACAGAAAACTATAGGTAGGGAGAGTGTCAGTTTCTTTCACTGTGCTAATCCTTGTTTCTAGGGACAGGGAAGGACAGTGAGGGAAATTCTCCTTGTGCTATACTGTGCTAAAGCATTGATCATCAACCATCTTTAAAAAAACATTTTTTCTAGGGACAGAAAACTATAGGTAGGGAGAGTGTCAGTGTGTTTTACTGTGCTAATCCTTGTTTCTAGGGACAGGGAAGGACAGTGAGGGAAATTCTCCTTGTGCTATACTGTGCTAAAGCATTGATCATCAACCATCTTTAAAAAAACATTTTTTCTAGGGACAGAAAACTATAGGTAGGGAGAGTGTCAGTTTCTTTCACTGTGCTAATCCTTGTTTCTAGGGACAGGGAAGGACAGTGAGGGAAATTCTCCTTGTGCTATACTGTGCTAAAGCATTGATCATCAACCATCTTAAAAAAAACATTTTTTCTAGGGACAGAAAACTATAGGTAGGGAGAGTGTCAGTTTCTTTCACTGTGCTAATCCTTGTTTCTAGGGACAGGGAAGGACAGTGAGGGAAATTCTCCTTGTGCTATAGTGTGCTAAAGCATTGATCATCAACCATCTTTAAAAAAAACATTTTTTCTAGGGACAGAAAACTATAGGTAGGGAGAGTGTCAGTTTCTTTCACTGTGCTAATCCTTGTTTCTAGGGACAGGGAAGGACAGTGAGGGAAATTCTCCTTGTGCTATAGTGTGCTAAAGCATTGATCATCAACCATCTTTAAAAAAACATTTTTTCTAGGGACAGAAAACTATAGATAGGGAGAGTGTCAGTTTCTTTCACTGTGCTAATCCTTGTTTCTAGGGACAGGGAAGGACAGTGAGGGAAATTCTCCTTGTGCTATACTGTGCTAAAGCATTGATCATCAACCATCTTTAAAAAAACATTTTTTCTAGGGACAGAAAACTATAGGTAGGGAGAGTGTCAGTTTCTTTCACTGTGCTAATCCTTGTTTCTAGGGACAGGGAAGGACAGTGAGGGAAATTCTCCTTGTGCTATAGTGTGCTAAAGCATTGATCATCAACCATCTTTAAAAAAACATTTTTTCTAGGGACAGAAAACTATAGGTAGGGAGAGTGTCAGTTTCTTTCACTGTGCTAATCCTTGTTTCTAGGGACAGGGAAGGACAGTGAGGGAAATTCTCCTTGTGCTATACTGTGCTAAAGCATTGATCATCAACCATCTTTAAAAAAACATTTTTTCTACGGACAGAAAACTATAGGTAGGGAGAGTGTCAGTTTCTTTCACTGTGCTAATCCTTGTTTCTAGGGACAGGGAAGGACAGTGAGGGAAATTCTCCTTGTGCTATACTGTGATAAAGCATTGATCATCAACCATCTTTAAAAAAACATTTTTTCTAGGGACAGAAAACTATAGGTAGGGAGAGTGTCAGTGTGTTTCACTGTGCTAATCCTTGTTTCTAGGGACAGGGAAGGACAGTGAGGGAAATTCTCCTTGTGCTATACTGTGCTAAAGCATTGATCATCAACCATCTTTAAAAAAACATTTTTTCTAGGGACAGAAAACTATAGGTAGGGAGAGTGTCAGTTTCTTTCACTGTGCTAATCCTTGTTTCTAGGGACAGGGAAGGACAGTGAGGGAAATTCTCCTTGTGCTATACTGTGCTAAAGCATTGATCATCAACCATCTTTAAAAAAACATTTTTTCTAGGGACAGAAAACTATAGGTAGGGAGAGTGTCAGTTTCTTTCACTGTGCTAATCCTTGTTTCTAGGGACAGGGAAGGACAGTGAGAGAAATTCTCCTTGTGCTATACTGTGCTAAAGCATTGATCATCAACCATCTTTAAAAAAACATTTTTTCTAGGGACAGAAAACTATAGGTAGGGAGAGTGTCAGTTTCTTTCTCTGTGCTAATCCTTGTTTCTAGGGACAGGGAAGGACAGTGAGGGAAATTCTCCTTGTGCTATACTGTGCTAAAGCATTGATCATCAACCATCTTTAAAAAAACATTTTTTCTAGGGACAGAAAACTATAGGTAGGGAGAGTGTCAGTTTCTTTCACTGTGCTAATCCTTGTTTCTAGGGACAGGGAAGGACAGTGAGGGAAATTCTCCTTGTGCTATACTGTGCTAAAGCATTGATCATCAACCATCTTTAAAAAAACATTTTTTCTAGGGACAGAAAACTATAGGTAGGGAGAGTGTCAGTTTCTTTCACTGTGCTAATCCTTGTTTCTAGGGACAGGGAAGGACAGTGAGGGAAATTCTCCTTGTGCTATACTGTGCTAAAGCATTGATCATCAACCATCTTTAAAAAAACATTTTTTCTAGGGACAGAAAACTATAGGTAGGGAGAGTGTCAGTTTCTTTCACTGTGCTAATCCTTGTTTCTAGGGACAGGGAAGGACAGTGAGGGAAATTCTCCTTGTGCTATACTGTGCTAAAGCATTGATCATCAACCATCTTTAAAAAAACATTTTTTCTAGGGACAGAAAACTATAGGTAGGGAGAGTGTCAGTGTGTTTTACTGTGCTAATCCTTGTTTCTAGGGACAGGGAAGGACAGTGAGGGAAATTCTCCTTGTGCTATACTGTGCTAAAGCATTGATCATCAACCATCTTTAAAAAAACATTTTTTCTAGGAACAGAAAACTATAGGTAGGGAGAGTGTCAGTTTCTTTCACTGTGCTAATCCTTGTTTCTAGGGACAGGGAAGGACAGTGAGGGAAATTCTCCTTGTGCTATACTGTGCTAAAGCATTGATCATCAACCATCTTTAAAAAAACATTTTTTCTAGGGACAGAAAACTATAGGTAGGGAGAGTGTCAGTTTCTTTCACTGTGCTAATCGTTGTTTCTAGGGACAGGGAAGGACAGTGAGGGAAATTCTCCTTGTGCTATACTGTGCTAAAGCATTGATCATCAACCATCTTTAAAAAAACATTTTTTCTAGGGACAGAAAACTATAGGTAAGGAGAGTGTCAGTTTCTTTCACTGTGCTAATCCTTGTTTCTAGGGACAGGGAAGGACAGTGAGGGAAATTCTCCTTGTGCTATACTGTGCTAAAGCATTGATCATCAACCATCTTTAAAAAAACATTTTTTCTAGGGACAGAAGACTATAGGTAGGGAGAGTGTCAGTTTCTTTCTCTGTGCTAATCCTTGTTTCTAGGGACAGGGAAGGACAGTGAGGGAAATTCTCCTTGTGCTATACTGTGCTAAAGCATTGATCATCAACCATCTTTAAAAAAACATTTTTTCTAGGGACAGAAAACTATAGGTAGGGAGAGTGTCAGTTTCTTTCACTGTGCTAATCCTTGTTTCTAGGGACAGGGAAGGACAGTGAGGGAAATTCTCCTTGTGCTATACTGTGCTAAAGCATTGATCATCAACCATCTTTAAAAAAACATTTTTTCTAGGGACAGAAAACTATAGGTAGGGAGAGTGTCAGTTTCTTTCACTGTGCTAATCCTTGTTTCTAGGGACAGGGAAGGACAGTGAGGGAAATTCTCCTTGTGCTATAGTGTGCTAAAGCATTGATCATCAACCATCTTTAAAAAAACATTTTTTCTAGGGACAGAAAACTATAGGTAGGGAGAGTGTCAGTTCCTTTCACTGTGCTAATCCTTGTTTCTAGGGACAGGGAAGGACAGTGAGGGAAATTCTCCTTGTGCTATACTGTGCTAAAGCATTGATCATCAACCATCTTTAAAAAAACATTTTTTCTAGGGACAGAAAACTATAGGTAGGGAGAGTGTCAGTGTGTTTTACTGTGCTAATCTTTGTTTCTAGGGACAGGGAAGGACAGTGAGGGAAATTCTCCTTGTGCTATAGTGTGCTAAAGCATTGATCATCAACCATCTTTAAAAAAACATTTTTTCTAGGGACAGAAAACTATAGGTAGGGAGAGTGTCAGTGTGTTTTACTGTGCTAATCCTTGTTTCTAGGGACAGGGAAGGACAGTGAGGGAAATTCTCCTTGTGCTATAGTGTGCTAAAGCATTGATCATCAACCATCTTTAAAAAAACATTTTTTCTAGGGACAGAAAACTATAGGTAGGGAGAGTGTCAGTTTCTTTCACTGTGCTAATCCTTGTTTCTAGGGACAGGGAAGGACAGTGAGGGAAATTCTCCTTGTGCTATAGTGTGCTAAAGCATTGATCATCAACCATCTTTAAAAAAACATTTTTTCTAGGGACAGAAAACTATAGGTAGGGAGAGTGTCAGTTTCTTTCACTGTGCTAATCCTTGTTTCTAGGGACAGGGAAGGACAGTGAGGGAAATTCTCCTTGTGCTATACTGTGCTAAAGCATTGATCATCAACCATCTTTAAAAAAACATTTTTTCTAGGGACAGAAAACTATAGGTAGGGAGAGTGTCAGTGTGTTTTACTGTGCTAATCCTTGTTTCTAGGGACAGGGAAGGACAGTGAGGGAAATTCTCCTTGTGCTATAGTGTGCTAAAGCATTGATCATCAACCATCTTTAAAAAAACATTTTTTCTAGGGACAGAAAACTATAGGTAGGGAGAGTGTCAGTGTGTTTTACTGTGCTAATCCTTGTTTCTAGGGACAGGGAAGGACAGTGAGGGAAATTCTCCTTGTGCTATAGTGTGCTAAAGCATTGATCATCAACCATCTTTAAAAAAACATTTTTTCTAGTTACAGAAAACTATAGGTAGGGAGAGTGTCAGTTTCTTTCACTGTGCTAATCCTTGTTTCTAGGGACAGGGAAGGACAGTGAGGGAAATTCTCCTTGTGCTATACTGTGCTAAAGCATTGATCATCAACCATCTTTAAAAAAACATTTTTTCTAGGGACAGAAAACTATAGGTAGGGAGAGTGTCAGTGTGTTTTACTGTGCTAATCCTTGTTTCTAGGGACAGGGAAGGACAGTGAGGGAAATTCTCCTTGTGCTATACTGTGCTAAAGCATTGATCATCAACCATCTTTAAAAAAACATTTTTTCTAGGGACAGAAAACTATAGGTAGGGAGAGTGTCAGTTTCTTTCACTGTGCTAATCCTTGTTTCTAGGGACAGGGAAGGACAGTGAGGGAAATTCTCCTTGTGCTATAGTGTGCTAAAGCATTGATCATCAACCATCTTTAAAAAAACATTTTTTCTAGGGACAGAAAACTATAGGTAGGGAGAGTGTCAGTTTCTTTCACTGTGCTAATCCTTGTTTCTAGGGACAGGGAAGGACAGTGAGGGAAATTCTCCTTGTGCTATACTGTGCTAAAGCATTGATCATCAACCATCTTTAAAAAAACATTTTTTCTAGGGACAGAAAACTATAGGTAGGGAGAGTGTCAGTGTGTTTCACTGTGCTAATCCTTGTTTCTAGGGACAGGGAAGGACAGTGAGGGAAATTCTCCTTGTGCTATACTGTGCTAAAGCATTGATCATCAACCATCTTTAAAAAAACATTTTTTCTAGGGACAGAAAACTATAGGTAGGGAGAGTGTCAGTTTCTTTCACTGTGCTAATCCTTGTTTCTAGGGACAGGGAAGGACAGTGAGGGAAATTCTCCTTGTGCTATAGTGTGCTAAAGCATTGATCATCAACCATCTTTAAAAAAACATTTTTTCTAGGGACAGAAAACTATAGGTAGGGAGAGTGTCAGTTTCTTTCACTGTGCTAATCCTTGTTTCTAGGGACAGGGAAGGACAGTGAGGGAAATTCTCCTTGTGCTATACTGTGCTAAAGCATTGATCATCAACCATCTTTAAAAAAACATTTTTTCTAGGGACAGAAAACTATAGGTAGGGAGAGTGTCAGTTTCTTTCACTGTGCTAATCCTTGTTTCTAGGGACAGGGAAGGACAGTGAGGGAAATTCTCCTTGTGCTATACTGTGCTAAAGCATTGATCATCAACCATCTTTAAAAAAACATTTTTTCTAGGGACAGAAAACTATAGGTAGGGAGAGTGTCAGTTTCTTTCTCTGTGCTAATCCTTGTTTCTAGGGACAGGGAAGGACAGTGAGGGAAATTCTCCTTGTACTATACTGTGCTAAAGCATTGATCATCAACCATCTTTAAAAAAAAAAATTTCTAGGGACAGAAAACTATAGGTAGGGAGAGTGTCAGTTTCTTTCACTGTGCTAATCCTTGTTTCTAGGGACAGGGAAGGACAGTGAGGGAAATTCTCCTTGTGCTATACTGTGCTAAAGCATTGATCATCAACCATCTTTAAAAAAACATTTTATAAAAGGGACAGAAAACTATAGGTAGGGAGAGTGTCAGTTTCTTTCTCTGTGCTAATCCTTGTTTCTAGGGACAGGGAAGGACAGTGAGGGAAATTCTCCTTGTGCTATACTGTGCTAAAGCATTGATCATCAACCATCTTTAAAAAAACATTTTTTCTAGGGACAGAAAACTATAGGTAGGGAGAGTGTCAGTTTCTTTCACTGTGCTAATCCTTGTTTCTAGGGACAGGGAAGGACAGTGAGGGAAATTCTCCTTGTGCTATACTGTGCTAAAGCATTGATCATCAACCATCTTTAAAAAAACATTTTTTCTAGGGACAGAAAACTATAGGTAGGGAGAGTGTCAGTTTCTTTCACTGTGCTAATCCTTGTTTCTAGGGACAGGGAAGGACAGTGAGGGAAATTCTCCTTGTGCTATACTGTGCTAAAGCATTGATCATCAACCATCTTTAAAAAAACATTTTTTCTAGGGACAGAAAACTATAGGTAGGGAGAGTGTCAGTGTGTTTTACTGTGCTAATCCTTGTTTCTAGGGACAGGGAAGGACAGTGAGGGAAATTCTCCTTGTGCTATACTGTGCTAAAGCATTGATCATCAACCATCTTTAAAAAAACATTTTTTCTAGGGACAGAAAACTATAGGTAGGGAGAGTGTCAGTTTCTTTCTCTGTGCTAATCCTTGTTTCTAGGGACAGGGAAGGACAGTGAGGGAAATTCTCCTTGTGCTATACTGTGCTAAAGCATTGATCATCAACCATCTTTAAAAAAACATTTTTTCTAGGGACAGAAAACTATAGGTAGGGAGAGTGTCAGTTTCTTTCACTGTGCTAATCCTTGTTTCTAGGGACAGGGAAGGACAGTGAGGGAAATTCTCCTTGTGCTATACTGTGCTAAAGCATTGATCATCAACCATCTTTAAAAAAACATTTTTTCTAGGGACAGAAAACTATAGGTAAGGAGAGTGTCAGTTTCTTTCACTGTGCTAATCCTTGTTTCTAGGGACAGGGAAGGACAGTGAGGGAAATTCTCCTTGTGCTATAGTGTGCTAAAGCATTGATCATCAACCATCTTTAAAAAAACATTTTTTCTAGGGACAGAAAACTATAGGTAGGGAGAGTGTCAGTTTCTTTCACTGTGCTAATCCTTGTTTCTAGGGACAGGGAAGGACAGTGAGGGAAATTCTCCTTGTGCTATACTGTGCTAAAGCATTCCTCATCAACCATCTTTGAAATCCTTGTTTTTTGGACAGTCAGGGAAATTGTCATTGTGCTATTCTGTGCGAAAGCAATCATCCTCAACCATATTTAGAAATCCTTAAGTAAAGGGACAGAGAAGGACACCTGGAGGTAGCCCTTATTGCTTTTTTCCCATCTCCCTGCAGGCCATCTATTAGAATGTCTGGAAGGCAAACAAGGAGAGGCAGACAGTCAGGAGGCAATAAAAGAGGGCAAGCAGGCTCTGTGTCTGGGGGCAACAGTGCTGGTCGTGGACGCGGTGCATTGTCATCAGCACATGGCCATGGGACACGCTTGTCCTTCTTTTCGGCAGCTGGACATGTTGAGCCACATCATGCCGAAGACTTGGTAGAGTGGATGACCAAGCCCTCCTCCTCCTCCTCATCCTCTCTCACCCAGGCTCAGGGTACTGGCAAAGCAGCTGCCAAAGCGTCCTCTTCCCTGGTATCAATGTCAGACTCATCATCAGTCACTCCTTCCCTAGACCCACCATGTCCTCCTCCTAAAGAGTCCCCCGAACTGTTTGAGCACAGTGTTGGGTACATGCTCCAGGAGGATGCCCAGCGTTTCGAAGGGTCTGATGATGAAACCCAGCTACAGGAAGGCAGTAGCGTGAGAGCAGACAGAGGGGATGCTCAAGAAGGACACCAATCTGGCAGTCATGTTCCAGCAGCTGCAGCATACTGCCAGATTGGCTCCAGTGATGAGGAGGGAGGGGATGATGAGGTCACTGACTCCACGTGGGTGCCTAATAGGAGAGAGGAGGAGGAGGAGGATGAGGAGGAGGCACATCTCCAACGAGGCAGGATGCCCTTTGGTGGCCAGCGTAAGGGCAGTACACCGACGGAATCACACCGCAGAGCTCCGCCTGTGCAGGGCGCTGCCTCTGCCCGTCATTCAAAAAGTTCTTTGGTGTGGGCCTTTTTTGAGGCTAGTGCATCAGATCGCACAGCTGCTGTTTGCAACATATGTCTCAAGCGTATATCGCGTGGCCAAAACATCAGCCGCTTGGGTACCACATGCCTGACCAGACATATGTTGACCTGCCATGCAGCTCGTTGGCAAGCCTACCTCAAAGACCCACACCAAAGAACAAAGCGGACCTCTCCTTGCACCGCATCAGCTGGGATCTCCAACCCCACTATAACTTCAGTCCTCTCTGAAACATGCACTGAGAGGAATGAAGGTGTAGAATTAGGTGTGTCACAGCCAAGTACTTGCGGCCACTCTGCTAGCAGTACACCGACGTCCGATTCTAGCAGGCAAATTTCCCTGCCCCAGCTGCTGGACCGTCGAAAGAAGTTCACTCCCAGCCATCCACATGCCCAGCGGTTGAATGCTAGCTTGGCTAAATTGCTAGCGCTTCAACTGCTGCCTTTTCAGTTGGTAGACTCGGCCCCCTTCTGTGAGTTTGTGCAATGTGCGGTTCCTCAGTGGCAGGTTCCCAAACGCCACTTTTTCTCACGGAAGGCTATTCCGGCTCTCTACCGGCATGTGGAAGGCAATGTCTTGGCCTCGCTGGACAGGGCGGTCAGCGGTAAGGTGCATATTACCGCTGACTCATGGTCCAGCAGGCATGGACAGGGACGTTACCTTTCTTTCACGGCCCATTGGGTCACTCTTTTGGCAGCTGGGAAGGATGCAGGACAAGGTGCAGTAGTGTTGGAGGTTGTTCCACCGCCACGCCTCCAAAATGCTACTACTGGTTGTGACACACCTCTCTCCTCCACCCCCTCCTCTTCTTCTTCCTCCATGGCCTCTTCCTGTGCTTTGTCCTCTGAACCAGCGGTGCTCCGTAGCCGTTCAAGGGGCTACGCAAGTACGCAGGCAAAAAGATGCCATGCTGTGCTTGCGCTGGTGTGTTTGGGGGACAGAAGCCACACTGGGGCAGAGGTCCTGTCTGCTCTGCAGGGCCAGGCCGAGAGGTGGTTGACGCCACGCCAGCTTAAGCCAGGAATGGTGGTTTGCGACAATGGCACCAACCTCCTCTCCGCCCTCCGACAGGGACAACTGACCCATGTGCCCTGTGTGGCTCACGTCCTTAACCTGGTGGTGCAGCGGTTCTTGGGCAGGTACCCGGGCTTACAGGATGTCCTGAGGCAGGCCAGGAAAGTCTGTGTGCATTTCCGCAGATCTTATAATGCCAGTGCTCGCCTTGCTGAGCTGCAAAAGGAGTTGAACCTGCCCAAGAACCGCCTTATATGTGACATGCCCACCAGGTGGAACTCAACGTTGGCCATGCTGCAGCGGCTGCACACGCAGCAGAGGGCCATCAATGAGTACCTGTGCGACTACGGCACCAGAACAGGGTCAGGGGAGCTTGGTTTTTTTTCTCCACGCCAGTGGGGCATGATCAGGGATGCATGCACTGTCCTGGCACCATTTGAGGAGGCCACGAGGATGGTGAGCAGTGACAGTGCATGCATCAGTGACACTGTACCTCTTGTCCACCTGTTGGAGCACACGCTGCGTGGAATAATGGACAGGGCACTTGAGGCAGAACAGAGGCAGGAAGAGGAGGACTTCCTTGCCTCTCAAGGCCCCCTTTACCCAGACAGTGTTCCTTCTGTCCCACCCATCGCACAGGAAGAGGAGGAGGAGGAGGAGGAGGATTGTGTCAGCATGGAGGTGGAGGCTGGCACTCAGCATCATCAGCAGCAGTCTTTTAGGGATGATTTACAGTCCCAAGAAACCAGTGGACTTGTACGTTGCTGGGAGGAGGTGGCTGCGGATCATGTCGTCCTTAGTGACCCAGAGGACTCCGGACCGAATGCCTCAGCAAACCTACGCTGCATGGCCTCCCTGATCCTGCAAAGTCTGCGGAAGGATCCTCGTATTCTTCGGATCAAGGAGAGGGACCATTACTGGCTGGCCACTCTCCTTGATCCACGGTACAAGGGTAAGGTTGCGGACCTTATGTTACCGTCGCAGAGGGAGCAGAGGATGAGACAACTCCGGGAGGCCTTGCAGAAAGGTCTGTGCATCGCGTTCCCAGAGACTGGGAGGTTACAAACTCCTGGTCCTGGATAGTGATGAGCCGAACACCCCCGGGTTCGGTTCGCACCAGAACCCGCGAACGGACCGAAAGTTCGAACGAACATTAGAACCCTATTAAATACAATGGATGCGAACGTTCGAATTCTAAAGTGCTAATTATAACAACTATTATGCATGTTATTGTCCTAAAAAGGGTTTGGGAACCCGGGTTCTGCACCAGGGGACATGTATCAATGCAAAAAGAAGTTTTAAAAACGGTCGTTTTTCGGGAGCAGTCATTTTAATGATGCATAAAGTGAAAAAAAAAAAGTCAAATATTCCTTTAAATATCGTACCTGGGGGGTGTCTAAAGTATGCCTGTGAAGTGCCACGTGTTTCCCGTGTTTAGAACTGTCCCTGCACAAAATGACACTTCTAAAGGAAAAAAAAGCCATTTAAAACTGCTTGCGGCTTTAATGTAATGTCTGGTCCCGGTAATATGGATGAAAATCTTTAAGAAAAATGGCATAGCTACCCCATGACCCCCCCCTACCCCAGCCCATTACCAGCCCCTTTGGGTCTTGTATGGATATTAAGGGGAACCCCGCACATGAAATAAAAAAGGCCCTATATACTCTGAACAGCCGTATACAGGCGGTGCATACAAGACAGGGACTGTAGGTTTGTTCTTATGTAGAATGTGTTTGTAATTTTGAACAGGTACATTGTTGAAGTGTAGCTCCAGCCCAAAAATCTATTTTTAAACTTTTTGGGAAACATAGGTAAGGGTTATCACCCCTGTAACATTTGTTTTGCTGTCTGTGCCCCTGTTCAGAACATTTCACCTCACTTTCCGTCCCAATGACAACTGTTTTTGAAATGTGGTGTTTTTCTTGAAACAAGGATTGCTGATAAAGCATCAGTACAGATGAGACCCCTTTCTCCCATATTTATTCTTACAGGAGAGAATTTTCCTTTCTAGGGGTAGATTTCCTCTCACTTCCTGTTGTCTTCTTTCGTTTGCAAGTAGGAGTCGTTTGTAAGTTGGATGTTTGAAAGTAGGGACCTGCCGTATATACTCTGCAGAAATAGGCCCCTTAGTTGTTGGTGTTGGCACAACACTGTAAGCACTCAGTTACTCTTGGTTGGTGCTGGAACGCCCTGCTGTCAACTATTATATCAGGAATTTTAATTACATATAATTGTTGAACAGTGGTAGTAAAAATTGGGGCTTTGATGGTGGTGCTGGTGCCACAACACTGTAAGCCCTGACAGTTACTCTTGGTGGGTGCAGCAATGGGCCCTGCTGTGAATTATTAGATCAAGAATTGTAATTACATGCCCCTTTTGAACAGGGGCTGAAAAATTGGGCCTTTCGTGGTGGTGGTGGTGGTGGCGTTGCCACAAGACTGTAAGCCCTCAGAGTTACTCTTGGTGGGTGCAGCAATGGACCCTGCTGTGAATTATTAGATCAAGAATTGTAATTGCATGCCCCTGTTGAACAGGGGCTGAAAAATTGGGCCTTAGGCACTGGTGGCACAACACTACAACCCCTCACAGATACTGTACTTGGAGCACAGCAATGAGCCCTGTTGCAAAGTATTGCTTCAAAAATTGTAATGACACGCCCCTGTTAAACAGGGGCTGAAAAATTGGGCCTTAGGCACTGGTGCCACAACACTCCAACCCCTCACAGATACTGTACTTGGAGCACAGCAATGAGCCCTATGGCAAATTATTGCTAAAAAAATTGTAATTACACGCCCCTGTAAAACAGGGGCTGAAAAATTGGGCCTTAGCCACTGGTGGCGGCACCCATAAACAAAAATGATCTTCCAAGCT
This sequence comes from Rana muscosa, assembly GCA_029206835.1. Taxonomy (NCBI): domain Eukaryota; kingdom Metazoa; phylum Chordata; class Amphibia; order Anura; family Ranidae; genus Rana; species Rana muscosa. Next base: position 374,539,304 of record CM055116.1, read on the forward strand.
CTCATCATCAATCGTATCATTGAGGACTCGGAGGAGGAGGATAGCCAGTCAACATAACAGCACAGGCACTCAGCATCAGCATCAGTCTTGAAGGGATGTGACATGTTAAAATCAATTAGTCTGTTATATCAGCATCAGGTGTGTGGTAGCTGGTGGTGATCCAAGACTGGTTCATCTTGATGAAAGTCAGTCGATCAACCGAGTCGGTGGACAGGCGCACCCTGTGATCCGTGACAAATCCTCCAGCAGCACTGAATGTGCGTTCCGAAAGAACGCTGGATGCAGGACAGGCCAGTAGCTCAATTGCATACTGTGCAAGCTCTGGCCAGTGATCCATCCTCAAGACCCAGTAAGCCAGAGGATTTTCGGTGGGGAAGGTGTCCAAGTCTGACCTTGCCCCTAGATATTCCTGCACCATGTTTATCAGACGCTGGCGATGGTTGCTGGAACCGATCATACTTTGGGGCTGCGGACTAAAGAATTGTCTGAACGCATCGGTCAGACGGCCACCTTCCCCACCGCTCCTTCTTTGACTGGCCGAAGCCTCAGCAACTCGTTGTCCAGGACCAGGAGTTTGTAACCTCCCAGTCTCTGGGAACGCGTTGCACAGACCTTTCTGCAAGGCCTCCCGGAGTTGTCTCATCCTCTGCTCCCTTTGCGACGGTAACATAAGGTCCGCAACCTTACCCTTGTACCGTGGATCAAGGAGAGTGGCCAGCCAGTAATGGTCCCTCTCCTTGATCCGAAGAATACGAGGATCCTTCCGCAGACTTTGCAGGATCAGGGAGGCCATGCAGCGTAGGTTTGCTGAGGCATTCGCTCCGGAGTCCTCTGGGTCACTAAGGACGACATGATCCGCAGCCACCTCCTCCCAGCCACGTACAAGTCCACTGGTTTCTTGGGACTGTAAATCATCCCTAAAAGACTGCTGCTGATGATGCTGAGTGCCAGCCTCCACCTCCATGCTGACACAATCCTCCTCCTCCTCCTCCTCCTCCTCCTCTTCCTGTGCGATGGGTGGGACAGAAGGAACACTGTCTGGGTAAAGGGGGCCTTGAGAGGCAAGGAAGTCCTCCTCTTCCTGCCTCTGTTCTGCCTCAAGTGCCCTGTCCATTATTCCACGCAGCATGTGCTCCAACAGGTGGACAAGAGGTACAGTGTCACTGATGCATGCACTGTCACTGCTCACCATCCTCGTGGCCTCCTCAAATGGTGCCAGGACAGTGCATGCATCCCTGATCATGCCCCACTGGCGTGGAGAAAAAAAACCAAGCTCCCCTGACCCTGTCCTGGTGCCGTAGTCGCACAGGTACTCATTGATGGCCCTCTGCTGCGTGTGCAGCCGCTGCAGCATGGCCAACGTTGAGTTCCACCTGGTGGGCATGTCACATATAAGGCGGTTCTTGGGCAGGTTCAACTCCTTTTGCAGCTCAGCCAGGCGAGCACTGGCATTATAAGATCTGCGGAAATGCACACAGACTTTCCTGGCCTGCCTCAGGACATCCTGTAAGCCCGGGTACCTGCCCAAGAACCGCTGCACCACCAGGTTAAGGACGTGAGCCACACAGGGCACATGGGTCAGTTGTCCCTGTCGGAGGGCGGAGAGGAGGTTGGTGCCATTGTCGCAAACCACCATTCCTGGCTTAAGCTGGCGTGGCGTCAACCACCTCTCGGCCTGGCCCTGCAGAGCAGACAGGACCTCTGCCCCAGTGTGGCTTCTGTCCCCCAAACACACCAGCGCAAGCACGGCATGGCATCTTTTTGCCTGCGTACTTGCGTAGCCCCGTGAACGGCTACGGAGCACCGCTGGTTCATAGGACAAACCACAGGAAGAGGCCATGGAGGAAGAAGAAGAGGAGGGGGTGGAGGAGAGAGGTGTGTCACAACCAGTAGTAGCATTTTGGAGGCGTGGCGGTGGGACAACCTCCAACACTACTGCACCTTGTCCTGCATCCTTCCCAGCTGCCAAAAGAGTGACCCAATGGGCCGTGAAAGAAAGGTAACGTCCCTGTCCATGCCTGCTGGACCATGAGTCAGCGGTAATATGCACCTTACCGCTGACCGCCCTGTCCAGCGAGGCCAAGACATTGCCTTCCACATGCCGGTAGAGAGCCGGAATAGCCTTCCGTGAGAAAAAGTGGCGTTTGGGAACCTGCCACTGAGGAACCGCACATTGCACAAACTCACGGAAGGGGGCCGAGTCTACCAACTGAAAAGGCAGCAGTTGAAGCGCTAGCAATTTAGCCAAGCTAGCATTCAACCGCTGGGCATGTGGATGGCTGGGAGTGAACTTCTTTCGACGGTCCAGCAGCTGGGGCAGGGAAATTTGCCTGCTAGAATCGGACGTCGGTGTACTGCTAGCAGAGTGGCCGCAAGTACTTGGCTGTGACACACCTAATTCTACACCTTCATTCCTCTCAGTGCATGTTTCAGAGAGGACTGAAGTTATAGTGGGGTTGGAGATCCCAGCTGATGCGGTGCAAGGAGAGGTCCGCTTTGTTCTTTGGTGTGGGTCTTTGAGGTAGGCTTGCCAATGAGCTGCATGGCAGGTCAACATATGTCTGGTCAGGCATGTGGTACCCAAGCGGCTGATGTTTTGGCCACGCGATATACGCTTGAGACATATGTTGCAAACAGCAGCTGTGCGATCTGATGCACTAGCCTCAAAAAAGGCCCACACCAAAGAACTTTTTGAATGACGGGCAGAGGCAGCGCCCTGCACAGGCGGAGCTCTGCGGTGTGATTCCGTCGGTGTACTGCCCTTACGCTGGCCACCAAAGGGCATCCTGCCTCGTTGGAGATGTGCCTCCTCCTCATCCTCCTCCTCCTCCTCTCTCCTATTAGGCACCCACGTGGAGTCAGTGACCTCATCATCACCTCCCTCCTCATCACTGGAGCCAATCTGGCAGTATGCTGCAGCTGCTGGAACATGACTGCCAGATTGGTGTCCTTCTTGAGCATCCCCTCTGTCTGCTCTCACGCTACTGCCTTCCTCTAGCTGGGTTTCATCATCAGACCCTTCGAAACGCTGGGCATCCTCCTGGAGCATGTACCCAACACTGTGCTGAAACAGTTCGGGGGACTCCTCAGGAGGAGGACATGGTGGGTCTAGGGAAGGAGTGACTGATGATGAGTCTGACATTGATACCAGGGAAGAGGACGCTTTGGCAGCTGCTTTTCCAGTACCCTGAGCCTGGGTGAGAGAGGATGAGGAGGAGGAGGAGGGCTTGGTCATCCACTCTACCAAGTCTTCGGCATGATGTGGCTCAACATGTCCAGCTGCCGAAAAGAAGGACAAGCGTGTCCCATGGCCATGTGCTGATGACAATGCACCGCGTCCACGACCAGCACTGTTGCCCCCAGACACAGAGCCTGCTTGCCCTCTTTTATTGCCTCCTGACTGTCTGCCTCTCCTTGTTTGCCTTCCAGACATTCTAATAGATGGCCTGCAGGGAGATGGGAAAAAAGCAATAAGGGCTACCTTCAGGTGTCCTTCTCTGTCCCTTGAAACAAGGACTTTGACAGTGAAAGAAACTGACACTCTCCCTACCTACAGTTTTCTGTCCCTAGAAAAAATGTTTTTTTTAAGCACAATTTAGCGCAAGGAGAATTCACTCACTGTCCTTCCAGGTCCCTGGAAACAAGGACTTTGACAGTGAAAGAAACTGACACTCTCCCTACCTACAGTTTTCTGTCCCTAGAAAAAATGTTTTTTTTAAGCACAATTTAGCACAAGGAGAATTCACTCACTGTCCTTCCAGGTCCCTGGAAACAAGGACTTTGACAGTGAAAGAAACTGACACTCTCCCTACCTACAGTTTTCTGTCCCTAGAAAAAATGTTTTTTTTTAAGCACAATTTAGCACAAGGAGAATTCACTCACTGTCCTTCCAGGTCCCTGGAAACAAGGACTTCCACAGTGAAAGAAACTGACACTCTCCCTACCTACAGTTTTCTGTCCCTAGAAAAAATGTTTTTTTTAAGCACAATTTAGCACAAGGAGAATTCACTCACTGTCCTTCCAGGTCCCTGGAAACAAGGACTTTGACAGTGAAAGAAACTGACACTCTCCCTACCTACAGTTTTCTGTCCCTAGAAAAAATGTTTTTTTTAAGCACAATTTAGCACAAGGAGAATTCACTCACTGTCCTTCCAGGTCCCTGGAAACAAGGACTTTCACAGTGAAAGAAACTGACACTCTCCCTACCTACAGTTTTCTGTCCCTAGAAAAAATGTTTTTTTTAAGCACAATTTAGCACAAGGAGAATTCACTCACTGTCCTTCCAGGTCCCTGGAAACAAGGACTTTGACAGTGAAAGAAACTGACACTCTCCCTACCTACAGTTTTCTGTCCCTAGAAAAAATGTTTTTTTTAAGCACAATTTAGCACAAGGAGAATTCACTCACTGTCCTTCCAGGTCCCTGGAAACAAGGACTTTCACAGTGAAAGAAACTGACACTCTCCCTACCTACAGTTTTCTGTCCCTAGAAAAAATGTTTTTTTTTAAGCACAATTTAGCACAAGGAGAATTCACTCACTGTCCTTCCAGGTCCCTGGAAACAAGGACTTTCACAGTGAAAGAAACTGACACTCTCCCTACCTACAGTTTTCTGTCCCTAGAAAAAATGTTTTTTTTTAAGCACAATTTAGCACAAGGAGAATTCACTCACTGTCCTTCCAGGTCCCTGGAAACAAGGACTTTCACAGTGAAAGAAACTGACACTCTCCCTACCTACAGTTTTCTGTCCCTAGAAAAAATGTTTTTTTTAAGCACAATTTAGCACAAGGAGAATTCACTCACTGTCCTTCCAGGTCCCTGGAAACAAGGACTTTGACAGTGAAAGAAACTGACACTCTCCCTACCTACAGTTTTCTGTCCCTAGAAAAAATGTTTTTTTTAAGCACAATTTAGCACAAGGAGAATTCACTCACTGTCCTTCCAGGTCCCTGGAAACAAGGACTTTGACAGTGAAAGAAACTGACACTCTCCCTACCTACAGTTTTCTGTCCCTAGAAAAAAATGTTTTTTTTAAGCACAATTTAGCACAAGGAGAATTCACTCACTGTCCTTCCAGGTCCCTGGAAACAAGGACTTTGACAGTGAAAGAAACTGACACTCTCCCTACCTACAGTTTTCTGTCCCTAGAAAAAATGTTTTTTTAAAGCACAATTTAGCACAAGGAGAATTCACTCACTGTCCTTCCAGGTCCCTGGAAACAAGGACTTTCACAGTGAAAGAAACTGACACTCTCCCTACCTACAGTTTTCTGTCCCTAGAAAAAATGTTTTTTTTAAGCACAATTTAGCACAAGGAGAATTCACTCACTGTCCTTCCAGGTCCCTGGAAACAAGGACTTTGACAGTGAAAGAAACTGACACTCTCCCTACCTACAGTTTTCTGTCCCTAGAAAAAATAGGATTTTTTACTCACCGTAAAATCCTTTTCTCTGAGTCCATGGACCGACACAGCTTCTCTATTGACAAAGTGGGTATTATCCGTTAATTAGGAGTGACTAGGCAGAAAAACTTGTAAAAAGTGTTGCATCACACCTTCTACAGTACCGCCCAGGGGGCGGACCCTCTGGGTATACCCTCTCAGTCTGCACATCGCAGATCAGTTCGTCAAAAAGCAGTACAAACTTAAAAGGAGGGGTGGGTGCTGTGTCGGTCCATGGACTCAGAGAAAAGGATTTTACGGTGAGTAAAAAATCCTATTTACTCTTTCGTCCATGGACCGACACAGCTTCTCTATTGACAAAGTGGGACGTCCCAAAGCAGTGTCAGAGAAAAAACGAGGGGTGGTAACAGCATAAAAACAAACTTCACCCCAAAACACAAAACAGCACTCCTCCAACGGAGGAGTTGCAACTCTAAACAGCCGCCTGCAAAACCTTGCGGCCGAAAGAGGCATCCGAAGATGCACCTACATCAACTTTGTAGAATTTTGTGAAAGTGTGAGCGGACGACCAAGTCGCCGCTTTACATAGTTGGGAAACAGACGCTTGATGTCGGAAAGCCCAAGAGGCACCTATTGCCCTGGTCGAATGCGCCGTGACAGGAAAGGGGGGCGCCTGACCCTTTAAGGCGTAAGCCTGGATTACTATCTGTCGGATCCACCTAGAGATGGTGGCCGATGAGACTGCTTGGCCCTTCTTGGGACCAGCCACCGAAACAAACAGTGAGTCTGACTTCCGGAACAGGGAAGTAGCAGATATGTATACTCTCAAAGCTCGGACAACGTCCAAGGAATGCAACGCCGACTCCTTAGGATTCGACGGCTGAGGACACAAGGATGGAAGTACAATGTCTTCGTTGAGATGAAAAGCCGAAACGACCTTCGGAAGAAAGGAAGGCTGCGGCCGCAGCACCACCTTATCCTTGTGGAAAATCAAATAGGGAGCCTTGCAGGACAAGGCTGCCAGCTCAGAGACTCGTCTAACTGACGTAACAGCCACCAAAAAGACCACCTTCTGAGAAAGTGTCAACAGGGGAATATCTCTAATATTCTCAAACGGTGCCTTCTGAAGCACCGAGAGGACCAGGTTCAAGTCCCACGGAGGTAACGGGGGGCGGACCGGAGGGGCCACATGTCGAACCCCCTGCACAAATGTACTCACGAGAGAGTGAGTCGCCAGGGGTCGCTGAAAAAAGACAGCCAGGGCAGATATCTGTCCCTTAATCGTACTTAGGGCAAGCCTTTGGTCTACCCCATGCTGTAAAAACAGCAGGATTCTGGAAACCAAATAGGTACGCGGATGCCATTTCATTTCCTCACACATGGAGATGTAGGCCCTCCAAGTGCGGTGATAGACCTTCCTAGAGGACGGTTTCCGAGCACTTCTCATAGTAGAAATTACTGAGTCTGACAGGCCCCGGTCTCTCAGTACCTGGTTCTCAACAGCCATGCCGTTAAAGCCAATGACTGTAAAGCAGGATGGAATATGGGACCTTGCGACAGCAGGTCCTTCCGTAGTGGTAGGCGCCAGGGGACGTCTGCTACCAGACGTACTAGATCGGCGTACCAAGGACGCTGAGGCCAATCTGGAGCGATTAGGATCATTGGAATTCCCTCTGCCTCCACTCTGCGGAGCAGAAGAGGAAGAAGCCTTAAGGGAGGGAAGGCATAGATTAGCTGATACTGGCCCCACGATGCTACCAACGCGTCCGTTGCGTCTGCCCATGGGTCTCTTGACCGGGCCACAAACCTCAATACCTTCCGATTGAGTCGGGAAGCCAGAAGATCTACGTCTGGTGTGCCCCATCTTTGGCAGAGGAGTTGGAACACCTCCGGGTGTAAGGACCATTCTCCCTGGTCCAGCATCTGGCGGCTCAGGTAGTCCGCCTGCCAGTTTTCCACACCCGGAATGTACACGGCCGACAGTGCCGGTACGCTCCTCTCTGCCCACTTCAGGATGCGAGCGATCTCCAATGCTGCAGCTGAGCTTCTTGTTCCTCCTTGATGATTGACATATGCCACTGCTGTGGCGTTGTCTGACTGGATCCTGACTGGACGCCCTTGCAGTCTCTGAGACCATTTGAAGAGGCACAGCTTGATCGCCCGGATCTCCAGGACATTGATCGGCAGGAGGGCTTCCTCTGGGGTCCAGCGACCTTGCGCCGACTGGACACCCCAGACTCCCCCCCAACCTGTAAGGCTGGCGTCCGTCGTGATCACTATCCAGTAAACCGGAAGAAATGACTTCCCGGCCATTAGAGCCGGTGCTGTCAGCCACCATACCAGGGATCTCCTGACTAGGTGGCTCACTCGGATTTGATAATCCAGAGATGAAGGGCATCTGTTCCATCTGGACAGAACTTCCCTCTGTAACACTCGAGTGTGGTATTGAGCATATGGGACCGCCTCGAAGGAGGCTACCATGAGGCCCAACACTCGCATGCAAAAACGGAGTGACGACCAATTCCTGGAAGTCAGCTGCCGTACTGCAGCCCGGAGGGTCTGCAACTTCTCCACAGGGAGGAATACCTTTGCCTCTGAGGAATCCAGAATCAACCCCAGGTACACTAGGCGTTGAGTGGGCACCAATACTGACTTTTGCGTGTTTAGTATCCAACCACAGTCTCGAAGAGTCTGACAGGTAATGGACACGCTTACCTCTAATTCTGAGCTTGAAGGGCCCTTCAGCAGAAGGTCGTCCAAGTAACCTGTGATAGCGATACCCCGCTGTCTTAGAAGTGCCAGAATCGGAGCGAGCACCTTGGTGAACGTCCTGGGTGCTGAGGCAAGGCCAAACGGGAGGGCCACAAACTGGTAGTGGTTCTTCCCGATAGCAAATCGCAGAAACCTCTGGTGTCTGGAGTATATGGGGACATGCAGGTATGCGTCCTTGATGTCCAAGGAGGCCAGAAAGTCCCCCGGATGGAGAGCCGTGACTACGGATCGAACCGACTCCATCCGAAATCTTTGTACCTTCACAAAGCAATTGAGGGCTCTGAGATCCAAGATTGGACGAACCCCCTCCTTCTTTGGCACAATGAACAGATTTGAGTAAAAACCCTGACCCCGTTCCTGTTCTGGAACTGGAATAACTACCCCGCGTTCCAGTAGACCCTGGACCGCCTCATACAGGGCCTCCCGACGGGTCGGTAGTAGCTGGAGATTGGAGGTGATGAATCTGTCTGGTGGACAAGAGAGAAATTCTATCTTGTAGCCTGAGGAGATTACTTCGCAAACCCACCTGTCGGAGACTAGAGCAGTCCACTGAGTCGCGAATTTGCGAAGACGTCCCCCCACCCGAGAGCTGGGTGGGGGCGGACCTTCATGTGGACGCAGATTTGTCCACAGGCTTGTTGGGTCTGCGGGACCAAGGACGCTTTTGTCCTTGGGCAGGCGCTTTATCGGCCTGGGGTCTTTTCCCTGTCGCCTTAAGAGGGCGAAAAAACCGCTTACGTGCAGTAAAGGAGGGCCCTTGCCCTTGGCGTGGTCCCCTACCCTTGCTAGTTTGGGGAAGCAAAGTGCTTTTACCTCCTGTAGCATCCTTGATGATGTCATCCAGAGAAGCCCCAAAAAGTCTGTCGCCCTTAAAAGGCAGATCCAATAGGGCTTTCTTGGAAGTCTGGTCCGCAGACCAGCCCTTTAGCCAGATCAGGCGGCGTATTGCTACTGCATAAACCAAAGCTCTTGACAGCAGGGGAATAGTATCCATGTCTGACTCGCAGACAAACTTAAGGCCCTGGACCAACTGGTCGGCCAAAGTTATCTCATTAGGAGGAGCATCTCGCTCCTTTAACCCCTGGAGTAGCAATTTTGCCCATTCAGTAAGTGTCTGAGACACTAGGGCCCCCGCCAATGCCGGGCGTACTGCTGAGCCTACCACTGAGTATAGGTAGCGAGCGAGTGCTTCAGCCTTCTTATCCACAGGGTCCTTGAAAACAGGAGCCCCTTCTACTGGAATAGTGGTGGCTCTATTAAGTCTGGACACCGAAGGGTCCACTATAGGGGGAGAGGTCCATATCTTCAGAAAACTCTCCTCAAAGGGGTACCGTACTGCAAACCTCTTTGGGGCTGTAAAGACCCTCAGTGGGTTCTCCCATTCCTTGTATAAGAGTTTGTCAAAATAAGACACACAAGGGAACACCTTAGCAGTGCGGGCAGGTTTACGAAACCCAAAGGGGACTGGAGTATCTGCTACTTCTTCAGTCCTTTCCAACTTTAGCGTATCCCGCACTGCAGTAATAAGGTCAGATACCAAAGCCGTCTCGCGTACTGACCTGGACTTGGAGTCCTCCTCACTGTCCGATCGGTCACGGTCTGCAGTCTCTGATGCATCAGAATCTGGGCCATGAGCCGTAGCTGGACCTGGTTCTGCATCAGAAATATCCCCAGAAGATTGCAGGGGACGGGGGCGTTTATTACCCCCTGTATTCCCGTGTGCTGCTTCCACCCTGGCAGCAAACGCCTCTAGGATTGCCGACATAGCGTCCATAGACACCTCAGGGACACCAGCTGCTAAATCTGGTGTTTCAGGGGAGAAGACATCTGGCTCAGATGCCATGCTGACCACACGCTGACACTCACAGGGCTCCAGGCAAGATATCAATAGGCCACCCTCCTGCGCTGCAGAGATGCTGGGTTACCCAGAGGACTCACCACCCTGGATAGGTACTGCTATGCTGCGCCTATGATGCTGTCCCCTTGCTGCTGTGTCAGTCTGCTTCTTTTATCAGCACTTCCTGTGTGAATTTTCGCGCCAGTGTAATGCACCCTAGAGGCCGGAGGCTCTCGCAAAATGGTTGCCAAAACCGTCTGTATGGAAGATAATGTGGGCTCTAAGAAAATGGCCGCCGACAGAAGATAGAGGTCAGGCAGCCATAGCCCACAAAAAAGATGGCCGCCGAACGGCAATATCTGCATACAGGGTGGACAAACATGGCCGCCGATCACCTGATAGGGGCCAGTGGGTGTGGCCGAACTACAGGAAGATGGCCGCCAGGCAGTTACAAGAGGCCAAACTTGGCATGGACCACCTCAAAATGGCCGCCGACAGCATGGAGACACAGAAACACAGGTAAGCAAAAATGACATTTCTTTTAAATGTTAGTTACAGCCAGCCCCGCTCCAGTGGGACCCCCTAGGTGACCCCCAGCACCCAGCAACCTTTAGCTAGAAGCCCAGGGAGGAGGGAAAGGCAGGGAGAGAGGGAAGAAAGGGGCCACAACCACTTACTTGATCTCTCCAGGAATGTCCAGCTAAATCACCCAGCCGAGGCAGGGGAGTTTTACTTACCTATCCTGCATGTATTCTGCTGGAAGACATTCCAAACAGATCATCGTCCGCGCACGGAAGGTGACTGTTGGCCAGGCATGCTGTGATTGGACCCAGAAGGGACGATCATATGTATGCCCTGGAGCATGACGCTCACCGGACAGGCTGCTGCGACTCGGCCGTAAGGTCAGCCGAAGCTGAGCGGTCCGATGCAAGCCTTGGAGCGTAAGCTCACCGGCCAGGCTGCTGCGACTCGGCCGTAAGGTCAGCCGAAGCTGAGCGGTCCGATGCAGGCCCTGGAGCGTAGGCTCACCGGCCACCCGTGGAGCGACGGGCATGTCGTGGAAAACCCAGCGCGTAGCTAGGGTCGGCACACGCTCGATGGCCGAAACTGGGGAGACTACAAGGATCGAGGATCCAGCCTGTCACCCAGTCGGCAGTTGATCGAAGATCGCAGGAAACAACAAATGTAGCAAAAAAATAAAAAATATATATATCTTTTTTCCCCGGACCAATGAGCCCGAAGGGAGCCATGTCCTACTCCTTGCTAGACAGAAAAAAACTGATCTGCGATGTGCAGACTGAGAGGGTATACCCAGAGGGTCCGCCCCCTGGGCGGTACTGTAGAAGGTGTGATGCAACACTTTTTACAAGTTTTTCTGCCTAGTCACTCCTAATTAACGGATAATACCCACTTTGTCAATAGAGAAGCTGTGTCGGTCCATGGACGAAAGAGTAAATGTTTTTTTTAAGCACAATTTAGCACAAGGAGAATTCACTCACTGTCCTTCCAGGTCCCTGGAAACAAGGACTTTGACAGTGAAAGAAACTGACACTCTCCCTACCTACAGTTTTCTGTCCCTAGAAAAAATGTTTTTTTTAAGCACAATTTAGCACAAGGAGAATTCACTCACTGTCCTTCCAGGTCCCTGGAAACAAGGACTTTGACAGTGAAAGAAACTGACACTCTCCCTACCTACAGTTTTCTGTCCCTAGAAAAAATGTTTTTTTAAGCACAATTTAGCACAAGGAGAATTCACTCACTGTCCTTCCAGGTCCCTGGAAACAAGGACTTTGACAGTGAAAGAAACTGACACTCTCCCTACCTACAGTTTTCTGTCCCTAGAAAAAATGTTTTTTTTAAGCACAATTTAGCACAAGGAGAATTCACTCACTGTCCTTCCAGGTCCCTGGAAACAAGGACTTTGACAGTGAAAGAAACTGACACTCTCCCTACCTACAGTTTTCTGTCCCTAGAAAAAATGTTTTTTTTAAGCACAATTTAGCACAAGGAGAATTCACTCACTGTCCTTCCAGGTCCCTGGAAACAAGGACTTTGACAGTGAAAGAAACTGACACTCTCCCTACCTACAGTTTTCTGTCCCTAGAAAAAATGTTTTTTATAAGCACAATTTAGCACAAGGAGAATTCACTCACTGTCCTTCCAGGTCCCTGGAAACAAGGACTTTGACAGTGAAAGAAACTGACACTCTCCCTACCTACAGTTTTCTGTCCCTAGAAAAAATGTTTTTTTTTAAGCACAATTTAGCACAAGGAGAATTCACTCACTGTCCTTCCAGGTCCCTGGAAACAAGGACTTTGACAGTGAAAGAAACTGACACTCTCCCTACCTACAGTTTTCTGTCCCTAGAAAAAATGTTTTTTTTTAAGCACAATTTAGCACAAGGAGAATTCACTCACTGTCCTTCCAGGTCCCTGGAAACAAGGACTTTGACAGTGAAAGAAACTGACACTCTCCCTACCTACAGTTTTCTGTCCCTAGAAAAAATGTTTTTTTTAAGCACAATTTAGCACAAGGAGAATTCACTCACTGTCCTTCCAGGTCCCTGGAAACAAGGACTTTGACAGTGAAAGAAACTGACACTCTCCCTACCTACAGTTTTCTGTCCCTAGAAAAAATGTTTTTTTTAAGCACAATTTAGCACAAGGAGAATTCACTCACTGTCCTTCCAGGTCCCTGGAAACAAGGACTTTCACAGTGAAAGAAACTGACACTCTCCCTACCTACAGTTTTCTGTCCCTAGAAAAAATGTTTTTTTTAAGCACAATTTAGCACAAGGAGAATTCACTCACTGTCCTTCCAGGTCCCTGGAAACAAGGACTTTGACAGTGAAAGAAACTGACACTCTCCCTACCTACAGTTTTCTGTCCCTAGAAAAAATGTTTTTTTTAAGCACAATTTAGCACAAGGAGAATTCACTCACTGTCCTTCCAGGTCCCTGGAAACAAGGACTTTCACAGTGAAAGAAACTGACACTCTCCCTACCTACAGTTTTCTGTCCCTAGAAAAAATGTTTTTTTTAAGCACAATTTAGCACAAGGAGAATTCACTCACTGTCCTTCCAGGTCCCTGGAAACAAGGACTTTGACAGTGAAAGAAACTGACACTCTCCCTACCTACAGTTTTCTGTCCCTAGAAAAAATGTTTTTTTTAAGCACAATTTAGCACAAGGAGAATTCACTCACTGTCCTTCCAGGTCCCTGGAAACAAGGACTTTGACAGTGAAAGAAACTGACACTCTCCCTACCTACAGTTTTCTGTCCCTAGAAAAAATGTTTTTTTTAAGCACAATATAGCACAAGCACAAAACACACTGACACTCTCCCTACCTATCCTTCTCTTTCCCTAAACTAAAGGAATCCAGGTTAAGCAAGAAAGAAATAAAAGTCACTGTCCCTGCCTATGCTGCTCTATCCCTGCTCCGGAACACACTACACTAGGCCGCCGTGCTGGCGGCCTTTTATAGTGTGGGGCGTGTACTAAACACCCTCAGCAATAATTGGCCACAGGCATCCTGCCTGTGGCCAATCATTGCTCTCCTCGCTGCCGGCGCTGTGATTGGCCAAGCATGCGGGGTCACAGTGCATGCTTGGCCAATCACAGCGCCTGGATGACACTGCGATGGCGTAGTGCATTGTGGGCCGTTCGCGTCACTCGAATTTGGCGCGAACGGCCCAAATCGTTCGATCTTCGTCGAACGATCGAACAGCCGATGTTCGAGTCGAACGTATGTTCGACTCGAACACGAAGCTCATCCCTAGCCCTTACGCTGGCCACCAAAGGGCATCCTGCCTCGTTGGAGATGTGCCTCCTCCTCATCCTCCTCCTCCTCCTCTCTCCTATTAGGCACCCACGTGGAGTCAGTGACCTCATCATCACCTCCCTCCTCATCACTGGAGCCAATCTGGCAGTATGCTGCAGCTGCTGGAACATGACTGCCAGATTGGTGTCCTTCTTGAGCATCCCCTCTGTCTGCTCTCACGCTACTGCCTTCCTCTAGCTGGGTTTCATCATCAGACCCTTCGAAACGCTGGGCATCCTCCTGGAGCATGTACCCAACACTGTGCTGAAACAGTTCGGGGGACTCCTCAGGAGGAGGACATGGTGGGTCTAGGGAAGGAGTGACTGATGATGAGTCTGACATTGATACCAGGGAAGAGGACGCTTTGGCAGCTGCTTTTCCAGTACCCTGAGCCTGGGTGAGAGAGGATGAGGAGGAGGAGGAGGGCTTGGTCATCCACTCTACCAAGTCTTCGGCATGATGTGGCTCAACATGTCCAGCTGCCGAAAAGAAGGACAAGCGTGTCCCATGGCCATGTGCTGATGACAATGCACCGCGTCCACGACCAGCACTGTTGCCCCCAGACACAGAGCCTGCTTGCCCTCTTTTATTGCCTCCTGACTGTCTGCCTCTCCTTGTTTGCCTTCCAGACATTCTAATAGATGGCCTGCAGGGAGATGGGAAAAAAGCAATAAGGGCTACCTTCAGGTGTCCTTCTCTGTCCCTTGAAACAAGGACTTTGACAGTGAAAGAAACTGACACTCTCCCTACCTACAGTTTTCTGTCCCTAGAAAAAATGTTTTTTTTAAGCACAATTTAGCACAAGGAGAATTCACTCACTGTCCTTCCAGGTCCCTGGAAACAAGGACTTTGACAGTGAAAGAAACTGACACTCTCCCTACCTACAGTTTTCTGTCCCTAGAAAAAATGTTTTTTTTAAGCACAATTTAGCACAAGGAGAATTCACTCACTGTCCTTCCAGGTCCCTGGAAACAAGGACTTTGACAGTGAAAGAAACTGACACTCTCCCTACCTACAGTTTTCTGTCCCTAGAAAAAATGTTTTTTTTAAGCACAATTTAGCACAAGGAGAATTCACTCACTGTCCTTCCAGGTCCCTGGAAACAAGGACTTTGACAGTGAAAGAAACTGACACTCTCCCTACCTACAGTTTTCTGTCCCTAGAAAAAATGTTTTTTTTAAGCACAATTTAGCACAAGGAGAATTCACTCACTGTCCTTCCAGGTCCCTGGAAACAAGGACTTTCACAGTGAAAGAAACTGACACTCTCCCTACCTACAGTTTTCTGTCCCTAGAAAAAATGTTTTTTTTAAGCACAATTTAGCACAAGGAGAATTCACTCACTGTCCTTCCAGGTCCCTGGAAACAAGGACTTTCACAGTGAAAGAAACTGACACTCTCCCTACCTACAGTTTTCTGTCCCTAGAAAAAATGTTTTTTTTAAGCACAATTTAGCACAAGGAGAATTCACTCACTGTCCTTCCAGGTCCCTGGAAACAAGGACTTTCACAGTGAAAGAAACTGACACTCTCCCTACCTACAGTTTTCTGTCCCTAGAAAAAATGTTTTTTTTAAGCACAATTTAGCACAAGGAGAATTCACTCACTGTCCTTCCAGGTCCCTGGAAACAAGGACTTTGACAGTGAAAGAAACTGACACTCTCCCTACCTACAGTTTTCTGTCCCTAGAAAAAATGTTTTTTTTAAGCACAATATAGCACAAGCACAAAACACACTGACACTCTCCCTACCTATCCTTCTCTTTCCCTAAACTAAAGGAATCCAGGTTAAGCAAGAAAGAAATAAAAGTCACTGTCCCTGCCTATGCTGCTCTATCCCTGCTCCGGAACACACTACACTAGGCCGCCGTGCTGGCGGCCTTTTATAGTGTGGGGCGTGTACTAAACACCCTCAGCAATAATTGGCCACAGGCATCCTGCCTGTGGCCAATCATTGCTCTCCTCGCTGCCGGCGCTGTGATTGGCCAAGCATGCGGGGTCACAGTGCATGCTTGGCCAATCACAGCGCCTGGATGACACTGCGATGGCGTAGTGCATTGTGGGCCGTTCGCGTCACTCGAATTTGGCGCGAACGGCCCAAATCGTTCGATCTTCGTCGAACGATCGAACAGCCGATGTTCGAGTCGAACGTATGTTCGACTCGAACACGAAGCTCATCCCTAGCCCTTACGCTGGCCACCAAAGGGCATCCTGCCTCGTTGGAGATGTGCCTCCTCCTCATCCTCCTCCTCCTCCTCTCTCCTATTAGGCACCCACGTGGAGTCAGTGACCTCATCATCACCTCCCTCCTCATCACTGGAGCCAATCTGGCAGTATGCTGCAGCTGCTGGAACATGACTGCCAGATTGGTGTCCTTCTTGAGCATCCCCTCTGTCTGCTCTCACGCTACTGCCTTCCTCTAGCTGGGTTTCATCATCAGACCCTTCGAAACGCTGGGCATCCTCCTGGAGCATGTACCCAACACTGTGCTGAAACAGTTCGGGGGACTCCTCAGGAGGAGGACATGGTGGGTCTAGGGAAGGAGTGACTGATGATGAGTCTGACATTGATACCAGGGAAGAGGACGCTTTGGCAGCTGCTTTTCCAGTACCCTGAGCCTGGGTGAGAGAGGATGAGGAGGAGGAGGAGGGCTTGGTCATCCACTCTACCAAGTCTTCGGCATGATGTGGCTCAACATGTCCAGCTGCCGAAAAGAAGGACAAGCGTGTCCCATGGCCATGTGCTGATGACAATGCACCGCGTCCACGACCAGCACTGTTGCCCCCAGACACAGAGCCTGCTTGCCCTCTTTTATTGCCTCCTGACTGTCTGCCTCTCCTTGTTTGCCTTCCAGACATTCTAATAGATGGCCTGCAGGGAGATGGGAAAAAAGCAATAAGGGCTACCTTCAGGTGTCCTTCTCTGTCCCTTGAAACAAGGACTTTGACAGTGAAAGAAACTGACACTCTCCCTACCTACAGTTTTCTGTCCCTAGAAAAAATGTTTTTTTTAAGCACAATTTAGCACAAGGAGAATTCACTCACTGTCCTTCCAGGTCCCTGGAAACAAGGACTTTGACAGTGAAAGAAACTGACACTCTCCCTACCTACAGTTTTCTGTCCCTAGAAAAAATGTTTTTTTTAAGCACAATTTAGCACAAGGAGAATTCACTCACTGTCCTTCCAGGTCCCTGGAAACAAGGACTTTGACAGTGAAAGAAACTGACACTCTCCCTACCTACAGTTTTCTGTCCCTAGAAAAAATGTTTTTTTTAAGCACAATTTAGCACAAGGAGAATTCACTCACTGTCCTTCCAGGTCCCTGGAAACAAGGACTTTGACAGTGAAAGAAACTGACACTCTCCCTACCTACAGTTTTCTGTCCCTAGAAAAAATGTTTTTTTTAAGCACAATTTAGCACAAGGAGAATTCACTCACTGTCCTTCCAGGTCCCTGGAAACAAGGACTTTCACAGTGAAAGAAACTGACACTCTCCCTACCTACAGTTTTCTGTCCCTAGAAAAAATGTTTTTTTTAAGCACAATTTAGCACAAGGAGAATTCACTCACTGTCCTTCCAGGTCCCTGGAAACAAGGACTTTGACAGTGAAAGAAACTGACACTCTCCCTACCTACAGTTTTCTGTCCCTAGAAAAAATGTTTTTTTTAAGCACAATTTAGCACAAGGAGAATTCACTCACTGTCCTTCCAGGTCCCTGGAAACAAGGACTTTGACAGTGAAAGAAACTGACACTCTCCCTACCTACAGTTTTCTGTCCCTAGAAAAAATGTTTTTTTTAAGCACAATTTAGCACAAGGAGAATTCACTCACTGTCCTTCCAGGTCCCTGGAAACAAGGACTTTGACAGTGAAAGAAACTGACACTCTCCCTACCTACAGTTTTCTGTCCCTAGAAAAAATGTTTTTTTTAAGCACAATTTAGCACAAGGAGAATTCACTCACTGTCCTTCCAGGTCCCTGGAAACAAGGACTTTCACAGTGAAAGAAACTGACACTCTCCCTACCTACAGTTTTCTGTCCCTAGAAAAAATGTTTTTTTTAAGCACAATTTAGCACAAGGAGAATTCACTCACTGTCCTTCCAGGTCCCTGGAAACAAGGACTTTGACAGTGAAAGAAACTGACACTCTCCCTACCTACAGTTTTCTGTCCCTAGAAAAAATGTTTTTTTTAAGCACAATTTAGCACAAGGAGAATTCACTCACTGTCCTTCCAGGTCCCTGGAAACAAGGACTTTCACAGTGAAAGAAACTGACACTCTCCCTACCTACAGTTTTCTGTCCCTAGAAAAAATGTTTTTTTTAAGCACAATTTAGCACAAGGAGAATTCACTCACTGTCCTTCCAGGTCCCTGGAAACAAGGACTTTGACAGTGAAAGAAACTGACACTCTCCCTACCTACAGTTTTCTGTCCCTAGAAAAAATGTTTTTTTTAAGCACAATTTAGCACAAGGAGAATTCACTCACTGTCCTTCCAGGTCCCTGGAAACAAGGACTTTCACAGTGAAAGAAACTGACACTCTCCCTACCTACAGTTTTCTGTCCCTAGAAAAAATGTTTTTTTTAAGCACAATTTAGCACAAGGAGAATTCACTCACTGTCCTTCCAGGTCCCTGGAAACAAGGACTTTGACAGTGAAAGAAACTGACACTCTCCCTACCTACAGTTTTCTGTCCCTAGAAAAAATGTTTTTTTTAAGCACAATTTAGCACAAGGAGAATTCACTCACTGTCCTTCCAGGTCCCTGGAAACAAGGACTTTGACAGTGAAAGAAACTGACACTCTCCCTACCTACAGTTTTCTGTCCCTAGAAAAAATGTTTTTTTTAAGCACAATTTAGCACAAGGAGAATTCACTCACTGTCCTTCCAGGTCCCTGGAAACAAGGACTTTGACAGTGAAAGAAACTGACACTCTCCCTACCTACAGTTTTCTGTCCCTAGAAAAAATGTTTTTTTTAAGCACAATTTAGCACAAGGAGAATTCACTCACTGTCCTTCCAGGTCCCTGGAAACAAGGACTTTCACAGTGAAAGAAACTGACACTCTCCCTACCTACAGTTTTCTGTCCCTAGAAAAAATGTTTTTTTTAAGCACAATTTAGCACAAGGAGAATTCACTCACTGTCCTTCCAGGTCCCTGGAAACAAGGACTTTGACAGTGAAAGAAACTGACACTCTCCCTACCTACAGTTTTCTGTCCCTAGAAAAAATGTTTTTTTTAAGCACAATTTAGCACAAGGAGAATTCACTCACTGTCCTTCCAGGTCCCTGGAAACAAGGACTTTGACAGTGAAAGAAACTGACACTCTCCCTACCTACAGTTTTCTGTCCCTAGAAAAAATGTTTTTTTTAAGCACAATTTAGCACAAGGAGAATTCACTCACTGTCCTTCCAGGTCCCTGGAAACAAGGACTTTGACAGTGAAAGAAACTGACACTCTCCCTACCTACAGTTTTCTGTCCCTAGAAAAAATGTTTTTTTTAAGCACAATTTAGCACAAGGAGAATTCACTCACTGTCCTTCCAGGTCCCTGGAAGCAAGGACTTTGACAGTGAAAGAAACTGACACTCTCCCTACCTACAGTTTTCTGTCCCTAGAAAAAATGTTTTTTTAAGCACAATTTAGCACAAGGAGAATTCACTCACTGTCCTTCCAGGTCCCTGGAAACAAGGACTTTGACAGTGAAAGAAACTGACACTCTCCCTACCTACAGTTTTCTGTCCCTAGAAAAAATGTTTTTTTAAGCACAATTTAGCACAAGGAGAATTCACTCACTGTCCTTCCAGGTCCCTGGAAACAAGGACTTTCACAGTGAAAGAAACTGACACTCTCCCTACCTACAGTTTTCTGTCCCTAGAAAAAATGTTTTTTTTAAGCACAATTTAGCACAAGGAGAATTCACGCACTGTCCTTCCAGGTCCCTGGAAACAAGGACTTTGACAGTGAAAGAAACTGACACTCTCCCTACCTACAGTTTTCTGTCCCTAGAAAAAATGTTTTTTTTAAGCACAATTTAGCACAAGGAGAATTCACTCACTGTCCTTCCAGGTCCCTGGAAACAAGGACTTTGACAGTGAAAGAAACTGACACTCTCCCTACCTACAGTTTTCTGTCCCTAGAAAAAATGTTTTTTTTAAGCACAATTTAGCACAAGGAGAATTCACTCACTGTCCTTCCAGGTCCCTGGAAACAAGGACTTTCACAGTGAAAGAAACTGACACTCTCCCTACCTACAGTTTTCTGTCCCTAGAAAAAATGTTTTTTTTAAGCACAATTTAGCACAAGGAGAATTCACTCACTGTCCTTCCAGGTCCCTGGAAACAAGGACTTTCACAGTGAAAGAAACTGACACTCTCCCTACCTACAGTTTTCTGTCCCTAGAAAAAATGTTTTTTTTAAGCACAATTTAGCACAAGGAGAATTCACTCACTGTCCTTCCAGGTCCCTGGAAACAAGGACTTTGACAGTGAAAGAAACTGACAATCTCCCTACCTACAGTTTTCTGTCCCTAGAAAAAATGTTTTTTTTAAGCACAATTTAGCACAAGGAGAATTCACTCACTGTCCTTCCAGGTCCCTGGAAACAAGGACTTTCACAGTGAAAGAAACTGACACTCTCCCTACCTACAGTTTTCTGTCCCTAGAAAAAATGTTTTTTTTAAGCACAATTTAGCACAAGGAGAATTCACTCACTGTCCTTCCAGGTCCCTGGAAACAAGGACTTTGACAGTGAAAGAAACTGACACTCTCCCTACCTACAGTTTTCTGTCCCTAGAAAAAATGATTTTTTTAAGCACAATTTAACACAAGGAGAATTCACTCACTGTCCTTCCAGGTCCCTGGAAACAAGGACTTTCACAGTGAAAGAAACTGACACTCTCCCTACCTACAGTTTTCTGTCCCTAGAAAAAATGTTTTTTTTAAGCACAATTTAGCACAAGGAGAATTCACTCACTGTCCTTCCAGGTCCCTGGAAACAAGGACTTTCACAGTGAAAGAAACTGACACTCTCCCTACCTACAGTTTTCTGTCCCTAGAAAAAATGTTTTTTTTAAGCACAATTTAGCACAAGGAGAATTCACTCACTGTCCTTCCAGGTCCCTGGAAACAAGGACTTTGACAGTGAAAGAAACTGACACTCTCCCTACCTACAGTTTTCTGTCCCTAGAAAAAATGTTTTTTTTAAGCACAATATAGCACAAGCACAAAACACACTGACACTCTCCCTACCTATCCTTCTCTTTCCCTAAACTAAAGGAATCCAGGTTAAGCAAGAAAGAAATAAAAGTCACTGTCCCTGCCTATGCTGCTCTATCCCTGCTCCGGAACACACTACACTAGGCCGCCGTGCTGGCGGCCTTTTATAGTGTGGGGCGTGTACTAAACACCCTCAGCAATAATTGGCCACAGGCATCCTGCCTGTGGCCAATCATTGCTCTCCTCGCTGCCGGCACTGTGATTGGCCAAGCATGCGGGGTCACAGTGCATGCTTGGCCAATCACAGCGCCTGGATGACACTGCGATGGCGTAGTGCATTGTGGGCCGTTCGCGTCACTCGAATTTGGCGCGAACGGCCCAAATCGTTCGATCTTCGTCGAACGATCGAACAGCCGATGTTCGAGTCGAACGTATGTTCGACTCGAACACGAAGCTCATCCCTAGTCCTGGACAACGAGTTGCTGAGGCTTCGGCCAGTCAAAGAAGGAGCGGTGGGGAAGGTGGCCGTCTGACCGATGCGTTCAGACAATTCTTTAGTCCGCAGCCCCAAAGTATGATCGGTTCCAGCAACCATCGCCAGCGTCTGATAAACATGGTGCAGGAATATCTAGGGGCAAGGTCAGACTTGGACACCTTCCCCACCGAAAATCCTCTGGCTTACTGGGTCTTGAGGATGGATCACTGGCCAGAGCTTGCACAGTATGCAATTGAGCTACTGGCCTGTCCTGCATCCAGCGTTCTTTCGGAACGCACATTCAGTGCTGCTGGAGGATTTGTCACGGATCACAGGGTGCGCCTGTCCACCGACTCGGTTGATCGACTGACTTTCATCAAGATGAACCAGTCTTGGATCACCACCAGCTACCACACACCTGATGCTGATATAACAGACTAATTGATTTTAACATGTCACATCCCTTCAAGACTGATGCTGATGCTGAGTGCCTGTGCTGTTATGTTGACTGGCTATCCTCCTCCTCCGAGTCCTCAATGATACGATTGATGATGATAGCTTGGAAGATCATTTTTGTTTATGGGTGCCGCCACCAGTGGCTAAGGCCCAATTTTTCAGCCCCTGTTTAACAGGGGCGTGTAATTACAATTTTTGAAGCAATACTTTGCAACAGGGCTCATTGCTGTGCTCCAAGTACAGTATCTGTGAGGGGTTGGAGTGTTGTGCCACCAGTGCCTAAGGCCCAATTTTTCAGCCCCTGTTTAACAGGGGCGTGTCATTACAATTTTTGAAGCAATACTTTGCAACAGGGCTCATTGCTGTGCTCCAAGTACAGTATCTGTGAGGGGTTGGAGTGTTGTGCCACCAGTGCCTAAGGCCCAATTTTTCAGCCCCTGTTTAACAGGGGCGTGTCATTACAATTTTTGAAGCAATACTTTGCAACAGGGCTCATTGCTGTGCTCCAAGTACAGTATCTGTGAGGGGTTGTAGTGTTGTGCCACCAGTGCCTAAGGCCCAAGTTTTCAGCCCCTGTTCAACAGGGGCATGTAATTACAATTCTTGATCTAATAATTCACAGCAGGGCCCATTGCTGCACCCACCAAGAGTAACTCTGAGGGCTTACAGTGTTGTGGCAACGCCACCACCACCACCACCACGAAAGGCCCAATTTTTCAGCCCCTGTTCAAAAGGGGCATGTAATTACAATTCTTGATCTAATAATTCACAGCAGGGCCCATTCCTGCACCCACCAAGAGTAACTCTGAGGGCTTACAGTGTTGTGGCAACACCACCACCACCACCACCACCACGAAAGGCCCAATTTTTCAGCCCCTGTTCAACAGGGGCATGCAATTACAATTCTTGATCTAATAATTCACAGCAGGGCCCATTGCTGCACCCACCAAGAGTAACTGTCAGGGCTTACAGTGTTGTGGCACCAGCACCACCATCAAAGGCCCAATTTTTACTACCACTGTTCAACAATTATATGTAATTACAATTCCTGATATAATAGTTGACAGCAGGGCGTTCCAGCACCAACCAAGAGTAACTGTGAGTGCTTACAGTGTTGTGCCAACACCAACAACTAAGGGGCCTATTTCTGCAGAGTATATACGGCAGGTCCCTACTTTCAAACATCCAACTTACAAACGACTCCTACTTGCAAACGCAAGAAGACAACAGGAAGTGAGAGGAAATCTACCCCTAGGAAGGAAAATTCTCTCCTGTAAGAATTAATATGGGAGAAAGGTGTCTCCTCTGTACTGATGCTTTATCACCAATCCTTGTTTCAAGAAAAACACCACATTTCAAAAACAGTTGTCATTGGGACGGAAAGTGAGGTGAAATGTTCTGAACAGGGGCACAGACAGCAAAACAAATGTTACAGGGGTGATAACCCTTACCTATGTTTTCCAAAAAGTTTAAAAATAGATTTTTGGGCTGGAGCTACACTTAAACAATGTACCTGTTCAAAATTACAAACACATTCTACATAAGAACAAACCTACAGTCCCTGTCTTGTATGCACCGCCTGTATACGGCTGTTCAGAGTATATAGGGCCTTTTTTATTTTGTGTGCGGTGTTCCCCTTAATATCCATACAAGACCCAAAGGGGCTGGTAATGGGCTGGGGTAGGGGGGGGGGTCATTGGGTAGCTATGCCATTTTTCTTAAAGATTTTCATCCATATTACCGGGAGCAGACATTACATTAAAGCCGCAAGCAGTTTTAAATGGCTTTTTTTTCCTTTAGAAGTGTCATTTTGTGCAGGGACAGTTCTAAACACGGGAAACACGTGGCACTTCACAGGCATACTTTAGACACCCCCCAGGTACGATATTTAAAGGAATATTTGACTTTTTTTTTTCACTTTATGCATCATTAAAATGACTGCTCCCGAAAAACAACCGTTTTTAAAACTTATTTTTGCATTGATACATGTCCCCTGGTGCAGAACCCGGGTTCCCAAACCCTTTTTAGGACAATAACATGCATAATAGTCGTTATAATTAGCACTTTAGAATTCGAACGTTCGCATCCATTGTATTTAATAGGGTTCTAATGTTCGTACGAACTTTCGGTCCGTTCGCGGGTTCTGGTGCGAACCGAACCCGGGGGTGTTCGGCTCATCACTAATCTTGAGGATGGATCACTGGCCAGAGCTTGCACAGTATGCAATTGAGATACTGGCCTGTCCTGCATCCAGCGTTCTTTCGGAACGCACATCCAGTGCTGCTGGAGGCTTTGTAACCGATCACAGGGTGCGCCTGTCAACCGACTCATCGATCGACTGACCTTCATAAAAATGAATCAGTCTTGGATCACCACCAGCTACCAAGCACCTGATGCTGATGTAACAGAATAATTTTCTTTGAAATGTCAGATCCCTTAACCACTTGCCGCCCGCCCTATAGTGGATTGACAGCGGCAAAGTGGTTTCAAAATCCTGACTGGACGTCATATGACGTCCTCAGGATTTTGAGCCGCTGCGCGCCCCCGGGGGCGCGCATCGCGGCGATCGTTGTTGCAGGGTGTCAGTCTGACACCCCGCAACACCGATCTAGGTAAAGAGTCTCCGACGGAGACTCTTTACATCGTGATCAGCCGTGTCCAATCACGGCTGATCACGATGTAAACAGGAAAAGCTGGTCATCGGCTTTTCCTCACTCGCGTCTGTTAGACGCGAGTAGAGGAGAGCCGATCGGCTGCTCCTCTGACAGGGGGGGTTTGTGCTGATCAATTATCAGCGCAGCCCCCCCGAGGATGCCCACAATGGACCACCAGGGATGCCACTGGACCACCAGGGATGCCCACCACCAGGTATGCCTCCCTAGACCACCAGGGATGCCATTCTGTGCCCCTAATGGATGCCAATCAGTGCCCACAATGGATGCCAATCAGTGCCCACAATGGGCATCACTGATTGGCAAGCATTATTGTTTGGCACTGATTGGCATCCATTAGTAACACATTACAGTACAGTGCCACCTATCAGTGCCCATCCGTGCCACCTATTAGTGCCCATCCATTCCGCCTATCGGTGCCCATCTGTGCCGCCTATCTGTGCCCATCCGTGCTGCCTATCTGTGCCCATCTGCGCCGCCTATCTGTGCCCATCCGTGCCGCCTACCGGTGCCCATCCGTGCCGCCTATCGGTGCCCATCCGTGCTGCCTATCGGTGCCCATCCGTGCCACCTATCGGTGCCCATCCGTGCCGCCTCATCGGTGTCCATCCGTGCCGCCTTATCAGTGCCCGTCAGTGCAGCCCCATCAGTGCCCATCAGTGAAGGAGAAAACTTAATTATTTACAAAGTTTTGTAACTGAAACAAAAAAAATATGTTTTTTTTTCAAAATTTTCTGTCTTTTTAAAAAAAAATTAGCAGAAAAAAAAATCGCAGAGGTGATCAAATACCACCAAAAGAAAGCTCTATTTGTGGGAACAAAATTATAAAAATGTAGTTTGGGTACAGTGTAGCATGACTGCGCAATTGTCATTCAAATTGCAACAGCGCAGAAAGCTGAAAATTGGTCTGGGCAGGAAGCTGTATAAGTGCCCAGTATGGAAGTGGTTAAAGACTGCCTATGCTGATGCAGAGTGACTATCCTGTTATGCTGAGTGACTATCCTCTTCCTCCTCAATAATCATGCTGATAGCTTGAAAGAACATTTTTGGTTCTGGGCACCGCCACCAGTGGCTAAGGCCCAATTTTTCAGCCCCTGTTTAACAGGGGCGTGTATTTACAATTTTTGATGCAATGCTTTGCAGCAGGGCTCATTGCTGTGTTCCAAGTACAGTATCTGTGAGGGGTTGCAGTGTTGTGGCACCAGCACCGGTGCCTAAGGCCCAATTTTTCAGCCCCTGTTTAACAGGGGCGTGTATTTACAATTTTTTATGCAATGCTTTGCAGCAGGGCTCATTGCTGCGCTCCAAGTACAGTATCTGTGAGGGGTTGCAGTGTTGTGGCACCAGTGCCTAAGGCCCAATTTTTCTGCCCCTGTTTAACAGGGGCATGTAATTACAATTCTTGATCTAATATTTCACAGCTGGGCCCATTCCTGCACCCACCAAGAGTAACTGTGAGGACTTACAGTCTTGTGGCACCAGCACCACCGCCACCACCAAAGGCCCAATTTTTCAGCCCCTGCGCTCCAAATACAGTATCTGTGAGGGGTTGCAGTGTTGTGGCACCAGTGCCTCAGGCCCAATTTCTTTCTCGTACATCACGGGACACAGAGCGACATAGTCATTACTAATGGGTTATATAGTTACCGTCAGGTGCTGGCACTGGCAACTTCCAAAACCGGAAGTACCCTCCCCTATATAAGCCCCTCCCATCCGGGAGCACCTCAGTTTTTTGCCAGTGTCTAAGGTGTTGGCCAAGAAGAAACATGTGTTTTTCACTGAGCTTGCGTACAGGTTCTTTTGGGCCTCAGTAAGCTATTCCGGATCCGACCAAAAAAGCTTCATAGCTAAACGGTCGGTACCCGGGCCTTGCAAAGAGAAGAGCAAGGTTCTGCCTGTAATGCTTCTCTTAGGAGAGCTGGACCCTGGGATCCAGAGCTCTGGTCATACCCACGACCAAGATGTTTTCTGTGCAGGGTGCTATACAGGTCCAGGGGAGTGGAATCCTTGGGAACCCGGTCCCTGAAGGTTTGATTACAATGCCTGCCGTGATAGGTGAAGTTTGGGCTTTTGTGGACCAAACAAAGTCCTGCGGCGAGGAACAGGTAAGTGGGGGCCCCCAGGAACTTGGTTCTATTGGGGGACCCCCAAGCCTAATTTGTCTTTCTGTCTGTTACCTAATGGTATTCCCGCAAGATTCTGTGCATGCCTGTAACTACTAAAAAAATGTAATAATTTTTAATGGTGGTCAAGAAAAAAAAAAAAAAATGTTTTTTTATATATATATTTAGTATATTAGACTGCGGTACCTGTGTTTGTCCACTAGAGGCCGCTGTGGAATGTTTTCTTGTCATGTGGACTAGTTTCTTCTCAGAAAGCAAAGTCCAGGCAGTTCGTGAGTTCTCCTATAGGAAACTGCTTCCTCTGCCATGTTGCAGTGCTCGTCCATCCCCCGGCCTGCGGCAAAGAGGGGCCCTGGCTCCTGTCCCTGGTTTCCATGTTTGAAATTAGCGCCGAGGGCGCACGTGGCCGCGCGCGTGCGCGTGCACGCGCCTCTATATATAGAGGTGAGCCGGGAAAGGGGGCGGAGCCTGGGGGATGACGCTCTGTGCGCGCCGCAGCGCTTCTGCGCATGTGCGGGCGTCCCAGCAGGTTTTAAAAAGCCACAATATTGTAGTAAGCTGGCTATGAAGTACAGAGACAGAGCTGGCAACATTTAAAGGCATACAGCAAGCGGTTGATACAGGCATCCCCTAGAAAGGCACATTAGTAGACACCAACTGTTTATTATAGCAGCATTTATGCTAGACTATTATCAGTAACTGGTGTATTTCGGCTGGAATACCTCAGCTTTGTGGCTTAGGAATATGCTGTCTAAAAACTCCGGGACTAGAAATTCCAGGAGGAATAGGGGGTCTCCATCGGGCTCTGAGGATCTTGGGCATGCTTTGGCTGCACCAGTCTCCCCTGAAGAATCAGAGGTTAGTGACCTTAGGGCACCCCCAGGAGTACCTGGTACTGTGGCTGTCCTCAGTTCACCTGCTCCTGTGTATGTAACAGAGGAGGTTTTTTCCTCAGCTCTGGGAGGACTGGAGGGGAGATTGTCAGCATTAATCGCTGCTTCCCTGTCACAGGAGAAAAACGCTCGATCTCCGTCTCCTCCCTCAGAGTGCCTGTTAACAGAGCAACAGTCCCATACAGAGGTCGACCTACCTGAGGGGGATCAGGATGAGGTTGATTTGGTTGTAGAGGAATCAACAGTGGAAGAGCCGTTCTCAGCATCACATGCTGAGAGGTTATGGGTTCAGTCCCTGACTAATATGGTCCGATCAGCATTTAAAATGCCACTTGCGGAGCCATCCTCCACTTCTGTCTCCTCGTTGGGGTCGCTAAAAGCTCCCCAGACTGTTTGTTCCTTTCCGATCCATCCTTTACTGGAGGGGCTCATTTACCAGGATTGGGAGCATCCTGACAAAATATTTACTCCCCCCAAGAGATTTCCGGTGGTCTATCCCATGGAGGATAAGTTCATCAGAAAATGGAAGGTCCCTACAGTGGACGCAGCCATCTCTTGTGTGAATAAATCACTGACATGTCCGGTGGAAAATGTCCAAATGTTCAAGGACCCAATAGATAAAAAATTGGAGTCATTATTGAAATCTGCTTTTTCTACAGCAGGATTGGTGACACAACCAGCAGTGGCAGCTATAGGGGTCTGCCAAGCAGTGAAGGATCAGTTGAAACAGGTCTTAAGAGACTTGCCGGATCAGCAGGCTCTTGCCCTAGCTGATCTACCTAGAGCCTTATGCTTTGCGGTGGACGCTATAAAGGATTCAATCCATCAGGCCTCCCGCCTTACGCTGTCTGTAGTACATATGCGCAGGCTTCTATGGCTCAAAAACTGGTCTGCTGAAGCTCCCTGTAAAAAATTGCTGGTCAGCTTCCCATTTCATGGGGAGCGCTTATTCGGGGAAGACCTGGACAAGTATATCCAGAGAATTTCCAGCGGTAAAAGTACACTTTTGCCGGTTAAAAATAGAGTTAGAGGTCCCTCCTTTAAGAGGCCGGCTTCTCCAGTCCCTAGGACATCGGCTGTGAAACAGTTCCGACGGCCTCCCCGGTCAAATCCCGGAGGTAAAAATCAGGGACAGTTGCAGGGTAACAAGAAGCCCTGGAGCAGGAGAGGTACAAAACCTCCCCCAAAGTCAAATGCATGAAGGGTTGCCCCCACCCAATCGGGTGGGGGGAAGACTTCAGTTGTTCACAGAAACCTGGCGGGACACGATCCGAGACAGATGGGTGCTCTCCGCAGTAAATCTGGGATACAAATTGGAGTTAAAAAACTCCCCTCCTTCCCGCTTTATAAGGTCAAACGTGCCAAGGGATCCCCAGAAGAGAGGATCCCTCCTGTTGGCACTGGAACAATTATTGCTTCAAGCAGTAATTATAGAGGTTCCCCTGGAAGAATGGGGGTTCGGGTTTTACTCAAACCTCTTTACAGTTCCGAAGCCAAACGGGGACGTGAGGCCCATATTAAATCTAAAAGGGCTAAACAAATTCCTACATATCAGGACTTTCCGGATGGAGTCGATCCGATCGGTAGCCACTGCCCTACAAGGGGAGGAATGGTTAGCCTCGATCGACATCAAAGATGCTTATTTGCACATCCCCATCTTTCCAGCCCACCAAAAATTTCTACGCTTTGCGGTAGAAGGGCGCCATTTTCAGTTCAGAGCCTTACCCTTCGGTCTGGCCACAGCACCAAGAGTGTTCACAAAAATTCTGGCCCCATTATTGGCCAATCTAAGAACACGAGGTGTAACGATAATGGCATATCTAGACGACTTGTTGCTGATAGACCACTCAGTGGAAAAACTAGAAGTGGTTGTTCACGAGACAATCAAGTATCTGGAATATCACGGTTGGATTATCAACCGAGACAAGTCAGCCCTAAAACCAGTCAAAAGTCTGGAATACTTGGGGCTAAGGCTGGATTCAGACCAGAGAAAGATTTTCTTGCCTCAAGAAAAGGGGTCGTCTTTGAGAGATTTGATCCACTTAGTGGGTTCAAAAAGACAGCCATCCATACGCCTGTGCATGAGGCTGCTGGGAAAAATGGTGGCATCATTCGAAGCAGTACCCTACGGTCAATTCCATTCAAGGAAGTTGCAAAGGGCCATACTGTCAGCCTGGAACAAAAAAGTTCAGGCTCTGGACTTACCAATGTCCTTGTCCCCTTCCGTTCGCAGGAGCCTCCGCTGGTGGTTGGTTCCCCAGAATCTGGAAAGAGGGAAATCCTTCAGTCCGATTTCCTGGAAGGTGGTCACTACAGATGCCAGCCTTATAGGCTGGGGAGCAGTACTGGAGCAATGGTCTCTCCAGGGCAGATGGTCGGATGCGGAAAAGGCCCTGCCCATCAATCTCTTAGAGATACGAGCAGCCCGGTATGCCCTAGTAGCATGGACATCCAAACTCCAAGGGTCCCCTGTCAGAGTTCAGTCAGACAATGCCACAGCAGTGGCATATATCAATCGTCAGGGGGGCACCAGGAGTCGTGCAGCCCAAAGGGAAGTAAATTACATCCTGAGATGGGCAGAAAGATATGTCCCAGCCATATCTGCGGTATTCATTCCAGGGGTGGAGAATTGGAAGGCGGACTTTCTAAGTCGCCAACAATTATGCCCAGGGGAATGGTCCCTTCATCCCGAGGTTTTCCGGACAATATGTCAGCGGTGGGGAACACCGGATGTAGATCTGCTAGCATCCAGATTCAACACAAAAGTGGACAGGTTTGTCTCTTGGGCAAGGGATCCCCTAGCGTGCGGCTCGGATGCCCTAGTGTTCCCTTGGGATCAGTTCAAGCTGATATATGCATTCCCACCGCCACAATTGTTACCTCGATTACTCCGCAGAATCAGGGTAGAAAAGAAACCAGTGATTCTGGTGGCTCCAGCGTGGCCCCGAAGAGCATGGTACGCGGAGATTGTAAAAATGTCTGTGGGGAGTCCTTGGACCCTCCCACATCGTCCGGACCTGCTTTCGCAGGGACCGATATACCACCCTTCCTTACCAGCCCTAGGTTTGACGGCCTGGCTATTGAAGCCCACATTCTAAAAAAGAGAGGGCTCTCTAATGCTGTGGTATCTACCATGATCAATGCCAGGAAGCCGGTATCCAGGCAGATCTACTATAGAATCTGGAAGGCGTACATCGCCTGGTGTGAAGCCAAGAAATGGCATCCACGTAAATACGTAATAGGTAGGATTCTGGACTTCCTACAATGGGCTGTAGATAGGAAGCTTGCCTTGAGTACTATCAAGGGTCAGATTTCGGCCTTGTCAATATTTTTTCAAACGCCCTTGGCTTCGCATTCACTAGTCAAAGCCTTTATACAAGGAGTGATGCGTATTAGTCCTCCGGTTAATATTCCCATATGTCCATGGGATCTAAACTTGGTTCTGTCGGTTCTACAGAAACAACCATTTGAACCATTACAGCATATTTCCTTAGTGCTTCTCACCAGGAAATTGATTTTTCTAGTAGCCATTTGTTCGGCTAAAAGAGTATCGGAATTAGCAGCTATGTCCTGTAAGGAGCCATATCTGGTTATCCATAAGGACAGAGTAGTGTTACGTCCTCATCCAGCCTTTCTTCCTAAGGTGGTATCGAGTTTTCATTTGAACCAAGATGTGGTTCTTCCTTCTTTTTTCCCCAAGCCTACTTCGGTAGAGGAAAAGTTATTGCATTCTTTGGATGTAGTAAGAGCAGTTAAAGCTTATCTAAAAGCCACTGCTCAGATTCGCAGAACGGATACTTTGTTTATTCTGCCGGAAGGCCCCAGAAAGGGTCAGGCAGCGTCAAAATCTACTTTAGCCAAGTGGATTCGACAGGTCATAATACAAGCCTATAGCTTGAGAAGTAGACCGCCTCCGTTCAAAGTTAGGGCGCACTCCACGAGAGCAGTTGGAACTTCATGGGCAGTGCATCACCAGGCCTCCCTGGCTCAAATCTGTAAGGCCGCAACATGGTCTTCGGTACACACGTTTACTAGGTTCTACCAGGTGGACGTTAGAAGTCAGGAGGATGTCGCCTTTGGGCGCAGTGTGTTGCAGGCCGCAAAAGATCCTCATGTCTGATAGCGCTCAGCTTATATATGGTGTATCCCCCCCCTCATTTGGCATTGCTTTAGGACATCCCATTAGTAATGACTATGTCGCTCTGTGTCCCGTGATGTACGAGAAAGAAAATAGGATTTTTATAACAGCTTACCTGTAAAATCCTTTTCTTGGAGTACATCACGGGACACAGAGCTCCCGCCCCTCTTTGGGGACACTTATTGCTTTGCTACAAAACTGAGGTGCTCCCGGATGGGAGGGGCTTATATAGGGGAGGGTACTTCCGGTTTTGGAAGTTGCCAGTGCCAGCACCTGACGGTAACTATATAACCCATTAGTAATGACTATGTCGCTCTGTGTCCCGTGATGTACTCCAAGAAAAGGATTTTACAGGTAAGCTGTTATAAAAATCCTATTTTTTCTGCCCCTGTTTAACAGGGGCATGCAATTACAATTCTTGATCTAATAATTCACAGCAGGGCCCATTCCTGCGCCCACCAAGAGTAACTGTGAGGGCTTACAGTGTTGTGGCACCAGCACCACCACCACAACCAAAGGCCCAATTTTTCAGCCCCTGTTCAACAGGGGCATGTAATTACAATTCTTGATCTAATAATTCACAGCAGGGCCCATTCATGCGCCCACCAAGAGTAACTGTGAGGGCTTACAGTTTTGTGGCACCAGCACCACCACCAAAGGCCCAATTTTTCCTACCTCTGTTCAACAATGGCATGTAATTACAATTCCTGATATAATAGCTTACAGCAGGGCGTTCCAGCGCCCACCAAGAGTAACTGAGGGCTTACAGTGTTGTGGCAACACCAACACCTAAGGGGCAAATTTCTGCAGAGTATATACGGCAGGCCCCTACTTTCAAACATCCAACTTACAAACGACTCCTACTTGCAAACGGAAGGAGACAACAGGAAGTGAGATGAAATCTACCCATAGGAAAGGAAATTCTCTCCTGTAAGAGTTAATATGGGAAAAAGGTGTCTCCTCTCTACTGATGCTTTATCACCAATCCTTGTTTCAATAAAAAAAACACATTTTCCAAAAACATTTGTCATTGGGACGGAAAGTGAGGTGAAATGTTCTGAACAGGTGCACAGACAGCAAAACAAATGTTACAGGGGTGATAACCCTTCCCTATGTTCTCCAAAAAGCTTAAAAATTGATTTTTTGGCTAGAGCTACACTTAAAAAATGTACCTGTTCAAAATTACAAACAGATTCTACTTAAGAACAAACCTACCGTCCCTGTCTTGTTTGCACCGCCTATATACTGCTGTTCAGAGTATATAGGGCCTTTTTTTATTTTGGGTGCGGGGTTCCCCTTAATATCTATACAAGGCCCAAAGGGGCTGGTAATGGGCTGGGGTAGAGGGGGGTGATGGGGTAGCCATGCCATTTTTCTCAATGATTTTCATCCACCAACCATTACATTAAAGCTGCAAGCGGTTTTAAATGTTTTTTTTTTCCTTTAGAAATGTCATTTTGTGCAGGGACAGTTCTAAACACGGGAAACAAGTGCCACTTTACAGGCATACTTTAGACACCCCCTAGGTACGATATTTAACCACTTCAATACCATGCACTTATGCACCTTCCCGCCCAGACCAATTTTCAGCTTTCAGTACTCTCACACTTTGAATGACAATTACTTAGTCATGCTACACTGTATCCAAACAAATTTTTTATCATTTTCTTCTCACAAATAGAGCTTTCTTTTGGTGGTATTTAATCGCCACTGGGTTTTTTATTTTTTGCGATATAAGCAAAAAAACAGCAATTTTTTTTTAAAAAAAAAAACACTTTTTTTTAGTTTCTATTGTAAAATTTTGCAAATAAGTAATTTTTCTTCATAAATTTGTGCCAAAATGTATACGGCTACATATCTTTGGTAAAATGAACCCAAATTAGTGTATATTATTTGGTCTTTGTGAAAGTTATAGAGTCTACAAACTATGGTGGCAATCACTGAAAATTTATCACATCTGATCACGCCTGATGTACTGAAGGGATATCTCATTTCTTGAGACACTAACAAGCGAGGAAAGTACAAATACCCCAAAATTACCCCTTTTTGGAAAGTAGACAGTCCAAGGTATTTACTAAGAGGCGTGGTGAGTTTTTTGAAGTTGTATTTTTTTCCCACAATTCTTGGGAAAATTAATTTTTTTTTTTTTTTTTTTTTTTTACACAAACTGGTCATATTAACAGTTTTTTTCTCTCACACAGCATATGCATAATTGCAACTACACCCCAAAATACATTCTGCTACTCCTCCTGAGTGTAGCGATACCACATGTGTGAGACTTTTACACAGCCTGGCCATATACAGAGGCCCAACATTGAAGTAGCACTTTCAGGCGTTCTACAAGCATAAATCGCACATATCCTTTCTCAACCACCTATTACACTTTTGAAGGCCCTGGAGCACCAGGACAATGGAATTTTCCACAAAATGACCCCATTTTGGAAAGCACACACCCCAACGTATAATCTATGAAGCATTATGAGTCTTTTGAACGGTTCATTTTTTTCCAGAAGGTTTTGGAAAATGTGGAGAAAAAATGAAAATGCATTTTTTTTACACAAAGTTGTCCATTTATAAGATATTTCTAACGCATAGCATATACATAGCAAAAATGACACCCCAAAATGCATTCTGCTACTCCTCCTGAGTATAGCGATACCACATGTGTGAGACTTTTACACAGCCTGGCCATATACAGAGGCCCAACATTGAAGTAGCACTTTCAGGCGTTCTACAAGCATAAATCGCACATATCCTTTCTCAACCACCTATTACACTTTTGAAGGCCCTGGAGCACCAGGACAATGGAATTTTCCACAAAATGACCCCATTTTGGAAAGCACACACCCCAACGTATAATCTATGAAGCATTATGAGTCTTTTGAACGGTTCATTTTTTTCCAGAAGGTTTTGGAAAATGTGGAGAAAAAATGAAAATGCATTTTTTTTACACAAAGTTGTCCATTTATAAGATATTTCTAACGCATAGCATATACATAGCAAAAATGACACCCCAAAATGCATTCTGCTACTCCTCCTGAGTATAGCGATACCACATGTGTGAGACTTTTACACAGCCTGGCCATATACAGAGGCCCAACATTGAAGTAGCACTTTCAGGCGTTCTACAAGCATAAATCGCACATATCCTTTCTCAACCACCTATTACACTTTTGAAGGCCCTGGAGCACCAGGACAATGGAATTTTCCACAAAATGACCCCATTTTGGAAAGCACACACCCCAACGTATAATCTATGAGGCATTATGAGTCTTTTGAACGGTTCATTTTTTTCCAGAAGGTTTTGGAAAATGTGGAGAAAAAATTAAAATGCATTTTTTTTACACAAAGTTGTCAATTTATAAGATATTTCTAACACATAATATGTACATAGCAAAAATTACACCCAAAAATGCATTCTGCTACTCCTCCTGAGTATGGCGATACCACATGTTTGAGACTTTTACACAGCCTGGCCACATACAGAGGCCCAAAATCCAAGTAGCACCTCCAGGCATTCTAGCAGCATTAATTGCACATATCATTTTCTGACTACCGATCACATTTTTGAAGGCCCTTCATATATCTAACACATAGCAGGTACATACCAAATAACAAAAGATTACCTGTGGTTTTAGAAGTGCAGTGGTCCACAGAGGAGAGCATCGGTCCAGGCAGCAGGCAGGGATGAGGTTAGCGACAGCAAAAGCAATCATCCAGGCAGCAGGCAGGAATAATGTCCATAGTTCGCACAGGCAGAGATACTGTCAGCACAGCCAGAGCACAGCCAAAGCACAGGTCCAGGTAGCAGGCAGAGGTGTCCTATCCTATCCTATCGATGATATCTTCGATATATTGGAGGTAGTGGAGTCGGTGATTTTGAGTTGCTTTTTGGTAGCAGACAAACGAATTAAAAAGGGCCATGTGAAACAGGTGAAATGCAACTTTTTTGTGCCAATAATGGGACTTTCTGGTTGATAAGTAGGGCTGTAGCATCTGGTCGTTTAAATCCACCCCCCCATGTACAAATTGTAGTCGTGGACACATTCAGGCTTTACAATGGAGCCGCGTCTTCTTGGGATCTCCACCATGGTGTCATTGTGGATCGTAGAGAGGATGTGGACATCTTTCTTGTCCCTCCACTTCATGGCCAACACCTCCTCGTTCCTCATGGATGCCGATTCTCCAGGTCGCAATTTTGTTGTCAATAAATTTTGTGGGAATCCCTTCCGGTTTTTTTTTGAAGGTACCGCAGGCCGGGGTTTGTTTACTGTAAAGGTGACGAAAAAGGGGCAGGCTGGTATAATAATTATCAACATATAAATGGTAACCTTTTCCGAACAGGGGGTATGCCAACTCCCAGACAATTTTCCCACTGGTTCCAATATATGTGGGGCAATCACGGGGCTGGAGCTGGGAGTCTTTGCCTTCATAGATCCTGAATTTGCAGACGTATCCAGTGGCTCAATCACATAATTTATTTAATTTTAACCCATACCTGGCTCTCTTGCTTGGTATGTACTGCTTGAACTGCAGTCGGCCGGTGAAATGTACGAGGGACTCGTCCACACAAATTTTTTGGTCTGGGATGAAAACGTCTTCAAATCGCTGGGAAAAGGCATTGATTAGGGGGCGTATCTTGTACAATTTGTCGTAGTTGGGATGATCTCAGGGAGGGCACTGTGAATTGTCATTGAAGTGGAGAAAGCGCATAATCATGTCGTATCTTTTCCTGGACATGACAGCGGAATATATGGGCATGTGTTGGATGGAGCGTTTGGACCAATATGAATGGACTTCGTTCTTTTTTGTAAGCCCCATATTGAACATAAGGCCCAAAAATAATTTAAATTCCTCCAATGTTAGACGCCGCCACTGGAACATGCGGGCGTAGGAAGAATTGGGGTTGGCAGCAATAAATTGGGATGCATACAGATTCGTTTGATCCACTATATTCTGCAGCAAATCTTGTGGGAAAAATAAACAAAAATAATCAAATTTAGAAAAATTTGTAGTGTCGGGCTGCACACCTGGCTGTGCGGTGAAAGGGGGGATGATAGCGGATCCTGAGTTGGCAGGCAACCATAAGGGGTTTGCCAGGGCATCGGGAAGGTAGGATTGGGGCTGGATTCTTCGGGTTGGGCGTGCATTTAAATTGCTTGTACTGGGCTCCTCTTCCTGGGGTATGGCGCTGCTGGTGGTGGGCAGTTCTCCTGATCTTGGTGCTGATCTTGGTGCCGATCGCATTCTTTTGGGAGGGACGGTTTCCTCCGGGGACTCGGACTCTGAGCCACTATCCTCCACTGGCTCGTATTCCGAACCAGAATCGGATAATGGGAGCTCCCCGCTGCTCTCATCATCCGACATGGCAAGAATGGCATATGCCTCCTCAGGTGTGTAAACCCTTTGGGACATTATGGCAGTGCTTATTGGTGGGCCTGTGTAGTGGTAGTGGTGGCGGTCTGTGTGGTAGTACCGATGGAGGTATTAGTGGTGGGCCTGTGTGGTGGTACCGATGGCAGTATGGGTGGTGGTGGTACCAATGGCGGTACAGGTGGTGGTGGTACCGATGGCGGTACGGGTGGTGGTGGTGGCGGCGGTACCGGTGGCGGTACAGGTGGTGGTGGTAGCGATGGCGGTATGGGTGGTGGTGGTACCGATGGCGGTACAGGTGGTGGTGGTACCGATGGCGGTACAGGTGGTGGTGGTACGGGTGGTGATGGTACCGATGGCGGTACAGGTGGTGGTACAGGTGGTGGTGGCACTACCGACGGTGGTACGGGTGGTGGTACTGGTGGTGGTACAGATGGCGGCACTAGTGGTGATACTGGTAGCAGGCCTGTGTGGCAGTATAGATGCTGGGCCTGGTGGCGGTACTGGTGGTGGTACTGGTACCGATGGCGGTACTGGTAGCCTGTGTGGCAGTGCCAATGGCGGTACCGATGGAGGTGGGCCTGTGACAGATGATTGACAGATGGGCTGATTGATTGATTGACAGATGGGTTGATTGATTGACAGGTGGGGTGATTGATTGACAGGTGGGGTGATTGATTGACAGGTGGGCTGATTGATTGACAGATGGGCTGATTGATTGACAGATGGGCTGATTGATTGACAGATGGGCTGATTGACAGATGGGCTGATTGACAGATGGGCTGATTGACAGATGGGCTGATTGGCTGGGCTGATTGATGTGCTGGGCTGTGTGACAGGTCCTCTTTATGGGGGGGGCGTGTTGTGCACTGTAAATTTATGTAGACAAACTACACTGAGCTAACTTACTGATCTCTTCTCTCTCCTCACAGATCGGTGTGTGAGGAGAGAGCAGGGATCAGGTAGTAACTCCTGTGGAGTTTGTTTACATTTGTGACCGGCTGTGATTGGACACAGCCGGTCACGTGGTAAACAGCCAATTCATTGGCTGTTTACTCTGATCGGGGACGCGCTGTGTCCAAGGGACATTCGCCTTCCCCGATCCCTGCTCTGCAAGCCTGTGGCGGCGCGCACGGAGCGCGCCGCCGAGTTTGTTTTGACAGGTGATCGGCTGTGACTTAGACACAGCCGATCACATGGTAAACAGCCAATGAAATTGGCTGTTTACCGTGATCGGGGTAGCGCTGTGTCCGAGGGACACATGCCGTCCCCGATCACCGCGCTGCGTGCCCCCGCGGGCGCGCGCAAGGCAATATCCTGCAGGACGTCATATGACGCCCAGTATCGATATTGCAACCACTTCCCGGACGTCAATTCGCTACTGACTGGGCGGGAAGTGGTTAAAGGAATATTTCACTTTTTTTTCACTTTATGCATCATTAAAATCACTGCTCCCGAAAAAATTGCAGTTTTTAAAAATTATTTTTGCATTGATACATGTCCCCTGGGGCAGGACCCGGGTCCCCAAACCTTTTTTAGAACAATAACATGCATATTAGCCGTTATAATTAGCACTTTAGATTTTGAACATTCGCGTCCATTGTATTTAATAGGGTTCTAAAGTTTGCGCAAACTTTCGGTCCGTTCGCAGGTTCTGGTGCAAACCGAACCGGGGGGTGTTTGGCTCATCCCTAGTGACCACAACAGGTCAGTGTCTGAGACCACAGCTTCAGGTAATAGATGCATGCCTGCATATTTATAATACATGGTGTGTTTTTTTATTTAGGTGATGTTGATAAAGAATCTTGTTTCACGAATGCAAGTGCACACATCCTCACCGGGGAGTTAATGGTGTGCAATTGGGATTTAGACATGATAAAGCAAAAAAATCAATGATGTTGAAAAAAATTAAATTAAGAACATCATTGATGTTTTAGGCAAAAATGTGTATTTTTTTCTATTTATTTTTTTTTTACGCATTTTAAAAGCCAAATTTTGAAGATGCACACTGTGTCAACATGTGCTATCTGCCATCACGGGATATCAATGTACGCATTTTGTGGGTGCAACCCCTTCCTCGCAACTCAAGTAGGTGAGAGGAAGGGGTTACACCCCCGAAAACACGTCCATTGATCCCCCATGATGGGAGGTATCACATGTTGCCATTATGCATGGGATCAGGAAGGAAATCCCCATTTTGACTCCCAATTTGTGTGCATCTTCAAAATTTGGCTTTTACAGGGGTGACATCACCCCATCTGATGAAGGCAAGATCAACACATTTTGGACATACTATAATGTCTGATATTGCCTTCACTTTTTCTACATTGAACTTTATAAGTTCCAGAGTTGTGTATGGTATGGTTTGAAACATGCCCGTTTAAGCAAAAAAAAAATATTTTAAATGTCAAACTTTATTAAACAAAGATGTTGTTTTTTGTTTTTTTTATTCTAATGCACATGTGAATGTGCACGGAGTAAAAGTTTTTCTACTCAACAATGTGTGGCTTCTTCTTTCAATGCTCAATACCAGTTTTTGTAGTAAGTTGGTGTTTACAGTGACAATGGGGGTTATTTACTAAAGGCAAATCCACTTGGCACTACAAGTGTACTAGGAGAACCTAGGAGACAGCTAAAAGAAACACAAGCAGT
The DNA here is from genome assembly GCA_029206835.1 of Rana muscosa. Classification (NCBI taxonomy): domain Eukaryota; kingdom Metazoa; phylum Chordata; class Amphibia; order Anura; family Ranidae; genus Rana; species Rana muscosa. The sequence goes on from CM055116.1 coordinate 374,579,124, forward strand.
AAATCAAATTCCAGATTTTTTCAGATCCAAATTTTTTTTAATTATAAAAAGAATCAGAAATTTGCTGGCATATGAATGGCCCCCCTACCCGTAAAATATTCCAGATATTTTTGCCGGACTTCACGGGCACTTTGGGGGGGCAAGCCAGAACGGCCGGATTCAAGTGCGTCATTGTACTTGGTTCTTGAAATCCGGCCTCAGGCACAACTGAGGCCACATAGTTTGTAGAATTTCTCCTTAAAAAATGATGCAGTATGCAGCATGAAAGCACAATGTGATTAGGGATGAGCCGAACACCCCCGGGTTCGGTTCGCACCAGAACCTTCGAACGGACCGAAAGTTCGCGCGAATTTTCGAACCCTATTCGTTATAATGGACGCGAACGTTCGAAATCAAAATTGCTAATTACAACGGCCAATATGCATGTTAATGTCATAAAACAGGTTTGGGGACCCGGGTCCTGCCCCAGGGGACATATATCAATGCAAAAAGAAATTTTAAAAACTAAAGTTTTTTCGGGAGCAGTCATTTTAATGATGCATAAAGTGAAAAAAAAAAAAGTGAAATTTTCCTTTAAATATGGTACCTGGGGGGTGTCTAAAGTATGCCTGTGAAGTGGCATGTGTTTCCCGTGTTTAGAACTGTCCTTGCACAAAATGACATTTGTAAAGGAAAAAAAGAAGCCATTTAAAACCACTTGCGGCTTTAATGTCATGTCTTGTCCTGGCCGCCATATGGCTGAAAATCCTTGAGAAAAATGGCATGGCTACCCCATCACCCCCCCCCCACCCCAGCCCCTTTGGGTCTTGTATGGATACTAAGGGGGACCCCGCACCCAAAATAAAACCCTATACCTACAACCCTATATACTCTGAACAGCAGTATATAGGTGGTGCAAACAAGACATGGACTGTAGGTTTGTTCTTAAGTAGAATCTGAACAGGTACATTATGAAGTGTAGCTACATCCCAAAAAAATCAATTTTTAAGCTTTTTGGAGAACATAGGGAGGGGTTATCACCCCTGTAACATTTGCTGTCTTTGCACATCTGTTCAGAACATGTCACCTCACTTTCCGTCCCAATGACAAATGTTTTTGGAAAAGTGGGGTTTTAATTGAAACAAGGATTGGTGATAAAGCATCAGTAGAGAGGAGATACCTTTTTCCCAAATTAAATCTAACAGGATAGAATTTTCCTTCCTAGGGGTAGATTTCCTCTCACTTCCTGTTTTCTCTTGCCGTTTGCAAGTAGGAGTCGTTTGTAAGTTGGATGTTTGAAAGTAGGGGCCTGCCGTATATACTCTGCAGAAATTTGCCCTATTAGATGTTGGTGTAGCCACAAGACTGGTGGGCACAGGAATGGGCCCTGCTGTGAGTTAATAGATCAAGATTTGTACTTGCATGCACCTGTTGAACCGGGCAGAAAAATTGGGCCTTTGGTGGTGGTGGTGGTGGTGGTGGACGGTGTTGCCACAAGACTGTAAGCCCTCACAGTTACTCTTGGTGGGTGCAGGAATGGGCCCTGCTGTGAGTTATTAGATCAAGATTTGTAATTGCATGCACCTGTTGAACAGGGCAGAAAAATTGGGCCTTTGGTGGTGGTGGTGGTGGTGGACGGTGTTGCCACAAGACTGTAGGCCCTCATAGTTACTCTTGGTGGGCGCAGGAATGGGCCCTGCTGTGAACTATTAGATCAAGATTTGTAATTACACGCCCCTGTTAAACAGGGGCTGAAAAATTGTGCCTTAGGCATTGGTGCTGGTGCCACAACACTGCAACCCCTCACAGATACTGTACTTGGAGCACAGCAGTCACACCTGTTGCGAAGCATCTTTTAAAAAAATTGTAATTACACGCCCCTGTTATACAGGGGCTGAAAAATTGTGCCTTAGGCACTGGTGCTGGTGCCACAACACTGCAACCCCTCACAGATACTGTACTCTGAGCACAGCAATGAGACCTGTTGCAAAGCATTGCCTAAAAATTGTAATTACACGCCCCAACAGGGGCTGAAAAATTGTGCCTTAGGCACTGGTGCTGGTGCCACAACACTGCAACCCCTCACAGATACTGTACTCTGAGCACAGCAGTCACACCTGTTGCGAAGCATCTTTTTAAAAAATTGTAATTACACGCCCCTGTTATACAGGGGCTGAAAAATTGTGCCTTAGGCACTGGTGTGGTGGCATGGATCATTGAGGAGGAGGAAGAGGATAGACAGTGAACATAACAGGACAGTCACTCAGCATCAGCATAGGCAGTCTTGAAGGGATGTGACATTATAAATTATTCCGTTATATCCGCTTCAGGTGTCTGGTAGCTGGTGGTGATCCAAGACTGATTCATTTTTATGAAGGTCAGTCGATCAACCGAGTCGGTGGACAGGCGCACCCTATGATCGGTGACAAATCCTCCAGCAGCACTGAATGTGCGTTCGGAAAGAACGCTGGATGCAGGACAGGCCAGTAGCTCAATTGCATACTGTGCAAGCTCTGGCCAGTGATCCATCCTCAGGACCCAGTAAGCCAGAGGATTTTCGGTGGGAAAGGTGTCCAAGTCTGACCTTGCCCCTAGGTATTCCTGCACCATGTATATCAGACGCTGGCGATGGTTGCTGGAACCGATCATACCTTGGGGCTGCGGACTAAAAAATTGTCTGAACGCATCGGTCAGACGTCCACCTTCCCCACCGCTCCTTCTGCTACTGACCGAAGCCTCAGCAACTCGTCGTCCAGGACCAGGAGTTTGTAACCTCCCAGTTTCTGGGAACGCGTTGCACAGACCTTTCTGCAAGGCCTCCCTGAGATGTCTCATCCTCTGCTCCCTCTGCGACGGCAAGATAAGGTCCGCAACCTTACCCTTGTACCGTGGATCAAGGAGAGTGGCCAGCCAGTAATGGTCACTCTCCTTGATCCGAAGAACACGAGGATCCTTCCGCAGGCTTTGCAGGATCAGGGAGGCCATGCAGCGTAGGTTAGCTGAGGCATTCGGTCCGGAGTCTTCTGGGTCACTGAGGATGACATGATCGCCAGCCACCTCCTCCCAGCCACGTACAAGTCCACTGGTTTGTTGGGACTGTACATCATCCCTAAAAGACTGCTGCTGCTGATGCTGAGTGCCAGGCTCCACCTCCATGCTCACACAATCCTCCTCCTCCTCCTCCTCTTCCTGTGTGATGGGTGGGACAGAAGGAACATTGTCTGGATAAAGGGGGCCTTGAGAGACAAGGAAGTCCTCCTCTTCCTGCCTCTGTTCTGCCTCAAGTGCCCTGTCCATTATCCCACGCAGCGTATGCTCCAACAGGTGGACAAGAGGTACAGTGTCACTGATGCATGCACTGTCACTGCTCACCATCCTCGTGGCCTCCTCAAATGGTGAGAGGACAGTGCATGCATCCCTGATCATGCTCCACTGGCGTGGGGAAAAAAAGCCAAGCTCCCCTGACCCTGTCCTGGTGCCGTAGTCGCAAAGGTACTCATTGATGGCCCTCTGCTGCGTGTGCAGTCGCTGCAGCATGGCCAACGTTGAGTTCCACCTGGTGGGCATGTCACATATTAGGCGGTTCTTGGGCAGGTTCAGCTCCTTTTGCAGCTCAGTCAGCCGAGCACTGGCATTATAAGATCGGCGGAAATGCACACAGACTTTCCTGGCCTGCCTCAGGACATCCTGTAAGCCTGGGAACCTGCCCAAGAACCGCTGCACCACCAGGTTGAGGACGTGAGCCATACAGGGCACATGGGTGAGCTGCCCCTGTCGCAGGGCGGAGAGGAGGTTGGTGCCATTATCAGAAACGACCATTCCTGGCTTAAGCTGGCGTGGCGTCAACCACCTCTCGGCCTGCCCCTGCAGAGCTGCCAGAACCTCTGGCCCAGTGTGGCTCCTGTCCCCCAAACACACCAGCGCAAGCACGGCATGGCATCTTTTTGCCTGCGTACTCGCGTAGCCCCTTGTACGCCTACGGAGCACCGCTGGTTCCGAGGACAGAGCACTCGAAGAGGACATGGAGGAAGAAGAAGAGGAGGGGGTGGAGGAGAGAGGTGTGTCACAACCAGTAGTAGCATTTTGGAGGCGTGGTGGCGGAACAACCTCCAACACTACTGCACCTTGTCCTGCATCCCTCCCAGCTGCCAATAGAGTGACCCAATGGGCCGTGAAAGAAAGATAACGTCCCTGTCCATGCCTGCTGGACCATGAGTCAGCGGTAATATGCACCTTACCGCTGACCGCCCTGTCCAGCGAGGCATGGACATTGCCTTCCACATGCCAGTAGAGAGACGGAATCGCCTTCCGTGAGAAAAAGTGGCGTTTGGGAACCTGCCACTGAGGAACCGCACATTGAACAAACTCACGGAAGGGGGCCGAGTCTATCAACTGAAAAGGCAGCAGTTGAAGTGCTAGCAATTTAGCCAAGCTAGCATTCAACCGCTGGGCATGTGGATGGCTGGGAGTATACTTCTTTCGACGGTCCAGCAGCTGGGGCAGGGAAATTTGCCTGCTACAATCGGACGTCGGTGTACTGCAAGTACTTGGTTGTGACACACCTAATTCTACACCTTCAGTCCTCTCAGAGCAGCTTTCAGAGAGGACTGAAGATATAGTGGGGATGGAGATCCCAGCTGATGAGGAGCAAGGAGAGGTCCGCTTTGTTCTTTGGTGTGGGTCTTTTATGTGTGCTTGCCAACGAGCTGCATGGCAGGTCGACATATGTCTGCTCATGCTTGTGGTGCCCAAGCGGCTGATGTTTTGGCCACGCGAGATACGCTTGAGACAAATATTGCAAATAGCAGTGGTGCGATCTGATGCACTCGTCTCAAAAAAGGCCCACACCAAAGAACTTTTGTGATAACGTGCAGAGGCAGCGCCCTGCACAGGCGGAGCTCTGCGGTGTGGTACAGTTGCTGTGCTGGCCTCTAGCTGGCCTCCAGGGGGCATCCTGCCTCGTTGGACATGTGACGCTGCATCCTCCTCCTCCTCCTCCTCTCTCCCTTCAGGCACCCACGTGGAGTCAGTGACCTCATCATCCCCTCCCTCTTCACCACTAGAGCAAACCTGGCAGTAAGCTGCAGCTGGTGGAACACTACTGCCAGATTGCTGTCCTTCAGCATCCCCTCTCTCTGCGCGCACACTACTGACTTCCTCAAGCTGGGTATCATCATCCGAGCCTTCGAATCGTTGGGCATCCTCCTGGAGCATGTACCCAACACTGTGCTCAAACAGTTCGGGGGACTCCTCAGGAGGACATGGTGGGTCTAGGGAAGGGGTGGCTGATGATGCCATTGAGTACGCGTTGGCAGCTGCTCTGCCAGTACCCTGAGCCTGGGTGAGAGAGGATGAGGAGGATGAGGAGGGCTTGGTCATCCATTCTACCAAGCCTTCGGCATGATGCAGCTCCACATGTCCAGCTGCCGAAAACAAAGACAAGCGTGTCCCATGGCCACGTGCTGATGACGATGCACGACCACGTCCACGGCCAGCACTGTTGTCTCTAGAAACAGAGCCTGCCTGCCCTGTGTTCTTGCCTCGGCACGCTCTGCCTCTCCTTGGCGGTCTTCCAGCCATTGTAGTCGGTAGTGTATATAGTATAAAAAATAGAACTCCAATGTGTGCTCACAACACACTGTAGGTCCTATGGGTGCTGACACTAACACACTATAGGTACTATGTGTGCTGCTGACAAGAAAATATAGGAGCTCTGTTTGCTGCCACTAACACACTAGAAGTCCTATTGGTGCTTCTGAGATGAAAATATAGGAGCTCTGTGTGATGCCACTAACACACTAGAAGTCCTATGGGTGCTGCTGAGAAGAAAATATAGGAGCTCTGTGTGATGCCACTAACACACTAGAAGTCCTATGGGTGCTGCTGAGAAGAAAATATAGGAGCTCTGTGTGATGCCACTAACACACTAGAAGTCCTATGGGTGCTGCTGAGAAGAAAATATAGGAGCTCTGTTTGCTGCCACTAACACACTAGAAGTCCTATGGGTGCTGCTGAGAAGAAAATATAGGAGCTCTGTGTGATGCCACTAACACACTAGAAGTCCTATGGGTGCTTCTGAGATGAAAATATAGGAGCTCTGTGTGATGCCACTAACACACTAGAAGTCCTATGGGTGCTGCTGAGAAGAAAATATAGGAGCTCTGTGTGATGCCACTAACACACTAGAAGTCCTATGGGTGCTGCTGAGAAGAAAATATAGGAGCTCTGTTTGCTGCCACTAACACACTAGAAGTCCTATGGGTGCTGCTGAGAAGAAAATATAGGAGCTCTGTGTGATGCCACTAACACACTAGAAGTCCTATGGGTGCTTCTGAGATGAAAATATAGGAGCTCTGTGTGATGCCACTAACACACTAGAAGTCCTATGGGTGCTGCTAAGAAGAAAATATAGGAGCTCTGTTTGCTGCCACTAACACACTAGAAGTCCTATGGGTGCTTCTGAGATGAAAATATAGGAGCTCTGTGTGATGCCACTAACACACTAGAAGTCCTATGGGTGCTGCTGAGAAGAAAATATAGGAGCTCTGTGTGATGCCACTAACACACTAGAAGTCCTATGGGTGCTTCTGAGATGAAAATATAGGAACTCTGTGTGATGCCACTAACACATTAGAAGTCCTATGGGTGCTGCTAAGAAGAAAATATAGGAGCTCTGTTTGCTGCCACTAACACACTAGAAGTCCTATGGGTGCTTCTGAGAAGAAAATATAGGAGCTCTGTGTGATGCCACTAACACACTAGAAGTCCTATGGGTGCTTCTGAGATGAAAATATAGGAACTCTGTGTGATGCCACTAACACACTAGAAGTCCTATGGGTGCTGCTGAGAAGAAAATATAGGAGCTCTGTTTGCTGCCACTAACACACTAGAAGTCCTATGGGTGCTTCTGAGATGAAAATATAGGAGCTCTGTGTGATGCCACTAACACACTAGAAGTCCTATGGGTGCTTCTGAGATGAAAATATAGGAGCTCTGTGTGATGCCACTAACACACTAGAAGTCCTATGGGTGCTGCTGAGAAGAAAATATAGGAGCTCTGTTTGCTGCCACTAACACACTAGAAGTCCTATGGGTGCTGCTGAGAAGAAAATATAGGAGCTCTGTGTGATGCCACTAACACACTAGAAGTCCTATGGGTGCTGCTGAGAAGAAAATATAGGAGCTCTGTTTGCTGCCACTAACACACTAGAAGTCCTATGGGTGCTTCTGAGAAGAAAATATAGGAGCTCTGTGTGATGCCACTAACACACTAGAAGTCCTATGGGTGCTTCTGAGATGAAAATATAGGAACTCTGTGTGATGCCACTAACACATTAGAAGTCCTATGGGTGCTGCTAAGAAGAAAATATAGGAGCTCTGTTTGCTGCCACTAACACACTAGAAGTCCTATGGGTGCTTCTGAGAAGAAAATATAGGAGCTCTGTGTGATGCCACTAACACACTAGAAGTCCTATGGGTGCTTCTGAGATGAAAATATAGGAACTCTGTGTGATGCCACTAACACATTAGAAGTCCTATGGGTGCTGCTGAGAAGAAAATATAGGAGCTCTGTTTGCTGCCACTAACACACTAGAAGTCCTATGGGTGCTGCTGAGAAGAAAATATAGGAGCTCTGTGTGATGCCACTAACACACTAGAAGTCCTATGGGTGCTGCTGAGAAGAAAATATAGGAGCTCTGTTTGCTGCCACTAACACACTAGAAGTCCTATGGGTGCTGCTGAGAAGAAAATATAGGAGCTCTGTTTGCTGCCACTAACACACTAGAAGTCCTATGGGTGCTGCTGAGAAGAAAATATAGGAGCTCTGTGTGATGCCACTAACACACTAGAAGTCCTATGGGTGCTGCTGAGAAGAAAATATAGGAGCTCTGTTTGCTGCCACTAACACACTAGAAGTCCTATGGGTGCTGTTGGGGTGCAATGCTGTGCTAACAGCACTGCGGTTGGTACTACTGCAATACTGTACTAACAGTAAGCACGCACCAGACTAATCCCCAGCAGCAGCTAATAACACGCTAACTGTGCAATCAGCAGCAATGAACGATCAATGACTTAGGTAGCAATGGTTTAGCAAAGAAATAGCCAATGGTTTAGCAAAGAAGAGCAAATCTTTCAGTATCAAGCAAAGACAGAATCAGCAGACTGATCTCTCCTAAAGCCGGAACTCATGTGACCGGGGCCGATGGCGTGGCGGCCTTTTAAATGGTGGGGCATGTACTAAAGCCCCTGAGCTGTAATTGGCTACAGGCGTCCTGCCTGTAGCCAATTATTGCTCTCCGAGTTTCGGGCGCTGTTATTGGCCAAGCATGCGGGGTCACAGTGCATGCTTGGCCAATCATCAGCCAGCAATGCACTGCGCCGGCCGCGCCGGCCGCAATGCATTGCGGGGCCGCTCGCATCACACGAATGTGATGCGAACGGCCCAAATAGTTCTGGGCTCGACGAGCGAGCGAACGCCCGGTGCTCGATTCGAACATGGGTTCGAATCGAGCACCGGGCCCATCCCTAAATGTGATTGACTTTATATTCCGCCATGCTTATTGCTGTGAGGAATAGGCGGAACCGGCTGGCCATTATCCCAAACGCATTCTCCACCACTCTTCTGGCTCTGGCCAGCTGGTAGTTAAAAACCCTCTGCTCCGGGGTGAGGGTCCTCATGGGGAATGGCCGCATCTTGTGTTCACCCAGCCCAAATGCTTCATCAGCGACGAAGACAAACGTCAGTCCTGCCACATTATCTTCAGCAGGTGGCAATCCCAAGCCACCATTCTGGAGCCGTCAGTAAAATTCGGTCTGGGCGATGACTCCACCATCCGATATCCAGCCATTCTTCCCCACGTCCACATACAAGAACTCGTATGTCGCCGACACCACCGCCATCATCACGATACTATGAAACCCCTTATAGTTGTAATAGTATGACCCCGAGTGGGGGGGTGGGACGATGTGGACGTGTTTCCCATCAATTGCCTCTCCGTAGTTGGGAAAGTCCCACCACTGAGCAAATTGGGAAGCCACAGTCTGCCATTCCTGTGGCATTGAAGGAAACTGTGGAGTCAAACCATAAAAATAAAAATTTATACTTTTGCACATAAGATTGCAAGCAGATTAGACACAAACATTCTTGGCCAGCATCAGTATAACATTTATTTTAAGGAGTATTTAAAGACAAAAATATAAGGTCCACTTATCAGATTCGTCACCCCCTCTGATGGCCCATTGTAAAAATTTAAGGGTGGGGGGAGGATTCCAAATGAGTTTGGGACCCAAAAAAAAGCCTCTGGCACTCTGCCTGAATTTAATGACATCAATAACATTTGTACACATTTTAGGGGGTGTTTAGGGTAAAGCACTACAATGGAGCTGACAAAATACATTGTTATGTGACTGGGCTAGGTGTGTATGAGCCCAGGATAGCATGCTGGAGAGGTTAGTGAAGGCAAATATGCATGTAGGCCAAAAAAGGAGCATTAAAAGCTTGCAGCATGCATTGGGACATTCACAGCATATTACAATCATGGTAAATAGAGAATGATGAAAGAAATACTATAGATTAGCAAACATTAAATACATAGGATGTGATGTTAAAGAAGAAAACTTACCTTAATATACTCCTTCTGCAGGACTTGTATGATGGCAGAACAGGTCTCTGGAATAATAATCCCCAGAGCCTGGGGGAAGATGCCTGTCGAAAACTTGATGTCCTGCAGACTTCTCCCTGTCGCCAAGTATCGCAACGTTGCGACTAGCCTTTGTTTGGGAGTGATGGCTTGCCGCATGCAGGTGTCCTGCTTCGTAATATAAGGGGACAGCAAAGCCACCAAACGGTGAAAAACGGGGTCCGTCATCCGGAGATAATTCCTGAAATCATCAGGATTATTCTCCTGGATCTCCCGCAACAAAGGCATATGAGAGAATTACAAAAATTAAAGTGAAGTTCCCCTGGCCTTCTTTCACTATCCCAGCGCTAAAGAAGCTCACAGGTGACTTATAACAGACTACAATGAATACGTGACCGTATTCATTAACCCAAATGTTCACTATATGTATCTATATCAGCAGCCGCTTAAACACAACAAATATTTTGCAGAACATAAAACTATAAAACTTATAAAAACACAATCAAATCCCTGGGTAGGATAATGAAAGTTTTCTATAGCAGCGCTCAGGTGGTCAATAGACTCCCTTGTCCACTCACTCTTATTTACAGTTCATAAGAGTACATATAGAACTTATGAAAAAAGATGTTGTTGTAAATGACATATAGCTCCAGATGTCTTCTTAATATGATCCACTTTAAATCATCAGTTGTATCCCCTTTCGGGTGGGTACTCACCACACACAGGATTTAAACAGGCACCTCACAGATCCCATCCGATGGTCATCCGATCATCCTAATCCTGGTTCTGATTACTCCTTCTAAAGCCTCCAGAGATCACCCGATAATCACCAGCAGATGTTCAAAGTGAAAGAAAAGAGAAGCCACCAATAGTGTAATCCCGTAGAGTATCTTTTAATCAGTCTATAAAAATTGTTTCCACAACATATCTTCCATATGGTAAAAATCAAGCAGTAAAATAGCAGCAGTGTAATTCAAAACCGCCGTGCTGTTCCCCCAGGCTCCTAACAGGTGCAGTGTATCAGCTGGTACAGCTTGTGTTTAACCAGACTTACTGCCGCTTCCTGTGTTTGGAGCGCACCTGGAACGCACCAACGTCACTTCCTTTCAGCCGCAAAGTCACACCCTGACGTTTCGTCTTCTCGACTTCCTCTGAGGGCGTGACTCTGCAGCACGGCTCACAGGAATATATACACACACAAGTGATTGAAAGACAAGTTTAACCCCTCCTATATGCTAATCAATGCCATTTAATTACTCAAATCGGCAGAACGCATTGTAGTCACAGGGGTCTCGTCATTTTAAATCACTTAACACATTAAATCAACAATAACCTCTTATACATTGATCTTGAAAAGCGTTATTAAGATAATAATAACATAATCGAATAGTTAAAATAAATCAATAAAAGCTGAGTCTCCATAATATCATTCATTATCACAGATAAGCACCCAGCACTAGTGCCATCTTGAGTATGAATACCAAACAGCAGTCTAAATTTCTACAAAAATAGGAATAAATTATATATATATATATATATATATCTCAACACTCAACGTTAAAATACAATATTAAAATTAAATATATAAAATTTACTTCTAAAAAATCATAAAACATACTACATAAAATGCTAATCGTCAAAATTGTTTCATAATTATGTTATTAATACCTAAAGGTTTATAAATAAATTCCACATATATATAATATAAACCTACTAAACGGTAAAACAAATAATAACACTAAAAGTCACTAATGAAACAATTTATATCTAACTCGACGTTTAACCCTTTGGGGGTGAGGGTATCCAAGGAATAAATCCAAAAAGTTTCTCGTTTGGATAATTCCCTTACCAAATTACTTCCTCTCCATGTAGGTTTAATATGGTCCACCCCCCAAAATTTCAAACCTAAAGGGTTTTGATCATGATGTAGCTTAAAATGGAGAGACACATTATGGTCTTTAAACCCCAATTTAATATTCTTAATGTGTTCTCCAATCCTTACTTTAAGGCATCTTTTTGTCCGTCCCACATACATTAACCCACATGGGCATAATAACACATATACCACATGTGTGATATTACAAGTTATAAACTCTTTGATGGCGAATTCTTTTTTATTTACTGTGGATGTAAAGCAGTCAATACCTCTTATGGGTTCAGCTATTTCTCTACACGCCTTACACTTACGGCAAGCAAAAAAACCTTTTTTGTCCCAAAAGGACAATGGTCTTCTTGGTTGATCCAGCACCTTTTTTACCACCTTGTCTCCTACATTAGGTGCCTTTCTATAAATAAATTTAGGAGCTTCTGGCAACACTGGTTTCAAACTTTTATCTAGACAGAGTACATGCCAATGATTTTTTAACACTGTCTCAACCTCTCTATATTGTGCATGGAATGATGAAATAAAACTCCACTCATGGCAGGTTGAAGTTCGAATCCTCACACCTTCTCCTACTACTTGTTCTCGTGGTATCGCTCTAATCTCCTCTGAGATTCTATCCAATTCTTGGGGTTTATACCCCTTCTCTCTGAATCTGTTTTTCAATATTACAGACTGAGACAGATAATTCTCTTCTGTAGAGCAATTTCGTTTCACCCGCATAAATTGTCCTTTTGGTATATTTTTTAACCAAACCGGGTGGTGGCCACTTTGTATAGGTAGGAAACTATTCCGGTCTGTTGGTTTGAAAAATACTTTTGTGTCTAATTTATCACCATTTCTATAGATGCTGACATCCAAAAAATCTATTTGATCTTTACTCCATGTACTCGTCAATTTAATATTGTTGGAGTTATTATTGAGATATGTTAAAAAATTATTAAGAGATATTTCAGATCCTTCCCATATAAAAATAATATCATCAATGAATCGTCTGTAAAACAGGAGTTCCCGTCTTTTATTCACAAAAATATACTTATCCTCCCACTCCCCCATAAATAAATTTGCAATACTAGGTGCAAATTTTGCGCCCATTGCCACGCCTCTCTTTTGGATAAAAAACTCATTGTTGAACCAAAAATAGTTATGTGACAAACAAAAATCTAAAACCTCTTTTAAAAAAACTTTTTGATGATGGGGAAGATCATCTCTTTGGCTCAAAGCCCAATTGAGGGCGAGTAGGGCGTCGTCATGCTGTATTATTGTATACAGGGAGGATACGTCAGACGTCACAAAAAATACTTCTCCTCGGTCTTCTAAATGTATATTCTGCAGGGATTGTAATAAATCCTTGGTGTCCTTCAAATACGCTTTTGTTGTTTTGACACTACTCTGCAAAAACCGATCCAAGTACTCCCCTATCCTTGAGGTTACAGAGCCAATCCCATTCACAATTGGCCTGGCTGGGGGATTTTGGGAGTCTTTATGTATTTTGGGTAGCGTATAAATTGTAGGAATCCTTGTACTGCTTGGTGTCAAATAACGCTTCTCTTTAACTGTTAAAGTATGTCCTTTAAATCCATACTCCACCAAGTGGCCCAATTCTACATTATATTGAGGTGTAGGGTCGTGACTTAATTTTTTATATGTATCAGTGTCAGCCAACATTTCTGTTAATTGGCCAACATAATAATCTTTCGACAAGACCACCACACCTCCTCCTTTATCTGCTGGTCTGACTACTACATCATTTCTTTTCTCCAACATTTCTATGCCATCGCAAATAAATCGAGGATTAACTCCTTTTTTGGGAATAATTTTCTCCATATCTCGTAATACTAAACTTTTAAACACCTCAAGGTGATGAATTGCCGTATTTGGGGGGTTAAATAGAGACTTATTTTTAAGTCCACTATCAACCGCCACTGATGATCCAATGTTTCCACTCACTGGGTTTGACATTTTATTCAAGAAATATTTCTTGATACTGAGTTTCCTCATGTATCTATGAATATCAATATATACATCGAATTTGTTTATCGATCTTTTCAAACCACATTTCAGACCTAATTGTAGGATATTGGTCTCTTTGTGTGTCAAATCAACCCCACTGAGGTTATAGATACCAGTTAGTCTTTTTCCAGCCTCCTTTTTTTGCTGGATTCGTGCTCCTGCTCTACATCCTCGTTTTCTGTTCTCCTTAAACTTTGTTGTTGAGTATGATCCCAGTTCTGTTGGTCCCTCCACTGTTGGTCTCTGTACTCGGGTGCATATTGTTGATGTGAGGGTACTTGATAATGCGTGGGTACTTGTTGAGGGTAATACTGTGAGTATTGGGTTGGTGGTCTCCCCCTTTGTGGTGGTTGACCCCTTCCTCTCCTCCTGTTTCCCCTTCCTCTCCACTGAAAAGGACGTGGATGATAGGCCTCATTCCTATCTACTCCATCCCTCAAGGTCTCATATCTATTAGCCACCGGGACATTGTAGGTTTCATTGTGAGCCATATACTGTTGGTTCACACTTGTGTTCCCACGACCCTTTCCTCCTCTCCCTCTCCCTTGATTATCTCTCCTAGGGGTGAGGTGATTGAAGGGTGGGGCAGTGGTATTAGTCCTACTGGGGTTATTCATCCTTTGTGTTTGTCTAGGAGTACTAGGCATGGATGTTCCATTTTGACTAGGAACTGGATCCACTTCAATTTGTATATCATTATTCGCCAAATCATTTGTATGCGTTCCATCTTGCCAGTAATAGATGGTATTATTTTTAAAATCATTTAAATCTCGATAAAATTTCTTAGTTTTTTTCTTTTGAGTATCTTTATCGACTTTCTCAAGTCTCTTTTTAATCCTATTATTGAAATCAATTATCTGCTGTGTATCTTTAATTGGATCCAACTGTGCTTGAAGTTGGTTGATCTTATTCTCCAATTTAATCATTTTCTTCTTTTTTCTTTGCAGAATAAGTTCCTGCAACTGTAAACCCACTCCATTAAAAAACTTTAGCCACTCAGACATTGATTCAGGATCATCCAAAGCGTCTTGAGGTGCTACTTCCCACCTCAGACTGCGAACTATAATTTTTTCTTTCAAATAATGTTCAATAGTACAGATGTCCCACCACGTCCTAACCTGCTTTTCCAAAGCGCTTCCTAGTGCTGTAATAATACCGCTATAATTTTCTTCTAGTCTGACTTGTTCATTAACAGAGAACAAGTTAGCTATATCTAATTGTCTGTTATTCAGAAATCTGATCGCATCCATTGCAAAGCCAGAGATTAAACACAAAGTATACAAAAATTAAAGTGAAGTTCCCCTGGCCTTCTTTCACTATCCCAGCGCTAAAGAAGCTCACAGGTGACTTATAACAGACTACAATGAATACGTGACCGTATTCATTAACCCAAATGTTCACTATATGTATCTATATCAGCAGCCGCTTAAACACAACAAATATTTTGCAGAACATAAAACTATAAAACTTATAAAAACACAATCAAATCCCTGGGTAGGATAATGAAAGTTTTCTATAGCAGCGCTCAGGTGGTCAATAGACTCCCTTGTCCACTCACTCTTATTTACAGTTCATAAGAGTACATATAGAACTTATGAAAAAAGATGTTGTTGTAAATGACATATAGCTCCAGATGTCTTCTTAATATGATCCACTTTAAATCATCAGTTGTATCCCCTTTCGGGTGGGTACTCACCACACACAGGATTTAAACAGGCACCTCACAGATCCCATCCGATGGTCATCCGATCATCCTAATCCTGGTTCTGATTACTCCTTCTAAAGCCTCCAGAGATCACCCGATAATCACCAGCAGATGTTCAAAGTGAAAGAAAAGAGAAGCCACCAATAGTGTAATCCCGTAGAGTATCTTTTAATCAGTCTATAAAAATTGTTTCCACAACATATCTTCCATATGGTAAAAATCAAGCAGTAAAATAGCAGCAGTGTAATTCAAAACCGCCGTGCTGTTCCCCCAGGCTCCTAACAGGTGCAGTGTATCAGCTGGTACAGCTTGTGTTTAACCAGACTTACTGCCGCTTCCTGTGTTTGGAGCGCACCTGGAACGCACCAACGTCACTTCCTTTCAGCCGCAAAGTCACACCCTGACGTTTCGTCTTCTCGACTTCCTCTGAGGGCGTGACTCTGCAGCACGGCTCACAGGAATATATACACACACAAGTGATTGAAAGACAAGTTTAACCCCTCCTATATGCTAATCAATGCCATTTAATTACTCAAATCGGCAGAACGCATTGTAGTCACAGGGGTCTCGTCATTTTAAATCACTTAACACATTAAATCAACAATAACCTCTTATACATTGATCTTGAAAAGCGTTATTAAGATAATAATAACATAATCGAATAGTTAAAATAAATCAATAAAAGCTGAGTCTCCATAATATCATTCATTATCACAGATAAGCACCCAGCACTAGTGCCATCTTGAGTATGAATACCAAACAGCAGTCTAAATTTCTACAAAAATAGGAATAAATTATATATATATATATATATATATCTCAACACTCAACGTTAAAATACAATATTAAAATTAAATATATAAAATTTACTTCTAAAAAATCATAAAACATACTACATAAAATGCTAATCGTCAAAATTGTTTCATAATTATGTTATTAATACCTAAAGGAATTGAGAGAATTGGTCACGCTGGAGCAACCAATTATTTGACCTTGAACTCCTCCCCACCCTGTTCATGGACTGGGCTTGGGTTAAAGTAAGAACCCCAAAACCAAGCCCCTGCACAGCACGAACTCTACGACGAGTACGTAGTCGAAACATGACTAGAAAATGGTCGGTTGGTCAGAACAAACTAACAGAACGCACTGAAGAACAGAAAGACCTGAGAAGAACGTGCTGAAAATCAGAAACGAGCAGACAAGAACGAACTGAAAACCAGATACGAACTGACTACACGCACTAAAAAACAGATACAAACCCACAAGCACAAACTGAAGAGCAGTAACGGACTGAAAAGCACGAAGTCTGAAAAGCGCAAATCGTCTCTCACCAAACTTCTACTAACACGAGATTATCAGAAGGAGCCCAAAGGGTGGCGCAATGGGTATTGAACTTCCCTTTTACAGTGCCATCTTACGTGTAGGTACGTCACCGCGTTCTTGACGGTCAGGATTTCTGACAACATTTGTGTGGCCATGTGTATGCAACACAAGTTTGAGCCAACATTCCATCGGAAAAAAATCAACGGTTTTATTGTCGGAATTTCCGATCGCCTGTATGTGGCAGGAGTGTAAAATAAATCCTGTCGTTGGTGTCAGTGGGATAAAACAAACCCCATTGTTTGTTTAAACAAAATTCCCTTGATGAAATTTCTATCCTATGTATTATTATTAATGGGGTTGTACATTTTTCTAATCACTGAAGCATTCTACCACATTTTTTTCAGTGAGTAAAAATAGTCCCATTGTTGGTATCAGCGTGGATAAATTAAGTCATTTTATTGGTGTCAGTGTGAGTAACATAAGTCTCATGATTGGTGTCAATGACATTAAAAATTAACCCTATCATTGGCTAAATTAGTTTCCAGCTCACTAATAAAAATTGTTCCCAGCCCAATGATAAGTGACCAATGGGAGGAGGCGTTTCAGGCCGTACGTGCTCCCTTAATGTGACCCAGAAGCTCTCTCAGCTTTACAGTCTTTTGAGGTCCCATTATACTCCCCTCAGGCACTTTAGGATGGGTCAAAGTACGGAGCCACACTAACACAGATGTAAAAGAGATAACAGTGATTTAGTTCCCTTACTTTGGCGTTGCCCTAAGCTACATCACTACTGGAAGAAAGTATTGGATACCCTAAATGCAGTGTTCAGGGTGAATATCCCATTAGATTCCAAATGCTGCCTTTTAAGTGTCCTTGAAGAGGTTGTACAGGAGGAGTGCATTAGGATAGCCACAGGGCGCACCCTCTTCCATGCCCGAAAACTCGGTAGGCAATTCATTACTTCTGGAGAGTCATATTTATCAACACTGGGGTTGCTCCAGTGGGTTCGAATAGCTGTGGGGTGCGTGGTTAGATACCCCTGGACTCAGCCCTAGTGAGTTTATATATCAGAGGCTCTTTCTGTGCCCAGGTTGGCCGTAGGGGTATGGCTCTTATAATATCTTATAATAACAACCTCTAGGATATTACCTTTTTCTGTGAGGATAATGTTGTTTGTTGTCTTACTGTGCAGATGTTGCGCTGGAGATAGGTCAGTTGGCATTTACTTTGCCTATATTTTCTTTCATTTTTGACTGTACTTATATGTTATGTGCAAGTTGCTTTGTACTGTTTTGTCCTGGATTGTCAAACTGTTTATTCCTAATAAAAACTTTTCTGCTAAAAAATAAAAATAAAAAAATGATCCCAGAAATACTGTATAAAGGAGAACTTTCCGATGAACTGTTTTAATCAGGTACTCCATCGAAAATCAGGTTATGCTTATGTAGCGCACCAACCCCAGACTTTACCTGCTTTTCTTCTGCTTGGCTCCTCCGCAGGAAAAGAATGAGGCACACCGCACCACAAGCCCGTACCCTCCTGAATAGGGAGGTTGAGCGGTGTTAGTTTCTCGGGCCTGCTTGCGACTGGTGTAAAAAAGCCTCCAGTGCTGACCTCGTTTCTGCAGTAATCAGAACAAGTCTTTAACTTTCCCCCAGTAAGCAACTGTCCACACCAACTGAAAGGTCCAACACTTGTTTATTCCTTCTTGTAATTCCTGGTGAAGGACGATTCACCCCCTCTGGCCAACTCACTAGCATGTGAATCCCCAGGGCTAGGGGCCTGTAACAAAGTCTCTCCCCCTGGCTTACCTTCGCTTGGAGAAGGACTCGGATGTCCGGGACTTTTCCCTTCAGAGACATCCGTTCCAGGTAAGCGCTGGGGCGTTGCTCCACCACGGCCGCGGGAAGCCTTCACGAGACCCATCTTCCTCTTGGGCGGTGGGAGAAAAGACTCTGTCGTTGCCGAATGAGCATCCTCCGGTTTCTCACTCGCTACAACGAGCTCCTCTGTGACTTCCTCCGAAGTCTCGTCAGTGCGCGCAGGGGTGGCTGTACAAGCTTCGATTCCTCCCTCCGGAGTGGTGGCGCCGGTAAGGCAGTTGAGGTGGAAGGCCCGAGGCCTCTCCGTAGGTTGCTCGACCTCAAAAAGAAATTCCTTGCAGCTCTCACATCGCCCGAATGGCTTCAGATGAAACCGGAATGGCTTCACTTTTATTTTCAGATGGTCCAGGAGTCTCTCTGCATGTGCCCCTTGACCCTGGTGAAGATCACATACTCAGCTTACACAGGGATGACTTCCTCCTTGCTGCGCCACCTGTCATGCCGCCTCAGCTCCCGTGCCAGACTGTGTCCCGGCCGCCTACATGCCCCCTGCCGCACCCATGCCATCACCCGACCTGTGAGTATGGGCTGTAGATTCAAGTGCATATTTCTCTTTTCTGTCCTTCTCCCTTCTCATTTCTCTCCACGCACACTCTTGTTGGCACTCAGTCCCCTCTATTCACTATGACAGTGTCCCTTTTGTTGGAGCATTTTTATTGTTTGCAACACAGCTTCACTATCACATATCAATGATAGCGCTCACAATGTTGGAGTTTTTCCATGTCTCCAGCACAGCTTCACTATCATACACC
Organism: Rana muscosa; assembly: GCA_029206835.1. Taxonomy (NCBI): domain Eukaryota; kingdom Metazoa; phylum Chordata; class Amphibia; order Anura; family Ranidae; genus Rana; species Rana muscosa. The sequence continues at coordinate 374,598,302 of CM055116.1, forward strand.
CCAGGCGGTGCCTTTCCTTTCCTTTTCCTTCCCTTCCCTTCTTTCTTTCCTTTTTCTTGCCCTTTCCTTCCCTTATTTTCTTTCCTTTTCCCCCCCTTTCTCTTAATCCCCTCACGACGGTGTTTCTATGTTGGAGCATCCTCATTGCCCTCAACAAGCTCACCGTCACACATTTACCCTTCTTTCATGTTTCATCCCTCTCACTTTTCATTGATAGCGTTCTCAACGTTGGAGCACTTTATTGCTTTCAACATAGCTACACCATCAGATATTTCAGCTATGCTTTTCTGCTCATTATTATCCCTGCTCATCCACATCTATTTTTCATCTTTTCACTGCTGAACATAGGGCTCATCACCCCTCAGCAAATTAACACACCATTTCTTTGCACTTCACTTTCATTTTCAGATGGTCCAGGAGTCTCTCTGCATGTGCCCCTTGACCCTGGTGAAGATCACATACTCAGCTTACACAAGGATGACTTCCTCCTTGCTGTGCCACCTGTCATGCAGCCTCAGCTCCCGTGCCAGACTGTGTCTCCGGCCGCCTACATGCCCCCTGCCGCACCCATGCCATCACCCGACCTGTGAGTATGGGCTGTAGATTCAAGTGCATATTTCTCTCCCCCCTCTATATAAGCCTAACCTATCAATTGATACTATGTTCTTGTATTGTAGACATCCATTAATAATCAGCTCCTGATGAGCGGAATGATAGCCGCGAAACGCGTCGAGCTTCAGATGCCAAATAATATTTATCATGCAGTTTTACCTCATGTTTTTATTGTTTTACTCAATTTACTCACAAACAAATGCCAATGAACTAATTAATCGTGGTGGATGATGGAATATGTACCATGATGTCCAATGTATTTCACTGTATAATATTTAATACATTTTACATTATTTGATTTACTAGCTCTGTTTGGCTCTCATTCCGCATGCTTCATACAAAGTCCCGACCCTTTTTCTGTCTTCGTACTGATAGGGATGGAGACCTAGTGACTTCATTGTCTCAGGCCTCATTTAAAGTCCCAAAACTTTTTATTTTTTCCATTGAATCCAATTAGGGATGGAAGCATGCGTTTTTGAATAGCATCCAGCTGACACAAGACCCAATGTGCCAGCTATGTTTCCCTTTCCTCCTACCCCTGCCACACTGCGGGATAGCTTTGGATGGGTTTCTCTGAGCATTCTGACACAACACCCCAGTGTCAGAAATAGTTTTCTTCCCCTACCATACTGTAGGCCAAGTTAAGATAATGTTTTTCGTTTTGATATTCTTTAAACAAAATATGATCTGTGTGGATGCCCCAGCTCACGGGTCCGGTGCTGTTCGGGGCGTGACGTGGTGGGCCCAGTGGTGTGAGTTGGGGCCCTTTCTGACATTGGGAGCTGCGATGCGCAGCGGGGGCCCCACCCCTTCTCCCCTTCCCATGGGGGACAGGGCGGTCGCCCAGCTGCGCATCGGTGCCACGCATCCGGCGCGTCATGTCTGGCGTCCACCCAGGTCGACGTCATCACATGAGCGCCGAGTTCTCCATCTGGTGGTCAATAAGGGGGAGCGAGTTTTTTGGCGCCACTCGCCGGCCGCTTGCTTCCTGGGAGATGGCGCCTCTCCTACCCCATACTCGCCAGCGTGATGTTAGCGGCAACAGGGTGTTCGCGACGAGGCAGGCATCTCTCCCCTGACACAGGCACCAACACACATAGTCAGGGGTTGAGGAACCAGAAACATCTCGCATTAGGCAAAATGCACCCTCAACTCCTTCCATTCAGGTAAATTCATTACCACACACTCTTTTCTGTCCTTCTCCCTTCTCATTTCTCTCCACGCACACTCTTGTTGGCACTCAGTCCCCTCTATTCACTATGACAGTGTCCCTTTTGTTGGAGCATTTTTACTGTTTGCAACACAGCTTCACTATCACATATCAATGATAGCGCTCACAATGTTGGAGTTTTTCCATGTCTCCAGCACAGCTTTACTTTCATACACCCCAGGCGGTGCCTTTCCTTTCCTTTTCCTTCCCTTCCCTTCTTTCTTTCCTTTTTCTTGCCCTTTCCTTCCCTTCTTTTCTTTCCTTCCCCCCCTTTCTCTTAATCCCCTCACGACGGTGTTTCTATGTTGGAGCATCCTCATTGCCCTCAACAAGCTCACCGTCACACATTTACCCTTCTTTCAGGTTTCATCCCTCTCACTTTTCATTGATAGCGTTCTCAACGTTGGAGCACTTTATTGCTTTCAACATAGCTACACCATCAGATATTTCAGCTATGTTTTTCTGCTCATTATTATCCCTGCTCATCCACATCTATTTTTCATCTTTTCACTGCTGAACATAGGGCTCATCACCCCTCAGCAATTTAACACACCATTTCTTTGCACTTCACTTTCATTTTCAGATGGTCCAGGAGTCTCTCTGCATGTGCCCCTTGACCCTGGTGAAGATCACATACTCAGCTTACACAAGGATGACTTCCTCCTTGCTGCGCCACCTGTCATGCCGCCTCAGCTCCCGTGCCAGACTGTGTCCCCGGCCGCCTACATGCCCCATGCCGCGCCCATGCCATCACCCGACCTGTGAGTATGGGCTGTAGATTCAAGTGCATATTTCTCTCCCCCCTCTATATAAGCCTAACCTATCAATTGATACTATGTTCTTGTATTGTAGACATCCATTAATAATCAGCTCCTGATGAGCGGCATGATAGCCGCGAAACGTGTCGAGCTTCAGATGCCAAATAATATTTATCATGCAGTTTTACCTCATGTTTTTATTGTTTTACTCAATTTACTCACGAACAAATGCCAATGAACGAATTAATCGTGTTGGATGATGGAATATGTACCATGATGTCCTATGTATTTCACTGTATAATATTTAATAAATTTTACATTGTTGTGTTACACTATGTGATTTTTCTTGCTCTGTGTCTTTAAGATCTGTCCCCTTCTTTCTAGCTGAACTTTCTCTCTCACCGTAGTTCTTTATATATCTCCTCCACTTCCTGATTCTGGTCATTACTCCTGTATATCTTCCATGCTAAACATCTTACATGTGGCTTACAACTGCAACGTTTTTCTATCTATGAATATCCATCATTAAACGGAACATTCGAAAGGATTCTTCGTCTGTCGTCCTAACTGTGAGTTTATTCATTGAGTTAAACTGCCTGTATCGATGCAAGGGATGAATATCAAACCAGCTTGAGTAAGGCCTACTTAAACCTGGAGATGAACTTTATCGCTTTGTAGTTGAGACAGAACAGTAGAAAAACTGAGTTTCACAGCCTAATTACAAGATTTCTGCATGTCAGTACTGAAACAGACAAGATTTACTGCCCTCATAGCAAGACAGAAGGGACAGAGCAGCACATGGCAGCCTTATAGCCTGAGACAATCTGCACAGTGTCATATTTCAGCACACAGATCCTGCCTGCTTTCACAGTCAGTCTGCTATCATGAGTGACCAAGCTTCTGCATGTGAACTCACATCTACCTCCCCACAAGTTCCTGAAGAAACTGAGTTACCCAAACACTCAGTTAAACCCACTTGGAAAGTAATGGAGAATTATGAAGCTTCAAGGACTGAATTGTCAAATAGCTTGGAATTAGTCTGGGAGAAAATCCTTGCTGAAGCCAATACAGTGTCTGTTGAACGTGAACTACTGACACTAGAGGGCGCCATTAAACAACTTTCTGCCTCATATGAGCTTTATCAGCTTACCAGCATCAAATTCACTAATGTCTTGCAAAACATGAATACAGAAAGTGCGATGACACAATTAAAGCGTGTCAACATTCTTAATATTGAAAGAGACAGTTTTATCCAGCAAACCAGATTAAAGGCAGAAGAAAAAATAAAGCTGTTACAGGACACTGCATCTCACAGATCTGTTTCCACCAGACGTTCTAAAAACTCGTCAAGATCCCATAGTTCAAGATACTCAACACTCAGTGAGCGACTTATTAATGCCCGCGCTGAAGTGGAAGCCAGCAAAGTGCAGGTGGCATATGCAGAAAAAAGAGCAGAGTTGGAAGCTCAAAGGGCAGAGTTGGAAGCGCAGTCAGCACGACAAAGAGCAACAATGGAAACCTTAAATGAACAGTGTAAACATGACGCAGCTATGGCAAAGCTAAGGGTCCTACAGCAAGCTATCAGTGCAGACGAAAGTGCAAGTGAGAAAGACAGCATTAACCTAAACATAGCAGATATGGAAGACCCCCTCAAACGCGCTAAAGACTATGTCCTAAGCCACTGCAGTGCACACTCCATTGTCTCCAATGCTCCCGACTACATAGAGACTCCTTCACAGCTTCAAGTTAAAGAGGTTCCAGCAACTTCCTGCACTCAAAATCACTCCACTGCATTTCCTACCTGCCTACCTTGCCTGCCTTCATACGTCACAGAGCATCAGCGCAAGCTTCAAGCAAGTCATCAATCTCCAGTCATCGGTACAGCCTTGAATCAACGTACCATTGGAACAACTGACTTCAAGCAAGCAACTCACCTGGATGCATCTGCTGCACCATATTTCCCTGTGTCCTTTAACAACAATGTCAAAGATAACGCAATCAGCACCATACAGCCAACAGCATCTCACATAAAGGCGGAGACAACTGAGACAGAAGAGTTTGTGAGGTACATGCTTCGCAGAGAGCTCACAAAGACTGGTCTTACAAGTTTTGATGACCAACCTGAGAACTACAGAAGTTGGAAATGTGCCTTCAGAACTACAATCAGCAATATTGGCATTACAGCTGATCAAGAATTGAATCTGCTGATCAAATGGCTTGGTCCTCTATCTGCTGCACGTGTTAAGCCATTAAGATCGGTTTTCATGGACAATCCTACTGCAGGCCTCACAGCTGCATGGGAGCGACTAGAGCAAAGTTATGGCAGTCCAGAAGCTATAGAAAATGCTTTGTTCATACGTCTGGAAACTTTCCCAAAGATATCCGGTAAGGACAACAAGGAGTTCCAGAGACTGAGTGACCTTCTCCTTGAGCTTCAGCTAGCCAAGACAGACCCAAAACTACCTGGACTCAGTTACCTTGACACTCCAAGAGGGGTAAACCCAATTGTCTCCAAGCTCCCGTATGGTTTGCAAGAGAAATGGACTGCACTAGGGTCATCATACAAAAGAGAGAACAAGGTTTCCTTCCCTCCATTCTCTTTCTTCTGTGAATTCATCAGGGAAATTGCAGAGACCAAGAACGATCCAAGTTTTTCCTACGGTGAGTACAGTCTCTTCTCACCCTTTCCTAAGAGTACCAGTCTTCAGGGCAACTACAGAAACCATAGAGGCCCAGTGTCCGTGAAAAAAGGGATTTTTATAACAGCTTACCTGTAAAATCCTTTTCTTGGAGTACATCACGGGACACAGAGCGACTTAGTCATTACTAATGGGTTATATAGATTACCTTCAGGTGTTGGCACTGGCCAATTCCAAACCGGAAGTGCCCTCCCCTATATAAGCCCCTCCCACCCGGGAGCACCTCAGTTTTGTAGCCAAGCAATAAGTGTCCCAAAAAGAGGGGTGGGAGCTCTGTGTCCCGTGATGTACTCCAAGAAAAGGATTTTACAGGTAAGCTGTTATAAAAATCCCTTTTTCTTTTTCGTACATCACGGGACACAGAGCGACTTAGTCATTACTAATGGGACGTCCCAAAGCAATGCCAAATGAGGGGAGGGATACATAAGCTGGGCGCCATCAGGCATGAGGATCTTTTGCGGCCTGCAACACACTGCGCCCAAAGGCGACATCCTCCTGACTTCTAACGTCTACCTGGTAGAACCTAGTAAACGTGTGTACCGAAGACCATGTTGCGGCCTTACATACTTGAGCCAGGGAGGCCTGGTGATGCACTGCCCATGAAGTTCCAACTGCTCTTGTGGAGTGCGCCCTAACTTTGAACGGAGGCGGTCTCTTTCTCAAGCCATAGGCTTGTATTATGACCTGTCGAATCCACTTGGCTAAAGTAGATTTTGATGCTGCCTGACCCTTTCTGGGGCCTTCCGGCAGAACAAATAAAGAATCCATTCTGCGAATCTGAGCAGTGGCTTTTAGATAAGCTTTAACTGCTCTTACTACATCCAAAGAATGTAATAACTTTTCCTCTACCGAGCTAGGTTTGGGGAAAAAAGAAGGAAGAACCACATCTTGGTTCAAATGAAACCTCGATACCACCTTAGGAAGAAAGGCTGGATGAGGACGTAATACTACTCTGTCCTTATGGACAACCAGATATGGCTCCTTACAGGACAAGGCGGCTAATTCCGATACTCTTTTAGCCGAACAAACGGCTACTAAGAAAATCAATTTCCTGGTGAGAAGAACCAAGGAAATGTGTTGTAATGGTTCAAACGGTTGTTTCTGTAGAACCGACAGAACCAGGTTTAGGTCCCAAGGACATATGGGAATACTAACCGGAGGGCTAATACGCATCACTGCTTGTATAAAGGCTTTGACTAGTGAATGCGAAGCCAAGGGCCTTTGAAAAAATATTGACAAGGCCGAAATCTGACCCTTGATAGTACTCAAGGCAAGCTTCCTATCTACAGCCCACTGTAGGAAGTCCAAAATCCTCCCTATCACGTACTTACGTGGATGCCATTTCTTGGCCTCACACCACGTAATGTATGCTTTCCAGATCCTATAATAGATCTGCCTGGATACCGGTTTCCTGGCATTGATCATGGTAGATACCACAGAATTAGAGAGCCCTCTCTTTTTCAGAATGTGGGCTTCAATAGCCAGGCCGTCAAACCTAGGGCTGGTAAGGAAGGGTGGTATATCGGTCCCTGCGACAGCAGGTCCGGACGATGTGGGAGGGTCCAAGGACTCCTCACTGACATTTTTACAATCTCCGCGTACCATGCCCTTCGGGGCCACGCTGGAGCCACCAGAATCACTGGTTTCTTTTCTACCCTGATTCTGCGGAGTAATCGCGGTAACAATTGTGGCGGTGGGAATGCATATATCAGCTTGAACTGATCCCAAGGGAACACTAGGGCATCCGAGCCGCAAGCTAGGGGATCCCTTGTGCGAGACACAAATCTGTCCACCTTTGCGTTGAATCTGGATGCTAGCAGATCTACATCCGGTGTTCCCCACCGCTGGCATATTGCCTGAAAAACCTCGGGGTGAAGAGACCATTCCCCCGGGTATAATTGTTGGCGACTTAGAAAGTCCGCTCTCCAATTTTCCACTCCTGGGATGAAAACCGCGGATATGGCTGGGACATATTTTTCTGCCCACTCCAGGATGCAATTTGCTTCCCTCTGGGCTGCACGACTCTTGGTGCCACCCTGGTGATTGATATATGCCACTGCCGTGGCATTGTCTGATTGAATTCTGACAGGGGACCCTTGGAGTTTGGATGTCCATGCTACTAGGGCATACCGGGCTGCTCGTATCTCTAAGAGATTGATGGGCAGGGCCTTTTCTGCTTCTGACCACTTGCCCTGGAGAGACCATTGCTCCAGTACTGCCCCCCAGCCTATGAGGCTGGCATCTGTAGTGACCACCTTCCAAGAAACCGGACTGAAGGGTTTCCCTCTTTCCAGATTCTGGGGCACCAACCACCAATGGAGGCTCTTGCGAACGGAAGGGGACAGGGACATTGGTAAGTCTAAAGCCTGAACTTTTTTGTTCCAGGCTGACAGTATGGCCCTTTGCAAATTCCTTGAATGGAATTGACCGTAGGGTACCGCTTCGAATGAAGCCACCATCTTTCCCAGCAGCCTCATGCAGAGGCGTATGGATGGTTTTCTTTTTGTACCCACTAAGTGGGTCAAATCTTTTAAAGACGACACCTTCTCTGGAGGTAAGAAAATCTTTCTCTGATTTGAATCCAGCCTTAGCCCTAAGTATTCCAGACTTTTGACTGGTCTTAGAGCTGACTTGTCGCGGTTGATAATCCAACCGTGATATTCCAGATACTCGATTGTCTTGTGAATAGCTACTTCCAGCTTTTCCACTGAGTGGTCTATTAGTAGCAGGTCGTCTAGATATGCCATTATCGTTACACCCTGTGTTCTTAGATTGGCCAATAATGGGGCCAGAATTTTTGTGAACACTCGTGGTGCTGTGGCCAGACCGAAAGGTAAGGCTCTGAACTGAAAATGGCGCCCTTCTACTGCAAAGCGTAGAAATTTCTGGTGGGCCGGAAAGATGGGAATATGCAGATAAGCATCCTTTATGTCGATCGAGGCTAGCCATTCCTGCCCTTGTAGGGCGGTGGCCACCGATCGGATCGACTCCATCCGAAAAGTCCTGATATTTAGGAACTTGTTTAGCCCTTTTAGATTTAATATGGGCCTCACGTCCCCATTTGGTTTGGGGACTGTGAAAAGGTTCGAGTAAAACCCGAATCCGCTTTCTTCCAGGGGAACCTTCATGATTACACCTTGGAGCAATAGTTGTTCTAGTGCCAGAAGGAGGGATCCTCTCTTTTGGGGATCTCTTGGCACGTTTGACCTCATAAATTGGGCAGGAGGAGTGCCTTTTAACTCCAGCTTGTATCCCAGACTTACTGCGGAGAGCACCCATCTGTCTCTGATGGTGTCCCGCCAGGTCTCTGTGAACAACTGAAGTCTTCCCCCCACCCGATTGAGTGGGGGCAACGCTTCATGCCTTGGGGGGAGGTTTTGTACCTCTCTTAATCCAGGGCTTCTTGTTACCCTGTGATTGTCCCTGATTTCTGCCCCCTGAATTTGACCGTGGAGGCCGTCGGAACTGCTTCACAGCCGATGTGCCTGGGACTGGAGAAGTAGGCCTCTTAAAAGAAGGACTTCTACCCTTGTTCTTAACCGGTAAGAGTGAACTTTTACCGGCAGAAATTTTCTGGATATATTTGTCCAGATCTTCTCCAAATAAGCGTTCTCCATGAAATGGGAAGCTAACCAGCAGTTTTTTACAGGGAGCTTCAGCAGACCAGTTTTTGAGCCACAGAAGCCTACGCATATGTACTATAGACAGCGTAAAGCGGGAGGCCTGTTGGATTGTATCCTTTATGGCGTCCACCGCAAAACACAAGGCTCTAGGCAGGTCAGCTAGGGCAAGAGCCTGCTGATCTGGTAAGTCCCTTAAGACTTGTTTCAACTGATCTTTCACTGCTTGGCAGACTCCAATCGCTGCTACCGCAGGTTGTGTCACCAAATTTGCTGTAGAGAAAGCAGATTTTAGTAAAGACTCCAATTTTTTATCTATTGGGTCTTTGAACATTGGAACATTATCTACTGGACATGTCAGTGATTTGTTAACAGAAGAGATGGCTGCGTCCACTGTAGGGACCCTCCATTTTCTTATGAACTTATCCTCCATGGGATAGATCACCGGAAATCTCTTGGGGGGAGCAAATATTTTATCAGGATGCTCCCAATCCTGGTAAATAAGCCCTTCTAATAAAGGGTGGATTGGGAAGGAACAGACAGCCTGGGGAGCTTTTAGAGACCCCAGCGAGGAAACCGTAGTGGATGGTGGTTCCGCCAGAGGCATTTTAAATGCTGATCGGACCATATTAGTCAGAGACTGAACCCATAATCTTTCAGCCTGAGAAGCTGAGAAAGGTTCTTCCACTGTTGATTCCTCCATAACTGAATCAACCTCATCCTGATCCCCTTCAGGTAGGTCGATCTCTGTGTGGGGCTGTTCCTCCACTAACAGGCACTCTGACGGAGGAGACGGAGATCGGACGCGCTTTTCCTGAGACAGGGAAGCAGCGATCAATGCTGTTAATCTCTCTTCCAATCCTCCCAGAGTTGAGGATAAAACCTCCTCTGTTATATCTACAGGAGCAGGTGGACTGGGGACAGCCGCAGCACCAGGCATTCCTGCGGGGTTTCTACGGCTACTGACCTCTGAATTCTCAGGGGAGATTGGTGCAGTACAAGCATGCCCAATATCCTCAGAGCCCGATGGAGACCCCTTTGGCTTCCTGGAAGATCTATTTCCGGAGCGTCTGGACGACATATCCTTTAAGCACAAAGCTGAGGTATTCCCGTCGTCATACACCAATTTTGCTGGTAATAGTCTAACACAGGTGCTGCTATATACCAGCTGGTGTCCACTAAAGTGCCTTTCTATGGGGATGCCTGCATCAACCGCCTCTGTGTGCCACTGTTTGTTGCTAGCTCTGCTTGCATGCAGCTGACACTTGTACTGTGTCTTTTAACCATGCTGGGACGCCCGCACATGCGCAGAAGCGCCGCGGCGCGCATCGAGCGTCATCCACCCGCCCCGCCCCTTTTTTTCATAGGAGGCGCGTGCACGCGCCCGCGCGCGCGCCCGTGCGCCATTGGCGCCCTTTTCGAAATCAAACAGGGGACTAGGAGCCAGGGCCCTTTTTGCCGGAGGGCCTGTGCGGTGGATGAGCACAGCAACAGGGCAGAGGAAGTGGATTCCCACAGAGAAACTTACCAGCTGCCTGGATCTTTTGACTTGAGAAAACCAAAGATCCACATGACAAGAAAAATGGACTACAGCGGCCTCTAGTGGTTTAACACAGGTACCGCGGTCCCTGTTTTTTTTTTTTTTTTTCTTGACTACTATTAAAATTTTACATTTTCAGTAGTTATAGGCAAACACAGATATTTAGCGGGAATACCGTTAGGTAACAGACAGAAAGACAAATTAGGCTTGGGGGTCCCCCAATAGAACCAAGTTCCTGGGGGCCCCCACTTACCTGATCCCCGCCGCAGGACTTTGTTTGGTCCACAGAAGTCCAAACTTCACCTATCACGGCAGGCATTGTAATTAAACCTTCAGGGACCGGGTTCCCAAGGATTCCACTCCCCTGGACCTGTATAGCACCCTGCACAGACAACATCTTGGTCGTGGGTATGACCAGAGCTCTGGATCCCAGGGTCCAGCCCTCCTAAGAGAAGCATTACAGGCAAAACCTTGCTCTTCTGCTGCAAGGCCCGGGTACCGACCGTTTAGCTATGAAGCTTTTTTGGTGGGATCCGGAACAGCTTACTAAGGCCCAAAAGAACCTGTACGCAAGCCCAGTGAAAACACATGTTATTCTTTGGCCAACACCTTAGACACTGGCAAAAAACTGAGGTGCTCCCGGGTGGGAGGGGCTTATATAGGGGAGGGTACTTCCGGTTTGGAATTGGCCAGTGCCAACACCTGAAGGTAATCTATATAACCCATTAGTAATGACTAAGTCGCTCTGTGTCCCGTGATGTACGAAAAAGAAAAGACTGACATCCTTCCCACTCCTACCACAGTTCTGGCCACGAACAAACAGAGTAGGAAGATTGAAAACCCTAACAGAGAGTGTCCCATACACAAGAAGCCACACCCCCTCAATAAATGTATCGGCTTTAGGAAAAAGCCTCTGGAAGACCGCAAGGAGCTTTTAAAGACATTTAGGGTATGTTTCAGGTGCTGTGCTTCTACAGAACATTTTGCAAGGGACTGTAATGTGTCCATCAAGTGCATAGAGTGTGGCTCTGAAGAACATGTGCAAGCCCTCCATCCTCTTGAGCCCAGCTCTGCACAACCTGCCAACGCTCCTCCCAGGTTAACGCACGGCGGGGAGAATACAGACCAAGTGCCTAATTCTACCATCATTTCTTCATCCTGCACTGAAGTTTGTGGAGAAGACCGCTGTGGTAAGTCCTGTGCTAAGATATGCTTGGTGAACATATACCACAAGGATCAACCAGAAAAGTCTCTAAAGGCATATGCTATCTTAGACGATCAGAGCAATCGATCACTTGCAAAATCAGAATTGTTCAATCTATTTGAAATAAAAGGCGAAGCTCATCCTTACACCTTGGGTACCTGTAGTGGAACTATAGAGGTTTCTGGAAGAAGGGCTCATGGACTCATGGTATCTTCTCTCAAAGGTAACTTGCAATTACCCTTACCTACACTTGTTGAGTGCAATCAGATACCTGCTAACAGGGAAGAAATCCCTACTCCAGCTGCTGCTTTCCATCACCCTCACCTCAAGGTAATAGCAAATGAGATACCACCACTTGACAAAGATGCTCAGATCCTTCTTCTGTTAGGAAGAGACATTCTAAGAGTTCACAAGGTACACAGACAAGTCAGTGGACCCCCAGATGCCCCATTTGCCCAGCGCACAGATCTAGGGTGGGTCATCAGAGGCAATGTCTGCATAGGCAAAATGAAAAGACCTACCAACATTTCGTCATTCAAGACAAATGTTCTGCCAAATGGCCGAAACACTTACTTTGAGCCATGCCCACATCACTACTGGGTGAAAGAGAAGATAGCCAGCCACGAATGGCAACATGGTATCTCAGATGACACAAGCCCTTTCTCCTGCCATGATGGCGACTTCGGCTCTACAGTGTTTAATGCAACCAGTGAAGATGACATACTGGCTCCTTCAATGGAAGACAAAGAATTCATCAAGGTAATGGACAATGAGTTCTTTCAAGATGACTCCAATAACTGGGTAGCACCCCTACCCTTTTGTCTCCCAAGAGAGAGATTGCCCAACAACTTACAGCAGGCCATCAGTAGATTCTCCTCCTTAAAGCGAAACTTAAGCAGGAAACCAGAGATGCAAAAGCACTTTGTGGACTTTATGCAAAATGTATTTGACAGAGATCATGCAGAGCCTGCTCCCCCACTAAAGGAGGGAGAAGAATGCTGGTACCTTCCATCCTTTGGCGTGTATCACCCACGCAAACCAGACCAAATCAGAGTTGTCTTTGATTCCAGTGCTCAGCACGAAGGTGTTTCTCTTAACAACATGCTCCTTACTGGACCCAACTTGAACAACAGTCTAATAGGAGTCTTGATTAGTTTCAGACAAGAGCCTGTAGCAGTAATGGCCGACATTCAACAGATGTTTCACTGCTTCATCGTCAGAGAAGACAACAGAAACTACCTCAGGTTTCTATGGCACAAGGACAATGACCTCAACAAGGAAGTTATAGATTAATAGCATGAAGGTACATGTCTTCGGTAACAGTCCTTCCCCAGCAGTGGCAACTTATGGGCTAAGGAGAACAGTTCAGACTGGAGAAGTTGAATATGGATCTGATGCCCGTCAATTTGTTGAAAGAAACTTCTACGTTGACGACGCACTTAAGTCCTTTCCAACTGCTAAAGAAGCAATTGATCTTCTCACCAGAACAAAGGAGATGCTGTCTGCTCTGTAGCAAACCTTAGACTGCACAAGATTATATCCAACAGCCAGGAACTTATGAATGCCTTTCACTCTGAGGACTATGCCACTAGTCTAAAAAACCTTGACTTAGGTACAGATGTGCCTCCTGTACAGCGAAGTCTGGGTTTGTTGTGGAACATCAAGCAAGACAAATTCACCTTCCAAGTGTCAACTTGTGACAAACCCTTCACTAAGAGAGGAGTCCTGTCCGTGGTGAATAGCATCTATGACCCATTGGGTTTCCTTGCTCCAGTTACCATTCAAGGTAAGATTTTACTAAGACAGTTGTCTACTAAGAACATAGACTGGGATACTCCCTTGCCTAGTGAGAATCAACACAAGTGGGAAAGGTGGAGATATTCTTTGAAGTCACTAGAAAAACTTCAGATTCCCCTTTGCTATGTTCCAGGATTAGTGATGAGCCGAACACCCCCGGGTTCGGTTCGCACCAGAACCCGCGAACGGACCGAAAGTTCGAACGAACATTAGAACCCTATTAAATACAATGGATGCGAACGTTCGAATTCTAAAGTGCTAATTATAACAACTATTATGCATGTTATTGTCCTAAAAAGGGTTTGGGAACCCGGGTTCTGCACCAGGGGACATGTATCAATGCAAAAAGAAGTTTTAAAAACGGTCGTTTTTCGGGAGCAGTCATTTTAATGATGCATAAAGTGAAAAAAAAAAAGTCAAATATTCCTTTAAATATCGTACCTGGGGGGTGTCTAAAGTATGCCTGTGAAGTGCCACGTGTTTCCCGTGTTTAGAACTGTCCCTGCACAAAATGACACTTCTAAAGGAAAAAAAAGCCATTTAAAACTGCTTGCGGCTTTAATGTAATGTCTGGTCCCGGTAATATGGATGAAATTCTTTAAGAAAAATGGCATAGCTACCCCATGCCCCCCCCCCCTACCCCAGCCCATTACCAGCCCCTTTGGGTCTTGTATGGATATTAAGGGGAACCCCGCACATAAAATAAAAAAGGCCCTATATACTCTGAACAGCCCTATACAGGCGGTGCATACAAGACAGGGACTGTAGGTTTGTTCTTATGTAGAGTCTGTTTGTAATTTTGAACAGGTACATTGTTGAAGTGTAGCTCCAGACCAAAAATCTATTTTTAAACTTTTTGGAAAACATAGGTAAGGGTTATCACCCCTGTAACATTTGTTTTGCTGTCTGTGCCCCTGTTCAGAACATTTCACCTCACTTTCCGTCCCAATGACAACTCTTTTTGAAATGTGGTCTTTTTCTTGAAACAAGGATTGCTGATAAAGCATCAGTACAGAGGAGACACCTTTCTCCCATATTTATTCTTACAGGAGAGAATTTTCCTTCCTAGTGGTAGATTTCCTCTCACTTCCTGTTGTCTTCTTGCGTTTGCAAGTAGGAGTCGTTTGTAAGTTGGATGTTTGAAAGTAGGGACCTGCCGTATATACTCTGCAGAAATAGGCCCCTTAGTTGTTGGTGTTGGCACAACACTGTAAGCACTCACAGTTACTCTTGGTTGGTGCTGGAACGCCCTGCTGTCAACTATTATATCAGGAATTTTAATTACATATAATTGTTGAACAGTGGTAGTAAAAATTGGGCCTTTGATGGTGGTGCTGGTGCCACAACACTGTAAGCCCTGACAGTTACTCTTGGTGGGTGCAGCAATGGGCCCTGCTGTGAATTATTAGATCAAGAATTGTAATTACATGCCCCTGTTGAACAGGGGCTGAAAAATTGGGCCTTAGGCACTGGTGGCACAACACTGCAACCCCTCACAGATACTGTACTTGGAGCACAGCAATGAGCCCTGTTGCAAAGTATTGCTTCAAAAATTGTAATGACACGCCCCTGTTAAACAGGGGCTGAAAAATTGGGCCTTAGGCACTGGTGGCACAACACTGCAACTCCTCACAGATACTGTACTTGGAGCACAGCAATGAGCCCTGTTGCAAAGTATTGCTTCAAAAATTGTAATTACACGCCCCTGTTAAACAGGGGCTGAAAAATTGGGCGTTAGGCACTGGTGGCGGCACCCATAAACAAAAATGATCTTACAAGCTATCATCATCAATCGTATCATTGAGGACTCGGAGGAGGAGGATAGCCAGTCAACATAACAGCACAGGCACTCAGCATCAGCATCAGTCTTGAAGGGATGTGACATGTTAAAATCAATTAGTCTGTTATATCAGCATCAGGTGTGTGGTAGCTGGTGGTGATCCAAGACTGGTTCATCTTGATGAAAGTCAGTCGATCAACCAAGTCGGTGGACAGGCGCACCCTGTGATCCGTGACAAATCCTCCATCAGCACTGAATGTGCGTTCCGAAAGAACGCTGGATGCAGGACAGGCCAGTAGCTCAATTGCATACTGTGCAAGCTCTGGCCAGTGATCCATCCTCAAGACCCAGTAAGCCAGAGGATTTTCGGTGGGGAAGGTGTCCAAGTCTGACCTTGCCCCTAGATATTCCTGCACCATGTTTATCAGACGCTGGCGATGGTTGCTGGAACCGATCATACTTTGGGGCTGCGGACTAAAGAATTGTCTGAACGCATCGGTCAGACGGCCACCTTCCCCACCGCTCCTTCTTTGACTGGCCGAAGCCTCAGCAACTCGTTGTCCAGGACCAGGAGTTTGCAACCTCCCAGTCTCTGGGAACGCGTTGCACAGACCTTTCTGCAAGGCCTCCCGGAGTTGTCTCATCCTCTGCTCCCTCTGCGACGGTAACATAAGGTCCGCAACCTTACCCTTGTACCGTGGATCAAGGAGAGTGGCCAGCCAGTAATGGTCCCTCTCCTTGATCCGAAGAATACGAGGATCCTTCCGCAGACTTTGCAGGATCAGGGAGGCCATGCAGCGTAGGTTTGCTGAGGCATTCGCTCCGGAGTCCTCTGGGTCACTAAGGACGACATGATCCGCAGCCACCTCCTCCCAGCCACGTACAAGTCCACTGGTTTCTTGGGACTGTAAATCATCCCTAAAAGACTGCTGCTGATGATGCTGAGTGCCAGCCTCCACCTCCATGCTGACACAATCCTCCTCCTCCTCCTCCTCCTCCTCCTCCTCTTCCTGTGCGATGGGTGGGACAGAAGGAACACTGTCTGGGTAAAGGGGGCCTTGAGAGGCAAGGAAGTCCTCCTCTTCCTGCCTCTGTTCTGCCTCAAGTGCCCTGTCCATTATTCCACGCAGCGTGAGCTCCAACAGGTGGACAAGAGGTACAGTGTCACTGATGCATGCACTGTCACTGCTCACCATCCTCGTGGCCTCCTCAAATGGTGCCAGGACAGTGCATGCATCCCTGATCATGCCCCACTGGCGTGGAGAAAAAAAACCAAGCTCCCCTGACCCTGTCCTGGTGCCGTAGTCGCACAGGTACTCATTGATGGCCCTCTGCTGCGTGTGCAGCCGCTGCAGCATGGCCAACGTTGAGTTCCACCTGGTGGGCATGTCACATATAAGGCGGTTCTTGGGCAGGTTCAACTCCTTTTGCAGCTCAGCCAGGCGAGCACTGGCATTATAAGATCTGCGGAAATGCACACAGACTTTCCTGGCCTGCCTCAGGACATCCTGTAAGCCCGGGTACCTGCCCAAGAAGCGCTGCACCACCAGGTTAAGGACGTGAGCCACACAGGGCACATGGGTCAGTTGTCCCTGTCGGAGGGCGGAGAGGAGGTTGGTGCCATTGTCGCAAACCACCATTCCTGGCTTAAGCTGGCGTGGCGTCAACCACCTCTCGGCCTGGCCCTGCAGAGCAGACAGGACCTCTGCCCCAGTGTGGCTTCTGTCCCCCAAACACACCAGCGCAAGCACGGCATGGCATCTTTTTGCCTGCGTACTTGCGTAGCCCCGTGAACGGCTACGGAGCACCGCTGGTTCATAGGACAAACCACAGGAAGAGGCCATGGAGGAAGAAGAAGAGGAGGGGGTGGAGGAGAGAGGTGTGTCACAACCAGTAGTAGCATTTTGGAGGCGTGGCGGTGGGACAACCTCCAACACTACTGCACCTTGTCCTGAATCCTTCCCAGCTGCCAAAAGAGTGACCCAATGGGCCGTGAAAGAAAGGTAACGTCCCTGTCCATGCCTGCTGGACCATGAGTCAGCGGTAATATGCACCTTACCGCTGACCGCCCTGTCCAGCGAGGCCAAGACATTGCCTTCCACATGCCGGTAGAGAGCCGGAATAGCCTTCCGTGAGAAAAAGTGGCGTTTGGGAACCTGCCACTGAGGAACCGCACATTGCACAAACTCACGGAAGGGGGCCGAGTCTACCAACTGAAAAGGCAGCAGTTGAAGCGCTAGCAATTTAGCCAAGCTAGCATTCAACCGCTGGGCATGTGGATGGCTGGGAGTGAACTTCTTTCGACGGTCCAGCAGCTGGGGCAGGGAAATTTGCCTGCTAGAATCGGACGTCGGTGTACTGCTAGCAGAGTGGGCGCAAGTACTTGGCTGTGACACACCTAATTCTACACCTTCATTCCTCTCAGTGCATGTTTCAGAGAGGACTGAAGTTATAGTGGGGTTGGAGATCCCAGCTGATGCGGTGCAAGGAGAGGTCCGCTTTGTTCTTTGGTGTGGGTCTTTGAGGTAGGCTTGCCAACGAGCTGCATGGCAGGTCAACATATGTCTGGTCAGGCATGTGGTACCCAAGCGGCTGATGTTTTGGCCACGCGATATACGCTTGAGACATATGTTGCAAACAGCAGCTGTGCGATCTGATGCACTAGCCTCAAAAAAGGCCCACACCAAAGAACTTTTTGAATGACGGGCAGAGGCAGCGCCCTGCACAGGCGGAGCTCTGCGTTGTGATTCCGTCGGTGTACTGCCCTTACGCTGGCCACCAAAGGGCATCCTGCCTCGTTGGAGATGTGCCTCCTCCTCATCCTCCTCCTCCTCCTCTCTCCTATTAGGCACCCACGTGGAGTCAGTGACCTCATCATCCCCTCCCTCCTCATCACTGGAGCCAATCTGGCAGTATGCTGCAGCTGCTGGAACATGACTGCCAGATTGGTGTCCTTCTTGAGCATCCCCTCTGTCTGCTCTCACGCTACTGCCTTCCTCTAGCTGGGTTTCATCATCAGACCCTTCGAAACGCTGGGCATCCTCCTGGAGCATGTACCCAACACTGTGCTGAAACAGTTCGGGGGACTCCTCAGGAGGAGGACATGGTGGGTCTAGGGAAGGAGTGACTGATGATTTGTCTGACATTGATACCAGGGAAGACGACGCTTTGGCAGCTGCTTTTCCAGTACCCTGAGCCTGGGTGAGAGAGGATGAGGAGGAGGAGGAGGGCTTGGTCATCCACTCTACCAAGTCTTCGGCATGATGTGGCTCAACATGTCCAGCTGCCGAAAAGAAGGACAAGCGTGTCCCATGGCCATGTGCTGATGACAATGCACCGCGTCCACGACCAGCACTGTTGCCCCCAGACACAGAGCCTGCTTGCCCTCTTTTATTGCCTCCTGACTGTCTGCCTCTCCTTGTTTGCCTTCCAGACATTCTAATAGATGGCCTGCAGGGAGATGGGAAAAAAGCAATAAGGGCTACCTTCAGGTGTCCTTCTCTGTCCCTTGAAACAAGGACTTTCACAGTGAAAGAAACTGACACTCTCCCTACCTACAGTTTTCTGTCCCTAGAAAAAATATTTTTTTTAAGCACAATATAGCACAAGGACAATTCACTCACTGTCCTTACAGGTCCCTGGAAACAAGGACTTGCAGAGTGAAAGAAAAAAAACACTCTCCCTACCTACAGTTTTCTGTCCCTAGAAAAAATGTTTTTTTTAATCACAATATAGCACAAGGACAATTCACTCACTGTCCTTACAGGTCCCTGGAAACAAGGACTTGCAGAGTGAAATAAACTGACACTCTCCCTACCTACAGTTTTCTGTCCCTAGAATAAATGTTTTTTTAAGCACAATATAGCACAAGGACAATTCACTCACTGTCCTTACAGGTCCCTGGAAACAAGGACTTGCAGAGTGAAAGAAAAAAAACACTCTCCCTACCTACAGTTTTCTGTCCCTAGAAAAAATGTTTTTTTTAATCACAATATAGCACAAGGACAATTCACTCACTGTCCTTACAGGTCCCTGGAAACAAGGACTTGCAGAGTGAAATAAACTGACACTCTCCCTACCTACAGTTTTCTGTCCCTAGAATAAATGTTTTTTTTAAGCACACTATAGCACAAGGACAATTCACTCACTGTCCTTACAGGTCCCTGGAAACAAGGACTTGCAGAGTGAAAGAAAAAAAACACTCTCCCTACCTACAGTTTTCTGTCCCTAGAAAAAATGTTTTTTTAATCACAATATAGCACAAGGACAATTCACTCACTGTCCTTAAAGGTCCCTGGAAACAAGGACTTGCAGAGTGAAATAAACTGACACTCTCCCTACCTACAGTTTTCTGTCCCTAGAATAAATGTTTTTTTAAGCACAATATAGCACAAGGACAATTCACTCACTGTCCTTACAGGTCCCTGGAAACAAGGACTTGCAGAGTGAAAGAAAAAAAACACTCTCCCTACCTACAGTTTTCTGTCCCTAGAAAAAATGTTTTTTTTAATCACAATATAGCACAAGGACAATTCACTCACTGTCCTTACAGGTCCCTGGAAACAAGGACTTGCAGAGTGAAATAAACTGACACTCTCCCTACCTACAGTTTTCTGTCCCTAGAATAAATGTTTTTTTTAAGCACAATATAGCACAAGGACAATTCACTCACTGTCCTTACAGGTCCCTGGAAACAAGGACTTGCAGAGTGAAAGAAAAAAAACACTCTCCCTACCTACAGTTTTCTGTCCCTAGAAAAAATGTTTTTTTTAATCACAATATAGCACAAGGACAATTCACTCACTGTCCTTACAGGTCCCTGGAAACAAGGACTTGCAGAGTGAAATAAACTGACACTCTCCCTACCTACAGTTTTCTGTCCCTAGAATAAATGTTTTTTTTAAGCACACTATAGCACAAGGACAATTCACTCACTGTCCTTACAGGTCCCTGGAAACAAGGACTTGCAGAGTGAAAGAAAAAAAACACTCTCCCTACCTACAGTTTTCTGTCCCTAGAAAAAATGTTTTTTTTAATCACAATATAGCACAAGGACAATTCACTCACTGTCCTTACAGGTCCCTGGAAACAAGGACTTGCAGAGTGAAAGAAAAAAAACACTCTCCCTACCTACAGTTTTCTGTCCCTAGAAAAAATGTTTTTTTTAATCACAATATAGCACAAGGACAATTCACTCACTGTCCTTACAGGTCCCTGGAAACAAGGACTTGCAGAGTGAAATAAACTGACACTCTCCCTACCTACAGTTTTCTGTCCCTAGAATAAATGTTTTTTTTAAGCACAATATAGCACAAGGACAATTCACTCACTGTCCTTACAGGTCCCTGGAAACAAGGACTTGCAGAGTGAAAGAAAAAAAACACTCTCCCTACCTACAGTTTTCTGTCCCTAGAAAAAATGTTTTTTTTAATCACAATATAGCACAAGGACAATTCACTCACTGTCCTTACAGGTCCCTGGAAACAAGGACTTGCAGAGTGAAATAAACTGACACTCTCCCTACCTACAGTTTTCTGTCCCTAGAATAAATGTTTTTTTTAAGCACAATATAGCACAAGGACAATTCACTCACTGTCCTTACAGGTCCCTGGAAACAAGGACTTGCAGAGTGAAAGAAAAAAAACACTCTCCCTACCTACAGTTTTCTGTCCCTAGAAAAAATGTTTTTTTTAATCACAATATAGCACAAGGACAATTCACTCACTGTCCTTACAGGTCCCTGGAAACAAGGACTTGCAGAGTGAAATAAACTGACACTCTCCCTACCTACAGTTTTCTGTCCCTAGAATAAATGTTTTTTTTAAGCACAATATAGCACAAGGAGAATTCACTCACTGTCCTTCCAGGTCCCTGGAAACAAGGACTTGCAGAGTGAAAGAAAAAAAACACTCTCCCTACCTACAGTTTTCTGTCCCTAGAAAAAATGTTTTTTTTAATCACAATATAGCACAAGGACAATTCACTCACTGTCCTTCCAGGTCCCTGGAAACAAGGACTTGCAGAGTGAAATAAACTGACACTCTCCCTACCTACAGTTTTCTGTCCCTAGAATAAATGTTTTTTTTAAGCACAATATAGCACAAGGAGAATTCACTCACTGTCCTTCCAGGTCCCTGGAAACAAGGACTGGCAGAGTGAAAGAAAAAAAACACTCTCCCTACCTACAGTTTTCTGTCCCTAGAAAAAATGTTTTTTTTAATCACAATATAGCACAAGGACAATTCACTCACTGTCCTTCCAGGTCCCTGGAAACAAGGACTTGCAGAGTGAAATAAACTGACACTCTCCCTACCTACAGTTTTCTGTCCCTAGAATAAATGTTTTTTTTAAGCACAATATAGCACAAGGAGAATTCACTCACTGTCCTTCCAGGTCCCTGGAAACAAGGACTTGCAGAGTGAAAGAAAAAAAACACTCTCCCTACCTACAGTTTTCTGTCCCTAGAAAAAATGTTTTTTTTAATCACAATATAGCACAAGGACAATTCACTCACTGTCCTTCCAGGTCCCTGGAAACAAGGACTTGCAGAGTGAAATAAACTGACACTCTCCCTACCTACAGTTTTCTGTCCCTAGAATAAATGTTTTTTTTAAGCACAATATAGCACAAGGACAATTCACTCACTGTCCTTACAGGTCCCTGGAAACAAGGACTTGCAGAGTGAAAGAAAAAAAACACTCTCCCTACCTACAGTTTTCTGTCCCTAGAAAAAATGTTTTTTTTAATCACAATATAGCACAAGGACAATTCACTCACTGTCCTTACAGGTCCCTGGAAACAAGGACTTGCAGAGTGAAAGAAAAAAAACACTCTCCCTACCTACAGTTTTCTGTCCCTAGAAAAAATGTTTTTTTTAATCACAATATAGCACAAGGACAATTCACTCACTGTCCTTCCAGGTCCCTGGAAACAAGGACTTGCAGAGTGAAAGAAACTGACACTGTCCCTACCTACAGTTTTCTGTCCCTAGAATAAATGTTTTTTTTAAGCACACTATAGCACAAGGACAATTCACTCACTGTCCTTACAGGTCCCTGGAAACAAGGACTTGCAGAGTGAAAGAAAAAAAACACTCTCCCTACCTACAGTTTTCTGTCCCTAGAAAAAATGTTTTTTTTAATCACAATATAGCACAAGGACAATTCACTCACTGTCCTTACAGGTCCCTGGAAACAAGGACTTGCAGAGTGAAAGAAAAAAAACACTCTCCCTACCTACAGTTTTCTGTCCCTAGAAAAAATGTTTTTTTTAATCACAATATAGCACAAGGACAATTCACTCACTGTCCTTACAGGTCCCTGGAAACAAGGACTTGCAGAGTGAAATAAACTGACACTCTCCCTACCTACAGTTTTCTGTCCCTAGAATAAATGTTTTTTTTAAGCACAATATAGCACAAGGACAATTCACTCACTGTCCTTACAGGTCCCTGGAAACAAGGACTTGCAGAGTGAAAGAAAAAAAACACTCTCCCTACCTACAGTTTTCTGTCCCTAGAAAAAATGTTTTTTTTAATCACAATATAGCACAAGGACAATTCACTCACTGTCCTTACAGGTCCCTGGAAACAAGGACTTGCAGAGTGAAATAAACTGACACTCTCCCTACCTACAGTTTTCTGTCCCTAGAATAAATGTTTTTTTTAAGCACAATATAGCACAAGGACAATTCACTCACTGTCCTTACAGGTCCCTGGAAACAAGGACTTGCAGAGTGAAAGAAAAAAAACACTCTCCCTACCTACAGTTTTCTGTCCCTAGAAAAAATGTTTTTTTTAATCACAATATAGCACAAGGACAATTCACTCACTGTCCTTACAGGTCCCTGGAAACAAGGACTTGCAGAGTGAAATAAACTGACACTCTCCCTACCTACAGTTTTCTGTCCCTAGAATAAATGTTTTTTTTAAGCACAATATAGCACAAGGAGAATTCACTCACTGTCCTTCCAGGTCCCTGGAAACAAGGACTTGCAGAGTGAAAGAAAAAAACACTCTCCCTACCTACAGTTTTCTGTCCCTAGAAAAAATGTTTTTTTTAATCACAATATAGCACAAGGACAATTCACTCACTGTCCTTACAGGTCCCTGGAAACAAGGACTTGCAGAGTGAAAGAAACTGACACTCTCCCTACCTACAGTTTTCTGTCCCTAGAAAAAATGTTTTTTTTAATCACAATATAGCACAAGGACAATTCACTCACTGTCCTTACAGGTCCCTGGAAACAAGGACTTGCAGAGTGAAAGAAACTGACACTCTCCCTACCTACAGTTTTCTGTCCCTAGAAAAAATGTTTTTTTTAATCACAATATAGCACAAGGAGAATTCACTCACTGTCCTTCCAGGTCCCTGGAAACAAGGACTTGCAGAGTGAAAGAAAAAAAACACTCTCCCTACCTACAGTTTTCTGTCCCTAGAAAAAATGTTTTTTTTAATCACAATATAGCACAAGGACAATTCACTCACTGTCCTTACAGGTCCCTGGAAACAAGGACTTGCAGAGTGAAAGAAACTGACACTCTCCCTACCTACAGTTTTCTGTCCCTAGAATAAATGTTTTTTTAAGCACAATATAGCACAAGGACAATTCACTCACTGTCCTTCCAGGTCCCTGGAAACAAGGACTTGCAGAGTGAAAGAAACTGACACTGTCCCTACCTACAGTTTTCTGTCCCTAGAATAAATGTTTTTTTTAAGCACACTATAGCACAAGCACAAAACACACTGACACTCTCCCTACCTATCCTTCTCTTTCCCTAAACTAAAGGAATCCAGGTTAAGCAAGAAAGAAATAACAGTCACTGTCCCTGCCTATGCTGCTCTATCCCTGCTCCGGAACACACTACACTAGGCCGCCGTGCTGGCGGCCTTTTATAGTGTGGGGCGTGTACTAAACACCCTCAGCAATAATTGGCCACAGGCATCCTGCCTGTGGCCAATCATTGCTCTCCTCGCTGCCGGCGCTGTGATTGGCCAAGCATGCGGGGTCACAGTGCATGCTTGGCCAATCACAGCGCCTGGATGACACTGCGATGGCGTAGTGCATTGTGGGCCGTTCGCGTCACTCGAATTTGGCGCGAACGGCCCAAATCGTTCGATCTTCGTCGAACGATCGAACAGCCGATGTTCGAGTCGAACGTATGTTCGACTCGAACACGAAGCTCATCCCTATCCAGGATCCACTTCAACCGCTAACCGGAGAGAGATTCATATTTTCTCTGATGCATCAGTTGAAGCTATTTCTGCAGTAGCCTATTTGAAGACCTCTGAACTGAATGGAGAATCATACTGTAGTTTTGTCCTAGGCAAGGCAAAACTCACACCCAAGCCTGCACATACCATACCAAGACTTGAACTTTGTGCAGCCGTGCTAGCAGTAGAAATTGCCGAGGTCATACGAAGTGAAATGGACACTAGAATTGATTCTTTCACCTTCTATACAGACAGTAAGGTAGTACTTGGTTACATAAACAACCAAACAAAACAATTTTATGTGTACGTCAGCAACAGGGTTGAACGTATCAAGAGATTCTCTCTACCAAGTCAATGGCATCACGTTCCCACTGAACTCAACCCAGCTGACTGTGGGACCAGAGCCGTGTCACCTGCCGCTCTTCAGGACAGCTTATGGCTGTCACCTCCAAGGTTTCTGCGTGAGGACTCTTACTTACTCCCTATTGACACCACCTATGGGCTAGTAAACCCTGAAGATGATAAGAAAATAAGAACTGTGAACACCTCACTCCACACTTCTGTAAGTACAAAACAGAAGCTGCGGTCACACCATTACAGGCATCGATGGAAGCAGGTGCAGCATCTAGCCAATGTGTTCTGGCATCGCTGGAAGAAAAAGTATCTTCACCACCTTCAAGGTCGTTACAAATGGCAAGCATCTAAGCCAAATCTTAAGGTTGGAGACCTCATCCTTCTAAAAGACAAGGAAGTTTGTCGGAATGAGTGGCCTATGTATCTTATTACTAAAGTTATGCCCAGCGACGATAACAAAGTCCGGAAGGTAGAAGTCAAGGTAACCAAGGGAGGATCGACACGAACCTTTAGTCGACCAATTACAGAGTTAGTACTCCTTTTGCCAGGTGAGTGACTTGTGCAAGGACTAGCCATGCTGTTGGCACGGCGGGGAGTACATTGCTGCCATCTACAGGTTCTACTCAGAACTTTGGAATTTTTGAAGACATCATACTGTGACTTTATGTTCTTCATCCTGTTGAACTTACGTTTATTATTTGCTTGTTGCATGTTTTTCATTACAGGTTCCAGGACATTCGTCAGTATTGGACTTTTTGAAAATATATATTTTAGTTTAAGGTTATGAAATCTAAAGATTTCAGACGGGGAGTGTTGTGTTACACTATGTGATTTTTCTTGCTCTGTGTCTTTAAGATCTGTCCCCTTCTTTCTAGCTGAACTCTCTCTCTCACCGTAGTTCTTTATATATCTCCTCCACTTCCTGATTCTGGTCATTACTCCTGTATATCTTCCATGCTAAACATCTTACATGTGGCTTACAACTGCAACGTTTTTCTATCTATGAATATCCATCATTAAACGGAACATTCGAAAGGATTCTTCGTCTGTCGTCCTAACTGTGAGTTTATTCATTGAGTTAAACTGCCTGTATCGATGCAAGGGATGAATATCAAACCAGCTTGAGTAAGGCCTACTTAAACCTGGAGATGAACTTTATCGCTTTGTAGTTGAGACAGAACATACATTATTTGATTTACTAGCTCTGTTTGGTTCTCAATCCGCATGCTTCATACAAAGTCCCGACCCTTTTTCTGTCTTTGTACTGATAGGGATGGAGACCTAGTGACTTCATTGTCTCAGGCCTCATTTAAAGTCCCAAAACTTTTTCTTTTTTCCATTGAATCCAATTAGGGATGAAAGCATGCGTTTTTGAATAGCATCCAGCTGACACAAGACCCAATTTGCCAGCTGTGTTTCCCATTCCTCCTACCCCTGCCACACTGCGGGATAGCTTTGGATGGGTTTCTCTGAGCATTCTGACACAACACCCCAGTGTCAGAAATAGTTTTCTTCCCCTACCATACTGTAGGCCAAGTTAAGATAATGTTTTTCGTTTTGATATTCTTTAAACAAAATATGATCTGTGTGGACACCCCAGCTCACGGGTCCGGTGCGGTTCGGGGCGTGACGTGGTGGGCCTAGTGGTGTGAGTTGGGGCCCTTTCTGACATTGGGAGCTGCGATGCGCAGTGGGGGCCCCTCCCCTTCCCATGGGGGACGGGGCGGTTGCCCAGCTGCGCATCGGCGCCACGCATCCGGCGCGTCATGTCTGGCGTCCACCCAGGTCGACGTCATCACATGAGCGCCGAGTTCTCCATCTGGCGGTCAATAAGGGGGAGCGAGTTTGTTTTGGCGCCACTCGCCGGCCGCTTGCTGCCTGGGAGATGGCGCCTCTCCTCCCCCATACTCGCCAGCGTGACGTTAGCGGCAACAGGGTGTTCGCGACGAGGTAGGCATCTCTCCCCTGACACAGGCACCAACACACATAGTCAGGGGTTGAGGAACCAGAAACATCTCGCATTAGGCAAAATGCACCCTCAACTCCTTCCATTCAGGTAAATTCATTACCACACACTCTTTTCTGTCCTTCTCCCTTCTCATTTCTCTCCACGCACACTCTTGTTGGCACTCAGTCCCCTCTATTCACTATGACAGTGTCCCTTTTGTTGGAGCATTTTTACTGTTTGCAACACAGCTTCACTATCACATATCAATGATAGCGCTCACAATGTTGGAGTTTTTCCATGTCTCCAGCACAGCTTCACTATCATACACCCCAGGCGGTGCCTTTCCTTTCCTTTTCCTTCCCTTCCCTTCTTTCTTTCCTTTTTCTTGCCCTTTCCTTCCCTTCTTTTCTTTCCTTTTCCCCCCTTTTCTCTTAATCCCCTCACAACAGTGTTTCTATGTTGGAGCATCCTCATTGCCCTCAACAAGCTCACCGTCACACATTTACCCTTCTTTCATGTTTCATCCCTCTCACTTTTCATTGATAGCGTTCTCAACGTTGGAGCACTTTATTGCTTTCAACATAGCTACACCATCAGATATTTCAGCTACGCTTTTCTGCTCATTATTATCCCTGCTCATCCACATCTATTTTTCATCTTTTCACTGCTGAACATAGGGCTCATCACCCCTCAGCAATTTAACACACCATTTCTTTGCACTTCACTTTCATTTTCAGATGGTCCAGGAGTCTCTCTGCATGTGCCCCTTGACCCTGGTGAAGATCACATACTCAGCTGTCATGCCGCCTCAGCTCCCGTGCCAGACTGTGTCCCCGGCTGCCTACATGCCCCCTGCCACGCCCATGCCATCACCCGACCTGTGAGTATGGGCTGTAGATTCAAGTGCATATTTCTCTCCCCCCTCTATATAAGCCTAACCTATCAATTGATACTATGTTCTTGTATTGTGGACATCCATTAATAATCAGCTCCTGATGAGCGGCATGATAGCCACGAAACGCGTCGAGCTTCAGATGCCAAATAATATTTATCATGCAGTTTTATCTCATGTTTTTATTGTTTTACTCAATTTACTCACGAACAAATGCCAATGAACTAATTAATCGTGTTGGATGATGGAATATGTACCATGATGTCCTATGTATTTCACTGTATAATATTTAATACATTTTACATTATTTGATTTACTAACTCTGTTTGGCTCTCAATCCGCATGCTTCATACAAAGTCCCGACCCTTTTTCTGTCATCGAACCACCAACCCCGAGCAGCCGGGACAAATCACACAGAGGGCCTCCACGTCTCTACACACATAGAGGGCAAATCTTCCCCTGGGCTTGAGCCGAATCCCCGTATCCGAAGCAGCGAATTATGTAATTTTCATGGTATTTGAAGCTGGAACCCATGAGGCATGAGAGGACATGCTGACCACTTGCTGCTCCATCGCGCTCTGACCTTTTCCCTAGCCAAAGTCCCCACGTGTAACTCCATACATGGTCAGACTCCTCCCATCTCCTACATCGCTCGCGGGCTTTTCTGAATAGACATGCCCACGAACTACGCAGTCAGGGTTCTCCTCGTGGCACAGTTTCAAACATTGCCGACCTCCACGGAACTTCACTGGGGAATAAAAGTTCAGCTTCTGGGGGGTTTTCACTCCATGCCCGCAAACACATCCCGGACTCGAGCCCCCACGTGTAGCGCACCAACCCCAGACTTTACCTGCTTTTCTTCTGCTTGGCTTCTCTGCAGGAAAAGAATGAGGCACACCGCACCACAAGCCCGTACCCTCCTGCATAGGGAGGTTGAGTGGTGTTAGTTTCTCGGGCCTGCTTGCGACTGGTGTAAAAAGGCCTCCAGTGCTGACCTTGTTTCTGCAGTAATCAGAACAAGTCTTTAACTTTCCCCCAGTAAGCAACTGTCCACACCAACTGAAAGGTCCAACACTTGTTTATTCCTTCTTGCACAATAAACAGTCACTTTTAGAGCAGACGGGTTGAGACAAACACGGGTCAGATAAGGTGGGAGGAGGTCCAGGCACAAACTTAAATTTGGGTTTCTCCTGTTCTAAATAGCACTAACAGGCTTGGCGCATGGTCGCTACCACCGACCATGAGGGGTCTCTGCCACAGACCAGGTAAATAGGGCCTCTGTCACAGGCCCGGTTGTTGGGTCTCTGCCACCGACCGGATTCACGATGGGTCTCTGCCACAGACCATGAGAACGTGGCTTACCTTCTAAAAGTATTGACCCCTGTCAGGGAAAGGACATCCATCCGGAGAGTTAGTAGAGACCCCACCGTCACCAGCGATACCGCGCCGGGTCTTCGGGAAGGGTCACCTCCCTTGCCTCCTCGTCCTAGATTCGGGCACCCACTTCCAGGGGGCACCCTAGGAGCCCTCGATCCCTTGTGGGACCCAGTCGAAGGTACTGGGCCCCGGGCCTCTCTCGAAGTACCTCACCCCAGACTGAAGGTGTCTGAGATGGAACAGCAGCTCCGTCTCTGGGCCTAGAGCACCCAGAGACCACCCGACAGGGCCTAGGGCACCCGGAGGCGACACACCCGCACCCAGGCTTAAGGTGCCTGAGCGCAGAACCAACCAACCCTCTGGAAGATGGCCGCCCCCTTTTAAATCCTCTCCCGACAGGCACAGCAGGTTCCCCGCCCCGCCGCACCGCTCCCGAGAGGGGACAAAAAGGACACAACCTCGTACTGCAGTTCAACCCAGGACTTCAACCACCAGTACTATCTCTCAGGGATAGAAATGGTCAATGAGACCTAACAATTGGTACATCTGAGCCTGGCTACCACTCAGATGCTTACCCCTAAATGTAACCACCCGCTACACTTACAAACTGTAACAAAACACAAAGGCACCTGCCTTGTGCATCATCAAAAACCAATTTATCAAAATAAAAATGAATAAATATGCCGCGTAAACTGTTGGCATTAAATAAATCTGGTAAAATAATAATAACAACTCATTGCGCTTAAACATCACTTGCACATCATATGGGAGAGTTCCTGTTGAATTAGTCACGTGCATGTTTATATTTACTTTTGTGAGTAAGTTTGATATTTTTTATTTCAATAAAGAGGTTTTTGGTAATGCACAAAGCTGTGTGCCCTATCATTGGTGACAATAGGATAAAATAAGCCCCCTCATTGGTGTAAGTAGTATTAGCCAGTACTACTGTAATTGTGTCAAGGCCCCCCATAGTGGAATGTCTATCATATATATTTTTAAAAGGGGCTGCAACTTTCTGTATTCACTGGAGCATTCTGCCACCAGTTTTCTGTAGGTGTCCAATGCATAGAACAGGGGACATATCTGAGTGCTCATCCCTGGTCAACTGCTTGCAGCACATGTGATCTCAATCCTTCTTTCCGTGTAGTGTAAGAAAGATTCCCTTCCATCAAAATAGAAGGAAAACACATCATCCTTCAGATTCTTCCTTAGGGTGGGAGCCGAGACTGATCAGATCATCAGAGCTACAGCCACGGTGCCAGAGAGAAGGGGATTGTTGCGGGTCCCGGCCCCCTGATGTGCCGACGGATGTCACTTGAGTAGGGCTCCAACTCACAGCTGAGAGTGCACTGGGGGAGACGTGACATGCGGCCCGCGGGCTGCCGCGGTCCACTGGGCTTATGCCCGGTATGCCCTATGGCCAGTCCGGGCCTGCTGCTGAATGAGGAAGTACCTCCTTTTTCAGAATCTTTTTCCTAAGGTCATTATTGATGGTGTGTGGCTAAAGCTGGAAGAAGTCATTTTTTTAGGAAACAGACGTAGGGCGGAGCGACACGCTGACATCACCTCGTGCTCCATACGGTCCCACTAGGACGGGTATCTGCTGTATGTGCACCGACCAGCACACCAGATTTAAAGGTCTATTTTTACCAACATAACTGATGTACCTGCTGATGGTCTGTTGATCGGGAGTTATTGCCTAACAAACGTATCTGCATCTGCTGATTGGTGGGGAGAGTGGACTGATTACATGCGACTTTTGATCCTCTGTTATGGGGGATCAACACTAGCTGGTAAGAGGCAACTTCTACTGATTGGTGGTGGACCTACACGCTTTCATTTTGGATGTATCATTCACTATATCAGGGATATGCAATTAGCGGACCTCCAGCTGTTGCCAAACTACAAGTCCCATGAGGCATAGCGAGACTCTGACAGCATTAAACATGACACCCAGAGGCAGAGGCATGATGGGACTTGTAGTTTGGCAACAGCTGGAGGTCCGCTAATTGCATATCCCTGCACTATATGGACAATTTTTTTTCTCACAGAGCACTGGTGTTTTGATTACAAATCTGGGTTATAGACACTCAATTGTTTTTGGATATTGGTCTGTTTGCTCACTTATGGACTCTACTAAGAAAAACATTTTTCATAATTAATTTTTTTCGTTAATAATTTTTTCATTAATGTTATGTCCGCACACATTTATAATTCATCAAATTTGTGTTAATTATTATCACAAGTCATCTAGAGTCAATCAAATTCTGGGTTGACTCACAGGTGTTTACTTTCAATCACTATTGAATGGTTACGGGACAGCGCGATTGCTTTTCACTAGATTCGGAAAGAAAAAACAATCTCTTAGTTTGGTAAAGAGTCCAGCCAAAACGGTTCTTTTTTTAGTCTGGATAGAGTAGTAAAGGGTTAGGAGGACTAGAGTTGAGCAGACACCTGGATGTTCGGGTTCGACGGGTTCGGCCGAACTTGGGGAAAAAGTTTGCCCTCAACATGTTTATAGGGACAAGGGCCTCATCCCCACAACCCTTGCCGGTGGTTGTGGGGGTCTGCGGGCGGGGGGCTTATCGGAATCTGGAAGACCCCTTTTAACAAAGGGGACCCCCAGATCCCGGCCCCCCCTATGTGAAATACTCACCATACCTCTCAGCAAATAGCTTGGGGTGTCTACTTTCCAAAATGGGGTCATTTGGGGGGGTTTTGTGCCATCTGGGCATTCCATGGCCTCCGAAACTGTGATAGGCAGTGAGAAGTGAAATCAAAAATTTACACCCTTAGAAAGCCTGAAGGCGGTACTTGGTTTTGGGGTCCCGTACGCGGCTAGGCTCCCAAAAAGTCTCACACATGTGGTATCCCCGTACTCAGGAGAAGCAACAGAATATATTTTGGGGTGTAATTCCACATATGCCCATGACATGTTTGAGCAATATATCATTTAGTGACAACTTTGTGCAAAAAAATAAATAAATAAAAATAAATTGTCTTTTTTCCGCAACTTGTGTCAACATATAAAATATTCCATGGACTCGACATGCCTCTCAGTATATAGCTTGGGGTGTCTACTTTCCAAAATGGGGTCATTTGGGGGGGTTTTGAACTGTTCTGGCATTTTATACACAACATTAGGAAGCTTACATCCACTCTTCTAACCACTTGAAGGCAAAGCCTTTTTTGACACTTTTTGTTTACATGAAAACATTTTTTTTTTATTGCAAGAAAATTATGTTGAACCCCCAAACATTATATATATTTTTAAAGCAAAGGCCCTACAGATTAAAATGGTGGGTGTTGCATTTTTTTTTCTACACAGTATTTGCGCAGCGATTTTTCAAACGCATTTTTTGGGGAAAAAATACACTTTTTTTAATTTTAATGCACTAAAACACACTATATTGCCCAAATGTTTGATGAAATAAAAAAGATGATCTTAGGCCGAGTACATAGATACCAAACACGACAAGCTTTAAAATTTCGCACAAACGCGCATTGGCGACAAACTACATACATTTTTAAAAGCCCTTAAAAGCCTTTACAGGTTACGCCGTTAGATTTACAGAGGAGGTCTACTGCTAAAATTACTGCTCTCGATCTGACCTTCGCGGTGATACCTCACATGCATCGTGCAATTGCTGTTTACATATGACGCCAGACCGACGCTTGCGTTCGCCATTGGGCAAGAGCAGGGCAGGACAGGGGTGCTTTTTTTTTTTTTTTATTATTCATTTTGCTTTTTTATTTTATTTTTAAACTGTTGCTTCCATATTTATTTATTTTTTATCATTTTTATTGTTATCTCAGGGAATGTAAATATCCCCTATGATAGTAATAGGTAGTGACAGGTACTCTTTTTTGAAAAAACTGGGGTCTATTGGACCCTAGATCTTTCCTCTGCCCTCAAAGCATCTGACCACACCAAGATCGGTGTGATAAAATGCTTTCCCAATTTCCCAATGGCGCTTTTTATATCCGGGGGGGGGACATTCCCTACAAATGCTTGTAAAAGCAGTCCAGAGGCTAATTAGCCACTAGGATTGCTTTTACATGAAAGCCGGCCGCTGGCTGAAAAGAATGATACCAAGATGATACCTAAACCCACAGGCATCATTCTGGTATAAACATTCAAAGTCCAGCAACATACCAGTACGTTGCTGGTCCTTGTTGGACATGTATTGTAATCTTTTTTTTCATGCAGCCTGTTGGCTGAACGAAAAAAAAAGATTGATCGGTGCGTATGCCCACCATTAGAATACCTCCCTTCATCCACCCACTTCTAATGATGGGCATACATGCACCATTTATATATGCCGAAGCATGGGGGCATCTTCCCGCAAAAGTTATGCCGCGTACACATGGTCAGACTTTTCCACGGGCAAGCCTCCGTCGGAATTTCGACCATATGTACGCGGCATTAGGAGCAAAATCGCTCCTCCGCTCCTCCGCCCCTCCGCCCCTGCTGCCCCAATGCTTCGGCATATATGCTTTTTTTTTTAACTGTGGTGGTGAAATCACCTCCTACAGCACTGGAGTCGCAGGGATCAGGCCTGTCTCTGCGAACGCTGCAGTTATGTGTGTTGTGTTTTGTAAGTGACAGTGATCGATCGATACTGCACTTGGGTGGCCTGGGCTGGACGGAGGGGCAAAACGCAGATGCTAGCAGGTATCTGGGCTGATCCCGCTAACACTGCGTTTTTGGGAACCCTAAACTGCTGGGGACGCTAGTATAGATCTGATCAGATCAGATATTGATCTGTTCAGATACTATACCACTAAGGGGGGTGTATGCTTAACGCGTGGGTGTTAGCACTACTGGCACTAACCTGACGCTGCCTGGGGTGTGACGCAGACCCTCTCTGACGCTAAAACCTAATTGATATCACCCGCCGGGCGACCAGGGGGTTAAACCTTTATTGGGTTATATACGGCGGGTGCCCTGACACTATAAAAAGCAAACTAACTAACCAGCGTCACCCGTAACACTTATATGGTGATTACTGGTGAAAGGGTTAACTAGGGGCAATTAGGGGGTTAAAACCTTTATTAGGTAATATATGGGGGTACCTGACGCTATATAAAAACCTGACGGCGAACCTAAAAAAAAATTACTGGCTACCTATCGGCATCACCGAAACTAAGACAACGATCATAAAAACGATCGCTTAGCGACAGTGGTGATAGGGGGTGAAAGGGTTACCTGGGGGGCGATCAAGGGGGTTAAACCTTTATTAGATAATATATGGGGGTACCTGACGCTATAAAAACCTGCGGCGAACCTAAAAAAAATTACTGGCTACCGATCGGCATCACCAACACTAAGACAGCGATCAGAAAAACGATCGTTTAGCGACAGTGGTGATAGGGGGTGAAATGGTTACCTGGGGGGCGATCAAGGGGGTTAAACCTTTATTAGATAATATATGGGGGTTCCTGACGCTATAAAAACCTGCGGCGAACCTAAAAAAAATTACTGGCTACCGATCGGCATCACCAACGCTAAGACAGCGATCAGAAAAATGATCGCTTAGCGACAGTGGTGATAGGGGGTGAAAGGGTTACCTGGGGGGCGATCAAGGGGGTTAAACCTTTATTAGGTAATATATGGGGGTACCTGACGCTATAAAAACCTGCGGCGAACCTAAAAAAAATTACTGGCTACCGATCTGCATCACCGACGCTAAGACAGCGATCAGAAAAATGATCGCTTAGCGACAGTGGTGATAGGGGGTGAAAGGGTTATCTGGGGGCGACCAGGCAGTTAAACCTTTATTAGGGGGGGTTAGGGGGCTACACTGGACCTAAAACTAAATGTAGTGACACTTTTACAGTCACAAATGTCACTGATTGCAGTGATCAGTAAATAAATGGTCACTGCAATCAGTGACACTGTGACTGGGGGCTGGGGGGTGATCTGGGGGGTGATCTGGGCGTGTCTGGGGGGGCCTGGGGGGGCGATTTATGTGCCTATGTGTCCTGGTGTCAGTGTAGTGTTTTGTGCACTAACCTGCATCTTCTCCTGTACGGCACTCGGTATATGTGAGCGCCGCAGGAGAGATGACATCACTTCCTCCTGCCTGTGTAAACATTACACAGGCAGGGGAAGGATTCGATTTGCTGGGAGCGATCGAGAGGGGGTGGCCGGAATTGAACGGCTGTCCCCTCATCCCTGATCGCTCCCAAACGAATAACGGCCTCTCACTGTAAAGAAGGGGGGTCCGATTGGACCCCCCAACTATACAAAGGCAGTCACGTACATATACGTGATTCTGCCTGTCGGTGCCATTCTGCCGACGTATATTTACAGTGGGCGGTCGTTAAGTGGTTAAAGGAGAAGTATAGCCAAATCTTTTTTAACTATACTTCTCCTATAGATCACAGGAGTGAATTTCTGCATTCCTGTGACCCGTTTTCAGCCAACAGCGGGCTTCACAGAGCCAGTCCAGGCTCTGAAAATATCCCAACCAAATGGTCCTGATCCACCCAGAACCCTGGACTAGTTCGGCACCTGGCTCAGCTTTTCAGTGAACTGCCAAGAGCCTGAGACAGCCCCTTTCACCCTCTCCACAGCTCAGCGCTCCAGTGAGTCCTGAAGGGGAGAGCACAGAGCTGCTGAAGACAGTCAAGGCTCTCTGCTCAGAGCGGAGGGGGAGAAATGAGCAATCAGTGGCGTTTGATCATTCAGTTCTCACTGCAGAATCAACGGGGGTGATTGGATCAATGCTGCATCTACCTAGGTGAGTATAATGTTTGTTTATTTGTTAAAAGTCATGCTTCTCTTTTAAAAGCTCATAGCTGGTAGAAGTCTGTATGGTATCTGGTATCTGGTATCTAAAAATCCAGGACTACTATTTGATATTGTGGGGCTCCATGCAGCCTACCTAACAACCCCCTTTCCCTATCAGAAGCCTTGTATATAAAGGGGGTTCCCTATCAGAAGCCTTGTATATAGACAAATGTGGTCCACCGTCAGCACCTGGCCTAAAACATCCCCTTGGGTCTCTTCTCTAATCGCTCTGCCCCACACATATCTGAGCATCCATCCTTATTCCATGACAACCATATTCCTGGCTTTAAGCAAGACATAGCTGGGTAGCTACTTTGAGCATAGGCCGGGGGGGCATGAGCGTGGCCACCCAACCCATCACCCCAAAAATAATGATTACTTTCCATTATGCAGATATAACTCAAAGTATCAGCTGGAGGAGTGGCCACAAATTGTTCCTTCCAACTAATCAGCTCTGCTACTGCTCATGAGTTGTTGGTGTTTTCTGTTTCTCATCACCCACTAAGCCACAATAGTTCCGGCCCACCAAAGACTGGCAGACACAAAAGCAAAGAAGAGAAAGAGGAGTCCAGCCTTTAGTAAGCCTTTTAGTAAGCTGATTGGTTTCTATGCAGAGCTGCACCATATTTTGCACTCTCCAGTTTCAGTAAATCAACTCTACTATGTGAAACATAATGGGCAAACCCAATGCCCCGTACACATGATCCGAAAATCAGATGAAAAATACTGATTTTGAAGCGATCGTACGATCATCTGTTCGTTAGTATATAGTCTTTGATAGCTGATTGTGACGGTTCATCCGCTATTATCCGATTATGTGGTATTTCCTTGTACGATCTGGTATTTTCCTTTAACCACTTAAGCCCCAGACCATTTTGCTGGTCAAAGATCCAGACACTTTTTGCGATTCGGCACTGCGTCGCTTTAACCGACAATTGCGCGGTCGTGCGACGTGGCTCCCAAACAAAATTGGCGTCCTTTTTTTCACACAAATAGAGCTTTCTTTTGGTGGTATTTTATCACCTCTGCGGTTTTTATTTTTTGCGCTATAAACAAAAGTAGGAGCGACAAATTTTTAAAAAAATGCAATATTTTTTACTTTTTGCTATAATAAATATCCCCAAAAATATATAAAAAAACATATTTTTTCCTCAGTTTAGGCCGATAAGTATTCTTCTACATATTTTTGGTAAAAAAAACAAAAAACGCAATAAGCGTTTATTGATCGGTTTGCGCAAAAGTTATAGCGTCTACAAAATAGGGGATAGTTTTTTGGCATTTTTATTAATATTTTTTTTTTTTACTATTAATGGCGGAGATCAGCGATTTTTATAGTGACTGCGACATTATGGCGGACACATCGGATACTTTTGACACATTTTTTGGACCATTGACATTTTTACAGCGATCAGTGCTATAAAAATGCACTGATTACTGTGAAAATGACACTGGCAGTGAAGGGGTTAACTACTAGGTGGCGCTGTAGAGGTTAAGTGTGCCCTAGTGAGTGATTCTTACTGTAGGGGGATGGGCTGTGTGTGACAAGAAGTAATCACCGCTTCAGATTACAGGAAGCAATGATTACTGTCATTGTCACTAGGGAGAGCGGGGAGATGCTTGTTTACGTCAGCATCTCCCCGTTCTTCCTCACCGTGAGACGATTGCGGGTATCCCCGCGGTCGGCGGATGGCACGCGCACACGTCCACAATGCCGCGTTCTTAAAGGGGACGTATATATACGTCCTTCTGCCTGTCCGTGCCATGCTGTCGACGTATATAGTCGTCTGCTGGTCGGCAAGCAGTTAATCAGTACAGTTGTCGTCCGAAAATACAATACAAATACACTAAAACACATTGCATCACATCTGAATTTTTATTCTGTTGTACAAGAATTTTACTTTATTCAATTTCTACTTGTAACTAGAGAGCAAAAAATGTCGGATGATCTGTCGTCCGATTTTTGGATCGTGTGTATGGGGCATAACACTCCCATACATTCCACATGCTGTACATATCACATATCTGATGGTTTGGTGACATTATACAATTATAGCGATACCCCCAGTTAAGTGGGCTGCCATGTTTGTTTTGGGCCCTGTAGTGCACCACTGTCAACACCTGGCAATCGGCTCTAACCTCTCGTGGCACAGTTAGTAAAGGGGATGATAGAATTGCAATCACTCTAATATTCTCTATTACACAATCCCACAGTATGGTATAGCACAGTAAATGACACTGACAACCAATATACTTAACTCTAATATTTTACTGTTGGTAAAGGTTAAAATGATAAAACAGTATGCAATGTCACATGCAGAGCCCTGCAATATGGGTATACTTATTAAAACATCAAACGTTCAGCAATATGATAGACAGTTTAACAGACCCCGCTGCAGCTATCCTCCCTCGTGAGTAAAATGGCGCCCATCAATGTCCTATACTACCCAGTCAAGCCTGACTATGATTTGGGTATAGTTCTGTGGAAGAAATCTTCGCTAGCAAAACACGGTGGTTCACTTTCAAGAACAATTGTAATCCAACAAAGAAATGATGATCGGTAACTTTGTAATGCCAGGGAGACTAATAACTCAGTTCAGCAGATAGTCTCCCCAGAGTGTAACTGCAATCACTGTGATGGCCCTGAATAAAGTTAATGGGCCTAAAGATACTGTGATGTAGCTCTGAGCAGGTGCTCTCTCACCTGACCGGACTAGTCCTTGTCCGTTACTTCCGTTACTGTGACTCGCTTCACAATGTCCACGACACCCGGGTCTTCGGTCCTCCTGATGACAGCACTCAGCAACAAGATCAGACGCTCCGCAGGCTCCCCGGTGGAGCGGAAGGCTCTTTGGAAAAGCACAAGGCCCAGGCTTCAGGCCTTGTGCACACAGCAGATCAGCACAGGGATCCTCTTGCTGGGAGGGCCGTATCCATCGAGAAAGAACTGGGGCCCGCCTCCCTCTTATAAAGTCCACCCCAGCAGCCTTTGCACAGGGCAATGCACCCTGGGTGCCTCAAGATGTACTGGGTAGTGTAGTCTATGGGGAATTAAAGGGTAATACCCCGCTACACACTCCCCCCACTTAATACTGTCTTTGGGGACCAAAGATTCTAACAACAAGTACCAACAAGTTCATTGAGGGCTGCAAGGGAAGTTGGCAGGGGAAGCTCCAACCAAAACCGGGAAGGGAGCTTGTCCTGCCCACAGGTCACATCAATGGGGGTGACCTGCCTAACTGTGCCAGAAAGTGAGCTGGGGTTGCCCTCCACCAAATGTACAGTGGAGGGACCAGGTGTTTGTATTGTCCTTCTTGCAGTAGTTACTGTGTCCTCAGAGCTTTCTCCCATTTGGGCATAGGTTAACTTCCGTGGAGGACGAATGGTTCTCTTCACTCTCTGTTCTCTTGGGGTAACCGTCTCATCCACCACAGGCTCTTCTTCTGGAGTAGGTGTATTGGGTCCCATTGTTTCTGGAGCATCCTGATCAGGTGAAGGAGGACACAGAGAGTTCCTTGGATCTTCAGCAGGGAGTGACTCTATGGCATCTTCCCACTTATCAGATTGAAAGCTGGACGGGACAAACTCTGTGGCTTACACATTTAATGTACTATCTAAGGTATCTTCAGAGGGCGGAAGGTCTATGGACAGAGGCTCAGGGGCCTGGGACGGCCACAACCATTCAAGCTCTTCTTCTTCATCTTCACTTTGATCAGTGACATCCATTCCTCCATACTGAGGTGCCAGAGTCCGAGTGTTGGGCCTAGGTGTATTCAGACTTGAGGATGGTCCAGGGGAATCCTCTACAGGAGGTATCCGAACTGCTTCTGAAAGTGGAAGTAAGTGGTTTCTGTGCCAGGTCTTCAGCGGCCCTATCTTCCCTTCTGGCTTCAGCTGATATACCAGCAAGCCTGGTAACTTTTTGCAGATCACATACGGTTCGGGTCTCCATCTGTCTGCTAGTTTGTGCTTCCCAGGGACTCCCAAGTTCCGCAACAGCACTCTGTCTCCGGGTTGCAAGTCCTGGATCCGAACTTTAAGATCAAAGTTCCTCTTGTTCCGGGGTCCTCTTTGCTCTGATGCTGCTTGGGCCTGTTCAAACGCCAATTTAAGGCTCTTCCTCAGCCTATCTTCATATCCCTTGTGCGAGGTAACTGATGTGGGATCAATCGATATGCCGAAGGCCAGATCCACAGGCAGTCTTGCTTCCCTGCCAAACATTAATCTGTAGGGAGAGTACCCTGTGGCATCACTGGTTGTGATGTTATAGGCATGCACTATTGCTGCTATGTGCTTGCTCCAATGCTGCTTCTTCTCGCTGCTCAGAGTCCCCAACATATTTAACAGAGTCCTGTTGAATCTTTCCGGTTGGGCATCACCTTGGAGGTGATAAGGGGTAGTACGAGTTTTCTTTATACCTAAAGAGTCCAGCAATTTCCTAATCAGTCGACTCTCAAAGTCTCTCCCTTGGTCTGAGTGCAGGCGCTGTGGTAGCCCGTAATGCACAAAGTATTTTTCCACCAAGATTTTGGCTACGGTGGAGGCCTTCTGGTCTTTAGTTGGAAAGGCCTGGGCATAATGGGTGAAATAGTCGGTTATCATCAGAACATTTCCATGTCCACTCAAGTCAGGTTCTAGACAGAGAAAGTCGATGCATACCAAGTCCAAGGGTCCTTGACTCTGCAGATGGCCCATTGGGGCGGCTTGACGTGGTAATGTCTTTCTTTGAACGCAGCGAGCACATGAGTGGCAGTACTCCTCCACTTCAGCCCGCATACAAGGCCAGTAAAACCTATTCCTCACAAGCTGGAAGGTTCGTTCGGCCCCCAAGTGGCCATGGTTATCATGTAGGGAAGCCAAGACAGTTCTTCTATGTTTTTCCAGCAAGAACAGTTGCCACTTCTCTTCCAGGTCATCAGAGGGGCCCCTTCGGTAGACCACCCCTTGATGCACCTGTAACTTGTCCCATTCTTTGTGGACCAGTCGAGCCACCTTTGAGGGGTCCCGCAGGAGCCTGCCTGGATCGTGGTCTTCCAGTGCCTTCAAAGCTAATCTTCCCCAGGGATCTTCCAACTGGTCTCTTCTTATGTCCTTCTTGGACAGCTTTGGCAGATCGTCCTCGACAATCTGGGTCACGTCACAATAAGACTTGGGCACCCCTACTACCGAAACTCTGATCTCTTCCGCCCTTGACCCACCACTAGCTTGAAGTTGCGCTCCTTGACACAAGGCCCGTACCCCATCCGGGGTTACCTGGGTCCAGTCTTCTGTGTGGTGGGTGGGTGCATGAGCCCTTCTGGACAATGCATCTGCATTGCGATTCCCAGCTCCAGGCCTATACTTGAGACTGAAATTGAATCCGGCCAGGGCTGCCAACTAACGGTGGCCAGTGGCATCCAGCTTGGCTGTGGTGAAGAGGTAGGTGAGGGGGTTATTGTCAGTCTTTACTGTAAAGTCAGCTCCATACAGGTAGTCTCTGAGCTTATCCACGACTGCCCACTTTAGGGCCAGGAATTCCAACTTGTGGGTGGGGTAGTTCTTTTCTGCTGGTGTTAGACTTCTACTAACATAGGCAACTGGCCTTAACTGTCCTTCATACTCTTGGTACAGTACACCTCCCAGACCATCATGGCTGGCATCTACATGCAATTCATATGGTTTCTTAGGGTCAGCATAGGCCAAGACTGGGGCAGTGGTCAGACTTTTCTTCAACATTTTGAAGGCTTCTTCACACTCCTCTGTCCACAGGCCTTCCACAGACTCTCCAGGCTTTCTGGGGCCAGTATCATCCTCCTCTCCTTCTGTCTTTAGCAGCTCATTCAGGGGTTAGGCAATTTTCGCAAACCCTTCCACAAATCAACGGTAGTAAGAGCAGAACCCCAGGAAGGATCTGAGCTCAGTCACTGTAGTTGGTCTGGGCCAGGAGGTAACTGTGTCCAGTTTGTCGGGATCTGTAGACACTCCTTCTGCAGACACTATGTGTCCCAGATAGTGGACCGAGGACTGGTAAAACTGGCACTTTTCCCTGGAAAGTTTTAGTCCCACTTCACTGAGTCTCTTCAGGACTTTCTCCAATCTCTCTTCATGCTCCTCCAAAGTCTTCCCGAAGACAATGATGTCATCTAGGTACACCAGAACTTCGATAAGATTCATGTCCCCCACTGTCTTCTCCATCAACCTCTGGAAAGTGTCGGGGGCTCCCGACAGGCCTTGAGGCATCCTATTGAACTCATAGAATCCCACCGGGGTGATGAAGGCCGTCTTCTGTCTGTCTTCAGGGTGCATTGGGATTTGGTAATACCCACTCTTCAGGTCCATGACACTGAACCACTTGGCCCCAGACAGACTCTGCAAGGCATCTTCTATCCTGGGGGTAGTGTACTGGTCGGGTATGGTCCTCCTATTGAGAGTCCTGTAGTCTATGCAGAGTCTCAACGACCCATTCTTTTTCCTTACCACCACGATGGGGGAGGCATATGGACTCCTGGACTCTCGAATAACCCCTGTTCTCTTAAGCTCTGTCAACTGTTCACGCAAATCTTCCAAGTCAGCCAGGGGGACTCGCCGGACCCTCTCCCGGAAGGGTATGTCTTCCTGCAGACGGATTTTATGGGTGGCACTCCTCGCACACCCCACGTCAAACTCATCTTCCGAGAATATTTTTCTCCATCTGGTCAGCTGGGCCTTGGCTCTCTCCTTCCACTTCGGTGGCAAGGTGGTATCTTCCAGACAGATTCCCTCCAGGGTGAGTTCCCCTCCTTCAGCTTTCTTCAATTCAGACAGGGTCACTGGGGTAGCAGGGTTTACTTTGCCCAGTAGTACCCGGGCTGGAATCTTCATAGGAGAACTAGTGACATTTCTGATGCTCACTGGAATCTGGCCCTCCGCCTTCTTCGATGCCCTCAACGGGACCACTTCAGGGATCACTTCCAATCCTGGGTGGGTGTTCAAGGGGTCTGGCTCCAAGACCACAAAGGGGCCAGGCTGCTCCCAGGAGAGTTTTACCGTAGCCTGAAGACAGGTCACCTCACCAGGCTACAGTATCTTCTCCTTTCTTGACAGTCTCCAGACTTTTCCCACCCCCTCTTCCGGGGCCTTTTGTTCCAGGACCAACTTCTGGTAGACCTGTTGCAGCATGGGGTGAATCTTGTCTGTGGTAGGACTCCGCTCCTGCACTAAAGGGGTCAGCAGCCTCCTGACCAGGTCAGTATTGGTCCCTATTAGCATGGAACTGGTGTTGGCCCCTGACGGGCGAGGACAAACTTCCGCCAGGGTGTCAGAGACTTCCGCCTTTCCTGTCACTGATGGATCAAAGGCCAGCCTGATTGAGACATAACCATCATAGGGAAAGCTACGAGTGCCAATTCCCCCTATCTGTAGGTCTTCCAGCTTCTGTACGGGCACGTGACTCAAATGCTTCCGGTAAAAGTCTCTGTACAAAAGAGTCACTTGGGCTCCTGTATCTAGGAGGGCCTTGGTGTAAACTCCCTCCACTTGAACGGAGACTAGAGGGGAGGGTCCTATTAACTTGTCTGGAAACCTCTTCTGGGGTGTCTCCTTCTTTGGACTCCTTGATTTTCCTATTGGTGTTTTCTTTTTCTTCCATTTCTCTCTGGACCTCAACCCTTTTTGGACCTGGCATGCATCGATTTCCCTCAGATTGTTAAATGTCAACTCCCGACAGGTGGTATTGAGGATTTTTGGAGGGGCATTGTTTCCCTTCTCTTTTCCCTTTTTTTGCTTCTGAATCTTTTTGGAGCTTTCTGTAAGTAGTGGGTGCCCGGCTGACTCCTTCACCGGGGCCCTCTGAAGTTTTCCGCCTGCTGGTACTGAGTGCCTCGGTTCTTCCTTGCACTGGGGCACACTGCTCTCACATGCCCGATTCCCCCACAGTTGAAACATGTTATCAATCTCTTAGGCTTCTGTACTAGTTCTGTATTGGAGCTAGGAGGGTTTTGTTTGTTCCTCTGACGTGTTCTTATTGTGTAGCACAGAGGCCTGGCTAGTCAGCATGGACCCCATTTCTACTAGTTGTGACACCTGGGTCTTTAGGAGTTCAACTTCTGAATCACCTCCTTCTGCACTGAACATTCTGACTCGGGCAGTTGGTTCGGTGTGTTGACTCCTCCTTTTGTCTTCCAACATGGCCTCCTCCTCCCTGACTATCCAGATCAAGTCAGGGTATTCCAGGCTGCTCCCGTCCTGCCGGGTGCGTAGCATTAATGCGATGTGTTCCAAGGGTTGAGCTCCCCTCAACACCTGCTGGGCACGAGCCTCATCCACTTTTCTTGGATCGATCCCTTTCTTCAGTAGGATCTGATGCAGGATCTTATCCAGACGTCTTATGAATTCTGACAGCTTCTCTCCCTCCTTTTGGTAGCAATGCTCCAGCTGGTAAGTGAGTTCAGTGACCTTTTCCATCCCGCTGAACACATTCTGCAGAATATCCAGATAATCCTGTGCATTGCAGTCCTTCTTGCTTAACTTGAGGTTACGTATGGCCTCTAGAGCAGGCCCCTTTAAGCTTTCCGCAATCCTTTGTTTTTTTTGTTGTTCTGGCACCTCCCATTCTTCTAGGGCCTGAGTGGCGCCATCTAGCCACTCTTCAAATCCATCCTCCACTGAAGGTACAGGTTTCTTCCCAGAAAAAGTCCTGAGTTTCCTGTATCCTGACATCAGGTAGTCTGGAGGGTCCTTTTTACACTTGGCCACAATCTCCCCCAGGACAGCGCATAATTCTGAGCTAAGGGTGGTCAATGGTGGTGAACCAGGTCCCTGTTGTTGGGCGCTTCCTCCTGTGCTGGGGCCTCCTGAAGTAGTGGATGTGGGGCCATCTTTATTCTCTGCTGGGTGTATCAGGAGGAGTTCTACTTGGTTTATAGTTTTTATGCTGGCACCTTTGAAGTAGTCAGAGATTCCGTTCCTCCACTCACACAATGCATAGGTGTGGGGATTTACAGTATCGTATCTGTCTTCATGTCAATCACCCATGGCTTCCTGTCCATGGACAATGCTCTCAAGACTGGAGTTAGCTGCTGCTCTACTCAGGCCTCTCTCTGGATTTCAACTACCAGGCCATTTCCGGGTAGGATGCCTTCATCCCTGAACCACCGGGCTACGGCAGCAGGGTCCATTCTAGTGCTTCTGACCGGCTTGATTGCAGCGTGCAGTATACAGGA
This sequence comes from Rana muscosa, assembly GCA_029206835.1. Classification (NCBI taxonomy): domain Eukaryota; kingdom Metazoa; phylum Chordata; class Amphibia; order Anura; family Ranidae; genus Rana; species Rana muscosa. The sequence continues at coordinate 374,643,277 of CM055116.1, forward strand.
ATCCCGGACCCGAGCACCCACGTATAGCGATACCCCCAGTTAAGAGGGCTGCCTTGTTTGTTTTGGGCCCTGTAGTGCACCGCTGTCAACCCCTGGCAATCGGCTCTAACCTCTCGTGGCGCAGTTAGTAAAGGGGATGATAGAATTGCAATCACTCTAATATTCTCTATGACACAATCCCACAGTATGGTATAGCACAGTAAATGACACTGACAACCAATAAACTTAACTCTAATATTTTACTGTTGGTATAGGTTAAAATGATAAAACAGTATGCAATGTCACATGCAGAGCCCTGCAATATGGGTATACTTATTAAAACATCAAACGTTCAGCAATATGATAGACAGTTTAACAGGCCTCCCTCTTATAAAGTCCACCCCAGCAGCCTTTGCACAGGGCAATGCACCCTGGGTGCCTCAAGGTGTACTGGGTAGTGTAGTCTCTGGGGAATTAAAGGGCAATACCCCGCTACACAAGGATTTTAGACCAGCTGTGACACTAATGTATATATTGATCCAACATATCTTAAATTGTCGTGCTTTTAATCTCAGGTTGTTGTATTGGATAGGAAATGCACAGCATTCTCTTTCTCCTTGGAGGCTGCCATTGTCCACCCTATGGTTTATCTTCCAAGCCCAACCCAACTCACATACTAATATCCAGCCTCTTGGCATTTTGTTGTCCCAACAGCCTACTTAAAAAAAATGTAAACACACATTTTGGTCAATGTCACCAAATCACAGGTCAGGGTTTCTATCTTTCTTCCTCTCATTGCTTTTTTTCTCTCTGGTGTTTGTTAGATGCTACTGAGGAAACCCTCTCACGAGCTTTCTCTACTGTCTAGTTATTGTTATTTTGCTCTCCCTCAACATACTACTTAAACACCTTGTCTATAATAGACTTAAAGTAGAACTATAGGCAAAACTTGTTTTTATTTTGAATAGAGTAAGAGAAGGTTATAACCCCTGTCAGATTATTTTTTTCGCCATCTGTGTCCTATTGCGGAGATTTCCTTTCACTTCCTGTCTCATAGCCAAACAGGAAGTGAGAAGAAATCCCTGCAAATTAAGGGAATTCCCTGGGGACCTCCCAGGTCACCAGAACTCGTGACCCCATTGGAAGATTTTGCCTCTATAACCTTTCTGGGGACAACCAAAAATTTGAGATTTTCTTTTACTTTCACTTTCAATGTTAGTGGTAAACAGGACAAATAGGTTTTGCCTTTAGTTATGCTTTAAGCTGGGTATACACATGCCAACATTTTGGTATACTGTATGTGTACTGATGTCTGTTCAAAAGACTGTAGATCAGTCTGGCTGAAAAACCAGCATTCAATCAGTTCTTCCAGCCAATGGCTGCAACGCTGATCTGTGTATTCTGAATAGAGCGGAGTCCCCACTGTCATACCGCGTACACACGATCGGAATTTACGACAACAAATGTTCGATGTGAGCTTTTGGTCGGATATTCTGACCGTGTGTAAGCTGCATTGGATATTTTCTGTCGGAATTTCCTACAACAAATGTTTTAGAGCTGAAACAAAAATTATTTTCGGAATTTCCAATCGTGTGTATCCAATTCCGACGCACAAAAATCCTAAGCATGCTCGGAATCAATTTGACGCATGCTCGGAATCATTGAACTTAATTTTTCTCGGCTCGTTGTAGTGTTGTATGTCACAGCGTTCTTGGCGATCGGTATTTCCGACAACATTTGTGTGACCGTGTGTATGCAAGACAAGTTTGAGCGAACATGCGTCTGAAAAAAATCCACAGTTTTGTTGTCGGAATGTCCAATCGTGTGTACCCGGCATTAGAATACAGTAGTGCAGCAGGAGAGATCCATGCATCCACATTGCTTGTGTGGACACAGGGTTCTGTGAGTTTTTTTCTTTCAACCTGCTGGTTGAAAGAAAAAGAACCATACATATATACCCTGCTTAACCCTCTTCCTCACATCTAGCTCACTCCTTTCCCCCTTTAGTCTGGCTTCTGGCCTGTTCATTTAAAAGAAATTACAGTAACAAAAGTGAATAATAGCTGCCACAAACCAAATCAAAAGGTGATTTCTCCCTGCATCTCCGCCATGATCTCTCCTTTGTTTTTGATACTGTTGTTTATGCTTTCCAACCTCAAACTGTGCACTCATTTGGCATTGGAGACACTGTTTCTTATGGTTTTCTTGATTAATATAAAAATACACTTTCTATGATTTCTCCAGTGGGGTCTCATCCTTTCCCAGATCCATCTCTATCATTGTTCTCCAAGATTGAGTCTTCAGCTCAATACTTTTCTATTTGTGTACCACTTTTTCGTCCAGGTAGCACATGATAGCGATTCCTCGCTGTCTCAGCAAAGCCAGAATCGGGGCAAGCACCTTGCTGAAAACCCGTGGTGCCGACGCCAGGCCAAAAGGAAGAGCTACAAATTGGTAGTGATCGTCCCCGACTGCAAAGCGCAGAAATCTTTGATGCCTGACGTATATGGGGACATGCAAGTATGTGTCCTTGATGTCCAAGGATGCCAGAAAATCTCCCGGATAGAGTGCAGTGACCACAGAGTGAACTGATTCCATCCTGAACCTTCGTACTTTTACAAAGGTGTTGAGGGCCTTGGGATCCAGGATTGGACAGACCCCGTCCTTTTTTGGGACTACAAACAGATTGGAGTAGAATCCCTGAAACCTTTCCGGCAGCGGCACAGGCACTATTACCCCGCGCATCAGCAGGTCCTGCACTGCCCCAAACAGGGCGTTCTGACAAGCCGGAAGAAGATGTAGGTTGGAGGGAAAAAATCTGTTTGGTGGACAAGAAAGAAACTCTATCTTGTACCCCGATGAAACCACTTCGCAAACCCACTGGTCGGAAAGCAGGGAGGCCCATCGATCTGCAAACTAGCGAAGGCGACCCCCCACCCAAGAGTCGGGCGGGGGCAAACCTTTATGCTGTTGCACATTTGTTGGTAGAGCCTGTTGCTCTACCAACTCATGGTGCAACAATTTTGCCCATTCTGTAAGTGTCTGTGACACCAGGGCCGTGGCCAACACTGGCCGCAATGCTGACCCCACCACCGTGAACCTGGACCGGGCCACCGCCTCGGCTCTCCTGTCTGCAGGGTCCTTAAAGGCAGGGGTCCCCGCTACCGGAATTGTGGTTACCTTGTTTAATCTGGATACCGGGGGGTCCACAATCGGGGGAGATGTCCACTTTTTTCAGGAGACTCTCCTCAAAGGGGTAACGGACCGCCATGCATTTTGGGATCGAAAAGGCCCGCTGCGGTCGTTCCCATTGTTTGTATATAAACTTATCAAAATAAGTTAGGTAGGGAAACACCTTAGCAGTGCGGGCCGGCTTGTGGGACCCAAAAGGGACCGACACCTCAGTAGATGCCCCCGCCGTATCCTCCAATTTTAGGGTCTCCCGCACTGAGGTGATAAGTGCTCAAACAAGGGCCTTTTCCTGCGCTGACCCGGACACTGAGTCTTCCTCACTGTCCAAATGGTCCTGATCCGCATCCTCTGACATGTCAGAACAGGGGCCATGTGCCACAGCCAGGCCCGCGTCTGAAAGGGAAGAGAGAACAGCGCCCTCTAAGTGCAGTAAATACGTTTTAATAGGGAACAAATAAAAATGCTTTCACTCACAGGATGGTGGTAAAAGCAGGCATGGTATGGTATGGATCATCCGCTCCTGACTTCCGGGTGAGATGAGAGGGGAAGAATGGGTCCGGCGTCGCTGTAGTGGTCGGGTGTCCGCAGTTGAGTCTGTCCTCCTATCTCTAAAACGTTACCTATCGCTGAACGCTATAAAAGACTGTGCGAAAGAGAAAATTACTGGATATATTCTTTTGACACCATATCGCCTGGAGGCTTAAATGAGAGCACTGAAATCAATACGTTATTATGATATATCTTCCCAAATTGCTAAGGTCACCTTGCCCATCTTTATTTTTGGCAAATCCTCATGAATCTATACATTTAGCAAACAACATCAGCATTATATAGTGCAAACACCATTGTATGACTTTACGCCACAGTACTTATTGTTATTGCATATACTGATCTATTATATGTATATATGGCCCTTGTACATGTCTACATGTATACATATATGTTTCTGTGTATCCTTGTATATGTGGAATTTTTGTATTATTTGTATCACCTCTAATGTCCATCACAACTTCCACAGGATCATTGTACACATATTTGCGCACATATACACCATCGTCATCTGACATGATCATTTTTATGTGTCTAGCTCTGAGGGCCCAACCAATTTCCTGAAAAAATACCTTTTCAGAATTTTTCTGTATTTTTTAGTATACAAATATAGATATATTTTTTTCTAGATATTTTTTTCTATATACACAGGTTTTAAATATACAGGTTTCTTTTAAATATGTATGTTTCTCTCTATATATATATATATATATATATATATATTTACATTTTAAACTATATTTTATGTATATTAAAACAGTTTTCTAATACTTATTATTTTAACATACAACCATCTTCTCCATTTATCTAATAGATTTTAATTGTACCACCAACATATTCTGTATAGATATGTCCCTCTGACCCCTTGATCGTCAGGAGTAAGTATAAATGACCACACCATAGCATAACATAACATAATACAGTACAATATAGTATAACATAACATAGTATAATATCATCCATCAGTCCACCCCATCATCTGTTGATCATATTAGTTCCCAATTTGCTTATTTTAACAGTTTTTAGATTGTTTTTATTTTTTGACCTGTTCAACTTTATTGTTGTATGATCACTATGGTGAGCGCCGTGCAGACTCGGCTTGCTATTTAAACCCCCTCCCCTTACATGGCCACCATCCAATGCCTAATGAAGGAGTATGAATACTCTGAACGCTAGCACCGCCCCGCTAACCTGACCCGGAAGTGACGTTGTCCACAGTGCACCACCGACCGAGTTACTTCCATCCGGAAGCATCGTTTCCAGCCTTGTTCCCGGAGGACAGACTCAACTGCGGACACCCATCCACTACAGCGACGCCGGACCCATTCTTCAGTACGGAGTGGCTGTCGGCCACGGCCCACTGTGACTGGACAGCAGTAGCCTGGTCATATGTGTGCCCCGGAGCATATAGCTCACCAGTCACCCCTGGAGCAAACGTGGTATGTCGTGGCCGACCCAGCGCATAACTAAAGGTCTGCTCACATTCAATGGCCGGACTGGGGAGACTACAAGGATCTATATTATCCAGCCTGTCACCCAGCCGGCAGTTGATAGTAGATCTCAGGATCAAAAAAGTGGAAAAAAGCTAAAAATCTCCAGGACCAATGGTCCCAACCAGGAGCCAGGTCCTTCTCCTATGCTAGGCAGAAAAAAACTGAGCTGCTAGATGCAGGGTGAGGGGTTATAGCCAGAGGGACCGCCCCCTGGGCGGTACTGTTCAGCTTTGCTGTGTTACATGTTTTACATGTCTGCCTAGTCCTCTCCTGATAGACGTCATATAAACTCTAAGGTCAAGAATAAAGGAGCTGTGTCCGTCCATGAACGAAAGAGAAAATGCTATTTTTTATTTTCCTTGCATGTGATTGGGTATTCTTTGCAAAGTGGAATTTTACCACATTCAATAAACACTGGGGAAAGTTCTTTTGCACGGTCCAACTTCATTTACACAGTAAATAGCAACAGCCTTTAGTAAGCATATATAACAGCCTTTAGTAAATCAAGCCCTATGATCCTACAATTTAGCATGCATGCTGCAGAAAGGCTTTTCTATCCATATCACTGTGCTGCCTCTATCTGGCTTTCCTTCAACCTGAAAATAAAATTTGTGACCACACTTTGCCTTCAAAACAATCCACAACTTATCTCCCACCTATATTTTTTTTATCTCATCTCATACACAAACAAATCTTTGATCCTCCTCCACTGACCTGCTAAATACGTCATCCCATGCATTGAAGATTTTTTGAGTAGTCCTCAGTTTCTTAAGAGTGGTAACACTCTCTTATATTTATGCATGTATGCAGTTGAACAAAGAGAATACTGTACCTTACCTCTCTTGGACAATCCATATTTTAACAAAATACACAGCCGAAATCCAATAAATAACACATTACAAGAGACTGACTTGACACTGAGATGTTACCAAAGACACTTCCATGTGAGGCACACTGCCATATGAAAAACTAAGAAACACTCACATTAGAAAGACACACTGGGGTTAATTTACTAAAGAAACAGAGCATGTTCAAATTTAAAGGTGAAAGTTTATTTAGCTAAGTAAATGAGGTGAGGATAAGTAAAAAATCACTTTGCAACAAAAACACAAATTATGTGCAAGGAAAATTTAAATAACAGGATTTGCTTTCTTGCAAATGACTGGATGATTGAAGAACTCACTTTTACCTCAATCGCTAAGTACAGTTAAACCTTGGATTGCGAGCATAATTTGTTCCAGAAAATGCTTGTAATCCAAAGCACTTGTATATCAAATCGATTTTTCACATAAGAAATAATGGAAACGCAAATGATTCGTTCCACAACCATTTATTCATAGGTCCTTCAGTTTAAAGTCCATATAAAAAGTTTATAGTAATGTTACCAGGTTGTGTAACCATAAAATGTCCATCCACAAATGGAAGCCTCCACAAGGGGATTAGAAGCAAAATCCATCAGGAGCTACAGAGTATAAAAGAGAAGAGAGGCGCCTCTAAGAGTAGCAATATGGTTACATTTAATGAAGGTACAACATTTAGCAATTCACATGGTTGATGATTAAAAGAGGCACATCTAAGTATGCAGGCAACTGGGGTAAAGCTGTCCACATAGACCATCCTCCGCACCGCCGGCTCTCACCGCTGTCAGTCTGCAATCGTGACTGGAAAGACTACCCTGCAGTAGAGCGATCTAAAAGTGAGGCTTGAAGAGCTCGTGGAGTGCAGCATGGAAGGGATGACGTTGACGGCGGTGAGGAGGATGGTCTATGTGGACAGCTTTACCCCGGATGTCTGCATATTTAGATGTGCCTCTTTTAATCACTGACCATGTGAGTTGCTAAATGTTGTACCTTCATTAAATGTTACCATATTGCTACACTTAGAGACGCCTCTCTTCTCTTTTATATTCAGTTGTGACATGACGCTACTTGTATATCAAGACATCGCTTGTATATCAAGTCAAAATTCATCAAGAAATTTTGCTTGTCTTGCAAAACGCTCTCAAACCAAGTTACTCTCAAATCAAGGTTTTACTGTATATAAAAAATTCACTTTGCAAGGTGATGGTGAAGAACATACACGCCATTAATAAACCAACCCCACTTCTATAGGTATAGACCTGTGTTAGAAAGTGTCATAATATCAAGGCTTGGAGTCTCTCTCCTGGAAGCGCACACACAAAGGTGGCTCCAGCAGAGCTCCATCGGGTTCAGCACTCAGCAGGAATGAAGATCTTTTGAGCATCCAAAAACAGCAAAACTGTAAGTATTGCCATCTGCTTTAAGTACACTAGTTCACCTCTTGGTATAAAGTCTTCTGATTGCTAATAACATGGCATTCTGGAAACAATTAGGCTCCATTCACACTAGTGCAACTTGCCATACAACTTTGGACATCAAAGTTGCATGACAAGTCGTTCCCGTTTCTAATGATAACCATTCATATATGCACAGCTTAAAGTTGCAGCAACTTCAAAGTAGTTCATGCACTACTTTGGCCAGACTTTCATGCAACTTGTGGGCCATAGACTTCAATGTTAACGCTCAGAAGTTGCATGAAAGTCCTACCTGAATGTTATACAACTTGTGTGCAACAGTTGTCCATTATCACTAGTCAAAGCCAAAGTCGTATACAAGTTGCACCCATCCAAAGTTGCATCAAAGTCCCATCAAAGTTGCACCAGAGTTGCTCTCCAAAGTCAGCGCAACTTTAGAGTCATACAGGTGTGAATGGAGCCTTAATGTTGAGCTTGTGATTCTGCAAGCCAGAGATTCCAAGCTTTGTCTGTTACAGTCTTTGTACAATTTTGCAGTCAAAATATCACATCCTAGGCATTTCTTCTGCAGTCTACAGAAAGCTCTACATTTAGGATAAAGAATTCACAGAGAAGAATTTACAGCACAAAATCACTGGCAAGAGGTTGCTACCCCACCCAAAGCACACATGAAATCCCTGTTTGATTTAGTTGCAAGAAATCATAGGACCATACAGAAAATAGAGTGGCAAACATATGCCTTGTACACACAAGCGGAATTCCCGTCTGAAAAAAGTTGGATGGTTTTTCAGACGGAATTCCGCTCAAGCTTGGCTTGCATACACACGATCACACAAGTTCTCTGAACTTTCAAGCATTAAGAACGCAGTGACGTACAACACTACGTTGAGGCGAGAAAAGGAAGTTCAATGCTTCTGAGCATTGACTTGTTTCAGAGCGTGCGTGTTTTTTTTGCGCGTCGGAAAAGCATACAGACGATCGGATTTCCCGATAGGAATTTTTTCCATCGGGAAAATTGAGAACCTGCTCTCAATCTTTTGCTGGTGGGAATTCCGACAGAAAAAGTCATATGGAGCCTACACACGGTCGGAATTCCCGACCAAAAGCTCCCATTGGACTTTTTCTGTCGGGAATTCCGACCGTGTGTACGGGGGCTTTAGTGGCAAAATTGGCTTGATTCACGTTCATTGATAAGCAAAAGCAGTTAAATGAATGATTTGTTTGGATTTACCGTTTTTTTTTTCCCTAGGCCAAACACTGACAACAATGCTAACCAACATAAAAACTGTACCTTACTTGCTGGTTTGTGAATCCCACAGTCTTAAAAAAGCCACTACATAACCACAGATCTGTCTTTTAGTCTGAGGAAATATATTCCAATTATTACAAATGTCTGATTCTATTCATATTCCTCTCCAAACTGGTATAACTCCATTTATGTAAGTGATCCGGGCATGTTTTCTTGGAGAACAAGTTAGTAAATAATTGCAGGCAATCATCTGTATTTAGGGACACTATATCGGGTCTCGGACAGTCAAGGATTATTTCTCTGTGGTTTAAAGTACGTCATTGTAGTCTCTAGTGGTACAGTGATAGGTCTTCTCGGGGATGGGAAACTGTAAACATTCAACTGTCTGTAATGTATTACAGCACACTATATTAAGACAAGAAACACAAACAATAAATGATGGGTCAACATTACCAAAATTCCTGCTTTATACACACAAGGCTATAAATCAGCTTTTTTGGAGAGGAAAAAAACGACTAAAGTAAAATAAAAAGCGTTACATTCATCTCTGGAAGAATACGTAATGAGGAAAGTGCTATGAAATTACAGCTACACAGGGATACCAAAATATATTTATAATATTATATTTATTTGGTAGTGAATGGCTCACAAATTCTGTTTATCTAGTACTACTGACTAGTCACTAAAGTAAAATGTTAGGCACTTCTGCCAACATTACACATGACTTACTAGACAGTGAATGTGCATATACAGTATACTGAGGATTACAATAGCTGCAACACAAGCAGTTCTTTGGAGAGTAAAATACTGCATGAGAAGTGAATCGTATAGAGAAAAAGTTAGCAAGTGCACATTCAGGTCTAATGCACACTGGGCGTTTTCTCAGCTCTCCTGAATGCATGTTTACACGCATCAAAGTGCTTGGGCGTTAATTCACTTCATTGGCCAGGATAATAATTTATTCTTGGCATTGAAATGAATTAACGCTCAAGCGCTAAACACGCCTAGCATTAACGTGCATTAAGACACGTTTACATGTGTTTAGGTTTTTTCTGACGAAGCAATGCTGCTCCTGATCATGCTGGGAGTAGGGGTTTTTTCTGCCTCTAAAAGCCTGTAAACACCTATGTGTGCATGGGCATGTAGGCTAACATTTAAAGGCATTTAGAGGCAGAAAAAAAGTGTCAAATGCTCATAAAAGTGGCGTTTTTAATGCACAGTGTGCATGAGGCCTCAGAGTTACTATTGTAAGGTATACCTGGAAGTCAGTGTATGAAATTCAATATTTTATTTGCTTACTGGTTTCCGTAACTGCATTTCCTATACAGTAAATACACCCTGTTCCAAATTATTATGCAAATTCTATTTCAGTGTCACAAAGATTAAAATATTTAGTTTTTCAGTTGAACTCATGGATGGCATTGTGTCTCAGGGCTCTTTTGATCACTGAAAACAATCTCGGACACCTGTGATAATTAGATTGCCAGGTGAGCCCAATTAAAGGAAAAACTTGTTCCACATTATTAAGTAGAGCACCATTTTCAAGCAATATGGGAAAGAAAAAGGATCTCTCAGCTGCCGAAAAGAGTGAAATAGTTCAATGCCTTGGACGAGGTATGAAAACATTAGATATTTCGCGAAAACTAAAGCGTTATCATCGCACTATTAAGAGATTTGTGGCTGATTCAGAGTACAGACGGGTTTCGTGCAGATAAAGGCACATTGAGGAAGATTTCTGCCAGATCCATGCATCGGATCAAGAGAGCAGCTACTAAAACACCATTACATAGCAGCAAACAGATATTTGAAGCTGCTGGTGCCTCTGGAATCCCACGGACATGAAGGTGTAGAGTCCTCCAGAGTCTTGCAACTGTGCATAAACTTTCCATTTGGCCACCACTAACCAATGCTCACAAGCAGAAACGGCTGCATTGGGCAGAAAAATACATGAAGACTAATTTTCAAACAGTCCTGTTCACTGATGAGTGCCGTGCAACCCTGGATGGTCCAGATGGATGGAGTAGTGGATGGTTGGTGGACGGCCACCCTGTTCCAACAAGGCTGCGACGTCAGCACGGAGGTGGTGGAGTCATGTTTTGGGGCAGAATCATGGGAAGAGAGCGGGTTGGCCCCTTTAGGGTCCACGAAGGTGTAAAGATGACCTCTGCAAAGTATGTGGAGTTCCTGACTGACCACTTCCTACCCTGGTACAGAAGGAAGAACTATGCTTTCCATAATAAAATCATCTTTGTGCATGACAATGCACCATCTCATGCTGCAAAGAATACCTCTGCATCAATGGCTGCTATGGGGATAAAAGGAGAGAAAGTCATGGTGTGGCCTCCATCCTCCCGTGACCTCAATCCTATTGAGAACCTTTGGAGCATCCTTAAGTAAAATATCTATGAGGGTGGGAGGCAGTTTACATCCAAACAGCAGCTCTGGGAGGCTATTATGACATTTTGCAAACAAATTCAAGCAGAAACTGTCCAAAAACTCACAAGTGGATGCAAGACTTGTGAAGCTGCTATCAAATAAGGGGTCCTATGTTAAAAAGTAATGTGACCTGTTTAAAAAGTTAAAATGTTGTTAAAAGTTTAATTGAAATAGCTTTTGATTTCAGTAAATATGCTGCAAACACAACAAATGACAATTTTCAGTTCTTTACAACCTATAAAGTGTTTTGAAACTTACTGTGGATCAGTGCATTGTAAGTTTTTTATTTAAAAAAAAAAAAAAAAATGTTATTGTTAGGAGGCTTGTTCAATAAAATTGGAATTGTACCCTTAAGGCCTCATGCCCACGGACGTTTTTACAGCCGAGTTTTTTACAGCTTAAAAACGCCTGTCCATGTTATTGTATACATTTTTTGACCTTTTTTTTTTTTTTTTTAAATAACAAAAAAAAAAAAACCCTGAGCTCAAAAATGCAATCGCGGCGTTTTTGCGCATTTTCGCACGTTTTGTGCGTTTTCGCATGGTTTTTAGCGTTTTTTTAACGCTTCGCTTTTTTTATGCCTAACGCCGACGCTGAGGAACGCACTGGTCCTGGGTTGTTTTTTACAGCTTAAAAACGCCTATGCTATTTGCAGCTCAAAAACGTCTAGGTGGGCATGAAGCTATAGACTAACATGGACAGGCATTTTTAAGCTGTAAAAAACGCTCAAAAACGCGGCTGTAAAAACATCCGTGGGCATGAGGCCTAAGGCCTAAGGATGATTGAAAAGGCCTCATGCCCACGGACGTTTTTACAGCTGCGTTTTTTACAGCTTAAAAACGGCTCTGCATGTTATTGTGTATATATATATATATATATATATATATATATTTTTTTTTTTAAAACAAAAAAAAAAAACGCGGAGCTGAAAAACGCAATTGCGGCGTTTTTGCGCGTTTTCACGCGTTTTTGCCTAAGGCCTCATGCCCTCGGACGTTTTTACAGCTGCGTTTTTGAGCGTTTTTTACAGCTTAAAAACACCTGTCCATGTTAGTCTATAGCTTCATGCCCACCTAGATGTTTTTGAGCTGCAAATAGCATAGACGTTTTTAAGCTGTAAAAAAAAACGCCTGTCCATGTTAGTCTATAGCTTCATGCCCACCTAGACGTTTTTGAGCTGCAAATAGCATAGACGTTTTTAAGCTGTAAAAAAAAAACCAGGACCAGTGAGGCCTAATTCTGACGCTGAGGAACGCACTGGTCCTGTTTTTTTTTTTTACAGCTTAAAAACGTCTATGCTATTTGCAGCTCAAAAACGTCTAGGTGGGCATGAAGCTATAGACTAACATGGACAGGCGTTTTTAAGCTGTAAAAAACGCTCAAAAACGCAGCTGTAAAAACGTCCGTGGGCATGAGGCCTAATAGTTGATAACATGAGAATTATGCTGACTGTTGTTTACATCAATTATTTAGGTAAATGAGAAAATTATCATTGGCATAATAATTTGGAACAAGGTGTATAAATATACTTTGTGTCAGACAGTGGGGTTAATTTACTGACAATTTGTGTAGCACTTTACATACTGTACATTCACATTGATTATAAATAATATAAGGTTCACTGTTAACTGGGAATGCCCAGCCACGTGCAATGGAAAAAAAAAACACTTGCACGTAATTGGATGATTGAAAAGAGAATGGTTTTATATAGTCTCATATTTTATCATATTAGAGCAATGCTATTTTTTCAAAATGGAAGATTTTAATAAGTAATGAAATAATGAAGATCCTGGCTGAACTACATAATTAATTTAAACAAATGAACATAACTTATTTTTGGCAAGCTAGTCATTAAATATTTGTTTAATATAAACATCATATTTAAGTTAAACTGATTAAGTATTTGCCATATTTCTGTTTGTATCAACCATATCTATAGAGAAAAGCGTGATTTGGGTACATCTTCTTTTCTATGTAACCTAAATCACAAGTGTCTGTAATTCTTTTCTTTGTTTATAATTCACTGTAAATTTTATTTTTTTAAATAAGAATTGTCAAAAACAATAAAATGGTTGAGTGATTGAAGAAAGCAAAGCTTCATCTTATTCACTAAGCTAAGTGAACATTGACTGTTAAGTAAACCGTCTCTATTTTTTTAGTAAATCAGTCTCGGGGCATTCATCAATCCTACTAAACAACAGACGATTTACTAAACAAGTAGCTTTCCCTCCAAAATAAAGCAGTATTAACTTCTTCCAGCAGTCCGTAAGCATATATGCGTTCTCTCGGCAAATGGGCCCTAATGTTCAGAGGGCGCATATATGCGGCCCTATGTAAACATGTTACTATGCTTAGTGCGCGCTCCCTGCACGCACCCGACACTGTAGCTGGCAGGTACCAGAAGGTTCCCGATGCACACTTGAGATCAGGAGCTTTCTGATCATGTGACCGCTGTGACTGCCAATCACACCAGTCACATGATCGGAATACCCTCCTCATCTGCCTCCCGGCATTTGGAACCTCTTAAAGGGTCGGGAAGCACCGGCAGCAAGGGGTTAAACCCAAAAAATGTATTTACAAGTTCTTAGATGTAGTGGCTGGATTGGTTTCCTTTTCTAGGTTTTGTATCCTTTATTTTTACCTGGTGATCCAGCCAGTAAGTTTATTTTTAACTTTTATTATCAGATCAAGCTGTCCAGAAAAATCGTCAGTTAGAGGGATAAGACAAACCATTTACTAATGACAGGATTGTTTACAATGTTCAGCTTTTATTTATTTATGTGAAATATTTATCCCAAAAGGAAAAAACACTGTTTGCTGTAACTGCTCATAAAGTGTTAGCTGGAGTTTTGCTTTAATTTGTCAGTTAATTCCACCTAAATGTGAAGTTATTGTCCTTCTTAGTTTTATATCATCAGCAAACACTGAGATTGAACTATTTATTCAAACTTCTATTTCACTCATGAATAGGGATGAGCCGAACACCCCCCAGTTCGAGTTCGGTTCGCACCAGAACTTGCGAACAAGCAATAAATTAGTTCGAACATCCGAACACCGTTAAAGTCTATGGGACTCGAACATGAAAAATCTAAAGTGCTAATTTTAAAGGCTTATATGCAAGTTATTGTCATAAAAAGTGTTTGGGGACCCGGGTCCTGCCCCAGGGGACATGTATCAATGCAAAAAAAAGTTTTAAAAACAGCCGTTTTTTTCGGGAGCAGTGATTTTAATAATGTTTAAAGTGAAACAATAAAAGTGAAATATTCCTTTCGCACCTACGGAGTGTGTATAGTATGCCTGTAAAGTAGTGCTTGTTTCCCGTGCTTAGAACTGTCCCTGCACAAAGTGTAATTTCTGAAGGAAAAAAAGTCATTTAAAAGCACTCGCAGCTATAATGAATTGTCGGCTCCCGGCAATACAGAGAAAAGTCATTGATAAAAAAAAAAAAAAATGCGTGGGGGTCCCCCCAAATTCAATTACCAGGCCCTTCAGGTCTGGTATGGATATTAAGGGGAACCCTGCATCAAATTTTAAAAAAAATGGCGTGGAGTTCCGCCCAAAAATCCATACCAGACCCTTTATCCGAGCACGCAACCTGGCAGGCCGCAGGAAAAGAGGGGGGACGAGAGAGCGCCCCCCCCCTCCGAACCGTACCAAGCCACATGCCCTCAACATGGGGAGGATGCTTTGGGGGTCTGTGACCCCTCAAAGCATCATGTCCCCATGTTGATGGGGACAAGGGCCTCATCCCCACAACCCTTGCCCGGTGGTTGTGGGGGTCTGCGGGCGGGGGGCTTACCGGAATCTGGAAGAGCCTTTTAACAAAGGGGACCCCCAGATCTCACCCCCCATGTGAATTGGTAAGGGGTACATTGTACCCCTACCATTTCACAAAGAAAGTGTAAAAAAATAAAAAAAAACACACAGACACCGTTGGGAAAAGTCCTTTTATTAAAAAAAAAAAAAGATTCCAGCGGTGGTAATCCACTCTTGGTATCCTGCAATGGGTGATCTCCTCTCCGGGGTCCAGCGATGGATGATCTCTCCTCTCCAGGTCCAGGCTCCAACGATAATGTCCATTGCAGCGAGGGACAGCATCCTGTCTCCACCGGAGACACCCCGGGAATCCCGGCAGCCTGACAGGTCTCTTCTGTAGCTGAGGGCGGGGCCACCCGTCAAGTGACCCCGTCCCCCTCTGACGCAAGGGGAAACCCGGGCTTCCCCAGTGACGTGTGGGTGACCCCGCCCCCCTCTGATGTAACGCAGGTTTCTGTTGCATCAGGGGGGAACTCCACGCCATTTTTTTTTTATTTGGCGTGGAGTTCCCCTTAAAATCCATACCAGACCTGAAGGGTTTGGTATGGATATTTGGGGGGAACCCCACGTAATTTTTTTAAAATTTGACGCAGGGTTCCCCTTAATATCCATACCAGACCTGAAGGGGCTGGTAATTGAATTTGGGGGAAAACCCACGCATTTTTTTTCTCTATATTGCCGGGAGCTGACAATTCATTATAGCCGCGTGTGCTTTTAAATTACTTTTTTTCCTTCAGAAATGACACTTTGTGCAGGGACAGTTCTAAGCACGGGAAACAAGCGCTACTTTACAGGCATACTATACACACTCCCTAGGTACGAAATTTAAAGGAATATTTCACTTTTATTGCTTCACTTTAAGCATTATTAAAATCACTGCTCCCGAAAAAAACGTCAGTTTTTAAAACTTTTTTTTTCATTGATACATGTCCCCTGGGGCAGGCCCCGGGTCCCCAAACACTTTTTATGACAATAACTTGCATATAAGCTTTTAAAATTAGCACTTCATATTTCTCCCATAGACTTTTACAGGGTGCTCCGCGGCTTTTCGAATTTGCCGCGAACACCCCAAATTGTTCGCTGTTCGGCGAACGGTGCGAACAGGCAATGTTCGAGTCGAACATGAGTTCGACTCGAACTCAAATCTCATCCCTACTCATGAACAAGTTAAGTAGACTTGCTCCCAGGACAAGCCCTGGTGTACCCCACTCACAACTTTTGACCATTCAGATAATATGCCATTATTTACAAGTTTCTGAATGTGCTCACGCAACCTGTTTTTTATCCAGGTACATACAACGTTGTACAATCTCATCAACATTAAAAGACCTAAACCACTTCAGCTCTGGGCCAATTCTGACACTTCTCACATATATGTAAAAATCAGCATTTTTCTGCTATAAATTACTTAGAACTCCCAAACATTATATATTTTTTGAGCATAAGCCCTAGAGAATAAACGGGTGGATCTTGCAAATGTTTATGTCACACTGTATTTGCACAGCGTTTTTTTAAATGCAATACTGTGGGGGAAAAGCCCCCACACAGTAATGTCCTCTGCCCCTCTTTAGCTGTTTACTCTGTACCTCCCAAAGAAGTGTTCTCTGTCCCCCACAAGTAGCAACATTTGCCCTCTTCACAACATACAGTTGTGTGTAGGTAGCTCTCTCCTACCTTACACCAGCTGGTCATCAAAGCGGAGTGAGAGGCAGCACAGTGTTGGATGGAGAGAGGGAGCAGGAGCTGCCAGAGTTAACTCTTCATGCTACAAGCTGATGATTGGTTGCTAGAACTGCCTAGCAACCAATCACCTGCTGGTTAACTTGCAAAGTTAACTAAAGTAGCTGCCATGAGGCTGGGGGAAGCCCTGATCATTATCCAGCTGTCGGCTTACCCCGATCGACAGATAGGTCATGATCGATGTGTTGCTGACCCTGGATGTAGCGTAAAGCTTGGTAAAGTTGTCTCTTTTGAAATTAAGTGTTTTTATCCTTTCCTTATGTCTCCCTTTCCTATACTTTTTGGCAAACATAATTACTGTATGATCATTGTTGCCTAAATTATTCCTTTCTTCCACATCTGCAATCAACCCTGTTTTTTTTTTAATTAGCATGTCCATCAGAGTAAAAGAAGTAGCCGGCAACTCCATAGCATCAAGCGTATTTATTGTGAAGCCTTCACAGTGAGTACAGTCAGCAGCAGACTAGTTTAAGCGATAAGCCTTGTTCACAGCACACCAGACTTTGTTTCCCACTGTTCTGAGCCATACAATCTTTGATCAAAGCAGGTCCATCAGAGTCTTATTTGTAGTTGGGGCTTCCACAATTTCACTCATGAAATTGTCCTCATTACATTCAGAAAAGTACAAGCCTTAGGTGGGTGTGCAGTTCTGTCTGCCCAATCAGCATCAGGAGAGTTGAAGTCCCTCATGATTATAACATTGTCCTGCCTCCCCAACATTTCTAACTGTGAAAGTAGGAGAGTCTCTGCTTCATCCTTAAAGGGGTTGTAAAGGCTCGTGGTTTTTCACCTTAATGCATCCTATGCATTAAGGTGAAAAAACACCTGGCAGTCACCAGCCCCCCATCCCACCCCATTTTACTTACCTGAGCTCGTTCATCTCCTCAGCAGGGACACACATCCTTCTCTCCACAGGGTCCCGGCTCTTGATTGGATGGATTGATAGCAGCGCAGCCATTGGCTCCCGCTGCTGTCAATCAAACTCATGTCTATAGACGCAAATGCTGGACTCGGAGAGCGCTTCTCCTAGGGGGTTATCTAATGCGGGGAGGAGCTGCTCCGTGATGTCGTCATGGAGGAGTGGAAGAGGACTCCAGTGGCAACCTGTGAAGTTCTGGTGAACTCTATGCCCAAGAAGGTTAAGGCCGTGCTGGAAAATAATGGTGGCCATGCATAGTACTCACTTTTGTTGCCAGCGGTTTAGACATTAATGGCTGTGTGTTGAATTGTTTTGAGGGGACAGCAAATTTACACTATTATACAAGCTGTACACTCACTACTTTACATTGTAGTGAAGTGTAATTTCTTCAGTGTTGGCCCATGAAAAGATATAATAAAATAGTTACAAACATGTGAGGGGTGTACTCACTTTTGTGAGATACTGTATGTGTGTAGGGATGAGCCGCACCAGAACCTGCGAACGGACCGAAAGTTTGCGCAAACTTTAGAACCCTATTAAATACAATGGACGCGAACGTTCGAAATCAAAAGTGCTAATTATAACGGCTAATATGCAAGTTGTTGTCCTAAAAAGGGCTTGGGGACCCGGGTTCTGCCCCAGGGGACATGTATCAATGCAAAAATACGTTTTTTTCAAAAACTGCAGTTTTTTCGGGAGCAGTAATTTTAATGATGCATAATTTGAAAAAAAAAAGTGAAATATTCCTTTAAATATTGTACCTGGGGGGTGTCTAAAGTATGCCTGTGAAGTGGCATGTGTTTCCAGTCATTTAAAACTGCTTGCGGCTTTAATGTAATGTCTGGTCCCAGCAATATGGATGAAAATCATTGAGAAAAATGGCATGGGTATCCCCCCACCCCCCCTCCAGGCAAAAAATCTATTTTTAAGCTTTTTGGAAAACATAGGGAAGTGTTATCACCCCTGTAACATTTGTTTTGCTGTCTGTGCACCTGTTCAGAACATTTCACCTCACTTTCCGTCACAATGACAAATGTTTTTTGAAAATTTGGGGTTTTTATTGAAACAAGGATTGGTGATAAAGCATCAGTAGAGAGGAGACACCTCTTTCCCATATTAACTCTTACAGGAGAGAATTTCCCTTCCTAGGGGTAGATTTCCTCTCACTTCCTGTTGTCTCCTTCCGTTTGCAAGTAGGAGTCGTTTGTAAGTTGGATGTTTGAAAGTAGGGGCCTGCCCTATGTACTCTGCAGAAAATTGGCCCTTAGGTGTTGGTGTTGCCACAACACTGTAAGCCCTCACAGTTACTCTTGGTGGGCGCTGGAACGCCCTGCTGTAAACTATTATATCAAGAATTGCAATTACATGCCCCTGTTGAACAGTGGTAGGAAAAATTGGGCCTTTGGTGGTGGTGGTGGTGCCACAACACTGTAAGTCCTCACAGTTACTCTTGGTGGGTGCAGGAATGGGCCCAGCTATGAAATGTTACATCAAGAATTGTAATTACATGCACCTGTTGAACAGGGGCAGAAAAATTGGGCTTTTGGTGGTGGTGGTGGTGTTGCCACAACACTGTAAGTCCTCACAGTTACTCTTGGTGGGCGCAGGAATGGGCTTAGCTGTGAAATATTAGATCAAGTATTGTAATTACATGCCGCTGTTGAACAGGGTCAGAAAAATTGGGCCTTAGGCACTGATGCCACAACACTGCAACCCCTCACAGATACTGTACTTGGAGTTCAGCTTTAGGCTTATCATAGCAATGGGTCAAAAAAAAGTGAATATAGTATCTTTTTATTGCCATGTTATTCATAAACAAAAGCGTTTTGCATGCAAGCAACAACAGGACCCCCCCCCCCCCCATCCTAATGTTTTGGTAGTGATTGTATTAACAGGGGAAAATTCCACAAGTAGGAGATAGCTCTCATTAATCTGAATATATGCCAAAGTTGAATGGAAAATATGTTTTTATATATTTTCAGGATAATAATAATGTTAAACAGTATTTAGGCCTCATGCACACAGGACATTTTTACAGCTGCTTTTACCAGCGTCAGATGTTTTTTTTTTTTTGCAGCTTAAAAACGCCTTTCCATGTTATCCCCTGAAGATGCATTCTTATGATGAAACGTTGGGTGGAGCAAAGACGTGTGACATAGGATGTAGACTGGGACATGGCGGCCATCTTGTTGGTTGCAAACGCTGGTCGTTTCCATATGCCTGCTAGTAACTTTTAAAGCGGTTGTATAGTCATTTTTTTTTTTTTTTTTAACTGCAGGAAAGCCTATAATAAGGCTTACCTGAAGGTAAAAAGAATATTTCCTAAACCTCTACGGTTTAGGAGATATTCCCCTTGCAATGAGCCGCTGACTTCAGCGGCGCATGCCCACCGGGGATTCTAGGCTGAAAGGTGCATACTAGCTCATTATGCCTTTTGCCTTACAGGTGTAGAAAAAAATAAAAAAGTCAGCGAGTTTACTACCGCTTTAACATGTGAGTGTGTTAGTCTCTTTTATTCAATAATAGGATTTTTTGTACTCACCGTAAAATCCTTTTCTCTGACATTCATGGACTGACACGGTGTCTCTTTACACTTTACACGTGGGTTATGTCCCTGCTTGCAGGAGAAGACCTAGGCAGAATGTGAAATGTTATACATACATTCTAAAAGCCAGAGCTGAACAGCCCCACCCAGGGGGCGGTCCCTCTGGACATAACCCTCCCACTACAGTCAGCAGACTTCAGTTCGTAACAAAGCAGTACAAACTTAAAAGGAAGGGTGGGTGCCGTGTCAGTCCATGAATGTCAGAGAAAAGGATTTTACGGTGAGTACAAAAAATCCTATTTTCTCTTACCATCCATGGACTGACACGGTGTCTCTTTACACTTTACACGTGGGATGTCCCAAAGCAGTGTCAAGAGGGATGGGAGCAGTATAAATGGAAAACCAAAACTTCACTCCAATAAGGCAGAGCTCCTCAACGGAGGAGTCGCAACTTTAAACAGCGGCCTGCAGCACCCTGCGGCCGAAGGAAGCATCCGAAGATGCAGCCACATTAACCTTATAAAACTTAAAAGGCATGAACAGACGACCAGGTCGCCACCTTGCACACTTGTGCAACCGACGCTTGATGTCGGGAAACCCAGGAAGCACCAATTGTCCTGGTGGAATGCGCCGTAACCGGAAAGGGAGGCGCCCGCCCTTTGAGAGCATAGGCTTGAATGACGGTTTGTCTGATTCCCCTAAAAATTATGGCAGACGAAACCGCTTGGCCCTGTTATGGACCAGAGACAGTCACAAACAGTGAGTCGGACTTCCGAATAGAAGCAGTAGCAGACAGGTACACCCGTAAGGCTTGTACCACATCCAATATGTGCAGCACAAACTCTCTGGGATGCGATGGGTGAGGACACAAGGACGGGAGGGCAATGTCCTCATGTAGGTGAAAGGTCGACACCACCTTTGGCAAAAAAGGAAGGTCTCGGATGCAACACCGCCTTATCCTTATGGATGACTAAATATGGCGACTTGCATGACAAAGCCGCCAACTCAGACACTCGTCAAACAGAAGTGATTGCCACTAAAAAGGCCACCTTCTGAGACAAGACAAGAGGGAAATATCCCAGATATTCCCAAAAGGAGGTTCCTGGGGGGCCGAGAGCACCAAATTCAGATCCCACGGTGGGAGAGGAGGCTTGACAGGAGGGAGCACATGGCGAACCCCCAACACAAGGTGCTAACCAAGAAAATGACCCGCTAGAGGTCGCTGAAAGAACACGGCCAAGGCCGAAATCTGATCCTTGATGGTACTCAAAGCAAGCTTTTGGGTCACTCCACACTGCAGAGGACGCAGGATTCTGGGGACGGAATACGTCAGAGGACGCCAGTCCAGCGCTTCGCACATGGCGATATAAGCTTTCCAGGCACGGTGATAGATCTGCCTGGAGGAAGACTTCCGTGTCCTTAACATGGTCAAAATGACCGAGTCCGAGAGACCTCGGTCCCTCAACACCTGGCTTTTAACAGCCCTGCCGTTAAAGCCAGAGACTGTAAGTCGGATGAAACATAGGACCTTGAGACTGAAGGTCCTCCCTCATCGGCAACCGCCAGGGAACGTCCGCGACGAGACGTACCAGATCAGCGTACCAGTGATGCTGAGGCCAATCCGGAACAATTAGGATCACCAGAGTTTATATCAGGCGATAAGGACCCTATGGGGTCAGCAATGCATCCGAGGCATCGCCCAAGGATCCCTGGATCTGGCCACACCCTTGACCCTTGCGATTGAGTCGAGAGGCCATCAGGTCCACATCCGGCGTACCCCACCGTCGGTAAAGGAGTTGAAATATTTAAGGACCACTCTTCTTGGTCCGGTGTCTGGCGATTGGCGACTCAGATAGTCCGCCTGCCCATTGTCTATGCCCAGAATGTAAAATGGCCTACAGAGCCGGCACGTTTTTTCCGGCTCACTTCAGGATACGGACTACCTCGGAAGCCGCAGCTGAGCTCCGAGTTCCCCCTTGATGGTTTACATACGCCACCGCCGTGGCGGTGTCCGACTGGCTCCTGATGGAGCAACCCCGTACTCTCTCCGACCTGAGGAGAGACACAGTCCGATGGCCCGTATTTCCAGAACAGTGATTGGTAAACGGGCTCGTCCGGAGTCCAAGGCCTGACCCGACAGGACTCCCCAGACTCCACCCCAGCCCGTCAGGCTGGTGTCCGTCGTGAGTACCGTCCATTGGATGGGAAGGGAACGACTTTCCGGACCAAAGAGCCGAGGATCCCAACCACCATGTCAGGGGCGCCCTGACCAGGTGAATCGCCTGGATCTGAAGATCCAAGGACAACGGGGATTTGTCCCAGGTGGACAAGATCTCCTTCTGCAATGCCCTGGTGTGTGATTGGGCATACGGAAGGGCCGCGAAGGAGGCCACCACGAGTCTCGGGACTCTCATGCAAAAAACGGATTGACAACCATTTTTGGGATGTCAGTACCCGCACCGCAGACTGAAGTGTCAGCAACTTATCCTGAGGTAGGATACCTTTGCCTCCAAGGAGTCCAGAATCAGAACTAGATACTCCAGACACTGAGTCGGGACCAGGACTGACTCCTGAATGTTCAGGAACCACTCGAGTCCCTGAGGGTCTAATTGACGATAGTCACCTTTCCTCTAAGTCTGATCCACTTTCTGCTCTTAGCAGAAGATCGTCCAGATAGCCCACGACAGCAATACCTCGCTGTAACAGAAGGCTAGAACCGGAGCAAGCACCTTGGTGCACACCCTTGGTGCCGAGGCTAGGCCGAAAGGAAGAGCCACAATCGATAGTGGACTTCGCTGATCGCAAAGCGCAGAAACTTCTGGTGACTTGCGCAGATCGGAACATGCAAGTAGGCATCCTTGAAGTACAAGGACGCCAGAAGAAAATCCCTTTGGTGGAGTGTAGCGATCACCGTGCGAATGGATTCCATGCGGAATTTTTGCACCTTCTTGAAGGCATTCAGGGCCTTGAGGTCCAGGATAGGTCGAACCACGTCCTATTTTTGGGACGACAAACAGATTCGAGTAGAATCCCTGAAAACTCTCCTGTGACGGAACCGGCACAATCACTCCGGACCTGATCAAATCCTGTACAGCCCCCAAGAGGGCTGCCCGACAGGTAGGAAGGAGAGGAAGATTTGAGGGAAAGAATCTGTCTGGGGGCCAGGATCGGAATACTATCCTGTATCCTGAGGTGACCACCTCGCACACCCACCAGTCGGAGATTCGGGAGGACCACCGATTCGTGACCTGCGAAGTCGTCCCCCCACCCCAGAGTCGGGCGGAGGCAAGACTTCACGCGGAGGCGGGCTTGGGAGCCGCTTGTTTGGCTTACGCACCCAGGGGCACTTGTGCCCACCAGCCGCACTGCCGTCAGTCTGAGAGGGCCTACCCGTGGACTCTGACTGACGAAAAAACCCCGTTTTGCTGGAAAGGAAGGCCCCTGTTTGCGGCGGGCCTCCTCACCCTTGTTAGTCTAAGGAAGAAGAGTGCTTTTACCTCCCATGACATCCATGACAACGTCATCCAGAGCAGCACCGAAAGGTCTACCACCTTTAAATGGTAGATCCGTCAGAAGCTTCCTAAGGCTAGGTCAGCAGACCAGCACTGCAACCAGATAAGACGACGCAATACCACCGCCGAGACAGAGGCCCTGGATATTAAAGGGGCCGCGTCCAACGTGGCGTCACACACATAAACCAGGCCCTGAACCAGTTGGTGGGCCAAAGCAACTGTGTCTGGAGGAAGATTATGCTCCTGTACAGCTAGGTGCAACATTTTTGCCCAACCTGTAAGTGTTTAAGACACAAGGGTCGCCGCTACCACAGGCCGTAGGGCGGATCCCAACAAGGCAAACATGGCTCTGCTCACCACTTCTGACCTCCTGTCAGTGGGGTCCTCAAATGCAGGAGTCCCCTCCATCGGGAGAGTGATGGCCTTGTTCAACCGGGCAACTGGAGGGTCGACCCTGGGGGAGAAGCCCACTTTTTAAGTAGGGCATCTTCAAGGGGTATCTGATAGACAAACGCCGCGGGACCATAAAAAAAATTCTTCTGCGGCTTTTCCCAGACCTTATCAATGAGCTGGTCAAAGAAAGTACATATGGAAAAACCTCTTTAGAAGGCCTGGCCTTAAAAGAACCAAAGGAGACTGTATCCGCCTGAGGTTCTGCATCCGCAGCATTTTAGCTTGAGAGTGTCCCTCACCGCAGTCATGAGTACACTAACAAGCGCCCTGTCATTTACTGACTCAGAACTGGAGTTTTCCTGATAAGGAATGTCCTGTTCAAAACCATCCAATACATTCAGAACTAGGGTCCTAAGCGGTAGTGGCTAGGCCCATATCTGAATCAGCGCACTGCCCTCTTGAAGTAAAGTGGGGAGAGGGCGCTTTTTTGCTCCCTTGCGCTTGCACACAGCTCCCATCCTGGTCAGAAATTATTCCAGGACTGCCCACAACTGGTCCCTAGGGACCGCAGGTGCTGAAGCACTGCCTGTTGTCCACTGACATTTAGGGGAAGCTGGTGACAGAGACTCCATATTGCCCCCCTCTGAGACTCCTCAGATAAAAAGTCCACCCACAGGCTGTGCTGACTGAGGAGGGGGCGCCCAGGGGACTCACCAAACCGGACCAGGGACCGCTCAGTTCCGCTGTCTGTACCGCGCTGTGTCAGCGCTGGTGAGCTGTGAGGAGATTGTGAGGAGATTTGCGCTGTTACAGCAGCGCTAGAGGCCGAAACTAGTGCTGAAGAGCGCGCGGGCTACAAGAAAATGGCCACCGCACTTCACTGAGGTGATCCGCGGCAAGATGGCCGACATGACTCAGCAAAAGTGAAAAAAAAAAAAAAAAACAGCACACACACAGCGCCACTTGGCGCTCAGGCCCCAAAACACACAAAAAAAGGCCCCAAGCATATCTGCAGACCAGCATTAGCCCCTCCAAGAGCAGTGTGACCCCCAGGCACCCCACACAGCACAGCGCCAGCAATGGTGACAGAGCGTGACAATGAAATACAGGGGGAGACAGGGAAAATCCCCCACAGAGAAACACACAGCCTTTTGTACTCACCTGCAGGCAGGAGAGACTACTTACCCGTCCCCTGAGGGACCCACTGGTGTGTTTCTGACAGGACTATCACAGTGCAGTACTGAGTAGCTGTCAGCCCGGTCCACCGCGAAAGATACAGTCAGTCAGGAACTGTTCAGTCTTGAGAGGACCGTGGGAGCATGAAAGCAAACCCGGCCACCCCTGGAGTCATGGGGCCTGTCGTGAACTGAGTCTCACGCACACAAGGCGAGGATCAGCACGCTCGATGGTCGGACAGGGAAGACTACGAGGATATCTTGTACCCAACCTGTTGCCCAGCCGACAGTTGATAGAAAATTTTCAAAAATAAAATAAAAAAGAATTCCAGAAAAGGAATAAAAATAGGTCAGGAGATTGGCTCCTGAGAGAGCCACGTCTTCTCCTTCTGCTAGGCAGAAAAAAACTGAAGTCTGCTGACTGTAGTGGGAGGGTTATGTCCAGAGGGACCGCCCCCTGGGTGGGGCTGTTCAGCTCTGGCTTTTAGAATGTATGTATAACATTTCACATTCTGCCTAGGTCTTCTCCTGCAAGCAGGGACATAACCCACGTGTAAAGTGTAAAGAGACACCGTGTCAGTCCATGGATGGTAAGAGAAAAATAGTTTTTTTGGATGCCTGCGCAATGAGCGTTCTTTTCTTTTACATTAATGTGGATGCTGGAGTTTAACCATTGAAAATATTGATTGAATGGAAGCGGTCTTTGAGCTCTTTTGCCTAATGTGAAGTGGATCAGTATAGTTACTGTGGAGTGGATTAATTGATGCAGGAGGATCGTTGGTGTCATTACCCAATACATGTATTGCGTGTACCCTTTACACTGATGGTAAGAGTCAGTATTATTGGGTGCTGGTGGTGGTTATTCTATCCATTCTTATCCGGAATTATTTAGTGGTGGACTTTGTTTCGATTGTCCTTAACAGCTCATCATCGATGAACTTTATTGTTTACATTTAATAGCGCTGCACCTGTTTTACCATGTTATTCTATGGCCTCATGCACACACAAGCTTTTTGGAGGTGTAAGTGGCATAGGCATTTTCAAGCTGCAAAAAAAAAAACAGGGCCAGCGCGTTCTGAGCTGTAAAAACAGCTGACGCTGATAAATGCATTTTTTGGAGTAGGGGGTCCCCTTAAAATCCACGGTCCTGGAGGTTTTTTTTTTTTTTTCATTTCAAGATCCACAGAGCACAAGTCACACCACAAGTTGGATCATCATGATCTGACTTGGATGTGACTTCTATTTAAATCAATGGGCTCTCATAGGGAACCATTGATTTTGAATAGAGGCAGAGGAACGCTGCTAAAAGCTTGCACGGCTAAACGCGCATAAATGGCAATGCAAAAAACTACTAAAAGAATGTTTTTTTACTGCCTTTTCCCTGGTGTTGGTAGTGGCTTTGCAGCTCATTTTATCGAACGCCGTGTGTGCAAGAGGCTCTAACAATATTCTGAAATATTGTACAAAGTGAAACAAAACATAAAAACGTGCACTTTTTTATAGCTCTTAAAGAAACATGTATGTTTAATAATAATAATAATGAGTAGGTGTTTATGTTTGAGCTGCCCGTCTATCTCCTTCCAATCCTTACCAAGTTAACCATATTTGTAGCTATATTTAAGGCTGAATCACACTTCCTAATCTGCAATGGCTAATTCTAGCCACAGCTCATTGAAGAAGGCAGGAGAAATGCAGGAAAAACTTTTCTATGCTACAGTCCCAAAAATGTGGGCTGTACATGAAGCAGTTCATTTGTATCTTTTTATCATAAAGATGAACTGAACTAAATTAGCCCAAAATAAGCAGTCAGAAGACAAAATATTAACCTCCATGGCGGCAATCCCTAGTCTGACTCGGGGTGAGTTTTTACTACCAAAAGCGGTAATCCCGAGCCAGACTCGGGCTGCATCGCAGTATCCAGGGAGAGCTACTTACCTTGTTCCCTGGATCCTGCGATGTCCGCCCGCAGTGTGTGCGAGCCGTGTCTCGCTCGATTCACACTGCCGAGTGCTGAGCTCCGTTCCCTGAGACGTTGCGGCGCACAGGGACGGAGTTCGGCGCCAAATTCAAAAAGTTAAAAACACACAATACATACAGTATACTGTAATCTTACTGATTACAGTACTGTATCAAATAATTACACATCCCCTTTGTCCCTAGTGGTCTGTCCAGTGTCCTTTATTTTATAAAAACTGTTCTTTCTGCCTGGAAACTGGAGATTGTCCATAGCAGCCAAAAAGTGTCCCTTTAAGTCAAAAGTGGTTTTAGATCAGCTAGAAAACAGCGATAATAAATTAGAATCACTTGCAGAATTGAGCGATAGCGATTTGTGTGGAAATTCGTCATCAAACACTAAATCTAATGACAGCGACAATTCTGCAACTAAACAAATTTCAGTGTTTTTGATTTGATTACATTATTGAATAATTTTTATTATTATTGTTTGTTATAATTATTTATAGTTATTTATTATATTATAATTTATGATTTTGTGTTTCAAACTTTATCATACCCGGGTTGTCTACTAGACTCTTGTTTGGACAGATTTAAGTGAGTTATTCCTAAGAATTGCAGGCCTACAATATAAAACGCCAAATTTCCATGCAAAATAATTGTACCGCTTTCAGCACCTAAAATCTGAAATAATCATACCGCCAGGGAGGTTAACCACCCGTATTGCATGGGGCCTCCCTGCAGCTGATCTTTCCCAATTACAGGCAGTGCACGGGTTACAAACAAGATAGGGCCTGTCATGGGCGTCCGCTCCATAGGGCAAGGGGGGTCAATTCCCCCCCCCCTGGAAGTCGAAGTGAAGACACACTTGCCCCCTGTGTTGCAATGGCCGCCGCGGCCACCTCCGCAGCAGCCGTGGATTTTTTTTCTAAGTCTGCAGACTGCTGCTGGCCTGGGGGCTGGGGCTGCTCTCAGTCTTTTCCGACTATCTGTCCCTCCCTCCTCACCCCCGGCCCGAGCATCGGATTGGCTCTGCCGCTCGGGCCTCTGCTTAACACCACCGTGACCCTGACCCGGCTGTTCCGTGTTTGGCTGCTGTCTCAGCCTGCCTCTGCCTGTGTAAATGTGCCTATGCCGATCTGGCCGGCGCGGCGCCGGCTCCTCCCACAGGTGCGTGGCGTGCAGTGGCCGAGACGAGAGACTGAATACGCTGCCAGTGCCTGCCCTATCGCTGAAGAATTACAGGTAACAGCAGTGCCTGTGCCATGACACCACTCTGTACATCTTTTTTTTTTGCAATACATCTGTGTTGTGACTACAGTATACAGTATAGGCCAGTGATGGCGAACCTTGGCACCCCAGATGTTTTGGAACTACATTTCCCATGATGCTCAAATACACTGCAGAGTGTATGACCATCATGGGAAATGTAGTTCCAAAACATCTAGGGTGCCAAGGTTCGCCATCACTGGTATAGGCTGTTTTCATCAAGATCAAAATATGGCCACAACAGATGTATTGCAATACATTGCAATATAGAAAGATGTACATTCTCTAGGCTATATTTATATGGGCATGGAGTGAAGCGAAAGTATCCTCAAGAATGATGCCCCCCCTGAAAAAAGTTCAGCGGACGCCCATGGGGCCTGTAGGTTTGTTCTTAAAAAATGTACCTGTTCTGACTTACAGTAGGTGCCGCCGATATTGTGTCAATCTCGCTGCTTCTAGCGGCGAGATTGACACCCTATGAGTCCTGTCGCGAGAGCCAGCGCCGGGCTGTCTCGTCATCAGGGAAAGAAAAAATGTTCCTTTCACGATGAGCGACACGCATTGCCGGTAGACGGAGATCCGACGTGGATTCCCGCCAATACCAGGCACTGTGTTTGATATGAATCCTGAGCGGGAACTCCACGCCACGCTCCTGGAGGGGGAACCCATGCCGGTTTTTTATTTAAAAATTGGCGTGGAGTTCCCGCTCAGGATTCATACCAAACACAGTGCCTGGTATTGGCGGGAATCCACGTCGGATCCCTGTTCAATACAGTGCCGCGTCTCCTCGCTATTGCAGCGAGCGCGAGATGTGTCGCCACCCTGTCGCCGAGAATCTCTGCGATAGGATCGCGATGAATATACAATGTCGGCGGCACCGACTGTACAAAAAATTCAACTTAAGTGTAGCTCCAGCCCAAATTTTTTTCTTTACGTTTTTTGGATAGCATAGGGAAGGGTTAACACCCCTGTAACATTTGTTTTGCTGTCTGTGCACCTGTTCAGAATATGTCACCTTACTTTGTCCCTATCACAATTGGATTTTGAGAATTTTGGGTTGTTGTGGAAACAAGGATTAGTGATAAAGCTTCAAGGAAGACACTTTTTTCCCATGGTAACTCTTACAGAAGTGAATTTTCCTTCCATGGGGTAGATTTCCTCTCACTTCCTGTTGTCTTCCTCCGTTTGGAGTTGTTTGTAAGTCGGATGTTTGTAACCCGGGGACCGCCTGTACTGACTTACCATACCTTGTTCTGCACTTTGTCTCTCAGTAGAAGTGACCATCTTGGTACAGGAGTAGGCCTTTGCTTTCTCATTTTAAAACTGCCTCCCCCTTTCTCCAATGACTTGTGATCAATTGATTGCTTGGGGGAAAGTCAAGAAGCAACAAAAGAGCTCCACAGAATTCATGGCAGTCAGAAACACAAGAGTGCCTAGGCACAGAAAGGGCACTGATATTTTTCATCTGGAATTAAAGACAAATGTTAAATCTTTCAGGGTGTTCCAGGATCAGACTTAGCAGTACAATTATAATTCTAGATGTTTTCTTAAAAATATCAAACCTTTATTTTTTACATTTAGATCCAGGTTAATAGATTTAATGTTTCAATGTTTCAATGTTTTTTTAACCACTTAAGGACCGCCTCACGCCGATATACGTCGGCAGAATGGCACGGCTGGGCACAAGCACGTACAGATACGTCCTCTTTAAGAAGCCCATCCGTGGGTCGCACGCGCGCCGCCGCCAGTGCGCTTGCGACCCGGTCCAGAGCTCCGTGACCGCGCCCACGGCACCCGCGGACCCGATCGCCGCGGGAGTCCCACGATCAGGTCATAGAGCTGAAGAACGAGGAGAGGTAAGTGTAGACAAACCTCTCCCCGTGCTTCCTAGTGTGAGTGTCACTGATCGTCTGTTCCCTGTCATAGGGAACGACGATCAGTGACGTCACACACCAAGCCACGCCCCCCCACACAGTAGTAATCATTTCCTAGGAAACACTTAACCCCTTCAGCGCCCCCTACAGGTTAACCCCTTTACTGCCAGTGTCATTTTCACAGTAATAAGTGCATTTTTATAGCACTGATCGCTGTAAAAATGACAATGGTCCCAAAATGATGTCAAAAGTGTACCATGTGGACGCCATAATGTCGCAGTCACGATAAAAATCGATGATCGCCGCCATTACAAGTAAAACGAAAATTATTAATAAAAATGCCAAAAAAACTATCCCCTATTTTGTAGACGCTAGGCCACTTTTTGCGATTCGGCACTGCGTCGCTTTAACTGACAATTGCGCGGTCATGAGAAATGGCTCCAATACAAAATTTACGTCCTTTTTTTTCCACAAATAGAGCTTTCTTTTGGTGGTATTTGATCACCTCTGCGGTTTTTATTTTTTGCGCTATAAACAAAAATAGAGCGACAATTTTTAAAAAAATTCAATATTTTTTACTATAATAAATATCCAATGGTGTACAAGGTGAACCAATATTTGCGCTAACAAAAAAATAAAATAAATAAATGATAAAATGTATGAAGCAGCGTGCACAGTCTGTGAAAAGCAAACTTGAAAATATATGAAACCAAAAATGCAGCGCTTCAATGTGAAAAATCAGTCCATGTGTTTCATAACAAAGGAAATAGATGCTGAAAATTGAAGAACTCCACCACCAAGGACTTCAGTGTGAACAGATAACACACCACCACAAAAAACGTGCTCACTAACTGCTTACCAGAAAGCGAGCATCATAGGCATATAGTGAAATGCAGGGGGTCACAGATGGATAAGGCTCTCCAATCTTGATAGGACAACAACCGAGGTATCCGACATCATCAACATCCAAGGAACTTCCAGGACTTAGATAACACTAATGCAGACCTCAGCAGGAGATGTTAAACCCATACAAAAAGAAAGGCAGCATAGTGAAGCCCGTAAGGTAAAAATGTAGGTTTATTTAAAATTCTACTTACAGGGTAAAAGATCATCAAGGCAAAAAGTATAATCCGCGGTTCTTAGCGTGCTCACATTGGTCAGCCTGACATGTTTCATCCCATAGGATATCATCAGAGGCGTGGCCAATGTTGTGAGCAGGCTCATTATATACAGGAAATGGCAGTCACAATTACCTGTGATAGGTCAACAGGAACAAATACACAGCTTCTCCCACCTGTCATCACACACCCACGGAGCCGCGCATGCGCACCGCGACCGCACCAGTGATGCTGCCCATAGATAGAAGAAAGCCCATACACGGTCGCGCATGCGCAAACTGCCGTGCTATCCATGGGGACAGGAAGGAGAAACCACAAATGTCATTCTTACCTCCTTACCTCCAGAAGGGCGGAGCAAAGGACAAACGCAAGGCGCGGCCACAAGCACTCCGCAATGACATCTCTTGATGAGAATGTCAGACGAGGTGATATCCTCCCTCGATGGGCGGAACGGCGCAACCCGGAAGTGAATCGCCACATCACAGGAAGTTCACCCCGATGTAAACATCCGGCCGGGAGAAAGATCAAACCCGGAAATGACACAGGTAACACAGTATAACCAGGCCCTGCGTTCCAATGCTGAAAACCGGAAATGGAAGGCAAAAATGACACTGCTTAAAGGGGTTGCTCCACCGGAAAAAAATAAATAAAAGCCAGCAGCTACAGCTACAGCAGCTGCTGGCTTTTAATATTTGGACACTTACCTGTCCTGGAGTCCAGCGACGTCCGCAGCAGAGGACGAGCGACCGCTCGTCGCTCTGCTGCTCCCTCCGCCATCCTCGCTGAGGGAACCAGGAAGTGAAGCCCTGCGGCTTCATGCCCGGTTCCCTACGGCGCATGCGCGAGTCGCACTGCGCCGTTCTGATTGGTGCTCCTGTGTTCTGGGAGCCGAGTGTCCCCCAGAACACCAAGGGAAGTCTGCGGGAAGTGACGTAACTCCCGCAGATTCCCGGAGACAGGACTCCCGGATGTGGGTGAAAATACCTGTCTTAGACAGGTATCTTCACCCCCCTCCCCCCTGAAAGGTGTCAATTGTGACACCGGAGGGGGGGGAGGGTTCCAAATAGCAAAAGTTGCTATTTAGGGTGGAGCTCCACTTTAAAGCCAGCCAGAATAGATGCCGGCAAATTCCAAAGTATTAACAAAGGACACATATTTAATACAAAATGAGATGATCAAAAAAGTATTAATAAAAATGTGCGATTGACACTAAAGTGAGGATGAAAGGGAGGCTCACTTAAAGTGAAAAAGGCACCAACAGAGGAACAAAAAATTGCTAAAATATAAATGAACACTGCCCACTAGTGTCCAAATAGAAAATTACTGGTATTTATTGAGCTAATAAAAATAGCTCCACACAGGGAGAAAAAAACATTCTCAACCTGTATGATGCACATATTTCCAAGACTAATATGAAAACCTAATTAAAAATCAATATTAAAATAATAAAAAGGGAGAAAAATCAACTATTATTAATAAAACAATTTATATCCCATTCGACGTTCATGCCGAACGGGGTATAACATTTTAAATCATATATCCAGCGAGTTTCAAGTCTGGAGATTTCTCGCTTAGACAAACTTCCCCGCCAATGTGGGGTAAAACGATCAATGGCCAGAAAAGTGGTACCTTTGGGATTTTTATTATGACATTCCAAATAATGCCGAGATACTGTATGCTTAGGGAAGCCTTTTCTTATATTAGTAATGTGTTCGTTCACACAAACATGCATGGCACGTGTCGTGCGGCCTACATACTGGAGACCGCACGGACAAATTAGGAGATAGACGACATTAAGAGATGTACACGTAATAAAAGTGTTAATGTCGAATATTCTTCCAGTAATGTGTGAACTAAATTGGCTGATTCTCCTACTTTTTTCTTTATAATATATAATAAATATCCCCCAAAAAATATATAAAAAAAACATATTTTTTCTTCAGTTTGGGCCAATATGTATTCTTCTACATATTTTTGGTAAAAAAAATCGCAATAAGCGTTTATTGATTGGTTTGCGCAAAAGTTATAGCATCTACAAAATCGAGGATAGTTTTATGACATTTGTATTATTATTTTTTTTTACTAGTAATGGCGGCGATCAGCGATTTTTATCGTGACTGCGACATTATGGCGGACACATTGGACACTTTTGACACCATTTTGGGACCATTGTCATTTTTACAGCGAACAGTGCTATAAAAGTGCACTGATCACTGTAAAAATGACATTGGCAGTGAAGGGGTTAACCTGTAGGGGCGCTGAAGTGGTTAAGTGTGACCTAGGGAGTGCTTCTAACTGTTAGGGGGCGTGGCTTGGCGTGACACGTCACTGATCACTGTTCCTGATGACAGGGAAAAGACAATCCGTGACATGTCACTAGGAAGAAGGGGGAGATATTGTGTTTACACTAACATCTGCTCGTTTTTCAGCTCTGTGACCTGATCGCGGGACATCGGCGGACATCGAGTCCGCGGGTCCCGCGGGCACGGTCACGAAGCTCGCGACAGGGGCCCGCGACCAGGGGCGCGTGCGACCACACGGCCTGCAAATTAAAGGGGACGTGTATATATACGCCCATTTGTCCAGCCGTGCCATTCTGTCGAAGTAAATCTGCGTGCGGCGGTCGTCAAGCGGTTAAAGCTTGTAGTATAAGTTTTCATTCTCCTCTGACTGTCCTATGAGGCTGTGAGACCCCTGATTCTCTGTCTGAACAGTGCTGATTGGCCCTGAGCTGATCACATGCACCCTTCCAAGAAAAAAAAAACCTCTCTAGCAATGCACACCAAACTGAGCATATGCAGAGTGACTCCAAAGGCTCTGTCTTATCAGGAGATGGATTGAGGACAGTGGAAGAAGGGAAGAATCAGAGAAGACAAGATCAAACAACCTTTTTACACAATGCGCAGGATTAACCTCCTAGATTCCACAGTGAGTATAACAAGCATGCTTTACTGCATATACAGACTGATTTTACTGTTATGGGTTTAGTAACGTTTTAAAGAAATTCAGAACTGGTTAAAAGCTATTAAAGAAGTCCAGAACTGGTCAACACAAAAATTATTTGTTTCTATTATACAGCTTTTTGTGGAAATGTATGATACTTGAGATTAAGAGCACCTGCAAAAAGAAAGCAATAGTTTTATTATTGCATTAGGTCATATGTGAACATTCCAAAAACTTTTTTTTAATTCCAGTCCAGACATAGAAAGGAAACATTCATCATGAAATAATACATTTAACTACCACTAGCAGTAACTTGAATGGAAATGTAAAATATATTTGGCCCAGTAATAACATTTCAGTAGATGTCCATCCAGCACTGCATCACTGTGGATTGTAACCTTTTGTGAATTCATTAACTGTAATAAATTAGTAGAGCATTTTACCAAATATTTTCTATTACTAAGTCTTGAATTCCAGTCACTGTTGTCTCTATGCTTGCAATATCTCTTGTCTAGTATAGGGATAAGCTTCGTGTTCGAGTCGAACATACGTTCGTCTCGAACATCGGCTGTTCGATCGTTCGACGAAGATCGAACTATTTGGGCCGTTCGCGCCAAATTCGAGTGACGCGAACGGCCCACAATGCACTACGCCATCGCAGTGTCATCCAGGCGCTGTGATTGGCCAAGCATGCACTGTGACCCCGCATGCTTGGCCAATCACAGCGCCGGCAGCGAGGAGAGCAATGATTGGCCACAGGCAGGATGCCTGTGGCCAATTATTGCTGAGGGGGTTTAGTACACGCCCCACACTATAAAAGGCCGCCAGCGCGGCGGCCTTGTGTAGTGTGTTCCGGAGCAGGGAAAGAGAAGCATAGGCAGGGACAGTGTCATTTTTTTCCTTTACTAATCCTGGATTCCTTGTGTTTAGGGACAGAGAAGGATAGGTAGGGAGAGTGTCAGTGTGTTATTCTGTGCTAAACCTTGTTTGTAGGGACAGAGAAGGACAGTGAGGGAAAGTGTCAGTGTGCTATTCTGTGCTAAACCTTGTTTGTAGGGACAGAGAAGGACAGTGAGGGAAAGTGTCAGTGTGCTATTCTGTGCTAAACCTTGTTTGTAGGGACAGAGAAGGACAGTGAGGGAAACTGTCAGTGTGCTATTCTGTGCTAAACCTTGTTTGTAGGGACAGAGAAGGACAGTGAGGGAAAGTGTCAGTGTGCTATTCTGTGCTAAACCTTGTTTGTAGGGACAGAGAAGGACAGTGAGGGAAACTGTCAGTTTGCTATTCTGTGCTAAACCAATCTTGCTGAACCGTATTTGAAATCCTTGAGTTTAGGGACAGAGAAGGACACTCGGGGAAACTATCAGTGTGCTATTCTGTGCTAAACCTTGTTTGTAGGGACAGAGAAGGACAGTGAGGGAAACTGTCAGTGTGCTATTCTGTGCTAAACCTTGTTTGTAGGGACAGAGAAGGACAGTGAGGGAAAGTGTCAGTGTGCTATTCTGTGCTAAACCAATCTTGCTGAACCATATTTGAAATCCTTGAGTTTAGGGACAGAGAAGGACACTCGGGGAAACTGTCAGTGTGCTATTCTGTGCTAAACCAATCTTGCTGAACCGTATTTGAAATCCTTGAGTTTAGGGACAGAGAAGGACACTCGTGGAAACTATCAGTGTGCTATTCTGTGCTAAATCTTGTTTGTAGGGACAGAGAAGGACAGTGAGGGAAACTATCAGTGTGCTATTCTGTGCTAAACCTTGTTTGTAGGGACAGAGAAGGACAGTGAGGGAAACTGTCAGTGTGCTATTCTGTGCTAAACCAATCTTGCTGAACCATATTTGAAATCCTTGAGTTTAGGGACAGAGAAGGACACTCGGGGAAACTGTCAGTGTGCTATTCTGTGCTAAACCTTGTTTGTAGGGACAGAGAAAGACAGTGAGGGAAAGTGTCAGTGTGCTATTCTGTGCTAAACCAATCTTGCTGAACCGTATTTGAAATCCTTGAGTTTAGGGACAGAGAAGGACACTCGGGGAAACTATCAGTGTGCTATTCTGTGCTAAACCTTGTTTGTAGGGACAGAGAAGGACAGTGAGGGAAACTGTCAGTGTGCTATTCTGTGCTAAACCAATCTTGCTGAAGCATATTGCAAATCCTTGTGTTTAGGGACAGAGAAGGATAGGCAGGGGACAGTGTCAGTGTCATTGTTGCTAAGCCTCCTGCACAGTATACACCTGAAGGTAGCCCTTATTGCTGTTTTTCCCATCTCCCTGCAGGCCATCCATTAAAATGTCTGGAAGGCAAACAAGGAGAGGCAGACAGTCAGGAGGCAAAAAAAGAGGGCAAGCAGGCTCTGTGTCTGGGGGCAACAGTGCTGGTCGTGGACGCGGTGCATTGTCATCAGCACATGGCCATGGGACACGCTTGTCCTTCTTTTCGGCAGCTGGACATGTTGAGGCACATCATGCCGAAGACTTGGTAGAGTGGATGACCAAGCCCACCTCATCCTCCTCATCCTCTCTCACCCAGGCTCAGGGTACTGGCAAAGCAGCTGCCAAAGCGTCCTCTTCTCTGGTATCAATGTCATCATTAGTCACTCCTTCCCTAGACCCACCATGTCCTCCTCCTGAGGAGTCCCCCGAACTGTTTGAGCACAGTGTTGTGTCAACACCACCACCACCACCACCAAAGGCCCAATTTTTCAGCCCCTGTTCAACAGGGGCATGCAATTATAATTATTGATCTAATAATTCACAGCAGGGCCCATTGCTGCGCCCACCAAGAGTAACTGTCAGGCCTTACAGTGTTGTGTCAACACCACCACCACCACCACCACCACCAAAGGCCCAATTTTTCAGCCCCTGTTCAACAGGGGCATGCAATTATAATTATTGATTTAATAATTCACAGCAGGGCCCATTGCTGCGCCCACCAAGAGTAACTGTCAGGCCTTACAGTGTTGTGGCACCAGCACCACCATCAAAGGCCCAATTTTTACTACCACTGTTCAACAATTATATGTTATTACAATTCCTGATATAATAGTTGACAGCAGGGCGTTCCAGCACCCACCAAGAGTAACTGTGAGGGCTCACAGTGTTGTGCCAACACCAACACCTAAGGGGCCAATTTCTGCAGATTATATACGGCAGGTCCCTACTTTCAAACATCCAACTTACAAACGACTCCTACTTGCAAACGGAAGAAGACAACAGGAAGTGAGAGGAAATCTACCCCTAGGAAGGAAAATTCTCTCCTGTAAGAATTAATATGGGAAAAAGGTGTCTCCTCTCTACTGATGCTTTATCACCAATCCTTGTTTCAATAAAAACACCACATTTCAAAAACAGTTGTCATTGGGACGCAAAGTGAGGTGAAATGTTCTGAACAGGGGCACAGACAGCAAAACAAATGTTACAGGGGTGATAACCCTTCCCTATGTTTTCCAAAAAGCTTAAAAATAGATTTTTTGGCTGGAGCTACACTTAAACAATGTACGTGTTCAAAATTACAAACAGATTCTACTTAAGAACAAACCTACAGTCCCTGTCTTGTTTACACCGGTCTTGTTTACACCGCCTGTATACTGCTGTTCAGAGTATATAGGGCCTTTTTTATTTTGTGTTGCGGGGTTCCCCTTAATATCCAAACAAGACCCAAAGGGGCTGGTAATGGGCTGGGGTAGGGGGGGGGGTCATGGGGTAGCTATGCCATTTTTCTTAAAGATTTTCATCCATATTACCGGGACCAGACATTACATTAAAGCCGCAAGCAGTTTTAAATGGCTTTTTTTTCCTTTAGAAATGTCATTTTGTGTAGGGACAGTTCTAAACACGGGAAACACGTGGCACTTCGCAGGCATACTTTAGACACCCCCCCAGGTACGATATTTAACCACTTGTCCACCGCCCACTGTCAATTGACGGCGGGCGGAGGATACTCTCGTTCTGGGAGGACGTCATATGACGTCCTCCCTTTAAAACGAGCTAGGAGGCGCGCGCCCGCCGCGTTCACAAGGCCCCGGTGCGCGTGCCCGGTGGCCGCGATTGCCGCCGGGCACCCGCGATTGCCCGGGAAACGAGCAGGAAAGTAGGTCTCTGTGTGTAAACACAGAGATCCATGTCCTGTGAGGGAGAGGAGGCTGATGGTGTGTCCCTTGTACATAGGGACAACCATCGGTCACCTCCCCCAGTCAGTCCCCTCCCCCCACAGTAAGAACACATAGAGGGAACATATTTAACCCCTTCCCGCCCCCTAGTGGTTAACCCCTTCCCTGCCAATCACATTTATACAGTAATCAATGCATTTTTATAGCAGGGATCGCTGTATAAATGTGAATGGTCCCAAAAATGTGTCAAAAGTGTCCGATGTGTCCGCCGCAATATCGCAGTCACAATAAAAAAATCGCAGATCGCCGCAATTACTAATAAAAAAATAAAAATGCTATAAATCTATCCCCTATTTTGTAGACGCTATAACTTTTGCGCAAACCAATCAATACGCGCTTATTGCGATTTTTTTTTTACCAAAAATATGTAGAAGAATACGTATCGGCCTAAACTGAGGAAACTTTTATTTAAAAAAAAAAATGGGTATTTATTATAGCAAAAAGTAAAAAATAGTGTTTTTTTTCCAAACTGGACGCTCTTCTTTTGTTTATAGCGCAAAAAATAAAAACCGCAGAGGTGATCAAATACCACCAAAAGAAAGCTCTATTTGTGGGAAAAAAAAGGACGCAAATTTCGTTTGGGAGCCACGTCGCACGACCGCGCAATTGTCATTCAAAGTGTGACAGCGCTGAAAGCTGAAAAATGGCTTGGGCAGGAAGGGGGTTTTCGTGCACAGTAGGGAGGTGGTTAAAGGAATATTTGACTTTTTTTTTTTCACTTTATGCATCATTAAAATGACTGCTCCCGAAAAACGTCCGTTTTTAAAACTTCTTTTTGCATTGATACATGTCCCCTGGTGCAGAACCCGGGTTCCCAAACTATTTTTAGGACAATAACATGGATAATAGTCGTTATAATTAGCACTTTAGAATTCGAACGTTCGCATCCATTGTATTTAATAGGGTTCTAATGTTCGTGCGAACTTTCGGTCCGTTCGCGGGTTCTGGTGCGAACCGAACCCGGGGGTGTTCGGCTCATCACTAGTCTAGTATATTTTAGTTTCATACTCTGATTGTTGCTACTGGAATTTTACTTCATTTTGGTGGCTTGTATGCCTTGAATCCTAAAAAATAAAAAAAAATTGTCATACTTACCTGTAAAATCCTTTTCCTGGTGCCTCCATGGCAGCATACCTGTGACAAGCTCCGCCTTGGCTCCTCCCTCAGGACTAGTGAATATTATAAAACAGTTGGTTAGTACAGCCCCAGCATTCTCCTTTTTTCCCTCATACCTCATGGCAGTGAATTCTGGTCGAACGTCTTTATCTTTTGCATTCGGCAGCTTCCGACCGGGTTCAAGCCTCTCCCGGATGCGGTCCCTTCTCTTGGGCAGCTAAACGCACTTATAAGGTTGGGAGTCCCTTCTGTAGGATCTTTTGGGAGAAGCAGTTTGTCTCT
This sequence comes from Rana muscosa, assembly GCA_029206835.1. NCBI lineage: Eukaryota > Metazoa > Chordata > Amphibia > Anura > Ranidae > Rana > Rana muscosa. The sequence goes on from CM055116.1 coordinate 374,683,270, forward strand.
TAACTAAGAGCTCTATCTGCAGCATATCTTCCAGGCATTAGCTCACCCATGGCAAAAGAGGCAGCAGCCATTTCTGCACTTTTTTCCAGGTTTTTCTTCTGGCCTTTTTTCTCTTTCATTATCTCCCATTTCTTTTATGCCCCTGTCACCTCCTCGCCCCTGTTACCTCCTCTCCCTCCTTAGGGATCGCACACGCTTACCCCCAGCCTTTTTGTATTACTTGCAGCGTCTTTTGCCGCGTTCTGCGCATGCGCCGACGGCCGGGACTCCCGGGTCCTAGAGCCGCCGGTTCGCGCATGCGCGGTAAGCGCGGAAGCCTCAGCAGCCATCTTAGAATAGGGCAAGATGTCGTTTTTTTGCCCTGGTCCCTATTTATCTCCCTGGCTTCCTCAGTGGGATGCCTGAGGCTGACCAGGGAGATCTACATAATAGAAAGCTCCAGGGAGGAATACCTGTCATTTCAGGTAAATATAAAAATATATATAATTATTTAAAAAAAAAGGGGGGGGGAAATAGTTTTTTTTTTTAGATTTATTATAGTATATACATGTGTGCAAGTAAACCCCCCCCCCCCAATTTTTTTTTCTTTTATATAAATAAATAAAAAAATAAAAATAAAAAAAACACGGAGATGTTGTTCCTCTTAGCCAGATTAGGACATGGTCGTTAACCCTTTCCTGTTCCTTTTCTTAGCTGCTTCCTCTGCTAAGCCGGATAGAAAAAGTTGCACTAAACGTGATAATGTATATGAATATACCATGCATCTATGTAAAGACAATATGGAAAAATTAAACCACATTGAAAGTGATACCCAAATGAAACAGGTGCAAATGAATAAGACGTGTTAATGTACTCAGTCCATGAAAACCAAATAGGTGAAGACAGTCTGGGTCCGGGTCTGGAAACGAACGCGGTGACGTCAGAACGTCTTGCCTCCCAACGTTCGTCACTAGAGGGACGTGGTCACGGGATCAATGAGACGGGATCCTGTCATAAGAGATCATATTCATCCGGTAAGCGGCAATGTGTGCCTACGGTGGAGGTGTCTTTCTATCATCACGTTTTTCTCAACTGATGCGGATCAAGTCAGGCACTGGTGTTTTCTATTATAAGGAATTTTTCACTTTATTTGCTGTCTCATCAGGATACAGACTGTCTTCACCTATTTGGTTTTCATGGACTGAGTACATTAACACGTCCTATTCATTTGCACCTGTTTAATTTGGATATCACTTTCAATGTGGTTTAATTTTTCCATATTGTCTTTACATAGATGCATGGTATATTGATATACATTATCACGTTTAGCGCAACTTTTCCTTTTTCTATCTGTCTAGTTGGTGTTGTATAACACTTTTTGTTGCCACTTATATTAGTTATTTGAATAGCGCAGTATACCCCTTTGCAATCCTCTGCTAAGCCGCCTAACATGAGCCATTCGCCACCCATACAAGATCCTACTCTACACTTAAGGTAAGGACCTACGTCCAGGTAAGTTTACGCATGTTTTAAAAAAAAAAAAAAAGAGTGCACTGAGGCTGGTACTCCTATGTATTTCATCCCTGTACACCAGAAGACGTCTAAGAAGACCTCAAGGCGACATGAGGACTCTGATGACTCTAGTCCCAGCAGAGACAGGTCCTCCAGACGTGGAGATCATGGGAGTGGCAGGAAGTCATCGGCCAAAAAACGCCGTCACTCACGCTCCCCAAGACCTAGATCTCTAAAATGTCAGGCTTGTGGAGCCACCCCACTTCCACACAAGCTGATCTGTCGAGATTGCCTAAGAGACTATGCAGCGGACAGAGAGTCCGAAGGCCTGCAAGTGGCAGACCTACTCACAAAAGCAGTAAAAGATTCCTTCGCAGAATTGGTAGCCACAATGCCACCGCAAACAACCGGCATCTCCTTCTCAGGAGCAAACGGCTGAGGAGGCCATTCCCGGGCCGTCCACAAGTGGAATTTCTCGCCCGACGCCTGCTTCTTCCTCTAAGCATCAGGAGGAGGAGGAGAATGCCGTCTCAGGGGACTCCTCTGATGACCTAGATGCCTCTGGCTTTGCTTTTGCCATGGTCCAGCCCTACGTACAGGCAGTGAAACAAGCGATCGACTGGGAAGAGACTGAGACAGAAGTCAAAAAGTCTAAAGCGTACTTCCCCTTTCTCAAACTCCAGATTTCCTTTTTTCCTCTCATGGACGAGATTAAGGGTGTGATTGAGGAAGAGTGGAAAAAGACAGAGAAAAGATTCTCCCTTAATCGCCTGGGAAAACTATACCCTCTCTCAGAGGCGGACTCCGCAATGCTTGAGGGCCCTCCAGTAGTCGATGCAGCCGTGGTAAGGTTAGCAAAGAACGTCACACTGCCTATTGAAGACTCGACTTCGTTTAAGGATCCACTCGACAGAAGGATGGATCTCGATCTCAAGAAAGCTTACCAGATGGCGGGCAACGCTTGTAAACCTGCGATAGCCCTGACATCCTTGTCCAACGCCCTACGTGTCTGGACAGATAATATAGAGTCGGCAATCCAACAGGATATCCCAAAGGAGAACATCATTAAGGCCTTAGATGAGCTAAAGCTCTCAGCAGACTTTATTGGTGAAGCCGCTATCTATTCAGTTCGATGCTCCGCAAGGTCAATGCTCCACACGGTTATGGCTAAGCGGGCCTTGTGGCTGAAACCATGGTCGGCAGATATTGCCTCAAAGCAGAATTGGTGCAAAATACCTTTTGACGGGAAAGCCCTGTTTGGGGAGAAAATAGATAAAGCCATCTCCCGCGTCACTGGCGGGAAATCGGGCCTGTTACTCCAAGACAGGCGATCCAGGCGCGCCAGGACATTCTGAGGTTGGAGACCTATCATAGACCTAAAAAGGCTAAATCGCTACATCTTCCTTGAAAAATTCAAAGTGTAGTCGCTACAAACGATCATTTGTGTAATCCAACCAGGGGACTGGATGTTATTGATAGACTTACAGGATGCTTACCTGCATATACCTATACTTCCTCCTTTCCAGAAATATCTGAGGTTTGCAGTAGGCCAGGTACATCTTCAATTCCGGAGTCTCCCGTTCGGCCTCTGCACATCACCAAGGGTCTTCACAAAGACCCTGATTGCCATCATAGCCCCTCTAAGAGAGATGGGGCTTCGAGTATACCATTACTTGGACGACCTTCTTTTCCTGGCGAAGGATCCAGCCCAATTAGTGGAACACAGGACAGTTCTTTTGACAACACTAGCAGAATTTGGATGGAAGATAAACCAGGAGAAGAGTCACCTTTTTCCAACCCAGGAGATGGTTTATCTGGGCGCACGGTTCAACACAGAGAATGGTACAGTATCCCTCCCGCCTCAGAAGGTAACATCTATTATTTGGCATATGAAGAATGTGAGTGCGAGATCCTACCTGACCGCCTCGAACTGTCTGAGCCTGATAGGCCGGATGTCGTCATGTATCCCTATGGTCCCTTGGGCCCATTGGCATTTGAGACATTTCCAGCTGGAGTTCTTGAGGCTGTGGAACAAACGGTATTTATCCTAACCCATACACCTGACGACCCTGATGCTCAGGAGTCTACATTGGTGGATGAAGAAGCACACGCTGATGAAATCATGTCCATTAGGGCAGTAGACGCTCTCTCGGCCCCCTGGGCATGCAATCTGGCCTATGCCTTCCCTCCACGGCCTCTTATTCCAAAACTTTTGTCGAGGATCACGATAGAAACCACAACAGTAATAGCGGTTCTACCATACTGGCCGAGACGGTTTTCTACAGCAATGTACCTGAGTACCCAGCCTCCAGTCAAAGTTCCACTGATACCGTTTCTCCTGTCACAGGGATGTCACACCCATCCAGATCCCGGCAGGTTGAACCTTCACATCTGGCGGCTGAAAGGCAAAGGTTCGAATCCCTAGGGTGTTCCAACAAGGTTATCGCAACCCTCCTCAGGGCAAGAAAGCCATCCACAAACAGTGTATACGATAAGGTGTGGAACAAGTTCAGGGCCTTCATGATTGGCAGAAGCTGCAATCCAGATTCTCCATCATCCTCTCAAATTCTTGAATTCTTGCAGGCAGGCCTGGACATAGGTCTTGCTCTAAGTACGCTAAAGGTACAGGTAGCGACAATTTCAGCGGCAACCAGTAGAAGGTGGGCCGAGGATCCATTAATAATCCAATTTTTCAAAGCTGTCAAAAAAATCCGACCGCCAACTAAACAGTCTTTTCCCACCTGGGACTTTGCTATCATCCTAGAGTCCTTAGCTAATCCACCTTTTGCTCCTTCGGACTCAGCATCGCTTTGGAATCTAACCTTGAAGTTAACCTTCTTGATAGCCATAACCTCCGGTAGATGGGTTTCAGAGCTCCAAGCTTTAGGGGCGGATCATAATCATATCATATTCTACCCTGACAGAGTGGAACTCAGAACAGTATGAGGATTTATCCCCAAGGTCGCATCATCCTTGAACATGTCGGAACCTTGGGCACTCCCAATGTTTTCAGAACAAGACTCAGGTTCTCTTCACGAGCTGGACATTGCCTCAACTTTGAAATGCTATCTCCAGGCCACAGCGTCCTTCAGGGACTCTACCAAGTTGTTCATAATTCCCTGGGGCAAAAACTAAGGCAAGGAGGCGTCAGCAAGAACAATTGCCTCATGGATCATTAAACTCATCCACAAGGTGTACAGGGCAAAAGGACTGGGCCCCCCTTTGATGGTCAGGGCGCACTCCACTAGGGTGGTTTCTGCCTCTTGGGTGGCAAGAGCAAATGTGTCAATTTAAACTATTTGTAGGGCAGCTTGGTCGTCCCAACATACGTTTCTGAAACATTAGTAGACCCAGGAGCTCTCTCATCGGTGGAGTTTGGCAGACAGGCGATCAAATCAGCCTTTGCTTCCTCTAAGTAATAATAATTTCTTTAAATAAACTTCTAAGCATCATCCCACCCGTCTTAGCTAGTTATTTGTCACAGGTATGCTGCCATGGAGGCACCAGGAAAACTGAAAATTGTATCATACTTACCAGTAATTTTCCTTTCCTTTCCTGGTGCCTATCCATGGCAGCTTACAATCCCACCCTCGGTATTCTATATTACGGAGAATGCTGGGGCTGTACTAACCAACTCTTTTAAAATGCTCACTAGTCCTGAGGGAGGAGCCTAGACGGAGCTTGTCACAGGTATGCTGCCATGGATAAGCACCAGGAAAGGAAAATTACTGGTAAGTATGATACAATTTTACGTTTTCTTTGAGTACATCATGTACAACAATATTGCTTACCTACTGGGTTATACGCCATCTCTAGGTGAATGGACACTGGTAGACAAAGTCTTAGACAGGAAGTGATCCCCTATATAACCCCTCCCATACAGGAAGTACATCAGTTTTGTAGCAAGCACTGAATCCTCAAAAAAGAAGGGAGGCATCTCTGTGTCCCATGATGTACTCAAAGAAAATAACTTTACAGGTAAGTATGATGAAAAAATCCTATTTTCTTTTTCATACATCATAGAAAACATAGTTAGGCTAATATTCATTACCTACTGGGACATCCCAGAGCAATAGCCTTGAGGGGAGGGAGACACCCTGCCAAACAATAGCCATCAGATTTAATACGGCAGCCCGCAGTACACTGAGGCCGAAAGCCGAAACCTCGGCTGCTCGAACATCCACTTGATAAAATTTTGTGAATGGATGCACTGAAGACCAGGTAGCAGCCTTACAAATCTGAGCCACAGATACCTGATGGCAAAAAGCCCAGGAGGTTCCTACACCCCTGGTAGAATGAACTCTCACCCTAAAGGGAGGAGCTTTACGTTTCAGACCATAGGCCTGAATGACCAATTGACGGACCCAATAGGCAATAGGAGCTTTGGAAGCTACCTGCCCCTTCTTGGGTCCTTTTGGTAAAACAAAAAAGGAGTCTGATATTTGGATCTCCGCAGATCTAGACAAATAAACCTTGACTGTAGTAAAAAGAACCAGACAGCGCAAAACCAACCTATCACAATGCTGCTGAACACTGAAGGTCAATATAAAAAAATCCTTAAATGAAACGTATATGAAAAAAGCAGTGCAGCGCTAAAATTGCATTATAATAAAAACGTCCAAACAGTACAAGAGTTCAGAATTTATAGGAAAATATTGATGAGTGGAACATCAAGAAGATAGAAGGATCCTCTAATCGTGAAACAGGGTGATTGATAATGATCGTAAGTGAAGTCACTTCCGTGTATAACCGCCACCAGGTGTACAGGCCGCTCACCTTAAAGCATGGACCTCTGTTTTACCAGAAGGTCAAAACTGCAGTCCCTTAACAAGGGTAATAATAAAGATGAGAGGGTAGTCCTCATACGATCCTTCAATCACAGTCCTCACTCACTCGGTAATATCCAAAACGAACTCATACGTTAGCGTAGTTACATGCAAAATTCCAAAAGAAATACATAGTGCTCTCCATATAAAACACTTGATTTATTGAATAAAAATTAGTTACTCACAAGCAATGCACAGATAGCCCTGTGCCAAGCTGATGTTCATGTAACAAAGGTATAAAACCAGGTAGATGGCTGTCCTGACGACATATGGCCCCTCGCACGCGTATCGTCCGTAGGCAAGGACTTTCTCAGCGAAATGTAATGGAGCCAGCATATCAGTCTCTTTATATAAGCCATATACCAGGTGTGTGCAATATCTAAAAAATGGGAATAATATCCCGCCCCTTCTATAAGGATTATGAGACAAGCGCCCCCATTGGATATTATCAGATGAGCCAAAAGACATAGGCTGACCACAATTGGCTTAAGGGCATATGGGATACAGAGTGCTTCCAGGAGGAAGCCTCCATCTGATCAACCACTGTGCCTATCATCGGTGAGTACACAGGGGATAACGCCTCGCATTCGAAATACTTCCGGGTAGGCGCTCCCCACATGATCCGCCGTCGCCATGACAGCGGTACAAACAAACTATGTTCATTTCCGCCCATAGCATCTCCGTGACACAGGGGGCGGGGCACACTGATCACATGGTGACAGAGTGTCAGCAAGGGATGCAGGGGAAGAATCCCCTTATACGCAGAGTGTTATAACCGCTGACTACAACATCAGAAAGGGTCAAACATCTAAGAAACATCCCCCAATCTCTAACATAAATGATATATAGAAAGGGGCATGTATTGCTGCAACCGGACATTGGAATTAATGGCATATCACTAGTGCTATACACCCAGTGCTGCCATCAAGTGTCCAGAGTCAGCATTACAAATCAAATAAAAATAAAGTAAAAAGCACTGATGTCCATTAATGTCTAAAAACTGATGGGGGTACTATATCAATATGAAAATTAATATAAAATTATTGCGATCAACATATAAGTGGACCAAATGATCCGACCATATATAGGGCACAATAGTCAATAACTATGGAGATTCTGCAACATCCCCCCTCTAGTAATTACTTTAAGGGACCGTTAGGACCTCTTAATAAAACCAACAATAGTGACAAAAAGGACAACCTCTGCTTTGAGAGTAATAAAACGGTCATAAATAGACCTATAAAATTAATATAGACGTCAGCACAACCATCTAACCTGTGTACAAATGTAACATATAAAAAACACTAAAACAAAGTAAAAATACTAGCGGTCAGAAATAAAATAATTGAGGTCAAACTCAACATTTAACCCCAATGGGACCCCCACTTTTAATTCATACACCCAAAAAGACTCTCGTCGGCTGAGATGCCGAATGAAGTTCCCTCCCCTCCAGTGGTTCGTCACCTTCTCTATCCCCCAGAACTGCAGCCCAGCTGGGCTACGGTTATGGTGGAGCCGGAAGTGTTTTGAAACATTGTGTGTAACCAACCCCCTTTTAATATTGTTGACATGTTCCCCTATCCTGACATGAAGGGGCCTGGACGTCCTGCCAACATATTGTAAGCCACAGTCACACTGTAGCATATATACGACCCCAGTTGTATCACAAGTAATTAGATCCTTGATCTTATAATTTTTTCCAGTTGCTGATGCCACAAATTCCTTCCGCTTCTTTAAATTCTTTCTGGCCTGTCGACATGGTGGGCAACGACCACATTTATGAAAGCCAGTCAGAAAATTAAAGATCCTATTCTCAGATTGAGTAGGGGGGTCAATGACCCCAGGGGCCAACTTATCCCTTAATGAAGGTGCTTTTTTGTAAATAAATTGTGGACGATCAGGAAGTAGGGGGCCTAAAATCCTATCATGCTTGAGGATTGGCCAGTGCTTATGTACAATCCTCTCGAACTTTCTATACTGGATATTAAAATCAAGAATCATTCTTGTCTTAATGGGATCATTCTGATTATTCTTAGGGACATTTGACACAAGTGCTTTTCTGTCCAGATTACGAACATTCTCAATTTCTATACCTAGGTTGTTCATATCATATCCTTTTTCAATGAACCTTGAGGCCAACACCTGAGATTGTGTAGCAAAATCATCTACATTGGTGCAATTGCGCCTTAGGCGGATAAACTGACCTCTCGGTATATTGAACAACCATTTGGAATGGTGGCAGCTTTCAATAGGTATAAAGGCGTTTCTGTCTGTGACCTTAAAGTGGGTGATCATATTGATCCTATCCCCGCTTTTAGTTAGGTCAAGATCCAGAAACACCAATCTATCTGAACTGATGTTCCATGTCAGAACAATGTTCTTACTGTTGGAATTCAGCTTGGTAGCAAACCTATCAAAGCTTGCTCTATCTCCATCCCAGACCATAATGAGGTCATCAATATACCTGTCAGGGAAATCCGTCCAACAACGCCAATCAGCGCCCAATGCGCACGCGCGGCGGAATGATGCTTCGGCGCATGCGCGTGCGCGGGACGGCGCTTCTACGTTCTCGGGTGCGCGCGCCAGGCGGGCCTATTTAAAGAGACCCAGTTGCACTGACAAGTTGCTGGTTTGTCAGCTTTCCTGTATACCCAAGACTCTGGAAAACTATCTTGAAAATCTCCTTGTGACCCGGACTGGCTTGATTCCTCTGATCTCTCTCCTGGACCTGACCCTCGGCTTGTTATACGGACTTCTGCCTTCTCCTGTGTTTGACCCTCGGCCTGTGACTCGGATCTGCTGCCTGTCTACAATCCTTGACCTCCTGCTTGTACCTTTTGGACTTCCGCGTTTCCTTTGAACTCCTGCCTGGTTCCCGGTATTCTCTGGACTTGTTACCTTTTACTGTGCTAGACCCCCAGCCGGGACTGTTACCTTGCAATTGCAACCCGGACTCAACCTGCACCGGCTTCCATTATCTCCTGCTGTTGAACTTTACCAATCCGGCTAGTTCGTGCTTGAAGCCTGTTTCTTCAGTCTACTCAGCACTACCGGACCGTCTACAAGTACCCACCACCTGCCGGTAGCCGGTGCCGCTTCTCGCCATCCACTCCCTGTCTCAACTCCAGGGGGTGGAGTGCGTCAAGTCGCAAAGGTGAACCACTCTCGGCATCTCGGCCTCGGTAAGTACATACCCTTACAGTACAAACCAGCCAGATGTCTGAGGCCGACAGGGTGCGTTCACCGTTCGAGACCCTATGTCAGCAAGTCACCGCACTAACCGATGCGGTTCAGAAATTACAAGAAGGTTATGTCCAAATGGATGGCCGCTTTCAGCTACTTACTGGAGCTACAGGACCAGCATCACCAGCTGCTACCGTTGCCAATGTTGCCTCCACGTCTCAAAATCAGGCAAATCCCACCGTAGTAATGGCTACCCCTGAACCCAGGGTCCCCCTGCCTGAGCGATTTTCTGGCGTCCGTAAGAAATATCGGGCTTTCAAAAACGCATGTTCTCTTTACTTCGCCCTTCAACCCAGGACTTTCTCTTCAGAAGTGGTAAAGGTGGGGTTCGTCATCTCCCTTCTAACCGACGAACCTCAGGCCTGGGCCCATGGCCTGATGGAGCAAAGCAGCCCCATACTAGATTCCGTGGACACCTTCTTCGAGAGTATGGCGCAGCTGTATGACGATCCTCAGCGATCAGCTACAGCTGAGTCTGTTCTCCACAGTTTAACCCAGGGGAGAAGGCCGGTGGAGGACTACACGGCAGAATTCCGGAAATGGTCAGCTGACACTGGCTGGAATGAGACGGCCCTTAAATACCAATATCGCCAAGGACTGTCTGAGGCTCTTAAAGACGAGCTGGCCAGGATTGGTGTTCCAACTACTCTGGAAGATTTGATCCAGTCTGTCACTCAGCTTGACAGACGCCTGCGGGAGCGGCGTTCTGAGCGTTTCCAGACTACCCGTCCAAACTGGACTTTGCCCCGATCAGCTTCTGCCTATCCACCCATCCAAGTTCCTACAGCATCTTCTCCTCCCGAGCCTGAACCCATGCAGCTTGGTCTGGTTCGTCCTCCCCTTTCTCCTGAGGAAAAGCAGCGCAGGCGTCAGGCCAATCTGTGTCTTTACTGCGGGGGTACTGGCCATTTCCTTCGGAGCTGCCCAGTGAGACCTAGTAAGTGTACCCTCAAAGACACTTTGAACTACCAAGTTTCTGGCTTACCACAGACTTATGTTGTTCTTTCTATTTCTCTACAGCTACCAACAGGAGCAACCCGCCTACCGGCGATTATTGATTCAGGAGCCTGCAGCTGCTTTCTGGACTCTTCACTTGCTTCCCAACTTCACTTTCCTCTGCAAACCAAGGACCGTTATCTTCAGGTTCGTCTGGCGGATGGATCCCTGCCTCGTTCAGGGGTAATTACGCAAGAAACAAAACCCGTCCTTGCTATCACGGATTCAGGCCACCAAGAATACCTTCGATTTGACCTCATCCCATCTCCCATGTTTCCCATCATCCTGGGCCTCCCCTGGTTACAAGCACATGAGCCTCATATAAACTGGGCCAAAAGGGAAGTTAACTTCACTTCTTCGTATTGTTCCCAACACTGTCTTTCCGCACTTCCAACTGTCTGTGCTACTTTAACCCCTCAACCGGATAACCTACCACATGTTCCATCAGCATACTTAGAATTCCAGGACGTCTTCGACAAACAGCAGGCCGACCGCCTACCTCCACATCGTCCCTACGATTGTCCCATTGACCTTCTGCCTGGCTCCAAAATTCCATTCGGCCGCATCTTTCCCTTGTCCGAATCTGAGTTGAAGGCCCTCAAGTCTTACATTGAGGAAAATCTGGAAAATAAATTCATTCGCCCCTCTTCTTCCCCAGCCGGTGCCGGAATCTTTTTCGTTGAAAAGAAAGATGGGACTCTGAGGCCCTGCATCGACTATAGGGAATTAAATAAAATTACTATTAAAAATAGATACCCGCTTCCTCTCATCCCGGAGTTGTTCCAACGATTCCGATCAGCTCGGATCTTCTCTAAACTGGACCTTCGAGGGGCCTACAACCTCATCCGGATCAGGGCTGGAGACGAATGGAAGACGGCTTTTAGATCTAGGTTCGGTCATTTTGAATACTTGGTCATGCCATTCGGGCTATGCAACGCCCCAGCTACTTTCCAGCACCTGGTCAATGACATTTTCCGTGAACACCTGGACAACTTCCTAGTAGTCTACTTAGACGATATTCTTATTTTTTCGTCCTCCCTTGAACTGCACCGAATCCATGTCATCAAGGTCCTCACTATTCTCCGAGAACATAGACTTTACCTCAAGGCCGAGAAATGTGACTTTGAGAAAACCACTGTGCAATTTTTGGGATTTATTATTTCTACCAATGGGGTCGCAATGGACCCGCAGAAAGTCAAAGCTATCCAGGAATGGCCAGCCCCAACAGACAAGAAAGGGGTACAACGATTTATAGGTTTCGCCAACTTCTACAGGAGGTTTATTGTGGGGTTCTCTTCTATTGTGGCACCTATAACCCAACTGACACGCCAGGGCTACCACTTTCACTGGTCACCGGAAGCTCAGGATGCCTTCGATAAACTAAAAAATGCATTCACATCGGCACCTGTATTGAAGCATCCAGATCCGCTACTGCCGTTTACTCTGGAAGTAGATGCTTCAGAGTCAGCCACTGGGGCCATCCTCTCTCAACGGCAGGGCCCCAAATTCCTTCTTCATCCAGTAGCCTTTGCCTCTCGTAAACTAACTTCTCCGGAACGTAATTATGACGTCGGAGACCGGGAACTATTAGCTATCAAATTCGCCCTGGAAGAATGGCGATACCTTCTGGAGGGAGCCCCTCACCCTGTCATGATATTCACGGATCATAAGAATCTAGAATATCTGAGAACAGCAAAACGTCTTTGACCCAGACAAGCCCGATGGGCCCTCTTCTTCACCAGGTTTAACTTTCATATCTCTTATAGGCCCGGTTCCAAGAACGTGAAGGCGGATGCACTCTCTAGGATGTTTTCCGAGACCCCTCAAGCAGAGGAACCAAGTACCATCCTATCAGCACAAAACTTTCTGCTCATCCCACAGGCTGATCTACTAACCTCCATAAAAGCCGCCTCTAAGCATTGTCCTGACCAAGTAACCTCTTCCCTAGAGAAGCATAATGACTTGCTCTGGTCCCAAGGTAAAGTCTTCGTCCCTCTGGAAACAAGGCAACTGATTCTGAAAATTTTCCACGACCACAAACTAGCTGGTCACTTTGGAACCAAAAAAACCATGGAACTAATCTCTCGCTCCTTCTGGTGGCCTGGTTGGAGACAAGATTGCAAGTCCTATGTTGCCTCCTGTACCCGTTGCCAACGGTATAAGGGACCCAAAACCAAGAGTTGGGGACTACTCAAACCTTTGCCTATCCCTGAACGTCCGTGGGCAGATGTGTCCATGGACTTCATTGTAGATCTACCGCCCTCTGGAGGTCTTACCACGATTCTGGTCGTAATTGACCGCCTCTCCAAAATGGCACACTTCGTGCCCATGATCGGTACCCCCCCTGCTGCAGATACAGCCAAAGCCTTCTTTCAGGAGATAATCAGGCTCCATGGGGTGCCTAAGAGCATCACCTCTGACAGAGGCGTTCAATTCACGTCGAAATTCTGGAAGGAACTTTGCAAATCTTTAGAAGTCAAGATTTGCCTATCATCGGCATATCACCCCCAGAGCAACGGACAGGCAGAGAGAACCAATCAAACCCTAGAACAATATCTCCGTTGTTTTTTCTCAGCCTCACAAGACGATTGGTCCTCCCTATTATCCTACGCTGAATTTGCATATAACAACTCGGTGCATTCAGCCACCAGTCAAACTCCTTTTTGGGCCAACTTTGGCTTCCATCCTTCCTTCCTCCCTGATGACATTCCGGAGAGCTCTGTTCCTGCTGTTCAAGATCGGATAGCCTTTGTTCAATCTAATTTTCTGAGACTCCAGGAAATGATGCAAAACGCCCAGGAGTCTTACAAGAGACACTACGACAAGGGTAGGAAGGAAAATCCAGTCTTCAAAGTTGGGGAGGAAGTATGGCTCTCCGCCACCAACCTCAAATTGCCGATCCCTTCACGGAAATTGGGACCAAGATTTATAGGCCCTTTTAAAATCAAGCGAGTAATCAACCCTGTGGCCTTTGAATTGGCACTGCCCGACTCCTACAGGATACACCCGGTCTTCCACACGTCTCTGTTGAAACCAGTAGTCTCCAGCTCCTTCCCAGGAAGGGATGAGCCACCTCCTCCACCTGTGGAGGTTGATGGTGAAAATGAGTACGTGGTGGAATCTATCTTGGGCTGCAGGAAAAGAGGCAGGCAGTTACAGTATTTAATCAAATGGAAGGGGTATCCCCCAGAGGACAACTCTTGGGAACCATCTAGGAACCTACATGCTCCCCGCCTAATTAGAGTCTTTCACCAGGAACATCCCGAGTTGATGTCTAGTCTGGGCGTCCGGAGTCCGCCCCTAGGAGGGGGGCACTGTCAGGGAAATCCGTCCAACAACGCCAATCAGCGCCCAATGCGCACGCGCGGCGGAATGATGCTTCGGCGCATGCGCGTGCGCTGGACGGCGCTTCTACGTTCTCGGGTGCGCGCGCCGACGCAGCGGCGCGCGCGCATGTGCGGCGGCGCACCAATAGGAATGCAGGCGGGCCTATTTAAAGAGACCCAGTTGCACTGACAAGTTGCTGGTTTGTCAGCTTTCCTGTATACCCAAGACTCTGGAAAACTATCTTGAAAATCTCCTTGTGACCCGGACTGGCTTGATTCCTCTGATCTCTCTCCTGGACCTGACCCTCGGCTTGTTATACGGACTTTTGCCTTCTCCTGTGTTTGACCCTCGGCCTGTGACTCGGATCTGCTGCCTGTCTACAATCCTTGACCTCCTGCTTGTACCTTTTGGACTTCCGCGTTTCCTTTGAACTCCTGCCTGGTTCCCGGTATTCTCTGGACTTGTTACCTTTTACTGTGCTAGACCCCCAGCCGGGACTGTTACCTTGCAATTGCAACCCGGACTCAACGTGCACCGGCTTCCATTATCTCCTGCTGTTGAACTTTACCAATCCGGCTAGTTCGTGCTTGAAGCCTGTTTCTTCAGTCTACTCAGCACTACCGGACCGTCTACAAGTACCCACCACCTGCCGGTAGCCGGTGCCGCTTCTCGCCATCCACTCCCTGTCTCAACTCCAGGGGGTGGAGTGCGTCAAGTCGCAAAGGTGAACCACTCTCGGCATCTCGGCCTCGGTAAGTACATACCCTTACAATACCTCTGGTAGCATATCAATTGGGGGGGTTTGTTCTTATAGACGGCCTCTTCCTCCCAGTGTGCCATAAATAAATTGGCAACACTGGGAGCAAACCGTGCCCCCATAGCTACCCCTCTTGTCTGGAGAAAAAATTGCCTGTTGTACCAAAAGTAGTTCTTTGATAGACAAAAGGTAAGACTATCAATCAGAAAATTCCGATGTCATCTGGACAAACCAGAAGATGCTAATGCCCAATTAACCGAGGATAAAGCATCCTCATGGCTGATAATCGTATACAATGAACTAACGTCCGCCGAAATCAGAAGGCAAGAGGACGTAATGGTTAGAGACTCCAAAATTTGTATAACATGTTTGGTATCTTTGAGAAATGAGTTTGTCTTTGTCACCAACGGTTGGAGAAAGGTATCTATATAGTGACCAAGTCTGGAGGTGACAGAGTCTATCCCATTCACTATGGGTCTTCCGGGGGGATTAATACTGTCTTTGTGGACCTTTGGAAGAAAATAAATGATTGGTGTACGGCAAAAAAGAGGATCCAGGTAGAGTGCCTCTTTTATAGTTAACACTCCTATATGTTTCCCCCTCTCTACTAGAAAGTGGAGTTCTCCTTTAAATTCCAGCATAGGATCTCTAGACATAATGCTATAATATTGGTATCACTAAGGAGATTGTCCATTTCATTCTTGTAGTAAGCCTTGCTTAATACCACAAGCCCCCCCCCCCCCTTGTCAGCAGGTCGTATAACTAGGTCCTTTCTCTCCGTCAGTGATTGTATACCGTTCTGGATATAGACAGGATCGTTCGCTTTATGGATTTTTAACGCCTCTAAATCCCTCGCCACCATATTCTTAAACACCTCAATATGCTTGGTGTCTGAGGTAGGTGGATTGAAAACGGATTTATTCCGCAAAGAAGAATGATGACCAGTCTGGCTAATTGGCGCACTCAGCGTCCTAGTGGAAGGAGTATTAAGGAAGTACTTCTTAATGTTCAAACTACGGATAAATTTCTGCAAGTTAACATACGTTTGAAATTTGTTTAAATTGCGGGTAGGGGCATATTTAAGACCCTTATCCAATACTTTAATTTCATCTTCATTAAGGGGTGTTCCACTTAAATTGAATATCCCTGCACCTATTGGGGCTTTACTCTTTTGTGCCCTATATATGGTCGGATCATTTGGTCCACTTATATGTTGATCGCAATAATTTTATATTAATTTTCATATTGATATAGTACCCCCATCAGTTTTTAGACATTAATGGACATCAGTGCTTTTTACTTTATTTTTATTTGATTTGTAATGCTGACTCTGGACACTTGATGGCAGCACTGGGTGTATAGCACTAGTGATATGCCATTAATTCCAATGTCCGGTTGCAGCAATACATGCCCCTTTCTATATATCATTTATGTTAGAGATTGGGGGATGTTTCTTAGATGTTTGACCCTTTCTGATGGTGTAGTCAGCGGTTATAACACTCTGCGTATAAGGGGATTCTTCCCCTGCATCCCTTGCTGACACTCTGTCACCATGTGATCAGTGTGCCCCGCCCCCTGTGTCACGGAGATGCTATGGGCGGAAATGAACATAGTTTGTTTGTACCGCTGTCATGGCGACGGCGGATCATGTGGGGAGCGCCTACCCGGAAGTATTTCGAATGGGAGGCGTTATCCCCTGTGTACTCACCGATGATAGGCACAGTGGTTGATCAGATGGAGGCTTCCTCCTGGAAGCACTCTGTATCCCATATGCCCTTAAGCCAATTGTGGTCAGCCTATGTCTTTTGGCTCATCTGATAATATCCAATGGGGGCGCTTGTCTCATAATCCTTATAGAAGGGGCGGGATATTATTCCCATTTTTTAGATATTGCACACACCTGGTATATGGCTTATATAAAGAGACTGATATGCTGGCTCCATTACATTTCGCTGAGAAAGTCCTTGCCTACGGACGATACGCGTGCGAGGGGCCATATGTCGTCAGGACAGCCATCTACCTGTTTTTATACCTTTGTTACATGAACATCAACTTGGCACAGGGCTATCTGTGCATTGCTTGTGATTAACTAATTTTTATTCAATAAATCAAGTGTTTTATATGGAGAGCACTATGTATTTCTTTTGGAATTTTGCATGTAACTACGCTAACGTATGAGTTCGTTTTGGATATTACCGAGTGAGTGAGGACTGTGATTGAAGGATCGTATGAGGACTACCCTCTCATCTTTATTATTACCCTTGTTAAGGGACTGCAGTTTTGACCTTCTGGTAAAACAGAGGTCCATGCTTTAAGGTGAGCGGCCTGTACACCTGGTGGCGGTTATACACGGAAGTGACTTCACTTACGATCATTATCAATCACCCTGTTTCACGATTAGAGGATCCTTCTATCTTCTTGATGTTCCACTCATCAATATTTTCCTATAAATTCTGAACTCTTGTACTGTTTGGACGTTTTTATTATAATGCAATTTTAGCGCTGCACTGCTTTTTTCATATAAATAAACCTTGACTGCCCGGACGTTGATGGGCAAGATCTGTTCTGTCCTTGACCATTTCCCCTGAGCTTTGAGCCCCTCTAGGCAGTGCCGGCCGAAGACATTGTGCTGCCTGGTACCAAGAATGAAATGCGGCCCCCCCCCCAAAAAAAATAAATAAAAATCACGCCCACCAAAATGCCCCCACATCCATCATTTTATATCATGATAACTAAAGTGGACCTGTCATGGCTCTATAAAAAGGACCTGTTATGGCTCTATTCATGTATATAGGAGTATAAAGAGGACCTGCCATGGCTCTATACATGTATATAGAAGTATAATGAGGACCTGTCATGGCTCTATACATGTACCGTATTTTCCCCGTCTATAAGACGCCCCCATGTACAAGACGCCCCCCACTTTTCCAACCCAAAATTAAGAAATCAATATTTTACACATAGGTAAAACAGAACACATTTTTATTTAGTAATTACCGCAGGTAACGTTTAAATACTAGTATATTATGCAGGGGTTGTTCTTCCTGTTTTCTCCACTGTCTATCATACACTCTGCGGAGGCAAGTCCAAACTGTTTCTCTGCAGCTCTATTCCCATGCTCTTTTTTGCATAGCTGGCTACATTTGGTTTGATTTGGCAGAGTAAGACAATCACTTACTTTTATTATTTTCTGACATCTTGGTCCCAGAACACTCCGGTCCCTGTTGCATCTGTGCATCTCCACTTCCAACAGGATCGCATCTGCTCACTCTCCACCTCCACCCCCAGCTTTAGCTGACGTCAGTAACATACGGCTCGTGATTGGAGAAAGCCACTTGACAAGCTATGGGCCGCGACGCACCTTCGCGGATGTCTCCCAGGCTGACCAACCGTGTATAAGACGCTGTTCGATTTACAGGCTATTATTTTAGGAAAAAATAGCGTCTTATCCACGGAAAAATACGGTTTATAGAAATATAAAGAGGACCTGTCATGGCTCTATACATGTATGCAGGAGTATAAAGAGGACCTGTCATGGCTCTATACATGTATGTAGGAGTATAAAGAGGACCTGTCATGGCTATATACATGTATATAGAAGTATAAAGAGGACCTGCCATGGCTCTATACATGTATGTAGGAGTATAAAGAGGACCTGTCATGGCTATATACATGTATGTAGGAGTATAAAGAGGACCTGTCATGGCTCTATACATGTATATAGGAGTATAAAAGGACCTGTGCGTAGCCGGCGGCCGCGATGTCACCGGCCACACATAGTGGATTGTCACTTGTCACAACGTCACCTGCCACACGTTGCAGATTGTCACTTGCCACAACGTCACCTGCCACACATTGCGGATTGTCACTTGCCACAACGTCACCTGCCACACGTTGCAGATTGTCACTTGCTGTGTCCCAGAGTAAAGGCAGGCAGCAGAGAGCTAATGTAATCTCTCTGCTGCCCGCACAGTGGGGGCGGAACTGCAGTGATGCAGGGCGGGCAGTGAGAGATGATGTCATCTCTCTGCTCCCCCGCCCGCTGTTTGGCCAGCAAGCCCGCTCACTTGCTAACTGTCCCGCCCGCTGACTGTTCCTCTGTTCTGCCCGCATGCTCCATTCACCTGGGCCCAACGCCCAGGTGAATGGAGCACGCGGGGAGCGGAGCGGGCTGGCTGGCGGGCGGGCGTCAATTTGCCTCACAGCGGAGCGGGCGGAACGGGTTAGCGACAATTTGCCTCACAGTGCAGAGTAGGGTTGCCACCTTTTCGTCAAGCCAAACCCGAACACATTAGCAGCACACGCCAATATATTTATTTTTTTGTAGTACATTAAATTCATTACCTCTGTACAAAGCAATGCACAGATATTTTTTTTTTTATTTAGTATACCCTGTACATATATTTTTGTGATTAAATAAAATTTCTAATCATATGGAGTTAATCACAAGAGTCCCCCTTTATATCAGAGTCAACAGAGTTCTCCTTTAGATCTGAATCTGCAGAGTTCCCCTTTACATCTGAATGCACAGGGTTCTGCAGAAGAGGAGTGCAGAGGGTAAGATGGGGGCAGTATGTACAGGAGAGGAGTGCAGAGGGTATAATGGGGGCAGTATGCATAAGAGAGAAGTGTGGAGGGTATGATGGAGCAGTATGTATAGAAGAGGAGTTGAGAGGGTATGAGGGGGGCGGTTTGTACAGGAGAGGAGTGTGGAGGGTATGATGGGGTGGTATGTACAGGAGAGGAGTTTGGAGGGTATGAGGGGGGCAGTATGTACAGGAGAGGAGTGTGAAGGGTATGATAGGTGCAGTTAGTACAGGAGAGGAGTTCGGAGGGCATGATGGGTGCAGTTAGTACAGTACAGGAGAGGAGTTCGGAGGGTATGATGGGTGCAGTTAGTACAGGGGAGGAGTTCGGAGGGTATGATGGGTGCAGTTAGTACAGGGGAGGAGTTCGGAGGGTATGATGGGTGCAGTTAGTACAGGGGAGGAGTTCAGAGGGTATGATGGGTGCAGTTAGTACAGGAGAGGAGTTCGGAGGGTATGATGGGTGCAGTTGGTACAGGGGAGGAGTTCGGAGGGTATGATGGGTGCGGTTAGTACAGGGGAGGAGTTCGGAGGGTATGATGGGTGCAGTTGGTACAGGAGAGGAGTTCGGAGGGTATGATGGGTGCAGTTAGTACAGGGGAGGAGTTAGGAGGGTATTATGGGTGCAGTTAGTACAGGAGAGGAGTTCGGAGGGTATGATGGGTGCAGTTGGTACAGGAGAGGACTTCGGAGGGTATGATGGGTGCAGTTAGTACAGGGGAGGAGTTCGGAGGGTATGATGGGTGCAGTTAGTACAGGAGAGGAGTTCGGAGGGTATGATGGGTGCAGTTGGTACAGGAGAGGACTTCGGAGGGTATGGCGGTGGCAGAATGGGGAGGGATTTCTTGCTGTGTCTGTGGGGTGACCAGGGAGTGATGTTGGGAAGATAGGGGAAGGAAAGTGACCATGAAATGATGGGGGGGGGGTAGGAAGCAGCTCTGAGTGACGTCTGTATGAAGTGGTCTGGGGGGGTGATGCCAGCTGGGGGGAGTTGGGGGCTGAGAAGTGGTCAGATAGCGATGTATATAATTAAAAAAAAACTCATCCACTAAAAACATACAACAATAAATCATACAACAGTACTACAGATCTATGTAATGGAGCTCCCAGCACTCTGTATACCCGGATAATGTGAAGGTAATTTATGACCATTCATGTAACCCTGTGTTCTCCAGGCTCTGAGTCTGTACAATCAGAGGGGTGAACTCACCACATATATACAGGTTACATGAATGGTTATAAATGACTTCACATTATCTTGTCTGAACAATTGGATTGGAGGATGTTTGCACAGACTTTTCATGCTAAGAAGTGATCTGTCAAATGTGATCGGGCTGCTGCAGACCCCCCCTCCCCCCCCCCACTCACTATCTCCTCCAATTCTTCTGTCAACTTCTGTTAACCCTTCACTGCATCTCCTGAAGAAAAAACCCCCTTGAAAGCAACTACTATCCACCCTAGAAAACTTCTCCCAGAAAAAATCAGCTCACCTCCTCCCTTCCTCTGGCCAGCCCGACAGGAGACAGTGAGCTCCGCCCCCCAGTTCTCACAACACTCCGCACTGGTGATTGGGGGGGGGAGGTTGAGTCGGAGATAACAGGGACCCCGCACTGCACGAGACTGGAGGGAGGGGGAAGAGACAGGAAGGAGCTTTTTAAATCCAGAACACACACCGCAGCCGCAGGCACAGTGTATTCTTTACAATGCCGCTGCTGCTGTTTCACAGTGAAAGGTGGAGTGGGGGAGAGGAACGGGCGGAATGGGATGGTGGGCAGGCGGCAATTTGCCGCCCCCCTAAAAGTGCCGCCTGGTACAATGGTACCATCTGGTCCCATGGTAGGGCCGGCCCTGCCTCTAGGGTCGCTCCTCAGCCTGAGAGACTGGCATCTGTAGTCAGTACTCTCCAAGTTACTGGGAGGAAGGATCTTCCCTTTCGCAGGTTCTGATTCTGCAAGCACCAGTTTAGGCTTAAGCATGCCCGAGGAGATAAGTACATTGGATAATCCAGGGCTTGTCCTCTCCTGTTCCAAGCTAACAAGATGTCTTGTTGTATAGGCCTGGAATGCAACTGGGCATAGGGCACTGCCTCAAAAGAAGGACACCATCCTTCCTAGAAGACTCATACAGAGCCAAATGGAGGGCTGTCTGGTGCCCGTTAACTGACACACCTGATCCTTCAGGGCACAGATCCTTACGGGTGGCAAAAATACCCTTGCTTGGACCATATCTAGGATCAGACCTAAATACTTCAGACTTTTAGCTGGTCTCAAGGCTGACTTTTCGGTATTTATGACCCAGCCTAAGCTTTCCAATTACCGCGCTGTGTAGGTTATGCTCTGTTCTAGAGCCTGTAGTGAGTGATCTCTAAGCAGGAGGTCGTACAGATACCCAAGCACCAAGATCTCTTGGGCCCTTAAAATACCCAGTACAGGTGGTCCCCTAGTTACAAACATCTGACTTACAAACGACTCCTACTTACAAACGGAGGGAGGAAAGAGGAAGTGAGAGGAAATATACCCTTATGAAGGGAAATTCACTCCTGTAAGTGTTATTATGGGAAAAAGGTACCTCCACTGATGCTGTACTGGTGCTAGGAGCTTTGTGAACACCCGGGAGCTGTGGCAAGCCCGAAGGGTAGAGCCATAAACTGAAAATTATGTTCCTCTACTGCAAATCGCAGGAACCTCTGATGAGGCTGAAAGATATGTATGATAGGTATGTGTAAATACGCAACCTTTATATCAATGGAGACTAGAAATCTCCCATCTGGAGCGAGGCTACAACTGAGCGGACAGACTCCATTCGAAAAGGACTGGATTAGTAGATACTGGTTCAGGGATCTTAGACATAAAATGGGCCACGTGTCCCTGTTTGGTTTTTGAACCGTAAACAAGTTTGAATAAAACCCTGAGCCCCTTTCGGATACAGGAACCTGTACAATCACTCCTTGATGCACTAAATGATGTAGTGCCTGAAACAAGTACGTTTTTTTTGGAGGATCCAAGGGAACGCTGGATCTTAGAAACCTCTGGAGGGGGAACCCCTTGTAACTCCAGCTTGTAACCGCGGGATATAGTTGAGGTGACCCACTCATCCTGAATCACTGTTCTCCAAATGCCTGCAAAGTGCAGCAGCCTTCCCCCCCTGATAAAGTGGGGGCGTCACATCAAAAGGAGGGCTTGGTGCTGGGTTTAGAAGATTTTTGGACCCAGGGCTTTTCCCTGGCTCTAGCGCCCTGTTGGCGGCGGAACAGCCTTGGCACTGATACACCCGAGGAAGCAGTCCCTGAGGTTTTAAACGTGGGATGCCTGGTGCTTCTCTTTACAGGAAGTGTAGAGCTGTTCCCTCCGGAAATCTTTTGGATATATTTGTCCAAATCATCACCAAACAATCGTTCCCCATGAAAGGGGAAACCTGCCTAACATTTTTACAAGTGTAGCGGGACCCCAAAAAATGGGGTCGCTATGCTGTAAATTTAGGGGCAGTCTGGCCAATAATGTGGCTCAAATTCTACAATTCTGTTCAATACAGACTCTGCTCTGCCATGTTGTTGCCTGATGTATAGTTCCCCTGGGCCTGAGGTGGCACTATTGCCAGGGTCTCTGGTTGAACCGCAGGTGGCATTGTGGTACGATTGGTGTCCTCTCTCGGCTACCGTGTGGTGGGCGGGCTCTGCCTGCTGTGCATGCTGGGAGAGGGTATATAAAGGGCAGACGCCAGAAGTGCGGGGAGTGTGCCCATGGGGGTGGAGTGTGTCCCATGGGGTGGTGTGCCAGGTGGATTCTAAGGACCCCTGGTGGTCGAAGTCACGCTCTATAGCCTTGCTGGCCGGGGGGTGCGTGAACTGGTCGAGGAGTCTCGGGCACCTTTAGTTTGAGGCTACAACATTCCAGGTAGGCCCAGTACCTTCAACTGGGTCTACAAACAACACACTGGAGTCCCAGGGAACCCATGTGAGGGTGGCCCGCTCTGAAGGAGGGGAAACCGGGGGAGGACTAGGGATGAGCTTGGTGTTCGAGTCAAACATACGTTCGGCTTGAACATCGTCTGTTCGATCGTTCGACGAAGATTGAACTATTTGGGCCGTTCGCATCAAATTTGAGTGACGCGAACGGCCCACAATACACTGCGCCATCGCAGTGCAATCCCGGCACTGTGATTGGCCAAGCATGCACTGTGACCCCGCATGCTTGGCCAATCACAGAGCCGGCAGCTAGGAGAGCCATAATTGGCCACAGGCAGGTTGCCTGTGGCCAATTATAGCCCAGGGGGTTTAGCACACGCCCCACTCTATAAAAGGCCGCCAGCGCGGCGGCCTTGTGTATTGTGTTCCGGCGCAGGGAAAGAGAAGGATAGGCAGGGACAGTGTCATTGTGCTATTCTTTGTGCTATTCCTGTGTGTAGGGAGAAAGAAGGATAGGCAGGGAGAGTGTCAGTGTCATATTCTTTGCTAAACCTTGTGTGCAGGTAGAGAGAAGGATAGGCAGGGGACAATGTCAGTGTCATATTCTTTGCTAAACCTTGTGTGCAGGGAGAGAGAAGAATAGGCAGGGAGAGTGTCAGTGTCATATTCTTTTCTAAACCTTGTGTGCAGGGAGAGAGAAGTATGGGCAGGGGACAGTGTCAGTGTCATTTCTTTGCTAAACCTTGTGTGCAGGGAGAGAGAAGGATAGGCAGGGAGAGTGTCAGTGTCATAATCTTTGAAAAACCTTGTGTGCAGGGAGAGAGAAGGATAGGCAGGGGACAGTATCAGTGTCATTGTTGCTAAGCCTCCTGCACAGTATACACCTGAAGCTAGCCCTTATTGCTGTGTTTTCCTGGTGTGTTACACTAACAGACATTTGCAGCACTTACAGTGGGCGGAGTGTGCTTCCTGCTTAATATACAGCTGAAGCTAGCCCGTATTGCTGTGTTTTCCTGGTGTGTTACACTAACAGGTATTTGCAGCACTTACAGTGGGCGGAGTGTGCCTCCTGCACATTATACACCTGAAGCTAGCCCGTATTGCTGTGTTTTCCTGGTGTGTTACACTAACAGACATTTGCAGCACTTACAGTGGGCGGAGTGTGCTTCCTGCTTAATATACAGCTGAAGCTAGCCCGTATTCCTGTGTTTTCCTGGTGTGTTACACTAACAGGTATTTGCAGCACTTACAGCGGGCGGAGTGTGCCTCCTGCACATTATACACCTGAAGCTAGCCCGTATTGCTGTGTTTTCCTGGTGTGTTACACTAACAGGCATTTGCAGCACTTACAGTGGGCGGAGTGTGCTTCCTGCTAAATATACACCTGAAGCTAGCCCGTATTGCTGTGTTTTCCTGGTGTGTTACACTAACAGGCATTTGCAGCACTTACAGCGGGCGGAGTGTGCTTCCTGCTAAATATCCACCTGAAGCTAGCCGTATTGCTGTGTTTTCCTGGTGTGTTACACTAACAGGCATTTGCAGCACTTACAGCGGGTGGAGTGTGCCTCCTGCACATTATACACCTGAAGCTAGCCCGTATTGCTGTGTTTTCCTGGTGTGTTAAACTAACAGGCATTTGCAGCACTTACAGCGGGCGGAGTGTGCTTCCTGCTAAATATACACCTGAAGCTAGCCCGTATTGCTGTGTTTTCCTGGTGTGTTACACTAACAGGCATTTGCAGCACTTACAGCGGGCGGAGTGTGCTTCCTGCTAAATATACACCTGAAGCTAGCCCGTATTGCTGTGTTTTCCTGGTGTGTTTCACTAACAGGCATTTGCAGCACTTACAGCGGACGGAGTGTGCTTCCTGCTAAATATACACCTGAAGCTAGCCCGTATTGCTGTGTTTTCCTGGTGTGTTACACTAACAGGCATTTGCAGCACTTACAGCGGGCGGAGTGTGCTTCCTGCTAAATATACACCTGAAGCTAGCCCGTATTGCTGTGTTTTCCTGGTGTGTCACACTAACAGGCATTTGCAGCACTTACAGCGGGCGGAGTGTGCCTCCTGCACATTATACACCTGAAGCTAGCCCGTATTGCTGTGTTTTCCTGGTGTGTTACACTAACAGGCATTTGCAGCACTTACAGCGGGCGGAGTGTGCCTCCTGCACATCATACACCTGAAGCTAGC
Source organism: Rana muscosa (assembly GCA_029206835.1). Taxonomy (NCBI): domain Eukaryota; kingdom Metazoa; phylum Chordata; class Amphibia; order Anura; family Ranidae; genus Rana; species Rana muscosa. The sequence goes on from CM055116.1 coordinate 374,708,594, forward strand.
CCTTATTGCTCGAGCTTTTTTTCTTTTGTGTTACACTAACCGGCATTTGCAGCACTTACAGCGGGCGGAGTGTGCTTCCTGCAAAATATACACCTGAAGCTACCCCTTATTGCTGGTTTTCCCATCTCCCTGCAGGCCATTGCTATGTCTGGAAGGCCAACAAAGAGAGGCAGACAGTCACGAGCCAATAAAAGAGGGTAAGCAGGCTCTGTGTCTGGGGGCAACAGTGCTGGTCGTGGACGCAGTGCATTGTCATCAGCACATGGCCATGGGACACGCTTGTCCTTCTTTTCGGCAGCTGGACGTGTTGAGCCGCATCATGCCGAAGACTTGGTAGAGTGGATGACCAAGCCCTCCTCATCCTCCTCATCCTCTCTCACCTAGGCTCAGGGTACTGGCAAAGCAGCTGCCAAAGCGTCCTCTTCCCTGGTATCAATGTCATCATCAGTCACTCCTTCCCTAGACCCACCATGTCCTCCTAAGGAGTCCCCCGAACTGTTTGAGCACAGTGTTGGGTACATGCTCCAGGAGGATGCCCAGCGTTTCGAAGGGTCTGATGATGATACCCAGCTAGAGGAAGGCAGTAGCGTGAGAGCAGAGAGAGGGGATGCTCAAGAAGGACACCAATCTGGCAGTCATGTTCCAGCAGCTGCAGCATACTGCCAGATTTGCTCCAGTAATGAGGAGGGAGGGGATGATGAGGTCACTGACTCCACATGGGTGCCTAATAGGAGAGAGGAGGAGGAGGAGGATGAGGAGGAGGCACATCTCCAACGAGGCAGGATGCCCTCGGGGGCCAGCGTAAAGGCAGCACACCGACTGAATCACACCGCAGAGCTCCGCCTGTGCAGGGCGCTGCCTCTGCCCGTTATTCAAAAAGTTCTTTGATGTAGGCCTTTTTTGAGTCGAGTGCATCAGATCGCACAGCTGCTGTTTGCAGCATATGTCTCAAGCGTATATCGCGTGGCCAAAACATCAGCCGCTTGGGCACCACATGCTTGACCAGACATATGTTGACCTGCCATGCAGCTCGTTGGCAAGCCTACCTTAAAGACCCACACCAAAGAACAAAGCGGACCTCTCCTTGCACTGCATCAGCTGGGATCTCCAACCCCACTATACCTTCAGTCCTCTCTGAAACCTGCACTGAGAGGAATTAAGGTGTAGAATTAGGTGTGTCACAGTCAAGTACTTGCGGGCACTCTGCTAGCAGTACACCGACGTCCGATTCTAGCAGGCAAATTTCCCTGCCCCAGCTGCTGGACCGTCGAAAGAAGTTCACTCCCAGCCATCCACATGCCCAGCGGTTGAATGCTAGCTTGGCTAAATTGCTAGCGCTTCAACTGCTGCCTTTTCAGTTGGTAGACTCGGCCCCTTTCCGTGAGTTTGTGCAATGTGCGGTTCCTCAGTGGCAGGTTCCCAAACGCCACTTTTTCTCAAGGAAGGCGATTCCGGCTCTCTACCGGCATGTGGAAGGCAATGTCTTGGCCTCGCTGGACAGGGCGGTCAGCGGTAAGGTGCATATTACCGCTGACTCATGGTCCAGCAGGCATGGACAGGGACGTTACCTTTCTTTCACGGCCCATTGGGTCACTCTTTTGGCAGCTGGGAAGGATGCAGGACAAGGTGCAGTAGTGTTGGAGGTTGTTCCACCGCCACGCCTCCAAAATGCTACTACTGGTTGTGACACACCTCTCTCCTCCACCCCCTCCTCTTCTTCTTCCTCCATGGCCTCTTCCTGTGCTTTGTCCTCGGAACCAGCGGTGCTCCGTAGGCATTCAAGGGGCTACGCAAGTACGCAGGTAAAAAGATGCCATGCCGTGCTTGCGCTGGTGTGTTTGGGGGACAGGAGCCACACTGGGGCAGAGGTTCTGTCTGCTCTGCAAGGGCAGGCCGAGAGGTGGTTGACGCCACGCCAGCTTAAGCCAGGAATGGTGCTTTGCGACAATGGCACCAACCTCCTCTCCGCCCTCCGACAGGGACAACTGACCCATGTGCCCTGTGTGGCTCACGTCCTTAACCTGGTGGTGCAGCGGTTCTTGGGAAGGTACCCGGGCTTACAGGATGTCCTGAGGCAGGCCAGGAAAGTCTGTGTGCATTTCCGCAGATCTTATAATGCCAGTGCTCGCCTGGCTGAGCTGCAAAAGGAGTTGAACCTGCCCAAGAACCGCCTTATATGTGACATACCCACCAGGTGGAACTCAACGTTGGCCATGCTGCAGCGGCTGCACACGCAGCAGAGGACCATCAATGAGTACCTGTGCGACTACGGCACCAGGACAGGGTCAGGGGAGCTCTGTTTTTTTTCACCACGCCAGTGGGGCATGATCAGGGATGCATGCACTGTCCTGGCACCATTTGAGGAGGCCACGAGGATGGTGAGCAGTGACAGTGCATGCATCAGTGACACTGTACCTCTTGTCCACCTGTTGGAACATATGCTGCGTTGAATAATGGGCAGGGCACTTGAGGCAGAACAGAGGCAGGAAGAGGAGGACTTCCTTGCCTCTCAAGGCCCCCTTTACCCAGACAGTGTTCCTTCTGTCCCACCCATCGCACAGGAAGAGGAGGAGGAGGAGGATTGTGTCAGCATGGAGGTGGAGCCTGGCACTCAGCATCATCAGCAGCAGTCTTTTAGGGATGATTTACAGTCCCAAGAAACCCGTCGACTTGTACGTGGCTGGGAGGAGGTGGCTGCGGATCATGTCATCCTTAGTGACCCAGAGGACTCCAGACCGAATGCCTCAGCTAACCTACGCTGCATGGCCTCCCTGATCCTGCAAAGTCTGCGGTAGGATCCTCGTATTCTTCGGATCAAGGAGAGGCACCATTACTGGCTGGCCACTCTCCCTGATCCACGGTACAAGGGTAAGGTTGCGGACCTTATCTTACCGTTGCAGAGGGAGCAGAGGATGAGACAACTCCGGGAGGCCTTGCAGAAAGGTCTGTGCAACGCGTTCCCAGAGACTGGGAGGTTACAAACTCCTGGTCCTGGACAACGAGTTGCTGAGGCTTCGGTCAGTCAAGGAAAGAGGGGTGGGGAAGGTGGCCGTCTGACCGATGCGTTCAGACAATTCTTTAGTCCGCAGCCCCAAGGTATGATCGGTTCCAGCAACCATCGCCAGCGTCTGATATACATGGTGCAGGAATACCTAGGGGCAAGGTCAGACTTGGACACCTTCCCCACCGAAAATCCTCTGGCTTACTGGGTCTTGAGGATGGATCACTGGCCAGAGCTTGCACAGTATGCAATTGAGCTACTGGCCTGTCCTGCATCCAGCGTTCTTTCAGAACGCACATTCAGTGCTGCTGGAGGATTTGTCACGGATCACAGGGTGTGCCTGTCCACCGACTCGGTTGATCGACTGACCTTCATAAAGATGAACCAGTCTTGGATCACCACCAGCTACCAAACACCTGAAGCTGATATAACAGACTAATTTATTTTCAAATGTCACATCCCTTCAAGACTGATGCTGAGAGACTGTCCTGTTATGTTGACTGACTATCCTCCTCCTCCTCCTCAATGATCCGATTGATGATGATAGCTTGGAAGAACATTTTTGTTTCTGGGTGCCGCCACCAGTGCCTAAGGCCCAATTTTTCAGCCCCTGTTTAACAGGGGCATGTAATTACAATTTTTTATGCAATGCTTTGCAGCAGGGCTCATTCCTGCACTCCAACTAGAGTATCTGGGAGAGGTTGCAGTGTCGTGGCACCAGCACCAGTGCCTAAGGCCCAATTTTTCAGCCCCTGTTTAACAGGGGCATGTAATTAAAAAATTTTATGCAATGCTTTGCAGCAGGGCTCATTTCTGCACTCCAAATAAAGTATCTGGGAGAGGTTGCAGTGTCGTGGCACCAGCACCAGTGCTTAAGGCCCAATTTTTCAGCCCCTGTTTAACAGGGGCATGTAATTAAAAATTTTTATGCAATGCTTTGCAGCAGGGCTCATTCCTGCACTCCAACTAGAGTATCTGGGAAAGGTTGCAGTGTCGTGGGACCAGCACCAGTGCCTAAGGCCCAATTTTTTAGCCCCTGTTTAACAGGGGCGTGTAATTACAATTTTTGATGCAATACTTTGCAACAGGGCTCATTGCTGTGCTCCAAGTACAGTATCTGTGAGGGGTTGCAGTGTTGTGGCACCAGTGCCTAAGGCCCAATTTTTCTGCCCCTGTTTAACAGGGGCATGTAATTACAATTCTTGATCTAATAATTCACAGCAGGGCCCATTCCTGCGCCCACCAAGAGTAACTGTGAGGGCTTACAGTGTTGTGTCAACACCACCACCACCACCACCAAAGGCCCAATTTTTCAGCCCCTGTTCAACAGGGGCATGCAATTACAATTCTTGATCTAATAATTCACAGCAGGGCCCATTCATGCGCCCACCAAGAGTAACTGTGAGGGCTTACAGTGTTGTGTCAACACCACCACCACCACCACCAAAGGCCCAATTTTTCAGCCCCTGGTCAACAGGGGCATGCAATTACAATTCTTGATCTAATAATTCACAGCAGGGTCCATTCATGCGCCCACCAAGAGTAACTGTGAGGGCTTGGAGAAAGGGAGCCGCTCAGGTGTGGGAATCCTTCAAATCATCTCCTCCCAGCAGCCGAGGGTGCAAGCAATGCTATTGACAGCAAACAGGAACGAACAAGTCTTCTGGACTGCAGCACTCCAAAAAATATAAAAGCCTTTATTTTAAAATAAGGAATCCAAAATACATGCTGTACATCACGACACACAGGTCAAAAAAATTCAGCTAACATGTTTCACACTATGCTAGTGCTTATTCATGAGCTATGAATAAGCACTAGCATAGTGTGAAACACGTTAGCTGAATTCTTTTGACCTGCGTGCCGTGATGTACAGCATGTATTTTGCATTCCTTATTTTAAAATAAAGGCTTTTATATTTTTTGGAGTGCTGCAGTCCAGAAGACTTGTTCGTTCCTGTTAACTGTGAGGGCTCACAGTGTTGTGGCAACACCAACATGTAAGGGGCAAATTTCAGCAGAGTATATACGGCAGGCCCCTACTTTCAAACATCCAACTTACAAACGACTCCTACTTGCAAACAGAAGGAGACAACAGGAAGTGAGAGGAAATCTACCCCTAGGAAGGGAAATTCTCTCCTGTAAGAGTTAATATGGGAAAGAGGTGTCTCCTCTCTACTGATGCTTTATCACCAATCCTTGTTTCAATAAAAACCCCACTTTTAAAAAACATTTGTCATTGGGACGGAAAGTGAGGTGAAATGTTCTGAACAGGGGCACAGACAGCAAAACAAATGTTACAGGGGTGATAACCCTTCCCTATGTTTTCCAAAAAGCTTAAAAATTGTTTTTTTGGCTGGAGCTACACTTAAACAATGTACCTGTTCAAAATTACAAACAGATTCTACATAAGAACAAACCTACAGTCCCTGTCTTGTATGCACCGCCTGTATACGGCTGTTCAGAGTATATAGGGCCTTTTTTATTTTGTGTGCAGGGTTCCCCTTAATATCCATACAAGAACCAAAGGGGCTGGTAATGGGCTGGGGTGGGGTGATGGGGTAGCTATGCCATTTTTTTCAAAGATTTTCATCCATATTACCGGGACCAGACATTACATTAAAGCCGCAAGCAGTTTTAAATGGCTTTTTTTTCCTTTAGAAATGTCATTTTGTGCAGGGACAGTTCTAAACACGGGAAACACGTGGCACTTCACATGCATACTTTAGACACCCCCCAGGTATGATATTTAAAGGAATATTTGACTTTTTTTTTTCACTTTATGCATCATTAAAATGACTGCTCCCGAAAAACTGCCGTTTTTAAAACTTCTTTTTGCATTGATACATGTCCCCTGGTGCAGAACCCGGGTTCCCTAACCCTTTTTAGGACAATAACATGCGTATTAGTCGTTATAATTAGCACTTTAGATTTCGAACGTTCGCATCCATTGTATTTAATAGGGTTCTAAAGTTTGTGCAAATTTTCTGTCCGTTCGCGGGTTCTGGTGCGAACCGAACCTGGGGGTGTTTGGCTCATCCCTAGGGAGGACCTGTCCGATGGATCAGTGAAGGAATTCATGGTGAAGGAGAGGCCTGGTTACCTATCAGAGGGAAGGACTCGTGAGTTGCAATATAGCTCCTGTAGCATCTCCCATTGACACCTATGGTCTTCATTAATCTATGGGAGTTTCAAAGTTCTAATTCAGTAACTAAAGGATTCTGTGGCAGAGAATTACTTAGGCTTGTCCGTGAAGGGGACTAACTTAAAGGAACTGTTCGTGTTTCACTCCGACTGCTAAAACTGTGAGAGGGATCTATCCGGGTGAGCAATTCATACTCAGGCTTCAGTGAAGAATAGGGTAGTTGGGTGTCGCGTGCCTGAACCTGTCCCTCTACCTACTTTGTTTCTATTTTCAACCTATTCCCAAATCTGTTTCAAGCAAGATAAAATAAACTCGTCTGTTTGGAGACGGGTACCATTTATCTAAGCATATAGAGCCTGTGTCAAATGGATCCGATCGGTCAATCCCTTTATTCATTTGTGGGACAAGAGACTTGGAGCTCAGAGAGCTCAAACAAATGTGCCCATCCACCTTGCAGACACAGGTAAAAAAATAATGTACTTCCTGTATGGGAAGGGTTATATAGGGGATCACTTCCTGTCTAAGACTTTGTCTACCAGTGTCCATTCACCTAGAGATGGCGTATAACCCAGTAGGTAATGAATATTAGCCTAACTCTGTGTCCCATGATGTATGAAAAAGAAAGTGAATTTTTTTCAAAAAAATGTATATACAGTAGTACTCATGGAAAAGGAATTGTCTGTGCTTTGTGGTTTCCTTGCTCAATCAACATCGACAATGTAATGAACTAATTGTAATAGATATTAACTTAAAAAATAGCATATTACTTAAAAGCATACAAAATTTTTCTCTTTAGAACGCAGAAAATACTTTCTAAATAATACCTAATAGTGTTTTAAAAGGGTCTGGAGCTAGAAAATCATTTGTATATATGGTTATAGCTATATTGGTTAGAGCTCATGAAAACATTAGCAGTCTAAATTATAATATATAAATCTTAGGGCTGGTTCACACCAGATGCAGTCCAGTGCATTTTTATTCTGCATAACAAATGCATGAACATTGTTTAACATCAATTGCAATGACCTTAGTTCATACCAGTGCAGCACATTCCAGCGCAGTCAACAAAAGTAGAACAAGCAAAACATTTTTTTTCTGTATGGAATGCATCTGACATGAGGAAAAGCACATCAAAAATGCACTAGAACGCACATGTCCTTAATTGTCCTCAATTGATAGAAGAAAAAAGGTGCAAAAAACGCACTGAAGGCATTAAAAATGCGCTTACAGAAATGCATCCGGAACGCAGAAATCGTGGTGTGAACTGGCACTCAAAGTGATTCTAAAGTCTAAATGTTTTTTTAACTTAATGCAGGGGTCTCCAAACTTTCTAAACAAAGGGCCAGTTTACTGGCCTTAAACATATAGGGGGCTGCACTGTGGCCAGCGGGAGAAGAAAATGTCCTGGCATCAGTGGGCGTAAACAATGCCCCATGATTAGTAATAGGGGAAGGGATAGTGCCCCATCATTGCTGTCAATGAGAGGAATACTGCCTTATCATTGGTGTCAATGGGGGGATTAGTGCCCCATCATTGGTGCCAATGGGAGGATTAGTGCCCCATCATTGGTGTCAATAAGAGGATTAGTGCCCCATTATTGGCGTCAATGGAAGGATTAGTGCCCATCATTGGTGTCAATGGGAGGGTTAGTGCCCCATCATTGGCGTCAATGGAAGGAAAAGTACGCCATCATTGGTGTTAGTGGGAGGAATAGTGCCCCATTGTTGGTGTCAGTGGCAGAAAGTATGTCAGCAACAGTGGGGGGAATAATGCCCTAAGGGCCAGATAAAAGCAAGCAAAGGGCCACATCTGGCCCCAGGGCTTCAGTTTGGAGACCACTGACTTAATGCATTAACATTTAGCTACCTTTTCAACCCTCCCACCCCTAAACACTTACCTGTCCCCTCTGATTGATCCAGCAAAGTCCCGGCTGCAGGTCTTCTCCCTTCATTCCTGGTCGCACAGGAGATTCTGAGAGCAGCGGAAGCCATTGGCTCCTGCTGCCGTCAGTCAAACCCTGTGAGGAGGGAGTGAGGGGTATGGCCAGGCCATGCTGTGTGTGTCTATGGATGCACATAGCCCGACTTGGGAGTGCGTCCGCACAGGTACTTTCATAGCACATGGCTTGTTATGGGGGCACTCGTAAGAGGAAGATGCAGACATTGCCGGCAAGGCACTGTTAAAGAAGAGGTAAGCAATATTGTTCATGAGCCATAATCAGCCTTTTCCAAACTCAAAGATAGCTGACCAGAATACCAGGCCAGCAGAGTGTTTTTTATTCTACAAAACAGACGAAGCCATAAAAGAAAGGTTCCCTTATGATATGTTTGAATCTCAGAAGGGCCTTTCTTCTCCTTACTGAACGTGGTAAGCCCTTTTAAGTCAAGGATCTATTAATGGGTGGTGGACCATTGCAATGTATTTCCTATTCTGCTTTTAAACTATTTTGTTGTATTTTACTTTCCAGTTTACCTTTTAAAACATTGAACTTATAAACTAAATATGTAAGACCGGACATATTTTTCTTTCAAACCGTGCTCACAGGAATGTTAAGTATAGAGAGAGTATAATCTTTACTGTAGTTAACACATTTTGCATTAAACTATCTTTAATCCTGTATAAACCTACAATCCTACCCAGGAAGGAAACCATCAAAAGTGTTCTGGTGTTTTGACTGTGGGCAAAATAATTTATTTTTAAAGAGCAAACCTCCCTGACATATGTGCCAGAATGTGTAGTCTTTGAAAAAGGCTAAAAGAGCATACAGCTGTTTTATATTTTGCCAGAATATACATGTTGTGTCATCCTAAGCCATATCATGTGTTACACTCAGCAGAACAATAAGATCTGCTGATTATTTATGAATTCTTCTAGATCTGAAATATTTCTTTTAAAGGAAATCTAAACTGAGAGAAATTTGTGGTCTGTGACTGCTGAATTCATTCTAAAAAAGCAAATAGCTTTTTTCGGGTCTGTATTGAACCCAGTGGATCAGCACAAACGATTCAGAAAAAGAGATCAGCAATGGTACCCTACATACAGTATTTTCTTTGGTATATGTTTCCTTTAATATTAGTTGACTGCTTAGAACCAGATCATTGTTTGCCTAGGTGGACCTGCAACCTCTGTAATCCTGATGAATGTATTCTGATCCACATGCCTTGTGTTATAAACTCCATGGGGTTGATTAACTTAAAGCCAAGACGTTATTCACTTTACAAGGGAAGTTGCACTTTGCAAGGGGATTTTACCCAAAGCTTAGTAAATGTGATAAAGTTTTACTTCACCCAATCACGTGCAAGGAAAATAAAAATACACTATTTTTGCTTGCACGTGATTGGATGTATGGAGTGTCACCACATTTACTAAGTTCTGGGGAGCTCTGGGGAATTTTCTTGTAAAGCGCAACATCCCTTGCAAAGCGAACAGTCTATCTGACTTTATCAACCACTTAAGGACCACCGCCTGTACATATACCTCGGCAGAGCAGCACGGACAGGCAAAACCACGTACCTGTACGTCCCCTTTAAGATGCCGCCGTTGGCGCGCTCGCAACCCTGCCGCCTTCTCTGTGAGCCCGACCGTGGATCCCGCAGACTTGATCGCCGCGGGGACACCCGCGATCGTCTCACGGAGAGATAGAGCGGGGAGATGCTTATGTAAAAAAGCATCTCCCCGCTCTGCTTAGTGACAATGACAGTGATCTCCGCTCCGTGTAGTCGGAGCGGAGATCAGTGTCATGTCACACACAGACCATCCCCCCTACAGTAAGAAGCAATCCCTAGGAAACACTTAACTCCTACAGCGCCCCTTCACTGCCAGTGTCATTTTCACAGTAATCAGTGCATTTTTATAGCACTGATCGCTGTAAAAATTACAATGGTACCAAAAATGTGTCAAAAGTGTCCGATGTGTCCGCCATAATGTCACACCATAACTAGTAAAAAAATATATATTATTTTATAAATATTAATAAAAATGCCATAAAACAGGCCCCAATTTTGTAGAAGCTATAACTTTTGCGCAAACCAATCATTAATTGCTATGTAGAAGAATACGTCTCGGCCTAAACTGTAGAAAAAAAAAAATTATATATTTTTTGGGGATATTTATTATAGCAAAAAGTAAAGAATATTGATTTATTTTTTCCAAATTGTCGCTCTATTTTTGTTTATAGCGCAAAAAATAAAAACCACAGAGGTAATCAAATACCACCAAAAGAAAGCTCTATTTGTGGGAAAAAAAAGGACGTCAATTTTGTTTGGGAGCCACGTCGCACGACCGCGCAATTGTCAGTTAAAGCGACGCTATGCCGAATCGCAAAAAGTGGCCTGGTCTTTGACCAGCAAAATGGTCCAGGGCTGAAGTGGTTAAATCAACCCCAATATTACTTTTTACTATTGTATCTCAAATTAATAAGCCGCTTTAGTCCTAACTTATTGTAGATGCCAGCCACCTATCTGTTGGTGTTGGTGGTAGATTTTTTCTTTTCATCCTTGTAATTTTGGGTTTAACATTTGCATTCTCTCCTTCTGAACATTGAGTCAATTTTAACCACTTAAGCCCCGGACCATTTGGCTGGCCAAAGACCAGAGCACGTTTTGCGATTCGGCACTGTGTCGCTTTAACTGACAATTGCGCGGTCGTGCGAAGTGGCTCCCAAACAAAATTGATGTGCTTTTTTTTCCCACAAATAGAGCTTTCTTTTGGTGGTATTTGATAACCTCTGCGGTTTTTATTTTTTGCGCTATAAACAAAAATAGAGCGACAATTTTGAAAAAAAAGCTATATTTTTTACTTTTTGCTATAATAAATATCCCCAAAAAATATATAAAAAAACAGTTTAGGCCGATACGTATTCTTCTACATATTTTTGGTAAAAAAATCGCAATAAGCGTTTATTGATTTTTGCGCAAAAGTTATAGCGTCTGCAAAATAGGGGATAGTTTTATGGCATTTTTATTATTATTATTTTTTTTACTAGTAATGGCGACGATCAGAGATTTTTATCGTGACTGCGACATTATGGCGGACACATCGGACACTTTTGACGCCATTTTGGGAGCATTGTCATTGATACAGCGATCAGTGCTATAAAAATGCACTGATTACTGTAAAAATTACACTGGCAGTGAAGGGGTTAACCAGTAGAGGGCGCTGAAGGGGTTAAGTGTGTCCTAGGGATGTGTTCTAACTGTGGGGAGGATGAGCTACGTGTGACACGACACTGAGCAGGGAGCTGTGATCAGTGTCCTGTCACTAGGAAGAATGGGGAAATGCTTGTTTACATTAGCATTTCCCCATTCTTCGTGAGACGATCGTGGGTATCCCCGCAGACATCGAGTCCGCGGGACCCGCGGTCGGACTCACGGAGCGGGCGCGCCCACAATGTCGCATCTTAAAGAGGACATATAGGTATGTCCATCTGCCCAGCCGTGCCATTTTGTCGACATATATCGTTGTGCGCTGGTCCTTAATCGGTTAAAAACAAAATAGAGAGCAGGAAATCTTGATGTCATTGCAAGTAATTGCACTCTAGCTATGAATTTTTCTATTGCAGGTTAAAAAGTAGGAACAACTACAGTATGTGATTGGACAGTGATAAGAAATTAAAAAAACATGAAAATAAATACTCTCACCCATGCTCACCCTACAAAAATGTGTAAGCTGGTTATGCACTTTTAGTCGAACTGCAAAAAATGAAAAAAAAGGCAACAGTGTTATTAGGGATTCTTTCTTTTCCAAGAAGTTAGGGAATCACTAATTTAGTGAAACAATAACCTTTACTTCCAAAATCTAGTTAAAGGAGTTGTAAAGCCAGAAGTTTTTCTATCTTAATGCATTCTCTGCATTAAGGTAAAACGCCTTCTGTGTGTAGCAGCCTCCCCAGCCCCCTAATACTTACCTGAGCCCCATCTCTGTCCAGCGATGTGCACAAGTTCCTTGGCCATCCGGGACGCTCCTCCTGATTGCCTGAGACACAGCAGCGGCGCCATTGGCTCCTGTGGCTGTCAAAGTAAGTTAGCCAATCAGGAGAGAGAGGCAGGGCCGAACGGCAGCTCTGTGTCTGAATGGACACACGGAGCTGCAGATCGGCTCAGATGCCCCCATGGCAAGCTGCTAGCTGTGGGGGCACTCGACAGGAGGGAGGGGCCAGGAGCAGCGAAGAGGGACCCGAGAAGAGGAGAATCTGGGCTGCTCTGTGCAAAACCATCTGAACAGGGCAGGTAAGTAGCAGGTAAGTAAGTATAACATGTTTGTTATTATTTTATTTTTTTTAACCACTTCCATACATGGCTTTTTATACAACTTCCATACCGGGCCTATTATGGCACTTCTCTCCTACATGTACAAATCATCATTCTTTTGCTAGAAAATTACTCAGAACCCCGAAACATTATGCATGTTTTTTTTAGCAGACACCATAGGGAATAAAATGACGATTGTTGCAACTTTTTATCTTGCACGGTATTTGCGCAATAATTTTTCAAACGCCTTTTTTTGGGGAAAAAAATTGTTTCATGAATTAAAAAATAACAAAACAGTTAAAGGAGTAGTAAAGTTACATGTTTTTTCACCTTAATGCATCCTATGCATTAAGGTGAAAAAACATTCGACAATACCGCCCCCCCCCGAGCCCCCGTTTTTCTTACCTGGCCCCTCGAAAGTCCCATGCTCGTCCCCGTCATCCTCTTCGTTTTTCTGCCTGGCCGCCGATTGGCTACACTGGATAGATTGAAAGCAGCGCAGCCATTGGCTGGCGCTGCTGTCAATCACATCCAATGACGCGGCACGCCGGGGGGCGGGGCCGAGTGATACAGTCGGCGGCTATGGCCGCCGCTGTATCACGGGAGCGCGCCCGCAATCACTCCACACCATGCGAGCTCACTCGCATTAAGGTGTGGAGTCCTTGCGGGGAGGAGCCAAGACAGCCGCCGAGGGACCCCAGAAGACCAGGATCGGGGCCACTGTGTGCAAAACGAGCTGCACAGTGGAGGTAAGTATAACATGTTTGTTATTTTAAAGCAAAAAAAAAAAAAGGTATAGTGCTCCTTTAAGTTAGCCCAATTTTTTTGTAAAATATGAAAGCTTATGTTATGCTGAGTAAAAAGATACCTAACATGTCACGCTTTAAAATTGCGCACACTCATGGAATGGCGCCAAACTTCGGTACTTAAAAATCTCCATAGGCGAGGCTTTGAAAACTTTTACAGGTTACCAGGTTAGAGTTACAGAGGAGGTCTAGTGCTAGAATTGTTGCACGTGCTCTAACGCACGCGGCGATACCTCACATGTGTGGTTTGAACTGCGTTTACATATGCGGGCGGGACTTACGTTTGTGTTCGCTTCTAAGCGCAAGCTATTGGGGACGGGCGTTTTAAAAAAAAAAAAAAAAGTATTTTACCAATTTTTTTTTATTTTTACTTTTTTTCTTTACACTTTTTTTTTTTTTTTTGATCACTTTTATTCCTATTACAAGGAATGTAAACATCCCTTGTAATAGGAATGTGTGTGACAGGTCCTCTTTATGGAGAGATGCAGGGTCAATAAGACCCCACATCTCTCCTCCAGGCTGGAAAACATGAGATCAGTGACATTTTTTTCACTGATCTCATACTTACAGCCGCAATGGCGGCTTTGTTTACATTTGAGGACCCGGGCGTGACGTCATCACATCACGCCCGGGCCTCCGACGATCATAGAGATGACTGGTGACCATCTGGTCACCAGTCATCTCTATGCTTGTCACGTGACCCACCACCGGCGCCGACGATTCTCTCCGGGTCCCCGATCACACGGGAGAGCCCGGAGAAGCACCGGATGGTGGCGGGAGGGGGGATGTCCCCTCCCGCCGCCTATAAGAACGATCAAGCGGCGGAACCGCTGCTATGATCATTCTTATGGTGCGCAGGATCGCCGGCTAAAAAAAAGGATATCTGAATGATGCCTCTAGCTGCAGGCATCATTCAGATATCCCCCCTCAAACCCAGGACGTCATATGACGTCCACCCGGAGGGAGAGAGGGTTCCTGCCGGCGTCATTTTCCAATGGCCCAGTATGGAAGGGGTTAAACAAGACTTTACAATTACTTTAAGCTAGCCATACACATTATAATCTGATTTTATCATCTTTATTTATCAACTTTAAGCTTGCCACACACGTTACAGCCTGACTGTACAATCTTGATTAGATCTACTAACAACTATATATAGTACAAGATCCTGCCCAACTGTGTACAAATTACGCAGGTAGTTTAAGCAGGTCATCACATTCCATAGGTTTAGTAATTCTCAAGGAAATTAACTGAAGATTGTACAGTCAGATTGTACCACGTATAGTGGGCTTTAGATTTGCCAAAACCAAAATGAGACGTGAGAACCTTTTGAAATTCATTTAGTCTATAACTATTTAGGCATGCCCCTTTACCACATAGTTGTTGGTATAGCTAAAGAATATTGTACAATCAGATTGTTTTGTAAATGATGAGCTTTAGAGCCCCTTGGAAGTACTGGAAATATGGGACATTTACAATTATTTGTAGATTTATTTGTATAGATTTAAATGTCTTTATCTAATGTCTAACTTTCATATAACACTGTAAGCTTAATGAATAGATATTTGCCAGCTTTGTTATATCAAGTAAACCATGCTTAGTTAGCGTTAACAAATTGACAGTAGAATTGTAAAGCACCTAGTAGCACCTGTATGTATTTTTACATATTTTACAGATCTTTCCAGGACCCATGAAAAGTCAAAAAAGACGTACAAATTTTTGGTCTATCCTATACAACTTCCTGCACCTCACTGTTGGTCCATCATTGTGATAGGATGCATCACTTAAGCGAGCCATACATGGATCAAAATTCAGCTGGTTCAGCAGGGACCATCCAATTTCTGTCCATGTATGGCAAGGGGGTTGTACAAAAGTTGCAGTTCAGTGACTATTTGGCTGCCCAAAGACCAGAGCACTTTTTGCGATTCGGCACTGCGTCGCTTTAACTGACAATTGCGCGGTTGTACGACGTGGCTCCCAAACAAAATTGACGTCCTTTTTTTCCCACAAATAGAGCTTTCTTTTGGTGGTATTTGATCACCTCTGGGGTTTTTATTTTTTGCGCTATAAACAAAAATAGAGCAACAATTTAAAAAAAAAAGCAATATTTTTTACTTTTTGCTATAATAAATATCCCCAAAAAATATATAAAAAAACAATTATTTTCCTCAGTTTAGGCCGATACGTATTCTTCTACATATTTTAAGCGTTTATTGATTGTTTTGCACAAAAGTTATAGCGTCTACAAAATAGGGGATAGTTTTTTACTAGTAATGGCGGCGATCAGTGATTTTTATCGTGACTGCAACATTATAGCAGACACATCGGACACTTTTGACACTATTTTGGGACCAGTCACATTTTATACAGCGATCATTGCTATTAAAATGCACTGATTACTGTGTAAATGTGACTGGCAGTGAAGGGGTTAACCACTAGGGGGTCCTAGGAAGGAGTTAAGTGTGTCCTAGGGAGTGATTCTAACTGTTAGGGGGCGTGGCTACGAGTGACACGTCTCTGATCGCTGCTCCTGATGAGAGGGAGCAGACGATCAGTGTCCTGTCACTAGACAGAACAGGGAGATGCTTGTTTACACAGGCATCTCCCCGCTCTGCAGCTCCGTGACACATGATCGTGGGACACCGGAAGGTATCGAGTGCGCGGGTCCTGCGGGCACAATCACGGAGATCGCAGTATTTAAAGCGGCAAATTTAAAGTGACGTATATTTACGTTGATTTGCCATTCCGTGCCATTCTGCCAACGTAAATGTTCGTGACCCGGTCCTTAAGTGGTTAACAACCAGGTTGTTTACTTTAATATCGCATGCCAGGGTCACTACATTTTTACTGCATGCCATTTTTGTTTTTTTTTGTTTTTTTTGCGAATTGACTTTCACTCCTGTTTTATGCAGTATTTACCAAGTGTTTTTGCTTTATGTAGTAAATACTGCATACAGCAGTAATGAATTGACATTTTCAGGATCACATGCGCTATTTGGGAAAACATCTAAATACCGATCTGGTTCTGTGAATGGAGCCCACTATCACCGAAAAGAAAGCCTTGCTTTTCATATAAAATATGTATGTATTACTTAAGTAATACAAATTTGTTGCTGGATAAACAGGCCCCATAGCAAAAATGTAAAAAACTTCTTCTTCATAACCGGGGTGTACAGGTGTGCAAGATGAAGTGGCTAAAGGAGAAAGCTCATTTGGCTGTTCTTATCCTGTGGATTACAGCAGTGTAGATTGTTCTGCACTCCTGTGAACCGTTTTCAGTAGACAGTAGGTCGAGATCTGCCCACATACCTGGACCGACACCCAGCTCAGCCTCTCAGTGAGCCGCTGAGAGCCTGAGCCGGCTGCTCCTACCCCCTCCACAGCCCAACACTCCTGTGAGCATGGGGGGCAGAGCAGAGAGCTGCTCAGGGAGCTCTGAGAACCCATCGGCTGTGTTTGGTGGCTCGGTTCTCAGTGTTAGAGGCGGCAGCAGACAGGTGAGGTAAATAAAAAAAAATACCTCTTACTTCTCTTTTAACCTTCCTAGCGGTATTCCCGAGTCTGGCTCGGGGTTAAATTTCAGCACCAAAAGCGGTAACCCCGAGCCAGACTCGGGCTGCGTCGCAGTGATCCAGGCAGGAGTTACTTACCTTGTCCCCTGGATCCTGCGATGCCTCTCCGCTGTGTGATCGAGCCGTCATCTCGCTCGATTCACACACTGCCGAATGCCGCCGAGCTCCGTTCCCTGCGACGTTACGACGCACGGGGACGGAGATCGGCGCCAAATTCAACTTAAAACACAGTACACATACAGTACACTGTAATCTTACAGATTACAGTACTGTATGTAATAATTACACACCCCCATTGTCCCTAGTGGTCTGCCCAGTGTCCTGCATGCACTTTTATATAATAAAAACTTTTTTTTTCTGCCTGGAAACTGGAGATTGTCCAAAGCAACCAAAAAGTGTCCCTTTATGTCAAAAATGGTTTTAGACCAGCTAGAAAACAGCGATAATAAATTAGAATCACTCGCAGAATTAAGCGATAGTGATTTGTGGGGAAATTCGTCATCAAACACTGAAAAACACTTTTATTATTATTATATTATTATTTGTTATAATTATTTTATAGTTATTTATTTTATTCTAATGTATAATTTGTTTTTTTGAACTTTATCATACCCGGGATGTTTACTAGACTCTGGTTTGGACAGATTTAAGTGAGTTATTCCTAAGAATTACAGGCCTACAATATAAAACGCCAAATTTCCATGCACAATAATGGTACCGCTTTCAGCACCTAAAATCTGACAGAATCATACCGCCAGGGAGGTTAATAAGCTTGCGTTTTATATTCCAGCCTTTCCACTCTCTTCCTGTTGTACCACACTAGGTAAACATCCAGATGTTGTATATATACCTTATCCTGAGCAGGCATCCAGAAGAAGTCATTTATTATAAATTTATGTCTTTTTGGAGAGACACAACTGGTGAACATGGTGACAGGACACAATGCCATCGTGTTAATTGGTAGGTTTAATTTAAGTTAACTTTAACTTGAAAATCTCTTTCTTGTTAGGGTGTGATGCCTATGGGATGAATTGCTTGATGCTGTGTAGTCTAGCTAACTTTGTATTGTATACTTTTCACTTGATATAATGTATACTTTCTCTTGAGTTTCCATCATTACCCTTCTCTGCTACATGCCTGCAACTCTGAATATGTAAACATGCCTTCAGTTCAGTCACATTTGTTAAAGACACTGGTACCCTTTAAACCAGAAGATCCAACCCTTTATCATGTCAGGGCCGACGCGGCAAATTATTTGAAGTAGTAAGCAATCGGAATACTATTTGTAACAGGGTTCTGTTTCTAAAATGTGTTTACACATTTGGATGTTATCTTAGCATAACCAACAGTAGCCACTTTACTGGAATGGGCAATTGCACTTAATTTTAAAATGTATGTAGCGGTACCCCCATAGGTGCTGCTGGTGAATGTGGTCATCTCCCACCCTGCACAGCCAGGCACAAAAATTTCCAGTCACTCAGAGACAAAAAGCAGTCCTTACAGCTTTGTTTTTTTTTGTTTTTTATTAGGGGAATTGAACTTGGATGGGGAAGGGTGCATATGGGATGCCCATTTGATCAATGAAACTCGTTAGGGACTTGAACTATATACATTCCAGCATATACATTCTCTCCTCTTCTACCTCCAGCACACACTTGCTTGCAGACTATCACTCCCATGACCAGCTTGCACAGGTTTCAGACTCAGCACACTCTCAGCTGAGTCTGGAAGAATGCCCTTTGCAGGCAGGGACTGCGAGCCCCTATGGTGTAGCAAAAATTTAAATCTTTAGTGCTAGCTGTCCTATCTGTGGCTACTGCTCCCAGGACCGCTTATTCAGGCACTGTCAGCCCTCCTGGCTGCAGCTGCACTTTTCCACTGCCCGTGTCACCACAGTCCTCCTGACTGGCTCTGCACCTATCCCAGACTGCTCCATCCAAGTTCTTTCAGGCATGCCTCCCAGTCCTCCTGACTGTGTGTCACACACTAGCCCTATTGGTTGTTCCTGTTCCTCCTGGAGACTTTCCTGGCAGTGTTCTCCCGCTGCTCCTGTGGCTCCTGGCCAGGACACCCCTGTGTGTCTTGAAGAGGGTCCTGTCCGCACCTGAGCCCAGGCCCAAGGTCACTTACCTACTCTAAATAAAAAAAACTATCTACACTCCTAGCACACTAGACCAGATAGAGTTAGTTTCGTAGAAAGAGAAAATCTCTCCGTACAAATGAGTTGTTTGTTCCATAGAAAGACAATGTGTACATTGTAAAAACTGAGAACTCGCCAAGAAAAAACACATTAGTGTACCTTACACCAGTCCCAGGATTCAAACTCAAGGTGTGTTGTTTATAGACACCTGTCATAACCCACTGCACCTCTGAGCTTGCTATGGGGATTTTCACCCAAAAGCAGGGTGTAAGCATATGTATTATTCAACTAATAACTTGGATTTGAGCCTGAGGACCACATACTCAACATACATGGTTGATGCTTTGCCTAGCAAGCTCAGTGGTGCAGTGGGTTATGGCAGGTGTCTATAAACAGCATGCTTTGAGTTTGAATCCTGAGACTGGTTAAAAGTGCAATAATTAGATCTTTTCATGGTGAGTTCTCAGTTTTTACAATGTATGCATTCTCCTTCGATAGCAAAAACCGCTCTTCTCGTGGCTCATAACAAAGATGAGGTTACGAGCTTGAAAGGTATTCTAGAGCTTGAGAGGTCAATGGATCAAATCCAGCTCTTTTTTTGTTCAATTCCCATTGTGCATGGGTCTCACACCAACTCAGCTGGTGGCGCTGCATGTAAGGTGACGGCCTAACAAGCAGGAGGTTGTGAGTTAGAATCCACGTGGCTACCAAAAACCCATAATATATAAAGGGGCTTCCAGGCCTCATAGATACAGGCTGTAAAGAACCTTACCAGATTGATTGGCCTAGTATAGGTTCTGGAGTGGGTCACAGTGTAAATATGGGTGGTCCCTTTGGCAAAAGGCCTGTAATATACAAGGATAGCAAGGGAAAAGCAATACTGACAGTGGGTGAATGTTCTGCACACCCCAAATGATTATAAAAAGGAAAAATACCCCATTGGTCTTTGTGTTGCAGCAAAGAATAATACAGTTATTATTATATCAGAAACATAATTTTTATTTAGAAAAGATTTGCCACTGGGAGAGCATATGTTGGATTCAAAACATGAGCTCCAAATTTATGAAATAAAACATATACATAAAAATACAGCCGTATAGGTACATACAATGACATAGCATTAACATCCTATAACAAATTTAAAACTGACGCGTTTCGACCTTATCAGTGGAGGTCATCTTCAAGGGGAAAGGAAGAGATGCTCTGAAATAAAAACATTGTGTAGGTGCAATTGTTAAGGAGACAAAAGCCCTATCAACAATGGAACATCTACAGTATGTGTAATCTTTATATTGATGAGTATTATTACCAATTAACGGCTGGAGGTAGAAACTTCCCCATGTGTTGAGTTTAAAACCAACCGCGGACTCCGTGGCTGTGGCTGGCACCCCAAACAGCCCACGTGGGAGCGGGGGGGGGCAGAATGGGAAACAGCCAAGCTGCAGGTGAACGGACAGATTCCAGGCGTAAGAGAGATCGCAGTGGTGCCCCACACACACCAAGGCGAGGGGGGGTTGGAGAGAAAGGCTCAGGGAGCAGGAGCAGAAGCCGCAAACATGAAGCCAAACTAGGCGCCCAATGCTGTAAAAATATATAATAGTAGAAAAAATATATTATAGTAAATATTCATACTGTATGTTAATTACTTCATTGTTGGGTGAAGTAATAATGTGACCATAATATGGTGTGATAGCATAAAAATGTAAATGTGGGTAAAAAGTGAATAAATAGTGTGAAAACCACAAAGAAAGAAAAAGTGGTAGGGTGAAAAATGCTGAGAATGTGTGTGTGTGTTTGGTGGTGTGACATGAAGAGGTATAATGGAAGAAAGGTGTGTAGAAAGACATGGAAAAACTCCATGTGTGATTTAAATGAGTGAATGTATCTTATGTGAGAAGTGAATGGAATGTTGAAAGTGCAAACAACGGGGAGGCCGCACGTGGGCCGCAGTTTTTGCGGCTCCATTCTCTCCCACCGCTTTGTTGTTTGAGGGGGTGTGTGTGGGGGGGAGGGGGTGGGTGGGGGAATGGAGTCACTTGACCTGGAACCTATCAAGTATGCCTATTGACATCTGATATACATATAAATAGATGGTCCCATGGGAATTCAATTCAAAGCCCACATAGCCATCAGAATGAACAGACCTTGAATATTATCCGGTTGAAAGTAAGTAATGCCCTATGCTACATATCATATCTTAATAGTATGTACTTTTTTATTTCCCCTGGATCTCTTGGATCCTAAGTACTTCCAACTACATGTCCATTGGAACCCCCCTATGGGGCTCTTCCAGTAAACCAGCTACCATTTTTCCCTATGATTTGAGGGATCACCTTTTATAATCAAACACTTTAGGTAATTCACCGTTCTTTGCACTTTCAACATTCCATTCACTTCTCACATAAGATACATTCACTCATTTAAATCACACATGGAGTTTTTCCATGTCTTTGTACACACCTTTCTTCCATTATACCTCTTCATGTCACACCACCACACACACACCATCACACATTCTCAGCATTTTTCACCCTACCACTTTTTCTTTCTTTGTGGTTTTCACACAATTTATTCACTTTTTTCCCACATTCACATTTTTCTGCTATCACACCATATCATGGTCATATTATTACTTCACTCAACAATGAAGTCATTAACATATGAATATTTACTATAATATATATATATTGATCTGGTCAGTTAAGAAGCAGAGGGGAAGGGGTGTATACAGAGGGGGTTGTTAATCAGTTTCAGCTGCTTCGTTTTCGTCCAAATGCATTTTCGTCCGAATTTCAGGTATTTTCGTTATCGTTAACAAACGAAAACGAAAGCGCAGAATCCAAAAACTGAAAGATCCGACATAAACAAATGCTTTCTTTTCGTTTTTGTTGTGACAACAGTTCGATATAGATAGGAGATTCGACGTCGCGCTGACAATAACAATCTGTGTCTATCGAACCTGTGGTCGAATGTGCCTAACCTTAAAGCGGAGCTCCGCCGTTAAAAAAATATTAAAAGCCAGCAGCTACAAATACTGCAGCTGCTGACTTTTAATATTAGGACACTTACCTGTCCTGGAGTCCAGCGACGTCTGCAGCAGAAGACGAGCAATCGCTCGTCTATCTGCTGCCCCCACCGCCATCCTCGGTGAGGGAATCAGGTAGTGAAGCGTTCCGGCTTCACTGCCCGGTTCCCTACGGCGCATGCGCGAGTCACGCAGCGCCGTCCTCACTGGTCCCCGCCGTCTTAGACAGGTACCTGCACCCCCTCCCCCCTGAAAGGTGCCAAATGTGACACCGGAGGGGTGGAGGGTTCCGATGAGCAGAAGTTCCACTTTAGGGTGGAGCTCCTCTTTAACTCTATTAGTCCAAGATTATTCTACATAGAGAGAAAATATTTGACATAGAGAGAAAAAATTTGACATAGAGAGAAAAGATTCGACAGAGAGAAAAGATTTGACATAGAGGGAAAAGATCGCTGCTGGAATTGGGTGGGGGAAGTAAAATAAAAATAATGATGATGATGAATGTTGTTGGCTGATTGTAACCAAAGAGGAGGAGCAGTAAAATAGCTAGAACTAACTTGACAATTCAACATGAACGACGAAGATTCGACAAAGCATCGAAAAACATACAAATGTCGAATCTGTCATTGAAGGCTTGGACTAATAGAGTTAAAGAGGAGCTCCACCCTGAAGTGGAACTTCTGCTCATCGGAACCCTCCCCCCCTCCGGTGTCACATTTGGCACCTTTCAGGGGGGAGGGGGTGCAGGTACCTGTCTAAGTTCTAAGAAGATTCGACGGAGCAGCTATACTGTACGACGCTGCAATCGTACATTTCCGGTCAAATGCATCCGCCCATAGGCTATAGAAAAATTCTAATGTTGGTTGACTAGTAATAATAATTAATAAATATAATTATTACTAGTCATACAACATTAGAATTCAACTATAGCTAGCTTGTAGGCGGAACATTCGACCGGAAATGTATGATTGATTGCAGCGTCGTACAGTTTCGCTGCTCTGTCGAATCTTCTTTGAACATTCGACAGACACCATAAGCCTTCAAGGACAGATTCGACCTTAATTAATTCAGATTTTCGGACGAATGCAATTTTTAGCGAAAAACAAAACAAATAAAAACGAATTTCAGGAGCAACTAAATAAATGTATTTTTCAGACGAAAACAAAATTCCAAAATGAAATATTTCAGTGTGCACATGTCTAGAAATTAACAACAGGTGCACTAGATGGGCAACAATGAGACGACCTCCAAAACAGAAATGTTTTTTTTTAGGTGGATGTGTCTGACATTTTTTTTCCCTACTCATCTTTTCTGACTGTTTTTCACTAGTCTTGCATTTGGCTAGGGTCAGTGTTACTACTGGTAGCACGAGGCGATACTTGGACCCTATAAAGGTTGCACAGGCAGTCCAACTCCTCCAGGATGGCACATTAATATGTGTCATTGCCAGAAGGTTTGCCGTGTCTCCCAGCACAGTCTCAAGAGCATGGAGGAGATTCCAGGAGACAGGCAGTTACTCTAGGAGAGATGGACAGAGCCGGAGAAGGTCCTTAACCCATCAGCAGGACCGGTATCTTTGTGCAAGGAGGAACAGGATGAGCACTGCCAGAGCCCTACAAAATGACCTCCAGCAGGCCACTGGTGTGAATGTCTCTGACCAAACAATCAGAAACAGACTTCATGGGGGTGGCCTGAGGGCCCGATGTCCTCTAGTGTGCTCTGTGCTGACTGCCGGACACTGTGGAGCTCGATTGGCATTTTCCATTGAACACCAGAATTGGCAGGTCCGCCACTGGTGCCTCATGCTTTTCACAGATGAGAGCAGGTTCACCCTGAGCATATGTGACAGACGTTAAAGGGTCTGGAGAAGCCGCGGAGAACTTTATGCTGCCTGTAACATCGTTCAGCATGACCGGTTTGGTGGTGGGTCAGTGATGGTCTGGGGAGGCATATCCATGGAGGGACGCACAGACCTCTACAGGCTACACAATGGCAACCTGACTGGCATTAGGTATCGGGATGAAATCCTTGGACCCATTGTCAGACCTTACGCTGGTGCAGTGGGTCCTGGGTTCCTCCTGGTGCACGACAATGCCCAGCCTCATGTGGACGAGAGCATGCAGCCAGTTCCTGGAGGATGAAGAAATTGATAGCATTGAATGGCCCCCATGCTCACCTGACCTAAATCCAAAAGAACACCTCTGGAACATTATGTTTCGGTCCATCCGGTGCTGCCAGGTTGCACCTCAGTCTGTTCAGGAGCTCAGTGATGCTCTGGTCCAGATCTGGGAGGAAATACCCCAGGACACCATCCGTCGTCTCATTAGGAGCATGCCCTGATGTTGTCAGGCATTCATACAAGCACTTGGGGGCCATACAAACTACTGAGGACCATTTTGAGTTGTTGCAATGAAATTTCAGCAAAATGGACTAGCTTGCTGCATAATTTTTTCACTTTGATTTTCAGGGTGTCTTTGAATTCAGCCCTTTGTAGGTGGATAATTTTAATCTCCATCAAATGATGTGCCATCCTTTCATTCCTAACACATTACCCAGTCCATATCAGGATAGATATCCAGCATGAGATTTTTGCACGTTGTCAGAAAAGGGTTCACCCGCTGGTGACGCTGTTGGTCCTATGGATTGCAGTACTAGTGTCCACCAGCAGGTGTCTTCTTGCAGCCAGTATCTATGATGGAGGATTTCACCTGCTGGTGGTACTGTCCGATCCATGTGCCGTAGTACCGGCGTCCACCAGCGGGTGTATTCCGGCAGTGTGGGGCAGGCAGCACTTCCTCCGCTCAGCTGTTACATGAGGACAATCACTGCAGTCCTATAAATACCCAGCGAGCCCTCACATGCTCACCTTGGTATCTCTCTCCTTGACCTTGAACCTGCGATTCTGACTTTGAGCCTGTATCTTACCTGACCTGATCCGTTCTGATCCCTATCCCGAGCCCTTCCTGGACTTGTCTCCTGATTACCTTGTATCCCTGCCCTGCAGCATGTCCATCCATCTTCTCCCTGTCCTGTTATTTCCCTGTCCTTACCCATCTGTTGATCTCCCTGTGTATGACCCCGGCCTGGCTTGTTTACGATTACGGTACCTCCCATCATTGTACATATTTGTCTATTGTTATCTGTGGGTTTCTATTTGTGGGTTGGTTATTGCACTGTGTCTTATTGGAGGTGGTTGTGTTTATATTCACTTACTTTAATAAATTATTATATTTTCACTCACAAACGTTTTGGTTTCCTCTGTGCAGTCCACACAGTCTGGTCTACTAACTTTATACAAAAAATGTAGCGCTATGCATAAAAAATAACATAAACATATAACACCCAAATGTGGTGCTCAAGGTGAATGAGTCTTGAAAAGTCTATATAAATGAATCCAAAATACAGTGAAAATGGTGTTGAAAGAGTCTCTGATGACAATTCAAAAATAATAGTGAAGCTCCCGAATAAATGGTGACTTTCAAAAAACCAAGTGACTGTGACGTAACCACCACCACAAGAAAGGGAGGCTTACCGTATTGAGTGGACCCAATAAACGTACGTCTACAGGGTCAACTGAGGCTTGATATGTATATATATCAGTGGGTGTAGGGTCCCAGCTGGCGTTGCACACATATATATATCCAAGATCCAGGATCAAATAAACACCAAATCTCCAAGCCCAATTGGATAGTTGAATGGCTCACAATGGGACCATGAACAACAATGGACCCTACACCCATGGATATATATACATATCAAGCCTCAGTTGACCCTGTAGACGTACGTTTATTGGGTCCACTCAATTCGGTAAGCCTCCCTTTCTTGTGGTGGTGGTTACGTCACAGTCACTTGGTTTTTTGAAAGTCATCATTTATTCGGGAGCTTCACTATTATTTTTGAATTGTCATCAGAGACTCTTTCAACACCATTTTCACTGTATTTTGGATTCATTTATATAGACTTTTCAAGACTCATTCACCTTGAGCACCACATTTGGGTGTTATATGTTTATGTCATTTTTTATGCATAGCGCTACATTTTTTGTATATTGTTTGTTTCTTCACAGGCATTGTAGCTGCTTATATGTGTTAGTAGCGCGAATATTGTTTGTATATTGGTCTACTAACTTCCCTGATACCCGTTGAGATCTGATGTGTTTTCAAAGTGTTCCTTAAATTTTTTTTGAGCAGTGTATATATTTTTTCTACTATTATATATTTTTACAGCATTGGGTGCCTGGTTTGGCTTCATGTTTGCTGCTTCTGCCCCTGCTCCCTGAGCCTCTCTCTCCTACCCCCCCTCGCCTTGGTGTGTGTGGGGCACCAGTGCGGCCTCTCGTAGGCCTGGAGTCTGTCCGTTCACCTGCAGCTTGGCTGTTTCCTATTCTGCCCCCCCCCCACTCCCACGTGGGCCGTTTGGGGTGCCAACCACAGCCACGGAGTCCACGGTTGGTTTTAAACTCAACACATGGGGATGTTTCTACCTCCAGCCGTTAATTGGTAATAATACTCATCAATATTAAGATTGCACATACTGTAGATGTTCCATTGTTGATAGGGATTTTGTCTCCTTAACAATTTCACCTACACAATGTTTTTATTTCAGAGCATCTCTTCCATTCCCCTTGAAGATGACCTCCACTGATAAGGTCGAAACGCGTCAGGGTTTCTAATTTATTATAGGATGTTAATGCTATGTCACTGTATATGTACCTATACGGCTGTATTTTTATGTATATGTTTTATGTCACAAATTTGGAGCTCATGTTTTGAATACAACATATGCTCTCCCAGAGGCAAATCTTTTCTAAATAAAAATTATGTTTCTGATATAATAACTGTATTATTCTTTGCTGCAACACAAAGCCCCCTGGGGTATTTTTCCTTTTTGTAATATACAAGTGGTGTGTGGGAATGGGAGGCCTGTAGTTAAGGGTGCACACCAAAGGGTCCTGTGAGTATAAGGCCAAGTAAATGGGGGGTCAAGTATGTAAACCCTAATCATTTTTTTAATCAGTATGTTTGCCATCGTGTCTCACTGTATACAGATTTTGTAAGCAAATTACTTTTGGTTGATCTATTAAAAATTTTGATACCTAGAGATCCTCCCAATAGCATCACTCCCTATTTGAGGCTAACAACACTTGTTAGTCCACCATACACACTACTTTAAGCCTAGTACACACAATAAGATTATCGGGGCGAATGATTGTTTGTTTTTCTCGTCTGCATATTGAAAATGAAGAGGTTACTAAAGTACAAATATTCTCATACGACAAAATAAAAATTCAGAAGTTATGTAATGTATTGTATTTTCAGATGAAAACTGTACTGATTAAACTAAAATCGTACTATCTGGTATCGTAAGAGAATCATTTTTGTGTTTGTCCCTTCAGAAAAAGTCAAAAGCTGTGTACTAACGATCAGATTATTGTACGAAAGCAATATTTTTTGTACAATTTTCTGATCGGCCTTGCGTTGTCCATTCCCCAAAAGGAAGAGCTTCTGGAATTTTCCACAGGGTTAAGTGCATCAATTGATGCAAACTGGGATTTGAGACAAGTAATTATATACAAAAATCCAAAGCATCTAGCGCTGTAAGCATCAAATATACTTAATAAAATCCAACAACATAAGCAGAAATAAACTGGTTCTTTAGAACACTCAGTGCCTAAGTGAAAAACTGAAAAAAGTTCAACTTTGGTGAAATAAAAGTAAACAGATCTTCCAGTGTATTCCACCAATAGCTTCAGTGCTCACACCTCTCCCCAACTTGCTGAGACTTGCTGAGACTCACCAAATAGCCTTGCCTCTCTTATATAAGATTGGCAAATTGCACTCTATGTATGGCAGGTCACTGTGCATCACCCGGTTAATCCACTCCAAACCAATACAGTGAATATGGCTCCCCCAGATGTAATAATGAATGAGACAAAAGGCTCTAATAGTGTAAAACTATGAAGCACTCACTTTTATTAAAAGCCAGAAACTACTAACAAAGCATATAAAAATCAAAGCACATTACTCAATCCCATCAGGATAAATTGTGAAGTCAGCGGTATTATTATGCAAACACACACCAGGAGGCTTCCACCAAGAGTCTTAAGCCTCATACACACGATTGGATTTCCGTGGAATTTTGTGTGAAGGGCGTTGGCCGTGAACCTGGTATGGATACAGACGGCAGAAATTTTTCAGCCAACATACACGAAACGACGTGGTTTTTCAGCTCTTTAGCGCCACCCTTTGGGCAAGTTCTGCTAATGTTGTCTTATGGTTAGCATTGGATCGGAGCATGCGTATTTGTACTTTGGATTTTTTTCCGATTGACTTGTGTACACACGATCGGATAATCCGATGGCACATGTTGTTGTTGTTGGAAATTTGAAAGCATGCTATAAAACATTTGTTGTCGGAAATTCCGACAACAATTGTCTGATGGAGCGTACAAACAGTCGGATTTTCCAACAAAACCTTGCCATCACACATTTGCTGTCGGAAAATCCGATTGTGTGTACGATGCTTTAAGGCTCTAACCAGATCTCAATACGGCACTTCCGGAGAAACAACTGACATCACATCTGAGTTTGTTTTGTCCTTACGACTTTGTCCAGGGGATTTGAGATAAATCCAACATACAGTATAAAAAGTGTGAATACATTTGCATGGTTTGCAATTCATTTAAAAACAAATTGATCAATTCTTTGGCCATATGTTTTCTGTGTATGTTAATGATGTTATGCACCCTTTATGATCCAGAAAGGTAGAGAGGAATTATTCTGGCATACATTTTATTCCTAAAACAGGTTGTCTTTTTGTTTTGTTTTTTTGCTAGTAATTGTGAAAGGCAGATGGAGGTGGACACTACGGTACTATTCCCTCATTCACTGCCATCTCTGCCAGAGCATTGCCTGGTTGGGTGGTTTTAACAGCAAGGCTGACAAATGTGATTGATTTTGGCCAATTAAGCTCCTGAGTTATTTTAACATTTCAGCTATGAGCTTATTCATTTGGTATTAAAGCAGAGGTCCCACGGAAAAAAAAAATATTAAAAGCCAGCAGCTACAAATACAGCAGCTGCTGACTTTTAATAAATGGACACTTACCTGTCTACGGTGCCCACGATGTCGGCAGCAGAAGACGAGCAATCGCTTGTCTCTCGGCTGCCCCCGCCGCCATCCTCGGTGAGGGAATCAGGAAGTGAAGCCTTGCGGCTTCACTGCCCGGTCCCTACAGCACATGCGCGAGTAGCGCGGCGCGTTCCCAGTGGTCCCTGTTGTCTCCTGGGACCAGTGTGTTTCCCAGAAGGCAGCAGGGGGGGGGGACGAGAAGTGGAGTGACTCCTGTGGGAGTCTCTCCCCGGAAGTGGGTGCAAATACCTGTATTATACAGGTATCTGCACCCCACTCCCCCCTGAAAGGTGCCAAATGTGACACCGGAGGGGGGGAGGGTTCCAAAAAGTGGAAGTTCCATTTTTGGGTGGAACTCAAACTTTGCTTTAACCACAGAGAGATCAAAGAGTAATGCTGGCCATACACTATGTGAAAAATTGTCCGAAATTCGATCATTTGCCCAGTTCGTTCATTTTTGGGCCAGTTAATGGGCACAAAATCGGAAATCATTGGGACATTTTTAAACAGAAAAAACAGAAAATGACAAGTTTGTAAATTTTCTGACGAACGAACGATGGCACTATCGTTCGCTCTCACAGCCGAATGTTCGTTTTTCGAAAATGGGTTCGGCCGATAGTGTATGGCCAGCATTAGTTAGATTTAGTTATCTATAACAAGAGTTTAAAACAGTAAAGTCTTCAATTAAAAAACAAAATTTTTTCTGCTTTCAGGCTTGCTTCTGCAACCCATGTTATTGATAGCTGCAGCTAGCTACAATGTATGAATGTTTGTTTTCCATTTTTTTTACATCAAGCATTGACACTAAAAAACTATTCACACTAGTGTGATTTCAGATGTGACTTGAGTCATTCAGAATCACATGACAAATGACAAATCCCATTGTTTTTATATTTTTAGTAATCAAAAAGTCTTGCGAGCAACTAGTGTTTGTTGGAATAATCTAATATCTCAGCCAGCAACTGGTAGCCCAGTTTACTAAAGGCAAATCCACTTTGCACTACAAGTGCAAACTACATGTGTAAAGTGCACTTGAAATTGCACTGAAAGTGCACTTGGAAGTGCAGTCGCTGTAGATCCGAGGGGGACATGCAAGGAAAATAAAAAACTGCTTTTTAGCTTGCACATGATTGGATAATAAAATCAGTAGAGCTTCCCCTCATTTAAGATCTACCCCTCAGATTTGCAGAGACTGCAAATCCAAGTGCAAAGTGGATTTGTCTTTCGTAAATAACCCCCTCAGTGTTGAATAAATAAATAAACAGTGGCGCTAATTGTTGCAATCCATATTCAAAATCAAAAATATATAAACAGTGCCATCAACATTATTTAATTTCTTCCTTTAAAAGTGCAGTGAACTAATTAATCCACTTGTGGAAAATCAAAACATGAAAAACATAAATTTTAGTAACACAATCCTTAAACCTCTATTTCAATGTGTGATTTTATCTATGTAGTTTTGAAACAAAGTCCAGTATATCTTCTGTGCAAAATGATACAGTGGTAATCTTCTTTGAATCTTCTCATTCATAAAATAAAATTAAACTTGCTCCCTCCATTATCACCTATCATTCAAAGCTGTGTTAGTTCACTATTTGCGAGCCACTGATTTTAATTGGATCACAGCCAGGCTCAATTTAAACCACAAATAGTCAACCCAAAGCCAAATGTGTCTCCATATGTTACTTTGGAAGCAAGTCCCGTTGTTGTCACTTTGCAATGGCTTACATACCGTAATCACATTTTTCATTTAAAATCAATAACATTCCATCCGCATAGCTCAAATAAGGAATCAATATAGACTCAGTA
This sequence comes from Rana muscosa, assembly GCA_029206835.1. Lineage (NCBI taxonomy): Eukaryota > Metazoa > Chordata > Amphibia > Anura > Ranidae > Rana > Rana muscosa. The sequence goes on from CM055116.1 coordinate 374,739,465, forward strand.
GAACAGATATGTTATTGAATCCTCCAGTTTCAATAAATTTATAAAAGTAAAATTAACTTTAAAATAAAAATTATTGGTAGCACACTTCCAATATAAAAGTGACAAAGTGTTGAATAAATAGATAAATAAACAGCTGCGCTAATAGTTGTAATCCATATTCTAAATCAAAAATATATATATAAACAGTGCCATCAACATTATTTAATTTCTCCCTCAACGTGTGCAGTGAGCTAATTAACCCACTTGTGAAAAAATCAAAACATAAATTTCAGTGACACATTCCTTAAACCTCTATTTCAATGTGTGATTTTAGCTATATCATTTTGGATCAAAGTCCAATATATCTTTTGTGCAAAATGGTACAGTGGAAATCTTCTTTTAATCTTCTCATTTATAAAATAAAACTTGCTCTACAATGTTCCCCCCTTGAGTTTTGTGCTTACATCAATTGATGTGACCTCATAACTAAGTTTGGTCAGAATTTAAATTTTTTTTATGAATGAGAAGTTTAACCACTTTAATACCGCCCATTGTCAAATGACGTCCGCAGGAGGGACCTCCCATCCTGGGTGGACGTCATATGACGTCCTGGACTTTCCTAGCCATCTAGGGGGCATGCTCGCGGCATCGCTTGGGACCCAGTGCGCGTGCCCAGCGGCCGCTATTTCCCCCCGGGCATCCGCGATTACCCGTGATCATGGCAGGACCATGGATCTGTGTGTGTGTAAACACACAGATCCACATCCTGTCAGAGGTGAGGAGACAGATGTGTGTTCCCAGTACAGAGGAACACAGATCGGTCTCCTCACCTTGTGAGTCCCCTCCTCCTACAGTTAGAATCACGCCCTAGGGAACATATTTAACCCCTCGATCGACCCTAGTGTTAACCCCTTCCCCGCCAGTCACATTTACACAGTAATCAGTGCAGTTTTATGGCACTAATCGCTGTATAAATGTGAATGGTCCCAAAAATGTGTCAAAAGTGTCCGATATGTCCATCTCAATGTCACGGTCACAATAAAAATTGCAGATCGCCGCCATTACTAGTAAAAAAAATTAAAAATGCAATAAATCTATCCTCTATCCCCTATTTTGTAGACGCTATAACTTTTGCGCAAACCAATCAATATACGCTTATTGCATTTTTTTTTTTTACAAAAATATGTAGAAGAATACATATCGGCCTAAACTGAGGAAAATTCAAAAAAAAAATATATATATATATACAGTGGGTACGGAAAGTATTCAGACCCCCTTAAATTTTTCACTCTTTGTTATATTGCAGCCATTTGCTAAAATCATTTAAGTTCATTTTTTTTCCTCATTAACCACTTCCCTACCGCCCATAGTCATATGACGTCCACAGATGGGATCTCCCATCCTGGGTGGACGTCATATGACATCCTCGGCTTTGAGGGGGGATATCTGAATGATGCCTGCAGCTAGAGGCATCATTCAGATATCATTTTCTTGTGCCGGCGATTCTGCGCACCATAAAAATGATCATAGCGGCGGTTCCACCGCTTCATCGTTCTTATAGGCGGCGGGAGGGGACATCCCCCCCTCCAGCCGCCATCCGGTGCTTCTCCGGGCTCTCCCGTGCCATCGGGGACCCGGAGAGAATCGTCCGGCGCCGGTGGTGGGTCACGTGACGAGCATAGAGATGACTGGTGACCAGATGGTCACCAGTCATCTCTATGGTCGTCGGAGGCATGGGCGCGATTTGATGACGTCACGCCCGGATCCTCATATGTAAACAAAGCCGCCATTGCGGCTGTAAGTATGAGATCAGTGAAAAAAAATTCACGATCTCATGCTTTCCAGCCTGGAGGAGAGATGTGGGGTCTTATTGACCCCGCATCTCTCAATAAAGAGGACCTGTCACACACATTCCTATTACAAGGGATGTTTACATTCCTTGTAATAGGAATAAAAGTGATCGAAAAAAATAAAAAAAGTAAAATAAGTGTAAAAAATAAATAAAATAAGTAAAAAAAATAAAAAATAATAATAAAAAAAATTAAAACGCCCCTGTCCCCGGTAGCTCGCGATCAGAAGCGAACGCACATATAAGTCCCACCCACATATGTAAACGCCGTACAAACCACATATGTGAGGTATCGCCGCGTGCGTTAAAGCGCGTGCAACAATTCTAGCACTAGACCTCCTCTGTAACTCTATCCTGTAAAAATAATTAAAGCGTCGCCTATGGAGATTTTTAAGTACCGAAGTTTGGCGCCATTCCATGAGTGTGCGCAATTTTAAAGCGTGACATGTTAGGTATCTATTTACTCAGCGTAACATCATCTTTCATATTTTCCCAAAAAGTTGGGCTAACTTTACTGTTTTGTTTTTTTTAATTCATGAAACCATTTTTTTTCCAAAAAAAAGGCGTTTGAAAAATTATTGCGCAAATACCGTGCAAGAAAAAAAGTTGCAATGACTGTCATTTTATTCCCTAGGGTGTCTGCTAAAAAACATATATATAATGTTTGGGGGTTCTGAGTAATTTTCTAGCAAAAGAATGATGATTTGCACATGTAGGAGAGAAGTGCCAGAATAGGCCCGATATTGATGTGGTAAAAAAAGCCCGGTGTTGAAGTAGTTAATGTACACACAGCACCCCATATTGACAGAAAAACACAGAATTGTTGACATTTTTGCAGATTTATTAAAAAAGAAAAACTGAAATATCACATGGTCCTAAGTATTCAAACCTTTGCTCAGTATTTAGTATTTGCACCCTTTTGATCTAATACAGCCATGAGTCTTTTTGGGAAAGATGCAACAAGTTTTTCACACCTGGATTTGGGGATCCTCTGTCATTCCTCCTTGCAGATCCTCTACAGTTCTGTCAGTTTGGATGGTAAACGTTGGTGGACAGCCATTTTTAGGTCTCTCCAGAGATGCTCAATTGGGTTTAAGTCAGGGCTCTGGCTGGGCCATTCAAGAACAGTCACGGAGTTGTTGTGAAGCCACTCCTTCATTATTTTAGCTGTGTGCTTAGGGTCATTGTCTTGTTGGAAGGTAAACTTTCGGCCCAGTCTGAGGTCCTGAGCACTCTGGAGAAGGTTTTCGTCCAGGATATCCCTGTACTTGGCCGCATTCATCTTTCCCTTGATTGCAACCAGGCATCCTGTCCCTGCAGCTGAAAAAACACCCTCACAGCATGATGCTGCCGCCACCATGCTTCACTGTTGGGACTGTATTGGACAGGTGATGAGCAGTGCCTGTTTTTTTCCATACATACCGCTTAGAATTAAGGCCAAAAAGTTCTATCTTGGTCTCATCAGAACAGAGAATCTTATTTCTCACCATCTTGGAGTCCTTCAGGTGTTTTTTTAGCAAACTCCATGCGGGCTTTCATATGTCTTGCACTGAGGAGAGGCTTCCGTTGGGCCACTCTGCCATAAAGCCCCGACTGGTGGAGGGCTGCAGTGATGGTTGACTTTCTACAACTTTCTCCCATCTCCTGACTGCATCTCTGGAGCTCAGCCACAGTGATCTTTGGGTTGTTTTTTACCTCTCTCACCAAGGCTCTTCTCCCCCGATAGCTCAGTTTGGCCGGACGACCAGCTCTAGGAAGAGTTCTGGTCGTCCCAAACGTCTTCCATTTAAGGATTATGGAGGCCACTGTGCTCTTAGGAACCTTAAGTGCAGCAGAAATGTTTTTGTAACCTTGGCCAGATCTGTGCCTTGCCACAATTCTGTCTCTGAGCTCTTCAGGCGGTTCCTTTGACCTCATGATCCTCATTTGCTCTGACATGCACTGTGAGCTGTAAGGTCTTATATAGATAGGTGTGTGGCTTTCCTAATCAAGTCCAATCAGTATAATCAAACACAGCGGGACTCAAATGAAAGTGTAGAACCATCTCAAGGATGATCAGAAGAAATGGACAGCACCTGAGTTAAATATATGAGTCCTCAATTGAATGGGGGGGGGGTTTTGGTGCATGGGACTATGACGGCGCTTGTATGAATATTACAAGTAATTACAAATAAACCCATGAGAAGGATATATGAAAAAATATAGCAATTTTATTCATAATTTATACAACAACATTAATAAAAAGGGAAAGGAGAGATACAAAGCATTGCACTCTATCCTTGTAAGTCGCCAACGTTACAGTCCTACATGTTTCACCTATTCAAGGCTTCTTCAGGGACGTATGGAGACTTAAATTGGATCTAAAAGGTGATATAAATATATATAAACAATTCATGAGTATATGTTTAATATATGAAACAAAAACTATTTAATGAAATAAACAATGATATTTGATGTCAAAAAATCATATTGAAACAATACCTCAAAGAATCCTGGTTGCCTTAAAACCGTAGAGATGTCCCAGTAATAAGTCAACTTAACTGGGAACGATTTTATGGAGAAAAGAGAGCATCCGCGCTAACACGTGTTCAAGTTCAATCATCCCCACATGTCGATTCCAGAGATTCCAATGGGGAGAATACTTCTAGCACCTACTCTAATGTGGCCTTGAAAAATATATATAAATATATAAATGAGTCATGCCTCTTAAGCTGTCTAATCAAATATTATATGAAAAACAATAAAAATTATTTTAATAGGCTTACATGTTGTTATAATTGTAGGTGCATACTCTGGGAGCCTGAAGAATCACAATACCGCACTCAGAAAAATAGATAAATCTCATGTGCACGCTATACCAAACAATGACACAGAGAAAAAGAAAAAATGAGTAAAAACGTTAGCAAAAAAAATCAAAACGAAAACTCTGCAAGGCCCGACAAAAGAATGTGGAGCCGCACAGTACGTTCAAACAAAATATTTACCTCAAATTTAAATTAGAGAGGCCTCCAGGTGGTCAACACAGAGATAAGTCTGACAGACTAGTCATGAGTCAGCGGACCGGTAGGGTCTGTATGGATAGAGGCCAATTAGTCATATGGTAAGAATGACCCGATGAATGGGTCATACTACTATGGTAAAAAACATACCGGCTTGCCGAGTGTCGATGGCGTGGCTCCCAGATGAGGTCCCATAACGGTATCATACCTAAATGGGTCCTATTTGTATCTCCTGTGTGCGTTGTGCCGGCGGCGCCGTATATGACGTAATTACGTCAAACGGCTTACTACAGGCGCTGGATGGTGACGGAGGTATAGAGTCATTGATACCACGAATGGGGAAGGTACCGCATGCGCAGTGAACCCCGGCAGATGGAAATGTGCTCATGCCGCGGCTCAACCGCAGACCAGCACACGCATCGCCAACGTCAGGTCCACGTCACAGGGTCCTCCCCCACACACACAAAAGTGTACATCGCCAATCGGACAAGCATAACATCCATGCCTCCGCTTGGGTTCAGCAATATAGATTGCTGATGCTTGCCCCCTAGCGCCCGTAGTGGGAAAAATGGGGGAAGGGAAGAGAGAGAAGAGGGAGGAAAAATGCGGGTCAATGCCATAAAATCCAGATCACTGCTCATCGTGTATGGAATGGTTGTTAGAGGAAGGGTTTGTAGCTTATACCTTCATTTAAACCCGGATATTTAGTTGCCTGAAGGCGATAAATCCATTTCGCCTCGATTTGAAGTAAACGTCGATCGACGTCACCACCTCTCTCGTTTGTAGACATATGTTCCAAGGCAAAGAAGCCTATCATTTTAAGATTGTGGTTATGGAACAGACCCATATGTCGACTGATGGGGGTTTCCATTCGTTTTTTCGAGATTGCCGAAATGTGATCACGAATCCTAACAAAAAAATTCCTTTTGGTCTTACCAATATAAAATGCACCGCAGCTGCATTTCATAAGGTAAACAATTCCAGTTGTCTGGCAGGTAACTCTACTTCTGGGTGTCCAACTATCCCCGTTGGGCAGGTTAATGTTGGGACCTTGCAGTATATAACGGCAGAAGTTACATTTCCCACATGCATATGTACCTGTCTTCACTGGTTTGGTGAGGATGTCAGTACTGTAGTGGCTAGACACAGTGTTATCTCGAATAGAACGCGATCGCTTGTATGTTATTTCTGGATAGGATTTTATGTATCTATTGATTCTTTCATCCGAAGTCAGTAGATACCAAAATTTGTTAAATATTTTTTTAATAGACATGTGCTGTCGGTTATACTTTGTTATAATTCTGGTTGAATCTGATTTATTTCTGTCTTTGGTGTTGTAGATCAAAGTGTTTCTGTCTAAACATCTCACTTTGTTGAACGCTCTTTTTAGGCAGGTCTTAGTGTATCCTCTGGATCTCAAGCGTGCATATAGTTTATTGGATTCACTGAGGAAGTCCGTATCTTCAGAGCAATTACGCTTAAGTCTGAGATACTGACTATAGGGTATGCTAGAGATGAGTGATTTCGGGTGCGAACTCGTGGCATGCAAAAGAGTATTGCCTGCCGTGGGCTTTCTGTAGAGTGTTGAGCATAAAGTGCCTTTCTCATTCACAAACAACTCGACATCCAGGAATGTAATTCTCTCCTGGCTATAGTTGTAGGTAAATTTAAAATTGTGGTTATTGATTTGTAGGTTGTCCAAGAAGCACATCAGATAGTCTTTTGATCCTGCCCAAATCATCATGTCTATTATTAAAAAAATATTTAACAAATTTTGGTATCTACTAACTTCGGATGAAAGAATCAATAGATACATAAAATCCTATCCAGAAATAACATACAAGCGATCGCGTTCTATTCGAGATAACACTGTGTCTAGCCACTACAGTACTGACATCCTCACCAAACCAGTGAAGACAGGTACATATGCATGTGGGAAATGTAACTTCTGCCGTTATATACTGCAAGGTCCCAACATTAACCTGCCCAAAGGGGATAGTTGGACACCCAGAAGTAGAGTTACCTGCCAGACAACTGGAATTGTTTACCTTATGAAATGCAGCTGCAGTGCATTTTATATTGGTAAGACCAAAAGGAATTTTTTTGTTAGGATTCGTGATCACATTTCGGCAATCTCTAAAAAACTAATGGAAACCCCCATCAGTCGACATATGGGTCTGTTCCATAACCACAATCTTAAAATGATAGGCTTCTTTGCCTTGGAACATATGTCTACAAACGAGAGAGGTGGTGACATTGATCGACGTTTACTTCAAATCGAGGTGAAATGGATTTATCGCCTTCAGGCAACTAAATATCCGGGTTTAAATGAAGGTATAAGCTACAAACCCTTCTTCTAACAACCATTCCATACACTATGAGCAGTGATCTGGATTTTATGGCATCGACCCGCATTTTTCCTCCCTCTTCTCTCTCTTCTCTTCCCCCATTTTTTTTTTCCCTCCCCCCCCTTACCTTCCCTCCCTCCCTCCCTCACCCCCCCCCCCCCTTCCCCCGTAGCCTGTCTATGCCCCAACATTGCAAGACATCTGGTTACACCCTTGAATTACCCTCCTCTTTGGGTAGAGTTATTTGTCACAAGGGATGTAGGATCCATATTTCAACTTAGATCCTCCCCGCTCTCATCAATTTTGATTTATATATTTTTTGATCGTGAATAGTTTTTCTATATAAATATTATTTTTGTTCATTTCATTTTGTTATGTCTTATTCTTAATTATTGATGTACTTCTGCAAAGTTTTAAGCAATATCTGCTTTTGATCCTGTAAGCCTTATTCCGTTTACGCCCCAATGCCATCGGGTGTTATATTTTTACTCAATTAGGTAACAGAATGTTCCATCTGTGAGGTGGCATGTATATCCATTCTACATTTTCTTTGCATGATTTTGTAATTTATATTGCCACCCCTCCTGCTCCTTTTCTTCTATATCGCTGTCATTTTTTATTTGATGGGATCAGCCTCCAATAGAATTTTGCTATGCATTACTTTTTTGAAATCCGCGCTTACACGGTACTTGTCCATCGGCCCACTCACATTTAGAGTATTCCACTACGGCGCTAGGGGGCAAGCATCAGCAATCTATATTGCTGAACCCAAGCGGAGGCATGGATGTTATGCTTGTCCGATTGGCGACGTACACTTTGGTGTGTGTGGGGGAGGACCCTGTGACGTGGACCTGACATTGGCGATGCGTGTGCTGGTCTGCGGTTGCGCCGCGGCACGAGCACATTTCCATCTGCCGGGGTTCACTGCGCATGCGGTACCTCCCCCATTCGCGGTATCAATGACTCTATACCTCCGTCACCATCCAGCGCCCGTAGTATGCCGTTTGACGTAATTACGTCATATACGGCGCCGCCAGCACAACGCACACATGAGATACAAATAGGACCCATTTAGGTATGATACCGTTATGGGACCTCATCTGGGAGCCACGCCATCGACACTCGGCAAGCCGGTATGTTTTTTACCATAGTAGTATGACCCATTCATTGGGTCATTCTTACCATATGACTAATTGGCCTCTATCCATACAGACCCTACCGGTCCGCTGACTCATGACTAGTCTGTCAGACTTATCTCTGTGTTGACCACCTGGAGGCCTCTCTAATTTAAATTTGAGGTAAATATTTTGTTTGAACGTACTGTGCGGCTCCACATTCTTTTGTCGGGCCTTGCAGAGTTTTCGTTTTGAATTTTTTTGCTAACGTTTTTACTAATTTTTTCTTTTTCTCGGTGTCATTGTTTGGTATAGAGTGCACATGAGATTTATCTATTTTTCTGAGTGCGGTATGGTGATTCTTCAGGCTCCCAGAGTATGCACCTACAATTATAACAACATGTAAGCCTATTAAAATAATTTTTATTGTTTTTCATATAATATTTGATTAGACAGCTTAAGAGGCATGACTCATTTATATATTTATATATATTTTTCAAGGCCACATTAGAGTAGGTGCTAGAAGTATTCTCCCCATTGGAATCTCTGGAATCGACATGTGGGGATGATTGAACTTGAACACGTGTTAGCGCGGATGCTCTCTTTTCTCCATAAAATCGTTCCCAGTTAAGTTGACTTATTACTGGAACATCTCTACGGTTTTAAGGCAACCAGGATTCTTTGAGGTATTGTTTCAATATGATTTTTTTACATCAAATATCATTGTTTATTTCATTAAATTGTTTTTGTTTCATATATTAAACATATACTCATGAATTGTTTATATATATTTATATCACCTTTTAGATTCAATTTAAGTCTCCATACGTCCCTGAAGAAGCCTTGAATAGGTGAAACATGTAGGACTGTAACGTTGGCGACTTACAAGGATAGAGTGCAATGCTTTGTATCTCTCCTTTCCCTTTTTATTAACGTTGTTGTATAAATTATGAATAAAATTGCTATATTTTTTCATATATTTTTCATATATCCTTCTCATGGGTTTATTTGTAATTACTTGTAATATTCATACAAGCGCCGTCATAGTCCCATGCACCAAACCCCCCCCCCCCCATTCAATTGAGGGGTCTTTCCAAAATTTATCTATAGGGATGCAGGCGCTGTTTCTTATATAATTTTTCATTTTGTGCTAGCTCTATTATTTTCATACTTAAATATATGAGTGTCACAGCAAAAGGGTCTGAATACTTAGGACCATGTGATATTTCAGTTTTTCTTTTTTAATAAATCTGCAAAAATGTCAACAATTCTGTGTTTTTCTGTCAATATGGGGTGCTGTGTGTACATTAATGAGGAAAAAAAATGAACTTCAATTATTTTAGCAAATGGCTGCAATATAACAAAGAGTGAAAAATGTAAGGGGGTCTGAATACTTTCCGTACCCACTGTATATATTTATTAAATCAAAAAGTAAAAATATTTTTTATTTCAAAATTGTCGCTCTTCTTTTGTTTATAGCGCAAAAAATAAAAACCGCAGAGGTTATCAAATACCACCAAAGAAAGCTCTATTTGTGGGGAAAAAAAGGACGTCAATTTTGTATCGGAGCCACGTCGCACGACCGCGCAATTGTCATTCAAAATGCGACAGCGCTGAAAACTAAAAATTGGTCTGGGCAGGAAGGGGGTGAAAATGCCCTGTATTGAAGCGGTTAAAAGAAGATTACCACAGTATCATTTTGCACAGAAGATATAATGGACTTTGATCCAAAATTACATAGATAGAATCACACATTAAAATAGAGGTTTAAAGCGGAGTTCCACCCAAGAATGGATCTTCCGCTTTTCGGAATCCCCCCCCCCTCTGGTGTCACATTTGGCACCTTTCAGGGGGTCTAATCCAGGTATTTGCTCCCAATTTCTGGGCATAGATTGCTGCAGACTCCACTGCAATATATGCCATGTCGGCCCCTCCCCTGCCCCCCCTGCTGTCTTCTGGGAGACACACAGGTCCCAGAAGACAGCAAGGACCAGTGAGGGTGTGCCGCGCAACTCGCGCATGCGCAGTAGGAAACCAGGCTGTGAAGCCACAAGGCTTCACTTCCTGATTCCCTTACCAAACATAGCGGCGCCTCCCCCCGAGAGCCGAGGGACAGATCGGCTTCGGTTGAGGACATTGCAGGCGCGCTGGACAGGTAAGTGTCCATATTTTAAAAGTCAGCAGCTGCAGTATTTGTAAAAAAAATATTTTTTGCGGAACTCCGTTTTAAGGAATCTGTCACTGAAATGTATGTTTTTCATGTTTTGATTTTTCACAAGTGGACTAATTAGTTCACTGCACACTTTAAGGAAGAAATTATATAATGTTGATGGCACTGTTTATATATTTTTGATTTTGAATATGGATTGCAACAATTAGCACAACTGTTTATTTATTCAACACTTTGACACTTTTATATTTTTAGTGGTGCTCATGTACAGCAATGTGACTCAGCAGAATGCGCTTTACCTGGTGCGATTTCAGTGTGACTTTGGCCCCATTGAATATGTAGAAGTTTTATCCAAACATCTGGACTTAACTGAGTTTGCATCTTTCTAGGTTGCATAAGGAATGTCCTCATAGTTCCCTCCCCCCCCCTTTTTTTTTCTGTTATTGATATGGTTGTTTTTTTTTTTTTTTTGTACTTTGTTGATATTTTATTCTCTAAGGCAGTGATGGAGAACCTTGGCACCCCAGATGTTTTGGAACTACATTTCCCATGATGCTCATGCACTCTGCAGTGTAGTGGAGCATCATGGGAAATGTAGTTCCAAAACATCTGGGGTGCCAAGGTTCACCATCACTGGTCTAAGGCCTCTGTGGGAGTCTTTGGGGCCTCACTTTAACCACTTCAATTGTACAAATTGTCTTTGCATTTGGCTCTCAATTTTTCATCTTTATGACCAGTATTTGTACTGTCTATGTATTCTCACAATGTCATTTGACATTGAATACCAAACAGTTGTAATCTATATTTTGAAAACGTAAAATATAAACTCATTTGACCTAAAGTTTCATCCAAGCTGCACTACATAATCCCACTGAAAATGGGATCAAAGTCTGATCAGAGCAGTGTGAACCTAGCCTCATGCACAATGACCAGTGCTACAGAGTTCGAGATCTAGGCTGTCAAAATGGCAACAGGTCCTAGCATCTATACCCAAAGTTATGTGCCTAATGAGAAAAACTGTAGGATGTTTTTAACAGGATATTTAGGGAATGAATGTAATTTTGCTGAATTCTGCCAAGGAATCAAAATATGTGCATTTATAAAACATCAGCTGGTAAATGTGCTTTGCTTTTCGAGATGTCAGAAAGAAAGGTGATTGGCCAGGCACTGGCCTGGCAGAGGCAATTTATATTTTACCTCTACCTGAAATAAAAAAAGTCTAAGGTATGAAGAAAGCCTGAACCAGCAGCAACAAAGCATTTAACAATGGAACTGCAAAATCCACTTGAAGTAGGTGAAATGCAGGTTAGAAGGAAGACAACTGCAGCTCAAATGAATTCAAGTGAATCTGAATGTCCAATCTCTGTGAACATAGGCCCACAAAATGGCAACCTTCTCACTTCTTTTACAGTTTTCCAAGAGTCTTATTACTAATACAAACAAACAGTCTCAAATTTTTGTATGTCATTCTGAAACCCTTGTGGCTAATACATCTTTAAATTCAGTGTCAGTCATGGGGGGTCCCAGAAGGCTGTGTCAGTGATGAGGCAACACATAAGACTGTGTTATGCCGCGTACACACGAACGGATTTTCCATCGGAAAAAACTTGGATGTTTTTTTCGACGGAATTCCGCTCAAGCTTGGCTTGCATACACGCGGTCACACCAAATTCCGACCGTCAAGAACGCGGTGACGTACAACACTATGAGGAGCCAAGAAAAATTAAGTTTAATGCTTCCGAGCATGCGTCAACTTGATTCCGAGAATGCATGTTTTTTGGTGCATCGGAAAAGCATACAGACAAATTGATTTTCTGATAAGATTTTTTTCAGTCGGAAAAATTGAGAACCTGCTCTCAAACATTTCCTGGCGGAAATTCCGACAGCAAAAGTCGGATGGAGCATACACACGGTCGGAATTTCTGATGAAAAGCTCACATCGGACTTTTTCTGTCGGAATTTCCGATCGTGTGTACAGGGCATTAGAGTACGGTATATCAATCTCATGTAAGTACCCTTTTTTGTTGTGGAGCTGGAGCCCAGGTCAGTCACCTGTTACACATATAAACAATTCCTAAACCATGACCATGAATGCACATGCATGGCAATGCTGGTGCTCATTGTATTCCCCTCATCAAATTCCATCATACTTTTCTGTGGGAAGACCACAGTCATTAAAAAGAGGAGCCACTTTTATGCAGAAAAAGCTTTCCAAGCATTTTTTTTCTCCACCAAAAGGGTCCTTTAAAATACCATAGAATTTTTTATTTTTTACACATGATTTGCAAACAAATAATTACATTTATATTTCATGCAAATTGTTAGTCAAATACATCTGGGCACGTTTGATGATCACTTGCTAAAGTCCTGACAGAAATGAATTGCACAGGTTGTGTAACTAATTGAATCCAGGAACAATACTAACTGAATTTAATTACCCTAAAATCTTCCTATTCTTGAATGCTGCAGAGTCCACCACTCCACACAGAAAAACAGAAGATGTTATACTCTACAGAGTCCTGCCACTCCCCTCAGCAAGCCCCAGGCTCTTTTACGTCTGCTAAGGCCCCATTCACACCTATGCGAATTGGTTGCGGCTTACACTGCATCCAATTCGCTTAACATTTTAAAATACATTGATTTTAATGAGGCTGGTTCACATATGTGCGATGCATTTGCACTGCACATTGCCCAAAAATCGTGTGCGTTTTCTAGGCATTGCGGTGCGGCTCAGGTGCGAATTCAGGCCCATTATCTTCTATGGGCACGCATCTGATTTGCAGATGTGTTCCGTTCTGAACAGGAATTCTCTCCCTGCTCACTACACTAACCCCCTCCCCTCCCCCAGGTCAGCAAATTTACAGCTACAATGCAGATGATCCGCTGAACAGCTCTGTTTTCTCTTTGCAGAGAAAACAGCTGGAATTCGCACCACACAAGTGTGAACCCAGCCTAAGGGTTTAGTCAGAGGCCAGACACTGCAATATGCATTAAAAAAACACAGAAATAGAAATGTCAAAGGTCTTGCTATAATAGTCCTTGGTTGGTGACTCACAGGAACCTTTTTCATTTAAAAAAAGGCACTGCCCATAGTGTTTTTGTAGCAAACCAGTTAGTTCCTTTCTAGCTCCTGGAATACCATGTGCAGCATCTGGAGCATGGGCTGAATTAATGCAGCTACACTGCCACCAGAGCCAGGTTATCCACAAGAAAACCTAGAGAGGTGGTTAGAAAATATAAAAACGCTGGCTGATATCAGCCAGCTTTTCTATGTTTGGCAGAACTAACGGGGCAGCTGTTCAGCCACCCAATCATTTCAACCCCCTGTGATGTTGTTTACAAGTCCTTGTGATGTGGCCAGTGGCCAAGAGTCCAGTCAACATAAGCTCCTCTTCACCTGAGTGGCCTCCATTAGCACAAATACCGGCTGTCAAAATGACAGCTGAGACTTGCTCTATTTTACACAGCAGGGGCTGTAGTTTCTGCTGTGTAACATTTATCTTCTCTTCTGAACCGTGTTCATCACACAGTTTAGAAGTTCCATTCAGAAATAAAAAAGTACCAAATACTATGATTACCTTGTATTTACTTTGTTTCATTCATGTGCAGATCAAAGGTATGTTTTTTGACCTGCATATGATAACCACTTGACCTCTGGAAGATTTACACCCCTTTATGAACAGGCCATTTTTTGCTATACAGCACTGCGTTATATTAACTGACAATTGCGCGGTTATGCAACACTGTACATAAATTAAATGTATGTAGTTTGTTTTCCCCACAAATAGAGCTTTCTTTTGGTGGGATTTGATCACCTCTGGATTTTTTATTTTTTGTGATAAACAAAAAAAGACAGACTTTCTCCTATAAAACATATCCAATTAAAAAATTGGTGTAATATGTTGTGTGTGTTCCAACAGGTAGGAAGAACCAGCTGATCCATAGTGGCACTTACAGCATAATTTTAAAGCCGTGAGTGTGACATTCACTACACATTCACACTTGGTAAACCATTCCCTGTAATTTAAAATGCATGCACCATGAGGATTCTTCTGCTGTAAATATTTGCTGAAGCTTACATTCATTTCTTTATGAATATACCCCCTTAGTCAGTTTGTGTGTAGCAACCATTTTCTAGAAATCTTTATCTAAACTGTCTCAAGACATAGTATAAAAACTTCTGTATATGTATAAATGGTATTAATTGCCCATTTGAGCAATTTATGTTGTAATTATTTTTTAAAGGCCACCCGACACATAGGTATACACATGTAAACTTTTATTTTTTTTGCAATGGTTTTACATCCTCTGTTTTCTTTTTCTCTTGATTTTACCACCACTTCCTTTTAGTTTTTTTAGAATTTATAATGCATATAGGCACTTATTAAATTGGAATGGGAACAATCACATTGCATTCTTTGATTAAAATCAGATGGCAATTGATAATAGCTGGGATACATGACTTATAATCAAACACTGCACAGGAATGTTGGAATGGATAAGACTTGGCTTTGCTAGAGCTGAAACACTTTGCCAACCAATTAAACACTGGAATTCATGATGCCAAGCTTTGTGTGTTTTAATTAATTTCCTGTTTGTCTTCTTTATCTAATATGGTTTACAACTGTTTAATTTGTGATTTCTTTCAACATTCTTGTTTACAACTTCACTTTTTTTATTTCTCATAAAATCAAGAGCATGGAGTTTTGTTTAGCCCTTGCATCACAGACATTCTTCCTATGTTATCATATTTTATTCTCTAAGGGACTAGAGTCCAAAATAAGTATTTAAGATTACACTGTGCAACAAGTGTGTGTTTTATGACATGACTTTAAATCGTAGTATAAATTCTATCCCTCTTGCATAGATTTATTTAAATATATTTAAAGTAAATGTATTAAAGTTTTGTACATTTTTCCCTTATTTGTTATGGTCACAACTAAAAATATAAATTTTTAAAGATATCTTTATTTAGGTAAATAATAAATATTGTATATTTTGTTAAAGAGATGGTAAACCCCTTTTTCTTTTTTTTTCTTTTCTTGTAGGTAAAGGCATAATGCGCTAGTATGCATCGCATACTAGCACATTATGTGAAACTTACATTAGAACAAAGCCCTTTCGCTGACAAGGCTTCCATCTTCACTCATCTTCCTTCCGGGTTCAGAGTGTATGTGCCGGTGAATTAACTGGCAGCATGTACAGTAAATATCTCCTAAACTTTAGGAGATATTTACAGTACCTATTGGTAAGCCTTATTATGGGCTTACCTATAGGTACAAATTATGCACGGGAGTTTACTCCCACTTTAAGTATTTTTTTAACATTTTGAAGTTGTAGGCTTCTTTTCACACATTTTCATCTATACTTTAGGTTCTTTACAGACCCGAATAGCTCATTCTGAAATTTACGTACAACAAAAGGGGGCAATAAGACTTGTCAACAGAGGATCTTATGTGCAACTGCACCCATGAGGGATGCATAACAGGTGAGATAAAAAAGGGGTATGTGTGAATTGGTGAGAGTGGGGTGGGGATGAGGTCTACATTTTCCCAAAGATGGAAAAATATTTACACCACCTGCCATGTGTTGCATGTACATGTTGGACTCTTCAACTATCTCATCTGAATCATCTGCTGTTATAAAATGAATCTAAAGTTCACCTGGCAGAAACTACATCTTTTTAGTATTTTATATATTGTTTTGTCCAAACAAATGGAAAAGCAGTAAATTTAATTGACTTGCTATGAACTTAAACTAAACTGGTTGGAAACCAAAAACACACACCAGCCTAAGAAAATATATCTAGCATAAGAAGTATAATTCACCTGTGTTTGTTGGAAACGATACTCATCATATGTTTTCTCAAAACAATATTTTACTGGCAGGACCCTTTCGTGTACTGTACACCTAGTCTCTGGCCCATAAAAGACATAAATCTGATGTGCAGAGTAACTTTAAAGGTACACTATATAAAATGATGTCCTTTCTTTTTTATTTACTCACTACGAAGGCACGTGCATAGAAGGTTAAAAATCTGTTTCTGGCAATCATGTGGTTTTAAAATTCTAGAAGTGTCTACTGTTGTGTCAAACTATACAAGTATTTTTTTCATACAGCATAGAACAATATGAATAAACAGTAATATATAACAAATAATCACCAAGTTTATTTTAATGTTTGGACGAATTTAAAGTGGAACTTCACTCTCCCATCAACATAAACAACGTAAATACTCGAGTACACAAACTTCACATGGTGACGGGCACACCGATTTTACACTCCTCTAATATTGCTGTGGCCTTTTGGGAATACTCTGCTCAGCTCTATCACTTATCTGACACACAACCTGGTATCACAACTCAAAAGACTGAACGTATTCTGCAATACCTAGAGAAAGCCCAGTCACCCAGTCTCAATGTGCAGCCATCCGGCAGCTTGAGTTAAAGTAAATGGTACCCTCTCTGAAACGTTGATGATATGTAATGGAACCAGGCAGGAATGCCCGCTGTCCCCCCTCCCTTTTGCACTCACCCTGGAACTGTTGCTTAGTCGGATACGTCTGAATCCTGATATTAAGGGATTTTGTGTAGGGACTAGAGAACATAAGCTATCCGCCTATGCAGATGATGTTCTGTTTTATGTAGCTCACCATCTGATTTCTCTCCCCAACATTATGGCAGAGTTACAGAGATTCAGCATGTTCTCCAACTTTAAGATAAATTTTATCCTTGAACATACCTTCGGAGTTGCGTACATGGCTGCAATCCTCATTCTCCTTCACTTGGTGCCATACCTCCCTAAAATATTTAGGGGTCCACCTTACCCCCTACTGCTCACAATTTTATACTAGTGTGACGGATCCTATCCCACACTCTGCTGAGTGCTTCCGTCAGTAATACCGCTTCCTCCAGTCTGACCATCAGAGAGATATATTATTATAGCTGCATTGAATACAAGTCTAGCCAGAAATAGCTTGTAGCATCTTGAATGGTTTATTGGGCAGAATACAGACTTTTTATACACTTTTAACACAATGGGTTAGATAACGAGGTATGGCTGACTCATGGATACTCCCCCCTCACCTCTAGCAACACCTTAGCAGACAACTATATAATTAGCATGTTAATTAACACAGCACTTTGCAGCCCTGGTGACCAGACAGCCCATCTCCAGAGGCCAATGTAATCAACTCTTTCAATTATCATGTATTGTTCAGAATTAACAACTAAGAGTAGTCTTTTGGGCAAATCCAAGAAAACAGTCTCTCAAAAATGTAACAAAAAAGAGGAATATAGCAATAACAAATAACAGGGTGAATGTGGCAGAAAAGGTCCCTGCAGCCAGTGTCCGCGACAGTGCCCCCCCCCCCCCCATCCCATAGTCCGGCAGACCCAGCTAGATCCACCACTGGTCAGCTTGGGGCTGCCTGGGAGAGTCTTATAGTTCAGTTTGCCGGGAAAGTCCATCAGCGTTCCCATTCTGCTTTCCTGGCCGATACTGGATGGTAAAATTGTAAGGCTGCAGGGCCAAGCTCCATCGTAACAAACGTCCATTATCCCGGAGACCCGATTAAGCCAGATTAATGGATTGTGGTTGGTGAGCACCATAAAAGATCGTCCGTAGAGATAAGGTTGGAATTTCTTGAGCCCCGGCCAGCGCCAAACACTCTTTCTCCACGGCTGCATAACCAACTTCCCTTGGTAGCCGATTCCGACTGATGTAGGCCACGGGGTGCTCACTGCCATCAGGTCCTACTTGGCTCAGTACTGCCCCCAGCCCGAATGTAGAGGCATCGGGGTCCCGTCCTCGAGGGAGCGCACATCCATCTGGGCTTGCTGGTGGGTGGTAACAGGGTAGGCTTCCGGGGATACATCCAGGGAGAAGGCTGAATTTAAACGTCCCAAATCATTGCCCAACCAAACCTCCACAGGTAAGTTCTGCATTATTCCAACTTCCACTTCTTTGGCCCCTGAACCCCAATCAAGGTGAACCCTGGCAGTGGGGACCCACATAACATTTCCCCTGGCCACCCGCACAGCCACAGACTGTCCCGTCTGTTCTGCCGTGGTTATCATCCGGGACTGTATCAGGGTAATAGTAGCTCTGGTGTCCCACAGTCCCTGGGCAGCCCGACCGTTAATCCACACGGCTTGTCAATGGTGCAAACGATTATCTGTAGCAGCAGTTTGCACAGGGTCTGCCTCATGTAGAATTCCAATATTCTCCTCACTTGGATAAGTCACATCACCTCTCTCAAGACAGTGTGCAGCAGCCCGGGCAGGTCCAAGGGGCCTGGGGTTCCGCGTGTCCTGGGAAACATTCTGCAGACAATACCTTCTAACATGCCCTGCTTGGTTGCATCTGTACCAGAGGTTCCCTTTCCCTCGTGAAAATGGTAGCTGAGTGGGACTGGAGATCGACGGCTGGTGTGGAGGGGCAGCACTCCATGGGATGTTGGGGACAGGCCGGGCTGGGGTCTTAGGCTCTGGTTTTACAGTCCGCCTTGAATCCACGTATTGGTCAGCTAGGGTGGCAGCTTCATCTACTGTGACTGGCCGCCGATCCTTTACCGAGTCTCCAACTTCACGTGGGATATGATCGTAGAATTGTTCCAGGAGTATTAGCTGGAGCGCATCTGCCATGGTAACAGCTTGGCGCCCGGTCATCCAACTCTCTGCTGCTCGGATCATTTGATGAGCCCATTCTGTGTATGGCTCTCTCTCCTTTTGGCGGAGGTTGCAAAACCTCAACCGGTGTGCCTCTGGAGTAATGCCGAAGCGAGCCAATAGTCTTTCTTTTACCCGGTCATAGTCGTGGCTGATCTCGTCTGGGACATTATTGTATGCCTCTGCAGCCCTTCCTGTGAGCCGGCTGACCAGGAGCGTGACTCAGACTGCTGTATCGACACCTTGGAGCCCACATTGCCGCTCAAACATTTGCAGGTAAACCTCCATCTCATCTTCCCCGTCTTGAAAAATGCGGAAGGCAGCATAGGGAAGCTTTTTGCGGGCCGCTGGAGCTTTCCGGTTGGACATAACTGATGCCATTCACAGCTGGAGTTCAGCCATTAGCAGCTGGGACACTTCTCGTAACATTTGACTGATAACCTCCTGCAGGGGGTGAGTACCATACAAGGCCAGTCGCCACTGGACATCACGCTGGAACTCTGTCGCCTGGTATCTGCTGGTGGGTTGCTGGCCTGGTCGATCTCCATTAGTTCGGTGATGAGAGTCACTTTAGATTTGTTACTGGAGACTTTTCCACAGGCTTGCAAGAGATCCTTCAAGGTGCTGCGCTTGAGTCTGGCGTAGTGATTTTCCATCTGCTGTTAGGTGCAGAGGGTCCCGGTGGTGGTTTGGGTGTGCCTAGGCAAGAGGAAGCATGCCACTGCTTGCCACCAATGTGACGGATTCTATCCCACACTCCGCTGAGTGCTTCCGTCAGTAATACCGCTTCCTCCAGTCTGACCATCAGAGAGATATATTATTATAGCTGCATTGAATACAAGTCTAGCCAGAAATAGCTTGTAGCATCTTGAATGGTTTATTGGGCAAAATATAGACTTGTTATACACTTTTAACACAATGGGTTAGATAACGAGGTAGGGCTGACTCATGGATACTCCCCCCTCACCTCTAGCAACACTTTAGCAGACAACTATATAATTAGCATGTAAATTAACACAGCACTTTGCAGCCCGTCTCCGGAGGCCAATGTAATCAGCTCTTTCAATGATCATGTATTGTTCAGAATTAACAACTAAGAATAGTCTTTGGGCAAATCCAAGAAAACAGTCTCTCAAAAATGTAACAAAAAATAGGAATATAGGAATAACAAATAACAGGGTGAATGTGGCAGAAAAGGTCCCTGCAGCCAGTGTCTGCGACAACTAGCAACTATAACCCATTACTATCCACTGTCAGGGTGGATTTGCAAAACTGGAATCGACACACTTTTTTGTGGATGGGGCAAGTCAAGGCAAGGCAGCTATAATAATATATATCTTTAAAGATTAATCTGCTACCCAGAATACTCTTCTTCTTACAAATGGTGCCCATTTCCCTGCCCAGGTCTTTCTTCACGACTCTTAACAGTTTGTTTATAAAATATATCTGGCATGGGCGAGGCCCACGTTTGGCCCTCCGCACCCTGCAGAGATCTAAGCGTATGATCGGCTTAGGTGTCCCTGTTATTCGTAAATATTATGAGGTGATTGCCCTGCAGCGGATATTGGACTGTCAACTTAATGTCACTAACAAATTATAAATTGTGGGTCTCCTTTGAAAAATTCTTGGCTGGATGCAATTTGGCCCTTGCACCCTGGCTACCCCGAGAGCACCAAGGGTTATCTGGGTCCGCCTCCCCCATGACTGCCCATTCCCTACAGTTATGGGACACCTTAAATCACTCTGAGTGAATGGCCCCTCCGATCTCCCCACTCGCCCCCCTAGGAGGCTTCCCCTGGTTTACCCCTGGGGAACACTTATCTTTCTTTCATCTGTGGGCAGCAGATCGAGAGATGCGATGTGGCAGGTTTGTCCAAGATCAGGGGCTGATATCTCTGGAGACTCTTATGCCGTGTACACATGCTCAGAATTTCCGATGGAAAAAGTCAGACAGAATTTTTTTATTGGATATTCCGACCGTGTGTATGCCCCATCTGACTTTTTCCGTCGGAAATTCCGACTGACTTAGAAAGAGAACATGTTCTCTTTTTTTCCGATGAAAAAAATTTCAATCGGAATTTCCGTTTGTCTGGATGCAATTCTGACGGACTAAAAACCACCATGCTCGGAAACAATTTGACGCATGCTCGGAAGCATAGAACTTAATTTTCTCAGCTCATCGTAGTGTTTTACGTCACCGCGTTCTAGACGGACGGATTTTAGTGTGACCGTATGTATGCAAGACAGCTTGAGCGGAATTCCGTCAGGAACTCCGTCGGAAAAACCCGTCGGAGTTTATTCCGATGGAAAAAACGGTCGTGTGTACGTGGCATTAGAGATCAATATGGCCGCTTCCCTCTAGATGATTGGAGGTATAAGCAGCTTCAACACTTTATTCACAGCCTACCACAGGCAGTCAACTCAACTCCTTTTGAAAAACTCTGCATTTCCACTGCAACGATCCCTCACTCTATCTCTGCCATATATGGACAATTGCAAATATTGGAACCCGGTGGGAAGCCAGTGTATTTGAGGGAGTGGGAGAGAGACCTGCAGCATACATTTAAGAAGCCACAACTTGATCAGCTGTACCGCCTTACCCATTCCAGTTTTGTAGACATGCAGATGCAGGAAAATTGTTTTAAAATACTAACTCGTTGGTACAGAGTCTCATCCAAACTCAAAATGATTTTTCCTGCTTCTTCGGATGCCTACTGGCGAGAATGCGGACAACAGGTGACCTTCCTCCATATCTGGTGGGAGTGCCCAAAGCTACAACCCTTTTGGTGAGACATCAGGGCCCAGATCAAAATCATCTTGGATGTTGATCTACCCGACTCTCCTATGAAGCATCTGCTGCATGTCCCCACCATTCCTCTCGGCCATTACCGCAAGTCAGTGCTGCCCCATCTCTTGAATGTGGCTAAACGTCTAATCCCTATTCACTGGAAAAAATGTATGTTCCTGACCGTGCGGACTGGATCCACCTTGTAAATGATATTATAGCTGGGGAGGAATAGATGGCGAACTGTAAGGCTAGATATGATAAATGCTATACCATATGGGCCACGTGGATTCACTACACTGGCGGGCTCCACCAGATGTACAACCAACAAATCTATAACCTCTGTGACAGTTTAATGTATTGGAGATATCCTGAGCCTGATTAATAGTGTACTGTGCCAAAAAAGATCATTTAAAAATAACACAGTGCTTCTTTTCCTTTAATATTTGTTTGTCCCCCCTCTATTCCCTTCTTTTTCTGTTATTTTATTTCTATCTGGACCCAACGTGTGGTATCAGATTTTACCAAATACAATGACACATGGAAAGGCCTTGGGCAACATAATGATGTTATAGTTCACATGTTTAATAATAGTTAAATAATGGCTTTTGCTCCTATAATTTTTATGTAAAATGGTCTCTCCGACCTCAAGGTTTGTGAAATGATCAATACCTGATTTACTTCTCTCTACTCTTATTTTTGTTTGTTTTGTAAAAATTTTACATATGCAAAAATTAAGGATTCCGGTATACTAAAAAAAAAACAAAAAAAAAAACATTAGTAAATAGAAAAGAAAGTATATCATATTTACTCGTTTTAAACTTTTATTTTTTTACATTTCTTCCTGGTTTCCTTCCTAGGCAAATTATGTCATACATCTCAGGAGCCTTCAGGAGGGGAGGAGAGGAGGATGGGTTTTCTCAGCTAAGTACACTCTCCTGCATGCATAGTTGAGCTAAGGGCAGGAAGTAATTTGCCCTTACTCAAGATGGCCACGTCCAGAAATGTTAGGGTGGTGTTTTTCAAAGAGATTTCTCATCAAAATAAAGCATGGAGACATGTATGGATGGGGGAGTTTGCTTTGAATAATAAAAATTAATTAAACAGCGTTTTGGTTTGCGGTGCTCAGATGCAGGGAAGATCCGCTTTAAAGTAATGAATGGTGAAGTCTGCTGATTATCATATGTTACAGCACTACTGGCCTTGCATTGCTTTGTCATATAGGATTGAAGGTGTGCACTGGTTAGGAGGGTAATGGTTGCCTGTAGGCCTCTGTATCTTCTGCAGGTTAAAACTGTGTGCAGAATTTAAAGATTTGTAAAGTTGCTGGTCAAATTTTACACATAGATAACAAATGAAAACCAAGCCTAATTATTTTGTGTATGTATTATTGTAATCAGTAATGGAAATAAGAAAGTATTGCCCATAATAGCACTAGATAATTGATTCCATATGGGATCTGTTTGGTTGATATGAGCAAATCAGGTTTAAAAAGTATACACGTCCATCAAGTTCAAACAATAAATGTTTTTTTTTTTCATTTTCACATAATACACTAATACAAAATAATTGGGATGGCTACTGAAGATATGAGCATTAATATTCATTTTATACATTCAGGTAGAAATGAAGAAACAAATGCAGCACAAGAGAATCTATCAAATGTCATGCGATACCATTCGTGCATTGTGTAATTGCTACTGTGGTTGCAATTTTTTCAATGTGCTATTAAGGACTTCAGCTTTTGGGGGCATATCACCTTCTTCTAAGCCCAAGCAATAGTACTGTAAGGAATTACAGTAGATGATGGGGGTAAACCCCCAAGAGCATCACCTGAAACATTAACTGTTAGTTAAAAAAATGTAAAAAGTACAGTACTCAAATGTGTTCTTACAAGTACACTAGACTGAATTCAGATCTTTGTGGTTCTTTACTGCTCATGCGTTCATTTTGAATGGGCTGTCAACTCATCACAACTGACTTTTTAATTGCAGCTGTACTTCTATTTTAAACAAGAGAGATGGTTCACATCTATGCATTGTGGTATGCTAAAACGTAGGTCTGTTGTGGCGTGTTGGAGAGAGATGTGCATTAATACCCTACATTACTATGTGATGTGGTATTGTGTGTTTAAATTTATATTTTACTGTGCTTTACCACAAGATAACGTTGTAAATTCATCCTGTTCAAATTTGTTTATTGAATTTTATCAAATTACAGAGAAATAATAACAAAAAAAATAATAAATAAATAAAGCAACAATTACAGTAATCACTACAATAGGTTCAACATTAGCATATGAAATCATATATATATCATGGATCAAGAGACAATTGCTTCACTCAATAATCAGAGTGAGTTACTTCACTTAGTCTAAATAAAGTGTAGACTCAGAATGAGAATTACAATTGAAGCCTTAAAGGTAAACATCTAAGGAGGATAAAGAAATGTATTAAAGCCTCAAAAGGTATGACACAGAACGATCGCTACTATATAACTCTTAAAAATCAAGTATCTGTGCCTAAAAAAATTGAGAGGAACATATGTAGGTATACTTGTTGAACCTATATATATGAAAATAAAAAATAAAAACACAAAAAAAAAACATATAAACAAGTTGAGAAAAAGAGAAGGGGAAGAGCAGGAAGAAGAGAAGAGGAAGTGACAGGAAGAATCCCCGGGGATACTGTAAATGCATCAATAGGCATTTGCTTATAGATAGTTACTGCGAGTGTAAAACATCAAGGCATCAACAAGGTGTCATCAAAGTTTGGTGGCAAAAACTGAGTTATCCATGGTTGCCAAATATCTTTAAAGGAATCTATTTTATCTTGAATTATGGCTTCCATTTTAGCATGGACCATAGCTTGGTTAATTCTATGCTTGGTTTCATTTAATACCAAATTGTCAGTTCTCCAGGCTTTAGCTATGGTCTGTTTCGCGGCTGTTGTGATCTGCAATAAAAGTTTAAATCGTTTATAGGTGAGTGTTGCCAGTTTGAGATTTAAGAGTGCTATTGAAGGTACTGGAGGGATGGATATTGCAAACAAGGCTGAGAGTATGAGAAATATATCACTCCACAACTTTTGAACTACCTGACAATCCCACCAAGTGTGTAGATAGGAGCCAAGATCACCACAGCCACGAAAACATAATGAGGAGTAATTGGGGGCAAATTTTGCAACTCTGGAAGGGACCAAATACCAGCGGATGAGTACTTTGTAATTAGTTTCCAAAGCTGTTATGTTTTGTGAGGAAGATTTTGTATTATTCCAGATTGCAGCCCAATCAGATATTTCAAGAGTAAGATTGAGATCTGCCTCCCATTTAGCTACATAAGAAGGAGGGTCAGAAACAGGTTTAGTGATGAGTTGAGCATAGAGGTTAGAGATCAGTCCATTTGCATGGGGATCATTTTTACATTTGGTTTTGAAGTGTGATCATTTATTAAGTTTGGTTCTGCTTTGGATACAGGGTGTAAAAAAGTTTTTAATCTGCAGATATCTAAAAAGCTCAGAGTTTGGAAGACCATGTTTTCCACATAAATCTGTGAACGGTATAAAGGTAGTCTGGGACGTCAGGTCATGAAGATGGATTAATTTAGAGTTAGTCCAGGCTTTAAAAGATTTGGGGAATTTCCAGGCAGGATAAAAAAGGGGATTTTTAATAAATGATAAAAGTGGAGTGTGAGGAGATTGTAACTCATTTGTTATTTTAAATCTGTTCCAAATAGTTAATGAGTTTTTGGTAACTGGGTTAGTGATTCTTTAATGATCAGAAGGTCTCAGCCATAAAAGATTGGAGATAGAATAAGGATCGCAATCTATTGATTCTAGAGTTACCCAAAGAGGAATTTCCGAGGTTGCATGGTATTTGGTTAATTGTGCTAGTTGGGCCGCGTAGTAGTAGGTAGATATATTAGGAAATCCCAGACCACCTTTACATTTAGGGAGGTAAAGAGTATGCTTAGGTAAACGGGGTTTAGATGTACCCCAAACATATTTTGTTATTCTACTTTGTAGTATTCTTAAGAAGTATGCCGGTAGAGAGATGGGTAAAACTCGAAAAAAGTACAGAATTTTGGGAAGTATAGACATTTTAATAATATTCATTTTACCTATCCACGATTTAGGAAGAGAAGACCAATGTGTTAACAAAGAGGTGATATGGCATAATATAGGTGGGTAATTGGCTGAGAAGAGTCCTGTAATATGAGACGTGAGGTTGATTCCCAGGTAGGGTAGACGCGTAGTGGACCAGGAAAAGGGAAGGGATACCTGTGCTTGTTGTAATTCTGAGGAAGATAAGGAGATAGTGAGTGCTGAGGATTTTTGCAGATTGACGTGCAAACCTGAAATACGGGCAAATTGGTCTAACTTCTGTTATAAGTTAGGAGCAGAGATATGGGGAGAGGACATAAAAAGTAAAATGTCGTCAGCAAATAAGCAAATTGTATGCTGATGTCCAGCTACAGTAGGTGCCGCCGACATTCATCGCGATCCTATCGCGGAGATTCTCGGCGACAGGGGTGCCGACATCTCGGCGACAGGGTGGCGACACATGTCGCGCTCGCTGCAATAGCGAGGAGACGCGGCACTGTATTGAGCGGGGATCCGACGTGGATTCCCGCCAATACCAGGCACTGCGTTTGGTATGAATCCTAAACGGGAACTCCACACCAATTTTTTAAAGAAAAAAACGGCGTGGGTTCCCCCTCCAGGAGCATACCAGGCCCTTGGGTCTGGTCTGGATTTGAAGGGGAACCCTACGCCGAAAAAACGGCGTGGGGGTCCCCCTCAAAATCCAAACCAGACCCTTATCCGAGCACGCAACCTGGCAGCGAGAGCGGCCCCCCCTCCCTCCTGAACCGTACCAGGCCGCATGCCCTCAACATGGGGGGTTTGGTGCTCTGGGGCAGGGGGGCGACCTGCAGCATCGTACCCCTACCCATTCACCTGGTGGAAAAAAATGGCAATAAAAACACAACACAGTTTTTTTAAGTATTTTATTGCACAGCTCCGGGGGTCTCTTCCGTCTTCGGGGGTCTCCGGTGTCGTCGCCGCGCTCTCCGGTTCTTTCTTCTGCCAGGCCTCCGCTATCTTCTTGCAGCTCTTTTGCTAGCGGAGGCCCGGTCTTCTCCGTCGCCTTCTTCTCCCGCTCTCCGGTTCTTCTCCCGCTCTCCGGTTCTTTCTTCCGCCGGGCCTCCGCTATCTTCTTGCAGCTCTTTTGCTAGCGGAGGCCCGGTCTTCCCCGTCGTCTCGTCCGGCTCTCCATTGTCCTTCTGCCGGCCCCTCCACTACCTTCTTCCAGCTCTTTTGCTAGTGGAGGGGCCAGTCTTCCCGTAGTCGCTGTCGGCATCTTCTTCCCTCTTCTCCTCCTCGATGTTGACTCGTCGCTTCCTCTCGCAGTAATGCTAAATCTTCAGTCCGCAGAGATTTATATAGGCCCCGGAGCATGTGACTGTGACGTCATGGGAGCATGTGACTGTGACGTCATGAGAAGCCTATATCAATCGGCGCACACCGCAACACCCAGCATTAGAGCGGGAGGAAGCGACGTGTCAACATCGAGGAGGAGAAGAGAGAAGAAGACGGCGACGGCGACGGGAAGACCGGCCCCTCCACTAGCAAAAGAGCTACAAGAAGGTAGTGGAGGGGCCGGCAGAAGGACAACGGAGAGCCGGACGAGACGATGGGGAAGACCGGGCCTCCGCCAGCAAAAGAGCTGCAAGAAGATAGTGGAGGGGCCGGCAGAAGGACAACGGAGAGCCAGACGAGACGACGGGGAAGACCGGGCCTCCGCTAGCAAAAGAGCTGCAAGAAGATAGCGGAGGCCCGGTGGAAGAAAGAACCGGAGAGCGGGAGAAGATGGAAGAGACCTCCGGAGCTGTGCAATAAAATACTTTAAAAAACTGTGTTGTGTTTTTATTGCCATTTTTTTCCACCAGGTGAATGGGTAGGGGTACGATGTACCCCATACTCATTCACATAGGGTGTGGGGGCCGGGATCTGGGGGCCCCCTTATTAAAGGGGGCTCCCAGATTCCGATAAGCCCCCCACCCGCAGACCCCGACAACCAACGGCCAGGGTTGTCGGGAAGAGGCCCTGTCCTCATCAACATGGGGGCAGGGTGCTCTGGGGTGGGGGGGCCGCAGGTCGCCCCCCTGCCCCAGAGCACCAAACCCCCCATGTTGAGGGCATGCGGCCTGGTACGGTTCAGGAGGGAGGGGGGGCGCTTTCGCCCCCCCCCCCCCTCTTCCCCTGCGGCCTGCCAGGTTGCGTGCTCGGATAAGGGTCTGGTTTGGATCTTGAGGGGGACCCCCACGCCGTTTTCTCGGCGTAGGGTTCCCCTTCAAATCCAGACCAGACCCAAGGGCCTGGTATGCTCCTGGAGGGGGAACCCACGCCGTTTTTTTCTTTAAAAAATTGGCGTGGAGTTCCCGCTCAGGATTCATACCAAACGCAGTGCCTGGTATTGGCGGGAATCCACGTCAGATCCCCGTCTATCGGCAATGCGTGTCGCTCATCGTGAAAGGAACATTTTTCCTTTCCCGATGACGAGACAGCTCGGCGCTGGCTCTCGCGACGGAGCTCATAGCGTGTCAATTTCGCCGCTAGAAGCGGCGAGATTGACACAATATCGGCGGCACCTACTGTATCTCAAGGCCTTTAGTAGATGGATCAGAACAGATAGATTGAGCTAAGGGTTCAATGAGAAGGGCAAATAGAATTGGGGAAAGAGGACAACCTTGACGGGTTCCTCGAAGGATGTTAAATAGGTTGGATTTATAACCTGCATTTTTCACATAGGCTTTGGGGTGGTTATACAGTGACGAGATCCAACTAAGGAAGTGGGGGCCAAATCCCCAGCATTGTAGGACAAATTGGAGGTAGGACCTTGATACAGTATCAAAAGCCTTTTTGATATCTAGGGATAACAGGCAAAGAGGTATCCGTCTTTTTTGGGCAATATGGGTAAGTAAGGCCACTCTACGTACCGCATCTCCAGATTGGCGTTTTGGGATAAAGCCTACTTGGTCCTTGTGGATTAAAGATCCTATTATATTATTTAAACGTGTTGCCAAAACTTTCGCTAAAAGCTTTATGTCCAAATTAAGTAGAGAGATGGGTCTGTAATTGGAGGGAGCTAATTCATCTGAATTTGGTTTAGGGATCATGGAAATAATAGCTGTCAGTGTTTCAGGTCAGAAGGAATGCCCAGAGAGTATAGAATTGAAGGCTTCGGTCAATAGTGGGGTTAATATATGTGCAAATTTCTTATAATACATGGCTGAAAAGCCGTCTGGGCCTGGACGTTTATTTAGCTTAAGAGATTTTATTGCCATGTTAATTTCATTAGTGATTATAGGGCTTTCAAGGCTATCCCGGTTGACCAAGGGAATAAATGGAAGTGTGATGTGGGAAAAAAAGGAATCTGCAGAGGCCTGATTTAGGGGTTCTTCTTTATTGTATAATGTGGCAAGATGTTTTTGGAAAGTGTGAAGAATTTTTACTGGGTTACTGGTGTAGGTGTCGTGTGACAATCTTAGATGTATCGGTTTGGAGGAGTGTATTGATTTTTTAAGGGCCCGGGCAAAGAGTGTCGTAGGTTTATTGGCTTTAAGATAGAATGAATGCCTATATTTACTTAGCGTTTTAACAGCAGAGTTTGAGAGAAAAAGGTCAAGGTCTAAACGTGCTCGATCCAGGTGTGATTTCGTAGTAGGATTAGGGTTTGCCTGAAAGAGTGCATGGGTTGAATTAAATTCTGCCTCTAGTATATGTTGGAGCAGCCGTTTTTCCTTTTTGAGGTATGAGGCTTTTTGAATACATGCTCCACGGAGCACTGATTTATGAGCCTCCCACAATGTCAGAGGAGAGATATCAGAGGTTTTATTAAAATAAATATAATCTTTTAAGGCTGTCTCTAAATCTGCATAGTGGGATGGGTGGGATAGCATGAAGTTATTTATCTGCCAAGTGGGGTCTTGTGCTTTTGGAATTGCAGAGGTGAATGAGGTTAACACTGCACTATGATCGGTCCATGTGAAGGGTATAATGAAGGAAGAGAGAAGTTCAGGGGCCATATGTACATTTATAAGTATGTGGTCTATTCGGGAGAGTGAATTGTGAGGATGTGAGTAGAAAGTAAATTGTCGCTTAGCTGGGTTTGCTTCTCGCCAGGTATCTAATAAGTGATGTTGCTGGATTAATTGTTTAAATGTGTTTTCACGGGAGATAGGTGTGCTAGGAATAGGGGATTTGTCTAAAAATGGATAAAGGACTTGTTTCGAATCTCCACAAATTAGTAGCGTGCCCGTTTTATGAGTTTCAACTACCTGTAACAAGTGAGAGAGGAAGGATGAAGGGGTTTTATTTGGGGCGTAGTATGACACCACAGTAACTGGAGAGTCAGTTATATGCCCAGTAAGTATGAGATACCGCCCTTCAGTATCTTTGAGCTCTGTCTGAAGTGGGTGATAAAAATCTATCAGTACACCACTCTGCTTTGTGTCAGCTGAAGCTGTAAAAACCTGAGGGTACAAAGAGCCAAAATATTTAGGAGCAGAATTTTTTGTAAAGTGTGTCTCTTGGAGACAAATAACATGTGCCTTTGTTGAAGCTAGTGAGCGAAATGCTTTTGTGCGCTTTTGAGGTATGTTGAGGCCTTGCACATTCAAAGATAAGACATTTAAGGGGGCCATTCACATATCAGGAAATCAATATAAACATACAATATATATGCAAAATATTTAAATATACTTACCCCGGGGAGGAGCTGAGTTCTAGAAGAAAAGATAGAAAAGATGGAAAAAGAAAAGATAGGAAGAAGAATCATATAAGCATTTAATGATAAATCAAGTATGCAGAGAATAATAAAAAATACGGCGTACTGGGCGAGTAGAAAATACAAACCCTGAGGCCAAAAATCTATCCAAGGAAGCCCCTCCAAAAACAGATAGGAGGAGACACCCAGGGCAGAGTAGTGGGGAGAGCAGTAACTAGCTCTCTGAACCGCAACAGCCACTTAATCATTTATTGAAAAAAAGAAAAATAAAGAATTTTTTTTTAGCACCCGTCTATATATAAAAAAAATTGATATATGTGGTGTAGGGTAGATTCAAGAGAAAAAAAAATAATGTAACAGCGAACTTGCTTAAATAGGGATGAACTATAAGTAATAGTGCTGATAATGGCCGATAGGCCTTCACAAAAAAGGGGGGGGGGAAAAAGGAAAATTGACCAATCTCAAAGCTCCCGTGGAGAGAAGTTCCAAGATAAAACATGAAAAAGCTGTTTCTCAGTCCATAGTGTCTGCAAGATTCCTGTCAGGCGAGTTGAAGCGAAAGCTTTTAGTAGGACTGTGATGATTTCCATTGCTTTTGAAGTTAGAAGTTTAATTTCCTTTGTAGGATGCAGTTTGCTTGTGTAAAGTATCTGACAAGGAGAACGATCTGTCCAATAGGTGAAGGTCCTGTAGTACCTTTTGCAATTCGTCAGCTGATTTACATCTATAATTTGAACTTAGATGTGTAAACCGTATGGAAAATGGAAAACCCCATTGATATAATATTTGGTTTTGCTGTAGAATCTGAAGGAGGGGTTTCAGTGCCCGTCTTTTAGCAACCGTAGTTGGAGACAAGTCAGTAAAAATTTGATATGGATTGCCTTGGAATATAAGAGAGTCTTTTATACGGGCTGCGGCAAGAAGCTGTTCTTTTGTACGGAAATAGTGAAGTTTCACTATAATGTCTCGCGGTGGTCCTGTAGCTTTGAGAGGGATCAGAGTCCTATGAATTCTGTCTATCTCCAGGCGGTCAATAGTGATTGATGGCTGCAGCTCCTGAAATCGGACAGTTGCTGTGGACTGGAGATCAATAATTGCCTCAGGATTTCTGCTTTTAAATCCTCTAGTTGCAGGTGGGACTGTACATCAATTTCCATGTCATCTACTCTATCTTCTAGGTCAGAAGTGCGCTGACCTAATTCCCTAATTTCCTTTGACAAACTGCTTGTGATGTGGTCTGAAGTTTTCTTAAGTGCCTTCTGAAGCATCTTTTTAAACTGCTTTAATATGTTTGGGTTAATGGTATCTGTGTTGGTGACCTGTAGTGGGTCAGTATATTCATAGTCATTATCATTATCTGTGTCATTCTCCACAAGAGCAGCCTGGGATTGCTGCTTCTGCTGTTTCTGTTGTTTTTGTTTAGCAGCTCGTGAGGTGCTTGTGTGAGGAGAAGGGGGGGGGGTGCCATTTTCAATGCTGCTCTGGGCTGACTGACTTTGAAATTAGATGTTTTCCTGTTCAAGCGTGCACCCCTTCTAAACATAAATAGACTCTTTTGTCTCACCAGCTGTTCCCACACCTGGTTCCACCGGGAACCGAGCCGAACGGGCGCTTTATTCGGCTGTGGAGTCCCGAGAGTCACGGAGCTTCAGCAGGGCATGTCTGTCTCTGCTGGTGCCACCCTGCCCCCCCCCCCCGTTGTAAATCCATCCTAAAAGTAGATCAAAACCCTACCTTGAGGGCATTTACTTTGCTCAAGCATGGTGTATCATAATAATTGTTAAATTTACTCCTGGTTTACCATTTTTTATTCTTGTGTATCTCAGTGCTTCTCAAGTCTACATGCTCCTGCTTGCTTGACTCTGCAACATCATTTGACTGGCCTGAAGACTTTAGAAAAGGTAGATATTAAAACAAAAACAGCATAAAATACTGTCGGTAGAGCCCAAAAAAAGCTGATTAAGGTTTAGAACATGGAGCCTAGAGTTAAAATGGAACTACACAGCATCTGAGCTCCACAACCCAAAAATGCTATTCAATTAATTTTTAATATTAAAAGCAAACTCACTCATCCATGTCTCCAAGCTTTATTTTGCTGAGAAATCACTTTTAAGAACACCCTCTAGCATTTCTTAGTGGGGCCATCTTGAGTAAGAGCAGATGACTCACGTAGCATTTACTTCCTGGAATCCATCTGCACTTCACTCAGGTATGCAGGCAGGAGGGGGTGCTTACCTGTGAAAACCCCTCCAACTCCTCCCCTCCTGAAGACTCCTGGGATATATGACAGCATTTGCCTAGGCTTGGAAACCAAGAAGTAATTGAAGAAATCGACAAAAACTGCTTAAAACAAGTAAATATGATATACTATCTATCTATTTTTTAAGGATAGTCAATGTTGATAGAGAGCGTGAAGTTCTGCTTTAAGCTTTAAGTGAGTATTGGTATTTTCCTGACAGACTCCATGGTAGACTACATGTGGGTTAACCCCGCCTCCTCTCCAATGCTATAGGACCCCATACCCATAAGT
The DNA here is from genome assembly GCA_029206835.1 of Rana muscosa. NCBI lineage: Eukaryota > Metazoa > Chordata > Amphibia > Anura > Ranidae > Rana > Rana muscosa. The sequence goes on from CM055116.1 coordinate 374,772,696, forward strand.
TTGAGCTTACCGCTATGGACTGTGTTCCTTTTTTGTCCTCCTCCATGGACCTTACATCATGTGGTTTTCTGTGCGATGTCCAGTCAGGATGTTTGTCTGCTCTCGGTACCAAGTTTGCGGTTCACCCAGGGCCCAGCTATGAGCAGGTGAGTGGTTTATTCAGACTTATATACCCCTATGGTGAAAGGGAGGTGGCCTCAGAGTACCGGGATGGACGTCGGGCAGAAGCGCCTTTGGCTGGCAAGGTCTGAAAAACTTCATTGTGTCGTTCCATGGCAGATGTTTTTGTTTGTTGTATGTCTTTTAAAAAAAAAAAAACTTCCTCCTCTGAGATATCTACTGTCACGGCCGAAATTGTTGGCACCCTAGAAATTATTCCAGAAAATCAAGTATTTCTCACATAAAAGTATTGCAGTAACACATATTTTGCATCCACATGTTTATTCCCTTTGTGTTTATTGGAACAAAACAAATAAAGGGAGGAAAAAAGCAAATTGGACATAATGTCACACAAAACTCCAAAAATGGGCTGGTCAAAATTCTTGGCACCCTTTCAAAATTGTGGATAAATAAGATGGTTTCAAGCATGTGATGCTCCTTTAAACTCACCTGGGGCAAGTAACAGGTGTGGGCAATATAAAATCACACCTGAAAGCAGATAAAAGGAGAGAAGTTCACTTAGTCTTTGCATTGTGTGTCTGTGTGTGCCACACTAAGCATGGACAACAGAAAGAGGAGAAGAGAACTGTCTGAGGACTTGAGAACCAAAATTGTTGAAAAATATCAACAATCTCAAGGTTACAAGTCCATCTCCAGAGATCTAGATTTGCCTTTGTCCACAGCGCGCAACATTATCAAGAAGGTTGCAACCCATGGCACTGTAGCTAATCTCTCTGGGCGTAGACAGAAAAGAAAAATTGATGAAAGGTTGCAACGCAGGATAGCTTGGATGGTGGATAAGCAGCCCCAAACAAGTTCCAAAGAAATTCAAGCTGTCCTGCAGGCTCAGGGAGCATCAGTGTCAGCGCGAACTATCCATCAACATTTAAATGAAATGAAACGCTATGGCAGGAGACCCAGGAGGACCCCACTGCTGACACAGAGACATAAAAAAGCAAGACTACAGTTTGCCAAAATGTACTAGAGTAAGCCAAAATCCTTCTGGGAAAATGTCTTGTGGACAGATGAGACCAAGATAGAGCTTTTTGGTAAAGCACAACATTCTACTGTTTACCGAAAATGAGGCCTACAAAGGAAAGAACACAGTACCTACAGTGAAATATGGTGGAGGTTCAATGATGTTTTGGGGTTGTTTTTCTGCCTCTGGCACTGGGTGCCTTGAATGTGTGCAAGGCATCATGAAATCTGAGGATTTTGGGTCGCACTGTAGAGCCCAGTGTCAGAAAGCTGGGTTTGCGTCCGAGATCTTGGGTCTTCCAGCAGGACAATGACCCCAACATACGTCAAAAAGCACCCAGAAATGGATGGCAACAAAGCGCTGGAGAGTTCTAAAGTGGCCAGCAATGAGTCCAGATCTAAATCCCATTGAACACCTGTGGAGAGATCTTAAAATTGCTGTTGGGAAAAGGCGTCCGTCCAATAAGAGAGACCTGGAGCAGTTTGCAAAGGAAGAGTGGTCCAAAATTCCAGGTGAGATGTGTAAGAAGCTTATTGATGGTTATAGGAAGTGAGTGATTTCAGTTATTTTTTCCAAAGGGTGTGCAACCAAATATTAGGTTAAGGGTACCAATAATTTTGACCAGCCCATTTTTGGAGATTTGTGTGACATTATGTCCAATTTGCATTTTTTTCCTCCCTTTTTTTGTTTTGTTCCAATACACACAAAGGGAATAAACATGTGTATAGCAAAACATGTGCTACTGCAATACTTTTCTGTGAGAAATACTTGATTTTCTGGAAAAATTTCTGGGGTGCCAACAATTTTGGCCATGACCGTATGGATCCAGGCCTTCCCGACCCGTGGAACGCTTCTGCATTCCAGAGCGCCGCATTCCTTCCGGGTCCCCCGGCCGTCGCACGTCTGCGCATGCGCGGAGCTTCGGTGAAACCGCGGCTTGGTTTCGCGCATGCGCAGCGCGGCGGAGGGGTCCGAGGCCGCACAGGCGCTGTTAAGCTGGTCTCCACGGCGCAGGTGCGTGACATGGCCCAGCCGTGACGTCATTCTGGTGGGACATTTAAACCGCTGAGAGCCCCTAAAGGGGCAGTGAGTGACAGCGTCCTGGAGCACAGCACCGCTTAGGGCAAGGTAAGCTTATTCTCCTTGGCATTTTTTCTATCTCCCTTCCCCTTAAAGGGGAGGAGTTTTAAAAAATATATATATATATTTTATTGAATTGGCTTTGTTTTTACTATGCTTGTTCCTAGCCCTGGTGTTGCCTGTTTTTCCTTCTGGTATTTGTTGTTGTTTGCGATCGGTCGATCAGACACCATGGACAAGTCTCCGCCTGTGTGTGGCCAGCCCTCTTGCACAAGGTATGTGCGGATGAGGGGAAGGTTATTATTTACATGATGCTGGAAGGCACTAATTGCTATCCTGATTACCTTCTTCCCCCTTCTCTGTCTTATGTTTTCCTTACAGCCCTGCTAGATCAGACCATCAGTCACGGGACAGAGACCTTGCCAGGCTGCAACATCATTCATCTTCTAGGTCCAGACGTGACTCTCCGTCTGGGACCCACCACCAGAGGGGATGTTCCCATTCCTCCTCCAGTCACCGCTACCACCGCCATGATAGCCGCTCTGACCGTAGAGCCTGCTGGGGATGTGGGACCCGAGTCCTGGAGGGCAAATCACTATGTGACCCATGTTATGCCCGGGCGGTTGGTGAAAAAGAGATGGAAAAGCAAAACATAGAGTCTCTTGTCAAGCGTGTGGTGCAACAGTCTATAAAAGAGTTAGACACCTCCCACACATGGAACCAGTCCACCACCCTGTCTGGCTCCCTGGCTGACGAGGCCCAGGAGGATCCCGGCCAATCCCAGCCCTATGATGCCTCCCATGATTCCTCGCAGAGCGAGATGGAGGGAGATGAGTTCACGGTGGTCTTTGACTATTCCTTAGTCTCCCCACTAATTAAGGCGGTCAAGGAGACCCTAAAATTGGAGGATACATCCGCTCCCCCACAGAAGCAGAGGAAATTCTTTAAACAATTGGGGAAAGAGTGCTCCAACTTCCCACGCCTTCCTGAACTAAAGGAAATTTTTGAGGAAGAATAGAGCAAGGGAGACAAGAAGGTTTCTATGTTAAACAAAACCTCCAGACTATACCCCTTCAAGGCCGGGGAAATAAAGCATCTGGAAAATGCTCCCCTTGTTGATGCAGCGCTGATGCGCCTAGCCAAACATGTTACGCTTCCGCTAGAAGATACAGTATCCTTCAAGGATGGCCTTGAGTGCAAAATAGATCAAGACCTCAAAAGGATCTATGGTTTGGCCGGAATGGCCTGCAAACCAGCCCTGGCTCTTGCAGTTACATCTAAGGCTATGGAAGCTTGGATAGAAAATGTGGACTCTGTTCTGAGAGGAGTTTCAGAGGATCTGGCACAGGGCTCAGCAGTACAAGAACTGAAGCTGGCAGTCGCCTTTTTGGGGGAGGCCTCGATCAACCTCATTCGCCTGTTGGCCCGATCTATACTGTCCTCGGTCACGGCCAAACGGGCCTTATGGTTGCGCCCCTGGCTTGCCGATCCAGTGTCTAAGCAGGCCTTGTGTAAAATCCCCTTTGAGGGGCCTTCTTTATTTGGTAACAGGCTTGACAGTGCCATATCTAAGGCCACAGGTGGGAAGTCAGGGTTCCTTCCCCAGGACAGGCGCCTGTTCAACCAGAGGAAGCCCCAGCGTAGACACGGTACTGAGCGCTCTAGGGAAGCACGTTCCTACAGGCCCAGACGGGATTTCAGGAAAAACTGGAGCAGAGGACAGGCACCCTTTCATAAGTCTGCCAAGAGACAGGCGCCCGGTGGTCGGTGAGTCTTTTTGAGATTGGGCTTGCCCAGGCAGGTCGGGTAGGGGCTCGCTTGCTTCTCTTCCGGCATGTCTGAGTGGCCTCGATCTCAGACTATTGGACCATCAAGACGGTCTCCACAGGCCACACATGGTCTTTCACCAGTATTCTTCCCTGCAGATCAATTCCCACCCTACTGCCACGGTCAGAAGAGAAGAGACAAATTCTGCTGTCATACATAGACTCTCTGAAAGATCAAGGAGCGGTGGTGCCTGTCCCGAAAAACGAAGAATTCCAAGGTGTGTATTCCCCCCTCTTCCTAGTCCAGAAAAAGAACGGCTCTTGGTGCCCGGTGATAGATCTAACCTTTCTAAACAAATTCATAAAACACGAAAAATACAAAATGGAAACCCTCTCTACCATCCAGAAAATCGTTTAACCATCCTTAAAGGATGCTTATTTCCATGTTCCAGTGGCAGAGGGATTCCGCAGTTATCTTCGTTTCCAGGTCGGACAAGAGCACCTCCAGTTCACATGCCTTCCGTTCGGACTGACAACCTCTCCACAAGTCTTTTCAAAAGTCCTTCTGGCTGTAATGTCCCTTATCAGAACCTGAGGGGTACGACTGTACCATTACCTCGACGATCTTCTGTTACTATCCCAGGACAGGCAGCAGTTGCTGGCTCAAAGGGAACAAGTCACTTCCACCCTGACCGAGTTCAGGGGGCTCCTAGTCCTAAACTTGGAGAAAAGCCATTTAGAGCCAGTGCAGTGCCTGGTTTAACTAGGAGCCCAGTTCAATACTGTGGAGAATACCATCTCCCTTCCAGAGGAGAAAATCCCAGTCATTTGGGAGAGAATCTCCCTAGCCCAAGGCTCCTCATGCCTAAGGGCCTCGCAGTGCCTAAAAATTGTTGACACAATGGTTGCCACGACCCCCATGGTCAAGTGGGCAATGTGGAGGCTACGTCCCTTTCAAGCAGGGCTTCTTCAGCAATGGAGGTCAGGTGACATCAATCAATTAATTCATGTAACTCTGTCAATGAGGAACAGTCTCTTTTGGTGTCTTCAACGCAAAAACCTGCTCACATGCCACTCTCTTGCTCCCATTCATTGGGTGACTGTCACATCCGACACCAGCAATACTGGTTGGTGGGCCCACTGCGGGTAAGAGCTTGCACAAGGCAAATGGGATGCCTGTCTCCACAATCCGGGTTCGAACGTCCTGGAACTTCGAGCAGCATGGTATGCCCTTCGGTCCTTCTTTCACCTCCTGAGAGGGAAAACTTTATTACTGAAAATGGACAACACCACAGCGGTATCCTACGTGAAAAGGCAAGGGGGCACCCGGAGCTCCACCCTGCTACAGGAAGTCGAGCCCATCATGTCTTGGGCCCAGAAGAATCTGATCAATATCTCAGCAGTCTTCATTCCTGGGACTCAGAACATCCAAGCAGATTTCCTGTCCCGCAGGCAGTTGCACAACAACGAATGGTCCCTGCATGCACAGACATTAGAGTGGATCCTGTCTCTGGGAGTCAATCCCAAAGTGGATCTGTTTGCATCCCCCTGCAACTTCTAAATCAGGAAGTACTATACTCGAGGCCATTGCAGCCAAGCCTTCGGTGTGGATGCACTGACGGACCAGTGGAACTTCAACAGGGCATATGCCTTCCCTTCACTCCCGATCATCCTCAAATTTCTACAGAGGCTCCAGATGGAAGCAGTCGAGGTGATGACGATAGCACCTTACTGGCCGAGCAAGCCATGGTTTCCCCTCCTGAACCAGATGAGCTTTCGGAATCCGTTGCCTCTCCCTCACAGGCCGGACCTTCTTTCTCAGGGGGCAACCTTGCACCCTTGTCCAGCGATACTGAGACTGATGGTCTGGTTCTTGAGAGGGAGATGCTAGAGTCTCTTGGGTGCACTTCAAGAGTAATCTCCACCCTCATGAGTTCAAGAAAGCCAAGTACAAAGTCTATAGCAGAATATGGGCCAAGTTTGCTAACTTCTCTACCTCTGCAGGCAAATCATGTAGAAACCCTGGAATCCAAGATATCCTCAGCTTCCTCCAGTCCGGCCTAGATCTTTCTTTATCTATCAGCTCAGCTTAGGGTTCAAGTCTCAGCTTTGTCAGCCTTCTCCGGAACATCATGGGAAGTTCACCCACTGATACGGCAGTTCTTTCGAGGGGCATCGAGACACAGGCCCCAAAGGAAACCAAGTGGGATCTTCCCCTTGTTCTTGACTCACTGTCTGCCCTCAGGAATACGGATCTTACTCCTGTTTCTATTAAGGACTTGTCGACAAAACTGTCTTTCCTCGTGGCCATCATCTTGGCCAAAAGAGTTTCCGAGATCAGTTTTCTGGGTTGTCAGGAACCCTTTCTGACGTTCTTTCCTGACCAAGTGGTCCTTATCCCTATGCTCGGCTCTAAACCGAAAGTCACTTTGGTGTTTCATGAAAACCAGGAAATAGTGCTTCCCACATTCAAATCCCCGGAGTCCACAGAGGTTCATCCCCTGGATGTGGGCGAAATACTGAAGGAATACCTACGAGTTACTTCATCTTTCAGACGTTCCACTCATCTGTTCATATTACACTCCAGCAGTAACAGAGAGAAACGTGCTTCTTCTAGAACAATAGCGGCATGGATCGTCCAATCCATTCAACAGGCCTACAGGGCAAAGGGCTTGGCTCCTCCAGAGGCGGTGACAGCACATTCCACTAGAGGCATGGCAGCCTCATGGGCGGCAGCTCGACACGTGGCTCCTGACGTCATATGCAAAGCAGCCTCGTGGTCCTCGTTCAATACTTTCATGTCACATTATTGTATAGAGCCTGCTTTCCTTTCCTCTGTAAACTTTGGTTTGAGAATCCTGTCGGTTGACGGGAAAGATTAAATATTTTTGTTCAAGCATACCCTCCCGTGTGGCCTGGCTAGTTATTTCCCACACGTAGTCTGCCATGGAGTCTGTACGCAAAATGGAAAATTTATTATCAAATACTTACCGTAATTTTCCTTTCCTGACAGACTCCATGGCAGACGGAGTTCCCACCCATGAGTATAAGGGTTGATCTAAGAGTCGGCTAGTTACGGAACACAGTCCATAGCGGTTAGCTCAAACTTTTGGGTATGGGGTCCTATAGCATTGGAGATGAGGCGGGGTTAACCCACATGTAGTCTGCCATGGAGTCTATCAGGAAAGGAAAATTACGATAAGTATTTGATAATAAATTTTCCGTCATTTCTCCACTGTAGAAAATTCTCATCATCTTGCTAAAAGTAGAAAAAACCTTTAACTACTTCAAATTTAATTGCAATAAGATGTTCAAGAGAACATCTGTTTGACAACTCCCTCATTAGTTTTTAATACCTGACCTAATGATAGACTGTGTATGTAATGTGATCATTTAACAATGTAAAATATGCACTTGTCATGGATTCTGTTCAAAACTACACATCATGGAAAAACAATTTAGAATGTCAGCAGTCCAGTCTTCAATTTAAAATCACAATTCACTGAGCAGTTTAATCCTAATAAGGATCTATGTATAAGTTTTTACATAGAATGGAAATGACACCTTCTCTATTGATGGCTTCATGTAATGGACAAACACACAAAGAGAAGAAGGTGCGAAAGAAAAATGAAGAATGAGTCAGAGAAATACATTCATTCCAATTGTAACAGATAAAAAGATTGGAACATTATGTGCTTGTATTGTATAGTATTTGTTCTCTCTATTGCACTGGGAATATACAATGCATTGATTATAGAAGGGGTGCCTGTACAGGGACAAAGAATGGCATGTTTATAATTTGCCCATCCTTTCTTTAATGTAGTCGCATGCGTAACCATTGCAGTCTTTCTCCCGGAATCAGCTGTTGTACAGAGATGGCACATATGTGGTGGGAGAGCTGTTTCCATTTATGTACAAAAAAGACAGTGATCACTAGGTAACCACAGAGCTTTCACAGCTTCTTGCAAACTCCTTTTGTGGGATAAAATGCATTTTCAGTGCTTTCTTAACTCCTACATGACCCAGTTACTGGAACATTGCTCTAGTAAATCAAATCACTTGCAAATACTGCAGCCTGTATTTTGCCATAAATGTGGGTGTATGATCCAAATCATCATAAAGCCAATAGTGCTGCTTCAACACCGATAATGGTAACTTAAGTGGACAAATAAACTCAAAAAGTGAAGATGTGCTATCTTTTAATACATCATGCTAATTGTGCACGGGAATATCTATTTGTAGTTAATCTAGCGCTGACAAATATGGCAATTGTATATGATACATGGTGCATTGTCATCAAGTTAGCTAATTTGTAGCACCGCTTTACCCCCTGAGTCCACTGCAGCCTAATCCACACATACAGAAGCATGAAAGGGATTTTGGACCGCACTAAATAATTTTACAACAAGTAATCCAACCCAGAAGCACTGTATGGTAAACCAGATCTCCACCACTAACAGACCAGTGAGGATAAATTCTCATGCTCGTGCACATTGCACACGTGCTAATATTCATAAGCAAAGGACCAATGTAATTTCTGCAGTGCCAGTTCATCACGCACGGATTTGTGCGCGTGCGCGCATCTGTGTGTGCGCACGAACGAACGCATGCGTGCACATACCAATTAGCACTTGGCGCCCAGTGGCCTATTTAAACTGCTCTGTCACTGTAAACAGTTGCTGGATGATCTTCAGCTTGTTCTTGACTTCCATAGACCTTATCTGCTGCTCCTGTTTGTTCGTGTATGACCCAAATCGCCTTTGGACTTAGCCTCCTCTTGTTCCCTAGTTCTGTTACCTGGTATCCTGACCATGGCTTGTTTACTGGATCTGATCTGCCTGCTGACTTGGTACCGCATTGCCCGGCTGTTTCCAACCATGGCCTACCTTCTGGACTTGCTTTGCCTGCTGATTCGGTACCCTACTGCCCGGTTGTCGTTGACTGCTGCTCCTCTCCTGATTCTGCTTCCGTCCCATGCTCTGGTGCCAAGCTGCTCTTACATCCTGCTCCAAGGACTGTGACTACCAGCTCTACCCACCTACAGAGTGGACATCACCAGCCAGCTACTTTACACTCGTGCCACTCCTTGCCTTTACACTTTCTGTCCCCACCTTCAGGAGTGTAGGCGGGAGGAGCAAGAGAGGCCTCCATCAGATTCCAATCTGCACCAGGTACGTGATAAGCACTGTGAAAAGCCCTTGGAATCTGCCTACAATTCAGATAGAAAAGGAAAATATTAAAGTATACTGAGTGAGGAAGTCCCAACATACCACAATTGAGGAAATTGGGACAAGGGGATTTATATGTGCCACAATAACAGATGTAAAAAACAAGGGATTAGTAAATGCAATAAAATTTGATTGGTACATTAAAATCCACTAAAAAGTTCACAACACATCAACTACCCTCAAATTAAATAAGAGAGGTAATATAGGTTTTTCGTACATCATTTTGTCAATCCACTTGTCTTACTGTTTATCACCTATATTATATTACATAGATATTACCTCTTATATTAAATTAGAGGGTAGTTGATGTGTTGTGAACTTCTTTTAGTGGATATTAATGTACCAATAAAATTGTATTATGGTACTTTTATTAATTCTTTGGGGGGGGCTGTTAAATTTTGCAAATGAGATCCCCCACCTTCTAAAAAAAATATTATAGTAGTATTGTTGTGGTGTTAGTGTTTCGGTAATTTTTGACATTCAGTCATTTATTTAGCACTTCACTTCCTTCCTCCGCCAAGTCCATATTCTGCCTGCAGCTTTTTACGCTCAGTAAGAATGATTCACTTGGAATACTCTGCAACATCATGCTGTGCATCCCATTGCACACTTTAGCTTCTTTCAGTCCCTACAACTATCCACTCACCAAATCAGAATGACCAGCTTTGCAACTGGTTTAGGATCAGTATATGGAAATAGCACAATCCCCCTCTCTCTGGTAAGTGGTAACACTTGGCTTCTCCAGGAAACCATTGTCCTGCATGCCACCATCAGAATCTCACAATAGTCTCTAGTCCTAGGTCTAAAGTCTAGGCTGGACTTAAAATCACTCTTGCAGTGGGTCCTAAATGCACTGCAAGGGCTGCCTGCTTGTTTTGTTCAGGGGAATTGGAATGAGGTGAAATACTTATCATATTCTTTGCAGGATTGGTCCTCAGAAGCTGCTTTTTTTCACTGTCCGGCTGCCCACAGCTCTAAAATGTCATCACATTCAATGCAAGATCAGCAGTTCTACATTATATGCGAGGACACTAAAGAGCCCACCCACTAGTTGCCAAAAAAAGACGTAGACAAAACAAGTGGCGAGAGACCCATTGCAAGGGTAGGTAACTTTGTCTCCAGGCCAGAGCATCATTAAAGCATACTCCGTTTGTTTCATCTATCTAGACCTTAGCAAGACGTTATGATATTGCTTGTTCCCTGGAGTTAGAACTGTTTAAGTCTTGTGGGGTTGATTTACTAAAGGCAAATCCACTCTGCACTACAAGTGCACTGCAAGTGCACTTGGATTTGCAGTCTCTGTAAATCTAAGGGGAAGATCTGAAATCAGGGGAAGCTCTGCTGATTTTATCATCCAATCATGTGCAAGCAAAAATGCTGTTTTTTATTTTCCTTGCATGTCTCCCTCAGATCTACAGCGACTGCACTTCCAAGTGCACTTGCAGTGCACTTGTAGTGCAAAGTTGATTTGTCTTTAGTAAATAAACCCCATGGTTTCATAACAGATCGGCACCGCTCCAAGGCTGCAGTATCAGTCTCTTAGGTTTATACTCTGTATTCAGGTGCTAACAGGAATACAGCATATATTGTTCCAAAATATAATATGGCATGAAGGTACCGCCGCACACTGGTATTGATTTACTAAAACTGGAGAGTGCAAAATCTGGTACAGCTGTGAATGGTAGCCAATCAGCTTCTAGATTTTGCAAGCTCCAGTTTTAGTAAATCAACCCCACTGTATTCAACTCAAATGTAAGGCTAATGAAAGACATGCTTCAGCTCAGATGCTAGCCCATCAGGCCACGCCCCTCTGACATGTTTCACCCACATTGGGCTTAATCATAGAGGTGAGCATGTCCTGTGGAAAAGGAAATATTTGCACACACACATCACAAGCCATTTGAGACTTGAAGTGATTGTAAAGTCAGAAGGTTTTTTATCTTAATGCATTCTATGCATTAAGATAAAAAGCCTTCTAAATGCAGCCCCCCTAATACTTATCTGAGCCCCATCTAGATCCGGCGATGTTGTAGGATTGTCTTGGCTGCCCCGGACTCCCCTCCTCATTGGCTGAGACAGCAGCGCAGCGCTATTGGCTCCCACTGCTGTCAATCAGAGTCAGTCAACCAATGAGGGGAGAAAGGGGACGGGCCATGGTTCTAAGTCTGAATAGACACAGGGAGCTGTGAATCAGCTTGGGTCCCTCCATAGCAAGCTGCTTGCTGTGGGGGCACTCAACAGGGGGAGGGGCAAGGAGCAACGAACAGGGACTCGAGAAGGTTCACACTGGGCTGCGAGAGTGAAGCCGTGCGAGTTCAGCTGAACTCGCATGATTTCACTCCCGCTGGTCAGTCCCGATTTCCGCCGCAATTACAGAGACATCTGTGCATGTTTCTGCACAGATGTCAATGTAAATCGCGGGCCAAAGTCGCAAAAAGTAGTACAGAAACTACTTTTTGAAATCGGTGCAGCGTCGCAGATGCGGCGTCGCCCCGATTAGGACGGTGCCATTGCCAGAAATTTGCGGCAAATACCGCCGTTTTGACATGCGATTTGACATGTCAAATCGCATGTCAAAATGCACCAGTGTGAACCAGGGCTAAATCTGTGTTAGTGAGCACTTGTCCTTTGCCGAGATAATCCATTCACCTCACAGGTGTTGCATATCCAGATGCTGATTAGACAACAGCATGATTATTGCACAGGTGTGCCTTAAGCCCCATACACACTATTAGATTTTCTGCAGATTTTTGTCTTCAGATTTACCAAAACCATGTAATATGTGGTCAAACCTTAAGAGTTTCAATTTGTTTGCAATCAGGCAGGCCCTTGCACTACAAGGTTTTGGTAAATCTGAAGACAAAAATCTGCAGAAAATCTAATAGTGTGTATGGGGCTTTAGGCTGGCCACAAAAAAAGGCCACTTTAAAATTAAAATTTGCAGTTCAGCTCATGATAAATAGGGGCAAACACAAAAGTTTATAATTTTGCTCAGTGTATGTATCGCCTTGCCCTAGGCTGGATACATTTTGTTTTTTACTCCACTGTACTCAGCTGAGCAGCAATTTATTTTGTAGGTCTAAGAAAGGAAGGGTGACCCCTGGAAGTTGCACATCTATGGTGTCCTGCTGCAATGAACGGAGTGGCAACCTCAGCCTGGACTCTGACCAGTCCACGCTCCCAACGCGTTTCACTCCACCCCCCAGGGCTTAGTCATTTGTAGGTCTAGTCAGGTCTCTCAAAGCCTGGTGGTTGATTACTCCTGCCAGCCTCTAGAAGAAGCTTATAGAAATAAAGTAGGAAGATCAGCCACTAGGTTATGAATATTTATCTGACCTTAGCCAATCCATTGGAGGTAGGTTCAGAAGGTGTGGCTGGGAAGCAGATAAAAGTTTAGGAGGGTCTTTTCGGAGCACTCTCTCTTTTCTGGGGCCTCTGCTCCTGGGAGGCAGCCTGTGTCACTGAGGAACTGTTATCAGACCTCAGCATGTGCTTGGCTGAGTGCCTGGATAATCCTGAACCAAATTTTTTTTGCTGGAGGTTAGGACCTTAGAGAGGCTGGGCTGAAGATGAACCCCTTTCACTGAAGAGTGTTGCAGGGAAGCTGTCTCTGAACATTCTTTTTAGGATATTTTTGCCTCCAGGTGTGGCTGTGTTTTAACGATTAGACACCAGAGGTTGTTCTAAGGTCTGTGACTGATCTTACAGAGTCTCAGGTAACTGGCTGTCCCCTCTACCTCCAACATTACTTAAGGCTTCTACTGAAGGACTTTGCATAAGAATCTGTCCTCTTGTACCTGCTTGCGTTTTGGAATATTCTGCGCCCTCATCCTTCTCTCCTGTTTAAGCAGTGCAATAAAACCTCAAAAACACACCCTAGACTGAGCCTGTGTTTGTTGGTGTGCTTTGATACCGATATCTGGGCTTAACAGCCCCTGACCAGGTAAGGGAGACCTGCTTTTTTTTCCAGTGGAGTGAGTGCTACAACTACAACCCTTTTAAAATATGTAATTGGTCAGGGGAAGGTTTTTTTCCCTAGCAAAAACAATTTAAGGAGGCCATGTTGAACCAGCCTTAGTGAAAGGTGTTTTGGTGTATTTTGGTCCCCTCACAGTGACCTGACTGGCCATTCTTTCTCATTTAAACTGTTTGAAAAATGAAAGCTGAGAAGGGATTGCTATGCATTACATTCCTTGTTTATATTTGGAGTATACTTTTAAGGGCTATTATTGCATATTTTCCTACTGTGTTTCAAAAAGGACATAAAGTGTGCCAGCCATCTTTCCACTGAAATCATTTTCACTAATTTCATTGCAAAATTCTCTGGAAAATATTTTTAGTTGAAAGTATTCCCATACCTTGTAGCTACCACAGACCATTTGTAACCAGCAAGCACATGCAAACCCTAAGAGCCCATTCACACAGGGGCAACACGACTTCCAGCGCGATTTTATGAGGCAACTCAGACACGACTTGAGAATAAATCACAGCGCGACCTGGAGCTATTTACAAGGCAACTCCAAGTTGCCTGCAGGACAGGAGACATTCCAGTGGCCAATCAAACAAGAATCAGCTATGTGGGAGGGAGGGGGGAGGGAGAGGTTTGCGCGACCTGAGGCGACTAGGGGCGACCTGGGGCGATTTGGAGTCGGATCCAAAGACGCCCCTGTGTGAATGGGCTCTAACAGTACTGTTGACAATATTATAAATGTTTACCAATCATGTGGACATTTATAAGTGAATCTGAGGTCAATGGCAGAGGAAATTCTCTTTCTGGAATTTCCTAACAGATGAAAATTGAGGCATGATAGAATTGAAGGTCTTTTGACATGGAATTGTGGGAAAAATATTATTCAACCAGTGTGTCATTGAACCCCAAAGTTCCATGTGGGGTTTATAAATTTCTTTGCGCCGTGGTAAATTAATCTCCCACCCACAATGACCATCAATATATATTTCTACTGACTACCAAGTTATAGGTTACTTCCACATGCATTTTCACATGCACGTTTTGTAATTCACCATTATTCTTGGCGGACACCAGCACTAGTGTTAGAGGACACCATTTTACATTTTCAGTATCTGCATTTCTTTTCTCTTATTATTATTAAGTAATAATAATACTGAAAATAATTTTGTTGTAAACAGCAAGTGGGTTTTAAAAAAAATATCTGCCCTGGGTGACAAATACTCAAGGTACGACACATTATTTTTAACAACTTACTGATCATGCTATTTTTTTTTAACAGGGATTCCCTGAGACCTGATATATATTTCAAGGTTTTAGATGTGATGGATGCCTTTGTTTTGTTTTCTAAGCTTTTGTTCCTGTATTTTCACCTGGTGATCTGGCTAGTAAGTCTGTTGTTTTTCAACACAACAAGCTGTCCTGCAGATGTAGCAGTTAGAGTGATGAGAGAAAGCATTTCCCATTAACAGGGGTGCTTACAGTGGTCAGCTTTTATTTATTTATGCAAAACCTTGATCCTAACTGTTTTTGTAACTGCTTATAAATTGTTAGCTGGAGTTCAGCTCAATTTGTTGGTGTATCTAAATCTGATAGTACGAATTTCTAAACTAGGAACTAGTAATTTGGACTTTGTAGGCACACAGGTAATTAGAGGTAAAAAACTAAAGATTTATTAATATAGAAAAGGTTGGCATATAAGACAATCATAAAATATCAAACTAGTTGATCAATCATTATGACTGGTCCACAAGGGTTATCATTGTAATATCATACAGTACAGTGTACATTCTCCTTACAGCAACTCAACAGAGTACAAGGGGAAATAGATTTATGTAGCTATAAAATAGATAACCGGCAAGTGGATCCAGAGGAGATGGAGAGCTTGCTCGACATGTTGCGCGTTGCTATGAATGCTTGCTCAGGAACATATATACATAACTTTCAAAGGGGGTGTTGAAACAGCAAAGGTAGATGAGACCATCTATCTAGACAATGGTGATATAGGAACTATATACCCAGTCGGGAAGATGGTATCGTAAAAATATATTTGGTAATCTTGATAGATCAACCTGTGCTGGTAAGCAAAGAGCAGATAGGATACACTCAGCCAATCCGAAAATAGGTTATATAATAATTTGTTGTGGAACATATAAGATTATTCCAGGACGTTTCAAACTGGTTACTTAATCCCCAAGAGTAGTCATGATGCTGCTCTTGCTATGTAGAGAGAGTATGTTTTTAAAACCTTTAATTCAGATGATGTCCTGTATGGCGAGTGTTCCTATGCTCACAATGATCGTCTATAGACGTCCTGGAATAATCTTATATGTTCCACAACAAATTATTATATAACCTATTTACCCCAGCACAGATTGATCTATCAAGATTACCAAATATATTTTTACGATACCATCTTCCCGACTGGGTATATAGTTCCTATATCACCATTGTCTAGATAGATGGTCTCATCTACCTTTGCTGTTTCAACACCCCCTTTGAAAGTTATGTACCGTATTTATCGGCGTATAACACGCACTTTTTTCCCCTTAAAATCAGAGGAAAATCGTGGGTGCGTGTTATACGCCGATACTCACCTATCCCCGGCGATCTCCGCTGACTGTGAGCGGAGCGGAGCGATCGCCGCCGAGATACACATAGCCGAGTGTATTCGGCTATACTCGGCTTTTCTCGGCTCCGCTCACAGTCACGCCCAGTCCCGCCATTGGACCTGTGATATGTCCATCATAGGGCGGGACTCGGCGTGACTGTGAGCGAAGCCGAGAAAAGCCGAGTATAGCCGAATACACTCGGCTATGTGTATCTCGGCTCCGCCCATCCCTGCGTTCTCAGCGGCATTCGCCGCGCTCCACCCTGTATCAGCGGCGATCTCGGCGGCGCCAAATTTAATTCAGGGCTGCACTGGACACTGGCAAGGCTGCACTGGACACTGGCAAGGCTGCACTGGACACTGGGCAATGCTGCAATGGACACTGGCAAGGCTGCACTAGACACTGGCAAGGCTGCACTAGACACTGGGCAATGCTGCACTGGACACTGGGCAATGCTGCACTGGACACTGGGCAATGCTGCACTGGACACTGGCAAGGCTGCACTGGACACTGGCAAGGCTGCACTGGACACTGGGCAAGGCTGCAATGGACACTGGCAAGGCTGCACTGTGACAAGGCTGCAAATGACACTGGTAAGGCTGCATTTAAATGTACATTTTTTTTTCTTAAACTTCCCTCCTAAAAGTTTTTTTCCCTAAAATTCCCTGCTAAACTTGGGGTGCGTGTTATACGCCGGCGCGTGTTATACGCCGATAAATACGGTATATATGTTCCTGAGCAAGCGTTCATAGCAACGCGCAACATGTCGAGCAAGCTCTCCATCTTCTCTGGATCCACTTGCCGGTTATCTATTTTATAGCTACATAAATCTATTTCCCCTTGTACTCTGTTGAGTTGCTGTAAGGAGAATGTACTGTACTGTATGATATTACAATGATAACCCTTGTGGACCAGTCATAATGATTGATCAACTAGTTTGATATTTTATGATTGTCTTATATGCCAACCTTTTCTATATTAATAAATCTTTAGTTTTTTACCTCTACTTATCTGTGTGCCTACAAAGTCCAAAATACTAGTTCCTAGTTTAGAAATTCATATATATCGGGACGTTGGCGCACCTTTATGAGTGTATCCACAGTGTCACCCTGTAGCAGGATACACGTTAAAACCCAATTTTCTCATTAAATCTGATAGTACTTCTAACACTTCTCTCCCCCCAGACTAGCAATGTTGCTGTCCAAAAGGTGCACCCTTTGGTCCTTCATCCAGAGTGCAGGCACTTATAATACAGGAGGTGTATTACAGGCCATACATTTTTTTTTTTATTGGGTTGAATGCCACTTTAAAGCGGAGTTCCGCCTGAAAAAAAAAAAAGTCAACTGCTACAAATGCTGCAGCTGCTGCCATTAAAAAAAGGACACTTACCTGTCCCGGGCGCCCACGATGTCCTCACCAAAAGCCAACCCGTCCCTCGGCTTTGGTTGGAGGCATCTTCAGTAAGGGAATCAGAAAGTGAAGCCTTCCACAGCCTGGTTCCCTACCGCGAGTCGCACTGCACGTTCTGAGTAATTCCTGCTGTCTTCTGGGACCTGTGTGTCTCCCGGAAGACAGCAGGGGGGGACGGAGGAGGGGCCGGACATGGTGTAGATAACCACGGATAGTGCAGGGTTCTTTTGCTGGAAGTTGGAGCAAATACCTGGATTAGACAGGTATCTGCTTCCCCCTCCCGCCTGAAAGGTGCCAAATGTGACACCGGAGGGAGGGAGGAATAGGATCAGTGGAAGTTCCATTTCT
Organism: Rana muscosa; assembly: GCA_029206835.1. Lineage (NCBI taxonomy): Eukaryota > Metazoa > Chordata > Amphibia > Anura > Ranidae > Rana > Rana muscosa. The sequence continues at coordinate 374,790,245 of CM055116.1, forward strand.
GGACAGAACTTAGCTTTAAGGGAATTGTGTATATTTATTCTTTAAGACCCCTTTCACACTGAGGCGTTTTTCAGCTACTAAAGGGCTAAAAATAGCACCTGAAAAACGCCTCCCCTGCAGTCCCAGTGTGAAAGCCCAAGTGCTTTCACACTGGAGCGGTGCGCTTGCAGGACGTTAGAAAAAGTCCTGAAAGCAGCATCTTTGGAGCGGTTTAGGAGCGGTGTATACACCGCTCCTCCACCGCCCCTACCCGGCGCGTCTTAGTGTGAAAGGCCTCTAACACTTTCCTGCTGGGCCTATTGTACAATGACAGCCAGGCGGGAGCACTGTTCTGGGAGCAAGTCATATGTCGTCCTCCCAGGATCGGCCAATGACAGATCACTGTACCGGCCTGCTGCCAGTACCATGTGACTGCTGTGACCAATCACAGAAGGTCACATGACAGTTGTACACAATGAAAGGCTTTTTTTACATGCCTTTCATTGTGTACTTATGTGAGGAGCTCTGTGATTGGTCACAGTCATCACATGGTACAGACAGGTCCAATCACAGCCCATTTGTACCATGTGATTAACTGTGGCCAATCACAGCTAATCACAATAGTAAACACTGAATGAGTAGTTTTCATTCAGAAAAAATGGTTTCTTATAACTGTAAAATTCAGTTATAAGCAACAATGGTGTGTAAAAAAAAAAAGTAATAAAAACAAATTGGAAAAAAATTATTAAACTTGATGATAAAAAATGTCATATGGTTACAGTGTTGCATGACCGCACAATTGTCATTCAAAGTGTGACAGCGCTGAAAGCTGAAAATTGGCCTGGGCAGGAAGGAGGTAAAAGTGTCCTGTATTGAAATGGTTATAGTGATACCAAGTGATATCCTTATTCTCTAAAAAAAATAACCCAGATATACATCTACTACTTAATGGCCCTGTAATCTATTTTTCAATAAATGTTTTTTTTCCCTGTTTTTCTAAAGCCTTGTAACTAGAGTTGAGCGGGTAGCTGGATATTCGGGTCCGGCGGGTTCGGCCGAACTTCGGAAAAAAGTTCGGATTCGGGACCGAACTTTAACCCGAACCCGGACCCGGACCCCATTGAAGTCAATGGGGACCCGGACTTCTGACGACTAAAAAGGCTCTAAAAAAGTAATGGAAAGGGCTAGAGGGCTGCAAATGGCAGCAAAATGTTGTTAAGAACATGGCAAGTGCTCTGCAAACAAATGTGGATAGGAAATAACTTAAAAGAACATAAAAAAAATTAAAAAATTAAAAAATATGCTGGAGGCCCCCTTTTCAGCAGAAGAGGTACAGGAAGTCATTAAGAACCTCAGAAACTCAACGGCACAATGCCACACATATGGTGGGAATGCCCCAGAATACGCCCTTTCTGGAATAAATTATTTAATTTAATGGATAAGCTAGTGGGAAAATAAAATACTTTGAAATAAAAATGTAGCGGGGTGCTAAATTTAAGGAAAGTGTTTGAGTGGTAAATAGGCTCAAATACCCTAATTCTGTAGGATTCATGGACCATTTTGTCCTCGGGGACAGTATTGGTGTGCAGTTCCCTGCGGCCTACAGGTGGCGCCTTTTGTGTCCCCTCTTGGCAGTAGTACAGCGGGGCGGGGAACCTGCTGTGCATGCCGGGAGAGCATATAAAAGGGGCAGACCTTTGGCCTGGAGGCTGATGTCCAGTGGGGTCCGCGCCCAGGTGCCTTCGGCCTGGGTGCATGTGTTCCTGTTCCATCTCGGGCACCTTTAGCCCGGGGTGAGGTACTATCCTGGAGTTCTTGCTGCCCTGGGTATGGAGGCCTAGGGGCGGGAGTAAAGCCTGGAGTCCAGAGCCGCCTCGTGTAGGGGACCCTGTTCCAGGGAAGGGAGGATCATTCTGATGGACCGATGCGGGAGTCACGGTGAAGGAATGGTCTGTTGACTCCCTGGAGAGATGTCTTCCCCTTGATATGGGCTAGGTTCGTAGAAGGAGAAGCTCAAGGTCACCTTGACTGTATCAGAGGCCTTATTCAACCGGCCCGTGGCAGGGGCCTTATACACCCTGGTCTGTGGCTGAGACCAAAGTTCTCCAGGCCCATGGCAGGGGCCTTGTACACCCGGTCTGTGGCAGAGACCAACCTCAATGTCTGTGGCAGAGACCGTGCGCCAAAAACTGTTTGAGAAACCTAAGCAGTGAAGTGAATGTGCTACGTTTGTGCCTGGACCTCCTCCACACCTTAAGCTGTCCTGTTTCTTTGCTCTAACCTTTTCTATCTGAGTACAGTTTATTTTGCCATGAGAGAATAAGAGTTGGAGTTTCAGCTGGTGTGGACATTGACTTTACTGGCAATTAAAGGACTTGCCTCTACCTACAGTAGAGGTGAGAATCATCCTCTGGAGGAGTTTTGACTCCGGCTGTGGACACGGCCCGTCAAGTACACCGCTCAACCTCTTTATATAGGATGATACGGGCTGGTAGTGCGGTGTGCCTTTCTCCCTCCTGCGAAGAGCCAACAACATAAAGGCAGGTAAGGGGGAAAGGATCTGTGCGCTACAAAAAAATAAAATAAAAATTTTAATCTTGGCCTAGCAGGACGAGGTCCATATGGAGTAGGAGGTTGAGGTGGCGGTGGATGTGGCTGTGTAGGTGGAAGCGGCGGTGGAGGAGGACGAGGTAGCCAACACTGGTTCAAAAATACAACAATGGCTGGGTAAGGCCGGTGATGTGTCGAATTCTGTCCCCTGTCGAATAGTGTCCGCCCTGTACTGCGCTTGCTGAGTATGTAGGACAAGGGGATTTCAAAAATCTCCCAAGACTAACGGCGCCTGCGTGTTGAGTTCAGGTGAAGGCCACACCATCCGTGGTTCAAGCCGAGCCAAGCAAGGCCGCGATCGAAGCGAGCCCGTGAGGGGCCCTGTTACTATGTGCTACCGTATGTCCTCTTGGATGGTGGGGCTTGAACCTGCACTCACAGCGCAGGCGCCGTTCATCTTCGGAGATTTTGTGAATCTCCTTGTCCTCTGTACTGCGCAAGCGCTGCGCCTGCGCAGTACGGGCCGGGCACAATCCGATGGCCGGACAGTTTTTGTCACAACACCGGTATACATGTCTATTCTGCACAAGGTACGGACAAGTCCTGTGGGATCCATGCCTGGTTCATTTTAATGAACGTGAGCTTGTCCACATTGGCTCTGGACAGGCGGCTGCGCTTGTCTGTGATAACGCCCCCTGCCGTGCTAAATACACGTTCAGATAATACACTGGCTGCAGGGCAGGCCAGCACCTCCAAGGCATAAACGGCAAGCTCAGGCCATGTGCCCAATTTGAAGACCCAGAAGTTAAAGGGGGCAGACCCGTCATCCAGTACGTGTAGGCCTGTGGACACATACTGCTCAACCATGTTGGTGAAATGCTGCCTCCTGCTAAGACGTTCCATCTCAGCTGGTGGTGCTGGTTGTTGTGGCGTGCTGACAAAGCTTTTCCACATTTCGGCCATGCTAACCCTGCCTTCTGAGGTGCTGCCGGTGCCCCGGCTGCGTTGGCGACCTCTTCCTCCTCCTCTGCCTTCGCCTTGTGCTTCCACCGTACGCCCGCTGTCAGGTGGGAATGCCACCAGCAGCGCGTCTACCAGCGTGCGCTTGTACTCGCGCATCTTACGATCCCGCTCCAGTGAGGGAATTAAGGACGGTACGTTGTCCTTGTAACGGGGATCCAGCAGGGTGGCCACCCAGTAATCAGCACCAGTTAAAATGTGGGCAACTCGGCTGTCGTTGCGGAAACACTGCAGCATGTAATCGCTCATGTGTGCCAGGCTGCCCAGAGGCAAAGAAAAGCTGTCCTCTGTGGGAGGTGTATCGTCTGTGTCCTCTGTATCCCCCCAGCCACGCACCAGTAATGGCCACGAGCTGGTCTGAGTGCCACCCTGCTGTGAACATGGCTCCTCCTCCTCCTCCTCCTCCATCTCCTCCTCCACCTCGTCATCTTCCAGAACTGTGCCCTTTCTGCCGGACAATTGTGTACCTGGCGTTTGTTGGTGCAGGAACCCACCCTCGTAGCCACTTGTGAAAGACTGCCCTGAAAGCCTTTGAAATGATCCCGCTTCCTCCTCCTCATCCTCCTGTGCCACATCCTCTTCCATCATCGCACAAAGCGTTTTTTCAAGGAGGCATAGAACTGGGATAGTAACGCTGAGAACGGCGTCATTGGCACTGGCCATGTTGGTGGAGTACTCGAAACAGCGCAACAAGGCACACAGGTCTCGCATGGAGGCCCAGTTATTGGTGGTGAAGTGGTGCTGTTCCGCAGAGCGACTCACGCGTGATTGCTGCAGCTGAAACTCCACTATTGCCTGCTGCTGCTCGCACAGTCTGGCCAGCATGTGCAAGGTGGAGTTCCACCTTGTGGGCACGTCACATATGAGGCGGTGAGCTGGAAGGCCGAAGTTACGCTGCAGCGCTGACAGGCGAGCAGCAGCAGGGTGAGAACGCCGAAAGTGCGCACACACAGCCCGCACTTTCTGCAGCAGCTCTGGCATATTGGGGTAATTTTTAAGGAACCTCTGGACCACCAAGTTCAGCACATGCGCCAGGCAAGGGATGTGCGTCAAACCGGCTAGACCCAGAGCTGCTACGAGATTTCGCCCATTATCGCACACCACCAGGCCGGGCTTGAGGCTCACTGACAGCAACCACTCATCGGTCTGTTGTTCCATGTCCCTCCACAACTCCTGCGCGGTGTGGGGATTTTCCCCCAAACAGGAAAGTTTTAAAACTGCCTGCTGTCGTTTACCCCTGGCTGTGCTGAAGTTGGTGGTGAAGGTGTTACGCTGAATGGATGAGGAGGCGGTAGAGGATGAGGAAGCGGAGAAGGAGGAGTTAGCAACAGGAGGCAAACTGAAGCGCCCTGCAATCCTCGGTGGTGGAAGGACATGCGCCAAACCGCTATCTGCCTCAGGCCCAGCAGCCACTGCATTTACCCAGTGTGCTGTTAGGGAGATATAACGTCCCTGACCGTGCTTACTGGTCCACGCATCCGTAGTTAGGTGGACCTTGCCACAGATGGCGTTGCGCAGTGCACACCTGATTTTGTCCCCCACCTGGTTGTGCAGGGAAGGGATGGCTCGCCTGGAAAAGTAGTGGCGGCTGGGCACGACGTACTGCGGGACAGCCAATGCCATCAGGCTTTTAAAACTCTGCGTCTCCACCAGACGGAATGACAGCATTTCAAAGGCCAGGAATTTTGAAATGCTGGCATTCAGGGCCAGGGATCGCGGGTGGCTAGGGGGGTACTTCCTCTTCCGCTCCAATGTTTGGGAGATAGAGAGCTGAACGCTTCCATGGGACATTGTGGAGATGGTCGGTGACCCAGGTGGTAGTGTTGCTGGCAGATCCTCTGTTTGCGGGGTGACAGGTGCCACTGTCACTACAGAGGTGGATGAAGAGGCCGAGACTGCAGAAGAAGAGGAAGCAGGAGGAGCCAGAGACCTTTCTTGGTTTCTGAGGTGTCTACTCCACTGCAGCTCGTGCTTTGCACTTAGATGCCTGGTCATGCAGCTTGTGCTCAGGTTGAGAACGTTTATGCCTCGCTTCAGGCTCTGATTGCACAGCGTGCAAACCACTCGTGTCTTGTCATCAACACACTGTGTGAAGAACTGCCACGCTAGGGAAGTCCTTGGACCTGGCTTTGGTGTGCTCGGTCCCTTGCTGCGTTGGGCAGTAGCAGATGTACTGTCTAGGGGACGAATGCTCCGTTTTTGCACCCTGCTCCCTCTTCTGCTGTGCTGGTGGCTCTGTGCGACCACCGCCTCTTCCTCCGAACTACACTGGTCACCTGCATAACGTTGATTCCATGTGGGGTCGAGGACCTCATCGTCCTCCACATCATCTTCCACCCAGTCTTCACCCCTGCCCTCCATGTCTGTCTGCACAATTGCGAAAGCAGCAGCAGTTGGCACCTGTGTTTCGTCATCATCCGAGACGTGCTGCGATGGTCCTCCCATGTACCCATCATGAAACATAAGTGGTTGGGCATCGGTGCACTCAATCTCTTCCACTTCTGGGGCAGGGCTAGGTGGATGGCCCTGGGAAACCCTGCTAACAGAGTCATCGAAAAGCAGAAGAGACTGCTGCATGATTTGGGGCTCAGACTGCTTGGCTGATTTGCAAGGGGGTGAGGTGAAAGACTGATGGACATGGGCTTCAGGTGCCAACTCTGATCTTTCAGCAGAAGAGTGGGTGGGAGACAATGTGAAGGAACCCGAGGCACTGTCAGCAACCCAATCTACTATCGCCTGTACTTGTCCTGGCCTAAACATTGGTACAGCCTCATTAGGCGTGACAAAATACCGCCGCAGGCTCGGTCGCCTACTCGCACCTGAGGAAGGTGTTTCACTTGTGCGTGTAGCTGGCACAGATCCACCACGTCCTCTCCCTGCAACAGGAGCTCCACCAGCAGCACCACGACCGGGGCCACCACGTCCCTTTGACCTTCCCCTCATATTTTCCAAATTTAGGATCTTGCCCTAAATGGCGTTTTTTGGAAGACCACAACACACCCACAGTACGTAATGGCTGAAACGCACAGCTACAGAACTGCAGAAAATGCTATTCAAAAAAAAAAGGTTGTTTTTTTTAGTATAGCACAGTACAAGGAAAATATATAGAAATTGTTTTTTTACACACACCTCCAGATGTGTATTTCACACTGCAAAATATTTTCTGTGGCCCTAAATGGCGTTTTTTGCCAGACCACAACACACCCACAGCACGTAACCGCTGAATCGCACAGCTACAGAAAATGCTATTCAAAAAAAAAGATTGTTTTTTTTAGTATAGCACAGTACAAGGAAAATATATAGAAATTGTTTATTTTACACACCTCCACATGTGTATTTCACACTGCAAAATATTTTCTGTGGCCCTAAATGGCGTTTTTTGAAAGAGCACAACACAACCACAGTATTTAACCACTGAATCGCACAGCTATAGAAGTGCAGAGAATGCTATTCAAAAAAAATGTTTTTTTTTTTAGTATAGCACTGTACAATATATAGAAATTGTTTATTTTACACACCTCCACATGTGTATTTCACACTGCAAAATATTTTCTGTGGCCCTAAATGGCGTTTTTTGAAAGAGCACAACACAACCACAGTATTTAACCACTGAATCGCACAGCTATAGAAGTGCAGAGAATGCTATTCAAAAAAAATGTTGTTTTTTTTAGTATAGCACTGTACAATATATAGAAATTGTTTATTTTACACACCTCCACATGTGTATTTCACACTGCAAAATATTTTCTGTGGCCCTAAATGGCGTTTTTTGAAAGAGCACAACACAACCACAGTATTTAACCACTGAATCGCACAGCTATAGAAGTGCAGAGAATGCTATTCAAAAAAAATGTTGTTTTTTTTAGTATAGCACTGTACAATATATAGAAATTGTTTATTTTACACACCTCCACATGTGTATTTCACACTGCAAAATATTTTCTGTGGCCCTAAATGGCGTTTTTTGCAAGAGCACAACACAACCACAGTATTTAACCACTGAATCGCACAGCTATAGAAGTGCAGAGAATGCTATTCCAAAAAAATGTTGTTTTTTTTAGTATAGCACTGTACAATATATAGAAATTGTTTATTTAACACACCTCCACATGTGTATTTCACACTGCAAAATATTTTCTGTGGCCCTAAATGGCGTTTTTTGAAAGAGCACAACACAACCACAGTATTTAACCACTGAATCGCACAGCTATAGAAGTGCAGAGAATGCTATTCAAAAAAAATGTTGTTTTTTTTAGTATAGCACTGTACAATATATAGAAATTGTTTATTTTACACACCTCCACATGTGTATTTCACACTGCAAAATATTTTCTGTGGCCCTAAATGGCGTTTTTTGAAAGAGCACAACACAACCACAGTATTTAACCACTGAATCGCACAGCTATAGAAGTGCAGAGAATGCTATTCAAAAAAAATGTTTTTTTTTTTAGTATAGCACTGTACAATATATAGAAATTGTTTTTTTTTTAGTATAGCACTGTACAATATATAGAAATTGTTTATTTTACACACCTCCACATGTGTATTTCACACTGCAAAATATTTTCTGTGGCCCTAAATGGCGTTTTTTGAAAGAGCACAACACAACCACAGTATTTAACCACTGAATCGCACAGCTATAGAAGTGCAGAGAATGCTATTCAAAAAAAATGTTTTTTTTTTTAGTATAGCACTGTACAATATATAGAAATTGTTTATTTTACACACCTCCACATGTGTATTTCACACTGCAAAATATTTTCTGTGGCCCTAAATGGCGTTTTTTGAAAGAGCACAACACAACCACAGTATTTAACCACTGAATCGCACAGCTATAGAAGTGCAGAGAATGCTATTCAAAAAAAATGTTTTTTTTTTTAGTATAGCACTGTACAATATATAGAAATTGTTTATTTTACACACCTCCACATGTGTATTTCACACTGCAATTTATTTTCTGTGGCCCTAAATGGCGTTTTTTGCAAGAGCACAACACAACCACAGTATTTAACCACTGAATCGCACAGCTATAGAAGTGCAGAGAATGCTATTCAAAAAAAATGTTTTTTTTTTTAGTATAGCACTGTACAATATATAGAAATTGTTTATTTTACACACCTCCACATGTGTATTTCACACTGCAAAATATTTTCTGTGGCCCTAAATGGCGTTTTTTGAAAGAGCACAACACAACCACAGTATATAACCGCTGAATCGCACAGCTGCAGAGAATGCTATTCAAAAAAAAGTTTTTTTTTTTTTTTTAGTATAGCATAGTACAAGAAAAATATATAGAAATTGGTTATTTCACACAACTAGAGATATACACTGCAAAATATTTTTTTTGCCCAAAAATATGTCTTTTTTGCGCACAACAAAGTGCCTTTTTTTTTTTTTGCAACAGCACAATAAAGTGCCTTTTTTTTTTTTTGGGGCCCAAAAATGGGTCTTTTTAGCAAAAGCACAATAAAGTGCCTTTTTTTTTTTTTTTTCTGACCAAAATAGGTCTTTTAGCAAGAGCACAATACAGCCACAGTATGGAATAGGTGTATCACTCAACGTAATGCAGTGCTGGTGCACTGAGCTTGCAACACAAACAGATAAACCTATGCAGATCGCTGAGCTATTATATCTCTCAATCTGGACTCCTATCTAAATCTCTCTCCCTGAAAGCACAAACAGGATCCTGCCCCTACACTACACTACACTACACTGTCTCCCTATCTTTTCTATCAGTAGATTGCAGAATCAGGACTAACTCCTATTCTCTCCCTCACAGCAACAGCAGCCAGGATCCTTTCCCTACACTGTCTAAAAGCAGAGTGACGATCTGTGCTGTGTGCCTCTTTCTTATATAGAAGCTGGTCACATGCTGGGTCACATGTTGCACTGACCAATTACAGCCATGCCATTAGTAGGCATGGCTATGATGGCTTCTAAGGGCACACCAGCTAATCAAATGGTGATTGGCTGGCCCCTGAAGCATTTCTAACTGCGCCATTAAATTCCCGAATCCGAACCCGAACCCGGACTTTAGCGCAAAATCCGGGTCCGGGTCCGGGGTCGGGAAAACGCCAAAATTCGGTACGGACCCGAACTTTACAGTTCGGGTCCGCTCAACACTACTTGTAACGTTCTCTGTGAGCTCCCGAATCTACCCTTTACCTTCTCAATTCCGTTTGTTTGGAACGAGCAGAGCAGTGCATGTTAGTTGTGGTCATGTGCACTGCTCTATGCATACAAAAAATTCCATAGCCTATAGTCCATCTCGGGAGGAAGAAAAGAAGGTTGGCTATGTTCCTACATACAGTGGGAACATGGAGTACCAATATAGCATCCCTACAACAGGAAGTCAGATCACAGCAGAAAAAAATACAGAATTTGGAGATTTTGAGAAGGCCGAGAGCAATAGAAAGTAAATTTTTGAGTTAACAATACATGCTTGAATTTTTTTTTTAAACCAACACTTGATGTCAATTTTTTTAACCCCTTCAGCCGCAGAAGAATTTACACCCTTCCTGACCAGAGCACTATTTGCGATATGGCACTGTGTCGCTTTAACTGACAATTGCGCAGTCGTGCGACGTTGCACCCTAACAAAACGTACGTCCTTTTTTTCTCCACAAATAGAGCTTACTTTTGGTGGTATTTGATCATTTCTGTGGTTTTTATTCTTTCTGCTATAAACAAAAAAAAGAGCGAAAATTTTGAAAAAAAAGCTATATTTTTGACTTTTTGCTATAATAAATATCCCCCAAAAATATATAAAAAAAAATATTCTTTCTCAGTTTAGGCCGATATGTATTCTTCTATATATTTTTGGTAAAGAAAATAAGCGTATATTGATTGGTTTGCGCAAAAGTTATAGCGTCTACAAAATAGGGGATATATTTATGACATTTTTAATAATAATTATTTCTCTTTTCGTCCATGGACGGACACAGCCTTCTTAATTCTTGACATATGGTTATGTTCCTGTTCATAGGAGAGGACTAGGCAGACATGTTAGATATTTAAATACATGTTACTTTAACAGAGTTGAACAGCCCCGCCCAGGGGGCGGTCCCCCCAGACATAACCCTCCCCCCTGCAGTTAGCTGCTCAGTTTTGTTCTGCCTATCAGAGGAGATGGATGTGACTCCCTTTGGGCCCAGAGTCTTGAGGAAAAATTTTATTTTATTTTATTTAAATTTATTTTATTTTGTGATTCTTCTATCAACAGTCGGCTGGGCGACAGGCTGGATATATAGATCCTTGTAGTCTTCCCAGTCCGGCCAGCGAGCGTGTACAGTCCCTTGCAAATAGACGTCGGGTCTGTCACGACATACCCCATGGCTCCAGGGGTGGCCGGTGAGCTTGTGCTCCGGGGTCCACATATGACTGGGCTGCTTGCTGTCTCACTCACAGTGGACCGGGCCGACAGCTACTCCGTACTACTCGGTTCTAGTCTGTCAGGGACGCACCAGCAATGTCCACGTATGGACGGGTAAGTACAGTTCCTTCCGTTTTGATAATTTGGAACAGCTGGGCTTTCCTGGAGGGTCATTAGGGGGTCCCCTGTCCTTCCTTCCCTCCCTCTGTTCCCCTTCTTTCCTCCTCCCCATTGCAGGGCCTGCTGCGCCGGCGGGGTGTACCTGTAGGGGTCTCCGTATCCCGGTTGGGGGCTGTGGGGGTGTCGGGGTCTGTTCTCTGTGGGGGTGGTGTGTTTTTTGGTAGCCTCCGCTTGGCGTTCCTGCGGCCTTCTCGTTCACCTCAGTGTGCTCGGGCGCCATTTTTGGTAGTGCCGGCACCATTTTCTAGTGGCTTTTTCCATTTTCTAGTGTTGAAAAATTCCATTGGTGGCCATTTTGTCATAGCCACGCTGTGGCGCAGGTCTTCATTGCGGGCGGCCATTTTCTTGTAGTGCGCGCCCTTTTTTCCTGAGGAGCCCGGTGGCCATTTTGGGAATGTTTTTTTTCACTGTGTGGATTGGCCTCTAGCGCTGGAAGCTTCCTGAACGGCGCAAATAGCGCTAATCACCTCACAGATTACCTCAGGTGTGTGAGGCAGAGCGGACAACAGTGCTGCGCAGTCTCTGGCTGGGTGGTGTGGCCCTGGGTGCCCCCCGTCAGCGCAGTTAAGAGGGTGAATTGTCAGTATAAACATACATGTGTAGCGGGTGGTCATATTTAGGGGAGGCATCTGAGTGGTACCAGGCTCAGATGCAACAATTGTTAGGATTCCTGGACCAATTTATGCCAGTGGAGGATATCAATGGTGTTCAGTTCCCTGCGGCCTATAGGTGGCGCTGTTGCCATAAGCCGGGGTTGAACCGCCATTGGGGGGCTGCACCCTTTGTGTCCTCTCGCGGCAGTACTACAGCGGGGCGGGGAACCTGATGTGCATGCTGGGGGAGGGTATAAGGGGGGCAGACATCTTCCGCTCGGGGTCCACCTTCAGGCACCTTCAGCCTGGGGGTGAGTGATGGTGGTCTCCAGGTGCCCTAGGCCCGGGGACGGCGTTGCGGTTCCACACCTTCAGTCTGGGGTGAGGTACTCTCTGAAGGCCTGGGGCCCAGTACCTTCGACTGGGTCCCGCAAGGGATCGAGGGCTCCTAGGGTGTCCCCTGGTGTGGACGCCCAAATCTGGGATGAGGAGGCCAGGGAGGTGACCCTTCCGAAGATCCAGAGCAGCATTTGCTGGTGACAAAACGGGGCCTCTGGTAACTGTCCGGATGGATGTCCTTTCCCTGGCCATTGCTTAAAGAAGGTAGTCCACGTTCTCATGGTCTGTGGCAGGGACCCATCGTGAATTAGGTCGGTGGCAGAGACCCAACAACCAGGTCTGTGGCAGAGGCCTTATTCATCTGGTCTGTGGCAGGGACCCCGTCACGGTCGGTGCAGCGACTGTGCGCCAAGCCTGTTCGCGCTATAATGGAACAGGAGAGAAACCAAGTTCAAGTTTGTGCCTGGACCTCCTCCCCACCTTGTTCTGAACTGTTCTGTGTCTAACCAGTCACTCTTAAAGGACTATTTCTTGCTCTGATGAATAAATAAGTGTTGGACTTTCAGTGGTGTGGAACTTGACTTTCTGGGAGCTAAAGGGTCCTACCTCCACCTGTGTGGAGGGTGGGAATCATCCTCAAGAGAAGTTTTGGCTCTAGACAGGGACACAGGCCCGAAGGTAAAAGGTTATAGCTCACACCTCTGCACACAAGAGGATACGAGCTGGTGGTGCGCCACACTCTCCTCCCTGGTCCCCTAGACGAGAGCCATTGACCGAGAAGAGAAAGATGGAGTGAGAGGTGAGGTCGCTACACATACACAGTGTGTATGTATGTGTATGTATTATACTACTGTGTTGACTTAGTGGTGGGTCAGAATGGAGTCTGAAGCTAATTCCAGAGGCAGCAACAGGTGCCCCTGCACCTGCAGTTACTAGGACAATTTTTCTGCAGCCCTGGATGCGGGCGTTGGGGGGTATGTAGCGCCCCCTCCCCCCGCCATATCCTGGGGAATGCTCTGACTCTGACTCAGTCAGGACCACTGTTCTGAGGTGTCAGAGGATGCAATCTGTTCTGAGGTGTCAGAGGATGCAATCTGCCTGGAGTTTGCATGTTCATGTCTGCGTGGGTTTCCTCCGGGTGCTCCGGGTTCCTCCCACTCTCCAAAGACATGCGCGCCCTCGGCGCAATACACAGTATAAACATACACAATATGTTTATACACACACACTAAATACATACACAGTATGTGTATGTATTATTATTACTCTCTGTGTCTGCGTGGGTTTCCTCCGGGTACTCCGGTTTCCTCCCACGCTCCAATGACATGCGCGTCTTCGGCGCATACACAGTATAAACAATGTGTTTGTACAAACAGCACTTATCAGTGTAGTATCTGCTTTGACATCCACTGAGGTGTCAGTCCTTTTTTGGGTCGCACCAACCGACCCGCTCTATGTAGGTTTTTCCTTGATTTCTTTGATGGATCATAGATAAGGAATGGGGACTGCCGCAGAGATCCTTTTTGGTCCCTCAGTGCACGGCGGTCCGTTATCCTTTTGAAGAGTAATTAAAAAAGAAAATGTTTTTTTTTCCCATGAAGTTGAACCCCTGATATCAGGGGTACCACAGACCGTGTTCGCCATGCTGGGGTCAGCGTTGCACCCGCTAGTGGCTGCGACTTTGGTGTCTCTGACACTCACTGAATGGATAAGACATTTGTACCAGACAGTGGCGGAGCATCAGCTCTCTAATAGTTGTGACACTGGCCAACCAGCAGGTGCAGGGTCTGGTGTACATAGGTGCGGCAATCCTGGATGCGACTTCTTTAGTCTCCAGGGCCTCTGTGTCCGGGGTGGTCTTGCTCCATTTGAGAGGGCTGATATACTCGTCCGCTGACCGAGCTTTTATGGAAGCTCTGACAGATTTCCTTTTTAAGTGGGAGGCTCTTTGGTTCCTCACTGGACAACGTTGTTAAGGATGTCACAAGAGGTAACTGAACTCTAAGATCCACTAAGATTAGAGGGCCGCCCCGTAAGCCCGGACCTTCCTTCCCCGTACAAAGGCGGTATTATTGAGGGTTGTCATTCCCATACCGCCGCAGGACAGGTTTCAGGGATTCTACTCGAATCTGTTCATGGTCCCAGAGGAGAACGGCGTCGTCCAATCTTAGACCTCAAGGCCCTTAATGCCTTTGTGTAGCCTTCCTGTTTTCCCGACCCGTGGGTTTGCGAAGTGGTCTATTCAGGGTACAAGATCGAGTTTTTTCTTTCTTGTTCGCCGAAAGGTTTCTTGCCTCAAATTTTCCTCTCCTACCGTCTTGTCGGACTTCCCTGAGGGGGCAGTTCAAGATTTGTTGGGGGTTCGGAAATTCAGGATGGAGTCGGTTCGCTCCATCCCGGGGACCTCAGGGACGCGTGCTTACATGTCGCCATATGCGACAGGCACCATTGGTTCCTGCGTTTAGCAGTCAGGGAGGACCACTATTATTTTATGGCTCTCCTTTTTGACCTAGCGTCAGCACCAAGAGTTTCACCAGGGTGCTCGCCCCGATTCTAGCCTTGCTGAGACAGCGCGGCATTGCCTTTGTAGGTTGTTTAGATGGTCTTCTTCTGTAACCTGTTTCCAGATTTAAATTAGAGGAGGACGTGTCTATAGTCAGTCAGACTCTCCAAGACTTTGGATGGATGCTGTACCTTCAGATGTCGGTGCTAGTTCAGACTCAGCGCCTAGAATACCTGGGGCTGCTCTGTACTCTTCAGAGGCGAGAGTTTTCTTCCTCCAGGGAAGTTGCAGACGCCCCAGGCTGCGGTGAGTTGGGCCTCGTGGTAGCCTCCTTCGAGGCAGTACCGTATGCCCAATTCCACACTCGGAGGGGGAGATTCTGTCCTATTGGAACAAATTCTCATTGTCTCTGGATCATCAGATTCAGGTAAATCACCTAGTCAGGGCCTCTCTGACTTGGTGACTGACATTCCCAGCACTTTAGTCCGGGACGTTTTTTCCTTACTATCTATTGGACGCCAGCCTCACAGGTTGGGGGGGAGTCTGGGGGGTCCAGTCGGCCCAAGGTCACTGGACTCTGGACGAATCCCGTATGCCAATCGATGTTCTGGAACTTCGGGCGATCAGGCTGTGTCTCTCCTCGTGATCGAGGAGACTACAAGGGCGCCCGATCAGACTTCAGTCGGACAACGCCACGGCTGTGGCTTATGTCAACCATCTGGACATTCTGAGGTGGGCAGAAAGGAGTGTGCCTACATTCAAGGTGTAGAACCCTGGCTGGCGGACTATTTGAGTAGCCAGTTGCTGGACCAAGGGGAATGGTCATGCATCCGGAGGTATTTTACCTCTTTTGCCGGAGGTGGGGCATGCCGGACGTGGACCTCCTGGCTTCTCGACTAAATAGCATGGTGTCGAGATTTGTGGCCTGGCCCAGAGATCCCTGGGCAGATGCGTCATACGCGTTGGTAGCCCTGTGGGGTAAGAATTGGCTAATTTATACCTATCCCCCACTGATGTTGCTTCCTCCTCTGCTCCACAGAGTGCAGACCGAGGGGATCCCGGTGATCCTAATCGCTCTGGATTGGCCCCAGCGTCCTTGGTACGCCGACTTCGTACGCCTGGTGGCGGATGCACTGGAGACTGCCTTCTGTCTCAAGGTCCCATACTTCATCCTGCTTTACAGTCGCTGGCTTTAACGGCATGGCTATTGAAAGCCAGGTACAAAGAGACCGAGGTCTTTCGGATTCAGTCATCTCGACCATGCTGAGGGCACTAAAATCTTCTTCCAGGAAGATCTACCATCGCACTTGAAAGGCCTACATCTCTATGTGCACAGAGATAGAGTGGCGTCCACGGACGCATTCGGTTTCCAGGGTCCTGCTGTTTTTAACAGTGTGGAGTGGATCAGAAACTTGCCTTAAGCTTCATTAAGGGTTAGATTTCAGCTATGGCTGTTTTCTTTCAGCGGCCTTTGGCGACCCATTCCCTGGTGGGTACCTTTTTTACAGGGGGTTTCGACATGTGCTTCCCCCAATTCGGCCACCTCTCCCTTCTTGGGATTTGAACCTGGTGCTCTCGGTTCTTCGAGAACCTCCCTTTGAGAACATCGGAGAGGTTCCTCTCTTAACACTATCTCAGAAGGTGGCCTTTCTAGTGGCCATTACGTCTGTCTGACAGGTTTCTGAATGGCGGCCTTATCTTGCAAGTCACAAGACTTGGTCTTCCATAAGGATTAAGCGGTACTACGCCCGCAGCCTTTGTTTCTTCCGAAGGTGGTTTCGGCCATCCAACTGAATGAGGACATTGTATCCATTCTTGTGTCCTCGGCCGTAACATCCCACAGAGACTGCGCTCCATACTTTAGATGTGGTACGTGCCTTGCTGGTGTACCTGTCTGCTACAGCTTCGTTCCGGAGGTCTGATTCACTGTTTGTGTCGGTGTCTGGTACACGAAAGGGCCTAGCGGTCTCGTCGGCCACCGTCTCTCGGTGGTTCAGGAAGACCGTTGTGTGGGCCTATGCCCTTTAGGGGTGGGAGCCCCCCCTTTTCCGGTCACGGCGCTTTCAACCAGGGCAATTAGTGCTTCCTGGGCTTTCCGACATCAAGCGTCTCTCTCACAGGTGTGCAGGGCGGCGACTTGGTCGTCCATGCGCACTTTCTCCAAATTTTACAAGGTTGGTGTGAATGCATATTCAGATGCTTCCTTCTGCCGCAAGGTTTTGCAGGCGGCTGTTTAAAGTTGCAACTCCTCCGTTGAGGAGCTTTGCTTGCCTGGATGAAGTTAGTTGTTTTTTGATATTGTTCCCACCCCTCGTTTTTTTTACACTGCTTGGGGATGTCCCATATGTCAAGAATTAAGAAGGCTGTGTCCGTCCATGGATGAAAAGAGAAAATAGGATTTTTTGTACACACCGTAAAATCCTTTTCTCTGTCGTCCATGGACGGACACAGCACCCACCCCTCCTTTTTAGGTTTGTACTGCTTGTTACGAACTGAGCTGCTAACTGCAGGGAGGAGGGTTATGTCTGAAAGGACCGCCCCCTGGGCGGGGCTGTTCAACTCTGTTAAAGTAACATGTATTTAAATATCTAACATGTCTGCCTAGTCCTCTCCTATGAACAGGAACATAACCATATGTCAAGAATTAGGAAGGCTGTGTCCGTCCATGGACGACAGAGAAAAGGATTTTACGGTGAGTACAAAAAATCCTATTTTTTTTACTAGTAATGGCGGTGATCTGCGATTTTTATCATGACTGCGACATTATGGCGGACACATTGGACACTTTTGACACTATTTTGGGACCATTGTCATTTATACAGCGATCAGTGCTATAAAAATGCACTGATTACTGTGTAAATGACACTGCCAGGGAAGTGGTTAAACACTAGGGGGTGATCAAGGGGTTAAATGTGTCCTAGGGAGTGATTCTAACTGTGCGGGGGGGTGGGCTACCACTGACATGACAGAGATCATGGCCCCCAGATGACAGGGAGCAGTAGATCCCTGTCATGTCACTAGGCAGAACAGGAAAATGGCTTGTTTACATAGGCATCTCCTGTTTCTACCTCTCCATGTCAAGATCGCGGGTCGCCGGCAAACATCGAGTTTGCGAGGCCTGCGGGCACTGTCACGGAGAACGCGGCTCGCAAAATAAAGGGGACCTATCACGCCCATTTGCCTGCCCATGCCATTCTGCCGGCGTATATCGGCGTGCGGCGGTCGGCAACTGGTTAAAGAAATGCTCCCTGCTGAATAGTATATACTGTAAATGTGTATATGTATATATGTATATATATATATATATATATATATATATATATATATATATATAGTGCCTTGAAAAAGTATTCATACCCCTTGAAATTTTCCACATTTTGTCATGTTACAACCAAAAACGTAAATGTATTTTATTGGAAATTTAAGTGATAGACCAACACAAAGTGGTACATATTTGTCAATCAAAATCCAGTGACACGGAAGCCAGGGGGTGGGGCCGAGTACTGCTGTCTGTGTCAATGGACACAGCAGCAGGACTCAGGAGCGCCCCCTGCACTCTAGAAAAGGAGGAGCCAGGAACGCCGCTGGGGGACCTCAGAAATGGAGGATCGGGTCCCGCTCTGTGCAAAACCCTTGCAAAAAGCAGGTAAGTATAACATGTTTGTTATTTGGAAAAAAAAAAGCCTTTACAATCGCTTTAAATTTGTCTTGAGCATTTCAATTTTATGACCCCCCCCCAAGTGCAAAGAGGTTAAGTAGATTTTTAGAGATGCAATTCTTCAGAATACACTATATGTAGATAGTATAGACTAGGGATGAGCTTCGTGTTCGCGTCAAACACACGTTCGACTCGCACATCGGCCGTTCGATCGTTCGACGAAGAACGAACGTTATGGTCCGTTCGCACTAAATTCGTGTTGCGCGACACGGCCCATAATTCACTGCGGCATCGCAGTGCATTGCTGGCTAATGATTGACCAAGCATGCACTATGACCCGCATGCTTGGCCAATCACAGCGCAGAAAAAATGGAGAGCCGTAATTGGCCAAAGCCAGGGTGGCTTTGGCCAATTATGGCTCAGGGGGTTTAGTACACGCCCCACACTATATAAGGCCGCCTGGAAGTCGGCCTTGTGTAGTGTGTTGTCGTTTGTGAAAGAGGCAGTTTCAGAGAGATAGACAGTGTCATTTATATTGAGTTAGATAGAGCAGGCAGGCGAGTCAGTTAGCTGCTGTTACAGTGTGTAGAGGATATATATGCATCCCAGGTGTTGTATATATATTTATACACTGTATTGAGTTTAGCTAGATCCGTTCCTGTTAGTCTCTATACTGTGACAGGCAGGCAGGTGATTGTGCTAGTTGCAGACAGTCAGTGTTTCACTTAGGGCTCTTTCACATGGACGGACCGTTCAGGTCTGCCTGTCAGATGCTTCATGTACCCCTATGGAGCCACGGATGTCAGTGGTGACATGTCCGCTGACTTCCGACCCGCTCCGATCCGCCAAAGTGTGACGGAGGAAAACCCTACTTTTCCATCTGTCTGCGGATCGGATCGAATGACAACGAACTCTACGGTCTGTCGTCATCCGATCCCCCATAGGGGAGAGCGGCGCTCTGACAGGTCGGTCCCTGCACAGTGTGCGGAGACAGACCTGTCATCTGCCTGCTCAGCGGGGATCGACGGAGCGATCCCCGCTGAGCAAAGCGGAGCCGGCACACGGACACGGATCGTGTGAAAGGGGCCTTAGTGTACTACTGTGTGCTTTGCATAGCATTCACCTAAAGCCTAAATTTTTGATGCGCTCTAAGTACAGTATCTGTGAGGGGTTGCAGTGTTGTGGCACCAGCACCAGTGCCTAAGGCCCAGTTTTTCAGCCCCTGTTCAACAGGGGCATGCAATTACAATTCTTGATCTAATAATTCACAGCAGGGCCCATTCCTGCACCCACCAAGAGTAACTGTGAGGGCTTACAGTGTTGTGACACCAGCACCACCACCAAAGGCCCAATTTTTCCTACCACTGTTCAACAGTGGCATGTAAATACAATTCCTGATATAATAGTTCACAGCAGGGCGTTCCAGCGCCCACCAAGAGTAACTGTGAGGGCTTACAGTGTTGTGGCAACACCAACACCTAAGGGGCAAATTTCTGCAGAGTATATATGGCAGGCCCCTACTTTCAAACATCCAACTTACAAACGACTCCTACTTGCAAACAGAAGGAGACAACAGGAAGTGAGAGGAAATCTACCCCTAGGAAGGCAAATTCTCTCCTGTAAGAGTTAACATGTGAAAAAGGTGTCTCCTATCCACTGATGCTTTATCACCAATCCTTGTTTCAATAAAAAAACCAAATTTTCCAAAAACATTTGTCATTGGGATGGAAAGTGAGGTAAAATGTTCTGAACAGGTGCACAGACAGCAAAACAAATGTTACAGGGGTGATAACTCTTCCCTATGTTCTCCAAAAAGCTTGAAAATAGATTTTTTGGCTAGAACTACACTTAAAAAATGTACCTGTTCCAAGTTACAAACAGATTCTACTTAAAGGGGTTGCTCCGCCGGAAAAAAATAATTAAAAGCCAGCAGCTACAGCTACAGCAGCTGCTGGCTTTTAATATTTGGACACTTACCTGTCCTGGAGTCCAGCGACGTCCGCAGCAGAGGACGAGCGACCGCTCGTCGCTCTGCTGCTCCCTCCGCCATCCTCGCTGAGGGAACCAGGAAGTGAAGCCCTGCGGCTTCATGCCCGGTTCCCTACGGCACATGCGCGAGTCGCGCTGCGCCGTTCTGATTGGTGCTCCTGTGTTCTGGGAGCCGAGTGTCTCCCAGAACACCAAGGGAAGTCTGCGGGAAGTGACGTAACTCCCGCAGATTCCCGGAGACAGGACTCCCGGATGTGGGTGAAAATACCTGTCTTAGACAGGTATCTTCACCCCCCTCCCCCCTGAAAGGTGTCAATTGTGACACCGGAGGGGGGGAGGGTTCCAAATAGCAAAAGTTGCTATTTAGGGTGGAGCTCCACTTTAAGAACAAACCTACAGTCCGTGTCTTTTTTGCACCGCCTGTATACTGCTGTTCAGAGTATATAGGGCCTTTTTTATTTTGGGTGCGGGGGTTCCCCTTAATATCCATACAAGACCCAAAGGGGCTGGTAATGGGCTGTGGTAGGGTGGGGGGGGGGGGGGTGATGGGGTAGCCATGCCATTTTTCTCAATGATTTTCATCCATATTGCCGGGACCAGACATTACATTAAAACCGCAAGCAGTTTTAAATGGCTTTTTTTCCTTTACAAATGTCATTTTGTGCAGGGACAGTTCTAAACACGGGAAACACGTGCCACTTCACCGGCATACTTTAGACACCCCCCAGGTACGATATTTAAAGGAATATTTCACTTTTTTTTTTTTCACTTTATGCATCATTAAAATCACTGCTCCCGAAAAAACGACCGCTTTAAAAGATTATTTTTACATTGATACATGTCCCCTTCGGGCAGGACCCGGGTCCCCAAACCCTTTTTAGGACAATAACATGCATATTAGGCGTTATAATTAGCACTTTAGATTTCGAACGTTCGCGTCCATTGTATTTAATAGGGTTCTAAAGTTTGTGCGAACGTTCGGTCCGTTCGAAGGTTCTGGTGCGAACCGAACGAGGGGGGGTGTTCGGCTCATCCCTAGTCCAGACAGCCCAAAAGCAATAGACATGTCAGAGCTACTGGAATCAATCAACCCTTAGTACAGTGTAGCTGAGATTATCAGTTTTTCTTTGACTTGACATAGCCATTGTTCACAGCATCAATGATGGAACATTTAATATGCTTCCTTGGTAACCAGACATGTTTATTGGGATGTACCAGACCAACCGATTGATTCATGCTTACATCATATAATCAACATGATTGCTTAGTAACTAATTTGTTTACAGAGCTATAGGAACAGCCAAGATGGTTTATCCTTATATGCACTAATTCATTATAATCCACATCTCATAGTCAGTTCATTTTAATGGTATTTTTAGAAGTGCTTATAGCGAGCAAATGTCTTACTTGATTTATGAGTAAAATAATATTCCCTGTAGTACAAAGGTCAAATCTTCGTGTGCAGTTGGTATCAGAATATTACATGAATGTTCATGTGTAACAGGCAGGTTTATCAAATGATACAGGATAGGGTATACTGTGCAAAGTACAGGATAGGGTATACTTTGCAAAGTGACTTTTTACTTTCTAGTTCTATGAAATAACTGAATATTTACTGTGAAAATAAACATGAACTATTCCTTTTGTAAGCCAGGATCACTGTCTTTTGGTCAATCGTTTGCTCTAAATTAGAATACACATGCATTTCTATATTTACAGGAAATGTAAGGTCAATTTGATAATATTATCTTTATTTAGTTACTATAGTCAGGAACAAAAAAAGTCTCTCTTATTAATCACGTAAGTATAAATTTATTACAAAATAAAGTATATCCACCACCATTTTTTTTTGTATAGAATAGAGAAGGGCACCTGTAAGTTTTTCTATGACATTTGTGACCTATTGGGTGAATTTCCTTTCCTGTGACATAGCAGGAAGTGAACAAAAATCTCTCAAAAGTGCGGTAAATCCTCTCTTAGGCAGCCCATGGATGAGTCTTTTTTTTTCCTTCAACCAGCGGGTTGAATGAAAATAAATTACTAATTTCCCCCAAGGAAATCCTTCCCTCTGAGCTATTGTATTTTGACAACTGAGAGACTTCCCCACTATCAGAATACACTAGCCAGCAGTGGCAGTCATAGCCTGCAGCCTTGATTGAGTTGGGAAAATCTGACAGGGCGCTCATACATAAGGCAGGCCATACATGGTTCAAATCTCGGCTGGTTCAGCAGGAACCGGCCAAGATTTTCGAATCATTAATGGGCATGCTGAATGTACCAAGTTAATTGATCGAGCAACTTGAGTACAACCAGCCTGACGCATTCTCTTGCGATTATCGCTAGTGGCTGCTATAGCCACTAACCATAATCTCTGTCTTCTACCGGCAGGGACGGCTTCCCCCACCCGCTGCTGCCGGGAGAAGTCAATTGCTCATTCCCCTGTCAACACTATCTGTGTTGATGGGAGAATCGTGCAAATTTTATTTCCGACAACCCATAGTTGCAGGAAAGAACTTTTCACTGTGTGTGGCCTGTCTAATTCTCTGCCTGTACATGGATCAAAATTTGGCTGGTTCCTGCTAAACCAGCTGCGTTTTGATCCATATATGGCCATCCTTAGGTATTGGTTACCAAAACAGGTTTACCTATATGATAACCAAAAATTTGGGATTTTCCCCTAATTTTCGGTCACTGTGACATAATAATTTACTGATGTTTATACATGGGATCCTGCTGGCAGAAACATCCTGGGTAAAAAAACACAAGGTATGTTCCATAAAGTCCTTGCATATACATGCGTACAGACACTTTAACATACGTCTATGTATGGATGCGTACAATTTTTCATCCTCTTGAAGCTGCCACTGCCAGTTTTTCAATTTAAATGTATACACATTATTTTACGACTGAATGCATTGCTCTAAAACGGATTTTTATGCAGATTTGTGCATTGTTCCATTGACACTTTGCATATATAGTTGCTACACAAAGCATATTGTAAGTAATTATTATTAATAATTACCTTTGCCTTTCAATCTGCAGCATTGTAATTTTATGTAAAATTCAATGCAATATGGCAACATGGAGGCGTTTCTGTACACTGTCTTCATTTACCCCTGTATCCCTCTTTTCAGGTGGGTTATGACAAATGGCCCTCCCCAAACAGGATATTGCACTAAACCTGTAGCTAAACAAGAGAACCAAAACCATGGCTATGTGTACAAGTGGGTTTGATAATAAAGTTGTCAGTGCCTCCACCCAGGACAAGGTCTCTGTGAACAGAGGAGATTCCCTTCCTGGGAAATTATTCAGTAACCTAATCAAAGTAATTGGGAGCAGAAAAACGACTGCAACCAGCATATAACATCAAGACCTCCTGCTGTCT
The DNA here is from genome assembly GCA_029206835.1 of Rana muscosa. Lineage (NCBI taxonomy): Eukaryota > Metazoa > Chordata > Amphibia > Anura > Ranidae > Rana > Rana muscosa. Next base: position 374,813,813 of record CM055116.1, read on the forward strand.
AGCTCCCTTGTCACCTACTCCCATGCTCGCCTCCAGGAATTCTCCAGAGCTTCTCCCATCCTTTGGAACTCCCTACCCCAATCTGCCCGACTGTCCCCTAATCTATCCATATTTAGACGATCCCTGAAAACTCTTCTCTTTAAGGAAGTCTATCCTGCTTCTAAGTAACACTGTTTTACTTCCTCCATCAGCTCAATCCCCACAGCTATACCTTTTGTATAAATTGGCCCTCCCCTTTTAGATTGTAAGCTCTAATGAGCAGGGCCCTCTGATTCCTCTTGTACCAAATTGTAATGTAACTGTAATGTCTGCCTTTATTTTGTTAAGCGTTGCGCAAACTGTTGGCGCTATATAAATCCTGTATAATATAATTATAAGTAGATAGGTGCATGACAGTATAGAACTAATACAAACTTTATGTAGAAAAAGATTAATAATAGTACATACATCCAATGTACAAACAGGTTTTATCAGCAAAGGTAATTGTAGTTATTAGAAATACCGCCAGATGAACGTTACAGCAAAGTTCAGTTGTGGGGCCCCTGAGGATGATCACTTTTTTGGTGCGCCTTTTAAACACTGAACCAAAGATGCAGAATGCAGGACTCAAAGCGCAGCACACCTGCAGTGTGAGTAGTTACATAGGATTTAATTCAGAATAGTTTTCATGCGCTTTTGTTGCCCTGAAAAAGTGCAGCATGAAGACATGGAGACATGAAGACAAGATCTGCGGTGATGAGGAGACCCTCCAGTCTTTGTCCAACCAGACTGGAATACAGCTTTTCACCAGCAGAAACTGTGGCATGGCACTGGAACTCAGAGTCAGTCTATCTACTCTGTGCTTAGGCCCTAGTAGCGTCTAATCTGTCATGCAACTGGACCTCTAACTACTAGGTGTCCATTTAGATGCCTAACCTGGCTCTAGCCTATGCTGCTTATTAAGTCCTGAGCTAAAACTAGTAATAGAATCCCAGACCAGAAGGGACAGGTTTAACTAGACCAACAGGAGCTGCATATAAACTCACCTGTAATAAACAGGAATCTGCAAAACAGTTTGTTAAAATCCTTGCAATATACAATAACCACTCAGAGGGGATTGTTTTTTTTCTCAACAAAAGTGGAGTTACTTTTTAACCTCTGGCCACCCAAGTAATGCATAAAGAGGATGGGTTTTAATGCCCACAAGCTGCACATGCAGCACTTTGGCAGCACAGCATACCACAATGTGTGTTAGTGTATTACCATGCATCGCACAGGGAAGGTGTGTTTGCATTACATTTGGATAAGGGCCAATCTTTTGATAAGATTGCTTTGGTTTCTTCTATCTAGACTCTAACATTTCCTATCACTGTGGTATTATTACTGTTCCACCATGAACACACACTGCACATGTGATACTATATCTAAAATGGGTAAAGCAACAGAGTGCATAGTTAACAGTGGAGACCCATGTGTCACCTCTGTGCACTATGCACTCATATCACATGTTCACAGTGGGGGAGATTTACTAAAACTGCAGCCTAGTGAATCTGGTGCAGCTGTTCATAATAACCAATCAACTTCTTAATTCAGCTTGTTCAATGAAGCTTTGGCAATTACACCTAGTAGCTGGTTACTAGGCACTGCTATGCCAGATTCTCTGTGCTCCAGTTTTAGTAAATTTCCCCCATTGTGTTCATGCTGGAAGAGGTATACACCATGACACAAATAATAATATAAGCAGCCATATCTGGTTCAAATATTTTATTGAAAGTTGTACAGTACATGATGTTATTAGTACTTATTTTACAATAAAAATAGATAATGTTGAGTAAAGAGAGAAAACTTCTCACGCAAATACTTAAATTGGAGCACAGTTCATGTCTGAGCAGTAAGTCACATAAGAATGTATAATTTATTGTTTAACAGATTTCTGTAAATCTTACTGTAAATATTATTATTAGTAATCAGTATTGAATACAGAACAGTGGAGGGATAAAGATCATGTCTAAAAGATGAAACAATAGTATATTAACTCATAAACTACAAATAGTCAATATCTGGAATGTCAGAAGCAACATCCATCCAACCAGGGCCAGGTTCCAGCTAACTGGCCTGGGAAACCGGGGTAGATGAACACGGATCCCAATCATCCCAAACATTCCTTATAGAAGATTATCTATAATAGTAGAACCCCTATTACTGTACCAATGTGGAATACAAATAGGTATATTAGATTTCATAAGTCAGTTGGAGACATAAATTAGAGTAAATAAGGGGGGATAAGTGAACCAAGAATGGGAATGGTAGGAGCACAAAATGGGGGGGCCTGCAGAGGGGCTTAATGAAAATAATATAACCATAGATATAATGTAGTTTTGAAAGAAAGGTAAGGTAGCTTACTTTAGGGCAGAAGAAGAGAGCAGTCAAGATCTGGGGGTAAATAATGTGTAGCGGCCTCCACTCTCTCTCTCCGCTGCTGGCTGGTTTCTGCTTGTCTAGGGGTACCTTGGAGGAGAGAGTGCAGGGTCACCACGCCAAGCCTTCACCGCAGATGTTTGTGTGGTGTAAGCAAAGTTCCTTTACCTTCGGGTCGGTGTTCTGAGTTTGGAGCCTCTGCCTCTTCTGTGGAACCGTGCCTGCCAGTAAATGAGCCCCACATCAATAAAAGTCCAACACTCCTTTATTTTCCAATGTCAGGATGAAACACGATCAGTTGGACTCCCTCAAACGAACAAACAGGGGGTGTGGATACGAGTAGGCCCAGGCACAATGAGCTCTCCTATTCCTCTATCAGCGAATAGGTTTGGCACATAATCTATGCCACCTGTTGAGAATCTTGGTCGCTGCCACCGACCAGATGAACAGTGAACCTTCCTCCTGACTGCACTCGGCCCCTGTTTGGGAAGATACCCCTCCGGGCGGTCTCCTGAGGCAATCTACTGCACCAGGTCTTCGGGTGAGTAGCTCCTCCGGTCCCTTATGCCTCTGGATTCGGGTACCCCACTCCCGAGGTCCCCTAGGATATCCTTCCCTCGCAGAGCCCAGCGGAGGACACTGGGCCCCAGGCTGTAGGTGCCTGGGGTGGAACACGAGCTCCGGGTGTCCAGGCCTAGGCCGCCTGGACACCGACCATGAACCACAGCCCTCAGGCTGAAGGTGCCTGGGACTCGACGACCCCGTCACCAAAATGGCCGACCCCTTTAACCCTCCCCCAGCAAGCCCAGCGGAGCTCCCGCCCCACTGTACTCATGCTGCGAGAGGCCAAAAAGGGTACGCCACTGCAACGATGGCTCAACCCCAGGCCCAAAGTGACAGCGCCACCCGCTGGGCCCCAGGGAACCACACATCACAGATCCCCCGCCAAATTTAAACATAATAGAAAAGCATATACCCGCTACACTCTCCCCCAGGTTGTTTGACACTGTCTGGAATAAACCATGCCCTCAAGGGCTGACATAGTCTAATCCAGAAACCAACTGAAAATTTGAAAAACCCCCAAAAAATTGAAAAAACTCAACTATCTACCTAGAGCAGTTGTGCCTGAGCCTCAACAAAAAGGGAGGGGAAGGGAACAAATAACACATAACTTGCAACATATATATAAAAGCCACATCATTAAATTTTCCCCCCACCCACATCAATAACTAAGACTCCCACTCTCAGCGGTCTTGATGGGATGCTCTCCTGCAGAGGGGAAAAGAAAATTAAACACACAAAACCCTGACACAGATGTTCGTGTGAGAACGAAAAAACTTCTCCGCAGAGAAATCCTTTCCTTTTAAAAGTGTGTGTGAAAAGTGAATGCTGATGCACGACACTGCCACCTGGTGACAGCGTTGTGGTAACTGCACTTGTAGAGACCTCTTCTTCTTTGGCCCTCTCTAACCCAGAGTCCAAGATCACTTGTTGGAGAATGAAGAACAACAACAGGAACAGTCCTTCAATTCCTCCGAAGAGCACAAACACCCATTAGCTCGGGTAAGTCACTGAGTTTTCCCGGGAAACAAACAACAAACCCAGAGATTTCAGCAGTGTAAAGAAAACAAGAACGGAGTCTCTTTTCTCCTACAGATAGAAACGAGGGTGCGGCAGGACAAGTGGTTTCAAATGCTGGTCCATGGTTTCCAAGTGGTATTCAACGTCTTCTCCTTCCTTGCGTCGAATCAGCACCTTGTCCGCGTGGATATGCTGCCCCAGCATCCATTCTGCCTTGCAGTCTTTGAAGCGCTGAGATGCCTTGGGAGAACACGCGAGGTACCTACGGGCATGTCGGACCTGAATGTGGGTCCATACAAAGTCATTGTACCAACGCTCCCGGCAAACTTCCACTTCGTACAACAACTCCTTAGACAAGTATGGGTACTCCCACCCGTACTCAGCAGCAACCTTCTGACAAAATAAGCGCTGCAGTCTCGCCAGTGGAGGCATTGTGGCTTTGTCCCCTTCACCTGGTAGAACTATAGCATCCGGGTGACGAGGTGCTCTGATCACCTCCGTTCTGGGCATAGGTGCCCGCAGCGACAGTCTCTTATCCCCGGTATTAGGTGCAAGTGGCACCGAGGATGCAAGAGTAGGCTGGGGACAGGATCCCTCCTCAGGCGCTGGTGCCTCCACCCGGGGTGTACTATCCCCTGTAGACATGGGTGGATCCCTAGCTTTGCCGGATGAGGAGAGAGGCATCTTGTCCCAACCCTTGCTGGCAAAGAGTTCATCTATGGCAACATCATCTCCCAGATCGGAGAGTGACTCCAGGTTGGAGGTGTCACACTCCTCTGCGGGCAGGTAGCCTGTAGTGGAGACTGAACTGCCACCTCCCGTGGACACACAGGACCGTGACTCCCTGACACCTCCACCCACACACCAAGTCCCTCCGCCTGGCTTACCTCTGCCTTTACTTGAGACGGGATGTCCGGAACTCCTCTCACCGGTTCCATCCGCGACCGCTGGACAGGGCTACCATGCCGGTCTTCCTCTTGGGTGGTGGACACTGTGAGACAGTGGTCACCGAGTCAGCATCCTCGGATTTCTCCCGTACTTCATTGATCGCGACTTCCCCCGCGGTCGTTGCAGTGCGCACAGGGATGGCTGTCAAAGCGGTGATTCCTCCTACTTGAGTGGTGCTGCCTGTAGTGCGGTTGAGGTGGATGGTTCTTGGCTTTTCGATAGCTGGGTCCACCTCAAATAAGAACTCCCCGCAGGCCTCGCATCGCCCGAATGGCTTCAGCTGACACACCAGTCCTGAACAGCCGGGACAAATCAAACCCAGGGCCTCAACGTCCATGCATGAGTACAGGGCGAATCTTCCCCGGGGCTTTAGCCGGATCCCCGTATCGGTCACCGGAGAAGCAGTAGTCAAGGTCGTGGTAGAAGGGTGAAGTGGAATCCACAATGTATTTCCGAACATGGCGATCCATTGCGCACTGCATGTTTGGTGCCAAAGTCCCCACGTGTAGTCCTTCACACGGCTGGACTCCTCCCCTCTTGCACTCCAGTTCACAGGCTTTCTCCTTCCCTGGGTCACGCCCACGAACTGAGCAGGGAGGGTGTGCCTCGTGGCACAGTGCAATAAAAGTCCCCACGTGTAGTACCTCACACGGCTGGACTCCCCCCTCTTCTCGCTCTTCTGCGTAGTCCTTCCCCTTCTTAAGGTCACACTAACAATTTCGAGCAGGGTTGCACTTTGGCCAGTAATATGGCCGACCTACTCGGAACTCCTCCGGGCAGACACGTTCAAACTCCGTCCATTCTAACTCCATAGTAACACGAACACCATCCCGGACCCGAGCCCCCACGTGTAGCGGCCTCCACTCTCTCTCTCCGCTGCTGGCTGGTTTCTGCTTGTCTAGGGGTACCTTGGAGGAGAGAGTGCGGGGTCATCACGCCAAGCCTTCACCGCAGATGTTTGTGTGGTGTAAGCAAAGTTCCTTTACCTTCGGGTCGGTGTTCTGAGTTTGGAGCCTCTGCCTCTTCTGTGGAACCGTGCTTGCCAGTAAATGAGCCCCACACCAATAAAAGTCCAACACTCCTTTATTTTCCAATGTCAGGATGAAACACGATCAGTTGGACTCCCTCAAACGAACAGACAGGGGGTGTGGATACGAGTAGGCCCAGGCACAATGAGCTCTCCTATTCCTCTATCAGCGAATAGGTTTGGCACATAATCTATGCCACCTGTTGAGAATCTTGGTCGCTACCACTGACCGGATGAACGGTGAACCTTCCTCCTGACTGCACTCGGCCCCTGTTTGGGAAGATACCCCTCCGGGCGGTCTCCTGAGGCTCACCCGGCACCGGCAATCTGCTGCACCAGGTCTTCGGGTGAGTAGCTCCTCCGGTCCCTTACGCCTCTGTATTCAGGTACCCCACTCCCAAGGTCCCCTAGGATAACCTTCCATCGCGGAGTCCAGCGGAGGACACTGGGCCCCAGGCCTCCAACCGAGTACCTCACCCCAGGCTGTAGGTGCCTGGGGTGGAACATGAGCTCCGGGTGTCCAGGCCTAGGCCGCCTGGACACCAACCACAAACCACAACCCTCAGGCTGAAGGTGCCTGGGACTCGACGACCCCGTCACCAAAATGGCCGACCCCTTTATACCCTCCCCCAGCAAGCCCAGCGGAGCCCCCGCCCCACTGTACTCATGCTGCGAGAGGCCAAAAAGGGTACGCCACTGCAATGATGGCTCAACCCCGGGCCCAAAGTGACAGCGCCACCCGCTGGGCCCCAGGGAACCACACATCACAGATCCCCCACCAAATTTAAACATAATAGAAAAGCATATACCCGCTACAAATGATTTATCCATGGAAGCCATAGTTTCTCGAATTTGGGAATTTTATCCAATATGGTGGCCTCTATTTTGGCGTGTATCATAGCCTGTGTAACACGTTGTTTAGCAGATACAGTCTAAGGCCCCTTTCACACTGAGGCATTTTTAACGCATTTTTGTGGTAAAAATAGCACTGTAAAAATGCCTGAAATAATCCTGCCCCATCATTCTCAATGTGAAAGCCCTGAGGGCTTTCACACTGAGGCGTTTTGCTGGCTGTGCGTTGGAAAAATTCCTGCAAACAGCTTCTTTGGAGCATCTTTAGGGCGCTAAAAATAACACTGTAAAAACGCCTATCTCCATTGAAATGAATGAGTAACACGGTAAAAACGTGGTAAAACACAGTAAAACACATAGGCGTTAGCGATATTTTACCGCGAACGTGGTAAAAACGCGGTAAAGAAAAAATTCATAATTTTTTTGCATTTTTTCAACGCCTCAGTGTGAAAGTAGCCTTAGATTTCCAGGCGGCAGCAAATGTTTGTTACATACAGTAAAAGTTTAAATTGTTGTTGCGTTATATTTGGCGGTTTGTTGTTTAGGGGGGCAACTGATGGGTCATTTGAAATGTGAGTTGCAAACATTGTGGATAGAATATTAAATATTTTTGACCAATGAGATTGAACGATGGGACAGGTCCACCCAATATGGAGATGCGTACCTGGGTCACTACAACCTCGGAAACACTAGGGAGGGTATTGTGGATGGAATTTAGATATTCTTGCAGGATCCAGGTACCATTGAGTAAGTACTTTATAATTTGTTTCAAGGGCAACTATGTTTGGAGTAGCAGAATTTGTGTTTTGCCAAGTTTTAGTCCAATCTAGTGTTTCAGGGGGGAGATTTAGGTCATTCTCCCATTTTGCAGTGTAAGATGGTGGTTGTGTGCAAAAGCAGTTGGGCGTAGAGGTCTGAAATAAGACCGCGTCTGTGGGGATCTGTCATACAAGTGCGTTCAAGAATTGTAAAACTAGGAGAAGTTGGGTGTAGAGGCACATTTTGGGACATGAAATTTTTAATTTGTAAGTATCTAAAGGTTTCGTTGTGTGGTAGGTTATGAGTATTGCTAAGCGTAGGAAATGAGACGATTTGGTCAGTTTTAAAAAAGTGGTGGACACGTGTGAGACCAGTTCTGGACCAAGCAGAGAAGGAAGAAGGGGGGGTCCATGCTGGGTAGAAGGAGGGATTATTCAAAAAAGAAAGCAGTGGGTTATGTTGTGAAAGGAGCCCAAAACGATTTTTAAGCTTATCCCAGATTGAGAGGCTAATAAGCAGCCATATCAGCTTATCCCTGTGCAAGTTTGGCCTTTCTCAGGAAATCGAAACTTATATTGGAAATTCAAGGACTCCAGAAGAGGATACTGACAGGGGGGGCTATTTTTTTTATTCCATTTTTAACTGCTGACGTCTGTTCTTTGTTTTCTCATGAGTTCACATCAGAACCAAGCAGCATGTGAGAGACCAGCTGTTTCTGCAGCTGGACAAGGAATAGATGTAGATTGTATAAAGCCATTCTGTCACACTCAATTTTTTCATAGGTAATGAAATAACATAAGCAGTTTTAGAGTTTAATGCAGAAAAATCATTTTCTTCTTGGAAATTTAAAATATTATTTAACTTGTAAAAGTAATTGTGTAATAGTTGATAGCGGTTACAAAAAAAATTCAAACGTTTTAAATGCTTATAAGAATAAAAATTACCTGGGATATATATGTGTTTGTGATCTAAGACCCATAGCCATAGCAAAGGTCAATGCAGGTCAGCCTTCCTGAGCATAAAAGAGCTGATACCTATGTCCTGTAGGTTATAGTGTATTTAAAGCCAAAACTTTTGCTCTTTTGTTTTGAATAGAGTGGTGAGGGTTTTTTTTGTGTCTGTGTCCCTGCTGGGGAGATTCACTCTCTCTATTTTGTCTGTGACCATTGTTACCAAGACTAAAAGTAAGAGATAATCGAACATTTTGAGTAGGAACCAGAACAGGAATAGAGGGGAAAATGCTCCGATGGGGACACCTGCAATGGTGACAGCAGTCTAGTGGGAGATTTCCCCTAACTTCCTAATGTGACTGTGGGACAGGAAGTGAAGGAAATTATTCCCAATCTTCCTCTACGCTATCCAAAAGAAAAAAAACTGTTTTGGCCTTACATATATTTTACCATCATCTAATCAAGTGCCTGGTAGGAGAGAGAGCGTTGGGGGGGGGGGAAGGGGGGGAGGGCACAGAGGGGGTAAGAAAAAGAGGTGGAGAGAGGGAGGGATGTGTAGGGTGGGTGTGGGGAATATAGGGGGGATGGAAAGAGAAAAGGGTGAGCGTGTGGGGGGGGGCAGGAGAGGTTAAGAGAGGAGACAGCAGGACAAAGAGGAATAGAGGGAAGGAGGCAGGGGGAGAGAGGGCAGAATAAGGAGATTGAGAGTGAGTGGAGGGAGAGATGGATCAGAGAGATAGAGGGAAAGAGGGGGAGAGAGACAGAGAAGGGTGGTAAGAGAGATGGAGGGGGAAAGAGAGGGTGAGAGAGGAGTAAAGAGAGGGGAGAGGAGGGGGGAGAGGAAGAGAGGGGGTGAGAGAGAGGGGGGAGAGAGAGACAGAGAAGGGTGGTAAGAGAGATGAGTGAGAGAGAGAGAGGGTAAGAGAGGAGTAAAGACAGGGGAGAGGAAGAGAGGGGCTTAGAGAGATATGGAGGGAGAGAGACAGAGAAGGGTGGTAAGAGAGATGGAGGGAGAGAGAGAGGGTGAGAGAGGAGTAAGGAGAGGGGGAGGAGGGGTATAGGAAGAGAGGGGTTGAGAGAGGGGGAGAGAGACAGAGAAAGGAGGTAAGAGAGATGGAGGGAGAGAGAGATGGTGAGAGAGGAGTAAAGAGAGGGGGTAGGAGGGGGATAGGAAGAGAGGGGGTGAGAGAGAGGGGAGACTAATGGAGGGGGTAGAGAGGGAAAGAGGGTAACTCAAAGAGAGATGGGTCTTTGTAGAGAAAGGGAAAGGGAGAGAGAGAGATGGGGGATCAGAGTGCCAAATGTGTTTAGCACTCACTCACCATTTTGGACTCCCCAGGGCTCAAACTCATTTGCCAAGCTTGATTTCTGCCATAGTTTGCCAACGTGCAAGCAGCCAGTATCTGAGCTGACTTAGACAGCTGCAGACTGTTATTTTAAAATCTGTCACTGGTGTCCAGTGCCCACACAACTCCTCCAAAGTTCAGCTGCAAACAGCCATTTTAAATCTGCCCACCTCACAAACCCCATCCACGGGTTCAGAATGCAACTTTTCATGATCTCACTGCATGCCCAGTGTGGTTTGGAATGTGCAAAGGTACAATAAGCTGCCAGTTCCTGTCTCCACATGCCACCCATCAGACCTGCAGCACACAACCGATAAGGAGTTTAAGAGCATTCCTCTCCGCTCTGCGCAGCAGGTCTACTAAGGTGACAGAACAGAAAAATAGTGGGAGGTCACGGATGGTGTTGAGACCCGGGCACACAGCACTAAATGTGGGCCATGTGTCCTGTGTGCCAGACACTATTTATGCTCCTAATAGTATTGGGCCCCCTGTGCTGCAGGGTGCTACATGCATTTATTTGTTAGGAACTGCATACCATAGAATATATAAACACGCAAAATACATTTGCTTGATTATTTAGTAAGATACATCAGTACAGATAATTTATTGAGTAAATGAGCTTTAATTCTCAAATGCACTACAAAATTGAACTTGTAGAAACAGACAATGTATGTCTCATAGATAATTGAAAATAGGATAAACACAACATTATGGTTTCAGAAACCTTCCACTATAATAAAACAAATCAAGTTTAGAATTATTGTATTGACAGACAGTCATAGGAATAATCTCAAGCTTGGAAAAGCAATTTTTTTTTTCATTTTCAAAATGAAGAAAAATCTGTTGTATATATTGATGGATATTTGCATATAGCAGATAAATATTGGATTTTTTGTTATAGTGCATTTTCCTAGGTTGAACTATCAAACTATATAAGTATTTTGTTTTATTCTAAGAAGCAACAATAACCCAGGTCTGCATGGTTCTAGGGAGCCTTAAAATGTGTAACTAAAGGTTAAACTTTTTTGGCAAGTGTGACAGGAGGGTCACGTTGGACACAGGGTGAGCCAGGAAACCATGGACAATAAGAATATGGCTTGGATTGCTGGAAATTGAAATAGTAATATTAGTCCACAATATTGTTTTATTCTGAACTTAACAGGTTAATTGAGAGATGTGTATTGAAGGTCGTCATTGAGTAAAGTCTGTTGATAATGGGAGTTAAGCCTGTAATTATAGGTGTTGTAGCAGACAGAGTGGCTACAGATCCTTTCATTGTAAGATGTGTCTTAAAAGTTCGTTATGCAAATATTGTGTGAAGTCTTTGATAGTTGGGAGACAAAAGCTAACCTGTTGTCGTCTAGGAGGTGTCAAAATAATGTGTGTTGGGTCTTGTTATGTGGTGGGTGGAGCTGGACCATTGTTCATTTTAGGTTAATGCAGTATTGGATGTGTATAAGAGTTACAATGTTTTTTTCAATAAAGTCAGTCTATTTTTTGGAAAGATACAGAGCGTGTTGTCTCGTTCTTCCAGAAGGATTCATTCCTATGGGAAGGGGTCGTCTGACTGTGGAGGATCGACAGTGAATTTGCGTCCAGGAGAGGGAATATATTTAAACGGCGTTTAAACCCCTTTCGTATTTGGGGTGCCGTTACATTGGTTGGCAGCGGTGGGATTTTCCCTCCAGTTACTGGGACACTCCAAACCACCACAGTGAATGACCAGCTATGCAGCCTGCAGGAAAGTCATGCTGAAAGACTTACTTGAGAGCCGTGGAGGGACCAGTGGGACAAAGAACAAGGCCACCCTGATCAGTGAACTAGCCGAGATGGATCAGAGGGATAGTGATGCAGGACCCCGGTCAGTAGAACACTTGTTTCAGCAACGAGTTCGAGAGCGGTTGGATTATATGGTGCTAACCCATCAGAGACCGCCATACAGAAAGCCATTAAAGACATCCAGCTGCAGGATGAGCGACAAGAGAAAGAACGAGAGCGACAAGAGAAAGAACGAGAGCGACAAGAGAGAGAACTAGAGTGGCAACAGAGAATGGCAGAAATACGGCAATCGGAGACAACACCTAAAGATGCAGCGCCTTTCCGTAAGTTGCCCTTTCGGGCGTTCAAACTATTTAAGGAAGGAGAGGAGGAAATTGAAGCGTTTCAGGCAGGACTGTGAGAGACAATGCCAGATACATGAAGTACTGCCCCAAGGTTGGGTAGCCTTACTGGCAAGTCATTTAACGGGCAGAGCGGCAGATGCGTATCGGGCCCTGGAGGATGAGGATGCTAAAGACTATGACCGGGTAAAAGAAGCTCTGCTAGCCCGATTTGCCATTACACCCGAAGCCAGCCGGATTAAGTTTCGAGAATCCCGGAAACAAACCCACATAACATACGTGGAGTGGGGACATCGTCTGCAGCGAAACCTTAGGGGCTGGTTCTAGGGAAGCCACGCTCATACCATAGAGGACATCACCCAGCTAGTACTCTTGGAACAGTTCTTTAACCACACCCCTCCGGTACTACGGGATTGGGTGCGAGATAAGCAACCACGGACTGTACAGCAAGCGGCTACTTTTGCCGATGAATATCTGGACTCTCGAAGGGCAGGCAGAAGCGAGCGCTATCCACTATCTCGGCCCAGTTTATCAGCCTCTAACCCAGCTTCAGCACCAACCCCAGCGGCCACTTATCCTCAGCAGCCCAGGTTCAACTCCCAGGACTACGCACAACCCATCAGGTGTTTTGGATGTAAACAGCTAGGGCACAAAAAGCCAGACTGTCCATTGAATCCAGCCATCCAGTCCCAGTTATGGAGACAACCAGCAAGGGGGAGCCCCCGCACACCCATGCCTGCAGCCCACTGCGTTGAGGAGGAAGAACATTGGGGCGTCCTGCACGAGGCTGATCCAATACAAGCAGCTAACCGGGACAACAGGCAACAACACAGGCAGACGGTCCGGGTTAATAGAACGGTAGTCAATGGCTTACGTGATAATGGCGCTACCATGACCCTACTACAGAAGAACCTCATCCCAGAGAGCCAACACACCGGAGACACTGTAGCCGTAAGAGTAGCGGGAGGTATCATCTTCCGGCTACCCGTTGCCCGTGTTCACCTGGATTGGGGGGTTGGTTCGGGACACGTGAATGTGGGGGTGATGAAGGACTTGCCCGCGGATGTACTACTGGGGAATGATTTGGCCCCTCTCCTTTCTGCTTATGCCCCGATGGGCCCCGATGAAGTCAACCCTGTGACTACCCGTGCCCAGACACGCACTGCTGGAACCGGCCCGCTTGCTGCTGAGACCCAGGTGAGACTATCCTCCCCGACACGTACCTTAGATCAGGCGCGCCTTAGCTGGGATACCCCAGAAGCATTCGGGAGGGAAACTCGGGAGGACCCGACCTTACACAAGAATAGGGCTAAGGCAGATACTCAGGAAAGGGGAATAGATGGGGATATTTTTGAATGGGTGGGGGATAGACTGTATAGGATCCCTAAGCCATCTCAGAGAAGTAAGGCCCCTTCGCAGAAACGACAGCTGGTGGTACCTAAGAAATACCAGCTGGAGATTCTGCGAATCGGGCATGATGTGCCGCTAGCAGGACATCTAGGGTTCCGTCGCACGGCCCATAGGATTACACAGAATGTCTTCTGGCCCAATTTTAGCCAGGATGTGCGACAATACTGCAAAACGTGTGACACATGTCAACGGATAGGTAAGAGGGGGGACCACCCTAAGGCTAAACTCATGTCCATGCCTATTATTGGGGAGCCCTTTTACCGCATAGCCGTTGACATTGTGGGTCCCCTGGCCAGGCCTAGTCCATCCAGGAAGAAGTATATTCTCACCGTGGTGGACTACGCCACCCGTTACCCAGAGGCAGTAGCTATGTCTAACATTGAAGCCGAGACAGTAGCTGATGCCCTGGTTAAGATTTTTACCAGAATGGGGTTCCCTAAGGAGATTCTCTCTGACCAGGGAACCCAGTTTACCGCGGTACTCACCCAGCAGTTGTGGAAGGTGTGCAATATTAAGCCCTTGCTGAGCTCACCTTACCACCCCCAGACTAATGGTCTCTGCGAACGCTTTAACGGGACCCTGAAGCAAATGCTGAGGGCCCTTTCAGACGCTTGCAGAGACTGGGAGAGATTCCTGCCTCACCTGTTATTTGCGTACAGAGAGGTACCCCAGGAATCTACTGGGTTCTCGCCCTTCGAGTTGCTCTATGGGAGAAGGGTCCGCGGATCCCTTGATCTCATCAGAGGACACTGGGAGGGAGAGACAGAGCAAGAAGGGACCCCCATAGTGCCCTACGTTCTGGAACTCAGGGACCGCATGGAGCAACTGTCACTGATGGTAAGGCAGAATCTCCAGGCGGCCCAGGGAAGACAGAAGAGATGGTACGATCGGGGGGCCCGACAGCGTATCTTCCAGGTGGGGCAGAAGGTCTTAGTGCTCAAGCCTGTGAAGACCGACAAGATGCAGGCATCTTGGCAGGGCCCGTATAAAGTAGTAGCCCAGGTATGTGATACTACCTATGTGATTGCCAGCTGTGCAGATGAAAGAATCCAGCGAACCTTTCATGTGAACATGCTGAAGGAGTATCAGGAACGGCAGGAGGATGTTGCTGCAGTATGTGCCCCTGCTGCGGACGACCCAGAAGGTTTACCCCTCCCTGACTTACTAGAGAGAGAGCCCCAGACTGACCTCATTAGCCTTGTACAGCTAGGGGACCGGTTAAGCCCCACAAAGAAGGAACAGGCTAAGCGGCTTCTGTGGGAGAAACAGGCGACGTTCTCCCAAAAACCGGGCTATACGACCCTGGCTGTGCATAAGGTAGAGACCCCTGGACAAGCACCCCTTCGACAGCCCCCCTACCGTATCCCTGAAGCAGTCCGCGCAGAAATGCGGAAGGAGATACAGGGGATGATTCAGTTAGGAGTCATTGAGCCGTCTGACAGCCCTTGGGCCTCGCCTGTAGTCCTGGTGCCTAAGAAAGACGGGACTACCCGGTTCTGCGTGGACTACAGGCGACTCAATTAGAAGACCACCACCGATGCCTACCCGATGCCCAGGGTAGACGAACTGCTAGATCGTATAGCCAGGGGACGTTATTTAACTACAATAGACCTGTGTAAAGGTTATTGGCAGATCCCCCTGGCCGAGGATGCTATCCCCAAGTCGGCATTTGTTACCCCATTTGGCCTGTACCAGTCTAAGGTCATGCCATTTGGGATGAAAAATGCCCCGGCCACCCTCCAACGTATGGTGGATAGGCTCCTCGATGGCTTCCAGGATTTTGCATGTGCATACATGGATGACATTGCGATCTACAGTGGGTCATGGGAGGAGCACCTGGTTCACGTAGGGGTGGTTCTGGACAAAATTCGGGCCGCAGGCCTGACCTTGAAACCAGACAAGTGCCATCTAGGTATGGCGGAGGTGCAGTACCTGGGACACCGAGTGGGGTGTGGGAACCAGAGACCAGAGCCAGCCAAGGTAGAGGCAGTAGCTGACTGGCCCACGCCCCGTACTAAGACCCAGGTATTAGCCTTCTTGGGGACTGCAGGGTACTACCGACGTTTTGTCCCTAATTATAGTGCTATCGCCAAACCCCTGACTGACCTGACGAAAAAGAATTTACCTAGGCAGGTCCTGTGGTCTCCAGCTTGTGAAACCACGTTTCTAGCCCTCAAGCAAGCACTTGTAAATGCCCCTGTCTTGGCTGCCCCAGTACCTAACAAACGTTTTCTTGTCCACACAGATGCTTCCATGTTTGGACTGGGGGCTGTACTGAGCCAAGTTGGGGAGGATGGAGGAGAACACCCTGTCGCATACCTGAGTAGAAAGCTATTACCCCGGGAAGTGAGCTATGCAGCAGTGGAGAAGGAGTGTTTGGCCATGGTCTGGGCCCTTAAAAAGTTGAACCCTTACTTATACGGACAGGAATTTTCACTGGTCACCGACCACAACCCATTGGTCTGGCTTAACCGGGTCTCCAGAGACAATGGCAGGTTGCTGCGGTGGAGCTTAGCCCTACAACCTTACAACTTCAACATCAGCTACCGACCCGGTAAGCAAAATGGCAATGCTGATGGGTTGTCCCGGCAAACAGATGTCCTCCCAGACTCCTAGTGCAATGTTGATGGGTTATCCAGACATTAGAAGAATGGAACTACGGACTAACTTCAGAGTCAACCCGTCTGGGGTCACCTCCTGTGTTAAGCCCCGTACACACGATCGGTTTGACTGATGAAAAAATAGAACTTGTTTTAAAATTTTCCGATGGATAAAAAACCGATGGGAATTTCCGATCGTCTATGGGCAAGTCCATCGGTTAAAAAACCCACGCATGCTCAGAATCAAGTCGACGCATGCTCAGAAGCATTAAACTTCATTTTTCTCGGCTCATCGGAGTGTTTTACGTCAC
Organism: Rana muscosa; assembly: GCA_029206835.1. Lineage (NCBI taxonomy): Eukaryota > Metazoa > Chordata > Amphibia > Anura > Ranidae > Rana > Rana muscosa. Next base: position 374,830,114 of record CM055116.1, read on the forward strand.
CGTGTTTGGAACGGTCGGTTTTTTGACTGATGGTGTGTGGCCAAGACCGATGAAAAACAGTTTCATCGGATTTCCGATGGAAAAATCCATCGGACGAAAATCCATAGGTTATCCGATCGTGTGTACGGGGCTTCAGTCTCCTGTCGAAAGGGGAGATGTGTGACAGGAGGGTCACGTTGGACACAGGGTGAGCCAGGAAACCATGGACATTAAGAATATGGCTTGGATTGCTTGAAATTGAAATTGTAATATTAGTCCACAATATTGTTTTATTCTGAACTTAACAGGTTAATTGAGAGATGTGTATTGAAGGTCGTCATTGAGTAAAGTCTGTTGATAATGGGAGTTAAGCCTGTAATTATAGGTGTTGTAGCAGACAGAGTGGCTACAGATCCTTTCATTGTAAGATGTGTCTTAAAAGTTCGTTATGCAAATATTGTGTGAAGTCTTTGATAGTTGGGAGACAAAAGCTAACCTGTTGTTGTCTAGGAGGTGTCAAAATAATGTGTATTGGGTCTTGTTATGTGGTGGGTGGAGCTGGACCATTGTTCATTTTAGGTTAATGCAGTATTGGATGTGTATAAGAGTTACAATGTTTTTTTCAATAAAGTCAGTCTATTTTTTAGAAAGATACAGAGCGTGTTGTCTCGTTCTTCCAGAAGAATTAATTCCTATGGGAAGGGGTCGTCTGACTGTGGAGGATCGACAGTGAATTTGTGTCCAGGAGAGGGAATATATTTAAACGGCTTTTAAACCCCTTTCGTATTTGGGGTGCCGTTACAGCAAGAGATTAAAACACCTATTATTTTACGTTTAATGTGAAAAAATTTAAAATAATGCATTTGGGTGGCAAAAATATGATTAGAATCTACTCACTGGGGGGATAACCTCTGGGGGAATCAAGGATGGAAAAGAACCTTGGGGTCCTAGTAGATGATAGGCTCAGCAATGGCATGCAATGCCAAGCTGCTGATAACAAGCAAACAGAATATTGGCATGCATTAAAAAGGGGATTAACTTTAAGCCTTGTACACACGATAGGTTTAACCGATGAAAACAGTCCGATGGACTTTTTTCATCGAACAAACCGATCGTGTATGGGCCCCATCGGTCTTTTTTCCATCGGTGTTTAAAAATAGAACATGTTTTAAATTTATCCGATGGTTAAAAAACCGATAGCAAATTACTATCGTCTGTGGGGAACTTCATCGGATAAAAAACCCACGCATGCTCAGAATCAAGTCGACGCATGCTCAGAAGCATTGAACTTCATTTTTCTCGGCTCATCGGAGTGTTTTACGTCACTGCGTTTGGAACGGTCGGTTTTTTGACTGATGGTGTGTAGGCAAGACTGATGAAAGTCAGCTTCATCGGTTTTCCGATGGAAAAATCCATTGGTTAAATAACCATAGGAAATCCGATCGTGTGTATAGGGCTTAAGAGATAAAGCGATCCTTTTCCCACTCTACAAGTCTCTGGTCCAGCCTCACCTGGAGTATGCTGTCCAGTTCTGGGCACCACTCCTCAGGAAGGATGTGCTGGAAATGGACAAGTACAGAGAAAGGCAACAAAACTAATAAAGGGACTGGAGGATCTTAGTCATGAGAAAAGGTTACGAGCACTGAACTTATTCTCTCTGGAGAAGAGACCCTTGAGAGGGAATATGATTTCAATTTACAAATACCATACTGGTGACCCCACAATATGGATAAAACTTTTCTGCGGAAGGGAATTTAATAAGACACGTGGCCACTCATTAAAATTAGAAGAAAAGAGGTTTAACCTTAAACAGCGTAGAGGATTCTTTACTGTAAGAGCGGCAAAGATGTGGAATTCCCTTCCACAGGTGGTGGTCTCAGCGGGGAGCATCGATAGTTTCAAAAAATTATTAGATAAGCACCTGAACGACCACAACATGCAGGGTTATACAATGTAATACTGATATAAAATCACACACATAGGTTGCACTTGATGGACTTGTGTCTTTTTTCAACATCACCTACTATGTAACAATGTAACCTATCAGTATTTGTTGCTGTCTATGACCCGTTAGGGAGAGTCACCCTCTCTATTTGTCCTGTTTACCATTATCATCGAAAGTGAAAGTGAGTGAAAATCCCAAATTTTGGGTTGACCTCAGAACAGTAATAGAGGAGAAATCTCCAATGGGGACACTAGTTGTGGTGACACCTGGCATTCCCTCACTTTGGAGGGATATTCTCTCACTTTATGTTTTGAGTATGGGACAGGAAGTGAAGGGAAATCTCCCCTATGGGACACCCATGCCAAAAAACTGACAAGGGGCTATAACCCTTCTTTACTCTATCCAAAATTAAAACAAAAAAATGTGCCTTTTAGTTCTACTATAAATAAATTTGGGTCATATATGTAGCGCCCCTTTACTTTTAGGGGTGCTATGTGCCTAAATTCAGGGGTTGGTCTGTGTCAGTAGTCAGGCTCAGACCGCTTTGATTGTTAGGTTTCTTTGCTTCTGCCTATGGTGTGTTGCCTGGTGTGTAGTTCCCTATGGCCTGTAGGTAGCGCTGCCATATCAGGTCAGGGTTGAACCATGGGTAACATTGCTACGCCTTAGGGTGTCCTCTCTCGGCGGTTGTGTGGTGGGCGTGGTCAGACCGCTGTGCATGCTGGGAGAGGGTACATAAGGGCCAGACGTGATCTTTCGGGGTACTTCCGTCTGTCCATTCCACTCTGCTCACCGGAGCAGTGCGCTCCTCATGGCCCTCCTGGCCAGGGGAGTGCACACAGGTGTATTAGTCTTAGGCACCTTTAGCCTGGGGCTGCAGCTCTGCAAGTAGGCCCAGCACCTTTAGCTAGGGCCCACCCCCTGAAAGAAGAATCCTAGGGTGCCCGGGAGTGGGTGACCCGTTCTAGACGAGAGGAAACCAGGGATTTCGGTGAGAGGAGTCGCCACCTCGGAAGAGGCCTGGTTACCTACTAGAGGGATTCAAAGATTCACCACAGGCCTTGTAATGTGCTTTAATTTGCATCTTGGTTCTAGTGTTACAAGCGCTGGGAAGTTCGGGACTTGGAACTGTTCCTGATCGTATACTAAAGAAACTCAAGTAGATGTTCGGGCTCCACACCGGCTGCTAGGGCTGCTCTCATAGGGACTATCCGGGTGAGCTAAACCCACTCGGGATTGAGTGGCGACGATAAGTTGGAAGTCTTGTGCCTGGACCTACCTCCTAACTTTGCTATCTTTTACTCTCATCAACTCTTTCCTGTTCCCTAAGCAAAAGATAAAATAAACTCTGTGTTGGAGTTGAAGTGGTGTGGACAGTGGCCTTCTTGGGGAGAAATATAGACTTGTCCCTACACACTGGGGATGAGAACCAATGGAATGAGGTAACTCGCTGCAGGACCCAAAATTGTGAACACCGCCTGACCTCCGATCCAGAGGATACGGGCTTGTGGCATGGTGTGCCTTACTCTGCAAGTGGAGCCAAGCAGAGAAAAGGGTCTGTGTGCTACACGTGGGGGCTCGTCCGGGATTTTGTAGCTACCCCTGGAATTTGGACTGTTTTTTCCCCTGTGAATGTGTCGGCCAATTTGGAAAAATTTGAACTGCGCCACTTGTGAGAGAAATGGAGGTACAGGCCTAACTGAATTTCTGACTGCGTAGATCGTGGGCGTGTCTAAAACCTGGAAAAGCACACGAGCTGCGTGTAACAGGAAAAAGGGGGAGGAGCCCCCGCCAAATAGTGAGCTGCGCGTGGTGCGTTTGGCGCCAAGGGACAGTACAAGCTGGACTAGTGAAGAAGCAACATGTCTGCCGCCCCATGGATTTCTGTTACACCGGGAGCTCGGATGTTCCCATCTGCTCCATCCATGGACGTTGTTCCTCTCAATGCCCCCGTGACGGATACAGGGATCCGGCTGAAGCCTAGAGGCCGCTTTGCGCTCTACACGTGCAGGGATGCAGAGGCCTTGGCATGATCTGTCCTAAGTGCCATGGACTGGCTGTACAGCTTCGCCCCTTTGGGAGATGTACAATTTGTGGAGAGTTCTTCTTCGAGGTGGAACAGCCAACGGAGGAGCCCCGGGTCTACCGGGTCAACTGCCTAACAGGCATGGTCACTATGGAAGAGGAAACTTGTGCTCCCACAGCCATGCCCACACGCACCACTGTGACTGCAGCGGATGTCAAGGATGCGGAGCCAGAGACGGAGAATCCAGCGGATGCTGCCTCCGTTGCTACGGAGACCTCCCTTCCACCTGCCAAGCGGAAGGTGGGATACGTTGAGGCTTCTCGCGGCCGCGGTCGAGGCCCACCCCAGCACTTGCCTGAACCGGATCATCAAACCGGAGGGACCTCCAGGCGATCCACGTCAGGGGATGGTAAGGAGGCTGGGGGAGTTGCAGAAAAAAGTTTGCTGGGGAAGGGAAAGAAACTCATACCCAGTACTATTGGGGATGTGTGGACAGCCAACTCGCGGGAACTTATAAAGCCAAAAGGTGATGTGTCTACTAAAGTCTATTTGCCTGCAGAGATGTGGGATTCTTCAGATTTAGACTCATCGTCTGATGTAGGAGATGACTTTGCCATTGACGAGATGTTTGAAAAAAAGGGTTGGGATAGAATCCCGGTGACTTCTCCCCGCAGCCTTCGGGAGGGATCACCCATGGACTCTGGGGAAACTACACCCCGAATAGAGGCCCCTGCTCCAACTGAAAGAATCACTCCCGGACCCGCTTTGCCTGTTCCGGCAATTTCTGTGCCTGCTATTACAGGGGGGCCGTCCACCATTGCGGCCACCTATGCCACAACTGGAGCCCGCACCAGTGGGAAGGTCTCCGGATGCTATCGTTCTCCCCGGAGCTGGAGATGGGGCGACCATGCCACCCTTAGCCCGGCTACAAAGGCTCTTGCACCGGAAAGTTGCTGCGGAGTACATATGGGAATATCCATATGTTCCCAAGAATCTCCTCTTCTAAATTGAAGCCTCCCGGGAAAGATGGTACGCAGACTTTATCTGGGATCATCTGGAAGTAAAGAGAGGTTACCGATACTTCAAATGTTCAGCGGTGATGACTGATCGATATAAAGGTTGCCGGAAAGACTGGACTCTCGGTCGACACATTCACGCGGACCGGGTGGTGATCTGCAGTAGGGATGGGCCGAACACCCCCGGGTTCGGTTCGCACCAGAACCTTCGAACGGACCGAAAGTTTGTGCGAATTTTCGAACCCTATTTGTTACAATGGACGGGAACGTTTGAAATCAAAAGTGCTAATTATAACAGCCAATATGCATGTTAATGTCATAAAACAGGTTTGGGGACCCGGGTCCTGCCCCAGGGGACATATATCAATGCAAAAATAAGTTTTAAAAACTAACGTTTTTTCGGGAGCAGTCATTTTAATGATGTATAAAGTGAAAAAAAAAGTGAAATATTCCTTTAAATATGGTACCTGGGGGGTGTCTAAAGTATGCCTGTGAAGTGGCATGTGTTTCCCGTGTTTAGAACTGTCCCTGCACAAAATGACATTTGTAAAGGAAAAAAAGAAGCCATTTAAAACCGCTTGCGGCTTTAATGTCATGTCTTGTCCTGGCAATATGGCTGAAAATCCTTGAGAAAAATGGCATGGCTACCCCATCACCCCCCCCCCCCCACCCCAGCCCCTTTGGGTCTTGTATGGATATTAAAGGGAACCCTGCACCCAAAATAAAATCCTATACCTACAACCCTATATACTCTGAACAGCAGTATACAGGCGGTGCAAACAAGACAGGGACTGTAGGTTTGTTCTTAAGTAGAATCTGAACAGGTCCATTTTTAAGTGTAGCTCCATCCAAAAAATATATATTTTTAAGCTTTTTGGAGAACATAGGGAAGGGTTATCACCCCTGTAACATTTGTTTTGCTGTCTGTGCACCTGTTCAGAACATTTCACCTCACTTTCCGTCCCAATGACAAATGTTTTTGGAAAAGTGGGGTTTTTATTGAAACAAGGATTGGTGATAAAGCATCAGTAGAGAGGAGATATCTTTTTCCCAAATTAAATCTAACAGGATAGAATTTCCCTTCCTAGGGGTAGGTTTCCTCTCACTTCCTGTTTTCTTCTTCCGTTTGCAAGTAGGAGTCGTTTGTAAGTTGGATGTTTGAAAGTAGGGGCCTGCCGTATATACTCTGCAGAAATTTGCCCCATTAGATGTTGGTGTAGCCACAACACTGTAAGCCCTCACAATTACTCTTGGTGGGCACAGGAATTGGCCCTGCTGTGAATTATTAGATCAAGATTTGTAATTGCATGCACCTGTTGAACAGGGCAGAAAAATTGGGCCTTTGGTGGTGGTGGTGGACGGTGTTGCCACAAGACTGTAAGCCCTCACAGTTACTCTTGGTGGGTGCAGGAATGGGCCCTGCTGAGAATTATTAGATCAAGATTTGTAATTACACGCCCCTGTTAAACAGGGGCTGAAAAATTGGGCCTTTGGTGGTGGACGGTGTTGCCACAAGACTGTAAGCCCTCACAGTTATTCTTGGTGGGCGCAGGAATGGGCCCTGCTGTGAACTATTAGATCAAGATTTGTAATTACACGCCCCTGTTAAACTGGGGCTAAAAATTTGTGCCTTAGGCACTGGTGCTGGTGCCACAACACTGCAACCCCTCACAGATACTGTACTTGGAGCACAGCAGTCAGACCTATTGTGAAGCATTGCTTAAAAAATTGTAATTACACGCCCCTGTTAAACAGGGGCTGAAAAATTGTGCCTTAGGCACTGGTGCTGGTGCCACAACACTGCAACCCCTCACAGATACTGTACTTGGAGCACAGCAGTCAGACCTGTTGCGAAGCATTGCTTAAAAAATTGTAATTACACGCCCCTGTTAAACAGGGGCTGAAAAATTGTGCCTTAGGCACTGGTGCTGGTGCCACAACACTGCAACCCCTCACAGATACTGTACTCTGAGCACAGCAGTGAGACCTGTTGCAAAGCATTGCATAAAAAATTGTAATTACACACCCCTGTTAAACAGGGGCTGAAAAATTGTGCCTTAGGCACTGGTGCTGGTGCCACAACACTGCAACCCCTCACAGATACTGTACTCTGAGCACAGCAATGAGACCTGTTGCAAAGCATTGCATAAAAAATTGTAATTACACGCCCCTGTTAAACAGGGGCTGAAAAATTGGGCCTTAGCCACTGGTGTGGTGGCACCCAGAAACAAAAATGTTCTTCCAAGCTATCAAGGAATGGATCATTGAGGAGGAGGAAGAGGATAGTCAGTGAACATAACAGGACAGTCACTCAGCATCAGCATAGGCAGTCTTGAAGGGATGTGACATTATAAATTATTCAGTTATATCCGCTTCAGGTGCCTGGTAGCTGGTGGTGATCCAAGACTGATTCATCTTTATGAAGGTCAGTCGATCAACCGAGTCGGTGGACAGGCGCACCCTGTGATCTGTGACAAAGCCTCCAGCAGCACTGAATGTGCGTTCGGAAAGAACGCTGGATGCAGGACAGGCCAGTAGCTCAATTGCATACTGTGCAAGCTCTGGCCAGTGATCCATCCTCAAGACCCAGTAAGCCAGAGGATTTTCGGTGGGAAAGGTGTCCAAGTCTGACCTTGCCCCTAGGTATTCCTGCACCATGTATATCAGACGCTGGAGATGGTTGCTGGAACCGATCATACCTTGGGGCTGCGGACTAAAAAATTGTCTGAACGCATCGGTCAGACGTCCACCTTCCCCACCGCTCCTTCTGCTACTGACCAAAGCCTCAGCAACTCGTCGTCCAGGACCAGGAGTTTGTAACCTCCCAGTCTCTGGTTGCACAGACCTTTCTGCAAGGCCTCCCTGAGATGTCTCATCCTCTGCTCCCTCTGCGACGGCAAGATAAGATCCGCAACCTTACCCTTGTACCGTGGATCAAGGAGAGTGGCCAGCCAGTAATGGTCCCTCTCCTTGATCCGAAGAATACGAGGATCCTTCCGCAGGCTTTGCAGGATCAGGGAGGCCATGCAACGTAGGTTAGCTGAGGCATTCGGTCCGGAGTCTTCTGGGTCACTGAGGACGACATGATCGCCAGCCACCTCCTCCCAGCCACGTACAAGTCCACTGGTTTGTTGGGACTGTACATCATCCCTAAAAGACTGCTGCTGCTGCTGCTGATGCTGAGTGCCAGGCTCCACCTCCATGCTCACACAATCCTCCTCCTCCTCCTCATCCTCTTCCTGTGTGATGGGTGGGAGAGAAGGAACACTGTCTGGATAAAGGGGGCCTTGAGAGGCAAGGAAGTCCTCCTCTTCCTGCCTCTGTTCTGCCTCAAGTGCCCTGTCCATTATCCCACGCAGCGTATGCTCCAACAGGTGGACAAGAGGTACAGTGTCACTGATGCATGCACTGTCACTGCTCACCATCCTCGTGGCCTCCTCAAATGGTCACAGGACAGTGCATGCATCCCTGATCATGCTCCACTGGCGTGGGGAAAATAAATCCAAGCTCCCCTGACCCTGTCCTGGTGCCGTAGTCGCACAGGTACTCATTGATGGCCCTCTGCTGCATGTGCAGTCGCTGCAGCATGGCCAACGTTGAGTTCCACCTGGTGGGCATGTCACATATAAGGCGGTTCTTGGGCAGGTTCAACTCCTTTTGCAGCTCAGCCAGCCGAGCACTGGCATTATACGATCGGCGGAAATGCACACAGACTTTTCTGACCTGCCTCAGGACATCCTGTAAGCCTGGGTACCTGCCCAAGGACCGCTGCACCACCAGGTTGAGGACGTGAGCCATACAGGGCACATGGGTCAGCTGCTCCTGTCACAGGGCGGAGAGGAGGTTGGTGCCATTGTCAGAAACCACCATTCCTGGCTTAAGCTGGCGTGGCGTCAACCACCTCTCGGCCTGCCCCTGCAGAGCTGCCAGAACCTCTGCCCCAGTGTGGCTCCTGTCCCCCAAACACACCAGCGCAAGCACGGCATGGCATCTTTTTGCCTGCGTACTCGCGTAGCCCCTTGTACGCCTACGGAGCACCGCTGGTTCCAAGGACAGAGCACTCGAAGAGGCCATGGAGGAAGAATAAGAGGAGGGGGTGGAGGAGAGAGGTGTGTCACAACCAGTAGTAGCATTTTGGAGACGTGGTGGCGGAACAACCTCCAACACTACTGCACCTTGTCCTGCATCCCTCCCAGCTGCCAATAGAGTGACCCAATGGGCCGTGAAAGACAGGTAACGTCCCTGTCCATGCCTGCTGGACCATGAGTCAGCGGTAATATACACCTTACCGCTGACCGCCCTGTCCAGCGAGGCATGGACATTGCCTTCCACATGCCGGTAGAGAGCCGGAATCGCCTTCCGTGAGAAAAAGTGGCGTTTGGGAACCTGCCACTGAGGAACCGCACATTGAACAAACTCACGGAAGGGGGCCGAGTCTACCAACTGAAAAGGCATCAGTTGAAGTGCTAGCAGTTTAGCCAAGCTAGCATTCAACCGCTGGGCATGTGGATGGCTGGGAGTAAACTTCTTTCGACGGTCCAGCAGCTGGGGCAGGGAAATTTGCCTGGTAGAATCGGACGTCGGTGTACTGCTAACAGAGTGCCCGCAAGTACTTGGCTGTGACACACCTAATTCTACACCTTCATTCCACTCAGAGCAGCTTTCAGAGAGGACTGAAGATATAGTGGGGTTGGAGATCCCAGCTGATGAGGAGCAAGGAGAGGTCCGCTTTGTTCTTTGGTGTGGGTCTTTAATGTGCGTTTGTCTACGAGCTGCATGGCAGGTCGACATATGTCTGGTCATGCTTGTGGTGCCCAAGCGGCTGATGTTTTGGCCACGCGAGATACGCTTGAGACATATGTTGCAAATAGCAGTGGTGCGATCTGATGCACTCGTCTCAAAAAAGGCCCACACCAAAGAACTTTTGTGATAACGTGCAGAGGCAGCGCCCTGCACAGGCGGAGCTCTGCGGTGTGATTCAGTTGGTGTGCTGGCCTCTAGCTGACCTCCGGAGGGCATCCTGCCTCGTTGGACATGTGCCACCGCCTCCTCCTCCTCCTCCTCTCTCCCTTCAGGCACCCATGTGGAGTCAGTGACCTCATCATCCCCTCCCTCTTCACCACTGGAGCAAACCTGGCAGTAAGCTGCAGCTGGTGGAACATGACTGCCAGATTGCTGTCCTTGAGCATCCCCTCTCTCTGCGCTCACGCTACTGCCTTCCTCTAGCTGGGTATCATCATCCGAGCCTTCAAAACGTTGGGCATCCTCCTGGAGCATGTACCCAACACTGTGCTCAAACAGTTCGGGGGACTCCTCAGGAGGACATGGTGGGTCTAGGGAAGGGGTGCCTGATGATGCCATTGAGTACGCATTGGCAGCTGCTTTGCCAGTACCCTGAGCCTGGGTGAGAGAGGATGAGGAGGATGAAGAGGGCTTGGTCATCCATTCTACTAAGCCTTCGGCATGATGCGGCTCAACATGTCCAGCTGCCGAAAACAAGGACAAGCGTGTCCCATGGCCACGTGCTGATGACGATGCACGACCACGTCCACATCCACGACCAGCACTGTTGTCTCTAGAAACAGAGCCTGCTTGCCCTGTGTTCTTGCCTCGGGACTGTCTGCCTCTCCTTGGCGGTTTTCCAGGCATTGTAGTGGGTAGTGTATATTGTGCTGGAGTCACAAAGCACACACACTAACTCCTGCAGATGGCTGCCTTAGATGACAGCAACAGGGCCTTACGGCAGATAGAGGCTGCCTTAGATGACAACAACTGGGCCTTACGGCAGATAGAGGCTGCCTTAGATGACAACAACTGGGCCTTACGGCAGATAGAGGCTGCCTTATATGACAACAACTGGGCCTTATGGCAGATAGAGAGGCTGAGGTGGTTTTATGTGTGCTGTACTAACAGAGCACACACACACACGCTAGCTCCTGGAGATGCCTGGCTGCCTGCGATGACAACAACTGGACCTTACGGCAGATAGAGGCTGCCTTATATGACAACAACTGGGCCTTCTAGCAGATAGAGAGGCTGAGGTGGTTTTATGTGTGCTGTACTAACAGAGCACACACACACACACGCTAGCTCCTGGAGATGCCTGGCTGCCTTCGATGACAACAACTGGGCCTTACGGCAGATAGAGGCTGCCTTATATGACAACAACTGGGCCTTATAGCAGATAGAGAGGCTGAGGTGGTTTTATGTGTGCTGTACTAACAGAGCACACACACACACACGCTAGCTCCTGGAGATGCCTGGCTGCCTTCGATGACAACAACTGGGCCTTACGGCAGATAGAGGCTGCCTTATATGACAACAACTGGGCCTTATGGCAGATAGAGAGGCTGAGGTGGTTTTATGTGTGCTGTACTAACAGAGCACACACACACACGCTAGCTCCTGGAGATGCCTGGCTGCCTTCGATGACAACAACTGGACCTTACGGCAGATAGAGGCTGCCTTATATGACAACAACTGGGCCTTATAGCAGATAGAGAGGCTGAGGTGGTTTTATGTGTGCTGTACTAACAGAGCACACACACACACACGCTAGCTCCTGGAGATGCCTGGCTGCCTTCAATGACAACAACTGGGCCTTACGGCAGATAGAGGCTGCCTTATATGACAACAACTGGGCCTTATAGCAGATAGAGAGGCTGAGGTGGTTTTATGTGTGCTGTACTAACAGAGCACACACACACACACGCTAGCTCCTGGAGATGCCTGGCTGCCTTCGATGACAACAACTGGGCCTTACGGCAGATAGAGGCTGCCTTATATGACAACAACTGAGCCTTATAGCAGATAGAGAGGCTGAGGTGGTTTTATGTGTGCTGTACTAACAGAGCACACACACACACACTAGCTCCTGGAGATGCCTGGCTGCCTTCGATGACAACAACTGGGCCTTACGGCAGATAGAGGCTGCCTTATATGACAACAACTGGGCCTTATGGCAGATAGAAAGGCTGAGGTGGTTTTATGTGTGCTGTACTAACAGAGCACACACACACACGCTAGCTCCTGGAGATGCCTGGCTGCCTTCGATGACAACAACTGGGCCTTACGGCAGATAGAGGCTGCCTTATATGACAACAACTGGGCCTTATAGCAGATAGAGAGGCTGAGGTGGTTTTATGTGTGCTGTACTAACAGAGCACACACACACACACGCTAGCTCCTGGAGATGCCTGGCTGCCTTCGATGACAACAACTGGGCCTTACAGCAGATAGAGGCTGCCTTATATGACAACAACTGGGCCTTATAGCAGATAGAGAGGCTGAGGTGGTTTTATGTGTGCCGTACTAACACATACCTCCCAACTGTCACGGATTCTGCGGGTTTTACCCGCATAGGCTCCTCCTTCCTGCAATCCCGCGAGAGTTTCCTGTTTCCCGCACAGCAGGAAGAAGTAGGAAGAAGAGAAGGCACAGCAGATCCACCAGCAGGTAAGCCCCCCCCCCAGATTTGAGCTCAAAACATCCAAACAGTGCTCACCCCCCCCCCGCGATCGGCGTCCGCCCCCCCCTCAACAAATTCTTCTCATATGTCCCGCGGCACCCCCCCCCCCGCTCAACAACTTTGATTAACAGGGTGGAGGGGAGATCTGAATGTCCCGCGCTGGGACTTTTGAAAGTTGGGAGGTATGCTAACAGAGCACACACACACACACGCTAGCTCCTGGAGATGCCTGGCTGCCTTCGATGACAACAACTGGGCCTTACGGCAGATAGAGGCTGCCTTATATGACAACAACTGGGCCTTATAGCAGATAGAGAGGCTGAGGTGGTTTTTTGTGCGCTGTACTAACAGAGCACACACACACACACACACGCTAGCTCCTGGAGATGCCTGGCTGCCTTCGATGACAACAACTGGGCCTTACGGCAGATAGAGGCTGCCTTATATGACAACAACTGGGCCTTATAGCAGATAGAGAGGCTGAGGTGGTTTTATGTGTGCTGTACTAACAGAGCACACACACACACACTAGCTCCTGGAGATGCCTGGCTGCCTTCGATGACAACAACTGGGCCTTATAGCAGATAGAGAACCGGAGAGCCGTGATGTTTTATTTTTTTTCCTCCTCCTCAGTCAGCCGAAAAGAACGTTTCTTTTTTGGAAAGACTGAACTTTGGGGTAGGGTTAGTTAGGGCCAGAGCTGAAAGTTTGTCGTGTTCAAGATGAGGAATGCCTGATTCCAGTGATGCATTTCCATAAGGACTAATATCAGTATGTGATAACCTTGCACTACCACCAGGTGGCAGTGGTTTGCAGAACTTTCATAGAGAAAAAAAAAAGGGGGGGTTTTAAATATAACCTATGCTAGGACTAGAATTTATAGCACTTAGTGAAGGGAGTTGTCTCTCCTAGGGGAGGTAGCTTACTTATTTTATGTGGTGAATAGGAAAAATGTTTTTGGTTGTTGTTTTTTTTTCTCTCTCTTCTCTCCTTCTGCAGGTGACCTGCTAGCAACTCTACCGGAGAATGGGTGGGGTAGTTATTTAGGAGGGGGTGGAGCATGTACCGTATAATGTGTTAAATATGACATTGAGAATGGGATGTCGATATTTTGTATTCTTTGCTCTCTATTCTTTCTTTTCTCTTGTCCCTTCCCATTATAGTGGTTTTAGGCACAAGGAAAAAAATATTTTTTTCAAATTGTATATAAGTTTGGGAATAAATCCACACCTGTTCATGTTTGATGGGTCGTGCATTTATTTCAGACACTGGGGACAGTGTCTATTTTAGGAGGGGGTGTATGTAGCGCCCCTTTACTTTTAGGGGTGCTATGTGCCTAAATTTAGGGGTTGGTTTGAGTCAGTAGTCAGGCTCAGACCGCTTTGATTGTTAGGTTTCTTTGCTTCTGCCTATGTGGTGTTGCCTGGTGTGTAGTTCCCTGTGGCCTGTAGGTGGCGCTGCCATATCAGGTCAGGGTTGAACCATGGGTAACATTGCTACGCATTAGGGTGTCCTCTCTCGGTGGTTGTGTGGTGGGCGTGGTCAGCCCGCTGTGCATGATGGGAAAGGGTACATAAGGGGCAGACGCGATCTTTCGGGGTCCTTCCGTCTGTCCATTCCGCTATGCTCACCGGAGCAGTGCGCTCCTCATGGCCCTCCTGGCCAGGGGAGTGCGCACAGGTGTATCAGTCTCAGGCACCTTTAACCTGGGGCTGCAGCACTGCAAGTAGGCTTAGCACCTTTAGCTAGGGACTAACCCCGAAAGAAGAATCCTAGGGTGCCCGGGAGTGGGTGACCCATTCTAGACGAGAGGAAACCAGGGATTTCGGTGAGAGGAGTCTCCACCTCAGAAGAGGCCTGGTTACCTACTAGAGGGATTCAAAGATCCGCCACAGGCCTTGTAACGTGCTTTAATTTGCACCTTGGTTCTAGTGTTACAAGCGCTGGGAAGTTCGGGACTTGGAACTGTTCCTGATCGTATCCTAAAGAAACTCAAGTAGATGTTCGGGCTCCACACCGGCTGCTAGGGCCGCTCTCATAGGGACTATCCGGATAAGCTAAACCCACTTGGGATCGAGTATAGACGATAAATTGGAAGTCTTGTGCCTGGACCTACCTCCTAACTTTGCTATCTTTTACTCTCATCCACTTTTTCCTGTTCCCTAAGCAAAAGATAAAATAAACTCTGTGTTGGAGTTGAAGTGGTGTGGACAGTGGCCTTCTTGGGGAGAACTATAGACTTGTCCCTACACACTGGGGATGAGAACCAATGGAAGGAGGTAACTCGCTGCAGGACCCAAAATTGTGAACACCGCCTGACCTCCGATCCAGAGGATACGGGCTTTTGGCATGGTGTGCCTTACTCTGCAAGTGGAGCCAAGCAGAGAAAAGGGTCTGTGTGCTACATATATTTTCCTCATTTCAACTTAG